>OY755212.1:18297955-19543903 GCA_963576765.1 Draba incana | reverse complement strand
AGCAGATTTTGATTGATGAGTCAGATGTTCGCAAGACGGCGTTCAGGACGCGTTATGGGCATTTTGAGTTCGTGGTCATGCCTTTTGGGTTGACGAATGCGCCTGCGGCATTCATGAGATTGATGAACGACGTGTTCGTTATCATTTTCATCGATGATATTCTAGTATATTCGAGGAGTCCCATGGAGCATGAGACTCATTTGCGGTTGGTTCTTGAGAGGCTTCGGGAGCAGAAGCTGTATGCTAAGTTGGGCAAGTGCAGTTTCTGGCAGCGAGAGATGGGTTTTCTTGGCCATATTGTGTTTGCAGAGGGAGTTTCGGTTGATTCGGCCAAGGTAGAGGCTATTCGAGATTGGCCTAGACCGAGTAGTGCTACCGAGATCAGGAGTTTCTTGGGTCTGGCAGGTTATTATCAGAGGTTCGTCAAGGGTTTTGCGAGTATGGCGCAGCCAATGACGAAGCTGACCGGTAAGGATGTTCCGTTTGTCTGGTCGCCGGAGTGCGAGGAGAGTTTTACGAGACTCAAGGAGATGTTGACTAGTACGCCAGTGTTGGTACTACCCAAGCCAGGGAAGCCGTACACCGTGTATACTGACGCTTCAGGTGTTGGCCTGGGTTGCGTGTTGATGCAGGAGGGTCGAGTTATCGCTTATGCTTCGAGGCAGTTACAGGGTAGTGAGCGTAATCGGCCTACGCATGATCTAGAGTTGGGAGCAGTAGTGTTCGCTCTGAAGATCTGGAGGTCATATCTTTATGGAGGGAGAGTGCAGATTTTTACGGATCACAAGAATCTGCAGCATATCTTTACTCAGCCGTTGCTGAATATGAGACAGAGACGTTGGGTTGAGTTACTGGCGGATTACGATCTGGAGATCATTTATCATCCGGGCAAGGCTAATCAGGTAGCTGATGCCTTGAGTCGGTGGAGGTTCGATTCAACCCGTGAGCAGGAGATCAAGGATTTGGTGGGCGAGATCTGCACGTTGCGTCTTTGTGCGATTTCGGAGGAGCCTTTGGGCTTAGAGGCAGTTGATCAGGCAGATCTTCTTAGTAGGATCAGAGTGGCTCAGCAGAGTGATCAGAGTTTAATCGAGTTATCGCGAGCCGTGGATTCTGAGTTTGTGGTCTCTTCGAATGGGACGATTTTGATTCGTGGTCGAGTATGTGTTCCTCGAGATGAGGCACTACGGCACGAGCTTCTGAGCGAGGATCATGCGAGCAAGTTCTCGATTCATCCGGGTGCGACCAAGATGTACCGGGATCTCAAACGGTATTATCACTGGGTTGGGATGAAGAGAGATGTGGCTGCTTTTGTTTCCAAGTGTAACACGTGTTCATTGGTCAAAGCAGAGCACAAGGTTCCGAGCGGTTTATTGCAGAGTCTACCCATCCCGGAGTGGAAGTGAGATATGATTACGATGGATTTTGTGGTTGGATTGCCTACGTCGCGGACGTATGATTCTATCTGGGTTATCGTAGACCGGTTTACTAAGTCTGCGCACTTCTTGGCCATTAAGAAGACCGATGGAACGGCTAAGTTGGCTAAGAGGTTTGTGCAGCAGATTGTGAGACTGCATGCGGTGCCAGCCAGTATTGTTTCGGATCGAGATCCCCAATTTGCATCTGAGTTCTGGGGTGCGTTCCAGGCAGAGATGGGCACTAGGGTGCATTTGAGTACGGCTTATCATCTGTAGACTGATGGGCAGTCAGAGAGGACTATTCAGACAATGGAGGATTTGCTGAGGATGTGTGTGCTGGATTGGAGTGGTCATTGGGCAGATCATCTGAGTCTGGTTGAGTTTGCGTATAATAACAGCTTCCAGGCGAGTATTGGTATGGCTCCTTTCAAGGCTCTATATGGGAGGTCATGCAGGACGCCTTTATGCTGGACCCAAGTGGGGGAGCGCAGTGTTCTGGGAGCTACCTATGTTCAGGAAACGACGGAGAGGATCCGAGTCGTGAGATTGAACATGAAGGAAGCTCAGGATAGACATAGGAGTTATGCGGATAAGCGGAGACGTGAGCTTGAGTTCTCAGTGGGAGATCGTGTGTATCTCAAGATGGCTATGTTGAGGGGTCCTAACAGATCCATAGCCGAGAACAAGCTTAGTCCGAGATTTATGGGTCCGTTCTCGGTGGTGGAGCGTGTGGGACCAGTGGCTTATCGGCTTGAGTTACCTCCGATCATGAAGGCATTTCATAAGGTGTTCCATGTGTCGATGTTGAGGAAGTGCCTGCATGAGTCGGAGGAGTTGGTGCCTGAGATCCCTGCGGATCTGTAGCCTAATTTGACGGTCCCGGCGGTTCCTTTGAGGATTCTCGAGAGGAGGGTCAAGGAGTTGCGTCGGAAGAAGATACCGTTGTTGCGTATTTTATGGGATTGTGGCGGTTGCCAAGAGGAGACTTGGGAGCCAGAGACAAAGATGAAACTGAAGTTCAGGGAGTGGTTCGACAAGCAGGTCGCCATTTGAGCTTAGTTTCTTTGTGGTTCTAGTTTCGTGTAGGCCTTTGGGGCTAGTGTTGTTATTTGATTCATGTATTTTTGTTTCGTTGTAACGATATACATTTTGGAGGTTTATGAGATGAGATGGATTCCTTATTTTTCTAGTATATCGGTTTGTGTTCCGGATATGCGATTGTGTAGACCAGTGAAGGTCGGGTTTTGCGGATATCCCGGGTGGGGAGTATCGAGTTTAGACCACGTGATGTGAGCTAGTCGCGGATGTTTTTAGACGTTTTAGAGTTTATTACATATTACTCATGATCTGGAGATAGTGGTTTTCCAGAGTATGTAACGGGGATGGTGGTTTCCTGTATACATGCTGAGAGACGGTGGTTCTCTCCAGGAGACGGTGGTTTTCCTGTGTACTTATACTGGGACGGTGGTTTCCTTTATAGTACTGAGCGCATATATTGGGACGGTGGCTTCCTCTATAGTGCAGAGAGACGATGGTTCTCTCGAGGGGACAGTGGTTTCCCTAGAGTATTGGTGAGTATGGATGAGTTAACGTAATAAATATCTGAGAAAACGAGCGTAAAAACATTGGATTAGTTCGTGTGTCTCTGATATTATGTGAGAATCTCTAGTGGTATTGGCCGGTACGACCAGAGTATGGTCCTGTGTGGACGTGTTTTTGAGGGATTCGAGGATGAATCCAGCTTAGTGAGGGAGAATTGTAACGCCCGTAGACCAAAGTGTGATTTTGGCTAGTGTCGATCGACACTGTTTGTGTCTGTCGATCGACACGTAGTCTTCGTTTCATCGACAAATCGGGCAGTGAGGTCCGTGTCGATTGACAGGCTTAGAGTGTCGATCGACAGGCGGCAATAAAAATCAAAATTAGGGTTTCCTATAAAAGCTGGGAGCGTGGCCGTTTTTGGGAGGTTTTGAAGAGTTGAGAGAGAATTTTTGTGTTCTTGAGAGTTTGAGAGTTTGATCAAAGAATTCTTGTGGATCTCCCTTGTAATCTCAATTCTAGTCCATTGTGTGTTCTTGAGGAGAAGTTAGGAGCGTTTGGTCCGATTGCTGGGGCGAAATCAGAGATTGGAGATCGTGTTCTTCGTGTTCTTCGCGTGTTATCCTCCTTTTCCATCAGATCTAAGGTGAGTTCGCCACCATAGGTCCTTGGGTTGAGGAATAGATGTTGTACGATTGTTTGATGTGTGTCTTGGTGGATTTTTTTGTGAATGGAAATCGCAGGTGGACGATTGGATCGGAGAGATTCGGCCATGAGAGGATAGGCCAATCTCCATCGATCTGCAGGTTCGTGTCGATCGACAGGATTGATTTCTGTCGATCGACACGGGGTCGTGTGAGTATGTCGATCGACATGCTTGCTACCTGTCGATCGACATAAGACCTGCTGGTCTTGTTTTTGTGGTTTGCTTGTTTCGTGCATTGTTTGATAATCCTGGTATTTCATGTTTTTCTTTATTCAAGTAATTGGCCTGTAGATGGGACGACCGTCTCACTAAGTATTTGTTAAATACTTACGCAACTCGTTTTTCCTAATTGTGTTGCAGGTAAAGGAAAAGAGAAAGTGTGACCGCGGGATCACGGCCTGAGGACGGGGATGATTAGGATTGCTGTTGTTTTTCTGTTGTTTATTCTAGTAAAACCGGTTAGGTTGCTAGTTCCTTTATGGTCTTTTTGAATGTGGATTATGTTGTTTGGTTCTTGATGTTTAATATGAGAATTCTGTAAGTTAAAAAAAAAAAAAAAAAAAAAAAACCCGGGTGTTACAGATAACACGATTGCGATTGGGATAAGAATTTGTGGGAAATCGATTGTGTGAATGGGAATGGGGGTATTGAGATACGTAATAATTTATTTCAATTATTGCTCGGAGAGTCGACGCAGATTTAGTAAAGTTTTAGAACATTGACTTGGAAGACAAGAAACCAAAACTAAATTTATCTTTGTAAGAATAAGAAAAACATGCTGATTATTCTCGAGTAAGAAGCAATGGGAAATGAAGATATTGATTCGTTTTTGTGAATATCGAGTATCTATGAAATCATACAGAGAATATATATATAACTTGAGAAGCAATCTTGGGGAATAATTGTTGTTCGGTAATGGTATAGGGAGAACTTTGGGGAGAAAAAATGTCTGAAGATAGTAAAGGTGTGGAAAGTAGTAAAGTGTGAGAATAAAAAAGTAAATAGGTTGAGAAGAAAAAGAAGACCAACAACAACGAAGCAGACTACAATGGAGAATAAGAAGAGCGAGAAAAAAAGATAAAAGCAAAAGCAAGATTTGTAAACAAAAGTGTCATTATTTTAAATCTATCATCTGTAATCAGCATTATAATTTTTTGGAACTCTTAAGACAGTTGAGAAGTATGATGCTTAATATATAATATATAATCATTTATAAGATTTAATTGCATTATTTAACGTTGCTTACCAATTAAATAATATTTTTTTTTCTATTTTTTTAGTTTACATGTATTTGTGAGGATTTACTTCCCATGTTAAGGTTTTGGTACTCTTTATTTAATTTTTTTTTAATGGTATAATATTAATGAATAATTTAAAAGTAAATGTTGTTTTCTTAATAAGGTGGAAAGTTGTGATCATTAGATTATCGTTCTAAGGTAGAAGAAAACCTATAACATTATATTTGATCAAGTGTTTGTAATATAGGTTATTATGAAAACAAACCATAGTCATTAAATAGTTTCTATGTAATTTTTATTTTATAAACTATACAATAAAATCGTGTATTGGCAAGCTCTATTATGCGTAAATTAAAATTATATATTAATATTATGTTTATTTGATAATAGTGTTAAATTAGTATTTTGAGTGCGATTTCACATGTATTTAAATACTTTTTGTAACGTATTGGGTAAAGCACAAAACATATGTCATAATATTAGTTTTTGTGTCAAATTTGTGATAACGTTTCTGCCTAAATTGGCGTCTCTGGTGAGATAACTACGATGCTTCTCTAAGATGCATTGGATCATGCATACGTAATATCGTCAAATACGTTTGCGAGGATGAGAAATTAGTAGGGAGCTAAACAACTATTCATGTATGACACATCATGGTTTATAAAATAAAAAATTTGAACTAAAAGTTTGATCTAAATAACTAACGCTAAGGAGAGGATTATCATACACTCTACCAAAATAAAAGATAAATCATATTAAGAAAATTCATTGTTGAAATTTTCAACAATGAGCCCATGCCTTTCAAATATTTGAAAAATTATTGGGTTCACCCCTTAGGGGTGAATCCCCTCATTCACCTCCTCTTTATTAGCCAATCAAAATTAAGTTGTGAGGATCATCAATCTATTAAAAAAATACTACAAATACAAAAATTAATTTTTAATAGATTTGTAGTTTAAATTTTTTGATTTGGGTTAACTATTCCCAAATTAAGCTATAGTTTTAGAGGGTAGGGTTTGGGTTTGGGGTTTAGGGTATAGGTTTTAGGGTTTAGGGTTTAGGCTTTGATTTTGAATGTTGAAATTTCATGTAATTTTTGGGTTTGGGTTAACTATTCCTAAATTAGGGTATATGTTTAGGGGTAGGGTTTGGGTTTGGGGTTTAGTGTTTGATTTTAAATTTGAAAATACTTGATTTGAATAATTTAGTGTTAAACATCTATAATTATTTATTTTGGTCCCTATAATTAATTCAATTTAGGTATGTAGTAAATGATTTAATTAAATTAGTTAAATTGATGGCCCACAACTTAATTATGATTGGCTAATAAGGAGAGGGTAAATGAGAAGGTTCACCCCTAGGGGGTGAATTCAAGAATTGTTCCAAATATTTCATGTAGAGGTAAGAACCAGAAAATAAATAATTGGAAGCTCATCGATCAAGTTTTTCTATGAAATGACGAAATGTGGAGATCTTATTGCTACATGCTAAGAAAGGAAAGGTCACAATAACTCGAATCCTTTACTTATAGTCTATGCATTTTTTAAAGCCGGTTATCGCCTATACGCCACTACGGTTTTATAAATTCATTACCAACTTCGCTTAATGATCTAATCCGAACTACTTATTTTTTATTGGTTTATATTTAAAATTTCTCAAGATTCTTACACTTCGAGCATTTTGAATCTTGATTTTAAGTGTAACATCCCAAACCGAAAATTAGAGATTCGGTAAGGGTGTTGATCGACACCCATGGTGAGTGTCGATCGACACCATGCGTTCTGGACCGATCGGGTTAAAATTTTAATTGCGGTTTGGCTCGGGTTTTGGGTGTTAACCCTAGGGATCGCCCTTATAAGTCTTATGCAGACTTGTGGCCGTCAGAAACAGAAAAAAATCGCAGAGAACTTTAGAGAAGAGAGAGTTTCGAGAGTATTCGTGAAAATCATTCGTGTTCTCGGAGTTTTGCCATTCGTTTGTTCCGGTGATCGCTTGTGGTGATTCGTGGCTCATTCCTAGGTGTTTCCAGCAAGGAATCAGCGAGATCGTGGTGGTGCTTAGTCGGGTTTGTAGGTTTTTCGTATCAATCCTCATCAATCGCGAAGGTGAGTGCGTGATCGCTTAGGGAATCTTAGAAATCGTTATAGATGTTGTGAATGATGAATTGATTGGTTTCTAGTTGTTATGATTCGCTTTTGTCTCTGTGTTACTGGTGTTTTGAGTGAAATCGTGTTTTGAATTGGCTATGAATGTTCCCCGAACGAGCTACGTGAGGACATGCTCGAGTCCTAGTTTTTGTGATGAGGTGTCGATCGACACCTAGAGGCTGTGTCGATCGACACCGCTTAAAAATTGGTACTTGTGGTTAGCAAGTGTCGATCGACACCACGGTGGTGTGTCGATCGACACCCTGTTTTCAGTTGCTGAATTCTTTATATCTTGTTATTAACCGGAAATTGGATTAGAAATGTTGAACCGTTTGCTTTTCATTGGTTATTGTTATTCATATATTGTTTGTTAGCGGGATGACCGCTCCACTGAGTATTTACGATAATACTCACGCAACTCCCAATTTCTTTTGAGTTGCAGGTAAAAGAAAAGTGTGATCGTGGAATCGAGGCCGAGAGAAGAGGATGATAGGGTTTATTGTCTTTGTTGTTTAGTCTAGCGAACCAGTTGGTTAGGTTGCTAGATAATTTATATTTCATTCCCGAATTTTGGTGTCTAAATTTAAATGATTTAAAAAGGGTTATTTATTAAAGGATTGTTTTATTGGTTTACTTATTTCTGTTTTCCACAGTAGAAATGTTAGTTTTTTTAAAATTTTTTTTTGGGTGTTACATTTTGGTATCAGAGCCTTGACGGTTTTAGGACAATGAAATTTGGATGTCTGAGACTATGTGTTTAATTGATTTTTGGTGCTTAGTCAATTTAATAGAGTCTTAGTATCATCATCTTCGGCCTTTTAAAATGATTCCACGGTAAGTTGTGTGTTGTTTGTGACTTCTTGTAGCTTATAGTCCTGTTCTGTGAGTGTTGCAGAGAGATGGACGCCGGAGCTAGAGGTCGTGGCAGAGGTCGTCGTTGTCGTGGACCAGTGGTTGAGTCGTCTTCGAGTGCTACGCATGCGTCAGGGACTCCTACGCATCATACGGGTTTTGTGAGCGAGACCAGTGTTAGTGCTAGCGTGAGTGCTGTGGGTGCCGGGAGAAGCGCCGGGATGGTTGGCAGAGGAGCGGGCCCGGGTGTGGGTGCTGTTCCAGCTCAGGATCGTATGGATCGCATGGAGGGTATTCTGACAGAGTTACTGGGGCGGTTTCCGGCGGCGGCTCCGGTTCAGGCTCCAGTGGTTCCGCCTGTGGCGGAGGTGCAGCAGAGGGCTGCGGTTGCAGAGGTGCGTCCGTCTTACCTGGAGATGGTGAGCCTGATGCGGCAGATGAGTACGGCGTTCTTTTCGGGTGGTGTCAGTCCCAAGATGCCGATGAGTGGCGTATGCGCGTAGAGCGCAATTTCCGTTCAATTCGTTGCCCAGACGAGTATCGGGTGGAGCTGGCGATCCACTATCTGGGTGGTGATGCGCACGCTTGGTGGAGAGATATTGAGGCCAGGAGGCCTGGTGCAGTATGGACCTGGGGAGAATTTGTGGCCGAGTTCAACGCCAAATATTTTCCTCAGGAGGCATTAGATCGTCTCGCGTCGAGATTTGTGGACCTTGTTCAGGGGGATCGTACCATGTGTGAGTACGACGCTGAGTTTGGTCGATTGCTAGCTTATGCGGGAGGCATAGTCGATCAGTGGACGCAGGTTCAGAGGTTCCTGAGGGGACTACAGCCCGATTTGCGAACCAGATGCAGAGTGACCGAGTACGCCTCCAGGGCAAAGCTGGTAGAAGTGGCAGTGGGGATCGAGGAGGATCTGAGAGGGTAGGCAGCTGCGGTGGTTCCAGTGTCAGTTGTTTCTCCTGTATAGTTAGGAACCTGGTCGACTAACCGATTTCATCGAATGAAATCTGTCGACTCAGGCGTCAGCCGAGGCAGCAGCAGTCGCGGAATGATTCCGGTTCTGGATACGGCAAGGGTGGCAAGCCTGCGCAGGGTCAGAAACGGAAATGGGATAGCGCTTCCAGGCCCTATCAGAGTTCAAGGGGTGGAGCGTGTTATGGATGCGGTAGTTTAGAGCATCAGTTGTCGATTTGCCCTGGAAAGGGTGAGAAGCAGCAGCAACAGCTGTGGCAGTCAGACACGAGGGTCTGTTATAACTGCCGAGAGCTCGGGCATATCAGGCCGATGTGTCCCAAGTTGCGGTCATTGGTGCTTGCAGAGATTCATCCAGTGGCAGCATAGCCATTGGCTCAGATAGCGGCGGAGCAGCCGTTGGGTCAGATTGAGGAGCTCAGCGTAGGTATGAGTAGTTGAGGAGCGGGGTGTGGCGGCATCAGTAGTGGAGGGGGACCTGAGTGATTTGTTCATGGATAGAGTTCCTTTTCTCTTATTCCAGTTTTTGTTTCGTGATTTTTGTATTTTCGTTGGTGTTAGGAAACGATTTATATTTTTGAAAATTTATAAGATGGCGTTCTTTATTATTTTGATATGAGTTATGAGGCGAGTGGTTCTTTATGTGTTTATATGTGTGGACCATGGTTGGTCGGTTTTGGGAGGTTATTCCAGGCTAGGAATACCGAGATTATACCACGGGAGGTAGCTCTAATCAGAGGAGATATGTGTTCTCCTGTGTATTTATTGGGAAGCGTGTTCCCGGAATAAGTAATCAGGGATGTGAGATCTCTTGCGGGGATGTGAGATCCCCAGATACCGTTGACTCGAGGGATGCGTCCCGAGACTGCGAGCGGTATGTTTCATGTGTGGATTAGAGGGAGCCTCTGAGGTCAGGGGAGGATCTCGTGTGGCATAGTCGATCAGCGGACGCAGGTTCAGAGGTTCATGAGGGGACTACAACCCGATTTGGGAACCAGATGCAGAGTGACCGAGTACGCCTCCAGGGCAAAGCTGGTAGAAGTAGCAGCGGGGATCGAGGAGGATCAGAGAGGGTAGGCAGCCGCGGTGGTTCCAGTGTCAGTTGTTTCTCGTGTGGTATCGGCCGTGTTAGGCCAGGATTTTGGTCCATGTTGGACAATTGCGAGACGAATGGGAACCTCGTGTAGTGTTGGCTGGAGCAGTCAAGATTATGGTATGTGAGAGACAGTTCTGGAGGCTCAAGTTGTGAGTCGAAGTATCGTTGGTAAGGCTGGGCCTATGTTTGAGTTCTGGTAATGATGTAGCATTCGGGAAATCCAAATCTGGACTGACGGATGGCTATACATGTTCTTCTTTGATTGTTGTACATACAACTGCCAGACCTAGATTGGATTAGGTATAGTCTTGACTGACGGGCGATTGTACATATTCTTGTTTGATTGTTGTACGATTGACCGCCAGACCTGGATGGATTAAGAATGTCGCATCGTGAGTTCTGGATGAAACTAGGCAAGTATGGGGCATTTCGAGTTGTGGTTATGCTTTTGTTTGTTTAATGTGCTTATGGTAAGCACAAGAGGCTGCGTCGTGATCGAGGATTACCTGGATGCGTTTGTTATCGTATGCATAGTGGATATCTTGGAGTATCCGAGAGATCCTGAGGAGCATGCAGTTCATGGTGTTTGGTTCTATAAAGGATCAGGAGCAAAAGCTGGATGCTGAATCGAGCAGTACTGTTTAGAGAAGCGCCGGTTTGGTCGCGAGAAGACAGATGGGAGTACATGTTCTTGTTTGATTGTTGTGCGATCAGTTGGACAGACCTAGGCAGGATTAGGAAACATTATATTTTGGTATTTCGGGCTAGGGGCCTTGCGCTTTTTTTAGTTTCTTGTATGTGTTTGTGGTGATATTCCGGGTTAGGGAGTATCGAGTGTGACCACGAGAGGCAGTTAGTCGATAGACGTTTATAGACGTTTTATAATTTATTACTCTAGGGGCTGCGGTCCCGAGCAACTCATTCATTTTGTTTTGAGAGGATGCGTTCTCTCGAGGGATTGTTTAGCTTTCCCTGTGTACCCAGAGCTCAAGTGATGCGTCCTGAGAGTGGAAGGGGCACGAGGAACCAATAGCTTAAAGGATGCGTCCTGCGAGTGAGAGGGGTGCGGGACACCGATAGCTCAAGGGATGCGTCTTGCGAGTAAGAGTGGTGTGACACTGATAGCTCAAAGGATGCGTCCTGCGAGTTGGAGGGGTGTGGAATGAGTTAAGGGTAATAGATGTCTGAAAACGGGCGTATGAACATGAGACTGAACGGGAGCCTCGGAGATCTGGTTTTGGATCTCGGATAGTTGACCGGGTTGGGTCGGGTTTAGAGTCTTTGGTAGACTGTTTTGTCGGGATTCGAGGATGAATCCATTGTTAGTGGGGGAGAATTGTAATATCCCAAACCGAAAATTAGAGATTCGGTAAGGGTGTCGATCGACACCCATGGTGTGTGTCGATCGACACCATGCATTCTGGACCGATCGGGTTAAAATTTTAATTGCGGTTTGGCTCGGGTTTTGGGTGTTAACCCTAGGGATCGCCCTTATAAGTCTTATGCAGACTTGTGGCCGTGAGAAACAGAAAAAAATCGCAGAGAACTTTAGCGAAGAGAGAGTTTCGAGAGTATTCGTGAAAATCGTTCGTGTTCTCGGAGTTTTGCCGTTCGTTTGTTCCGGTGATCGCTTGTGGTGATTCGTGGCTCATTCCTTGGTGTTTCCAGCAAGGAATCAGCGAGATCGTGGTGGTGCTTAGTCGGGTTCGTAGGTTTTTCGTATCAATCCTCATCAATCGCGAAGGTGAGTGCGTGATCGCTTAGGGAATCTTAGAAATTGTTTTAGATGTTGTGAATGATGAATTGATTGGTTTCTGGTTGTTATGATTCACTTTTGTCTCTGTGTTACTGGTGTTTTGATTGAAATCGTGTTTTGAATTGGCTATGAATGTTCCCCGGACGAGCCACGTGATGACAGGCTCGAGTCCTAGTTTATGTGATGAGGTGTCGATCGACACCTAGAGGCTGTGTCGATCGACACCACTTAAAAATCGGTACTTGTGGTTAGCAAGTGTCGACACCCTGTTTTCAATTGCTGAATTCTTTATATCTTGTTATTAACCGGAAATTGGATTAGAAATGTTGAACCGTTTGTTTTTCATTGGTTATTGTTATTCATATATTGTCTGTTAGCGGGGATGATCGCTCCACTGAGTATTTACGATAATACTCACGCAACTCCCAGTTTCTTTTGAGTTGCAGGTAAAGGAAAAGTGTGATCGTGGAATCGAGGCCGAGAGAAGAGGATGATAGGGTTTATTGTCTTTGTTGTTTAGTCTAGCGAACTAGTTGGTTAGGTTGCTAGATAATTTATATTTCATTCTTGAATTTTGGTGTCTGAATTTAAATGGTTTAAAAAGGGTTATTTATTAAAGGATTGTTTTATTGGTTTACTTATTTATGTTTTCCGCAGTAGAAATGTTAGTTTAAAAAAAAAAAAAGTTTGGGTGTTACATTAAGTCAACATGAAAACATACCATTGGTTTTACAACGGTTGTTAAGCGTTGTCAATCCTCTAAGTAATTATTTAGTAAGGCATATTCTTATTTAATATATCTCTAAATATAAAAATGTGTTTATATACAAACCAATTTTACAATTTTTAATAAATTATGCTAAGATTACATGATTTTGATACTGTTATTTTTTACGAACGCATGTTTTTTTTGTGTGTAACAAGTACTAGAAAGCATGCAAGATCCATGAAAAACACTAACTCAAAAAACAAATGGTTCCAATTAAAAATTTAAAACTCAAGTTTAAACTACTTATTGTTGAGCATAAAATAAGGTGTTTAGAGTCTCATTATACAAAGTGGTAAATGCTTGAGTTTGATAGAATAACACCACTATCAAATATTATCAACATCACCAGGGTGATAGTGCATCTCACCGTGCTATAATTATCATGATATTAAATTAATATTTTCAATTCTATGTATTTTCTAACGTCATTTTTGGTGCCAAAATAAAATAATTGTTTATTAGTTATCCATAAGTAATTTCTCAGCTATATATATATTTTGAAACTTAACAATAATAATAACAATGTGAATCAAATAATTTTGAATCATATATTTCAAATAAGAGTTAACTGAATATCTTTGTTCCAAACTCAACTTTTGTAACAAACAATTTTGGTTTGTTTTTAACAAACAATGTATAGTTGTTAGAATATAAAATTTATCGTATAACCTCTTAAAATGTTTATCCCGCGCTTGGCGCGGGTTCTTGCCTAGTTTATTTTAGATATCAAAATCTTAATTCATAATTATCATTAGATTTCATAACTCTATCTCTCCTATTTTTTTATGAAAAAACCCTTATATTTCTTTATAAATCGTAAAGTAGTTTTGGATGAACCGTGATATGCTCAAATTATCCTTAAGCTACTCTATCAAATTAAGAAATCACGGTAGTACTTAGGCAATCGAAATCCACAGGGAATGAAAGTACACAATAGATCTAAACATTTGAATTATGCTAAGCAAGATAATATGAATGCAAGTAAATAAAGGAGTAAATGAAATCGGTTGTAAAACAATTAAAAAGAAGCAAGGTACACGGAAATCGCAGATGAATCAAAATTGCAGATAATAATTAAAGATAGGATATGATGCACAGTTCTTAAACATGAACACGAATATAAAACCTGCAGAGATTATCTATGTTTAAATCCTAGAAAACCAATTTTTTTTGCGAATCCTAACAATCTAAACAAGCATTAAAGTTCAAGTTCAATTGTTCACAAAACCCTAAACCAAATTTCTTTGGGAAAAGGAATTTTGCTCATTAAAGACTAGATCAGGTAATCAATAAAAATGTCGTTTCTATAAATTATCCTAAGATCAGATTTCAGGTCATGAATCTAAAATCAACAATAAACTCAAGTCAATATGAAGAACTTCTAAATATATTATCCTATGCAATTAAAATCAGATCTAACAAAACATTAAACACCTTTGAATAATCCCTAACCCTAACAGGGAAACTACTCAGACATAATCAAAGAAGAAACCATATTTATTAATTGAAAGATATCTATTAAACTAAGTAAAATAAAGTGTGAGCCTAAACAATGGCTGTAAAAACGTATTTATAGAGGTCCTAAACCGACTGGAAACATAAAAATAAACATCTGGAACTTTTGGGCAAAAACGGTAACTTCTGAAATCTGATTTTCTGAATCCGCGAGGGTGTCGATCGTTACCCAGGGGTGGTGTCGATCGACACCAACCTCTGAAATTCATTCTTCACTTGATCAATTCGACGTCTTCTTCCGCAATGCTCCAAAACTTCCAGTAAACATCTTTTATGCTCCAAACGTCTAGAAACCTTCAAAGACTCTTAAACAAACACAAAACACCAAAAAGGCTCTATATAATAGACTTATATCATGGTCTAAAATGGGTAAAAACCATGATATATCAACTCCCCCAGACTTAACTTTTTGCTTGTCCCTAAGCAAAACAATTGTACTCACTCCTCTAGGAACCACATACCTTGCAAAGCAAATCCGATGATACTTCGATGTGTCCCTACAAGCTTAGCAGCCCTCCAGATTGAATCCAAACCCCTTAGAGAAACTCAGACTTCTAGTCGCAAACCCCTTTCATATAATTAAGTGCGGTCTCATCGACAAAATATCGATCGCTGGACTTTCTAGATTCTTTCACTTCCCTTTAACATTTTTCTTGCGTTTCACCCTCTCTCTTCCCTCAGAAACTGTATCCAATTAAGAATATCATAGAGATGCAATGCCCAGTTTTTTAAAACTTTTCTTCCGGATTTTTCTGATTTTCTTATTTTCGGACTGACACTTTTCTGCTTGAACTACATTTTTTTGTAGACTTTTTTAATACCTTGGCATCTCTATGATTTCACTAGATTAGTGCTCAATACTATTGTTCTTGTGGAGACAGGGTCATGAGGCTTTTGATTTTTGATCTAGGACAGTTGAATTCATCATTTGGGAAGAAGTTTCAAGAGTGGTCCGTCCTCGCTTTTTAGTGTTTGAAACCTGAATCAAGTCTTGCGATTTCTAACACCCAAGACAAGAGATTAGAGACTCATTAGGGGCGGGGTCTGCAACATCTTTATGGCGTTCTCCAGAAATCTGAACTCGCTCCGTTAATCCGATCCACTTCCAGTTACCCACCTCAGTAAAACCAACCAACTTGCGTTGATAATGGTCATTGAGTGCTGTTCAAAGAAAGTAGAAGGAGAGTTTTTGACCCAAAAATTGAAAAACTGACTCATAAAAACTCAAAATAGAAAACATAGTTAGCAACTACCTCCCCCAGACATAAACGACACTGTCCCCAGTGGTATTAAGCCTGAGATTGGTGAATAAAATAGATAGAAAACGAAAGGAACCAAAATTTTGAAAAGAAAAACGTAACCTGGAGGGGGTGTCGATCGACACTGTCAAGGGTGTCGATCAACACCTTGAAATATTAGCTATGTCGAGCGACATAATCACTTGGGTCGATCGACAGGTGCATCTGAAGTTCGTCCAAACGTTTTCTTCTCCTAAAAAATCAAAACCAAAAAGAACACCAAACATAAAATTGTAAAAGAAAACAAAAATAAAATAAATAAATAAATAGACTCACAAGTGGGTTGCCTCCCACTAAGCGCTTGTTTTCAGTCCATTAGCTTGACTGTGTTGAGGATTCTAGATGTCTACAGGATCTGCACTCTTCCATGGAATGATTCTAGAAAAGAGCTTCTGCGTCTTCTGCACCATCTCATTAGTGACTACATCTCCTTTTTCTTTTAGCTTGTGAGGAATGATAATTCGCATTTTAGCGAAAGGCTTTGAGGTCCTTGTACGCTCCTTGTGAATTCCTGCAGATACATGAGAAGAAGAACCAATACTTGCACGAGAAACTCGAGGCTTGCATGAGTGTGTAACTGCTTTTTCAATCTCTAAATCATTGATGAAATGAGGAGATTCAGAATTAAGTTTAGGAGAATCGTACCTTTGCTCTTGGGGACGATCGTGGGCTGGGAGTTGTGGAATTATCTGTTCAGCAACAGATGAAGGACTGGCATCTAACTTCTTAGAGTCTTCATCCTCTAAAATCTCCACGAAAAAAGTCTGACCATCGATGGTGGATTTTCGCCTTGTATTCTCTATGTCAAAATCCATGACAATGTCACCTAGATCAAGCTTGACCTTTCCTTTCCTCACATCGATTTGAGCACCAGCAGTAGCCAAGAAGGATCTTCAGGTTCATCGTCGTACTCCAAAACCACAAAATCCGCAGGAATTATGCAGTCTTGAATCTTGATTGGAACATCCTCTTGAACACCTTCTGGGAACCTCCTGGATCGATCAGCTAGGAGAAGAGACATCCTAGTAGCCTTGAAATCAGTCATCCCAAGTTCAATAGCAACATAAAGAGGCATCAAATTAATACCAGAACCCAAATCACAAAGAGAGTGAGGAAACTGCCATGTTATTAGGATTCTGCTTTGAATCATCGCGCTTACTTCCTCTGAAAACACTACGTCCTTCTTCTTCTTCTTAGGTACTGGAGTTTTATTCAGAAGATTTGCTTGGATATCTCTAGTAAGCAATGCTCCTTCCTCTGGACTAACTCCATTAGCTACCATCCTCTTGACGTATCTCTTTATTGCAGGCGAAAGGTTTACTGCATCGACCAAAGGCATCTCAACCATGACCTTGTCAATCATCTGCTTGCAAAAAGCTTCTTCAACCTCCTGCTTTGACTTTCTTGCTCTAGGGAATGGAACCTTCGGCTTGTAGACGTTCTCTACTGAAGTAACTGATGATTTTGAGATTTCTGCACAAGTTTGGACAGGGTGTTGATCGACACTTTCCTTAGTGTCGATCGACACCATCTCCTTGATACCAGAATCAACTAATTCTTCTAGTGTCGATCGATGCTGCTCCTTAGTGTCGATCGACACTTGTTCTGCAGACCCAAAAATTTCTTCAAAGTCATCAAAATAGTCGTTTTCTCGAGTCTAAACAGCATTGCACGCACTCCTGGGGTTGGCATCAGTCTTCGTAGGAAGAAACCCCTCTTATCTCCTGATAGAACTAGCTGTTTGAGCGACTTGAACATCCAGCTTCTTGAAATGAGTGCTTAGTGCTGAAATCTTACATCCAAGTCCTGATACATAGCATCCATTTTTCTGTTGAAGCTCACAGTCATCTTCTGTTGGCCCTCTACGATCTGTTCCAGCATAGTCTTTACCTCATTTTCTTGCTCATGAGGCTTCTGATAAGATGAAGAACCATAGTTCCTGTTGTAATTATTGCTCTGGAAGGGCTTCTGATAGCCTTGCTGATTTTCGTACTTCTAAAATCCTGAACCATTGATGTGGTTCACATCTTCTTCTGCAGTTTCAACTTCTTGAGCAAACTTGACCGTATTCTTTCCCACAAGGATACTACGCATAGAATCAAGCTTAGCATTCACTTCAGCCAAGTGCTTACTACCATCCTTATTCTCGCTTATCTGCTTCCTCTCAAAATCAGAGTTCTTAGTGCTATTGCTAGAAGCCAAGTTTTTGATAGGAGTGACCGCGTTCTCTGGATAGTTGGTGTTGAAGTTCCAACTACTCGCTGCATCTAATGCTATCTGGTACCTCCAGTCTAATCCTCTGTAGAAGATGCCTAGCAACTTAACGTCACTGAAGCCATAGTGAGGAAAATCTCTCTGATAGGACTTAAGCACATATCGAGTCGTCGCAAGAGCAGAATATCGAGTCGCTTGTAAGCGAGGTTAGCACTTTGCGGTTATGTGCTATTTCAGAGGAGCCGTTGGGCTTGGAGGTGGTGGATCAGGCAGATCTTCTGAGTAGGATTCTTGCAGCTCAGGCGAGCGATTCGGGTTTGGTGGCTGCGTCGACCGCAGCGGGTTCTGAGTATCAGGTCTCATCGAATGGGGCAATTCTTATTCGCGGTCGGGTTTGTGTACCCAAGGTTGAGGAGCTGAGGCAGGAGATTCTGAGTAAGGCTCATTCGAGCAAGTTCTCGATTCATCCGGGTGCGACTAAGATGTATCGTGATCTCAAACGGTATTATCACTGGGTCGGGATGAAGAGAGATGTGGCAGCTTATGTTGCTAGGTGCAACACGGGGCCATTAAGAAGACCGATGGTGCGGTTGAGTTGGACTACCTGTTTCGAGGACGTATGACGCTATTTGGGTGATTGTGGATTGGTTGACTAAGTCAGCACACTTCTTGGCCATTAAGAAGACTGATGGTGCGGCTGAGTTGGCTAAGAAGTTTGTGAAGGAGATTGTGAGGCTGCATGGAGTGCCAGCCAGTATTGTGCCTGATCGGGATCCCAGGTTTGCATCTGAGTTTTGGGGAGCGTTTCAGGCAGAGATGGGCACTAAGGTGCATATGAGTACGGCTTACCATCCACAGACTGATGGGCAGTCAGAGAGGACTATTCAGACTATGGAGGATTTGCTGAGGATGTGTGTTCTGGATTGGGGTGGTCATTGGTACGATCACTTGAGCTTAGTAGAGTTTGTGGATATTAACAGCTTTCAGGTGAGCATCGGGATGGCTCCTTTTGAGGCTTGTATGGGAGGCCATGTAGGACGCCTTTATGCTGGACCCAAGTGGGGGAGCGCAGTGTTCTTGGAGCTACTTTTGTTCAGGAAACGACGGAGAGGATTCGAGTCGTGAGATTAAACATGAAGGAAACTCAGGATCGCCAGAGGAGCTACGCTGATAAGCGACGGCGTGAGCTTGAGTTTGGGGTTGGAGATCGCGTGTATCTCAAGATGGCTATGTTGAGGGGTCCTAACAGATCCATTTCGGAGAACAAGCTGAGTCCGCGTTTTATGGGTCTGTTTGTTATGGTGGAGCGAGTGGGACCGGTAGCGTATCGGCTTGAGTTACCATCGATCATGAAGGCATTTCATAAGGTTTTCCATGTGTCGATGTTGAAGAAGTGCCTGCATGAGTCGAAAGTGTTAGTGCCTGAGATTCCTGCAGATCTGCAGCCTGATTTGACAGTTTCGGCGGTTCCCGTGTGGATTCTCGAGAGGAGAGTCAAGGAACTGTGCCGGAAGAAGTTTTCGTTGTTGCGTAATTTGTGGGATTGTGGCGGCTGCCAGGAGGAGACTTGGGAGCCGGAGGCAAAGATGAAGCTGAAGTTCAGGAAGTGGTTCGACAAGCAGGTCGCCGATTGAGCTTAGCTTTCTTTGTGGTTCTAGTTTCTTTTGGCCTTTGGTGCCGGTATTGTTGTGTTGATTCTTGTATTTTCGTTTCGTTTTAACGATATACGTTTTGGAGATTTATAAGATGAGTTTTCCTTATATTTCTGGTGTATTAGATTGTGTTTTATGATGGTATGTGTGTGAGGACTAGTGCGGGTCGTGTTTTGTGATATTCCGGTGGGAGTATTGAGTTTAGACCACGTGAGGTGACCTAGTCGCTGATGTTTATAGGCGTTTTAGCATTTATTATGGATCACTCATGTGCTGGAGACGGTGGTTTCCAGGGTATGTATCGGAGACGGTGGTTTCCTGTATACATGCTGAGAGACGGTGGTCTCTCCAAGAGACGGTAGTTTCCTGAATACTTATATCAAGACGGTGGTCTCCGTTATAGTACAGAGTGCCTATATTGGGACGGTGGTTCCTCTATAGTGCGGGGAGACGGTGGCTTCCCGAGGGGACGGTGGTTCCCTAGAGTGTGTGGATGAGTTAAAAGTAATAAATGTTTGAGGAACGTGCGTATAGACATAGGATTAGTTCATAAGTCTCTGAGATTATGTGAGAATCTCTTGTGGTATTGGCCGGTGGGGGGCAGAGAGTGGTCCTGTGTGGACGTCTTTTTGCAGGATTCGAGGACGAATACAGATTAGTGGGGGAGAATTGTAACGCCCGTGATCCAAAAATGTGATTTTGGAGACGCGTCGATCGACACAGCGGGTGTGTGTCGATCGGCACGAGCTATGACTCCTCGAGGAATTGAACAGCACGTGCTGTGTCGATCGACACATCTGGTGTGTGTCGATCGACACAGGCCAAAAATTGGACTTAGGTTTGATTTTTTTGGTTTGATTTGATTTTGGGCCGGTTTAGGGAGCCTAGGGCTTGAGTATATAATCAGAAGTGTCAGGGGACGGCCGATTGTGTAGAGAAAATCAGATCAGAGAGAGATTGAGAGAGAATTAGGTTTTCTCTTGTCTTTGAGAAGTTTTCTGTCGGTTTTAGGAGGAGGCGACGCCGGTCGATTTGTGATTGGATTGGAGCGAGATTTCGAGGGTAAGTTCTCTAATCCATGGTCTTGATTCCGGTGAAAACCGCTTGTGATTTGGTTGAGTATTCGCTGAGTTATCGTTGTTTTCGTGAGAGAGGTTTCTGCAGTTTCGAATTGCGATCAGTCTGCTTCAAGGGAGGATTCCCGTCGAACCCGAGAGAATCAGGAGAGGATCCTTATACCGTTGGAAAGATAGTTCTGTCTAGTTTCTAGATCAGGTTTTGGGTCCTGATTCGGAGGTAAGCTCCGTTCTCTGTGTTTGTTTTATTTCAGGGAGTCGGTTCTGAAATCTCTGTTTTTCCAGTTTCATTTAGCGAGATTGCGGGCTTGTTTGCCGTTGATCTGGTGAGAGTTAGAAGGATTTCTATACACCGTTGGAAATCTGTCGGTGTCTAGTTTCCAGATCAGTTTTCAGAACTTGATTTGGTGAAGGGAGTCGCGAGTTATCCCCTTCTGTTTCGGTCGGGTTTTCCCTTGTTCAAACCGTTCCCGAGGCGAGTGCGTGTCTATAGGTTAAATTATCGAATAGCGATTAGCGACGATGTTTAAATTTTAAGAATGGTGTTCCTGGGTGTTTGCGTGATGATTCGTGGCTGTTTTGTGTGTGAGATGTGAAATAAATCGAGTTTTGGATGATTATTTCGTTGATTGTGTGATTTTTTGTAATCTGGTCTGTTCCTGAGTACGTCGTGTCGAGCGACACCTTGTGGTGCATCGCTCAAAATCACTGTTAGACAAGCGTCGATCGACACCGTGCAATGTGTCGATCGACACCCCTGCGATTTTTGTGTTAATCATTTAAATCGTGTGTTATTGATAATCCGGTTATTCGTACTTAGCTTGTAGACGTTCTCACTAAGTATTTATTAAATACTTACGCAACTCGTTTTTCCCAATTGTGTTACAGGTAAAGGAAAGGGAAAAGTGTGACCGCGGGATCATGGCATTAGGGAGAAGATGATTAGGCGATTGTGGTTTATGTTTTCTAGTTCTAGTGAACCCGGTTAGGTTGCTAGATTTATTTTATGATTATTCTGAAATTGAATTGATTGGTGGTTATTATTATTATTTTATGAATTATTTTTATGAGAATTTCCGAGAGTGGACGTGGGGCCCATTGGGAGATGAGGATTTCTCCTGAGGGGATGAAGATTTCCCCTATGATGGCGGTCGAGCCGTTACAAGTGGTATCAGAGCAAACCCTGACAATTGTGTGTTGTCGGGGTAACGATATTGGTATGCGCAACGAGGACGTTGCGATCTGTTAGTGGGGGTGATTGTGACACCCCAGTTTTAGAGCATATGTGGTATATGCGGAGAGGCTTAAAAGAATTGATTTGGCTACCTATATCACCAAAGTGCACTTATGTTTTCGGTCACAGGTCTTGAGAGAACTCCAGAGTTAAGCGTGCTTGAGCTGTATTAGTTTCAAGATGGGTGATCTACTGGGAAGTCATTTACAGTATCGTGTGAGTGAGGTCAAAACACGAGAAAAGATCGCGTGGTGATTTGTAGGGTAAGTAAACATGACTTCCGAGTCTCCCTGACTAACGCACCGACCGTCGGATATGGGTGGGCCCGTGGGCCGAGAGTGGACGTGGGGGCCCATTGGGAGATGAGGATTTCTCCTAAGGGGATGAGGATTTCCCCTACGATGGCGGTCGGGGCGTTACAGTGTCTCACCAACACATCAGGGAATACGCACAACGGTATACAAGGATACCGCAGAAGCCTCTCAGCTTTACATGCAGAATTCGAGGGACACCTCTAGGAATAGAATGTATAATTCAAAAATGATTATCTACGGTTCGACTTGAAACTGACTACTCAGACTTACTGAAGATGAATGACGACCCAATGGATTACCCAGTTTTCCAGACCGAGCTAGACCACTTCGCCGAGCTTAGAGACAAATTTTCTACTTTTTCTTTATTTTATATACCTTAAGTTTGTAATCACCGTGCGGATGCCCTCGAATAAGCGGCACAAGCACGTAACCTTATCTTTTCCAATGTAGATCTCGATGAGTTGATAGATAGTATTCGATATGAGATAATTTTTACCGACCAAATGTGATTTAATATATGGAGTTAGTTGATAAAAGAAAAGAAAAAAAAAAGAATAGTTAACTATATACATTCAAGTAGTCGCCTATATGCATTCTTATTTCTTATTCAAACACTATTTTATGGAGTTATGAGAGCAATTGAAGCGTTTGTCAGGCCGCGTATGCGATTTGCTTTGTATTCAACTTTACATTCAAATTATAATTGGGAGAATTCAGCATTTTTTTCTAATCTGTTTTTTTTTTTGCCCAGAAATGCTTTTTGGAGGAGTTAAAACATCGACAGCCAGATCAATCTTCAATATGGATTAATAAGAATATGGAGATTGACTTTGACTAGAGATTTTATGGATTATTTTTACTAAGATTTACTATTTTCCTTA
The DNA here is from genome assembly GCA_963576765.1 of Draba incana. Lineage (NCBI taxonomy): Eukaryota > Viridiplantae > Streptophyta > Magnoliopsida > Brassicales > Brassicaceae > Draba > Draba incana. Next base: position 19,521,223 of record OY755212.1, on the reverse strand, counting down.
TTAAATTTTAGAAATGTAATTTTGCTCTAGTTTATTATCTCTCTGCTAGTTGTCTAAATTATATAACACATATGTTAGTATTTTAATTTATCTTCAAGTAGTATTAGTTAATTAACTCATATTTGAAACAGAAAATTAACAACAAACTGTGAAAATAAGGTCTAAGAACATCTTCAGTGTAAATGTATTTTTTACTCAAAAATAGAGAAAAATATCATTTTCATATTTTTTACTCCAATATATTCATTTATTTTAGAAAATTACTATTTTCTTATTCTATTTTTGGAAGAAGAAATAGAAATGGGTTGGAGATGCCTAAATGTGCAATTTTTTAAATCATTTTTTAATTTCCTAAGATGAATCTTTTTTTTTTCCCAGCCAACGGTTATTGTGACACCCCGGTTTCAGGGCATATATGGTATATGCAGAGAGGCTTAAAAGAATTGATTTGGCTACCTATATCACCAAAATGCACTTATCTTTTCGGTCACAGGTCTTGAGAGAACTCCAGAGTTAAGCGTGCTTGAGCTGGAGTAGTTTCAAGATGGGTGACCTACTAGGAAGTCATTTCCAGTATCGTGTGAGTGAGGTCAAAACACAGGAAAAGACCTCGTGGTGATTTGCAAGGTCAGTAAACATGATTTCCGAGCCTCCCGGACTAACACACCGATTGTCGGACATGGTGGGCCAACGAGCCTGAGACTGGACGGGGGCCCATAGGAGGGGCGGTCGGGGCGTTACAGTTATATTAAGAAAGCCCACTGGGCTAGAATTTGTACATGAATTTTGGAGTCTGAAAAATCTTACAACTGCAAATATCAATACAGATCAAACACACGTGTAAGCTTTTAGTATACTTCTTTCTACGTGGCATTCATGCCTTTGATGCCGGAAAAATAAGAACAATCAATCCACAATTCACAACGTTCTAATTACCAAAATAAAAACAATTAAACCACAATTCACAACGTTCTGAGTACTAAAATAAGAACAATCAATCCACAATTCACAACGGTCAACAATACGATCTATACACGAGAACATACGAAAATAACACATAAAAGCACTACCAATATCAATTCCATCACAGTTCACCCAATTTTCTAACAAACAGTTATCCATAACCACGATCACACACCCACCTCAGTCTTAGGGATTAGGAGACTAAACACGACATAACCAGCACAAAACACAGCCTCCACGAGACCCAAAAGCTACTGGTTATTCTTCTCTATTACCTCCAAATAATGATCGGGAAAAAGATTCGGAAACTAGACACAAAAAGCTTTCCAACGACATATAATTTGTTGCCTAACTCCTTCTAGAACTCCGGCAAAATGGTCTCGAAGTGGTCTGATCACAGACCCGATTCTGCACAGACCTCACTCACGAAAACAAGGATATCTCTTAGCATACAAAACCAATTGACAAACGGATTTGCCTCATGGCTAGCTAAGAGAAAGGAGAACTTACCCAGAAAATTTCATCCTGATCCGCTATGTTCTTCATGTCCGTTTCATCCCTCTACCAAACAAACAGAACTGCCTCCTTCTCACCAAGAATCAATTATCTCTTCTCCTCCTCTCCAAAACTCTCTCAAACACCAAACATTCTGATTTTTTCCTCTAAAATACGGCTGCTCACGAGCACAAGGGTTTTTATACTCAACCCTAGGGGTTTCCCTAAACCGAACCGAGACAAAATCATCAATTAAAATCGAACCGACCCGCTTCTCAAACTTTGGTGTCGATCGACATTACCCATGGTGTCGATCGACATTACCCATGGTGTCGATCGACACCCCCATAAATTCACAATTCTAGGTTGCGGTCGTTACACCTCTGCAACCCACAGTCGGCAAAGCATCACCACCACCCATCTTGATAAAACCATCGTGTACCACCAAATTCCTTCTTGAAAACTCCACGATAGATGCTTGATCTAATTCCACATAACTTTCATATTAAATCGGGGAAAATCATTAAAAATTTGAGATACAAAACCTTTGGCATTTTTCAGCTTACCTTATTTTGTTTCAAACCCATCCGAAAATCCAAAACTACAATCCTCAATCTAAATGAAAACATCGCTTTTACCTAATAATAGGTCCAATCAATGGAAAACGAAGATTTACTTTCATAAGAAAGAGAATTGAGCAAACACTACAAAAAAGAGAGTGTATAATATCATTTATTTTGTTAGTTTACATCATTTTTTGATTGATACAACTAATATTATATCATTTACATGAGTGACTTTAAAAGTGGTGACTCACAATTTTGTATCAATAAAAAAGACCGACACAAATATTTTTATCACTTATTATAAAGGGAGAATTGCCAAAATACCCTACATTTAGTGGGAAAATGTCCCAATATATCTTTAAGAATTTTTTCCCATAATGCCTTTAACTTAATTGAAAATAATTTAAATATAAGGTATTTTAAATTATTAAAATTCTGATAATTATAAACATATGAAGCATAGATTTTTTTGTGTGAAAACATTTAAAAAAAAAATTAAACATCATGTTTTATAAATGATTTGAGTTTTTCCTTCTACCATTGGCAGATAGTAGATTCTGCCAATTACTGTTAATCTATTAGGCGTAGAATGTTATTTCTACCTAATTGTTAGTCTTCTATGAGAGCTAGAATCTGAATTCTACCATTTTACAGCTATCTACCGCTCGCAAATTCTAAATTCTATAATTTTACAACGTTCTGCCGCGGCCGGTTTGCTATTTGTACCGCCTCTCTCTACCAATATAGCTTCTATCTGCCAATTTGTAGACATACATTCTACCAAGTGGTTACCACTCCCATAAATGTAGGAGTATATTTAGAAACGAATATTCAATTTCCTAAAATGTAATATTATAAATATATTTAATTTCCGTTTTTGTTGTTTAAAATTTTTAATAATAATTACTGAATATTTTAAAAAATTGTAATTAATTAATGAATATTTAATTATTTTCTAATTTTAAATATTTCTAAAAATCGCAAAAAACGAAGGCTTATGGGCCTCAAACCCGTCACCCCCACGTAACTCCAAAAGATAGGTTAACCAGTTAAGCTGCATATATTCATTGCACTCACTTGTCATACAAAATTGAAATACCAACCATCACGGAGTATTATAAAACAAAAAATGTAACCTCAACAATTACGCGGCGTGGAGACATGACAAGCTTGAGAGGATGTCTCCTGAGGAGTTACTGGAACTTTCACGACCATACTATTACTGTTGGTGCTTGGACTCGGTTGCTTGGAAATGAAAGATATGGATCTTCAAGAATATGATGAATGCAAGGATTTACATAGTATATATAGTATCATTTACGATCGAATAAGTTTGGTTTTTAAGAAATTTATCAAAATTTGTAATGGTGAGTGGTGATATGCATAGGTTTTCGTTATAGTATATGTACAGTTTTATTTCGTTACTACTTAACTACTGATCTAATGTAATTTTGAATAGGTATAAACGGAAAATTTATATATTTGGTAATTTAAATCTTAGTTTGAATCTAAGTGATGAGAATGCTTTATACGGAAATGACTTGGTGAATATATAAAATAAAGTTTTTATTTTCAAAACTAAAACAGAAACTGGACCCTCCACATCATTTAGAGAGAAAGAGGTTAGGGTCAATGATAAAACTTTGACAGTAAACTGAGATTGTTTGTCTTCGAGCTTGTGCATGTTTTGGCTTTGGATGGGCCGGAGTGAACATAGTGCATAACCGGAAGCCAAGGAGAAAAAGGCGAATGAGAAAAAGGAGACGAAAGAGAGTGAGACAGGTGCTCTAGCCAAGTCTGGGAACTTATCTGCTCCCCAATTTGATAGCCAATCGTTTACGCGGATCAAAGCTGAAGTTGACGCCGATGCAAGAAGTTACACTATCATCTGCAATATCCAAATCATCTTTTAACTCTTTGTAGAGTAGAGTTTGATGGAGCACTTGAGTGGTACGTTCAATGATATGCCAGACAAACACTAAGCTATGCACAAGAATCAGAAAAAATTAGCTCAAATGGTTTCACAAACAAATCACATCTTTGGTTAATAAAGTCTATGAGACCAATCAGATTAAACATCTAGCTGAACCTTCTAGTTAGGTCTATCGCGTCTAGTTTCAATTACTTACTACCATTTATGGTGATACAAGAAAACAGAGTTTCAATCACAGAGAGGCAGAAGAAACTTACTTGATAAAAACAAAATTCCAAGAAATGTCGCAGGTTATGTTTTGATCTTCGGATGCTAGTGGATAATAGATAGACGAGATCACATATAAGAAAAGCTGAGTACACAAAACCAATCACATTCGTTGTAATGACCGTAACCCAAATATTGGACATTTTTGGCTGGTGTCGATCGACACCAATACACCAATGATGGGTGTCGATCGACACTGAGTTTCAGAAACCTAGCGTTTTGTTTTGAACCGCGATTTTCACGCGGTTTGGTTATCGAAAAACCCTAAGCTCGCCCTTATATTCACTGATTGTCGTGAGCCGTCGGGGCAGGAGAGAATTCAGAGAGTGAGTTGAGAAAAGAAGAGATTTCGAGAGAGAGAAGAGAGTTCTCGCGATTCGTTCGTGTTTGATCGTGGTTTATCGTTCGTGCGGTTCCAAGGTTGTTCGTGGTTTGTCTTCCTCGCGGTTTCAGCGTGGGAATCGGTGAGTCGAGACCGTGTTCAATAGAGTTGTGATCCTTTCCTTCGTTCAATAATCTTCGAATTGCAAGGTGAGTGCGTGATCGCGGATTTCTCATTAGGAATCAATGGTTCATTGTTGGATTGAGTGATTTCGTGTTGATTGTTGATTTAGGGATGTGTTGTTGATGAATTCTGGTCATATCGTGTTTGATGTTTTAACCGTTGAGGCCTTGGATCGAGTCGTGAGAGGATAGGCTCGGATCCTCGGTTCTGCAACGAGGTGTCGATCGACACCTAGAGGCTGTGTCGATCGACACCCCGTAAAATGTGATAAGCGATTTTTGTAAGTGTCGATCGACACCTTTGGGTGTGTCGATCGACACTGGTTTTAAAAGATTTTTATTTTATAAATTATTTGGAACTTGAAAATGGTTGCTGTTTAAATCGGTTTAATAATGTGATATTTGTTTCTGCGTTAAATCATGTTGGCGGGATGACCGCTCCACTGAGTATTTATGATAATACCCACGCAACTCCCGGTTTTTTTTTGAGTTGCAGGTAAAGGAAAAATGTGAACGCGAGATCGAGGCAGAAGAAGAGGATGATAGGGTTTTTGTGTTGTTGTTGTTAGTCTAGTAAACCGGCTGTTTTAGGTTGCTAGCTTATTTATTGAGCATTCCAGAATTCGACATTGAATATTTATTTTGGAATATTGGTTATTTATTTTTATTGATTATTCTGTTGATTTAAATGGTTATGTTTTTCCGCAGTAGAAATTATTTGGTTTAAAAAAAAAAAAAGTCTGGTTGTTTCATTCGCAGCCACGCAGAACCTGCAACCAAAATACCAACCAAAAAAGGAATAAATCCACTCAAAAAGATCTACTAGCAGCTTAGAATTTAGTCTAAAGACATGCTATTATAATTTAAAGCTCGAGCAGATCATTAGAAGCTTTATTAGCTTACGGTAAACAACTTCCACAACTAATTTTGAAATTCCACACACAATGTTTAGCACAAGTTAGAGTCATCTAACTAAACGCTTTGAGCTCAAATGAAATCAAACCTAGAACCAAGGAACCCTGAATCGTATTAGACTGATTATAGTCTAAACATTTTTAAATACTTCAACTTCACTCCATAGCGAAGCTAGAAAGTAAGAGAATTTTCCTTAGCTATTAGTATTTGCCGAAAGAATCACTATCTCAACGGCTAAATAAAAGAGAAACTTCAAATTCCAAACAGTGCTAAGACCAAATCAAGAGTCATCTATGAACCCTAATTCCTATTAAAATTCTGATTCTCCTTCTAAACATCTTCAAATACCTTAACTTCAATGAACATGTAAAATTGCTAAATTTGCTAAATTAAACCACATGCAAATCACGAAATTGAGAACATGAAAAATTGAGAAATTGAGTTACCTTTGAGGATCTGAAATTCCAAATCAGTATTGTGAAGACAGGGAACAAGAAGCGTTTACTTCTCCGGAGAAACCTAGATAAGAACTCGCCGTAATGATAAAAACTCACTGGAGACGACGGAGACGTTTATGGTGATTTCTCCAGCGAAACCTAGGGAGAAGAAGTGATTTTAGGAGAATCGGAGAAAGATATATCAGTTTATATATTTTTAATATAAAATATATATTAATTCCTTTTAGATTTTTCTGAATATAAATATATATTTTGTTTCCTTTTCCCAATTTCGAATTATTTTTAAAATATAATAAAAACTGATATTTATTTAAATATGAGGTTAAATTTGGGGTTGAATTTGCAAAAGCCTAATGGACCTTAATTGGGAAAAATTAGTCTTAATGGGACACTTTACTACTAAACTAGGCGATTGAAATTAGACAAATAAATTACTTTCAGTATTTAATAAGACAAAATATCATTTTAATTAAAATTAAATATGCATAGTTGTTAGTTTAAAAATTTATACGCATGTAGAAAATAATATATGTTGGATAAAACTTTTAATATTTTGCATGTTACTTTGATAATAGAAATATATTCGTTTAGTAATTTTTATTTTTTGGCTTGAAATAAAACATAAACGATGGATAACGACATAAAAAGTTGTAATTAGAGTTTTTGTGTTCTTATTTTCTTTTTCTTTTCGTTTTGTCTTCGTTTTCTGTCTTCTTCCAAATTTTTCTTTCTTTACACCGATTTGATTTTTCTTACGTTTTGTTCTTTTTCTATTTTCCACTTCATTTTCTTCATCTTTTTCTTCCGATTTTGCTCTTTTTTAGTTTTTCCTTCTTATTCAAGATTTTCTTAAAATTCACTAATTCTAACAAACTTAAAATACTGCTTTCCTATTACAAAAATATATATACATAGTACGGCCTTACAATCAAAAAGAGTAGAAACTTATAGTATATAATTTAATATACTTAAATGATTTTAATTTTAAATTAGTTTCCAAATTTGGTAATAGATATGTTAAAAACAAAATTCTTAAGAAAATTATTGTTTCAAATTTCTAAACACTTTTTAATGATTGATTAAAAACTGGTGTGATTGTATATGTTTGTCATGTCACATTTTTGTTGTTGTAGCATATAAAACTATTGTCATGTCACATTTTTGTTGTTGTAACATATAAAACTATGATAAATATATAATAATTTGGCTATTGATTTAGATTGCCTAATGAATATCTTTTTGCAAATATTTATAGATTTTGATGGTGGATCCATTTGAAATATTTCATGTTTTATGGTTATTGGTTTTGTTGGAATATAGCATCTTATAAGATGAACAATTTTATTTATTTCCAATCAAAACAATAAAAAATTCATAAAAATATATTTATCAAATAAATTGCAATTAATTTTCTTTCTATACATTATCTAATATAAAAATTTATATTTAAAATATAGTATGAAATTGAATATAGTATTAAGCAACTATAACATGTATTATCATTTAATTTGTTTGAGTAATATTATTAATTTTATATTAAATTTAGTCTTATATGAAGTGAACATAAAACGTGTATAATGTTGTTTTGTTCGATCAAATCATTAATAATATTTCCAAAATTTGCTATTGTTTGTTATTGTTAACTTAAAATCAGAAGTTAGTTGTTAATTTTGAAAATTATACGAAAATTGTTAATAGAATTTATAACGATAATAATAATTCATATTTACTTATCCTCTTACTATTAAAAGCAAAGTCACTTTATTGAAAGAGCTTAGATGTTTTAATTTCATTGGCTTATTTTAAAAAAATTATGACATGGAATGATGACATGGTTTTGAAACAATGATGAAATGGCTAAAAATTATTTATATTAAATATTTCGAAAATAAAATATTATTTTCTTATTTTTTTGTTCAATAAAAATTGAATTGAATTATTATTCTTTTACCAACTTGAAATAATAAAAGTTAACAAGATATGCTTTCGATATTCACGAACAAACTGGATAAATGTGATCATTACGAACAAAAATATGACTTTTTTTTTCCAAAAACTTATTTTCTTAACCCAATAAACTCCATTATCCTAATTATTTGTCTCAAGCAATAACAATTCATCCAATATTTCTACACCATCCGTTTAGTTTAGCTATCCCTAGAGAGACAAATCTTAGGGTTCGAATATATAAACATTTAGAAATAACTAATTATACTTTTATCGTTAAATAAAAAATATTCAAACCTAGAAAATTTCAAATATTTTTAAAATCTTAGTGCAAAATATATGCCGAAATTATCCTAAATTTAAAGATTTCATGTTTAAGAAACAAACTTTAAATATATATATAATTATAAAAATAATTAATAACGAAAGAATAAACGTATATTTTATAATAGATCCCAAAATTTAAAAAAGCAGCTTTTATTTAGAATTGTATTGAGTACTCTTTCCTCCATGCATAATATAAAAAAAAATACTTCAACATCTCGAACACAGGCAAAAACATTACTTTCGATCATCGTATTTATGTTTTCACGTATATATCTTTTGTGCTTCACAGTTTTCTTTCAAAGTTTTACTAATATTTTTGTTTACTATTTCTTTTCTTTAGGGTGATACTGTGATAAGATCAAAACTTTTGTTCAAACCATTGTTAAAAATAATGGACTTCTGTTAAACAACCATCAAAGTTGGTCATATATACGAAACTTTGACCTTATCTCTGCAAACAACGCTATCATGACAAATTGACACCAATTTAAGATTGTGTTTACAAATGATATTGTTATGTTTCAAATAGGTTTTTTCGATTTATTATCTTTCATTATTCAACATATCATCGAGTAAGTCATATACGACATTTTCAATTTACTTTTACATGCTACGATATCTTAGTTTTTATAACGTGCTACAATATAATAATCTAGTTTAAATATTAATTAGAGGATTATGCCATGTCATCTTTTTTCAAAGACATGTCATCATTCCATGTCATAGTTTTTTAAAGAGTAAACCAATAGTATTAAAACACCTAAGCTTTTATCACTAAAACTACTTTGCTTTTAATAGTAAGAGGATGTGGTTTAAATTAACAATTTTCTCTATTATAAATGATGTTAGTACGTATCACTTATAAAAAATGAAGGTAAATTTTACATCAATTTGTATAAATGATGTTAAATATTTATTTCGATTATAACAATTGATGCTAAACATTTATATCATTTGTTTAGCTGATTTAATAATTACATCAACTATAAACTAATGATGTAAAAAATTTAAATATTTATTAAATTTAAGTATTAGAAATATTTATGTCATACATATGTGATAAGTATATTAATTTGTGTCAAATATTATTGTTGACATTTAACTTTATTTTATTGCATCACTTTATATATTATTGACGTTTTGTTCACACGTTTGTTTATAAACTAGCAAAAACATTCAAAAATATTAATATTAAATTAAAAGGAAATTAAATTACAATAATATATAATAAAATGACTACTACTGTTCATTAGTATTAAAATAAAATATAAAAAATTATAATTTTGAGGTAGAATTTTCTTGTTCCCTTAATCTTCTTCTTCATCTTCAATCCCACTTTCTTCATTTCAAAGTTCATTTCTCGAAGCAATTGGTTCTTCCTTCTCATCCGCTTTGAACACCAATTACAAAAAACCTATCTTCTTCACCAGTCATAGTTGTATTTACTAATCAAAATTATATCTTATTTTCATCTAATATAAAAAATTCATTGTAAAATTAGATTATTATTTTACCTCAATTACTTCTTCTTGTGCATATGAGAAGGATAGCCTTTTCTTTAACAAAACAAAAAAAGAAGAAGAGAAGGATAGCCTGATAAACAAAGTTGTGATCAACCTTGAACAAAAGAGAGAGGAAAAAAAAAAGAGCTGGTTTCACAAATAGTGCAAGGTTAGGTGAATCTTTATAGCCTATAGGAGATAGGATATGAACTAATTGTTTCACAAAAATTAAAATATCAAGGTAATTCAAAAGATCTAAAGCCATAATTTTCGTCAAATCTGGTAGGTATTGAATTGCCTAATTTCTATCATAAATTTGCCTTAAACTAATGAATATATTTTGAGATCCCGCATTGATTAGATTTCGTTCAAAATATAGAAATAATTAAATAGTAGTAAATATAGAATTATTACGGTTAAGGAAAATATACATTTTAGAAATCTGTTTTTACACATCATAAAGGTTATATCAATTCAATAGTTCCCTTAAAAAGAATTATTAGAGAGATATACTTAATATTTCATTGTGAGCAAAAACTGAAAAGTATTTAGAAGAATATATTAGTTTTGTTGTCTTCAAAAACATCATTTTACGATGTTAAAATTTAACCACGTTTAATTCTTTGCATTTGCTTAGTAGTGGTTAAGTGCCTCATTTTGCATTTGCATTTACATAATTGTATTTTATTAATTAAAGACTTGTATTCCCAATTAGTTAATTATTTATATGTTTAAAATTTTAGCACTCGTACTTTCACTATAGAGTACTAAAATCATATACTGAAGAAGCTAAATTTTAGATAGTTTTATAAAATGATAAATATAGCGTTATCTTAACTATAGCCACATTACGATTAAAGCTATTTTTTGTAATTAGCATCACTTGTTGCAATCAATTTTAATTAGTTTCAATTAAAATTTTTACTAATTTTTAAAATGTTAGTAACATCAGTTTTTAATTGATGTAAATTGTGTATCATCTTCTGAATGATGTTAACAAAAGTTAATTTAATACATCAATTATTTAATTGACATAAATTTGTATTTTGTATTAGTTATGTTAAAATGATGCAAACTAATATAATTTTGTATCAGTTTTGGTGAACTGATATCAAACTACTCAACAATAACATCAGTTACAAGAATTGATGTTAAATTATATTTTAAGTATCATTTGTTTAATTAGTGACTAGGTGATTCCCCGCGTAATACGCGGATAAAATGTTTTTTAATTTTTTAAGTATTAAGCTAATTAGAAAACGTTGTTTCATAGTATATAAATAATTATCTCAAAGGTATAACATAACCTAATAAGGATGATTTTGTATGGTTTCGGTTTAGTTTGTATTGTATTTGAATTTGAAACAAATATATCATATACAAAAATAAATTCAGTTTAAATCATTTTTTTTAATGTTCATTACCAAATTTGGTTTCTTAGATAAGTAGAAAAAAAAATTGTCAACTGAAGAGAAATTTTTAATATTCAATATATTATACATGAATAGTTGGTCACTCCAAAATTAAGCTATATTCATAAGGGTTTTCAAATATAACTAAACTTGGTGATTCCAAAATCTTATTTGAAATCGAGAATTAACAGTCATCTGATTAAGAAAAGCGAGCCAATTCATTCTCTCAAATAATATTCAAATCAATTATCTGATTTTTGATATTTTATTGGTGTTAGACGATCTCCCCTTCATGTTCTCTCGATAATTACCAAGATTTTACTTGCATTCGAAAGCATTGAGAGTTAAAGAAACACCTTCTTTTAAATCCTTTGCAAATTTTTTAATTTGCGCCTCTTTGACGGTTGCATGCATTCTTGTACCCTGAAATCAATAATCAAACACTAAATTAGATTTAAAATCTCCGAGTAGTAATGTCTCCAAGATATTATGAAAATTTTGAAAGAGATTAAGAAACAAACCTCTTGATCAACTAAAACCATTTCAAGAGATTTTCCAGAAGAGGTAATATATTTTTTCCAAAAGTGTAAGATTTGAGCTTTGATCTTCTGAGTTTCAAGAGTTGTATTGTGAATAAAAACAATTGTCTGTAGGATTGGTAAAACGATGGACATGGAGGCACGTTAATATGGAGATTAACTTCAAAAGTTAGGAAAGATTATTAGAAGAGAATATGAATTAGCCCACTAATTTAAATACATTTGTTAATTGGCCCATTTACATTTATTGTCATGTCACATTTGAAGTGATGCCACGTCACATTTAAAGAGATGTCATGTCACATTTTAGGTGAAATCACCTCCCTAATAATGTATAAGGGATATTTAATTGACATAAATTTGTATTTTGTATTAGTTATGTTAACATGATGCAAACTAATATAATTTTGTATCTGTTTTGGTGAACTGATATCAAACTACTCAACAATAACATCAATTACAAGAATCGTTGTTAAATTATATTTTAAGTATCATTTGTTTAATTAGTGACTAGGTGATTTCCCGCGTAATACGCGGATAAAATGTTTTTTAATTGTTTAAGTTTTAAACTAATTAGAAAACATTGTTTCATAGTATATAAATAATTATATCAAAGGTATAACATAACCTAATAGGGATGATTTTGTACGGTTACAGTTTTGGTTTGTATTGTATTTGAATTTGAAACAAATATACATATACAAAAATAAATTTAGTTTAATTCATTTTTTTAATGTTCATTACCAAATTTGGGTTTTTAGATAAGTAGAAAAAAAAATTGTCAACTGAATAGAAATTTTTTAATATTCAATAAATTATACATAAATAGATGATCACTCCAAAATTAAGCTATATTCATAAGGGTTTTCAAATATAACTAAACTTGGTGATTCCAAAATCTTATTTGAAATCGAGAATTAACAGTCATCTGATTAAGAAAAGCGAGCCAATTCATTCTCTCAAATAATATTCAACTCAATTATCTGATTTTTAATATTTTTTTGGTGTTAGAAGATCTCCTCTTCATGTTCTCTCGATAATCACCAAGATTTTACTTGCATTCGAAAGCATTGAGAGTTAAAGAAACACCTTCTTTTATATCCTTTGCAAATTTTTTAATTTGCGCCTCTTTGACGGTTGCATGCATTCTTGTACCCTGAAATCAATAATCAAACACTGAATTAGATTTAAAATCTCCGAGTAGTAATGTCTCTAAGATATTATGAAAATTTTGAAAGAGATTAAGAAACAAACCTCTTGATCAACTAAAACCATTTCAAGAGATTTTCCAGAAGAGGTAAGATATTTTTTCCAAAAGTGTAAGATTTGAGCTTTGATCTTCTGAGTTTCAAGAGTTGTATTGTGAATAAAAACAATTGTCTGTAGGATTGGTAAAACGATGGACATGGAGGCACGTTAATATGGAGATTAACTTCAAAAGTTAGGACAGATTATTAGAAGAGAATATGAATTAGCCCACTAATTTAAATACATTTGTTAATTGGCCTATTTATATTTATTGTCATGTCACATTTGAAGTGATGCCACGTCACATTTAAAGAGATGCCATGTCACATTTTAGGTGAAATCACCTCTCTAATAATGTATAAGGGATATTTAATTGACATAAATTTGTATTTTGTATTAGTTATGTTAAAATGATGCAAAATAATATAATTTTGTATCAGTTTTGGTGAACTGATATCAAACTACTCAACAATAACATCAGTTACAAGAATCGATGTTAAATTATATTTTAAGTATCATTTTTTTAATTATTGACTAGGTGATTCCCCGCGTAATACTCGGATAAAATGGTTTTTAATTTTTTAAGTATTAAACTAATTAGAAAACATTGTTTCATAGTATATAAATAATTATATCAAAGGTATAACATAACCTAATGGGATGATTTTGTACGGTTACAGTTTTGGTTTGTATTGTATTTGAATTTGAAACAAATATACATATACAAAAATAAATTTAGTTAAATTCATTTTTTTTAAAGTTCATTACCAAATTTTGTTTTTTAGATAAGTAGAAAAAAAAATTGTCAACTGAATAGAAATTTTTTAATATTCAATAAATTATACATGAATAGATGATCACTCCAAAATTAAGCTATATTCATAAGGGTTTTCAAATATAACTAAACTTGGTGATTCTAAAATCTTATTTGAAATCGAGAATTAACAGTCATCTGATTAAGAAAAGCGAGCCAATTCATTCTCTCAAATAATATTCAACTCAATTATCTGATTTTTAATATTTTTATGGTGTTAGAAGATCTCCTCTTCATGTTCTCTCCATAATCACCAAGATTTTACTTGCATTCGAAAGCATTGAGAGTTAAAGAAACACCTTCTTTTAAATCCTTTGCAAATTTTTTAATTTGCGCCTCTTTGACGGTTGCATGCATTCTTGTACCCTGAAATCAATAATCAAACACTAAATTATATTTAAAATCTCTGAGTAGTAATGTATCTAAGATATTATGAAAATTTTGAAAGAGATTTAGAAACAAACCTCTTGATCAACTAAAACCATTTCAAGAGAATTTCCAGAAGAGGTAAGATATTTTTTCCACAAGTGTAAGATTTGAGTTTTGATCTTCTGAGTTTCAAGAGTTGTATTGTGAATAAAAATAATTATCTGTAGGATTGGTAGAATGATGGACATGGAGGCACGTTAATATGGAGATTAACTTCAAAAGTTAGGTCATATTATTAGAAGAGAATATGGATTAGCCCACTAATTATATATATTTGTTAATTGGCCCATTTATCTTTATTGTCATGTCACATTTGAAGTGATGTCATGTCACATTTAAAGAGATGTCATGTCACATTTTAGGTGAAATCACCTCTCTAATAATGTATAAGGGATACTTAATTGACATAAATTTGTATTTTGTATTAGTTATGTTAAATGATGCAAACTAATATAATTTTGTATCAGTTTTGGTGAAGTGATATCAAACTACTCAACAATAGCATCAGTTACAAGAATCGATGTTAAATTATATTTGAAGTATCATTTGTTTAATTAGTGACTAGGTGATTCCCAGCATAATACGCGGATAAAATGTTTTTTAATTTTTTAAGTATTAAACTAATTAGAAAACGTTGTTTCATAGTATATAAATAATTATCTCAAAGGTATAACATAACCTAATAAGGATGATTTTGTATGGTTACGGTTTTGGTTTGTATTGTATTTGAATTTGAAACAAATATATCATATACAAAAATAAATTTAGTTTAAATCATTTTTTCTAATGTTCATTACCAAATTTGGTTTTTTAGATAAGTAGAAAAAAAAATTGTCAACTGAATAGAAATTTTTTAATATTCCATAAATTAGACATGAATAGATGGTCACTCCAAAATTAAGCTATATTCATAAGGGTTTTCAAATATAACTAAACTTGGTGATTCCAAAATCTTATTTGAAATCAAGAATTAACAATCATCTGATTAAGAAAAGCGAGCCAATTCATTCTCTCAAATAATATATAAATCAATTAATATATTTTTGATATTTTTTGGTGTTAGACGATCTCCTCTTCATGTTCTCTCGATAATCACCAAGATTTTACTTGCATTCGAAAGCAATGAGAGTTAAAGAAACACCTTCTTTTAATTCCTTTGCAAATTTTTTAATTTGCGCCTCTTTGACGGTTGCATGCATTCTTGTACCCTAAAATCAATAATCAAACAATAAATTAGATTTAAAATCTCCGAGTAGTAATGTATCTAAGATATTTTGAAAATTTTGAAAGAGATTTAGAAACAAACCTCTTGATCAACTAAAACCATTTCAAGAGAATTTCCAGAAGAGGTAAGATATTTTTTCCACAAGTGTAAGATTTGAGTTTTGATCTTCTGAGTTTCAAGAGTTGTATTGTGAATAAAAATAATTATCTGTAGGATTGGTAGAATGATGGACATGGAGGCACGTTAATATGGAGATTAACTTCAAAAGTTAGGTCAGATTATTAGAAGAGAATATGGATTAGCCCACTAATTTAAATACATTTGTTAATTGGCCCATTTATATTTATTGTCATGTCACATTTGAAATGATGTCATGTCTCATTTAAAGAGATGCCGTGTCACATTTTAGGTGAAATCACCTCTCTAATAATGTATAAGGGATACTTAATTGACATAAATTTGTATTTTGTATTAGTTATGTTAAAATGATGCAAACTAATATAATTTTGTATCAGTTTTGGTGAACTGATATCAAACTACTCAACAATAGCATCAGTTACAATAATTGATGTTAAATTATATTTGAAGTATCATTTGTCTAATTAGTGACTAGGTGATTCCCAGCATAATACGCGGATAAAATGTTTTTTAATTTTTTAAGTATTAAACTAATTAGAAAACGTTGTTTCATAGTATATAAATAATTATCTCAGAGGTATAACATAACCTAATAAGGATGATTTTGTATGGTTACGGTTTTGGTTTGTATTGTATTTGAATTTGAAACAAATATATCATATACAAAAATAAATTTAGTTTAAATCATTTTTTCTAATGTTCATTACCAAATTTGGTTTTTTAGATAAGTAGAACAAAAATTGTCAACATGTAACACCCAAACCTTTTTTTTTTTTAACTAACATTCTACTGCGGAAAATAACATAAATAATTAAACCACTTCAATAAATCCATAAAATAAATAACCATTTTAAACCATTTAAATTCAAACACCAGAATTCAGGAATGAAATCCAAAATCATCTAGCAACCTAGACGACTTGTTCGCTAGACTAGACAACAAAAGCAATAACCCTATCATCCTCTTCTCTCGGCCTCGATTCCACAATCACACTTTTCTTTTACCTGCAACTCAAAAAGAATACGGCAGTTGCGTGAGTATTATCATAAATACTCAGTGGTGCGGTCATCCAGCCAATAGGAAAAATATAGAACACAAATACCAATTACTACGCGATTTAAGATTCAAATAAACCAATTTCCAGATTAAATAGACATGTGCGAATTGAATAAAACATTTACAGATTAATTAAACAATTTCTCAAACAAGGAAAACCGAGTGTCGATCGACACTCCACCCCGGTGTCGATCGACTCTCGATTAACAGAAAATCGCCTTTCTTCACAGGGTGTCGATCGACAATGCCCGCAGGCGTCGATCGACACTTTGCACCAGAACCTGGGACCGAACCTATCCTCTCCCGGTTCATCCCATTACGCGACGACTTAATACGGCAATCACACACTTGATTTGCACACACACAGAGAGACAATCATCACGCAATGTAGTAACCAAACGACTAACCATGAATCACAAATCCTAATATTCGATTCTAACGTTTTCCAAACGATCACGCACTCACCTTTGAGTTTTGAAGCGGATTGACTACGGAACGTACACGAAGCGACTGACCACAACCACCAACTCACTGATTCCTCGCCGCAAAGGAAAGAGCCACAAACACCACAAGATCACCGGAACACCCGAACGGACCACACAAACCCGAGAACTCGAACGGCTCACTAGAATTCTCTCGCAAACTCTGATTTTCTCAACTTTCTCTCTCAAATCCCTTCTGTCCTCGACGGCTCACGAGAACTAAGATTGAAAAGGCGAGCCTAGGGTTTTTTTCCTTAACCTGAACCGCGATAAACCGAAACAAAATCGAAACATAACCGATTAAAATCGATTGGTGTCGATCGACACTCACCATGGGTGTCGATCGACACCCTTACCGAATTTCCCATTTTCGTTTTGGGATGTTACAATTCTCCCCCACCAACAATTGATTCGTCCTCGAATCCTCATAAAACCGTCTACCAAAGACTCCAAACCCGACCCAACCCGGTCAACTACCCGAGATCAAACCCGATCTTCGAGGCTCCCGTTCAGTCTCATGTTTATATGCCCATTTTCAGACATCTATTACCCTTAACTCATTCCACACCCCTCTCACTCGCAGGACGCATCCCTTGAGCTATCGGTGTCACACCACTCTCACTCGCAGGAGGCATCCCTTGAGCTATCGGTGTCCCGCACCCCTCTCACTCGCAGGACGCATCCTTTGAGCTATCGGTGCCTCATGCCCCTTCCACTTTCAGGACACATCCTTTGAGCTCCGGGTACACAGGGAAAGCTAAATAATCCCTCGAGAGAACGCATCCTCTCAAACAAAATGAATGAGTTGCTCAGGACCGCAACCCCTAGAGTAATAAATTCTAAAACGTCTATAAACATCTAACGACTAAACTACCTCTCGTGGTCAACTCGATACTCTCTAACCGGAATATCACCACAAATCACATATAAGAACTCAACAACTTAGATAAAAACGCAGATAAATAAGAATAACTCCATCTTATTAATCTCAAAAAGGTATAATCATTACAACACAACAAAAATACCACAATACAAAAGCATCAACATGCTAAACAGACTAAACTGGAACCACAAAGGGAAATAAAGCTCACGCCACGACCTGCTTGTCAAACCACTTCCTGAACTTTAACTTCATCTTTGCCTCGGGCTCCCAAGTCTCCTCCTCAAAACCAGCGCAATCCCACAAAATCCGCAACAGAGGAATCTTCTTCCAACGCAGCTCCTTGACTCTCCTCTCGAGAATCCTCACAGGCATTGCCAGAACCGTCAAATCAAGCTGAAGATCCGCAGGGATCTCAGGTACTATCACATTCGACTCATGCAGGCACTTCCTTAACATCGACACATGGAAAAACTTATAAAATGCCTTCATGATCGGTGGTAACTCAAGCCGATATGCCACCGGCCTAACTCGCTCCACTACTGGAAACGGGCCCATAAACAGCGGACTAAGCTTGTTCTCAGCAATGGATCTTTTAGGACCCCTCAACATAGCCCTCTTGAGATACACGTGATCTCCTACCGCGAACTCAAGCTCCCGCCTCCGCTTATCTGTGTAACTCCTCTGATGATCCTGAGCCTCCTTTATGTTCAACCTCACAACACGGACCTTCTCCTTTGTCTCCTGAACCAAAGTAGCTCCAAGGATACTGCGCTCCCCCACTTGGGTCCAACATAAAGGCGTCCTACATGGCCTCCCATACAAAGCCTCGAAAGGAGCCATCCCGATACTCGCCTGAAAGCTCTTATTATACGCAAAATCAACTAAACCCAGATGATCGGCCGAATGACCACCACAATCTAGAACGCACATCCTCAACAAATCCTCCATAGTGTGAATAGTCCTCTCCGACTGACCATCAGTCTGCGGATGATATGCCGTACTCATATGCACCTTAGTGCCTATCTCTGCCTGAAACGCTCCCCAGAACTCCGATGCAAACCGAGGATCCCGATCAGAAACAATACTGGTTGGCGCACCATGCAGCCTCACAATCTCCTGCACAAACTTCTTAGCCAACTTAGCCGCTCCGTCGGTCTTTTTAATGGCCAAAAAGTGTGCTGACTTAGTCAACCGATTCACGATCACCCAGATAGCATCATACGTCCGTGAAACAGGTAATCCTACTACGAAATCCATCGTAATCATATCCCACTTCCACTCCGGAATGGGTAAACTCTGCAGAAGAACACCATGAACCTTATGCTCTGCTTTAACCAATGAACACGTGTTGCACTTAGCAACATAAGTTGCCACATCTCTCTTCATCCCGACCCATTGTAATACCGCTTGAGATCCCGATACATCTTAGTCGCTCCTGGATGAATTGAGAATTTGCTCGCATAAGCCTCTTGTAGAATCTCCTGCCTCAGCTCCTCAACCTTGGGTACACAAACCAGACCGCGAACAAGAATTGCCCTATTCGATGAGACCTGATACTCAGAACCCGCTGCGGTTGACGCAGCTACCAAACCCGAATCGCTCGCCTGAGCTGCAAGAATCCTACTCAGAAGATCTGCTCGGTCAACCGCCTCTAAGCCCAACGGCTCCTCTGAAATAGCACATAACCGCAAAGTGCTAACCTTGCCCACAAGCGACTCGATCTCCTGCTCTCGAGACGAATCCACTCGCCGACGACTCTGCGCATCTGCTACCTGGTTTGCCTTACCAGGATGATAAACAATATCCAAATCATAATCTGCCAACAGCTCGATCCAGCGTCTCTGTCTCACATTCAGCAACGGCTGAGTGAAAAATGTGCTGCAGATTCTTATGATCTGTGAAGATCTGCACTTTCCCACCATACATATAGGATCTCCAAATCTTCAATGCAAACACTACTGCACCAAACTCTAGATCATGCGTAGGGCAATTACGCTCTGCGCCCCTCAGCTGCCTCGAAGCATACGCAATCACTCTACCCTCCTACATCAACACGCAACCCAGACCAATCCCGGAAGCATCCGTGTACACTACGTAAGGCTTACCTGGCTCGGGCAACGCCAACACTGGTGTACTCATCAACATCTCCTTAAGCCTCGAAAAGCTATCCTCGCACTCCTGAGACCAAACAAACGGAACATCCTTCCTGGTCAACTTTGTCATCGACTGAGCCATACTCGCAAAACCTTTGACAAACCTCCGATAATACCCTGCTAAACCCAGAAAACTCCTGATCTCGGTAGTATTAGTCGGTCTAGGCCAATCTCAAATAGACTCTATCTTAGCCGGATCCACAGAAACTCCCTCTGCAGAGACAATGTGACCCAGAAATCCCATCTCTCGCTGCCAAAAACTGCACTTGCTTAACTTAGCATAAAGCTTCTGCTCCCGAAGCTTCTCCAGAACTAACCGAAAATGAACCTCATGCTCCTCAGGACTCTTAGAGTAAACCAAGATATCGTCGATAAAGATGATCACGAAGACATCCAGGTACTCCTGAAATACGCCATTCATCAACAGCATAAATGCTGCTGGCGCATTCGTCAACCCGAACGGCATCACCACAAACTCAAAATGACCATACCGTGTCTTGAAAGCAGTCTTCCAAACATCAACCTCGTCGATCGGAATCTGATGGTAACCTGAAGCCAAGTCAATCTTGGAAAACCAAGTAGCACCCCTCAACAGATCTAGCAACTCATCAATCCTCGGGAGAGGGTACTTGTTCTTCACAGTGACCCGGTTAAGTCCCCGGTAATCGATACACAGATGAAAACTACCATCTTTCTTCTTTACGAACAACACCGGCGCTCCCCATGGTGATGTACTCAAACGGATAAAACCCTTACTAGCCAAATCCTCCAACTAACTCTTCAGCTCTGCCAACTCTGCTGGAGCCATCCTGTAGGGTGCCTTGGAGATAGGCTCTGTCCCGGGCTCTAACTCAATCGTAAACGGATCGGACCGAGATGGCGGTAATCCCTGCAACGACTGGAAGACATCCTCAAACTCCCGAACCACCTGAATCATGCTCACCGGGACCTTACCAACGGACTCTGGCATAGAGATCGTCGCCAAATAGGCTTCGCATCCTCACTCCAACATCTGCACTGCCTGCACCGCAGAAATCACTAGGCTCCCCGATGTCGGTCTCACTCCCTGAAACGTCAACTTCTCTGCCTCACGCTCGAAAGACACTCTGCCTCGGTATCAATCCAGATGGACTCTATAATGAGACAACCAATCCATCCCTAGATAACGTCATACAGCTCCACCGGACTGATCACCAAATCTGCTGGCATCGACTGCCCCGCAATCTGAACATCAAATGCTCTAGCACGGCCCGAAGTAGCCAGGAAACCACCTCCAGCTACCCTGACCAACCCTGACCAACCCTGATCGCTCACCAGGAAACTACTGCTCTCGGCATGCTCTGGGGTAATAAAGCAGTTCGATGCTCCAGAATCGAAAAACACATGGGACTCAAAACCTCCCATTAACAAGGTCCCTACACAATTTATATGAGTTGAGAACCCTACTAGACTATCACAAGCAAAAAGCAGAAACAAACAACAATTCACCAACTAAAGAATTCACGAAGTCTGAGTCTGAGATTTTTACCTGTGATCGAAGTGCCGCCAAGCTGCCCCTGACCCAACGGCTGCACAGCCGCCAACTGCGCCACTGGCAGAACTGGAGCAAGAGTCATCCGCTGCGGTTTAGGACACATCGGCCAGATATGCCCGGGCTCTCGACAGTTATAACAGACCCTCGTATCTGCCTGCCGCGGCTGCTGCTACTGCTGCTCACCCTTCCCAGGGCAACTTGACAACTGATGCTCCAAACTGCCGCATCCAAAACACGCTCCGCCCCTCGAACCCTGACTGGGCCTGGAAGAGCCATCCCATTTCCATTTCTATCCCTGTGCAAGCTTGCCGCCCTTGCCGGAACCAGAACCGGAACCACCCTGTGATTGCTGCTGTCTCGGCCGCACAGAAGGAACCACATACAAAGGAACCACCGCAGCTGTCTGCCCACTCAGATCCTCCTTAATCACCGCAGCAACCTCTACCAGCTTCGCCCTGGAGGCGTACTCAGTCACTCTGCACCGGGTCCGCAACTCTAGCTGAAGTCCCTTCAGGAACCTCTGGACCTGCGTCCGCTGATCGACTATGCCTCCTGCATACGGCCAAACTCAGCGTCGTACATACACACGCTATGATCCCCCTGAACCAGATCCATAAATCTCGACGCGAGAAGATCTAATGCCTCCTGAGGAAAATATTTGGCGTTGAACTCAGCCACAAATTCTCCCCAGGTCCATACTGCACCAGGCCTCCTGGCCTCAATATCTCTCCACCAAGCATGCACATCACTACCCAGATAGTGGATCGCCTGCTCCACCCGATACTCGTGAGGGCAACGAATCGAACGGAAATTGCGCTCTACGCGCATACGCCACTCATCGGCATCCTCGGGACTGACACCACCCGAAAAGAACACCGTACTCATCTGCCGCATCTGACTCACCATCTCTAGGTAAGACGGACGCACCTCTGCAACCGCAGCCCTCTGCTGTACCTCCGCCACAGGCGGAACCACTGGAGCCTGAACCGGAGCCGCCGCCGGAAACCGCCCCAGTAACTCTGTCAGAATACCCTCCATGCAATCCATACGTTCCTGAGCTGGAACAACACCCACACTCGGGCCCGCTCCTCTACCAGCCATCCCGGCGCCTCTCCCGGCATTTAAAGCACTCACGCTAGCACCAACACTGGTCTCGCTCACATAACCCGTATGATGCGTAGGAGTCCCTGACGCATGCGTACCACTCGAAGACGACTCAACCACTGGTCCACGATCACGACCACGACGACCTCTGCCACGACCTCTACCACAACCTCTAGCTCCGGCGTCCATCTCTCTGCAACACTCACAGAACAGGACTATAAGTTACCAGAAGACACAAACAAACACAAAAATTACCGTGGAATCATTTTAAAATGCCGAGGAGGATGATACTAAGACTCTATTAAATTGACTAAACACACGAATCAATTTAAGCACATAGTCTCAAACATCCAAATTTAATTGTCCTAAAACCGTCTAGGCTCTGATACCAAAATGTAACACCCAAACTTTTTTTTTTTTTTGTAACTAACATTCTACTGCGGAAAATAACATAAATAATTAAACCACTTCAATAAATCCATAACATAAATAACCATTTTAAACCATTTAAATTCAAACACCAGAATTCAGTAATGAAATCCAAAATCATCTAGCAACCTAGACATCTGGTTCGCTAGACTAGACTACAAAAGCAATAACCCTATCATCCTCTTCTCTCGGCCTCGATTCCATGATCACACTTTTCCTTTACCTGCAACTCAAAAAGAACACGGGAGTTGCGTGAGTATTATCATAAATACTCAGTGGAGCGGTCATCCTGCCAATAGGAAAAATATAGAACACAAATACCAATTACTACGCAATTTAAGATTCAAATAAACAAATTTCCAGATTAAATAGACATGTGCGAATTGAATAAAACATTTACAGATTAATTAAACAATTTCTCAAACAAGGAAAACCGAGAGTCGATCAACGCTCGATTAACAGAACATCGCCTTTCTTCACAGGGTGTCGATCGACACTGCCCACAAGCGTCGATCGACACTCTGCACCAGAACCTGGGACCAGACCTATTCTCTCCCGGTTCATCCCATTACGCGAGGACTTGATACGGCAATCACACACACGATTTGCACACACACACAGAGACAATCATCACGCAATGCAGTAACCAAACGACTAACCATGTATCACAAATCCTAATATTCGATTCTAACGTTTTCCTAACGATCACGCACTCATCTTTGAGTTTTGAAGCGGATTGACTACGGAACGAACACGAAGCGACTGACCACAACCACCAACTCACTGATTCCTCGCTGGAACCGCAAAGGAAAGAGCCACAAATACCACAAGATCACCGGAACACCCGAACGGACCACACAAACCCGAGAACTCGAACAACTCACTAGAATTCTCTCGCAAACTCTGATTTTCTCAACTTTCTCTCTCAAATCCCTTCTGTCCTCGACGGCTCACGAGAACTAAGATTAAAAAGGCGAGCCTAGGGTTTTTTTCCTTAACCCGAACCGCGATAAACCGAAACAAAATCGAAACAGAACCGATTAAAATCGATTGGTGTCGATCAACACTCACCATGGGTGTCGATTGACACCCTAACCGAATTTCCCATTTTCGGTTTGGGATGTTACACAACTGAATAGAAAATTTTTAATATTCAATAAATTATACATGAATAGATGGTCACTCCAAAATTAAGCTATATTCATAAGGTTTTTCAAATATAACTAAAATTGGTGATTCCAAAATCATATTTGAAATCAAGAATAAACAGTCATCTTATTAAGAAAAGCGAGCCAATTCATTCTCTCAAATAATATTCAAATCAATTATCTGATTTTTGATATTTTATTTGCATTCGAAAGCATTGAGAGTTAAGAAACACCTTCTTTTAAATCCTTTGCAAATTTTTTAATTTGGGCCTCTTTGACGGTTGCATGCATTCTTGTACCCTGAAATCAATAATCAAACACTAAATTATATTTAAAATCTCTGAGTAGTAATGTATCTAAGATATTATGAAAATTTTGAAAGAGATTTAGAAACAAACCTCTTGATCAACTAAAACCATTTCAAGAGAATTTCCAGAAGAGGTAAGATATTTTTTCCACAAGTGTAAGATTTGAGTTTTGATCTTCTGAGTTTCAAGAGTTATATTGTGAATAAAAAATAATTGTCTGTAGGATTGGTAGAACGATGGACATAGAGGCATGTTAATATGGAGATTAACTTTAAAAGTTAGGTCAGATTATTAGAAGAGAATAAGGATTAGCCCATTAATTTAATTACATTTGTTAATTGGCCCATTTATCTTTATTGTCGTGTCACATTTGAAATGATGTCATGTCACATTTGAAGTGATGCCATGTCATATTTATTTAAAGAGATGTCATGTCACATTTTAGGTGAAATCACCTCTCTAATAATGTATAAAGGATTCTAAAAAACATCAGTCAGTTTTATGATACTACTTAAAGTGATGTTATATAGCCTTTTTGTAGTGAAAGAGATGAGGAATCTTACATCCAACTATCGATTTAACAGATTTGAACAGAGGAAGGATAATTAAACTCTGGAACTTACCAAAATTGGATCTGAAAACGGAAATAAAAGCCTAAATATAATAAATCCGATTAACGGAAAGCATATCCGGAAAGCGCCGGAAATACGAAATCGGACAAACCGAGATAAAGATCCTAATAGATCGAAAATATAATACCAAAAAGAAAACTAAATATGTACTAAACCAACCACGACGTTGGCCGAAGCCGAACGCAGGGCTCACCGATCTTCTTTTCTTCCTTTTTTTTAGAGAGAAGAAAGAGAATCAAGAGAGAGTGCTTTTTTCCTAAGATAAATCAACATAGAGTTTAAAGCCATAAAGTTTGACTCATTATTTATTATATAGGGGATGAATATGAATATACCTATTTATTATTGTGGCGCTATATGATTCAGTAATAAAATGTCCGGTCCTACCTGGCATTGGCAATGTGGATTTCGTCTCATTTTTGCAATCAAATTTATAAAGAAAAATTTACCTAGAATAACCTATTTTTAAAAAAGAATAACTAGAATAACCTATCTAATATTTTATTGTTCATTTTTTCCAAAATACCAAAAATATCTTTATGAACAAATAAATATTATCAACAACTTTTAGTTAGTAAATATCTCAGTTGAATATTTAGCATTATTTTCGCAATCATTCTAAAAATCTTCCAAACGTGTTAACAAATTTAGGTATTAAATTTTTTAGTCTTCCAATATTTTTTATCAATATCTTCGAAGAATCTATAGAAGTTTTCCAATAAGTCTGCCAATGTCTTAGCAAAGTCTGCAGATTTCTAGCAGACGCTCCAAAGTCTTCCGAATAAGCTGGCAGACTTAGAAATCAATCTACTAGTTTGCGAACATCTTGGCAGACTTGGTAGAGTCTTCCATTTTCTACCAAAATCTGCCAATATATCGGCAGAGTCTACCAATATTTTGGTATAGTTTGCCAATGTTTTGGTAGTGTCTGCGTTTTATTGGCAGAGTCTAAGAATATCTTAGTAGATTCGGTAGACTCTGCGCTTTCTGGCAAAGTCTGCCAACGTTTCGGTAGAGTCTACCAAAACTTTGGTAAAGTGCCAATATTTCGGCAGAGTCTACCAAAGTCTACGTTTTTTTAGTAGAGCCTGTCAATATTTCGGTTGAGTCCGCCAATATTTCGGCAGAGTCTACCAATATCTTGGCAGACTTTTAGTTTTCTTAGTAGAGTCTGCCAATATCTCTGTATAGTCTGCCAATATCTCTGTAGAATCTGCTCTTTCATAGTACAGTCTGCCAATATCTCGGCAGAATCTCCGTTTTTCTATCAGACGTTCTAAAAGTCTTCCAAACATATTGGTAGACTTAGATATTAATCTGTTAGTCTGCTATTGTCTCGGTAGAGTTTGCCAATGTTTCGGTAGAGTCTGCCGATGATAATTTTGGTAATACGAAAAAGATAAAATACAAAGTAGGTTATTTTAGCAATAAAAAATTAGATAGGTTATTCTAACTATTTATTTTTTTTAATAGGTTATTCTAGCTAATCCCCCATTTATAAAAAGATTAAAGCATAACTTTTTTCTTTCTTTCTTTTGACGGTGCTTAGTGGGAATCGAACGTGGCGACTCTTCGGTATTCGGATGAGCAAACATGAAGTAAACCAGCTAAAATTCTTGTATTTTAACTTAATGATATTTTCATCGTTAAGAGACTTCAAGTATATATATATATATATATGCTTCCGTTCTGTTTGATTATTTCATAAAATTCATAAAACAAACTTTGGAACCTGTTATGAAATATTCCTTATAATGATTTGCATCTTATAAAACACAAGCACATTGAAACAACCAAGTTTTTTTTTTTTTTAACTAAACATTTCTACTGTGGAACTTATAAATCAATTAAATCCAAATAAAATAATCCAATCACTCAACAAAATAAATAATCAATAATCCAAAATAATTCAAATTCCAAATTCAGGAATGAATAAATAACCATCTAGCATCCTATGACCACATGATCACTAGACCAACCAAAACAAAACATAACATCCTATCATCCTCTCGTCCCAGCCATGATCCCATGATATCAAACTTTACTTTACCTGCAACACATGGAAATAAGAGTTGCATAAGTATTTCATAAATACTTAGTGAGCTGGTCATTCCACCTACTGGCGTAAAAAGCAGGCTCAGATAAACATTGCAACACACACACTTCAAACCATCTCAACACATAACAACAATTAACAATACGAAATCAGCACATTTGGGGTAATCTGAACCTCGTGCCGAGCGACAC
The DNA here is from genome assembly GCA_963576765.1 of Draba incana. NCBI lineage: Eukaryota > Viridiplantae > Streptophyta > Magnoliopsida > Brassicales > Brassicaceae > Draba > Draba incana. The sequence continues at coordinate 19,493,565 of OY755212.1, read as the reverse complement.
CACGAAGGCGTCGATTGACACGACCAAAATTCTGGTGTCGAGCGACACCACTAAGGCGTCGATCGACACATGACTAACACTCGTGTCGATCGACACGCCTCTGTAATTGCACCAGAATCGAGTTCATCCTCTCTCGACTCGATTCCGGTGATTATGATTCGAAAATTTGCACAAAAAACACAACAATCCAATATATGCAACCACATCAATCATCACAATCAAAAGCATACGAAAATTACATCAAACAGTCATCAAAATTCATCGAATATCCTCATTGCCTAGAAACCAACGGTCACAACTCACCTCAGATTCTAAGGATTGCAATAGGGATTCGGATGAGACGCAAAACGCACACGAACAGACCTCCTAACCATGAGAATTTACTGATCTGAAAGATTCCCCACGAACTACAAAGAACAATCGATTTCCACGGTTCTAAAACTCGATAAGAACGTTTCCTATGAATTTCTTTGCAACAATTCACAAGAACATGATTCGCTCTCAACTCTAACACGATTTTCTGCTAAAAACCGACGGCACACTTCCCAAGGGACTTATAAACACAAACACTAGGTTTAACGCCTTTAAACCGAGCAAAAACCGTAATTAAAAAGTTAATTACTCGGTTCAACAGACTTAAATGTCGAGTGACACCAAGACCGTGTCGATCGACACACTCAAAATCTTTCGTGTCGATCGATACACACCTTGTGTCGCTCGACACGACCACCAGAAACGCATTTTCTGGTTCGCGGATGTTAAAATTCTCTCCCACTAAACAGGATTCGTCCTCGAATCTTGACAAATTATCTAACAAAGACCCATAACCTGACCAAAACCGGTCAATACCACCCGAGATCCTAACACCCGATCTCCGAGGCCCTCGTCTAATCTCATGTTTATACGCCCGTTTTTAGACATTTATCACTCTTAACTCATTCGACACCCCTCCCATTCGCAGGACACATCCCTTGACCTATCGATGTCACGTGCCCCATCCACTCTCAAGACGCATCCCTTGAGCTCTGGGTACACATGGGAACTAATCATCCCCTCGAGAGAACTAATTATCCCTCGATACTCATAATGGAAACTAATCATCCCAAAGAGTATACAGGAGAACTAATCATCTCCTCTGAGGAACTAATCATCCTCACTGAAGAACTAATCATCTCCAGATAAAATTAATGAGTTATTCGGAGCCGCAACCCCTAGAGTAATAAATTCTAAAACGTCTATAGACATCTATCGACTAGAACTACCTCACGTGGCCAACTCGATATTCCCTAACCCGGAATATCACCACAAAACACATATAAGAACTAATCATCTTATATATACGGATAAATAAGGAAACAACTTCATCTTATAAATCTAAAAAAAATATAATCGTTACAACGAAACGAAAAATACAGCAAAAGTAATGTGCTAAACAAAGGAAACTAAAACCACAAAGAGAAATAAAGCTCAAACGGCGACCTGCTTGTTGAACCACTACCTGAACTTTAAATTCAACTTTGCCTCAGGCTCCCAAGTCTCCTCCTCGCAACCCGCGCAATCCCACAAAACTCGTAACAGTGGAATCTCCTTCCGACGCAACTCCTTGACTCTCCTCTCGAAAGTCCTCACAAGAATCGGCGAAACTGTCAAATCAGGCTGCAGATCATCGGGGATCTTAGCCACTAACTCCTCCGATTCATGTAGGCACTTCCTCAACATCGAAACATGGAAAACCTTATGAAATGCCTTCATAATCGGAGGTAACTCCAGCCGATAAGCAACCGGCCCAACCCGCTCCACAACCGGAAACAGACCCATAAACTGTGGCCTCAGCTTGTCCTCTGCTATGGATCTGCTAGGACCCCTCAACATAGCCATCTTAAGATACACACGATCTCCCACTGTAAACTCTGCCAAGCTCGAATGATCAACCTAGTGACCACCCCCAATCCAGTACACACATCCGCAGTAAATCCTCCAAAGTTTGAATCGTCCTCTCTGATTGCCCATCAGTCTGCGAATGGTACGCTATACTCATGTGCACCTTAGTGCCCATCTCTGCCTGAAATGCTCCCCAGAACTCTGAAGCAAATCTTGGATCCCGGTCTGACACAATACTGGCTGGCACTCCATGCAGCCTCACAAACTCCTTCACAAATTTCTTAGCGAAATCTCTGTTTGTCTTCTTCATGGCCAGAAAATGTGCTGACTTAGTCAAACGATCCACGATCACCAAATAGCATCAATGGTCCGCGAGTAGGTAATCCTACCACGAAATCCATCGTGATCCTAACCCCCTTCCATTTCGAAATGGGTAAACTCTGCAACAAACCACTCAGAACCTTATGCTCAGCCTTAACCAGTGACACGTGTTGCACTTCGCAACCCAATTAGTCACATCTCTCTTTATCCCGACCCTATGATAGTACTGCTTGAGATCACGATACATCTTAGTCGCTCCAGGATGAATCGAGAACTTGCTTGCATGAGCCTCTCGCAGAATCTCCTGCCTCAACTCCTCCACCTTGGGTACACAAACCCGACCGCGAACAAGGATTATCCAATTCGAAGAGACCTGATACTCAGAACCCTCTGCGATCGACGCAACAACCAAAATCTAATCAATCGCCTGAGCCATTCGAATCCTACTCAGAAGATCTGTCTGATCAGCCGCCTCTAAGTCCAACAGCTCCTGCGACATAGCACACAACCGCAAAGTGCCAATCCTGCTCATAAGCGACTTGATATCTTGCTCCCGAGCCAAATCTACTTGTCGACGACTAAAAGCATCTGCCACCTGGTTCACCTTACCATGATAGTAAAAAATATCCATTTGAGAACTACTGGTATCATAAACCTAAGTCTAAAATGTCCTTCCTAAACTCCTACGACCTCCTTCGGCAACCATCACCTCACATAATACACCAGTTGACCCTTATCACACCCTACGATCCTCTGACCGGTCTTACATGGAATCATACACTCAAACTCCGAGATCCATATCCCGTCTCACACCTATGCCACGATCAGACATTGATTACTCGTATATATACCATCATCATCATACTCTCAGAACATCTCTTTCAAGGTAACGATGTCGATACCACTCCACTCTCGAAATGTCTCCCTCAAGCTCTGGATCTATATAGGAAAAATGTTTCTTTTAGAGTAATCAACTCATACGCGTACAAGCACCTGAAACTAGGATTACTTCCCGTGATATTAACCGCCATTACTTACTACAACATAATGCCTCTACTCCAACGAACTCTTGGCTAACACAACTAATCTTCCACAAGATCCATACTTAACCTCCGAATCACAATGCTAATCCTAAGATTATTCGCATGATACGGATACCTATTGCTCTTAACTCTTTCCACTACCTGATACCACATGACGCATCCTATGGCCCATCAGGATACATACCGCTTGCACTCTTGGAACGCATCCTTCGAGTCAACGGTAACTGGGGAACTCACATCCCCGCGCAAGAACTCACATCAATCGCAGCAACTGGAGAACTCACATCTCCGTAATAAAAAAAATAATTATTTGGGACCGCAATCCCTAGAGCAATAAATACCATACGTCTATAACCTCAGGACTAACGTCGACTTAGGGGTCTGAAACCAACCTCTGAAATCACCGTGTACACCGCATATGTTTTATCCAGCCCGGCCACGCCGACATAGGTATACTTACAATCTGATCTTTAGTCACATGATATATCACGGTTTTTACCCATTTTAACCATGATATAATTTGGTTTTGTATTAGTATTTTTTGTATTTTTTGTATCTTTTATGTTGTTTTTGTTGGAAATGGTCATTGGAGCTCAAAGGGAAGATTTGGAGCAATTTTGGATCATTTTGGAGCTTAAAGATCAAAGTGGAATCGAGGCAGAAGCTCATCTGTCGATCGACAAGACACTTGTGTCGATCGACACCTGAAGCAACGAAGCAGAGAAGATCTTTAAAACACTCCTGTCGATCGACATAGTATATGTGCTGTCGATCGACAACAATTTTAAAGACGCAGAAGATTTCCACAGAGGCTCCCCCGTCGATCGACACTGCTCCTCCGTCGATCGACAAGCTCAGCAGAATAAAGAGTTTTGGATAAGTTAGAGATTTCTTCACACTTAAGTAAACTTTAGATATTTATTTTTGAGGTTTCCTTCTTATGAAGTAACCTATAAATATCTAGATATTTTGATCCCACTTGTTTAGGGATTAAGTAGTATAAATATGTGTGAAGGAGGAAAGTTGTAAAATATCTTATTTTTGGAATACAAAATCCAAACTCTCTCAAAAGAGTTTGGCTCTAGCTTAGCCCGAGTCTCGCAGCTCCGTTTCCGCAGTCGTTAGCCTTCTTCGGATGTCCTAAAGCTCTACTCCCTGTGGATCGATACCTTGAAGTGCTGCAAACGACATGCCGTCATGATTGCGGTGTTGTTGCACGTTGAGGGTAATTGACGTGCCGAGCCCCGAAAAGCTCGCACAATCATCACACAACTCATCCCAAACAAGAACGCAAGGAAAAACTTTCTCCCTCGGTGAAATACTGGATAACTACTCATACCCATATACGATGCAATACAAAACACTACCTGTCCAGATTCGCCCAAAACATCCCCAATGCAACGTTTCTTAATCCAAACTAGGTCAGCCAAATTGATCGCACAACAATCAAACAAGAACATGCGTAGCCAACCGTAGACCCAGAATTGGATTAATCGATCATGCAATAACCAAACAAGTACATGCACGACCATAAGACACTACATCCGTTACCAGGGTCGTCTGAACCAAGTTTCCAACGCAGGATCAACTCTAGGCTTGACACCCACCAATATGTCTAACTAAGACCAACACCTGACCACAACCTGGTCCACAACACTCGATATCCCACTCGATTCTCTTAAATTGTCCAACATGGACCAAAAATTCTGACACTATTCAGACAACATCACCCGAGATTACCACTCGAATCCAAAAAACCATCTCACAGAAGACTAACCTCCTGGCCAATACCACAAGAGATCCTCACCTGATCCCAGAGGCTCACGTCTAATCCTCTCAAGAAAACATACCGCTCACACTCTTGGGACGCATCCCTCGAGCCAGAGGTATCTGGGGAACTCACATCCTTGCGAAAGAACTCACATCCCTCGCTACTTACTCTGTGAAATCACATCCCAAATAAGATGGGTCATTTTTATGAGGATATTCTAGGCGGGGAATATCGAGATAGTACCACGTGAGGCGGTCTAATCAGAGGAGATGTGAGTTATAAGAACCACGCGTCTTATAAATCATAGGAAAAATAAATAAGGAACACCATCTTATAAATTTCCATACAGAAAAACGTTTTCAACACCAACAAAAATACCAAAACCCAAAAAAAACAACAACACCAAAGCTATCACTCTGAAACTGGAAACAAAACCAAAAAGAAAGAACAACCGCTCAATCCTAGACCTGCTCTCCCAAATCCTCGATTGCTGCAAGCACCTCCACTAACTCCGCCCTCGAGGCGTATTTGGAAGCTATGTCGGGCTTCTTCAGCCCCATCCAAAGTCCTGCTACGAACTTGCCCATCTGGGCCAGCTCCTCATCCATGCCACTACTCTCATAGACCACTAGCCAGCTGAATTAGCATAATAATCACGAACGGACTAATTACCATAAACCAGACTCATGTACTGTAACTCTAATTGCTCCATCACCTCTTGAGGGAAATACCTGGCATTAAACTCGCCCAAGAATTCACCCCAAATCCACACTGTCCGCCTCCTCCTGGCTTGAACTCCTTTCCACCAGAGATAGGCATCACCATCCAATAACCCTACCGCCAAATCCACGCGGTCCTCCTTAGCACATCTGATAGAACGAAGCCTACGCTCTACCTTCAACCTCCACTCATTGGCTTCCTCTGCCCCCCCCCCCCCCCCCCCCCCCCTCTACCTGAGAAAGACAAAGGACCCATGCTCTGCATCTCGTTGAACATCAGTAGATATTGTTCCCTTAGGTTCATTGTTGGAGCCCGCACTGGTACCGTAACCAGTAACCGCTCCAAAATTAAAGTTAGCGTCTTCGCCAAAGGATCCTCCGGATCCTAAGCTCCGCCCGTAGCATAACCCGAAAATGGGCCTTTGACCGTACCAGCAACTCCGGTACTGCCTCTGGCACCGGCCGTCCTAACCGCTACATGGACACTGCTCACTGAATCCTCCTGATACGTCAGTGAAACCGCCTCCTGCTCTGACGACTCACTCTGAGTCACCCACTCGAAGGACGTAGTCACACGACCCCAACCATGACTTCGGGCCCCACGGCCACCAACTCTGCCACCACGATCTCTCGAAACTCTAACCATTGCACACTGCACTTACCAAAAGCACATTCTAAGATACTAGAATTCATAGACTAAATGTCAAACAATCACATACCGTGGAATCTCTTTGAAGGCTCGGAGAGGATGATCTAAGACTCTACAACTCACAGAATTAACTAACTACTCACAGCCAATTCATGCCACAATCTCAAATCAACCAATTACTAATAGCTCTAGAACCGTAAGGGCTCTGATACCAAAATGAAACAATCAAGCTTTTTTTTTAACTAAACATTTCTACTGCGGAACTCATAAATCAATTACATCCAAATAAAATAATCCAATAACTCCATAAAATAAATAATCATTATTCCAAAATAATTCAAATACCAAATTCAAGAATGAATAAATAACCATCTAGAACCCTATGACTACTTGTTCACTAGACCAACCAAAACAAAACATAACATCCTATCATCAACTCGTCCCAGCCATGATCCCACGATCTCAAACTTTACTTTACCTGCAACACATGGAAATAAGACTTGCCTAAGTTTTCATAAATACTTAGTGAGCTGGTCATTCCGCCTACTGGCGTAACAAGCAGGCTTAGATAAACATTGCAACACACACTACAAACTATCTCAACACGCAACAACATTTAACAATACGAAATCAGCACATTTCATATAAATTTGAACCTCGTGCCGAGCGACACTAAGAAGGTGTCAATCGACACGACCAAAAGTCTGGTGTCGAGCGACACCACTAAGGCGTCGATCGACACACGACTAACACTCGTGTCAAGTGACACCCTCCTGGTGTCGATCGACACGCCTCTGTAACTGCACCATAATCAAGTTCATCCTCTCTCGACTCGATTTCGGTGATTACTAGTCGAAAATCTGCACAAGAAACACAACAATCCAATATATGCAACCACATCAATCATCACAATCAAAAGCATACGAAAATTACATCAAACAATCATCAAAACTCATCGAATATCCTCATTGCCTAAAAACCAACGGTCACAACTCACCTCGGATTCTTAGGATTGCAATAGGGATTCGGATGAGACACATATATTCTTTGTACCCTGTTTTTCATGTTTTTTTTGTTAAGCCACATTTTCTATGTTAAAATATCTATAAATATATAAATAGTTTTTTTTAATATTAATATTTGATAAGTTAATATATTTTTTTGGTTAAAATTGGTTAATCAACAAAATAATATATCTATAAATATTATAGTCCTAATATGATTAATTATTATACATTTTATTGTGTATATATATATATATATATATTGTGTTTTTTAAAACAATATGTTAAAAGTTATGTCCTAATTTTATGATGCAATTTTAGTATGTTTTCTAACAATATGTTAGAAATTTTAGTGTATATATAGTCTTTACTCACACTGTGTTGTAAAGTTGATAAATAATGGAAGGAGACAGATGTCACATTCGGAGTAGGGTGTTTTTGACATCAGGGAAATCAAACTGTTTTATTAGGTATGAAGGGACTTAGAAAATTGCGGTCTCCCCTATACAGATAGAAACGCTTTTATGGGCGATGAGCAGCATGTTGGACAACAATGTGCAATGTCAGAGTTTTTAGATGAATTGTGCTTATCTACTCACGCTCTCGCAGTCGACGGAGGAGTGGCTAGCATTCGCCATCCTCACCATCAGATTCGAAGTCCTACTTTTGGGGTCATGTTCCCCATGATAAGATCAATGTGCCAAAATAACTAAGTATGAAACTGCCGCGAGGTCGACTGGGTGAATGCAACAAATCCAACTAGCAGAGAATTGCACGAGGTCAAAGCAGAATACAGCAACGAAGTCAGTTAGCAGAAAGGTGCACGAGGTCAAAGCAAAATACATCAACGAAGTCAGTTAGCAGAAAGGTGCCCGAGATCAAAGCAGAATACAATAGCAAAGTCTGTTAGAGGAAAGGTGCACGAGGTTGACCAAGCGAAGTCTTAACAAAGCGGTGTACTCGGCGAGTTCAAGTTAACAACGTAGAGCAGAAAGCCCACCGAATTCCCAAAATGAAGACGAGGTGGGCCAAGTCCAAAATCCATGAAGATATTCGATCAAGCTCGTCGACGAAGCCTGCGATGTGGAACCAACCTAGCCGTCAAAAAGATAAAGGAAAATCCCAAAAAATTATGAAGTTTTCCTTATCTCTTTAGAAGTCCACCTTGCCGATCTAGCAGACTATATATACTGGTACATAACCCTTAAAAAAGGGATCCAAAATTTTCCTAAGAGCAAATACTTAGAGCTTTTCTTAAATAGCTATAATAAACAATCTCTTTTCAACCTTTACATTGTGGTTTAACCTAGAAACTCACATTTCCTCTAAACCCCTTAAAAATCTAATTGTGCGAGTTACGACTCCTAGACATACGTGCACAACTCCCTTTATTATTTCTCACGCTTATCTCCCGTCAATCAAATTTAAAGGCTGATTCTCTAGTTTGGCTTGCTCGGTCAAAAGCGTTTTCTATTTCTCATGTAAACAACTTACTTCCATTTTGGGTAACCAGTCGACAGAGTTTTATATAATTAATGTTTGGTTGAAAAAAAAGAAAATTTATGGTGCATTTTAAAATCAATCACATATAGACATCTGGAATGGGAACTAAAAAATCATATAAATTAAGGATTGCCCACGCGTTGCATGGCTTTAAGAATTAACATAGTAAAATATGTAATAATTTCTAGCTTATTGACTAATTGTGATTTATTATTACATAAATTTGATGTTTCTAGTAAAATTAAATAATTATTATCATTGTTAGATGATTAAACATTTGCAAGAAAAATTTGGACATATATAATGGTATGAAAATAAGAAATAGACCATTCATAAAATTACAGCATATAGAAGAAATTTATTTTGGTACTGTAACATCCGCAAACCAAAAATTCGTGATTTTAGTGAGGGTGTCGATCAACACCATAGGGTGTGTCGATCGACAACAATGTTATTCGATTCGGATCGGTTCGATATTTATTACGAGTTTTTGTTTGGCTCGGGTTAGGGAAACCCTAGGGTTGTGTTTATAAACCCTTTTTAATCGAGCAGTCGTTTTTCATCAGAGAAAAATGTGTTTTCGGAAGGAAGTGAGAGTTTAGTGTGTTGTTGAGTGATTATTGATCGAACGGGGCTCGTTTGCGGTTCGTAAAGGGTTTAGAAGTCTCGGTGATCGTTTGTGGCGCGTTATTCGTAGCAATTTTGGTGAGAAATCAGAAGTTCTAGGGCGTGAACAACCTGGTTTTTCTTGTGTCATTCTCAATCCTTTCCCAAATTCCTAAGGTGAGTGCGTGACCATGGCTTATGGGCAATTTGGATTGATAATGATGTGTTTTTGTGGAATTGATTGATTGATAACTTGTCTCTCTGTGTTATATGTTTGTGGATTGTGTTGTTGATGTTTTGGTGCATGTGGATCGATTATCGTTGTTCGCGATCGAGCCAAAAAGAAGACGGCTCGATTCGAACGTTTATGCGACAGGTTTCGATCGACAGAAGTCGTCCGGTGACGATCAACACTATTGTTTGGTGTCGATCGACACCAGAGGCTGCTGAGTGTTGTTTGGCGAATTGTTGTTTTGTCAATTTTTGTTGTTATTGTTGTGTTGTTGTGTGTTGCCTTGTTATTGTTATTAGGGTTGGGCGTTCGAGTACCCGATCGGGTTTGGGTCAGGTATTTCGGGTATCGGGTACCCGATGTTGAGGGATATGATATCCGATCGGGTATTACATATATTTGGGTCGGGTTCGGTTCGGGTTCGGGCGGGTTCGGGTATACCCGAACTATACCTGAAATAGCTTTTTTATTTTTTGTCGAAACCCGAAATAGCACTGTAATCAACAAAAAAACATACTTAAAAATGAACATATGAAGTCTAACGGAACAATGCTCAATCAAGTCAAGAAATTGAAGCTACATATGAATGAATAAGTTATAATTCTTAAGAAAAATGTGAAAACAGTGAAGTGTGAAGGAACGGTAAATGTTCAACGGTTTTACCGGAATCATCTCCAAATTTTAAAAATCTAAAAAATTTACTTTGGGTTATTAAAAAAAAAAACTTTTCAATTTCAATAAGAAATTGAATTGAGTTTGTCATACAGTATTATTAATACTGACCAATTAATCAATGGCATCCAACCCTAATCACTAATGTGTGTGTAAAAAAAAAAAAAAAATCGGGTACCCGATCGGGTACGGGTAAGCGAACCTTAAGAAATTGAAACCCGATCGGGTATTTTCACATTCAAGATCGGGTTCGAGTTCGGGTTTTTCGGGTCGGGTTCGGGTTCAGTAATCGGGTTCGGATAAAACGCCCAGCCCTAATTGTTATTACTTATTAATTACTTTGAGCCAGAGTGATAGGTCATAGATGGTATGACCGTCTCACTAAGTATTTATGAAATACTTACGCATCTCTTTTTTTTATGTGATACAGGTAAAGATAAAGGGTGATCGAGGAATCAAGGCGAGGAGAAGAGGATGATTTAGGGTGTCGAGTTTAGTGTTTTGTTTATGGAACTTAGATCATGGTGTTTAGGTTGCTAGTTGTTCCGGATTTGATATTGGGAATTGTTGAATTGAATAATTGCGTGGTTATGTGATTTATATGTGGTTTGTGTGTTTGTTTGTTTGGTTTGAATTAACCGTTGATAATTAGTAATTATGAGAATACTTAATAAGGGTTAATTAATTTTTTTTTTAAAAGGGTTGGTTATTTTCAGGTACAAATCCCTAACTTATATGTCTTTATCAATATTCACTATGATTTTCTGAAAATATGTTTGTTCGTCTTTTTTCTTTCATGAAACACTTTTCTAAAAAATATATTGATTCTACCAAAATATTTGCATCATCTCAACAAAGATGTTGGATGTATCTTTAAGTTTTTTTCTTAAAACTTTATATCGCAATTTGTTGTGATTTTTTAAAAATTCACATAATAAAATATGCAATAATTTCTACCATTGAAATATAAGATATTACCTAAATTTGGTTGTTATAGTAAATAATTGTATAGATTAGAAGACTAAGAATTTGTAATAAATCATTAGACATAAACAATAATCTCAACAAAAATGTTGGAATGTATCTATTTCATTTATGAAGATAATTTGATGTTAATTGTTTACTTTAAATTAATATTATCATCACGTTTTTATTTTAAAGAATCAATTCAAAAATCACAAAATTAAGGAGACAATTGTCAAAATAAAGAAAATTATAAGGTTCTAAATAAAAAAAATAACACATGCCATCCTCTCATAACTTTGGTTTTGAAAAACTTTAAAATATTATATAAATATGTAGATTGGCAAACCCAATGTAGAACTATAAGTAATAACTTTATTTTTAATAATAAAATAGATAGTACTGTTCAACGACAAACAAAAAAAAAACAAAATAATGTTAACGAATTCAAACATCTTGATACAAAGACTAGATAAGTGTTAAATGTTAATGATGAAAATTAGATTTGGAGGGGTCGATGTAATTTAGTCTTCTCTAATCGTTGTTCGAAAATTAATGCTCGATGCTTGGGCATAGGATTATAATGTTGAAATTAATCTTAATTTTTTTCTTTTTTTTTTTCAAAAAGGGCGTTCATTAATAAACATGCAAACAGTTACAAAATGGAATACAAAATATGTACAACACTAATGACTAGCTAAAACCTGAGACTTTATCTAGAGCTATAAAGATACTAAAAAGGATACATGAGTCGAAATTGTCGAAATTGTCTAAACCCCAAGAAGATAATAGCATCAACATCGAACTGAAAACAACGACAAAGGACGGAAGGTGAGAAACCAAGCACTCTAAAGGCCAAACTATCTAGGTAACCATCATTGCCGAGACTAGCCTTGAATCTGGTAAAACTAAGTCCTTTGAACGCAGAAACGATGCTTGAACAACACAAAACCAAGACAAAATAATAACTCGCACAAACCCGAGCTTATACTCTTCACGCCACGTGGATATGTACTATGAAACGGAATAACTAGTAAAATCATTTTTCACTGTCTATAAATGCATTTATATAATGTCGTAAAATGTCGAACATGTGGTAATAATCAAAGACATGCGCTCCTATTACTTCCCTCCCCACCTAAATTTCGGTCAAAAGCAAATATGTGGGGTAATATAATAATAACAATACTATTTTTTTTCTCTCATGTAATGATACATGCTTTTTAATTGAATATCATTTTAATAAAACTATATGATTTCTAAAGTATCTAAATTTATTCAATGATTTTACTTGATCAAAGGTTAATCAAATCAAACAACACTGGTCAAATGAATTGGGACCACTGGTGAATTGAAAACAATTATCAGCTATCTCTTTTTTTCATAATAATTAATATTCATAATTACAATTGAGAGTTGACTTGTAACTTGGAATGGCACAAAAATGTTATCTTTGTTACTAATGAAATGTTGCAAACACATTATAATTGCATAATTAGAGATTGTTAGCTCTCACACGGTTATATTGAAAACAATACAATAAAAACAAATAAAGGAAAGATTCCCTTTAAAGCTGAATTATAAAAGAAAAATAATTCTTAGCTACCCGAACTATTACGTAATATGTTGTTAACCATTACAAGTATAGAAATTTTCTCTAAACTACTCAAAGTAATATATAATACATTGTGACATACACAACCTATATGTAAACATGTCAAAAACTACAAATTGGGTTTTTTTATATATATATTTTTTTATTTTGGAGCCATATGTAATAATTATATTCAAAAAATATAATAAAAAAATCCGAAATAAATTTAAAACAATAAAATATAATTCAGATTTACGAAAAATATAATTCAAAACAAAAAATATTTTAATTTGAAAATTCTCAAAAATTTGAAAACAATAATAGTATTCAAAAAAATCTCAAGTTTTCCAAAACAAAAATTAACGTCTAATATAAAAAAATTATTTATTTTTAATATTTAATTTCATAACCCAAATTAAATTTTAAAAATCCAAAAGTATTAATAATATAAAATTTCAAAAGTCTAAAAATAAACCTAAAGCCAAATTATGTTACAGATTGAAAATAAATATACTAGAAATTTTGAATATCGGGGTAAGATATAATTTTCTTGACTTGTTGCACGAATTGGTCGACCATAAGTTTTTCGAAAAATAATTTACGATTTTGGGTTTTCCATAATCGCTAAGTTTTGAAAGTATTTTTAATCAAGTTTGGTTTCCAAGTTTAAAATTAAAAAGATAATTCAAAAATTATTATAATTATTAATGTTTTGTAAAATTTAAATTTTTGGATTTTTTTTTGTTTTTTTTAAATATTTTTAATTTTTGAATTTTGGGATTGTCCAATTTTTGTAATTTTTTTCATTTCAAAATGAGAACGTTTTTTTAAAACAATATTTGTTTTATAATTTGTTTTCATTTTTATTGGATATTCATGTATTTATTTTTTCTTTGAAATTTTCTTTTTAAATATTCTTTAACAAAATATTTACTAATTAACCCAAAATTAACAATTTTTGATAAAAAAACTCATGTTTGTAGTTTTGACATATTTAAATATAGTGTATGTTACCATGTATTATATATTAGTTTTTGTAGTTTAGAGAACATTCCTATACTTTTGATGGTTAACAACATATTAGCTAATAGTTCGCGTAGTTAAGAATCATTTTTTCAATTATAAAATGTGGGAATTTTAATTGGTTCCATGGCGGTCATGACACGTTAGCGTCAGAGAGGCATTGACTGTGCGACGGTATGTCAAAGATGTGGTGGAGACGAAGAGAAGGTTAATCATGCGATATTTGAATGCCCGGTAGCTAAGAGTACGTGGAACTTAGCTTCCTTTTATACGAACACCGATAATTTTCCTTATTCGTCAGTTTTTGCAAACTTGGATTTTCTTTTTTGGTGGTGTCCAAAGAGACGGGAACTAACTGGAGAACACGAGTTATTCCCATGGGTAGCATGGTTTTTATGGAAGTCTAGGAACAAAAAAGTTTTCCAAGGAATAGATATGGATCCACCTGAGATACTCAGTCTAGCAGTTAATGAGTGTAAGGTTTGGAACGAGGCACAAACACAGCCTCATTCCTCAGGGCCACAAAATCATCCAGAGGGTTCCCAATCAGCGGAGCTATGTTGTAAGGTTGATGGGTCTTGGAAGGAGACGGACACCACATATGGGATTGGGTGGTGGTGTCACCAGGGCTCCCAAGCAATATTAATGGGGGCAAAAGGGATCAGACAGGTGAGTTAACCCCTTCATTCAGAGATAGAAGCGCTAATCTGGGCCATGAGCAGCATGTTAGAGAATAATGTGACATGCTAGAGGTTTGAAACAAATTGTGCTGACCTACTAAAATTCTCCCAATCGCCGGAGGATTGGACAGTGCTCGCTATCCTTGCAAGCAGATTTGAAGATCTTCGTGCTCATCCACCGAATTTCTCTCTATCGTTGATCCCCCGTGCATCAAATGCAAAAGCAAATTCATTATCTCAGTCAGCTCGTTTACAGGCTTTTTCTTTTTCTTATGTAAACAACATGTTTCCAGTTTGGGTAACCAATCAAGATGTTTTCTTTTAATTAAATTTTGGTTGACAAAAAAAAATGTGAGAATTTAAGATTTGTAAGACCTATAATCTCGTAACATAATAAACAGACATGATAGTTGATACATATAGTTTTATAGCAGTTTGGGCTGCAAATTTGCTAAGTTATAATGGGCTTATTATAACCTTTTTTTTTCAACTCCTTTTTTGTTTCTAAATAAGTAAATCATGCGATATTTGAATGCCCGATAGCTAAGAGTACGTGGAACTTAGCTTCCTTTTATACGAACACCGATAATTTTCCTTATTCGTCAGTTTTTGCAAACTTGGATTTTCTTTTTTGGTGGTGTCTAAAGAGACAGGAACTAACTGGAGAACACGAGTTATTCCCATGGGTAGCATAGTTTTTATGGAAGTCTAGGAACAAAAAAAATTTCCAAGGAATAGATATGGATCCACCTGAGATACTCAGTCTAGCAGTTAATGAGTGTAAGGTTTGGAACGAGGCACAAACACAACCTCATTCCTCAGGGCCACAAAATCCTCCAGAGGGTTCCCAATCAGCGGAGCTATGTTGTAAGGTTGATGGGTCTTGGAAGGAGACGGACACCACATATGGGATTGGGTTGTGGTGTCACCTGGGCTCCCAAGCAATATTAATGGGGGTGAAAGGGATCAGATAGATGAGTTCACCCCTTCATTCAGAGATAGAAGCGCTAATCTGGGCCATGAGCAGCATGTTAGAGAATAATGTGACATGCTAGAGGTTTGAAACAAATTGTGCTGACCTACTAAAATTCTCCCAATCGCCGGAGGATTGGCCAGTGCTCGCTATCCTTGCAAGCAGATTTGAAGATCTTCGTGCTCATCCACCGAATTTCTGTCTATCGTTGATCCCCCGTGCATCAAATGCAAAAGCAAATTCATTATCTCAGTCAGCTCGTTTACGGGCTTTTTCTTTTTCTTATGTAAACAACATGTTTCCAGTTTGGGTAACCAACCAAGACGTTTTCTTTTAATTAAAGTTTGGTTGACAAAAAAAAAACTGTGAGAATTTAAGATTTGTAAGACCTATAATCTCGTAACATAATAAACAGACATGATAGTTGATACATATAGTTTCATAGCACTTTGGGCTGCAAATTTGCTAAGTTATAATGGGCTTATTATAACATTTATTTTACAACTCCTTTTTTTCTTCTAAATAAGTAAATCATGCGATATTTGAATGCCCGGTAGCTAAGAGTACGTGGAACTTAGCTTCCTTTTATACGAACACCGATAATTTTCCTTATTCGTCAGTTTTTGCAAACTTAGATTTTGTTTTTTGGTAGTGTCTAAAGAGACGGGAACTAACTGGAGAACACGAGTTATTCCCATGGGTAGCATGGTTTTTATGGAAGTCTAGGAACAAATTTTTTTTCCAAGGAATAGATATGGATCCATTTGAGATACTCATTCTAACAGTTAATGAGTGTAAGGTTTGGAACGAGGCACAAAGACAGCCTCATTCCTCAGGGCCACAAAATCCTCCAGAGGGTTCCCAATCAGCGGAGCTATGTTGTAAGGTTGATGGGTCTTGGAAGGAGACGAACACCACATATGGGATTGGGTGGTGGTGTCACCAGGGCTCCCATGCAACATTAATGGGGGCGAAAGGGATAAGACAGGTGAGGTCACCCCTTCATTCAGAGATAGAAGCGCTAATCGGGGTTATGAGCAGCATGTTAGAGAATAATGTGACATGCCAGAGGTTTGAAACAAATTGTGCTGACCTACTAAAATTGTAGCAATCGCCGGAGGATTGGCTAGTGCTCGCTATCCTTGCAAGCAAATTTGAAGATCTTCGTGCTCATCCCCCGAATTTCTCTCTATCGTTGATCCCCCGTGCATCAAATGCAAAAGCAGATTCATTATCTCAGTCAGCTCGTTTACGGGCTTTTTCTTTTTCTTATGTAAACAACTTGTTTCCAGTTTGAGTAACCAATCAAGAGGTTTTCTTTTAATTAATGTTTGGTTGACAAAAAAAAAAATGTGAGAATTTAAAATTTGTAAGACCTATAATCTCGTAACATAATAAACAGACATGATAGTTGATACATATAGTTTTATAGCAGTTTGGGCTGCAAATTTGCTAAGTTATAATGGGCATATTATAACCTTTATTTTTCAACTCCTTTTTTGTTTCTAAATAAGTAAATCATGCGATATTTGAATGCCCGGTAGCTAAGAGTACGTGGAACTTTGCTTCCTTTTATACGAACACCGATAATTTTCCTTATTCGTCAGTTTTTGCAAACTTGGATTTTCTTTTTTGGTGGTGTCCAAAGAGACGGGAACTAACTGGAGAACACGAGTTATTCCCATGGGTAGCATGGTTTTTATGGAAGTCTAGGAACAAAAAAAATTTCCAAGGAATAGACATTGATCCACCTGAGATACTCAATCTAGCAGTGAATGAGTGTAAGGTTTGGAACGAGGCACAAACACAATCTCATTCCTCAGGGCCACAAAATCCTCCAGAAGGTTCCCAATCAGCGGAGCTATGTTGTAAGGTTGATGGGTCTTGGAAGGAGACGGACACCACATATGGGATTGGTTGGTGGTGTCACCAGGGCTCCCAAGCAATATTAATGGGGGTGAAAGGGATCAGATAGATGAGTTCACCCCTTCATTCAGAGATAGAAGCGCTAATATGGGCCATGAGCAGCATGTTAGAGAATAATGTGCCATGCAAGAGGTTTGAAATAGATATGGATCCACCTGAGATACTCAATCTAGCAGTTAATGAGTGTAAGGTTTGGAACGAGGCACAAACACAGCCTGATTCCTCAGGGCCGCAAAATAATCCAGAAGGTTCCCAATCAGCGGAGCTATGTTGTAAGGTTGATGGGTCTTGGAAGGAGACAGACACCACATATGGGATTGGGTGGTGGTGCCACCAGGGCTCACAAGCAATATTAATGGGGGCGAAAGGGATCAGACACGTGAGTTCACCCCTTCATTCAGAGATAGAAGCGCTAATCTGGGCCATGA
The DNA here is from genome assembly GCA_963576765.1 of Draba incana. Taxonomy (NCBI): domain Eukaryota; kingdom Viridiplantae; phylum Streptophyta; class Magnoliopsida; order Brassicales; family Brassicaceae; genus Draba; species Draba incana. The sequence goes on along the minus strand of OY755212.1, from coordinate 19,475,577 downwards.
GCAGCATGTTAGAGAATAATGTGCCATGCTAGAGGTTTGAAACAAATTGTGCTGACCTATTTAAATTCTCCCAATCGCCGGAGGATTGGACAGTGCTCGCTATCCTTGCAAGCAGATTTGAAGATCTTCGTGCTCATCCACCAAATTTCTCTCTATCATTGATCCCCCGTGCATCAAATGCAAAAGCAGATTCATTATCTCAGTCAGCTCGTTTACGAGCTTTTTCTTTTTCTTCTGTAAACAACTTGTTTCCAGTTTGGGTAACCAATCAAGAGGTTTTCTTTTAATTAATGTTTGGTTGATAAAACAAAATGAGAGAATTTAAGATTTGTAAAACCTATAATCTCGTAACATAATAAACAGACATGATAGTTGATACATATAGTTTCATAGCACTTTGGGCTGCAAATTTGCTAAGTTATAATGGGCTTATTATAACCTTTATTTTACAACTCCTTTTTTGTTTCTAAATAAGTAAATCATGCGATATTTGAATGCCCGGTAGCTAAGAGTACTTGGAACTTAGCTTCCTTTTATACGAACACCGATAATTGTCCATATTTGTCAGTTTTTGCAAACTTGGATTTTATTTTTTGGTGGTGTCCAAAGAGACGGGAACTAACTGGAGAACACGAGTTATTCCCATGGGTAGCATGGTTTTTATGGATGTCTAGGAACAAAAAAAATTTCCAAGGAATAGATATTGATCCACCTGAGATACTCAATCTAGCAGTGAATGAGTGTAAGGTTTGGAACGAGGCACAAACACAACCTCTTTCCTCAGGGCCACAAAATCCTCCAGAAGGTTCCCAATCAGCGGAGCTATGTTGTAAGGTTGATGGGTCTTGGAAGGAGACGAACACCACATATGGGATTGGGTGGTGGTGTCACCAGGGCTCCCAAGCAATATTAATAGGGGCGAAAGGTATTAGACAGGTGAGGTCACCCCTTCATTCAGAGATAAAAGCGCTAATCTGGGCCATGAGCAGCATGTTAGAGAATAATGTGCCATGCTAGAGGTTTGAAACAAATTGTGCTGACCTACTAAAATTCTCCCAATCGCCGGAGGATTGGCCAGTGCTCGCTATCTTTGCAAGCAGATTTGAAGATCTTCGTGCTCATCCACCGAATTTCTCTCTATCGTTGATCCCCCGTGCATTAAATGCAAAAGCAGATTCATTATCTCAGTCAGCTCGTTTATGGGCTTTTTCTTTTTCTTATGTAAACAACTTGTTTCCGGTTTGGGTAACCAATCAAGAGGTTTTCTTTTAATTAATGTTTGGTTGACAAAAACAAAATGTGAGAATTTAAGATTTGTAAGACCTATAATCTCGTAAAATAATAAACAGACATGATAGTTGATACATATAGTTTCATAGCACTTTGGGCTGCAAATTTGCTAAGTTATAATGGGTTTATTATAACCTTTATTTTAAAACTCCTTTTTTTCTAAATAGGTAAATCATGCAATATTTGAATGCCCGGTAGCTAAGAGTACGTGGAACTTAGCTTCCTTTTATACTAAAACCGATAATTTTCCTAATTCGTGAGTTTTTGAAAACTTGGATTTTCTTTTTTGGTGGTGTCTAAAGAGACGGGAACTAACTGGAGAACACGAGTTATTCCCATGGGTAGTAAGGTTTTTATGGAAGTCTAGGAACAAAAAAAATTTCCAAGGAATAGATATGGATCCACTTGAGATACTCAATCTAACAGTTAATGAATATAAGGTTTGGAACGAGGCACAAAGACAACCTCTTTCCTCAGGGCCAAAAAATCCTCCAGAGGGTTCCCAATCAGCGGAGCTATGTTGTAAGGTTGATGGGTCTTGGAAGGAGACGAACACCACATATGGGATTGGGTGGTGGTGTCACCAGGGCTCCCAAGCAATATTAATGGGGGCGAAAGGGATCAGACAGGTGAGGTCACCCCTTCATTCAGAGATAAAAGCGCTAATCTGGGCCATGAGCAGCATGTTAGAGAATAATGTGCCATGCTAGAGGTTTGAAACAAATTGTGCTCACCTACTAAAATTCTCCCAATCGCCGGAGGATTTGCCAGTGCTCGCTATCTTTGCAAGCAGATTTGAAGATCTTCGTGCTCATCCACAAAATTTCTCTCTATCGTTGATCCCCCGTGCATTAAATGCAAAAGCAGATTCATTATCTCAGTCAGCTCGTTTACGGGCTTTTTCTTTTTCTTATGTAAACAACTTTTTTCCGGTTTGGGTAACCAATCAAGAGGTTTTCTTTTAATTAATGTTTGGTTGACAAAACAAAATGTGAGAATTTAAGATTTGTAAGACCTATAATCTCGTAAAATAATAAACAGACATGATAGTTGATACATATAGTTTCATAGCACTTTGGGCTGCAAATTTGCTAAGTTATAATGGGCTTATTATAACCTTTATTTTAAAACTCCTTTTTCTAAATAGGTAAACCATGCAATATTTGAATGCCCGGTAGCTAAGAGTACGTGGAACTTAGCTTCCTTTTATACTAAAATCGATAATTTTCCTTATTCATGAGTTTTTGAAAACTTGGATTTTCTTTTTTGGTTGAGTCTAAAGAGACGGGAACTAACTGGAGAACACGAGTTATTCCCATGGGTAGCAAGGTTTTTATGGAAGTCTAGGAACAAAAAAAATTTCCAAGGAATAGATATGGATCCACCTGAGATACTCAATCTAACAGTTAATGAGTGTAAGGTTTGGAACGAGGCACAAAGACAGCCTCATTCCTCAGGGCTACAAAATCCTCCAGAGGGTTCCCAATCAGCGGAGCTATGTTGTAAGTTTGATGGGTCTTGGAAGGAGACGGACACCACATATGGGATTAGGTGGTTGTGTCACCAGGGCTCGTAAGCAATATTAATGGGGGCGAAAGGGATCAGACACGTGAGTTCACCCCTTCATTCAGAGATAGAAGCGCTAATCTGGGCCAAGAGCAGCATGTTAGAGAATAATGTGCCATGCAAGAGGTTTGAAACAAATTGTGCTGACCTACTAAAATTCTCCCAATCGCCGGAGGATTGGCCAGTGCTCGCTATCCTTGCAAGCAGATTTGAAGATCTTCGTGCTCATCCACCAAATTTCTCTCTATCGTTGATCCCCCATGCATTAAATGCAAAAGCTGATTCATTATCTCAGTCAGCTCGTTTACGGGCTTTTTCTTTTTCTTATGTAAAGAACTTGTTTCCAGTTTGGGTAACCAATCAAGAGGTTTTCTTTTAATTAATGTTTGGTTGACAAAACAAAATGTGAGAATTTAAGATTTGTAAGACCTATAATCTCGTAACATAATAAACAGACATGATAGTTGATACATATAGTTTCATAGCACTTTGGGCTGCAAATTTGCTAAGTTATAATGGGCTTATTATAATCTTTATTTTACAACTCTTTTTTTTTTCTTCTAAATAAGTAAATCATGCGATATTTGAATGCCCGGTAGTTAAGAGTATGTGGAACTTAGCTTCCTTTTATACGAACACCGATAATTTTCCTTATTCGTCAGTTTTTGCAAACTTGGATTTTCTTTTTTGGTGGTGTCCAAAGAGACGGGAACTAACTGGAGAACACGAGTTATTCTCATGGGTAGCATGGTTTTTGTGGAAGTCTAGGAACAAAATTATTTTCCAAGGAATAGATATGGATCCACCTGAGATACTCAATCTAGCAGTGAATGAGTGTAAGGTTTGGAACGAGGCACGAACACAGCCTTATTCCTCAGGGCCTCAAAATCCTCCAGAAGGTTCCTAATCAGTGGAGCTATGTTGTAAGGTTGATGGGTCTTGGAAGGAGACGGACACCACATATGGGATTGGGTGGTGGTGTCACAAGGGCTCCCAAGCAATATTAATGGGGGCGAAAGGGATCAGACAGGTGAGTTCACCCCTTCATTCAGAGATAAAAGCGCTAATCTGGGCCATGAGCAGCATGTTAGAGAATAATGTGCCATGCCAGAGGTTTGAAACAAATTGTGTTGACCTACTAAAATTCTACCAATCGCCGGAGGATTGGCCAGTGCTCGCTATCCTTGCAAGCAGATTTGAAGATCTTCGTGCTCATCCACTGAATTTCTATCTATATTTGATCCCCCGTGCATTAAATGCAAAAGCAGATTCATTATCTCAGTCAGCTCGTTTACGAGCTTTTACTTTTTCTTATGTAAACAACTTGTTTCCAGTTTGGGTAACCAATCAAGAGGTTTTCTTTTAATTAATGTTTGGTTGACAAAAAAAAAAAGTGAGAATTAAAGATTTGTAAGACCTATAATCTCGTAACCTAATAAACAGACATGATAGTTGATACATATAGTTTCATAGCACTTTGGGCTGCAAATTTGCTAAGTTATAATGGGCTTATTATAACCTTTATTTTAAAAATCCTTTTTTTCTAAATAAGTAAATCATGCGATATTTGAATGCCCGATAGCTAAGAGTACGTGGAACTTAGCTTCCTTTTATACGAACACCGATAATTTTCCTTATTCGTCAGTATTTGCAAACTTGGATTTTCTTTTTTGGTGGTGTCTAAAGAGACGGGAACTAACTGGAGAACACGAGTTATTTCCAAGGAATAATATTTCCAAGGAATAGATATGGATCCACCTGAGATACTCAATCTAACAGTTAATGAGTGTAAGGTTTGGAACGAGGCACAAACACAGCCTCATTCCTCAGGGCCACAAAATCCTCCAGAGGGTTCCCAATCAGTGGAGCTATGTTGTAAGGTTGATGGGTCCTGGAAGGAGACGAACACCACATATGGGATTGGGTGGTGGTGTCACCAGGGCTCCCAAGCAATATTAATGGGGGCGAAAGGGATCAGACAGGTGAGGTCACCTCTTCATTCAGAGATAAAAGCGCTAATCTGGGCCATGAGCAGCATGTTAGAGAATAATGTGCCATGCCAGAGGTTTGAAACAAATTGTGCTGACCTACTAAAATTCTCCCAATCGCCGGAGGATTGGCCAGTGCTCGCTATCCTTGCTAGAAGATTTGAAGATCATCGTGCTCATCCACCGAATTTCTCTCTATCGTTGATCCCCCGTGCATCAAATGGAAAAGCAGATTCATTATCTCAGTCAACTCGTTTACGGGCTTTTTCTTTTTCTTATGTAAACAACTTGTTTCCAGTTTGGGTAACCAATCAAGAGGTTTTCTTTTAATTAATGTTTGGTTGATAAAACAAAATGAGAGAATTTAAGATTTGTAAGACCTATAATCTCGTAACATAATAAACAGATATGATAGTTGATACATATAGTTTCATAGCACTTTGGGCTACAAATTTGCTAAGTTATAATGGGCTTATTATAACCTTTATTTTACAACTCCTCTTTTGTTTCTAAATAAGTAAATCATGCGATATTTGAATGCCCGGTAGCTAAGAGTACGTGGAACTTAGCTTCCTTTTATACGAACACCGATAATTTTCCTTATTCGTCAGTTTTTGCAAACTTGGATTTTCTTTTTTGGTGGTGTCCAAAGAGACGGGAACTAACTGGAGAACACAAGTTATTCCCATAGTTTTGATGGAAGTCTAGGAACAAATTTTTTTTCCAAGGAATAGATATGGATCCACCTGAAATACTCAATCTAGCAGTTAATGAGTGTCAGGTTTGGAACGAGGCACAAACACAGCCTCATTCCTCAGGGCCACAAAATCATCCAGAGGGTTCCCAATCAGCGGAGCTATGTTGTAAGGTTGATGGGTCTTGGAAGGAGACGGACACCACATATGGGATTGGGTGGTGGTGTCACCAGGGCTCCCAAGCAATATTAATGGGGGCTAAAGGGATCAGAAAGGTGAGTTCACCCCTTCATTCAGAGATAAAAGCGCTAATCTGGGCCATGAGCAGCATGTTAGAGAATAATGTGCCATGCCAGAGGTTTGAAACAAATTGTGCTGACCTACTAAAATTCTCCCAATCGCCGGAGGATTGGCCAGTGGTCGCTATCCTTGCTAGCAGATTTGAAGATCTTCGTGCTCATCCACCGAATTTCTCTCTATCGTTGATCCCCCGTGTAGCAAATGCAAAAGCAAATTCATTATCTCAGCCAGCTCGTTTACGGGCTTTTTCTTTTTCTTATGTAAACAACTTGTTTCCAGTTTGGGTAACCAATCAAGAGGTTTTCTTTTAATTAATGTTTGGTTGACAAAACAAAATGTGAGAATTTAAGATTTGTAAGACCTATAATCTCGTAACATAATAAACAGACATGATAGTTGATACATATAGTTTCATAGCACTTTGGGCTGCAAATTTGCTAAGTTATAATGGGCTTATTATAACCTTTATTTTAAAACTCCTTTTTTCTAAATAAGTAAATCATGTGATATTTGAATGCCCGGTAGCTAAGAGTACATGGAACTTAGCTTCCTTTTATACGAACACCGATAGTTTTCGTTATTCGTCAGTATTTGCAAACTTGGATTTTCTCTTTTGGTGGTGTCTAAAGAGACGGGAACTAACTGGAGAACACGAGTTATTCCCATGGGTATCATGGTTTTTATGGAAGTCTAGGAACGAAAAATATTGCCAAGGAATAGATATGGATCCACCTGAGATACTCAATCTAACAGTTAATGAGTGTAAGGTTTGGAACGAGGCAAAAAGACAGCCTCATTCCTCAGGGCCACAAAATCCTCCAGAGGGTTCCCAATCATCGGAGCTATGTTGTAAGGTTGATGGGTCTTGGAAGGAGACGAACACCACATATGGGATTTGGTGGTGGTGTCACCAGGGCTCCCAAGCAATATTAATGGGGGCAAAAGGGATCAGACAGGTGAGTTCACCCCTTCATTCAGAGATAGAAGCGCTAATCTTGGCCATGAGCAGCATGTTAGAGAATAATGTGCCATGCCAGAGGTTTGAAACAAATTGTCCTGACCTACTAAAATTCTCCCAATCGCCGGAGGATTGGCCAGTGCTCGCTATCCTTGCTAGCAGATTTGAAGATCTTCGTGCTCATCCACCGAATTTCTCTCTATCGTTGATCCCTCGTGCATCAAATGCAAAAGCAGATTCATTATCTCAGTCAGCTCGTTTACGGGCTTTTTCTTTTTCTTATGTAAACAACTTGTTTCCAGTTTGGGTAACCAATCAAGAGGTTTTCTTTTAATTAATGTTTGGTTGACAAAACAAAATGTGAGAATTTAAGATTTGTAAGACCTATAATCTCGTAACATAATAAACAGACATGATAGTTGATACATATAGTTTCATAGCACTTTGGGCTGCAAATTTGCTAAGTTATAATGGGCTTATTATAACCTTTATTTTACAACTCCTTTTTTTTCTAAATAAGTAAATCATGCGATATTTGAATGCCCGGTAGCTAAGAGTACGTGGAACTTAGCATCCTTTTATACGAACACCGATAATTTTCGTTATTCGTCAGTATTTGCAAACTTGGATTTTCTTTTTTGGTGGTGTCTAAAGAGACGGGAACTAACTGGAGAACACGAGTTATTCCCATGGGTAGCATGGTTTTAATGGAAGTCTAGGAACGAAAAATATTTCCAAGGAATAAATATGGATCCACCTGAGATACTCAATCTAACAGTTAATGAGTGTAAGATTTGGAACGAGGCACAAACACAGCCTCATTCCTCAGGGCCACTAAATCCTCCAGAGGGTTCCCAATCAGTGGAGCTATGTTCTAAGGTTAATGGGTCATGAAAGGAGACGAACACCACATATGGGATTGGGTGGTGGTGTCACCAGGGCTCCCAAGCAATATTAATGGGGGCGAAAGGGATCAGACAGGTGAGGTCACCCCTTCATTCAGAGATAAAAGCGCTAATCTGGGCCATGAGCAGCATGTTAGAGAATAATGTGCCATGCCAGAGGTTTGAAAAAAATTGTGCTGACCTACTAAAATTCTCCCAATCGCCGGAGGATTGGCCAGTGCTCGCTATCCTTGCTAGCAGATTTGAAGATCATCGTGCTCATCCACCGAATTTCTCTCTATCGTTGATCCCCCGTGCATCAAATGGAAAAGCAGATTCATTATCTCAGTCAACTCGTTTACGGGCTTTTTCTTTTTCTTATGTAAACAACTTGTTTCCAGTTTGGGTAACCAATCAAGAGGTTTTCTTTTAATTGATGTTTGGTTGACAAAAAAATATGTGAGAATTTAAGATTTGTAAGACCTATAATCTCGTAACATAATAAACAGACATGATAGTTGATACATATAGTTTCATAGCACTTTGGGCTGCAAATTTGCTAAGTTATAATGGGCTTATTATAACCTTTATTTTACAACTCCTCTTTTGTTTCTAAATAAGTAAATCATGCGATATTTGAATGCCCGGTAGCTAAGAGTACGTGGAACTTAGCTTCCTTTTATACGAACACCGATAATTTTCCTTATTCGTCAGTTTTTGCAAACTTGGATTTTCTTTTTTGGTGGTGTCCAAAGAGACGGGAACTAACTGGAGAACACAAGTTATTACCATAGTTTTGATGGAAGTCTAGGAACAAATTTTTTTTCCAAGGAATAGATATGGATCCACCTGAAATACTCAATCTAGCAGTTAATGAGTGTCAGGTTTGGAACGAGGCACAAACACAGCCTCATTCCTCAGGGCCACAAAATCATCCAGAGGGTTCCCAATCAGCGGAGCTATGTTGTAAGGTTGATGGGTCTTGGAAGGAGACGGACACTACATATGGGATTGGGTGGTGGTGTCACCAGGGCTCCCAAGCAATATTAATGGGGGCTAAAGGGATCAGACAGGTGAGTTCACCCCTTCATTCAGAGATAAAAGCGCTAATCTGGGCCATGAGCAGCATGTTAGAGAATAATGTGCCATGCCAGAGGTTTGAAACAAATTGTGCTGACCTACTAAAATTCTCCCAATCGCCGGAGGATTGGCCAGTGGTCGCTATCCTTGCTAGCAGATTTGAAGATCTTCGTGCTCATCCACCGAATTTCTCTCTATCGTTGATCCCCCGTGCAGCAAATGCAAAAGCAAATTCATTATCTCAGCCAGCTCGTTTACGGGCTTTTTCTTTTTCTTATGTAAACAACTTGTTTCCAGTTTGGGTAACCAATCAAGAGGTTTTCTTTTAATTAATGTTTGGTTGACAAAACAAAATGTGAGAATTTAAGATTTGTAAGACCTATAATCTCGTAACATAATAAACAGACATGATAGTTGATACATATAGTTTCATAGCACTTTGGGCTGCAAATTTGCTAAGTTATAATGGGCTTATTATAACCTTTATTTTAAAACTCCTTTTTTCTAAATAAGTAAATCATGTGATATTTGAATGCCCGGTAGCTAAGAGTACGTGGAACTTAGCTTCCTTTTATACGAACACCGATAGTTTTCGTTATTCGTCAGTATTTGCAAACTTGGATTTTCTCTTTTGGTGGTGTCTAAAGAGACGGGAACTAACTGGAGAACACGAGTTATTCCCATGGGTATCATGGTTTTTATGGAAGTCTAGGAACGAAAAATATTGCCAAGGAATAGATATGGATCCACCTGAGATACTCAATCTAACAGTTAATGAGTGTAAGGTTTGGAACGAGGCACAAAGACAGCCTCATTCCTCAGGGCCACAAAATCCTCCAGAGGGTTCCCAATCATCGGAGCTATGTTGTAAGGTTGATGGGTCTTGGAAGGAGACGAACACCACATATGGGATTTGGTGGTGGTGTCACCAGGGCTCCCAAGCAATATTAATGGGGGCAAAAGGGATCAGACAGGTGAGTTCACCCCTTCATTCAGAGATAGAAGCGCTAATCTTGGCCATGAGCAGCATGTTAGAGAATAATGTGCCATGCCAGAGGTTTGAAACAAATTGTCCTGACCTACTAAAATTCTCCCAATCGCCGGAGGATTGGCCAGTGCTCGCTATCCTTGCTAGCAGATTTGAAGATCTTCGTGCTCATCCACCGAATTTCTCTCTATCGTTGATCCCTCGTGCATCAAATGCAAAAGCAGATTCATTATCTCAGTCAGCTCGTTTACGGGCTTTTTCTTTTTCTTATGTAAACAACTTGTTTCCAGTTTGGGTAACCAATCAAGAGGTTTTCTTTTAATTAATGTTTGGTTGACAAAACAAAATGTGAGAATTTAAGATTTGTAAGACCTATAATCTCGTAACATAATAAACAGACATGATAGTTGATACATATAGTTTCATAGCACTTTGGGCTGCAAATTTGCTAAGTTATAATGGGCTTATTATAACCTTTATTTTACAACTCCTTTTTTTTCTAAATAAGTAAATCATGCGATATTTGAATGCCCGGTAGCTAAGAGTACGTGGAACTTAGCATCCTTTTATACGAAAACCGATAATTTTCGTTATTCGTCAGTATTTGCAAACTTGGATTTTCTTTTTTGGTGGTGTCTAAAGAGACGGGAACTAACTGGAGAACACGAGTTATTCCCATGGGTAGCATGGTTTTAATGGAAGTCTAGGAACGAAAAATATTTCCAAGGAATAAATATGGATCCACCTGAGATACTCAATCTAACAGTTAATGAGTGTAAGGTTTGGAACGAGGCACAAACACAGCCTCATTCCTCAGGGCCACTAAATCCTCCAGAGGGTTCCCAATCAGTGGAGCTATGTTGTAAGGTTAATGGGTCATGAAAGGAGACGAACACCACATATGGGATTGGGTGGTGGTGTCACCAGGGCTCCCAAGCAATATTAATGGGGGCGAAAGGGATCAGACAGGTGAGGTCACCCCTTCATTCAGAGATAAAAGCGCTAATCTGGGCCATGAGCAGCATGTTAGAGAATAATGTGTCATGCCAGAGGTTTGAAAAAAATTGTGCTGACCTACTAAAATTCTCCCAATCGCCGGAGGATTGGCCAGTGCTCGCTATCCTTGCTAGCAGATTTGAAGATCTTCGTGCTCATCCACCGAATTTCTCTCTATCGTTGATCCCCCGTGCATCAAATGCAAAAGCAGATTCATTATCTCAGTCAGCTCGTTTACGGGCTTTTTCTTTTTCTTATGTAAACAACTTGTTTCCAGTTTGGGTAACCAATCAAGAGGTTTTCTTTTAACTAATGTTTGGTTGATAAAACAAAATGAGAGAATTTAAGATTTGTAAGACCTATAATCTCGTAACATAATAAACATATATGATAGTTGATACATATAGTTTCATAGCACTTTGGGCTGCAAATTTGCTAAGTTATAATGGGCTTATTATAACCTTTATTTTACAACTCCTTTTTTGTTTCTAAATAAGTAAATCATGCGATATTTGAATGCCCGGTAGCTAAGAGTACGTGGAACTTAGCTTCCTTTTAAACGAACACCGATAATTTTCGTTATTCGTCAGTATTTGCAAACTTGGATTTTCTTTTTTGGTAGTGTCTAAAGAGACGGGAACTAACTGGAGAACACGAGTTATTCCCATGGGTAGCATGGTTTTTATGGAAGTCTAGGAACGAAAAATATTTCCATGGAATAGATATGGATCCACCTGAGATACTCAATCTAACAGTTAATGAGTGTAAGGTTTGGAACGAGGCACAAAGACAGCCTCATTCCTCAGGGCCACAAAATCCTCCAGAGGGTTCCCAATCAGCAGAGCTATGTTGTAAGGTTGATGGGTCTTGGAAGGAGACGAACACCAAATATGGGATTAGGTGGTGGTGTCACCAGCGCTCCCAAGAAATATTAATGGGGGCGAAAGGGATCAGCCAGGTGAGTTCACCCCTTCATTCAGAGATAGAAGCCCTAATCTGGGCCATGAGGAGCATGTTAGAGAATAATGTGTCATGCCAGAGGTTTGAAACAAATTGTGCTGACCTGCTAAAATTCTCCCAATCGCCGGAGGATTGGCTAGTGTTCGCTATCCTTGCAAGCAGATTTGAAGATCTTCGTGCTCATCCACCGAATTTCTCTCTATCGTTGATCCCCCGTGCATCAAATGCAAAAGTAGATTCATTATCTCAGTCAGCTCGTTTACGGGCTTTTTCTTTTTCTTATGTAAACAACTTGTTTCCAGTTTGGGTAACCAATCAAGAGGTTTTCTTTTAAATAATGTTTGGTTGACAAAACAAAATGTGAGAATTTAAGATTTGTAAGACCTATAATCTCGTAACATAATAAACAGACTTGATAGTTGATACATATAGTTTCATAGCACTTTGGGCTGCAAATTTGCTAAGTTATAATGGGCTTATTATTACCTTTATTTTACAACTCCTTTTTTGTTTCTAAATATGTAAATCATGCGATATTTGAATGCCCGGTAGCTAAGAGTACGTGGAACTTAGCTTCCTTTTATACGAACACCGATAATTTTCCTTATTCGTCAGTTTTTGCAAACTTGGATTTTCTTTTTTGGTGGTGTCCAAAGAGACGGGAACTAACTGGAGAACACGAGTTATTCCCATGGGTAGCATGGTTTTTATGGAAGTCTAGGAACAAAAACAATTTCCAAGGAATAGATATGGATCCACCTGAGATACTCAATCTAGCAGTTAATGAGTGTAAGGTTTGGAACGAGGCAAAAACACAGCCTCATTCCTCAGGGCCACAAAATCATCCAGAGGGTTCCCAATCAGCGGAGCTATGTTGTAAGGTTCATGGGTCTTGGAAGGAGACGGACACCACATATGGGATTGGGTGGTGGTGTCACCAGGGCTCCCAAGCAATATTAATGGGGGCGAAAGGGATCAGACAGGTGAGTTCACCCTTTCATTCAGAGATAGAAGCCCTAATCTGGGCCATGAGGAGCATGTTAGAGAATAATGTGCCATGCTAGAGGTTTGAAACAAATTGTGCTGACCTGCTAAAATTCTCCCAATCGCCGTAGGATTGGCCAGTGCTCGCTATCCTTGCTAGCAGATTTGAAGATCTTCGTGCTCATCCACCGAATTTCTCTCTATCGTTGATCTCCCGTGCATCAAATGCAAAAGCAGATTCATTATCTCAGTCAGCTCGTTTACGGGCTTTTTCTTTTTCTTATGTAAACAACTTGTTTCCAGTTTGGGTAACCAATCAAGAGGTTTTCTTTTAATTAATGTTTGGTTGACAAAACAAAATGTGAGAATTTAAGATTTGTAAGACCCATAATCTCGTAACATAATAAACAGACATGATAGTTGATACATATAGTTTCATAGCACTTTGGGCTGCAAATTTGCTAAGTTATAATGGGCTTATTATAACCTTTATTTTACAACTCCTTTTTTGTTTCTAAATAAGTAAATCATGCGATATTTGAATGCCCGGTAGCTAAGAGTACGTGGAACTTAGCTTCCTTTAATACGAACACCGATAATTTTCCTTATTCGTCAGTTTTTGCAAACTTGGATTTTCTTTTTTGGTGGTGTCTAAAGAGACGGGAACTAACTGGAGAACACGAGTTATTCCCATGGGTATCATGGTTTTTATGGAAGTCTAGGAACAAAAAAAATTTCCAAGGAATAGTATGGATCCACCTGAGATACTCAATCTAGCAGTTAATGAGTGTAAGGTTTGGAACGAGGCACAAAGACAGCCTCATTCCTCAGGGCCACAAAATCCTCCAAAGGTTTCCCAATCAGCGGAGCTATGTTGTAAGGTTGATGGGTCTTGGAAGGAGACGAACACTACATATGGGATTGGGTGGTGGTGTCACCAGGGCTCCCATGCAATATTAATGGGGGCGAAAGGGATCAGACATGTGAGTTCACCCCTTCATTCAGAGGTAGAAGCCATAATCTGGGCCATGAGCAGCATGTTAGAGAATAATGTGCCATGCCAGAGGTTTGAAACAAATTGTGCTGACCTACTAAAATTCTCCCAATCTGCGGAGGATTGGCCAGTGCTCGCTATCCTTGCAAGCAGATTTGAAGATCTTCGTGCTCATCCACCGAATTTCTCTCTAGGTTTGATCCCCCGTGCATCAAATGCAAAAGCAGATTCATTATCTCAGTCAGCTCGTTTATGGGCTTTTTCTTTTTCTTATGTAAACAACTTGTTTCCAGTTTAGGTAACCAATCAAGAGGTTTTCTTTTAATTAATGTTTGGTTGACAAAAACAAATGTGAAAATTTAAGATTTGTAAGACCTATAATCTCGTAACATAATAAACAGACATGATAGTTGATACATATAGTTTCATAGCACTTTGGGCTGCAAATTTGCTAAGTTATAATGGGCTTATTATAACCTTTATTTTACAACTCCTTTTTTGTTTCTAAATAAGTAAATCATGCGATATTTGAATGCCCGGTAGCTAAGAGTACGTGGAACTTAGCTTCCTTTAATACGAACACCGATAATTTTCCTTATTCGTCAGTTTTTGCAAACTTGGATTTTCTTTTTTGGTGGTGTCTAAAGAGACGGGAACTAACTGGAGAACACGAGTTATTCCTATGGGTAGCATGGTTTTTATGGAAGTCTAGGAACAAAAAATTTTTCTAAGGAATAGTATGGATCCACCTGAGATACTCAATCTAACAGTTAATGAGTGTAAGGTTTGGAACGAGGCACAAAGACAGCCTCATTCCTCAGGGCCACAAAATCCTCCAGAGGGTTCCCAATCAGCCGAGCTATGTTGTAAGGTTGATGGGTCTTGGAAGGAGACGAACACCACATATGGGATTGGGTGGTGGTGTCACCAGGGCTCCCAAGCAATATTGATGGGGGCGAAAGGGATCAGATAGGTGAGGTCACCCCTTCATTCAGAGATAAAAGCGCTAATCTGGGCCATGAGCAGCATGTTAGAGAATAATGTGCCATGCCAGAGGTTTGAAACAAATTGTGCTGACCTACTAAAATTCTCCCAATCGTCGGAGGATTGGCCAGTGCTCGCTATCCTTGCAAGCAGATTTGAAGATCTTCGTGCTCATCCACCGAATTTCTCTCTAGCGTTGATCCCCCGTGCATCAAATGCAAAAGCAGATTCATTATCTCAGTCAGCTCGTTTACGGGCTTTTTCTTTTTCTTATGTAAACAACTTGTTTCCAGTTTAGGTAACCAATCAAGAGGTTTTCTTTTAATTAATGTTTGGTTGACAAAACAAAATGTGAGAATTTTAGATTTGTAAGACCTATAATCTCGTAACATAATAAACAGACATGATAGTTGATACATATAGTTTCATAGCACTTTGGGCTGAAAATTTGCTAAGTTATAATGGGCTTATTATAACCTTTATTTTACAACTCCTTTTTTGTTTCTAAATAAGTAAATCATGCGATATTTGAATGCCCGGTAGCTAAGAGTACGTGGAACTTAGCTTCCTTTTATACGAACACCGATAATTTTCCTTTTTCGTCAGTTTTTGCAAACTTGGATTTTCTTTTTTGGTGGTGTCCAAAGAGACGGGAACTAACTGGAGAACACGAGTTATTCCCATGGGTAGCATGGTTTTTATGGAAGTCTAGGAACAAATTTTTTTTCCAAGGAATAGATATGGATCCACCTGAGATACTCAATCTAGCAGTTAATGAGTGTAAGGTTTGGAACGAGGCACAAACAAAGCCTCATTCCTCAGGGCCACAAAATCATCCAGAGGGTTCCCAATCAGCGGAGCTATGTTGTAAGGTTGATGTGTCTTGGAAGGAGACGGACACCACATATGGGATTGGGTGGTAGTGTCACCAGGGCTCCCAAGCAATATTAATGGAGGCGAAAGGGATCAGACAGGTGAGTTCACCCCTTCATTCAGAGATAGAAGCGCTAATCAAGGCCATGAGCAGCATGCTAGAGAATAATGTGCCATGCTAGAGGTTTGAAACAAATTGTGCTGACCTACTAAAATTCTCCCAATCGCCGGAGGATTGGCCAGTGCTCGCTATCCTTGCAAGCAGATTTGAAGATCTTCGTGCTCATCCACCGAATTTCTCTCTATCGTTGATCCCCCGTGCATCAAATGCAAAAGCAGATTCTTTATCTCAGTCAGCTCGTTTACGGGCTTTTTCTTTTTCTTATGTAAACAACTTGTTTCCAGTTTGGGTAACCAATCAAGAGGTTTTCTTTTAATTAATGTTTGGTTGACAAAACAAAATGTGCGAATTTAAGATTTGTAAGACCTATAATCTCGTAACATAATAAACAGACATGATAGTTGATACATATAGTTTCATAGCACTCTGGGCTGCAAATTTGCTAAGTTAAAATGGGCTTATTATAACCTTTATTTTACAACTCCTTTTTTGTTTCTAAATAAGTAAATCATGCGATATTTGAATGCCCGGTAGCTAAGAGTACATGGAACTTAGTGATGTACGACTCGGTTGTGAGTCTTACAACCTGATTCGATGGTTGGAACCACAAGCTGGCGTTCGCTCTTTCTTGTGGTGGTTGAATGGTGGAAGATGGAATCAAACACGATGGTATTCACTCTTTCGTGTGAGATCAGATTGTGGGGAGTGTTGATGGATTGATAGCACGACACAGAGTGATGATGATTCTCTGATACGGTACTGATGTTTGCTGCTATGCGAATCACACACACAAGCTCAAACAAGGCTGAGAATTCACTCAAGAATGCTCAAAGAAAATTCAGTTCTTTATTGATAGGTAAAAAGTTGTGGTGGCTACAATGCTGCAATGGGACTTTATAAACAGTCCTTCAGCTTGAACCTTCTAGGGTTCTGACTCAAAACAACAAGAAAAGACTCAAAACAACAGGACGTTCAAAAGAAAACAGCAAGAAGTTTAAAAAACTAATCTAAACAAAGTGCAGAGTTTCATTAAAGCCAAACAAGGAAACTATGGCCAGAACTTAAAAAAAAGAAGTGATTTCGTTTTTCTTGGTTCTTAGTGTTGTGGAAGGCTTGAATCACCTGCAAAGACAGTATATAAATTGAAAAACTCACCTTGATGTGTTTCTTGGTCAGATGTGCTAAGAGCTTGAAAATTGGAGTAGAAATCTTCATGTAGTTCTTCAAGCTCTTCATCTTCTTCTGATGATGGTTCTTGATCAGTCTTGAAGATATCTTCTTCTTTCCTGTTTGGTGCAGAGATGGCGAGCTCTAATGTCCCTTGGTGTGTTCTTGTGGGATCAAGGTTGACAGGAAGTAGTTTTGGAGCTAAAGATGCAACGAAGACTTGCACAGCAAGGTTGATCCTCCTAGTTAATTGCTTGGACTTTGATCTTGTCATTGGACCAGGTCGAACTATTGGCATTGGTATTGGAGTTGGTTTGTGGTCTGAACCGATGTCCTCATCATTCCCTCCCTCTTCAAGAGGTTTTGACCCCAAAACAGTTTCTCCTGCATCAAAGGAGGATAAATCCGCAACATTGAATGTATGTGATATATTAAACTCACCTGGGAGCTCAAGTTGGTAAGCATTGTCATTGATACGCTTAAGGACTTTGAAAGGACCATCTCCTCTTGGTGCTAGCTTGGACTTCCTCTTTTGTGGAAACCTTTCTGATCTCATATGTAACCAAACCCACTCTCCTGGTTCAAAGATAACCTCCTTCCGTCCCTTATCAGCTCTCCTCTTATACTCTTCAGTCTTCTTCTCAAGGTTTTCCTTGGCCTTAAGATGAATCTGCTTGATAATCTCTCCTCGTTTCAATCCGTCTAAGTTAACTTGATCAGCTTGTGGAATGGGTGTAAGACCAATGGTGATAGGGGATTCAATCCGTAGACAACTTCAAAAGGTGACAACTTAGAAGCAGAGTGAGTAGCACGGTTATATGCGAATTCAATAAAAGGTATGCATTCTAACCATGTTGTCATATTTTTACCAAGTGTAGCGCGAAGGAGTGTAGAAAGTGTGCGATTTACTACCTCGGTTTGGCCATCTGTTTGAGGATGGCAAGTGGTAGAGAACAATAGTTTTGTACCTAGCTTCTTCCAAAGTGTTCTCCAGAAGTGACCAAGGAACTTAGTGTCCCTATCCGACACAATTGTTCTCGGAATCCCATGCAAGCGAACCAGCTCCTTGAAGAATAGATTAGCAATCTGTGTGGCATCATTGGTCTTGTTACATGGTATAAAGTGAGCCATCTTCGAGAATCTGTCTACTACCACGAAGATAGAGTCCTTGTGCTCGATCTTTGGTAATCCTAGCACAAAATCCATAGAAATGTCTACCCAAGGGGCGTTAGGTATTGGTAAAGGTAAATAAAGACCATGAGGATGTGACCTGGATTTTGCTTTATGGCATTGCACACATCTTGAACAGAATCTCTCAACATCTTTCTTCAAGTGTGGCCAATAGAAATGATCCATTACTATGGCTAATGTTTTGTCGACACCAAAATGCCCCATTAGGCCCCTTCCATGTGCTTCACTTAGCACTAATTCTCTCATAGATCCCTGCGGTATACACAAACGTTTATCGTTAAACATAAAGCCATTTTGTAAGTAGAACGAACTGTGAGGTCCTTTGCTGCATTGTTGGAAGCTCTCGCTGAATTCAGGATCATCTTTGTATTGTTCTTTGATGTGTTCAAATCCCATAATCTTTGCCTCCATAGTGGCAATAAGTGCATGTCTTCGTGATAACGCATCTGCCACAATATTCTCCTTGCCCTTCTTGTATTTGATAACATATGGGAAGGACTCTATAAACTCTAACCACTTAGCATGTCTTCTCTTGAGTGATGTTTGCCCACGTAGGTGCTTGAGTGTCTCATGATCCGTATGTATTATGAACTCCTTGGACAGCAAGTAGTGTTGCCATGTCTCTAAAGCACGAACAAGAGCATAGAGTTCCTTATCATAAGTTGGGTAGTTAAGAGTGGCTCCGCTTAACTTCTCACTGAAATAGGCTACGGGTTTCTTCCTTTGGTGTAATACTGCTCCGATCCCCATTCCCGAAGCATCACATTCTACCTCAAACATATTATTGAAATCAGGCAATGATAAGACCGGTGCTTGAGTGAGTCGTTCTTTCAAAGTGTTGAAAGCGGTGTCTTGGGCAGTTCCCCAATGGAAGGGCACATTTTTCTTGATCACAGCTGTAAGTGGGGCTGCTATGGTGCTAAAATCTCTCACAAACCGCCTATAGAAGCTGGCTAATCCGTGAAAACTTCTTACGTGGCCAATCGTAGAAGGTGTAGGCCAGTCTCTTATCGCTTTGATCTTCTCCTCATCTACTTGTAGTCCCTGTTCACTTAATACAAATCCTAGGAAAACAAGTTGGTTTGTACAAAAGGAACACTTCTTGAGGTTGGCATAAAGGCCTTCCTTGCGAAGTGATTTAAGCACTAGTTCGAGGTGTTGAAGATGATCAGCAAGGTTCTTACTATATATAAGTATATCATCAAAGGAAACAACCACAAATTTACTTATGAATTCACGTAGAACCTGGTTCATCAAGCGCATGAAGGTACTTGGTGCATTAGTTAAGCCGAAGGGCATAACTAGCCATTCGTATAAGCCTTGCTTTGTCTTGAATGCAGTTTTCCACTCGTCCCCTTCTCGCATTCTGACTTGGTGATAACCACTTTTCAAATCCACTTTTGAGAAGATGGTGGCACCACTCAACTCGTCTAGCATGTCATCGAGCCGTGGAATTGGATGTCGATATTTGATAGTGATGTTGTTAATAGCTCTGCAATCGACACACATTCGCCATGTTCCATCCTTCTTTGGCACTAAGAGGACCGGAACTGCACAAGGGCTAAGGCTCTCCCTGATGTATCCCTTATCCATCAAGTCTCGTACTTGCTTTTCTAACTCCTTACTCTCTTCGGGATTCATACGATAAGCTGGTTTGTTAGGCAACGCTGAACCTGGAACAAGGTCTACTTGGTGCTCAATGCCTCTTAGAGGTGGTAATCCAGGTGGTATATCTTCGGGAAAAATGTCCTGAAACTGATCTAACAGGGTCTGGACTTCAGGTGGTAAATCTAGCTCCTTAAAACCTGTGCTCAAACAATCTTTGAAAACCATTAGTAACATAGTGCCTTTAGCACTCTTAACACGGTTTAAATCTCCAGAAGTAATATACAAACTTGATTTACTAGACTTAGACTCATTGTTCATCCTGCTTTGAAGCTCATGAACTTCGGATGGACTTAAAGGAGCCAAGTTGTACTTACGGTCATTGAAGGTGAAACTGTAGTAGTTTGTACGTCCATTATGTGTAGTGGCTCGATCGAATTGCCACGGTCTACCAAGTAGTAGATGTCCCGCTTGCATTGGTACCACATCACACAACACTTCATCTTGGTATTTACCAACACTAAAGGGCACCGTAGCTTGCTCTGTCACCCTGAGTTCAGTTGTATCGTTGAGCCATTGAAGCTTATAGGGCCTAGGATGTTTCTTTGTCTCCAATTCTAGCTTATCCACCATAAACTTACTAGCAACGTTAGTACAAGATCCTCCATCGATTACAAGATTACATACCTTATTGTTGATCGTACAACGAGTGTGAAACAAGTTCTCCCTTTGTACTTTCTCCTCAGGTTGCACTAGAACACTTAGGACTCGTCTTGTGACCAAGAGATCTCCATGGTCTGGATACTCTACATCTTCAAGGTCATCTTGCTCTCTCTCTTCAAACTCATCGTGTGATTCATATCCGCCACTGGGAGTGATGATCATGACTCGCTGGTTCGGGCAGTCTCTAGCATAGTGTCCTCGTCCCTGACATTTAAAACAAGTAATATCACGAGTACGAGATTGACTTGGGTTAGTAAACTTACCTGGTTCTTGCCGCGAGCTAGAGGGTTGTTCACTAGTTTTGCCTTTGGATCGAGTATCAATCTCATTAGCTTTGCCTTTCTCCATAGGTTTGTTGTTGCTTGCTTGCCAAGGCTGTTGGTTTTGGTTTCGATTAGACATAGAGGTCTTCTTCTTGTTCTGTTGTTCTACTTGTACAGATAAGTGCAGCAACTCATGTAGACCGCTGTATCTTGCCCTCTCCACCTTTCGAGCTATGCGATCATGAAGGCCATCTACAAACTGAGCCATTAAGGCCTCTTCTGATTCTTCTAACTCTAATGAGTTCATAAGCTTCTCAAATTCTTCAAAATACTCTTCTACAGTCCGGTTTCCTTGTGCAAGCTTCCTGAATCGCTTTTGAAGGTCTCGGTGGTAGTGCTCAGGAACATATCTCAACCGTAAGAGGTATTTCATGTCATGCCATGTTTGTATGGGACCAAAGAGTTGTCTCCTCCTCTCTGCAACAGTTCTATCCCACCAAGCTAGTGCATTTTCAGTGAGTTGTGCAGAAGCTAAAGCCACTTTCTTGTGCTCTCCATAACATTAAAATATATACTCCATGCGCCTTTCCCAGTCTAGATACACCTCTGGATTCGACTTTCCAGCAAACGTGGGAGGTGTTAACTTTATCTCATGGTTAACTTCTCGCCGCTCACGCTCCCTATGTCGATTCCCTCTTATAGGATCACGTCTCCTCTGGTTTTGGCGTCTCAAGGGATCACGGTGAAAATCTTCTTCCGCCTCAGACATGCTTTCATCACCAGACTCATCTTCGTCTCTTTGATTGTTGACTTGAACATTTCTCCTAGCTGGAGGAGCTCCTTGTGCATTGTTTGGACCTCTCGGTTGAGGTTGTTCAAGGCGATCAATACGTTCCCCAAAACCTCGCAACTCAGTCCTCATTTCTGTGAGCATTTGTAGCAAGGCAGCTTGCGGATCGATGTTTTCATTGTTGTTTGTCTCTCCAACCATGATGAGTGTCTCTCTTTTCCTTTGAAACTCAACAGAAACAACAATTGGTTAAAAGCACCGAGTGTAATGCAATTGAAATTCAAACTAGAATCAAACAGTTCTCACAATCGATAGTCAATGATTACTGCAACTTAATCTATATGAAACTCAACAATCGAAAACACAAATCAATAAGAACTCAGAATAACAAAGTGAAACAACAATACGTAAACAGAAATGCAATAGGTAAACTTCTTTAGGGGTTTTGGTTCTTAAACAAGCTGGAAACAGAGATTGAAACAAAATATGAAGCAAAAACGTTTTTTTTTTTTTTCTATGGGTTAAAGGGGTTTTAAGAAATCTGAAACAGATATTGGAAACAACTATGAAACAAAAACTATTTTTATGGGTTTTTCTGGGTTTAAAGCAATCTGAAACAAAATTCAAAACAACTATGAAGCAAACAAAGCAGAAACAAATTCAAATCATAATTCAAGCAAATAAGAAAGGGATAGAGAAACCAAAGGTTGGGACCTTTGGCTCTGATACCAGATGATGTACGACTCGGTGGTGAGTCTTACAACCTGATTCGATGGTTGGAACCACAAGCTGGCGTTCGCTCTTTCTTGTGGTGGTTGAATGGTGGAAGATGGAATCAAACACGATGGTGTTCACTCTTTCGTGTGAGATCAGATTGTGGGGAGTGTTGATGGATTGATAGCACGACACAGAGTGATGATGATTCTCTGATACGGTACTGATGTTTGCTCCTATGCGAATCACACACACAAGCTCAAACAAGGCTGAGAATTCACTCAAGAATGCTCAAAGAAAATTCAGTTCTTTATTGATAGGTAAAAAGTTGTGGTGGCTACAATGCTGCAATGGGACTTTATAAACAGTCCTTCAGCTTGAAACTTCTAGGGTTCTGACTCAAAACAACAAGAAAAGACTCAAAACAACAGGACTTTCAAAAGAAAACAACAAGAAGTTTAAAAAACTAATCTAAACAAAGTGCAGAGTTTCATTAAAGCCAAACAAGGAAACTATGGCCAGAACTTAAAAAAAAGAAGTGATTTCGTTTTTCTTGGTTCTTAGTGTTGTGGAAGGCTTGAATCACCTGCAAAGACAGTATATAAATTGAAAAACTCACCTTGATGTGTTTCTTGGTCAGATGTGCTAAGAGCTTGAAAATTGGAGTAGAAATCTTCATGTAGTTCTTCAAGCTCTTCATCTTCTTCTGATGATGGTTCTTGATCAGTCTTGAAGATATCTTCTTCTTTCCTGTTTGGTGCAGAGATGGCGAGCTCTAATGTCCCTTGGTGTGTTCTTGTGGGATCAAGGTTGACAGGAAGTAGTTTTGGAGCTAAAGATGCAACGAAGACTTGCACAGCAAGGTTGATCCTCCTAGTTAATTGCTTGGACTTTGATCTTGTCATTGGACCAGGTCGAACTATTGGCATTGGTATTGGAGTTGGTTTGTGGTCTGAACCGATGTCCTCATCACTTAGCTTCCTTTTATACGAACACCTATAATTTTCCTTATTCGTCAGTTTTTGCAAACTTGGATTTACTTTTTTGGTGGTGTCCAAAGAGACGGGAACTAACTGGAGAACACGAGTTATTCCCATGGGTAGCATGGTTTTTATGGAAGTCTAGGAACAAAAACAATTGCCAAGGAATAGATATGGATCCACCTTAGATACTCAATCTAGCAGTTAATGAGTGTAAGGTTTGGAACGAGGCACAAACAAAGCCTCATTCCTCAGGGCCACAAAATTCCTCCAGAGGGTTCCCAATCAGCGGAGCTATGTTGTAAGGTTGATGGGTCTTGGAAGGAGACGGATACCACATATGGGATTGGGTGGTGGTGTCACCAGGGCTCCCAAGCAATATTAATGGGGGTGAAAGGGATCAGACAGTTGAGTTAACCCCTTCATTCAGAGATAAAAGCGCTTATCTGTGCTATGAGCAGCATGTTAGAGAATAATGTGCCATGCCAGAGGTTTGAAACAAATTGTGCTGACCTACTAAAATTCTCCCAAACGCCGGAGGATTGGCCAGTGCTCGCTATCCTTGCAATCAGATTTGAAGATCTTCGTGCTCATCCACCGAATTTCTCTCTATCGTTGATCCCCCGTGCATTAAATGCAAAAGCAGATTCATTATCTCAGTCAGCTCGTTTACGGGCTTTTTCTTTTTCTTATGTAAACAACTTGTTTCCAGTTTGGGTAACCAATCAAGAGGTTTTCTTTTAATTAATGTTTGGTTGACAAATAAAAATGTGAAAATTTAAGATTTGTAAGACCTATAATCTCGTAACATAATAAACAAACATGATAGTCTATACATATAGTTTTATAGCACTTTGGGCTGCAAATTTGCTAAGTTATAATGGGCTTATTATAACCTTTATTTTAAAACTCTTTTTTTTTCTAAATAAGTAAATCATGCGATATTTGAATGCCCGGTAGCTAAGAGTACATGGAACTTAGCTTCCTTTTATACGAACACCGATAAATTTCCTTATTCGTCAGTATTTGCAAACTTGGATTTTCTTTTTTGGTGGTGTCCAAAGAGACGGGAACTAACTGGAGAACACGAGTTATTCCCATGGGTATCATGGTTTTTATGGAAGTCTAGGAACAAAAAAATTTCCAAGGAATAGATATGGATCCACCTGAAATACTTAATCTAGCAGTTAATGAGTGTAAGGTTTGGAACGAGGCACAAAGATAGCCTCATTCCTCAGGGCCACAAAATCATCCAGAGGGTTCCCAATCAGTGGAGCTATGTTGTAAGGTTGATGTGTCTTGGAAGGAGACGGACACCACATATGGGATTGGGTGGTGGTGCACCAGGGCTCCCAAGCAATATTAATGGAGGCGAAAGGGATCAGACAGGTGAGTTCACCCCTTCATTCAGAGATAGAAGCGCTAATCTGGGCCATGAGCAGCATGTTAGAGAATAATGTGTCATGCCAGAGGTTTGAAACAAATTGTGCTGACCTACTAAAATTCTCCCAATCGCCGGAGGATTGGCCAGTGCTCGTTATCCTTGCAAGCAGATTTGAAGATCGTTGTGCTCATCCACCGAATTTCTCTCTATCGTTGATCCCCCGTGCATCAAATGCAAAAGCAGATTCATTATCTCCGTCAGCTCGTTTACGGGCTTTTTCTTTTTCTTATGTAAACAACTTGTTTCCAGTTTGGGTCACCAATCAAGAGGTTTTCTTTTAAATAATGTTTGGTTGACAAAACAAAATGTGAGAATTTAAGATTTGTAAGACCTATAATCTCGTAACATAATAAACAGACATGATAGTTGATACATATAGTTTCATAGCACTTAGGGCTGCAAATTTGCTAAGTTCTAATGGGCTTATTATAACCTTTATTTTACAACTCCTTTTTTGTTTCTAAATAAGTAAATCATGCGATATTTGAATGCCCGGTAGCTAAGAGTACGTGGAACTTAGCTTCCTTTTATACGAACACCGATAATTTTCCTTATTCGTCAGTTTTTGCAAACTTGGATTTTCTTTTTTGGTGGTGTCCAAAGAAACAGGAACTAACTGGAGAACACGAGTTATTCCCATGGGTAGCATGGTTTTTATGGAAGTCTAGGAACAAAAACATTTTCCAAGGAATAGATATTGATCCACCTGAGATACTCAATCTAGCAGTTAATGAGTGCAAGGTTTGGAACGAGGCAAAAACACAACCTCATTCCTCAGGGCCACAAAATCATCCAGAGGGTTCCCAATCAGCGGAGCTATATTGTAAGGTTGATGGGTCTTGGAAGGAGACGGACACCACATATGGGATTGGGTGGTGGTGTCACCAGAGCTCCCAAGCAATATTAATGGGGGTGAAAGGGATCAGATAGGTGAGTTCACCCCTTCATTCAGAGATAGAAGTACTAATCTAGGCCATGAGCAGCATGTTAGAGATTATTGTGCCATGCAAGAGGTTTGAAACAAATTGTGCTGACCTACTAAAATTCTCCCAATCGCCGGAGGATTGGCCAGTGCTCGCTATCCTTGCAAGCAGATTTGAAGATCTTCGTGCTCATCCACCGAATTTCTCTCTATCGTTGATCCCCCGTGCATCAAATGCAAAAGCAGATTCATTATCTCAGTCAGCTCGTTTACGGGCTTTTTCTTTTTCTTATGTAAACAACTTGTTTCCAGTTTGGGTAACCAATCAAGAGGTTTTCTTTTAATTAATGTTTGGTTGACAAAACAAAATGTGAGAATTTAAGATTTGTAAGACCTATAATCTCGTAACATAATAAACAGACATGATAGTTGATACATATAGTTTCATAGCACTTTGGGCTGCAAATTTGCTAAGTTATAATGGGCTTATTATAACCTTTATTTTACAACTCCTTTTTTGTTTCTAAATAAGTAAATCATGCGATATTTGAATGCCCGGTAGCTAAGAGTACGTGGAACTTAGATTCCTTTTATACGAACACCGATAATTTTCCTTATTCGTCAGTTTTTGCAAACTTGGATTTTCTTTTTTGGTGGTGTCCAAAGAGACGGGAACTAACTGGAGAACACGAGTTATTCCCATGGGTAGCATGCTTTTTATGGAAGTCTAGGAACAAAAAAAATTTCCAAGGAATAGTATGGATCCACCTGAGATACTCAATCTAGCAGTTAATGAGTGTAAGGTTTAGAACGATGCACAAAGACAGCCTCATTCCTCAGGGCCACAAAATCCTCCAGAGGGTTCCCAATCAGCCGAGCTATGTTGTAAGGTTGATGGGTCTTGGAAGGAGATGAACACTACATATGGGATTGGGTGGTGGTGTCACCAGGGCTCCCAAGCAATATTAATGGGGGCGAAAGGGATCAGACAGGTGAGGTCACCCCTTCATTCAGAGATAAAAGCGGTAATCTGGGCCATGAGCAGCATGTTAGAGAATAATGTGTCATGCCAGAGGTTTGAAACAAATTGTGCTGACCTACTAAAATTCTCCCAATCGTCGAAGGATTGGCCAGTGCTCGCTATCCTTGCAAGCAGATTTGAAGATCTTCGTGCTCATCCACCGAATTTCTCTCTAGCGTCGATCCCCCGTGCATCAAATGCAAAAGCAGATTCATTATCTCAGTTAGCTCGTTTACGGGCTTTTTCTTTTTCTTATGTAAACAACTTGTTTCCAGTTTAGGTAACCAATCAAGAGGTTTTCTTTTAATTAATGTTTGGTTGACAAAACAAAATGTGAGAATTTTAGATTTGTAAGACCTATAATCTCGTAACATAATAAACAGATATGATAGTTGATACATATAATTTCATAGCACTTTGGGCTGCAAATTTGCTAAGTTATAATGGGCTTATTATAACCTTTATTTTACAACTCCTTTTTTGTTTCTAAATAAGTAAATCATGCGATATTTGAATGCCCGGTAGCTAAGAGTACGTGGAACTTAGCTTCCTTTAATACGAACACCGATAATTTTCCTTATTCATCAATTTTTGCAAACTTGGATTTTCTTTTTTGGTAGTGTCTAAAGAGACGGGAACTAACGGGAGAACACGAGTTATTCCTATGGGTAGCATGGTTTTTATGGAAGTCTAGGAACAAAAAAATTTTCCATGGAATAGTATGGATCCACCTGAGATACTCAATCTAACAGTTAATGAGTGTAAGGTTTGGAACGAGGCACAAAGACAGCCTCATTCCTCAGGGCCACAAAATCCTCCAGAGGGTTCCCAATCAGCCGAGCTATGTTGTAAGGTTGATGGGTCTTGGAAGGAGACGAACACCACATATGGGATTGGGTGGTGGTGTCACCAGGGCTCCCAAGCAATATTAATGGGGGCGAAAGGGATCAGATAGGTGAGGTCACCCCTTCATTCAGAGATAAAAGCGCTAATCTGGGCCATGAGCAGCATGTTAGAGAATAATGTGCCATGCCAGAGGTTTGAAACAAATTGTGCTGACCTACTAAAATTCTCCCAATCGTCGGAGGATTGGCCAGTGCTCGCTATCCTTGCAAGCAGATTTGAAGATCTTCGTGCTCATCCACCGAATTTCTCTCTAGCGTTGATCCCCCGTGCATTAAATGCAAAAGCAGATTCATTATCTCAGTCAGCTCGTTTACGGGCTTTTTCTTTTTCTTATGTAAACAACTTGTTTCCAGTTTAGGTAACCAATCAAGAGGTTTTCTTTTAATTAATGTTTGGTTGACAAAACAAAATGTGAGAATTTTAGATTTGTAAGACCTATAATCTCGTAACATAATAAACAGACATGATAGTTGATACATATAGTTTCATAGCACTTTGGGCTGAAAATTTGCTAAGTTATAATGGGCTTATTATAACCTTTATTTTACAACTCCTTTTTTATTTCTAAATAAGTAAATCATGCGATATTTGAATGCCCGGTAGCTAAGAGTACGTGGAACTTAGCTTCCTATTATATGAACACCGATAATTTTCCTTTTTCGTCAGTTTTTGCAAACTTGGATTTTCTTTTTTGGTGGTGTCCAAAGAGACGGGAACTAACTGGAGAACACGAGTTATTCCCATGGGTAGCATGGTTTTTATGGAAGTCTAGGAACAAATTTTTTTTCCAAGGAATAGATATGGATCCATCTGAGATACTCAATCTAGCAGTTAATGAGTGTAAGGTTTGGAACGAGGCACAAACAAAGCCTCATTCCTCAGGGCCACAAAATCATCCAGAGGGTTCCCAATCGGCGGAGCTATGTTGTAAGGTTGATGTGTCTTGGAAGGAGACGAACACCACATATGGGATTGGGTGGTGGTGTCACCAGGGCTCCCAAGCAATATTAATGGAGGTGAAAGGGATCAGACAGGTGAGTTCACCCCTTCATTCAGAGATAGAAGCGCTAATCTGGGCCATGAGCAGCATGCTAGAGAATAATGTGCCATGCTAGAGGTTTGAAACAAATTGTGCTGACCTACTAAAATTCTCCCAATCGCCGGAGGATTGGCCAGTGCTCGCTATCCTTGCAAGCAGATTTGAAGATCTTCTTGCTCATCCACCGAATTTATCTCTATCGTTGATCCCCCGTGCATCAAATGCAAAAGCAGATTCATTATCTCAGTCAGCTCGTTTACGGGCTTTTCCTTTTTCTTATGTAAACAACTTGTTTCCAGTTTGGGTAACCAATCAAGAGGTTTTCTTTTAATTAATGTTTAGTTGACAAAACAAAATGTGAGAATTTAAGATTTGTAAGACCTATAATCTCGTAACATAATAAACAGACATGATAGTTGATACATATAGTTTCATAGCACTTTGGGCTGCAAATTTGCTAAGTTAAAATGGGCTTATTATAACCTTTATTTTACAACTCCTTTTTTGTTTCTAAATAAGTAAATCATGCGATATTTGAATGCCCGGTAGCTAAGAGTACATGGAACTTAGCTTCCTTTTATACGAACACCGATAATTTTCCTTATTCGTCAGTTTTTGCAAACTTGGATTTTCTTTTTTGGTGGTGTCCAAAGAGACGGGAACTAACTGGAGAACACGAGTTATTCCCATGGGTAGCATGGTTTTTATGGAAGTCTAGGAACAAAAACAATTGCCAAGGAATAGATATGGATCCACCTTAGATACTCAATCTAGCAGTTAATGAGTGTAAGGTTTGGAACGAGGCACAAACACAGCCTCATTCCTCAGGGCCACAAAATTCCTCCAGAGGGTACCCAATCAGCGGAGCTATGTTGTAAGGTTGATGGGTCTTGGAAGGAGACGGATACCACATATGGGATTGGGTGGTGGTGTCACCAGGGCTCCCAAGAAATATTAATGGGGGTGAAAGGGATCAGACAGGTGAGTTCACCACTTCATTCAGAGATAGAAGCGCTAATCTGGGCAATGAGCAGCATGTTAGAGAATAATGTGCCATGCTAGAGGTTTGAAACAAATTGTGCTGACCTACTAAAATTCTCCCAAACGCCGGAGGATTGGCCAGTGCTCGCTATCCTTGCAATCAGATTTGAAGATCTTCGTGCTTATCCACCGAATTTCTCTCTATCGTTGATCCCCCGTGCATTAAATGCAAAAGCAGATTCATTATCTCAGTCAGCTCGTTTACGGGCTTTTTCTTTTTCTTATGTAAACAACTTGTTTCCAGTTTGGGTAACCAATCAAGAGGTTTTCTTTTAATTAATGTTTGGTTGACAAAACAAAATTTAAGAATTTAAGATTTGTAAGACCTATAATCTCGTAACATAATAAACAGACATGATAGTTGATACATATAGTTTCATAGCACTTTGGGCTGCAAATTTGCTAAGTTATAATGGGCTTATTATAACCTTTATTTTACAACTCCTTTTTTGTTTCTAAATAAGTAAATCATGCGATATTTGAATGCCCGATAGCTAAGAGTACGTGGAACTTAGCTTCCTTTTATACGAACACCGATAATTTTCCTTATTCGTCAGTTTTTGCAAACTTGGATTTTCTTTTTTGGTGGTGTCCAAAGAGACGGGAACTAACTGGAGAACACGAGTTATTCCCATGGGTAGCATGGTTTTTATGGAAGTCTAGGAACAAAAACAATTGCCAAGGAATAGATATGGATCCACCTTAGATACTCAATCTAGCAGTTAATGAGTGTAAGGTTTGGAACGAGGCACAAACACAGCCTCATTCCTCAGGGCCACAAAATTCCTCCAGAGGGTTCCCAATCAGCGGAGCTATGTTGTAAGGTTGATGGGTCTTGGAAGGAGACGGATACCACATATGGGATTGGGTGGTGGTGTCACCAGGGCTCCCAAGAAATATTAATGGGGGTGAAAGGGATCAGACAGGTGAGTTCCCCACTTCATTCAGAGATAGAAGCGCTAATCTGGGCAATGAGCAGCATGTTAGAGAATAATGTGCCATGCTAGAGGTTTGAAACAAATTGTGCTGACCTACTAAAATTCTCCCAAACGCCGGAGGATTGGCCAGTGCTCGCTATCCTTGCAATCAGATTTGAAGATCTTCGTGCTTATCCACCGAATTTCTCTCTATCGTTGATCCCCCGTGCATTAAATGCAAAAGCAGATTCATTATCTCAGTCAGCTCGTTTACGGGCTTTTTCTTTTTCTTATGTAAACAACTTGTTTCCAGTTTGGGTAACCAATCAAGAGGTTTTCTTTTAATTAATGTTTGGTTGACAAAACAAAATTTAAGAATTTAAGATTTGTAAGACCTATAATCTCGTAACATAATAAACAGACATGATAGTTGATACATATAGTTTCATAGCACTTTGGGCTGCAAATTTGCTAAGTTATAATGGGCTTATTATAACCTTTATTTTACAACTCCTTTTTTGTTTCTAAATAAGTAAATCATGCGATATTTGAATGCCCGATAGCTAAGAGTACGTGGAACTTAGCTTCCTTTTATACGAACACCGATAATTTTCCTTATTCGTCAGTTTTGGCAAACTTGGATTTTCTTTTTTGGTGGTGTCCAAAGAGACAGGAACTAACTGGAGAACACGAGTTATTCCCATGGGTAGCATAGTTTTTATAGAAGTCTAGGAACAAAATTTTTTTCCAAGGAATAGATATGGATCCACCTTAGATACTCAATCTAGCAGTGAATGAGTGTAAGGTTTGGAACGAGTCACAAACACAGCCTCATTCCTCAGGGCCACAAAATCCTCCAGAGGGTTCCCAATCAGCGGAGCTATGTTGTAAGGTTGATGGGTCTTGGAAGGAGACGGACACCACATATGGGATTGGGTTGTGGTGTCACCTGGGCTCCCAAGCAATATTAATGGGGGTGAAAGGGATCAGATAGATGAGTTCACCCCTTCATTCAGAGATAGAAGCGCTAATCTGGGCCATGAGCAGCATGTTAGAGAATAATGTGCCATCCAAGAGGTTTGAAACAAATTGTGCTGACCTACTTAAATTCTCCCAATCGCCGGAGGATTGGCCAGTGCTCGCTATCCTTGCAAGCAGATTTGAAGATCTTCGTGCTCATCCACCGAATTTCTCTCTATCATTGATCCCCCGTGCATCAAATGCAAAAGCAGATTCATTATCTCAGTCAGCTCGTTTACGGGCTTTTTCTTTTTCTTATGTAAACAACTTGTTTCCAGTTTGGGTAACCAATCAAGAGGTTTTCTTTTAATTAATGTTTGGTTGACAAAAAAAAATGTGAGAATTTAAGATTTGTAAGACCTATAATCTCGTAACATAATAAACAGACATGATAGTTGATACATATAGTTTCATAGCACTTTGGGCTGCAAATTTGCTAAGTTATAATGGGCTTATTATAACCTTTATTTTACAACTCCTTTTTTGTTTCTAAATAAGTAAATCATGCGATATTTGAATGCCCGGTAGCTAAGAGTACATGGAACTTAGCTTCCTTTTATACGAACACCGATAATTTTCCTTATTCGTCAGTTTTTGCAAATTTGGATTTTATTTTTTGGTGGTGTCCAAAGAGACGGGAACTAACTGGAGAACACGAGTTATTCCCATGGGTAGCATGGTTTTTATGGAAGTCTAGGAACAAAAAAAATGTCCAAGGAATAGATATGGATCCACCTTAGATACTCAATCTAGCAGTTAATGAGTGTAAGGTTTGGAACGAGGCACAAACACAGCCTCATTCCTCAGGGCCACAAAATCCTCCAGAGGGTTCCCAATCAGCGGAGCTATGTTGTAAGGTTGATGGGTCTTGGAAGGAGACGGACACCACATATGGGATTGGGTGGTGGTGTCACCAGGGCTCCCAAGCAATATTAATGGGGGTGAAAGGGATCTGACAGGTGAGTTCACCCCTTCATTCAGAGATAAAAGCGCTAATCTGGGCCATGAGCAGCATGTTAAAGAATAATGTGTCATACTAGAGGTTTGAAACCAATTGTGCTGACCTACTAAAATTCTCCCAATCGTCGGAGGATTGGCCAGTGCTCGCTATCCTTGCAAGCAGATTTGAAGATCTTCGTGCTCATCCACCGAATTTCTCTCTATCGTTGATCCCCCGTGCATTAAATGCAAAAGCAGATTCATTATCTCAGTCAGCTCGTTTACGGGCTTTTTCTTTTTCTTATGTAAACAACTTGTTTCCAGTTTGGGTAACCAATCAAGAGGTTTTCTTTTAATTAATGTTTGGTTGAAAAAACAAAATGTGAGAATTTAAGATTTGTAAGACCTATAATCTCCTAACATAATAAACAGACATGATAGTTGATACATATAGTTTCATAGCACTTTGAGCTGCAAATTTGCTAAGTTATAATGGGCTTATTATAACCTTTATTTTACAACTCCTTTTTTGTTTCTAAATAAGTAAATCATGCGATATTTTAATGCCTGGTAGCTAAGAGTATGTGGAACTTAGCTCGTTGATCCCCCGTGCATCAAATGCAAAAGCTGATTCATTATCTCAGTCAGCTCGTTTACGGGCTTTTTCTTTTTCTTATGTAAACAACTTGTTTCCAGTTTGGGTAACCAATCAAGAGGTTTTCTTTTAATTAATGTTTGGTTGAAAAAACAAAATGTGAGAATTTAAGATTTGTAAGACCTATAATCTCCTAACATAATAAACAGACATGATAGTTGATACATATAGTTTCATAGCACTTTGAGCAGCAAATTTGCTAAGTTATAATGGGCTTATTATAACCTTTATTTTACAACTCCTTTTTTGTTTCTAAATAAGTAAATCATGCGATATTTCAATGCCCGGTAGCTAAGAGTATGTGGAACTTAGCTCGTTGATCCCCCGTGCATCAAATGCAAAAGCAGATTCATTATCTCAGTCAGCTCGTTTACGGGCTTTTTCTTTTTCTTATGTAAACAACTTGTTTCCAGTTTGGGTAACCAATCAAGAGGTTTTCTTTTAATTAATGTTTGGTTGACAAAAAAAATTTGAGAATTTAAGATTTGTAAGACCTATAATCTCGTAACATAATAAATAGATATGATAGTGTATACATATAGTTTCATAGCACTTTGGGCTGCAAATTTGCTAAGTTATAATGAGCTTATTATAACCTTTATTTTACAACTCCTTTTTTGTTTCTAAATAAGTAAATCATGCGATATTTGAATGCCTGGTAGCTAAGAGTACGTGGAACTTAGCTTCCTTTTATACGAACACCGATAATTTTCCTTATTCGTCAGTTTTTGCAAACTTGGATTTTCTTTTTTGGTGGTGTCCAAAGAGACGGGAACTAACTGGAGAACACGAGTTATTCCCATGGGTAGCATGGTTTTTATATAAGTCTAGGAACAAAAAAAATTTCCAAGGAATAGATATGGATCCACCTTAGATACTCAATCTAGCAGTTAATGAGTGTAATGTTTGGAACGAGGCACAAACACAGCCTCATTCCTCAGGGCCACAAAATTCCTCCAGAGGGTTCCCAATCAGCGGAGCTATGTTGTAAGGTTGATGGGTCTTGGAAGGAGATGGATACCACATATGGGATTGGGTGGTGGTATCACAAGGGCTCCCAAGCAATATTAATGGGGGTGAAAGGGATCAGACAGGTGAGTTCACCCCTTCATTCAGAGATAGAAGCGCTAATCTGGGCTATGAGCAACATGTTAGAGAATAATGTGCCATGCCAAAGGTTTGAAACAAATTGTGCTGACCTACTAAAATTCTCCCAATCGTCGGAGGATTGGCCAGTGCTCGCTATCCTTGCAAGCAGATTTGAAGATCTTCGTGCTCATCCACCGAATTTCTCTCTAGCGTTGATCCCTCGTGCATTAAATGCAAAAGCAGATTCATTATCTCAGTCAGCTCGTTTACGGGCTTTTTCTTTTTCTTATGTAAACAACTTGTTTCCAGTTTGGGTAACCAATCAAGAGGTTTTCTTTTAATTAATGTTTGGTTGACAAAACAAAATGTGAGAATTTAAGATTTGTAAGACCTATAATCTCGTAACATAATAAACAGACATGATAGTTGATACATATAGTTTCATAGCACTTTGGGCTGCAAATTTGCTAAGTTATAATGGGCTTATTATAACCTTTATTTTACAACTCCTTTTTTGTTTCTAAATAAGTAAATCATGCGATATTTGAATGCCCGATAGCTAAGAGTACGTGGAACTTAGCTTCCTTTTATACGAACACCGATAATTTTCCTTATTCGTCAGTTTTGGCAAACTTGGATTTTCTTTTTTGGTGGTGTCCAAAGAGACAGGAACTAACTGGAGAACACGAGTTATTCCCATGGGTAGCATAGTTTTTATAGAAGTCTAGGAACAAAATTTTTTTCCAAGGAATAGATATGGATCCACCTTAGATACTCAATCTAGCAGTGAATGAGTGTAAGGTTTGGAACGAGTCACAAACACAGCCTCATTCCTCCGGGCCACAAAATCCTCCAGAGGGTTCCCAATCAGCGGAGCTATGTTGTAAGGTTGATGGGTCTTGGAAGGAGACGGACACCACATATGGGATTGGGTTGTGGTGTCACCTGGGCTCCCAAGCAATATTAATGGGGGTGAAAGGGATCAGATAGATGAGTTCACCCCTTCATTCAGAGATAGAAGCGCTAATCTGGGCCATGAGCAGCATGTTAGAGAATAATGTGCCATCCAAGAGGTTTGAAACAAATTGTGCTGACCTACTTAAATTCTCCCAATCGCCGGAGGATTGGCCAGTGCTCGCTATCCTTGCAAGCAGATTTGAAGATCTTCGTGCTCATCCACCGAATTTCTCTCTATCATTGATCCCCCGTGCATCAAATGCAAAAGCAGATTCATTATCTCAGTCAGCTCGTTTACGGGCTTTTTCTTTTTCTTATGTAAACAACTTGTTTCCAGTTTGGGTAACCAATCAAGAGGTTTTCTTTTAATTAATGTTTGGTTGACAAAAAAAATGTGAGAATTTAAGATTTGTAAGACCTATTATCTCGTAACATAATAAACAGACATGATAGTTGATACATATAGTTTCATAGCACTTTGGGCTGCAAATTTGCTAAGTTATAATGGGCTTATTATAACCTTTATTAAACAACTCCTTTTTTGTTTCTAAATAAGTAAATCATGCGATATTTGAATGCCCGGTAGCTAAGAGTACATGGAACTTAGCTTCCTTTTATACGAACACCGATAATTTTCCTTATTCGTCAGTTTTTGCAAATTTGGATTTTATTTTTTGGTGGTGTCCAAAGAGACGGGAACTAACTGGAGAACACGAGTTATTCCCATGGGTAGCATGGTTTTTATGGAAGTCTAGGAACAAAAAAAATGTCCAAGGAATAGATATGGATCCACTTTAGATACTCAATCTAGCAGTTAATGAGTGTAAGGTTTGGAACGAGGCACAAACACAGCCTCATTCCTCAGGGCCACAAAATCCTCCAGAGGGTTCCCAATCAGCGGAGCTATGTTGTAAGGTTGATGGGTCTTGGAAGGAGACGGACACCACATATGGGATTGGGTGGTGGTGTCACCAGGGCTCCCAAGCAATATTAATGGGGGTGAAAGGGATCTGACAGGTGAGTTCACCCCTTCATTCAGAGATAAAAGCGCTAATCTGGGCCATGAGCAGCATGTTAAAGAATAATGTGTCATACTAGAGGTTTGAAACAAATTGTGCTGACCTACTAAAATTCTCCCAATCGTCGGAGGATTGGCCAGTGCTCGCTATCCTTGCAAGCAGATTTGAAGATCTTCGTGCTCATCCACCGAATTTCTCTCTATCGTTGATCCCCCGTGCATTAAATGCAAAAGCAGATTCATTATCTCAGTCAGCTCGTTTACGGGCTTTTTCTTTTTCTTATGTAAACAACTTGTTTCCAGTTTGGGTAACCAATCAAGAGGTTTTCTTTTAATTAATGTTTGGTTGAAAAAACAAAATGTGAGAATTTAAGATTTGTAAGACCTATAATCTCCTAACATAATAAACAGACATGATAGTTGATACATATAGTTTCATAGCACTTTGAGCTGCAAATTTGCTAAGTTATAATGGGCTTATTATAACCTTTATTTTACAACTCCTTTTTTGTTTCTAAATAAGTAAATCATGCGATATTTTAATGCCTGGTAGCTAAGAGTATGTGGAACTTAGCTCGTTGATCCCCCGTGCATCAAATGCAAAAGCTGATTCATTATCTCAGTCAGCTCGTTTACGGGCTTTTTCTTTTTCTTATGTAAACAACTTGTTTCCAGTTTGGGTAACCAATCAAGAGGTTTTCTTTTAATTAATGTTTGGTTGAAAAAACAAAATGTGAGAATTTAAGATTTGTAAGACCTATAATCTCCTAACATAATAAACAGACATGATAGTTGATACATATAGTTTCATAGCACTTTGAGCAGCAAATTTGCTAAGTTATAATGGGCTTATTATAACCTTTATTTTACAACTCCTTTTTTGTTTCTAAATAAGTAAATCATGCGATATTTCAATGCCCGGTAGCTAAGAGTATGTGGAACTTAGCTCGTTGATCCCCCGTGCATTAAATGCAAAAGCAGATTCATTATCTCAGTCAGCTCGTTTACGGGCTTTTTCTTTTTCTTATGTAAACAACTTGTTTCCAGTTTGGGTAACCAATCAAGAGGTTTTTTTTTATTAATGTTTGGTTGACAAAAAAAAATGTGAGAATTTAAGATTTGTAAGACCTATAATCTCGTAACATAATAAACAGACATGATAGTTGATACATATAGTTTCATAGCACTTTGGGCTGCAAATTTGCTAAGTTATAATGGGCTTATTATAACCTTTATTTTACAACTCCTTTTTTGTTTCTAAATAAGTAAATCATGCGATATTTGAATGCCCGATAGCTAAGAGTACGTGGAACTTAGCTTCCTTTTATACGAACACCGATAATTTTCCTTATTCGTCAGTTTTTGCAAACTTGGATTTTATTTTTTGGTGGTGTCCAAAGAGACGGGAACTAACTGGAGAACACGAGTTATTCCCATGGGTAGCATGGTTTTTATGGAAATCTAGGAACAAAAAAAATTTCCAAGGAATAGATATGGATCCACCTTAGATACTCAATCTAGCAGTTAATGAGTGTAATGTTTGGAACGAGGCACAAACACAGCCTCATTCCTCAGGGCCACAAAATTCCTCCAGAGGGTTCCCAATCAGCGGAGCTATGTTGTAAGGTTGATGGGTCTTGGAAGGAGACGGATACCACATATGGGATTGGGTGGTGGTATCACAAGGGCTCCCAAGCAATATTAATGGGGGTGAAAGGGATCAGACAGGTGAGTTCACCCCTTCATTCAGAGATAGAAGCGCTAATCTGGGCTATGAGCAACATGTTAGAGAATAATGTGCCATGCCAAAGGTTTGAAACAAATTGTGCTGACCTACTAAAATTCTCCCAATTGCCGGAGGATTGGCCAGTGCTCGCTATCCTTGCAATCAGATTTGAAGATCTTCGTGCTCATCCACCAAATTTCTCTCTATCGTTGATCCCTCGTGCATTAAATGCAAAAGCAGATTCATTATCTCAGTCAGCTCGTTTACGGGCTTTTTCTTTTTCTTATGTAAACAACTTGTTTCCAGTTTGGGTAACCAATCAAGAGGTTTTCTTTTAATTAATGTTTGGTTGACAAAACAAAATGTGAGAATTTAAGATTTGTAAGACCTATAATCTCGTAACATAATAAACAGACATGATAGTTGATACATATAGTTTCATAGCACTTTGGGCTGCAAATTTGCTAAGTTATAATGGGCTTATTATAACCTTTATTTTACAACTCCTTTTTTGTTTCTAAATAAGTAAATCATGCGATATTTGAATGCCCGGTAGCTAAGAGTACGTGGAACTTAGCTTCCTTTTATACGAACACCGATAATTTTCCTTATTCGTCAGTTTTTGCTAACTTGGTTTTCTTTTTTGGTGGTGTCCAAAGAGACGGGAACTAACTGGAGAACACGAGTTATTCCCATGGGTAGCATGGTTTTTATGGAAATCTAGGAACAAAAAAAATTTCCAAGGAATAGAAATGGATCCACCTTAGATACTCAATCTAGCAGTTAATGAGTGTAATGTTTGGAACGAGGCACAAACACAGCCTCATTCCTCAGGGCCACAAAATTCCTCCAGAGGGTTCCCAATCAGCGGAGCTATGTTGTAAGGTTGATGGGTCTTGGAAGGAGACGGATACCACATATGGGATTGGGTGGTGGTATCACAAGGGCTCCCAAGCAATATTAATGGGGGTGAAAGGGATCAGACAGGTGAGTTCACCCCTTCATTCAGAGATAGAAGCTCTAATCTGGGCTATGAGCAACATGTTAGAGAATAATGTGCCATGCCAAAGGTTTGAAACAAATTGTGCTGACCTACTAAAATTCTCCCAATTGCCGGAGGATTGGCCAGTGCTCGCTATCCTTGCAATCAGATTTGAAGATCTTCGTGCTCATCCACCGAATTTCTCTCTATCGTTGATCCCTCGTGCATTAAATGCAAAAGCAGATTCATTATCTCAGTCAGCTCGTTTACGGGCTTTTTCTTTTTCTTATGTAAACAACTTGTTTCCAGTTTGGGTAACCAATCAAGAGGTTTTCTTTTAATTAATGTTTGGTTGACAAAACAAAATGTGAGAATTTAAGATTTGTAAGACCTATAATCTCGTAACATAATAAACAGACATGATAGTTGATACATATAGTTTCATAGCACTTTGGGCTGCAAATTTGCTAAGTTATAATGGGCTTATTATAACCTTTATTTTACAACTCCTTTTTTGTTTCTAAATAAGTAAATCATGCGATATTTGAATGCCCGGTAGCTAAGAGTACGTGGAACTTAGCTTCCTTTTATACGAACACCGATAATTTTCCTTATTCGTCAGTTTTTGCAAACTTGGATTTTCTTTTTTGGTGGTGTCCAAAGAGACGGGAACTAACTGGAGAACACGAGTTATTCCCATGGGTAGCATGGTTTTTATGGAAATCTAGGAACAAAAAAAATTTCCAAGGAATAGATATGGATCCACCTTAGATACTCAATCTAGCAGTTAATGAGTGTAATGTTTGGAACGAGGCACAAACACAGCCTCATTCCTCAGGGCCACAAAATTCCTCCAGAGGGTTCCCAATCAGCGGAGCTATGTTGTAAGGTTGATGGTTCTTGGAAGGAGACGGATACCACATATGGGATTGGGTGGTGGTATCACCAGGGCTCCCAAGCAATATTAATGGGGGTGAAAGGGATCAGACAGGTGAGTTCACCCCTTCATTCAGAGATAGAAGCGCTAATCTGGGCTATGAGCAACATGTTAGAGAATAATGTGCCATGCCAAAGGTTTGAAACAAATTGTGCTGACCTACTAAAATTCTCCCAATTGCCGGAGGATTGGCCAGTGCTCGCTATCCTTGCAATCAGATTTGAAGATCTTCGTGCTCATCCACCGAATTTCTCTCTATCGTTGATCCCCCGTGCATTAAATGCAAAAGCAGATTCATTATCTCAGTCAGCTCGTTTACGGGCTTTTTCTTTTTCTTATGTAAACAACTTGTTTCCAGTTTGGGTAACCAATCAAGAGGTTTTCTTTTAATTAATGTTTGGTTGACAAAAAAAAAATGTGAGAATTTAAGATTTGTAAGACCTATAATCTCGTAACATAATAAACAGACATGATAGTTGATACATATAGTTTCATAGCACTTTGGGCTGCAAATTTGCTAAGTTATAATGGGCTTATTATAACCTTTATTTCACAACTCCTTTTTTGTTTCTAAATAAGTAAATCATGCGATATTTGAATGCCTGGTAGCTAAGAGTACATGGAACTTAGCTTCCTTTTATACGAACACCGATAATTTTCCTTATTCGTCAGTTTTTGCAAACTTGGATTTTATTTTTTGGTGGTGTCCAAAGAGACGGGAACTAACTGGAGAACACGAGTTATTCCCATGGGTAGCTTGGTTTTTATGGAAGTCTAGGAACAAAAAAATGTCCAAGGAATAGATATTGATCCACCTTAGATACTCAATATAGCAGTTAATGAGTGTAAGGTTTGGAACGAGGCACAAACACAGCCTCATTCCTCAGGGCCACAAAATCCTCCAGAGGGTTCCCAATCAGCGGAGCTATGTTGTAAGGTTGATGGGTCTTGGAAGGAGACGGACACCACATATGGGATTGGGTGGTGGTGTCACCAGGGCTCCCAAGCAATATTAATGGGGGTGAAAGGGATCAGATAGGTGAGGTCACCCCTTCATTCAGAGATAAAAGCGCTAATCTGGGCCATGAGCAGCATGTTAGAGAATAATGTGCCATGCTAGAGGTTTGAAACAAATTGTGCTGACCTACTAAAATTCTCCCAATCGTCGGAGGATTGGCCAGTGCTCGCTATCCTTGCAAGCAGATTTGAAGATCTTCGTGCTCATCCACCGAATTTCTCTCTAGCGTCGATCCCCCGTGCATCAAATGCAAAAGCAGATTCATTATCTCAGTCAGCTCGTTTACGGGCTTTTTCTTTTTCTTATGTAAACAACTTGTTTCCAGTTTAGGTAACCAATCAAGAGGTTTTCTTTTAATTAATGTTTGGTTGACAAAACAAAATGTGAGAATTTTAGATTTGTAAGACCTATAATCTCGTAACATAATAAACAGACATGATAGTTGATACATATAGTTTCATAGCACTTTGGGCTGAAAATTTGCTAAGTTATAATGGGCTTATTATAACCTTTATTTTACAACTCCTTTTTTGTTTCTAAATAAGTAAATCATTCGATATTTCAATGCCCGGTAGCTAAGAGTATGTGGAACTTAGCTCGTTGATCCCCCGTGCATCAAATGCAAAAGCAGATTCATTATCTCAGTCAGCTCGTTTACGGGCTTTTTCTTTTTCTTATGTAAACAACTTGTTTCCAGTTTGGGTAACCAATCAAGAGGTTTTCTTTTAATTAATGTTTGGTTGACAAAAAAAATGTGAGAATTTAAGATTTGTAAGACCTATAATCTCGTAACATAATAAATAGATATGATAGTGTATACATATAGTTTCATAGCACTTTGGGCTGCAAATTTGCTAAGTTATAATGAGCTTATTATAACCTTTATTTTACAACTCCTTTTTTGTTTCTAAATAAGTAAATCATGCGATATTTGAATGCCCGGTAGCTAAGAGTACGTGGAACTTAGCTTCCTTTTATACGAACACCGATAATTTTCCTTATTCGTCAGTTTTTGCAAACTTGGATTTTCTATTTTTGGTGGTGTCCAAAGAGACAGGAACTAACTGGAGAACACGAGTTATTCCCATGAGTAGCATGGTTTTTATATAATTCTAGGAACAAAAAAAATTTCCAAGGAATAGATATTGATCCACCTGAGATACTCAATCTAGCAGTGAATGAGTGTAAGGTTTGGAACGAGGCACAAACACAACCTCATTCCTCAGGGCCACAAAATCCTCCAGAAGGTTCCCAATCAGCGGAGCTATGTTGTAAGGTTGATGGGTCTTGGAAGGAGACGGACACCACATATGGGATTGGGTGGTGGTGTCACCAGGGCTCCCAAGCAATATTAATGGGGGTGAAAAGAATCAGACAGATGAGTTCACCCCTTCATTCAGAGATAGAAGCGCTAATCTGGGCCATGAGCAGCATGTTAGAGAATAATGTGCCATGCTAGAGGTTTGAAACAAATTGTGCTGACCTACTAAAATTCTCCCAATCGTCGTAGGATTGGCCAGTGCTCGCTATCCTTGCAAGCAGATTTGAAGATCTTCGTGCTCATCCACCGAATTTCTCTCTATCGTTGATCCCTCGTGCATTAAATGCAAAAGCAGATTCATTATATCTGTCAGCTCGTTTACGGGCTTTTTCTTTTTCTTATGTAAACAACTTGTTTCCAGTTCGGGTAACCAATCAAGAGGTTTTCTTTTAATTAATATTTGGTTGACAAAAAAAAATGTGAGAATTTAAGATTTGTAAGACCTATAATCTCGTAACATAATAAACAGACATGATAATTGATACATATAGTTTCATAGCACTTTGGGCTGCAAATTTGTTAAGTTATAATGGGCTTATTATAACCTTTATTTTACAACTCCTTTTTTGTTTCTAAATAAGTAAATCATGCGATATTTGAATGCCCGGTAGCTAAG
Source organism: Draba incana (assembly GCA_963576765.1). NCBI lineage: Eukaryota > Viridiplantae > Streptophyta > Magnoliopsida > Brassicales > Brassicaceae > Draba > Draba incana. The sequence continues at coordinate 19,432,915 of OY755212.1, read as the reverse complement.
AGTACATGGAACTTAGCTTCCTTTTATACGAACACCGATAATTGTCCTTATTCGTCAGTTTTTGCAAACTTGGATTTTATTTTTTGGTGGTGTCCAAAGAGACGGGAACTAACTAGAGAACACGAGTTATTCCCATGGGTAGCATGGTTTTTATGGATGTCTAGGAACAAAAAAAATTTCCAAGGAATAGATATTGATCCACCTGAGATACTCAATCTAGCAGTGAATGAGTGTAAGGTTTGGAACGAGGCACAAACACAACCTCAATCCTCAGGGCCACAAAATCCTCCAGAAGGTTTCCAATCAGCGGAGCTATGTTGTAAGGTTGATGGGTCTTGGAAGGAGACGGACACCACATATGGGATTGGGTGGTGGTGTCACCAGGGCTCCCAAGCAATATTAATGGGGGTGAAAAGAATCAGACAGATGAGTTCACCCCTTCATTCAGAGATAGAAGCGCTAATCTGGGCCATGAGCAGCATGTTAGAGAATAATGTGCCATGCTAGAGGTTTGAAACAAATTGTGCTGACCTACTAAAATTCTCCCAATCGTCGGAGGATTGGCCAGTGCTCGCTATCCTTGCAAGCAGATTTGAAGATCTTCGTGCTCATCCACCGAATTTCTCTCTATCGTTGATCCCTCGTGCATTAAATGCAAAAGCAGATTCATTATCTCAGTCAGCTCGTTTACGGGCTTTTCCTTTTTCTTATGTAAACAACTTGTTTCCAGTTTGGGTAACCAATCAAGAGGTTTTCTTTTAATTAATGTTTGGTTGACAAAACAAAATGTGAGAATTTAAGATTTGTAAGACCTATAATCTCGTAACATAATAAACAGACATGATAGTTGATACATATAGTTTCATAGCACTTTGGGCTGCAAATTTGCTAAGTTATAATGGGCTTATTATAACCTTTATTTTACAACTCCTTTTTTGTTTCTAAATAAGTAAATCATGCGATATTTGAATGCCCGGTAGCTAAGAGTACGTGGAACTTAGCTTCCTTTTATACGAACACCGATAATTTTCCTTATTCGTCAGTTTTTGCAAACTTGGATTTTCTTTTTTGGTGGTGTCCAAAGAGACGGGAACTAACTGGAGAACACGAGTTATTCCCATGGGTAGCATGGTTTTTATGGAAGTCTAGAAACAAAAAAAATTCCATGGAATAGATATGGATCCACCTGAGATACTCAATCTAGCAGTGAATGAGTGTAAGGTTTGGAACGAGGCACAAACACAACCTCATTCCTCAAGGCCACAAAATCCTCCAGAAGGTTCCCAATCAGCGGAGCTATGTTGTAAGGTTGATGGGTCTTGGAAGGAGACGGACACCACATATGGGATTGGGTGGTGGTGTCACCAGGGCTCCCAAGCAATATTAATGGGGGTGAAAGGGATCAGATAGATGAGTTCACCCCTTCATTCAGAGATAGAAGCGCTAATATGGGTCATGAGCAGCATGTTAGAGAATAATGTGCCATGCAAGAGGTTTGAAACAAATTGTGCTGACCTATTTAAATTCTCCCAATCGCCGGAGGATTGGCCAGTGCTCGCTATCCTTGCAAGCAGATTTGAAGATCTTCGTGCTCATCCACCGAATTTCTCTCTATCGTTGATCCCCCGTGCATCAAATGCAAAAGCAGATTCATTATCTCAGTCAGCTCGTTTACGGGCTTTTTCTTTTTCTTATGTAAACAACTTGTTTCCAGTTTGGGTAACCAATCAAGAGGTTTTCTTTTAATTAATGTTTGGTTGACAAAACAAAATGTGAGAATTTAAGATTTGTAAGACCTATAATCTCGTAACATAATAAACAGACATGATAGTTGATACATATAGTTTCATAGCACTTTGGGCTGCAAATTTGCTAAGTTATAATGGGCTTATTATACCCTTTATTTTACAACTCCATTTTTGTTTCTAAATAAGTAAATCATGCGATATTTGAATGCCCGGTAGCTAAGAGTACGTGGAACTTAGCTTCCTTATATACGAACACCGATAATTTTCCTTATTCGTCAGTTTTTGCAAACTTGGATTTTCTTTTTTGGTGGTGTCCAAAGAGACAGGAACTAACTGGAGAACACGAGTTATTCCCATGGGTAGCATAGTTTTTATGGAAGTCTAGGAACAAAACAAAATTCCAAGGAATAGATATGGATCCACCTGAGATACTCAATCTAGCAGTGAATGAGTGTAAGGTTTGGAACGAGGCACAAACACAATCTCATTCGTCAAGGCCACAAAATCCTCCAGAAGGTTCCCAATCAGCGGAGCTATGTTGTAAGGTTGATGGGTCTTGGAAGGAGACGGACACCACATATGGGATTGAGTGGTGGTGTCACCAGGGCTCCCAAGCAATATTAATGGGGGTGAAAGGGATCAGATAGATGAGTTCACCCCTTCATTCAGAGATAGAAGCGCTAATATGGGCCATGAGCAGCATGTTAGAGAATAATGTGCCATGCAAGAGGTTTGAAACAAATTGTGCTGACCTATTTAAATTCTCCCAGTCACCGGAGGATTGGCCAGTGCTCGCTATCCTTGCAAGCAGATTTGAAGATCTTCGTGCTCATCCACCGAATTTCTCTCTATCGTTGATCCCCCGTGCATCAAATGCAAAAGCAGATTCATTATCTCAGTCAGCTCATTTACGGGCTTTTTCTTTTTCTTATGTAAACAACTTGTTTCCAGTTTGGGTCACCAATCAAGAGGTTTTCTTTTAATTAATGTTTGGTTGACAAAAAAAATGTGAGAATTTAAGATTTGTAAGACCTATAATCTCGTAACATAATAAACAGACATGATAGTTGATACATATAGTTTCATAGCACTTTGGGCTGCAAATTTGCTAAGTTATAATGGGCTTATTATACCCTTTATTTTACAACTCCTTTTTTGTTTCTAAATAAGTAAATCATGCGATATTTGAATGCCCGGTAGCTAAGAGTACGTGGAACTTAGCTTCCTTATATACGAACACCGATAATTTTCCTTATTCATCAGTTTTTGCAAACTTGGATTTTCTTTTTTGGTGGTGTCCAAAGAGACAGGAACTAACTGGAGAACACGAGTTATTCCCATGGGTAGCATAGTTTTTATGGAAGTCTAGGAACAAAAAAAATTTCCAAGGAATAGATATGGATCCACCTGAGATACTCAATCTAGCAGTTAATGAGTGTAAGGTTTGGAACGAGGCACAAACACAGCCTCATTCCTCAGGGCCACAAAATCCTCTAGAGGGTTCCCAATCAGCGGAGCAATGTTGTAAGGTTGATGGGTCTTGGAAGGAGACGGATACCACATATGGGATTGGGTGGTGGTGTCACCAGGGCTCCCAAGCAATATTAATGGGGGTGAAAGGGATCAGACAGGTGAGTTCACCCCTTCATTCAGAGATAGAAGCGCTAATCTGGGCCATGAGCAGCATGTTAGAGAATAATGTGCCATGCAAGAGGTTTGAAACAAATTGTGCTGACCTACTTAAATTCTCCCAATCGCCGGAGGATTGGCCAGTGCTCTAGCTTGCAAGCAGATTTGAAGATCTTCGTGCTAATCCACCGAATTTCTCTCTATCGTTGATCCCCCGTGCATCAAATGCAAAAGCAGATTCATTATCTCAGTCAGCTCGTTTACGGGCTTTTTCTTCTTCTTATGTAAACAATTTGTTTCCAGTTTGGGTAACCAATCAAGAGGTTTTCTTTTAATTAATGTTTGGTTGAAAAAACAAAATGTGAGAATTTAAGATTTATAAGACCTATAATCTCGTAACATAATAAACAGACATGATAGTTGATACATATAGTTTCATAGCACTTTGGGCTGCAAATTTGCTAAGTTATAATGGGCTTATTATACCCTTTATTTTACAACTCCTTTTTTGTTTCTAAATAAGTAAACCATGCGATATTTGAATGCCTGGTAGCTAAGAGTACGTGGAACTTAGCTTCCTTATATACGAACACCGATAATTTTCCTTATTCGTCAGTTTTTGCAAACTTGGATTTTCTTTTTTGGTGGTGTCCAAAGAGACAGGAACTAACTGGAGAACACGAGTTATTCCCATGGGTAGCATAGTTTTTATGGAAGTCTAGGAACAAAAAAAAATTCCAAGGAATAGATATGGATCCACCTGAGATACTCAATCTAGCAGTTAATGAGTGTAAGGTTTGGAACGAGGCACAAACACAGCCTCATTCCTCAGGGCCACAAAATCCTCCAGAGGGTTCCCAATCAGCGGAGCTATGTTGTAAGGTTGATGGGTCTTGGAAGGAGACGGACACCACATATGGGATTGGGTGGTGGTGTCACCAGGGCTCCCAAGCAATATTAATGGGGGTGAAAGGGATCAGATAGATGAGTTCACCCCTTCATTCAGAGATAGAAGCGCTAATCTGGGCCATGAGCAGCATGTTAGAGAATAATGTGCCATGCAAGAGGTTTGAAACAAATTGTGCTGACCTACTTAAATTCTCCCAATCGCCGGAGGATTGGCCAGTGCTCGCTATCCTTGCAAGCAGATTTGAAGATCTTCGTGCTCATCCACCGAATTTCTCTCTATCGTTGATCCCCCGTGCATCAAATGCAAAACCAAATTCATTATCTTAGTCAGCTCGTTTACGGGCTTTTTCTTTTTCTTATGTAAACAACTTGTTTCCAGTTTGGGTAACCAATCAAGAGGTTTTCTTTTAATTAATATTTGGTTGACAAAAAAAAATGTGAAAATTTAAAATTTGTAAGACCTATAATCTCGTAACATAATAAACAGACATGATAGTTGATACATATAGTTTCATAGCACTTTGGGCTGCAAATTTGCTAAGTTATAATGGGCTTATTATAACCTTTATTTTACAACTCCTTTTTTGTTTCTAAATAAGTAAATCATGCGATATTTGAATGCCCGGCAGCTAAGAGTACGTGGAACTTAGCTTCCTTTTATACGAACACCGATAATTTTCCTTATTCGTCAGTTTTTGCAAACTTGGATTTTCTTTTTTGGTGGTGTCCAAAGAGACGGGAACTAACTGGAGAACACGAGTTATTCCCATGGGTAGCATGGTTTTTATGGAGTCTAGGAACAAAAAAAATTTCCAAGGAATAGATATGGATCCACCTTAGATACTCAATCTAGCAGTTAATGAGTGTAAGGTTTGGAACGAGGGACAAACACAGCCTCATTCCTCAGGGCCACAAAATTCCTCCAGAGGGTTCCCAATCAGCGAAGCTATGTTGTAAGGTCGATGGGTCTTGGAAGGAGACGGATACCACATAAGGGATTGGGTGGTGGTGTCACCAGGGCTCCCAAGTAATATTAATGGGGGTGAAAGGGATCAGACAGGTGAGTTCACCCCTTCATTCAGAGATAGAAGCGCTAATCTGGGCTGTGAGCAACATGTTAGAGAATAATGTGCCATGCTAGAGGTTTGAAACAAATTGTGCTGACCTACTAAAATTCTCCCAATTGCCGGAGGATTGGCCAGTGCTCGCTATCCTTGCAATCAGATTTGAAGATCTTCGTGCTCATCCACCGAAGTTCTCTCTATCGTTGATCCCCCGTGCATTAAATGCAAAAGCAGATTCATTATCTCAGTCAGCTCGTTTACGGGCTTTTTCTTTTTCTTATGTAAACAACTTGTTTCCAGTTTGGGTAACCAATCAAGAGGTTTTCTTTTAAATAATGTTTGGTTGACAAAACAAAATGTGAGAATTTAAGATTTGTAAGACCTATAATCTCGTAACATAATAAACAGACTTGATAGTTGATACATATAGTTTCATAGCACTTTGGGTTGTAAATTTGCTAAGTTATAATGGGCTTATTATACCCTTTATTTTACAACTCCTTTTTTGTTTCTAAATAAGTAAATCATGCGATATTTGAATGCCCGGTAGCTAATAGTACGTGGAACTTAGCTTCCTTTTATACGAACACCGATAATTTTCCTTATTCCTCAGTTTTTGCAAACTTGGATTTAATTTTTTGGTGGTGTCCAAAGAGACGGGAACTAACTGGAGAACACGAGTTATTCCCATGGGTAGCATGGTTTTTATGGAAATCTAGGAACAAAAAAAGTTTCCAAGGAATAGATATGGATCCACCTTAGATACTCAATCTAGCGGTTAATGAGTGTAAGGTTTGGAACGAGGGACAAACACAGCCTCATTCCTCAGGGCCACAAAATTCCTCCAGAGGGTTCCCAATCAGCGGAGCTATGTTGTTAGGTCGATGGGTCTTGGAAGGAGACGGATACCACATAAGGGATTTGGTGGTGGTGTCACCAGGGCTCCCAAGCAATATTAATGGGGGTGAAAGGGATCAGACAGGTGAGTTCACCCCTTCATTCAGAGATAGAAGCGCTAATCTGGGCTATGAGCAACATGTTAGAGAATAATGTGCCATGCTAGAGGTTTGAAACAAATTGTGCTGACCTACTAAAATTCTCCCAATTGCCGGAGGATTGGCCAGTGCTCGCTATCCTTGCAATCAGATTTGAAGATCTTCGTGCTCATCCACCGAATTTCTCTCTATCGTTGATCCCCCGTGCATCAAATGCAAAAGTAGATTCATTATCTCAGTCAGCTCGTTTACGGGCTTTTTCTTTTTCTTATGTAAACAACTTGTTTCCAGTTTGGGTAACCAATCAAGAGGTTTTCTTTTAAATAATGTTTGGTTGACAAAACAAAATGTGAGAATTTAAGATTTGTAAGACCTATAATCTCGTAACATAATAAACAGACTTGATAGTTGATACATATAGTTTCATAGCACTTTGGGCTGTAAATTTGCTAAGTTATAATGGGCTTATTATACCCTTTATTTTACAACTCCTTTTTTGTTTCTAAATAAGTAAATCATTCGATATTTGAATGCCCGGTAGCTAACAGTACGTGGAACTTAGCTTCCTTTTATACGAACACCGATAATTTTCCTTATTCGTCAGTTTTTGCAAACTTGGATTTTATTTTTTGGTGATGTCCAAAGAGACGGGAACTAACTGGAGAACACGAGTTATTCCCATGGGTAGCATGGTTTTTATGGAAGTCTAGGAACAAAAACATTTTCCAAGGAATAGATATGGATCCACCTTAGATACTCAATCTAGCAGTTAATGAGTGTAATGTTTGGAACGAGGCACAAACACAGCCTCATTCCTCAGGGCCACAAAATTCCTCCAGAGGGTTCCCAATCAGCGGAGCTATGTTGTAAGGTTGATGGGTCTTGGAAGGAGACGGATACCACATATGGGATTGGGTGGTGGTATCACCAGGGCTCCCAAGCAATATTAATGGGGGTGAAAGGGATTAGACAGGTGAGTTCACCCCTTCATTCAGAGATAGAAGCGCTAATCTGGGCTATGAGCAACATGTTAGAGAATAATGTGCCATGCCAAAGGTTTGAAACAAATTGTGCTGACCTACTAAAATTCTCCCAATTGCCGGAGGATTGGCCAGTGCTCGCTATCCTTGCAATCAGATTTGAAGATCTTCGTGCTCATCCACCGAATTTCTCTCTATCGTTGATCCCCCGTGCATTTAATGCAAAAGCAGATTCATTATCTCAGTCAGCTCGTTTACGGGCTTTTTCTTTTTCTTATGTAAACAACTTGTTTCCAGTTTGGGTAACCAATCAAGAGGTTTTCTTTTAATTAATGTTTGGTTGACAAAACAAAATGTGAGAATTTAAGATTTGTAAGACCTATAATCTCGTAACATAATAAACAGACTTGATAGTTGATACATATAGTTTCATAGCACTTTGGGCTGTAAATTTGCAAAGTTATAATGGGCTTATTATACCCTTTATTTTACAACTCCTTTTTTGTTTCTAAATAAGTAAATCATGCGATATTTGAATGCCCGGTAGCTAACAGTACGTGGAACTTAGCTTCCTTTTATACGAACACCGATAATTTTCCTTATTCGTCAGTTTTTGCAAACTTGGATTTTCTTTTTTGGTGGTTTCCAAAGAGACGGGAACTAATTGGAGAACACGAGTTATTTCCATGGGTAGCATGGTTTTTATGGAAGTCTAGGAACAAAAAATTTTTCCAAGGAATAGATATGGATCCACCTTAGATACTCAATCTAGCAGTGAATGAGTGTAAGGTTTGGAACGAGTCACAAACACAGCCTCATTCCTCAGGGCCACAAAATCCTCCAGAGGGTTCCCAATCAGCGGAGCTATGTTGTAAGGTTGGTGGGTCTTGGAAGGAGATGGACACCACATATGGGATTGGGTGGTGGTGTCACCAGGGCTCCCAAGCAATATTAATGGGGGTGAAAGGGATCAGACATGTGAGTTCACCCTTTCATTCAGAGATAGAAGCGCTAATCTGGGCCATGAGCAGCATGTTAGAGAATAATGTGCCATGCTAGAGGTTTTAAACAAATTGTGCTTATTAACTGAATTTCTCTCTATCGGTGATCCCCCGTGCATCAAATGCAAAAGCAGATTCATTATCTCAGTCAGCTCGTTTACGGGCTTTTTCTTTTTCTTATGTAAACAACTTGTTTCCAGTTTGGGTAACCAATCAAGAGGTTTTCTTTTAATTAATGTTTGGTTGACAAAACAAAATGTGAGAATTTAAGATTTGTAAGACCTATAATCTCGTAACATAATAAACAGACTTGATAGTTGATACATATAGTTTCATAGCACTTTGGGCTGTAAATTTGCTAAGTTATAATGCGCTTATTATACCCTTTATTTTACAACTCTTTTTTTGTTTCTAAATAAGTAAATCATGCGATATTTGAATGCCCGGTAGCTAACAGTACGTGGAACTTAGCTTCCTTTTATACGAACACCGATAATTTTCCTTATTCGTCAGTTTTTGCAAACTTGGATTTTCTTTTTTGGTGGTTTCCAAAGAGACGGGAACTAATTGGAGAACACAAGTTATTCCCATGGGTAGCATGGTTTTTATGGAAGTCTAGGAACAAAAAAAATTTCCAAGGAATAGATATGGATCAACCTTAGATACTCAATCTAGCAGTTAATGAGTGTAAGGTTTGGAACGAGGCACAAACACAGCCTCATTCCTCAGGGCCACAAAATCCTCCATAGGGTTCCCAATCAGCGGAGCTATGTTGTAAGGTTGGTGGGTCTTGGAAGGAGACGGACACCACATATGAGCAGCATGTTAGAGAATAATGTGCCATGCTAGAGGTTTTAAACAAATTGTGCTTATTAACCGAATTTCTCTCTATCGGTGATCCCCCGTGCATCAAATGCAAAAGCAGATTCATTATCTCAGTCAGCTCATTTACGGGCTTTTTCTTTTTCTTATGTAAACAACTTGTTTCCAGTTTGGGTAACCAATCAAGAGGTTTTCTTTTAATTAATGTTTGGTTGACAAAAAAAAATGTGAAAATTTAAGATTTGTAAGACCTATAATCTCGTAACATAATAAACAGACATGATAGTTGATACATATAGTTTCATAGCACTTTGGGCTGCAAATTTGCTAAGTTATAATGGGCTTATTATACCCTTTATTTTACAACTCCTTTTTTGTTTCTAAATAAGTAAATCATGCGATATTTGAATGCCCGGTAGCTAAGAGTACGTGGAACTTAGCTTCCTTTTATACGAACACCGATAATTTTCCTTATTCGTCAGTTTTTGCAAACTTGGATTTTCTTTTCTGGTGGTGTCCAAAGAGACAGGAACTAACTGGAGAACACGAGTTATTCTCATGGGTAGCATAGTTTTTATGGAAGTCTAGGAACAAAAAAAATTTCCAAGGAATAGATATGGATCCACCTGAGATACTCAATCTAGCAGTTAATGAGTGTAAGGTTTGGAACGAGGCACAAACACAGCCTCATTCCTCAGGGCCACAAAATCCTCCAGAGGGTTCCCAATCAGCGGAGCTATGTTGTAAGGTTGATGGGTCTTGGAAGGAGACGGACACCACATATGGGATTGGGTGGTGGTGTCACCAGGGCTCCCAAGCAATATTAATGGGGGCGAAAGGGATCAGACAGGTGAGGTCACCCCTTTATTCAGAGATAGAAGCGCTAATCTGGGCCATGAGCAGCATGTTAGAGAATAATGTGTCATGCCAGAGGTTTGAAACAAATTGTGCTGACCTACTAAAATTCTCCAAATCGCCGGAGGATTGGCCAGTGCTCGCTATCCTTGCAAGCAGATTTGAAGATCTTCGTGCTTATCCACCGAATTTCTCTCTATCGTTGATCCCCCGTGCATCAAATGCAAAAGCAGATTCATTATCTCAGTCAGCTCGTTTACGGGCTTTTTCTTTTTCTTATGTAGACAACTTGCCTCCAGTTTGGGTAACCAATCAAGAGATTTTCTTTTAATTAATGTTTGGTTGACAAAAAAAAAGTGAGAATTTAAGATTTGTAAGACCTATAATCTAGTAACATAATAAACAGACATGATAGTTGATACATATAGTTTCATAGCACTTTGGGCTGCAAATTTGCTAAGTTATAATGGGCTTATTATAACCTTTATTTTACAACTCCTTTTTTGTTTCTAAATAAGTAAATGAATCAACTTTTGGAATCTATAAATTAGGCTTAAATATTACCGAAGGAACAAAACTTTGTTCTTGATCAAAGGAACTAGTATGTAGTATGGATCCAGGCCTGGCTCAGTCTTTAATTGGACCCTGTGCTAAATAAAACCTTTTCTCGCTTAATATATAACAATTTGTTCTATTTTAAAATTTAGGGCTTTTTTTAACAAAATATATAGCAATTTAGGGCCTTTTTGCAAAGAAAAAATGAATAAAAATTGTGGGGTTCTGTGCTAAAGCACATGTGGCATAGGTGGAGAACCGGGCCTGTATGGATCGGTCCAAAATAAGATGCATGACCCAATCAATAGGCGAGGAACAAGACTCGGACCAAACTATTTGCTTCCTTGCCAAATCAATGTCTTTTAGGTTTAAAACTCAACTCCTTTTCACTAAACCATTGCCAGTTACTTTTATTGTATATAGTCTTGTGCACATTATTAGATTGTATATATGTTGCTTGGTTTTGTATAGTTTTGGTACAACAAAGTCAATTGTACAATGGTATCCTATAAACCAGTTTGTATAGTTAAGGCTTTGGTTTAGGTCTTCGTCAATTGTATATAAACCCACAATTTTAATCTTTTGCTAATTAATGAAAAATAAAGTTTATTTACTAAAATTAATGGTATCAAGCTATAACAAACTTTCTCTCTCTTCCAATTTTTTGTCTTCCGTCTCCATCATTCTGATTCACCGGCATTTTCATCGGAATTTTCCTCCAATCCATCTCGGCGGAGCTTCTCCTTCATTCTACCTGTGCAAAACAATATTCATCCTCTATATGAGATTGTAACCGGTTGGGAACATCTAAAATTACCAAGTTACATATTGAAAACTAGAAGTTTGACGAGCCAATGTGATAATACCAAGGCGGATAGGTTGAAAGACGAACCATGTTATTAGGTTAGTAATATCACATGCGTCTCCCAAATATATCTTTAAAGTAAAAGTAGAACATTTTTATACTCTACCGTTTTGGTTTCATACATTATGAACAATTCTATATCAAATAAAAAAAAATGCTAAACCAAAGTAATACTATTTTGAGGGACGAACCATATGGTTGGGGTTAGTCAACTTCAAAAATGCTTTAAATTAAAATTAAATATTTTGTGATATAAAGGAAAAAAATTCAAAACAATGAGTATTATTAAATTTTCAACTTAAAATCTTGTGGGTGTATGTTTAGGTTTCACCGTTTCAGAATGATTGGTTCCACCAAAAATTTAGGTGAAGAAAAGGATAAAAAACCAAACTAGCCAAGGGGTAATTTCGTAACTCTGACAAAATCCATTACCACTTCTGCTGGGTTCGTAAAATCCAAAATTAGTTTTTTTTGGGGTTATGTTTCCATAGTTTACGGACAACGGGACAATACGAGAATCGAAATCTACACTGTTTGACCAACACCACAAGCTCGAGTAGATCGGTGTCAGATCCACCTATGGCTCTCATTTCCTCATTTCAATTATAAAATTTTGGTTATTCCTTCCGATTTTGACCATTGTATTACTCGTTTCCGAATCGAAATCTCAAAAAACAAAAGTGGTCGTTTGATTAAATCGGCGATATGGGTAAAGTAGCTGTTGGAGCGACGGTTGTTTGCACTGCGGCGGTTTGTGTTGTGGCTGTTCTGGTTGTTCGACGGCGGATGCAGAGCTCCGGGAAATGGGGACGAGTTTTGGCGATCCTTAGGGCGTTTGAGGAAGATTGTGCGACTCCGATCTCGAAACTGAGACAAGTGGCAGATGCTATGACCGTTGAGATGCACGCTGGTCTTGCATCCGACGGTGGAAGTAAGCTCAAGATGCTTATCAGCTACGTTGATAATCTTCCTTCTGGGTACAATACAAATTCTCTCTTTTCGTTATCAATTGGTTGATTAGATAGAATAATGGATTGGCTTAGTGAAATGGACGAATACGAAAAGCTTGATACTTTGCTTCTGTTGAGTAATTGTTTCTTGTTGCGTTTAGTTTCATGTTGTAAGTCAAGAGAATTTATGTAATCGAAACAACAGGGATGAGAAGGGTCTCTTTTATGCCCTGGATCTAGGCGGAACCAACTTCCGTGTCATGCGTGTGCTTCTTGGCGGGAAACAACGACGCATCACCAGATTTGAAGATTGTTGGAAGCAAGATGAAGGATATATTGGAGATACCTTCAACTTCTCTGAAAATGAGAAAAGTTGTGATAAGTCTGTGCAACATTATAGCTACTCGAGGCGCTCGTCTTTCTGCTGCTGGAATCTACGGTATTCTAAAGAAAATAGGAAGAGATACAACTAAAGAAGAGGAGATAGAGAAATCGGTTATAGCAATGGACGGTGGATTGTTTGAGCATTACACTCAGTTTAGTGAGTGTATGGAAAGTTCGCTAAAAGAGTTGCTCGGAGATGAAGCTTCGGGTAGCATCGAGGTCATTCACTCCAACGATGGATCAGGAATTGGAGCCGCACTTCTTGCAGCTTCTCACTCTCAGTACCTTGAAGCCGAAGACTCTTAAAAATCAAAACCCGCACCATTTTTTCCAGTAATTTAACGAAGCAAAAGAAAGCCTAAGCAAAGGTCTCAGGCAAGCCAAGAAAAAACATAACAACATTATCTTATGTTTTTCTCTCTTCTCAAGAACTCTCCTTGTAGCAAATAAGTTTCTTTGGGAGAAATATTTGTTTTTCATCGTCTTGGAAGAATAAAGAAGCCGTTCTTCAGATTCTGGGATTTGAATAACCAGATATACTTTGTAAAAACTACAAAATTCAATAGTCATTGTTGTTCTGGGTAAAGAAAGATTCATCTTTGATTCCACATCATTAAGCACATCATGATGTAGCAACATATAGGTACACAAAGTTGAAAGCTTGGGTATAAGAGATTCATGAGCAACAAACATGTAAAATAGATTTGACTTTAAAAAATCAAGAGACAATTGGTTGAACAGAGACGTTATTGAGTCGCTCAAGAGCCAAAATAAGAGCTTGAGTTCCGAGATCACCTTCACCATGTGCCTTAAGAGACAAGTAAAGTTGCTGAGCAACAGCTAATCCAGGCAAAGCCAAACCCATTCTCTGACATTCATTCAAACAAATCCCTAAATCCTTAACGAAATGATTCACATAAAACCCTGGATCAAAATCCCTCTTCATAATCCGATCTCCATACAAATCTATAGACTTAGAACCTGCAGCTCCAGTGGCTATAGCTTCGAGAAACTTCTTCACATCAAGTCCTGATTTATTTGGTCGTGGTTCACAAATGAATAATTTGTTATTGGAGAATTTGATCGGACAAACCAATATATTCTAAACCGGAATAAGCATCGAACCGGATAATTATTGGGTCGTGATTTAATTTTGGTTTCACTGGATTTGACTCGGTCTAATATTTAAATTTTGACTGAATTTAGGTGTTTGGGAATGGAAATGCAGCAACAGTCATCACCAAAGAAGGCTCGTCTCGGAGACATTATTCCGGCCACCGATCTATTCCTCCGATGTGCCAACTTGATTCTTCCATGGCTAAACCTTCAAGAGCTTTCCGCCGTCTTTCAAACCTGCAAAACCTTATTGAGATTAGAATAAATCATATATTACAGAGTAAGGACAGAGAGCATATACAAGAATGGAAATAGAATATACAGATTAAATGTTGCACAATTAGAGGGCACAATCAACGGGCTTTGATTATGTACAATCATATCTTATCACACCACCTCAAAACGGACGGCCAAAAGAGAGGGGCTGTTCGTTCGACGATTTGAATGGTCCATCCAAATGATCCATTTAACTTGTCCATTTGAATGATCCATTTCAATGATGTTGGGGCTGTTCGTTTGATCATTCCAATGGATCATCTGAATGGAAATGGAAATTGATGTTCTTTTAGTACTAAAAATGAGCATCATTCAAATGGATCATTTGAATGAGTTTTTAAAATTTAGGCAAATTTTTCAAACTCATTTGAATGGACCAAATTGGATCATTTGAATGGAGATGGCAAAATCACGTTTTCCGGCCAAAATAGCAAAATCACGTTTTCAAGCCAAAACCGCAAAATCACATTTTCTCGCAAAAACTGCAAAATTACGTCTTCCCGCCAAAACCTCAAAATCGTGTTTTCCCGCCAAAACCGAAAAATCACGTTTTCCCGCCAAAACCGCAAAATCACGTTTTCCTGCCAAAAATGCAAAATCACGTTTTCTCGCCAAAACCGCAAATCACGTTTTCCTGCCAAAATCGCAAAATCACGTTTTCTCACAAAAACCGCAAAATCACGTTTTCCCGCCAACACCGCAAAATCACGTTTTCCCGCCAACACCGCAAAATCACGTTTTCCCGCCAAAACCGCAAAATCACGTTTTCTCGCCAAAACCGCAAAATCACGTTTGCCCGCCAAAACCGCAAGATCACGTTTTTTCGCCAAAAATGCAAAATTAAGTTTTCTGCCAAAACCGCAAAATCACGTTTTCTCGCAAAAACCGCAAAATCACGTTTTCCCGCCAACACCGCAAAATCACGTTTTCCCGCCAAAACCGCAAAATCACGTTTGCCCGCCAAAACCGCAAAATCACGTTTTTCGCCAAAAACGCAAAATTACGTTTTCTGCCAAAACCGCAAAATCACGTTTTCTCGTCAAAACCGCAAAATCACGTTTTTCCGCCAAAATCGCAAAATCACGTTTTCCCGCAAAAACCGCAAAATCACGTTTTCCCGCCAAAA
This sequence comes from Draba incana, assembly GCA_963576765.1. Classification (NCBI taxonomy): domain Eukaryota; kingdom Viridiplantae; phylum Streptophyta; class Magnoliopsida; order Brassicales; family Brassicaceae; genus Draba; species Draba incana. The sequence goes on along the minus strand of OY755212.1, from coordinate 19,417,640 downwards.
CCGCAAAATCACGTTCTCCTGCCAAAACTGCAAAATCACGTTTTCTCGCCAAAACCGCAAAATCACGTTTTCCTGCCAAAACTGCAAAATCACGTTTTCTCGCAAAAACCGCAAAATCATGTTTTCCCACCAAAACCGCAAAATCACGTTTTCCCGCCAAAACCGCAAAATCACGTTTTCTCGCCAAAACCGCAAAATCACGTTTTCCCGCCAAAACCGCAAGATCACGTTTTTTCGCCAAAACTGCAAAATTACGTTTTCTGCCCAAACCGCAAAATCACGTTTTCTCGCAAAAACCGCAAAATCGCGTTTTCCTGCCAAAACCGCTAGATCACATTGTGCGGGAAAATGTGATTTTGCGGTTTTGGCGAGAAAACTTGATTTTGCGATTTTGGCGAGAAAATTTGATTTTGCGGTTTTGGCGGGAAAATGTGATTTTGCGGTTTTGGCGAGAAAACGTGATTTTGCGGTTTTGGCGGGAAAATGTGATTTTGTGGGTTTGGCGAGAAAACGTGATTTTGCGGTTTTGGCAAAAAAAACGTGATTTTGCGGTTTTGGCGAGAAAACGTAATTTTACGGTTTTGGCGGGAAAATGTGATTTTGCAGTTTTGGCGGGAAGACGTGATTTTGCAGTTTTGGCGAGAAAGTGTGGTTTTGCGGTTTTGGTTTGAAAACGTGGTTTTGCGATTTTGGCGGGAAAACGTAATTTTTCTATCTCCATTCAAATGAACCATCTGCATTCAAATGATCCAATTTGGTCCATTCAAATGAGTTTGGAAAATTTGCCTAAATTTTAAAAACTCATTCAAATGATCCATTTGAATGATGCTCATTTTTAATACTAAAAGAACATCAATTTCCATTTCCATTCGGATGATCCATTAGAGTGATCAAACGAACAGCCCCAGAGTCGGGCCGCTGTCCAGTGGTCTGTGGTTGGGCGGTGCATATATTGAGAAAGTTTGTTGACGGCGAAGCTGATGTCGGGCCTGGTAAGGGACAAGTATTGCAAGGCTCCAACGGTTGAGCGGTATTCAGTGGCGTCATCAAGGGCTATTCCGTGTAAGCGCTGTGTTTGGGCACATTGGCGTTGAAAGCGGCTTGGCGGTTGTCATCTTTGTCTTTTCCAGAATATCTGTGATATAACGACGTTGTGTTAAGAATAATCCATGAGAAGATCGTTGTACCTCAATGCCTAAGAAAAAATTTAGATCGCCTAAGTCTTTAATCGAAAAACGTTGAGAAAGGGAATTGATAAACCGGTTTATGAGGTCGGAGTTGTTTCCCGTGATGATTATATCATCAACGTAGACAAGCATGTAGAGGAGATTCCCATTGCTGTTGTAGATGAACAAGGATGCATTGGCTAATGAATTTTTGAAACCAGATTGCAAAAGAAACGTTCGTAGCTCGTTGTACCACGAGATCCCAAGTATGTTCCTTAATTTGAGAATTGATTTCAGCACTCATGGCATCTCGCCAATGAGGAATTTTGAGAGCTTCAGCAACTGAAGTGGGTATCGTCTTGCTGTTGGTGTGACTGTGGTATGGAGATTGAGTTTTTGCACTGCTTTTCGAGGTCGAGTACTCGCACTGTTGGAATTTGAGTGAATATATGATGAAATGAACACTCAAATATAAGAACAACCCAACCTTAATGAATGGTTGGATCGTAGATGCTCAAATGAGCTTATGGTAATTCGGACTGAAACTAGTGTGCACATTGATGCATATATGGGTTCAATTCAATCGAATATCACCCTAAACACTAGAATCTACTCAGTTCTACATTGTATAGAAACCGTAATTAACTAAGTAAAGAGAAGAAAGAAATATGAGAACTCTTGTTGATGTTCTTATTAACTTAGTGTGTTGTTACAATGAATTGTATAAGCTATTTATAGAGAATACAAGTGTTTGGATCAGATCAAGGAGGAGGGAAAATAGGCTCATCTTCCTTTGTTTAATCAACCCATGCTCTCCTTTTGTCTCATCTCCTTTCTTGTAATATTTGTGCCCATACTCTCTTGTCTTTGAGCATGGGTCTCCTTCCTATATTGTTCTTCTTGATAAGAACACTCCTCATTATTTTAATGCACACGTTACGAGTCTCGGAACTGATCGTTACGCGTTCCAACGGTCGGATTGTCGATCCCCGTCTCGGTGGTCAATCCGCGTCTCGAGCATCGGACTGCGTCTTGCATTTCCCGCATTTTCCCGAGTGTTCTCGGATACTCGGGTCTCCTTCCCGAGTGTTTCTCGGACTGTCCCGCGGGTAAGTTCCTTGCCGCGGGTTGATCGTTCCTCGATGATGCCCAAACTGATCCGTGACGTGTATCACACGGATCGATAGCGACCGTCCGTCCGTGTTCCATGCGGCCTTGATGGTCCGATACGCGGCCTTGTATCTCGCGTATCGTGTCTTTACGGTTCCGGTGATGACTTGACCGGACCGCCCATTATTCGTACTTAAGCGATCCTTGGATGATGATCCTTAAGCACTCATCTTGTTCAATACTCCCCCTCAAGTTCATACGCAACAATGTGAAGTGTGAACTTGGAGAATCAAGATGAGGCCTCATTAAAACCTTAGTAGGGAAAACCACTTTGGGATAAAATCACTACTTAAGGAAAAAGAGTGCCGATCAAAATGATGAGGGGACTTGAACAAGGTCTTGATCGGCTTTGTGGATCCAAGCCATTGCTCGACTTTAGACCTTCTTTTTCGGGCTTTACCGAGGCTCCTCCTCGGGCTTGCTCCGTGACTTGACTCCGACCTCGGCATTGATGGCCTCGGTCCATTCTTGAACGGCTTCAACTCCAATACTCCCCCTCAAGCTTAGACGCCGTGAAACAAAGGCTAAGCTTGAACGGTCGTTGAAGAGCGCTTGACTTAGCTACGGCCAAGCTTCTTCTCTATTGCTTCCCGTGAACTTCTTTAAGCATATCTCATCATTGCATCTTTGAGCTCCTTAGATTCTCCTTATGGTCACACTCTTTCTCCTTTCTCCTTTTAAACCTTTTCGTCAAAAAGTTCAAAAGAAAATTAAGTATCCGATTTTACCACAAGGATAAGTAAGCATAGATAACAACCAAGATAGCAATTCAATAGTTCAAATTAAATGGGATTAGCAAGTAAATTTAAATAGGGGAGTTTAGAGATAGCCTTTAATGATCGGATTCTTGATCCGATTTGATGACTTGAGGAACACGGATTAATCCGTGACTTTGAACTCGGATTCCTTTGATCCGTAGATGATCGGTTGTGGTTTCCTCTTCTTTGCCACACCGTCTTGTCGAACTTTGGGTTCTTTGACCAGTGATGTTGGAGATGACATCTTGTTGAAGATAAAATTCGGATTCTTTGATCCGTGACTTGTAGAGACTCGGATTCTCCTATCCGGCCCCGGTGGAGCTATGGTTCCTTGCGTCTTTGCACATTCAACCTTGCGAGTTCTCCCTCATTCACCTAAAATGCCCAAAGGACTTTTGGATTCATCGTGATTTTAAATGCCTTGCATCCCACGGTTCTCTTCCCTTTGGTACGGGTGGAGCTATGGTTCCTAGTGACTTGTACTTCCAACCTTGCGAGTTCTCCTCCATTCGCCATTGAATCATTCTGATTTTGATGCCGCCTCTTTCACTCTCCACTTCACCGTTCAATGATCGTCTCATTCTCTTTTATAGCTTTTGGATCGGTTGCTCCTATTCATCTTCTTTTCGGCATTGATTCCTTCCCATGTCATCTTACTTCTTTGAGGCTCTCATGATCTCCTTTACCCTTACACAAGTGATAAAGAAGAAAAGATTGAGTGTGTTTCATGAGGAATATCAAAGACATATTGATGTGCGTAAATTAAGACTTATTTGAAGGAACTAGCATTCGAATAATATTTTGATAAATTGAAATAGGAGTAGAGTTTAGAGGTAGACTTTTTGATGATTGTTGAGTCGGATGATGCCATCCAAACTGATCTTGGAGAATTAGTAACCGGAGATTTACTAACCGAAGATTTGTGAGAGTGGAAAGATTTGAGAGAGTATGAAGAATTTGAAGAATTCGGACAAGTATAAGTTTGTGATACCGGAAATACTCAACGGTTCACTTCAAGAATACTCAAGTAAGCATCTCATTCTCTTATTAGCTTAACTTGGACAAAGAACATCAAAGGCTCATCAAGAACACAAACGGAACCGGGAAAATAAACTTTTAAATTTTCCAACGGTTCTTTTCTTTTAAATCTTCATCGAATGAACATGGTGACCAAGATTGATTTTCAGCGAAAAATAAGTCTCCAAATTTGATAGAGACAAAACAACCAAAGATTTTATCTTTAGAAGAAAGAGCTTACGCTCTGATACCATGTTGGAATTTGAGTGAATATATGATGAAATGAACACTCAAATATAAGAACAAACCAACCTTAATGAATGGTTGGATCGTAGATGCTCAAATGAGCTTATGGTAATTCGGACTGAAACTAGTGTGCACATTGATGCATATATGGGTTCAATTCAATCGAATATCACCCTAAACACTAGAATCTACTCGGTTCTACATTGTATAGAAACCGTAATTAACTAAGTAAAGAGAAGAAAGAAATATGAGAACTCTTGTTGATGTTCTTATTAAATGCGACTGATTATGCAGTAATGCGACTGATTATGTAGTAGCAAAAATTTTTGATTGAATTGTGACTATATGGCTTTGGGGTCTCAATTGGTCTGGGTGACCATGGACCTCGCCCAGTCCGAATCTTTATGGACGGTCATGGTCGAACCCATTTACAAAACGGGCTAAATGGTCGATGCCCAAATTAACCGGTGGGCTAAATGGCTGTGGTCTGTCGAGCCATCATCTAATTTGTCCATTTGAGAGCAAAACAAATCTCTTAAATCCCTCTGTAATCTTCATGTCCCTCTATTGTTTAATGAAATTGGAATTGCCAAAAATACCCTTATTGTAATTGAATTAAAACAAATGAATTAAAAACAAATTAATTAAAAACAAAAATTTTGGAAAAAAAAACGTCGACGAAAGCGAACCTCGCACGCCGTCAACCCGAGCTCCTCCTGCGCCGGACCGGCGCCTCCTCGAGCCTCCATCGCCTCCGGACCGCCGCCGCCACCGATTCATTGCTCTTAGGTAGGTATTTAACTTCAATGTAGCTCAATCTAGATTAGGTTTTAGCAAATTAGGGATTCATTGGACACTACAAGAAAACAGCGAGAATCCTACGGAAATATCGGTCGGAAGTCTGTCGGAAAACGCATATTCCGACAGATTTCCGACGGCTTTATTTCCGACGGAATTCCGACATCCTGCCGGAGTCCGGCGAGACGTCGGAATTCCGTCGGAAATGTCACTGTCGGAAATCTGTCGGTTTTGTTTCCGACTGATTTCCGACGAGTTCCGATTACATGTAAACCGACGACTTTCCGACAGACTTCCGACGTATTTATTTCCGACAGATTTCAGACGGTTTTATTTCCGACAGCTTTCCGACGGATCTATTTCCGACAGATTTCCGACGTATTCGTAGAAATTATTAAAAATTATAATAAATTAAATAATTATTAATTTAATATAAATTTAAAATTTAAAATTTGAATTATTTAAATTAAAATAAAATTTAAAGGAGAAATTAAAATAAAATTAAAAGTAGAAATAAAAAGTAATATTGTTTTACAAAAACGTTGAAAATAAAAATCTAAATGGTGGGCCCCTCCGGAAAATCCGGGTTGCGACCCAAGTACTCCATCATCCGTTGCATCTTCTCCCTGTCCTTGTCCCGCTCGGCTCTCTCCTTTTCCCGCTCGGCTTCTAGGGCGGCTTGTGCATCTCGTATCTGTTGGACCGTCGTCTTCAAATCTTCAATTTCGACGTCCTTTTCCTTCATCTGGGCTCTCAGGTCGGATGTCTCGCTGTTGTAACAAGAAGACCCCGATGATCCCGCATCGTCGGGAAGACCATAAAGCCGCCCTTTGCTCTGCGGAGCAACCTGCAGAACAAATTAAATTGTAAATGAAAAAGACTTGAAAACTATTTTAAATTTTACATACCTTTAAGACGAATTGGTTGATGATGTCATCTGGGGCTTGGGTGATGGGAGGGGTTCATTCGACGGATGGCTGAGACATAATGTACTCCTCTTCCATTCTTTGGACGCTCTCCTGAATCTCCCGAGCTACCTGATCCTGGACAACACCATTCTTGTCGGTGTGTGTCGCTAGCAGAAGTTCCAAGTTGTTGGGATCCCGACCCAACTTCTTAGCCTGCAGTTGTTAGATATTTATTTAATAATATAAATGTATAAAACAAAAAAAAAATTAATAAAAATGAAGACGTACATAAAAAACTTACCATATCCCTAGCCTTTGTCTTCTTGCTGGTAGCTCCAAGGTTGTGGGTGGAAGGTCTCTTGCCGTTGCGCTGGCTGTTCCGGTTGCTAGAGTGATATGTAGAGGTGTCCTTGGTAGCCTCTAGTTGCCAATAGGCGATGAACCCGTTCCACAAGTCCGGCTTCTCAACCATCTCCTTTGGCACCTCACCGTGTAGCCACTTATCCTTCCACTCGAACACCTTCTTCGAGTAGTGCAGTGCTGCATAAGAGTCGAATTCCCGCCTGACCAGAGCGGTCATGTGTGGGTCCCACCTAAATTCTTGCTGCAAAAAGAAAAATTAAATATAAATAATAATAATTTAAATGAAAGTAAAAATTGTGAAAACAGATGACTTACCGCAAATTGGCGAAACCACACATCTTGATCCTCCAGTGGCATGGCGGTGTACGTCGTATAAGGACGGCTGAGCATAGAGTTTTCCATCTTGTTGAGGGACTTCGAAATCCCGCTGCGAGAATCACCAAACCTACGGGAAAAAATGTAACATTAGTCGCAATTAAATAAAATTTGTTAAAAAAAAAAACATAAATGGAACAAAAAACTTACCATCTGTCTCTACCTAGCTGGCCTGGATGGAGTCTAGTCAACCTCTCTCGTCCAGGAAGACCCATGAAGTCCTCGACGCTAATCTGCGACGGTGCTGTGGTGGCTGCTGGTGTCACCGGTGTCTCTAGAGGTGTAGACGACGGTGCAGGTGTAGACGTGGAAGTCGAACGAGATCAACTCACACGACGACGACGTGATTGGCCGCTGCCAGATGCAGCAGCGAAACCACCGTAATCCCTAGATTTATATGATAATATATTTTAAATATATGAAAAATCTAAAATTATAAAAATATAATGGTTTATAAAAACATTGCTTTAAATTTCCAAAATTCTAAAATTTAAATTTCCAAAATTGTAAAATTTAAAATTCAGAGGTGGAATTTAAAATTTAAATTTCCAAAATTCTAAAATTTAAAATTTAAAGTTTTATAAGGTTTTTAAATAGTGTTATAAGGTTTTTGTAAAGTTTTATAAGGTTTTTAAATAGTTTTATAAGGTTTTGTAAACAATCTTATAAACCTTTTAAAAACTTTCCTAAATCTAATTGTTTAAAATTCTTTAAAATATAGATATAAATTCAAAAATTAAGTCATTATCTTTAAATTTACAATTATTTCGATATTCTAAAATTCTTAAGTAATTGTTACATAATTTAAAATTCTAAAAAATTAAAATTCTAAAATTTTAAATTAATCGCTATAATTGTTTAAAAATTAGTAAAACTTGCTAACAATATTTTAAAAATTTATGGAAAAAATAATTTCCCTAAATCAATTTCCCTCATTTTTCCTAATCATAAATCTAATTTTTCATAACAATTTAAAAACCCTAACAATTTCATAACAATTTAAAAACCCTAACAATTTAGTAAAAATCAGTAAAAATACTAACAATTTAGTAACAATTTCATAAAATTAGTAACAATTTCCAAATTTCATAATATAACTTCCAAAACCCTAAATCTAACCAAAATCAATTCACAAACTCATTTCCTAAATCTAACCAAAATCAATTCACAAAATCAATTGATATTTACAAATGACTTGGGATTTCCGACATGGGTGGCGATTTCCGGTGGCGAGGAGGAGCGGAGGAGGCAGCGGCGGTGAGCAAGAGGAGGAGGCGGCGTGGAGAAAGAGGAGGAGGCGGCGAGAAGAAGAAGAGACGAAATCCGGTGGATTTCCGGGGAAGAAGAGAAGAAGAAACGGCGAAATCGGAGGCGGACGGCGAAGGAGGAGCGGAGGAGGCGGCGGATTTTCCAGAGAAGAAGAAGAGAAGAAGAAACGGCGAAGAGAAGAAGAAGAACGAAATATGTTTTATTCCCAGAATTTCCGACAGCTTTAAATCTGTCAGAATTCCGTCGGAATTCCAAAAAATTTGAATGACCGCGTGTAATTGGACCGACTGATTTCGCGGTGTTTATTTTTCATTTCGCAGGTAAAAATTGGCAAATCCGTCGGAAATCTGTCGGAAAAATGAATTTTTTTCCGACAGATTTCCGACAGATTTGTGGTTTTAGTGTATGGGAAATTTAAAAAATGTTTTTTTGTTGGTTTAGGGTTAAGGAATTGAAGAAATTTAAGAAATGTTTATTAAATTTAAAAAATGTTTTTTTTTGGTTTAGGGTTAAGGAATTGAAAAAATTTAGGAAATTTTTATTAAATTTAAGAAATGTTTTTTTGGAAATTAATGAATTACCATTTTGGAAAAATTTGGTAATTTTTAAACAATATTTACCATTGTTAACATTTTTTTCCAAAATGCTTATTTTGGAAAAATTGTTAGCATTTTGTACATATTTTTACCTGAAATCTCCAATTCCGTCGGAAATCTAAAATGATTTATATATATATATATATATATTTTTTTTTAAATGAAATATATATATAATTCCGACTTATCTGTATATTTATTTATATATATATATATATTTAATATAAAATGATTTATATATATATATATATTTTTTAAAATGATATATCTGTCGGAAATCTGTCGGAAACATATATATATTTCCGACAGATTTCCGACAGATAATCATTTTTATATAAATAAGCTTTTTTATTTTATCCGTCGGAAATCTGTCGGAAATATAGATATATTTCCGACAGATTTCCGACATATTTGGGGTTTAAAGCTTGTTTATGATCCGTTTTCGTAGTTACAAGTTAATAGCATGGTTGAAGCAATATTTGGAAGATAAAATACTTGATAATGGTCATTGTTACTTTCAAATTCTAAACATTTAGTATTTTCCGTTAACATCTACTGTTTTGTATATGTAACTGTATGAAACGCTTTTGGTTGAAACATGACAAAATCGTAAAACATGTTCTGTATAACATCGAGAATGTTATTTACTCAATTATCTTTCACTTTAGTTGTCAGAATTGTATGCCGAGACTTTGTCTTCTCAAAATTCAGGAATTTAGCCTCAAAACCCTAAATCTGTCGGAAATCAGTCGGAAAAATATATATATTTCCGACTGATTTCCGACAGATGTAAGGGTAACACGTGTCGTCTTTTAAGGTTAGCATGATATGAATATTGCGTCGGAAATCTGTCGGAAATATATATATATTTCCGACAGATTTCCGACGGATCCTTCAAAATAAATAAAAAAGCTTATTTTTTTTAAAAATGATATATCTGTCGGAAATCTGTCGGAAATATATATATGTTTCCGACAGAATTCCGACAGATATATCATTTTTAAACAAAATATATATATATATAAATCATTTTATATTAAATATATATATATATATATAAATAAATATACAAATAAGTCGGAATTATATATATATATATATCATTTAAAATATATATATATATATAAATTATCCAACTTCTTCGTCATCAAATTCTCCAACTTCTTCTTCTTCATCAGATCCTTCCGAAAGAATTGTGTCTTCGTCTTCATCAAATTCTCCAACTTCTTCTTCTGATTCTGAATGTACGATATTATCACCAAATTCAGTGAAATCAACAAAAAGGTCCACCGCTGAAGAATGATCAACTGGAGCCATCGGAGTAATTCTAGTTGGTTGCATAGCATCTTGCTCAGCAACTCCATATAGTCTCCCTCTTGGATTAATTGGAGTCACTGTAATCCAAGGATCTCCTCGATGTGTTACCCTAGGATAAGAAATGTAGCATACCTGAAACAAACATATTTAGTGTAGGCAATTACAATATCATTATTTATCTATAAGGCACGTATTATAAAATTTTAAAATCAAACCTGGTCTGCATGTGATGCTAGGATGAATGGGTCATACTTTTGCAGTATCCTAGAAGAATTTACTGAAGTGACGCCAAATTGGCTCACCTGGACACCTTCTGGATATGACGGATCATACCACTCACACAAGAAAACAATGCACCTCATGCCCAACATTCCTGGATAGCGCACTTGCAATATTTCTTTCAGAATCCCGTAGTAGACTACATCACCACTTGTAGCTGAAATACCGTAATCTGCAGTTGCCCTCGGCCTTTCTTCATGAATCCTAAATGCAAATCCCCTAGTGCAATACCGAGCGTATGAAGTTGCTTCAAAGCTTGGGCCTGAAACTATCTCTTGTAACCATGTCGGAAACCTTTCTCCATTCTTCATTCCTTCAGAAACCTGAGATAATAATTTATACAAATTAATAAACAAACATTTAATTAAGTAATAATTAATTCACTAATTTTAAGAAATGTAAACGTTTTTTTAAAACTTACGTAATATTGCAGCCAATTTGGAAACTCGTTTTCCTTAGATTCTCCAAGTTCGTCTTCTGTCATTTTTGGATAATAGCGACGTATGGATGCAATGTAAATCCTGAAAGCAAACAAAAAATATATAACATATGAAACCTATATATATTACTTAGGTATTAAAAACAAGATGTATTTAAATAAGTTCTGTTTTTACCTTTCGTACTCCGCCATCTCCTCACAATTCGTTAGGATATACATATGTAAGTGACTCCACTCTGCTTGTGATAAGAAGCGTCTCTTCCCTCTCCCAATCACTCGGCCAACTTGCGAAAACATCTCAGGGACAATCGCGGCATACGTGACTCTCTCACCTTTATCATCATAATGAGCAGGACGTCTACTCTTCGTACTAACTTCCCGCGGAAAGTAATATTCCGCAAACTGTGATGATTCTTCATTGATAGTCTGTGCGACAATAGAACCTTCAACTCGAGCCAAATTTTTGACCTTCTTCTTTAGATGGAACATGTACCGCTCAAAAGGATACATCCAACGAAATTGAACGGGACCACCTAGTTCGGCTTCGCGGGGGAGGTGTAGGGGAAGATGTTCCATAACATCAAAAAAAGACGGCGGAAAGATCTTCTCAAGATTGCAAAGGATCACTGGTATATTGGCATCTAAATTGCGGATCCCCTCAACTGTAAGTGTCCTCGTGCATAAATCCCTAAAGAAAGCACCAACTGCTGCAATAGCTTTGTGGACAGTTTGAGGAAGGAGATGGGTAAAAGCAAATGGAAGAAGCCTCTGCATCAGTACATGACAATCATGACTCTTCAGTCCCAAAAACTTTAGGTATCGCGAGTCTACGCAGTTACCCAGATTAGCTGCATATCCATCAGTGAATTTAACTTCGTGTTCAATCCACCGGAAAAATTCTCTTATCTTTTGTATTTGCAATCGGTACAGAGGAAAAGGATATGTACCATCGGGAAGACGATCAAGATAAGCACGGTAGCAAATCTTTGAAACATCCATCCTAGACTTCACATTGTCTTTTGTCTTTCCCGGGATGTTTAACACCGTATTCATGATGTTGTCAAAGAAGTTCTTTTCAATATGCATCACATCGAGGTTGTGCCTTAATAAATGATCCTTCCAATACGGCAAATCCCAAAATATACTCTTCTTGTGCCAGTTGTGAGCTCCTCCTACACCACAAAGCGGTTCATGCCCATTACCCCCACAATCAGAAGTCCTCTCAGCACCAAAATCTCTCAACTGCTCCAATATAGTACGACCGTCTATCTCATCAATTGGAGCATCAAACACTTGTTTATTTTTCTTACATAATCTTTTACACCGACAATAGGGATGGCCGTCCGGTAGAAACCTTCTATGGCAATCAAACCAACATGGCTTTCTTTCATTCCTCAATTGGAAAGCGTCAGTGTTGTCTTGGCAAAACGGGCACGATAATGTTCCATGAGTAGTCCATCCAAATAGCATACCATATGCTGGGAAATCGCTAATAGTCCACATAAGGACCGCACGCATCAGAAAATTCTGCTTCCGTGAAACATCAAATGCTTCGACACCGTGACTCCATAGCATTTGTAACTCATAAATCAATGGCTGGAGGAATACATCAAGTGATCTCTTCGGATGCTCAGGGCCGGGAATAAGAACGGAGAGGAATAAAAACTCTCGACGCATGCACATACCAGGGGGCAAATTATACGGTGTTACGATTATACCAAAATCTACTTCCGTTCTATGTTCGCCTAAGCTATCCGTTCTATGTTCACCTAAGTTATCCATTCTATGTTCGCCTAAGCTATCCGCAACATATGGTGCACTGCTACTACTAGCACCATCATTATTAGTTTCTCCATGAAAAAACCAAATTTTGTATCCCGGCATAAAACCAACGGTATACAAGTGAGGCCAAACTTGTTCTACATTAACATTACGAGAATTGCAACAATTTAAACATTGACATTTTATCACCTTTCGATTCCCGACAACCGCCATGAACTCGCATATACCTCGTGCATAACTTGGATTTAATGTATTCGACTCCGGATCATACATCTCTTCATCCATCCACGATCTATAATATTTAGAAGATGACATCTCACTCTCTTAACGATTTTTTCTAACAAATATTTGAGTGGAAGTTGTTGTTGTTTTGTGAGTGAATGAAGATGTGTGGAATCATATATATAAATACGCTGACCGTCGGAAATCTGTCGGAAAAGCGTCGGAAAAACAACGGATATAATAACGGCTATATAACGGTTATATAACGGCTATTTTTTCCTACAGATTTCCGACAGACTAGTTGGGAGTCTGTCGGAAATCTGTCGGAAATTGATATTTTCCGACAACTGACCGGAATCTCCTCCGGCGTCGGCAACGGCTAGTTACACGGTCCAATAATCCGACCGATTTCCGACAGAATTGAAAAATATCCATTCCGTCGGAAATCGGTCGGATTACCGTCGGAAAATTTCCGACGAAATTACTTCCGTCGGATTTGCGGCTGTTTTCTTGTAGTGGGATTTGGGTCATTATTGATGCACATTGGGTGTTTTAGTATGAATTATGGGTCGATTAGGGCTATAAAGAGGTAACAAATGTATTTTAGTGGTTGAATCCTACTGAATTGGAAGTAGATTGGATCCCCATTTGTGTTCTTGCGATATGGTAAAACTAGGTAAAACAAGTAAAATTGTAAATATTGTAAAACTGGTAAAACTGAGAATTATGAATTACGTATAAAACCAGGATAACTGTGGATAACTACTATTACTGAGTGAATTTTTTGTATTGTTTTTGACAGGATACGATGAGCAATGCAGTGGGCATATTCTTCAAATATCAAGGTCGCATGTATAGTATAATGTTCAATACATCAGTGAGGGAGATAAATTTGTCGATGGTGGAAGCTAGGATATTGAAGAAGATTTCGTTAGATGAAAGAAGGGTTAAATTGGAATTGAGTTATTTTCCAGTGCTGATGGGAAGAGATGAAGAAAAATTAGTTATTGAGGATGAGGAGGATATGTCTGTTTACCTAAGGTGTGCTGGTAAAGAGAACCGAAGATGTCTTTTGTACGTGGATGTCATCGCTTCATCGGAACAGCCCGAGCAACTGTCGAGAGTAGAGAAAAGTTCTACTAGTATGAACTTTGATGTATTGGAATCAAATGACGAGGAAATCGGAGCTAGTGCCATTGTTCCGTATGTAGGCGAAGAACAAGCAAACAAACAACATCAGGCGATGGAGGATTATTATGATAGATCACGTGATGAATGTATGGACAACGGTATGGAGATATCGAATATGCGTGAGACATATATTGAGCCTCAGCCTGTTGTAGAACCTTGTCAATTTATAGAGGAATGGGAAGATGGTTTGGGTCTGAGTGTGGGTCAAGAATTTAAAAATAGGAAGGCAGTACAAGAGGTGGTGGATAGAGGTGCATTTGCTAACAGTTTCGGTTATAGGATAATAAAGTCGGATAAGGTGCGATTAGTGCTAAAATGTCCTATAGAAAACTGTAAATGGGCTTTAAGAGCTGCAGTGGTTACAAACACAGAGATTTTCTCGATTAGAACGTACACGAAGATGCATACATGCTCTCGGGCTAGTCAGAGTACAAGCAACACGAAGAGGAAAGGCTCGGCCCAATTGGTTGCATCTTATTTGAATGAAAAGTATCCAGGACAAATGGATACTTCGAAGCCGAAAATTATCATGGGTATGGTTCAGAGAGATTTAGGTGTGCATATATCATACTCCACAGCTCTGAGAGGTAAAAGTCTAGCTGTTCGTGATTTACGTGGTAGTCCCGAAGACAACTACAAGTTGTTGTATCGTTATTTATACGTGTTAGAGCAGGTCAATCCCGGTACGAAAATAAAGTTGTTATTGGATGATGTGGGGAAATTCAAGTATCTATTCATAGCGTTGGGAGCTAGCATCGAAGGGTTCCAAGCGATGAGGAAAGTGATAATTGTGGATGCGGCCTTTATGAAGAACGGATTTTGTGGTGTGCTTGTTTTCGCCTCAGCCCAGGATCCTAATCGACACCATTATCCCATAGCGTTTGGTGTGCTCGATGGTGAGAAACTTCATAGTTGGACTTGGTTTTTTGAGATGCTGAAATCCGTTGTACCGAACTCTTCCGAATTGGTGTTTATGAGTGACAGAAATGCAATCCTCATCAGCGCCATAGAGAAATTGTATCCCCAGGCTCATCATGGGTATTGTGTATGGCATTTGTCCCAAAATGTGAAAAATCATACCTCAGGCGCCAACAAAGACGTAATCGCATGGAGATTCATGGAGTGCAAGGAAGTACCCCATAATACCCATGCTTGATACAATCATCAGAACATTTTCCCAGTGGTTTAATGAACACCGGAAGGAGGCCGCTGGTGGTACTGCACGTAATAAACTGGTGCCTTTAGTGGAGAACTTCGTGCACGATACATGGCCTATTGATGAGAAATTAATTGTTTCGGAGCTAAACAGTTTCACGCTTGAATACGACGTCACCGGTAGTGACGGCAAATCTTATTTGGTGAACTTGAGGTCGAGAAGTTGCAGTTGCAAGTACTTTGATGTTCAGAAGTATCCTTGTGAGCACGTGATACGAGCATTCATTGCGTTTAAAAAGAATGCTCCTCAAAATCGTGAAATCGGAGGACATGATATCCAATTAGAATTACATGAACTATGCTCGAAGTATTATTGGACCGAGTTGTGGGCGTTGGGGTATTCTAGGACAATTTATTTAGTGTCGGATATGTCGGAATGGATTATCCCAGACCACATCAATGAGTTGCAGATCATACCTCCGGATCGCGTGAAGAAGAAGGGAAGAAGGAAAACAAAGAGGTTTCCATCGGCTGGGGAAAGGCGATCAAGGACGCAAAACTAAAGGCGGCGAAGGTAAGGACTCCAATGGTTGCTATTTGAATTTGGTAGCCCTGTTTGATTGTATCTTAAACGCTTGTGATGTAAAATTATGTATGGGATCTGTATCTTCAGGTAAAACTAGGGAGAAATGGTTTTTTGTTATGTAAAACTATATATTTTTGATATGGAAAACTGGTTTTTTGTTATGTAAAACTATATATTTTTGATATTGTGTAACTAATTGCCGTTGTAAATCAAAGTTCGTAAATTTTAAACGTTACAAATAGATCGAGTTAGCCAAAAAAATAAAAAAATAAATGATGATCGATTTAGGCAAAAAAAAAACAAGGATCGATTTGAAAAAAAACAAACAACAAAACAAAATATAATTACATGATATAAACGTTATAAATAGTTATTTTTTCTTGTACTAACATAAAAACTATATATTTAGAATTTTTGGGTCCATATGAAACAATCACACCAACAAATGACTTATACTTTTAAGATCACTATAGGAACAATAGCCAAGTTAGTAGGGTGAAATTACAAAAATGTAAAACTGAAACATATTAATGCACACAATAATTAGAATGATAGATTAAAGGAGGAAACTCAACTGTAAAACTAAAAATTTAAAGTTTAAGAGTGGGTAAAACTGAATAAATTGAAAACAACCAAAGTAAAACTATTTGGGACTTTCGTAAAACTAAAATGTTTGGTAAAACTAGGTGTAATATTTGGGCGCCAAAACGAAAATTTCACCAATATTGTTTGGTGCCAAAACGAAAATTTCACCAATTTCGACCATTTATTTCCTTTTCCTTTGGAGACAAAATCCGACCATTTCTCCTTTCTCTCTGACAAAATCTCTCTCATTTTCTATTTAGTTCTCTCTCTCTAGTTCTCTCCTTTTCCACTTTGGTTCTCTCTCTCATTTTCTCTTTAGTTCTCTCTCTCTAGCTCTCTCCTTTTCCTTGTCCTTTATTTGCTCATCTCATGGACAAGATTTGTGAAACTGATCCATGGTACACTGACATGAAGAGGTTTAAGAAGGAAGAGCAGAGAAGGCGGTTCCTCGCCGATGGTTGTGATGGCATACCAACAAAGTGTCCATGCGGTGCTCGAATCGTTGTGGAGCCTTCACACCTCTCTGGATCTGATGTGGGAAGGAGGTACCTTATTTGCAGTGAATATGAGGTGAGCGATGTTGTTGATGTCAGTAGACATTTATTTTTTCTGGGTTCGGTCGTAAAACTGGAAAACTTGGAAAAACTATCGTGTGGTAAAACTGGAAAACTTGGTTAAACTATTATGTCTTCTTGTGTAGGAGGATAATGACCAACACCTTAAAAAACTTTGGGTTCATGGACTCGAAGAATAAGTTACAAGCTTAAGAAGGAAAGTTGACCGCCAGGCCGAGGAGCTTGGCCACCATGCCTATCGTATTGAGCAGCTTCAAAATGAGAATGCAAAGCTCAAAGAGGGGTTGAAAGAGGTTGCAAAGCTTAAGGCTCGCTTAGCTTAAAGCTCGCTTTGAAAAGGTTTTTGGGAAACCATGCAATCTCTTGTGTTTTATGACTTATCTATTGTGTTTTAAGACTTATCTTTGTGTTTTATGACTTATCTTTGTGTTTTAAGACTTATCTCTTGTGTTTTATGACTTATCTTTGTGTTTTAAGACTTATCTTCTAATGTATTGTGTTTGTGATGTAAGACTTATCTTCTAATATCTTTTGTTTGTGTTGTAAGACTTATATACTAATGTCGTGTGTTTGTAAGATTTATCTAAGCATGTTAGACTTTGAAAACAACATAGTTTTACAAAGTTTTACGAATTCAACACATCATAGTTTTAACATAGTTTTACAAATTCAAAACAACATAGTTAAAGCTTGTTCAAATTCAAATAAAAAACAACATTGTTTAAGATTGTTTATCAAACCGTAACTCATCTACTCCAAATTCATGATCTTCCTTCAAGTCATATATAAAAACCCTAACTCTTCGACCTTCAAGCATTCCTCTCACCAATCCTCTCCTTCAATTGTTCTCATAAAAAAACTTCAACCTTATCCAGCAGCTGCACCTAATCATACCAGAACCAATCAAATCAAATAAAAAAACCAACCAAATCCAAACAAAACAACCAATCAAATCAAATAAAAAAACCACCAAATATAGTCTTCACACCTCAAATGTTTGTGATGGCTCCTCCAATGGTTGTGATGGCTCCTCCAATGGTTTCCTTGACCTTGTCATTGGTCTACTCGGGTAATTGCCTACAGCGGCTCGGGGACCCTTACCAAGTTTTTTGTATACCATATAACCTTTGTGGGTAATTGTCTCCTCATTGGCTTCCTCCATCGTATGAGCATCAACAACAACAGTTGGTGGGGCTTTAGTAGCCATCTCTCGTGCTTCCTCCTGCCTATCACCTTGATCTTGAGGTCTTTGTTCATTTACCTGAAATAAAAAAACACAATTAAAGTATAGTTCTACCAATTTTACCAGTTTTACCACAGCATAGTTATTCCAGGTTTTACACTTTTACCTCATCTAACTTCTTGAACACATAACTTTCCACCTTCTTCATTCTCTCATCAAACCCATCCAACTTCTCATTAACTGACTTGAACCCTAAGTCCATTTCTGCCTTCATCCCTTCCACAAGCTGTGCCAAATCGTTTAAAGCATTCGCTTCTCCGGATGTTCCACCTTCATCTTTCTCAACTTCTTCTTTGTCAGCTTCTTTTTCCTCTTCCACTCGGGCAGCCACGTCATCGTTGTACATTTATGGAAAGAAGATTGTATTTCCTTGGGTTATCCATTAGCGAACAACCGGATCGTCACAATCCTCGACATCGTCTTCTTGGAAGATTTGAGCAAGATCTACTTCTTCTTCACGATTCAAGATGATGTTATGAATGTCCTGCGAATGTCAACAATTATGTTAAAAATTAAAAACAAATAACAACTCTAAATAATTTAAATGCGTAAAATAACTGACCTTAGTTGTACCAAGTTTTTCGTTGATCTTTGAAAGAGGAAACCCTCTAATCCCGCTCTTCTTGAACTTAAACTTGCACATCCTTGGACAACCACCGTCTGCCTCTAGAATTGGCTCACGGAAACTACTCGCCAAATCTGGAATTGCTTCAAACGCTAGCAGCTGCACAACACACTTATAGTTGAAATAGTTTCAATTATTAAAAAGTTGCAACAATTACTTCCTAATTGTACATACCTCCAAAGGGATACAGAAACCGGCAATCGGCCTTAAAATGTCTTCCTCGACGACTCCGTTAAATTTATCCAGCATGTGATACATCTGTTTGAGCATGTAATCAAAAGACAACCTCCTAAAAGGATAACTCTTGCACAAGTCAAGATCGTCAAGAACTTTCAGGAAGAAATCGGAGATCGGAGTTGCATGCTTTCCGCATTTTTCCTGAGCTATGATGATGCTACAAAGGAAATACAACACAAGCATCCTCAGCCTATCTCTATCAGCTGGCATCCCATCTTCTAGCTTCTTTTTGACATCTTTATATCTGACTTTTTTTCTACCAAAGTGCCTCCTCACATACTGCATGTCACCCAACTTATAATTCACCTCATAATTTCTACAGTTTAATCCGGATATCAAGGCGTGCTCTCTCAGACCGTGCCGGATAGGAACGCCATTAACCACGAACCACGCCTCCTTTTTCTTCTCAATGCGTGCGGTTCGGAGTAAAAGCATCCACATGCCTTGGAGCTTGTGACTGTTGTCCTTTGGCAAATGGAAGATGTGTTTGAACTGGGGATGCCTTCCAAACCAATTCTTCTCAGCACGCGTAAGTGGAGGCTCCAAATTATGCAGAGTTGTCAAAAACTCTTTGACGTAGCACCTCGTCGAGATCCTTATCTTTTTCTTGTACTCCGTTGGTTGGAAGTACATACTCAGAGGTCTCATAACCGCTGCTTCATCACCAGATCCCTGCATCAATTAGTTGTATCAAGTTATTCCATTTATACATCTGTATATTTACCAAGTTTGACCAGTTTTACAGCAATCTAGTTTTACCAAGTTATCCAGTTTTACAACACTTTTGTTTTACCAAGTTATCCAGTTTCTCTTCAAACCCAACAAATTGACATGCTTTCTTGATTAACTGTGTCAATTTCCTTGCAATAAAGATCAAATTGCACACAAAAAAAACAAATTCTCTAACTAAAACGGGAATACTTACCGCCGTGTCATGGGAATCGTCTCCTCCTCCAGCCCCATCCTTGTTTGCCTCATCATCTTCATCGTCTTCTCTGCCATTATCGTCTTCACGGTTTGTATCTTCCTCTTCTTCTCCCTTTTCACTTTCTCCTACACTCGCTTCATGCGCCGCCTCCTCCGACATATCCGGTTTCTCGATGTTGTCTGGGATGGATTACGAGAGAACGAGAGAACGAGAGAATTCGTCGCCGTTGAAGACAGAGGACTCCGAGAGAGAAGAGTCGCCTCTCGTCACCGTTGAAGATGAACGATCGGAGTAAGAGGGAGGAGGAGGAGTCGAGGAGTCGAGAGTTGCTCTCCCTCTGACCACAGGTAAAATTAGGGATTGTAAATGTAAGAGATGTAAATGAGGTAAATTAGGGATTGTATAATTAGAGATCGTTTGACCACAGGTAGAGGGTGTAATATCACAACTAAGGGTAGGTTTTAAGGTAATTTTGTATTTTTTGGTATTAAAAAAAAACATTAAACAAATTTGAGTTATAATAGGGTAGGTTTTAAGGTAATTTTGTATTTTTTGGTATTAAAAAAACATTAAACAAATTTTTTGAGGGTTTCTACTAAAAATCGATTTGGGGAAAACGAGAACTCTGAGAACAAAAAGCGATTTGGGGACTCTAAGAACAAAAATCGGGATCCCATCTTCTCGATCTCTCTTCTTCTCCTACTTCATTCCCATCTTCTCGATCTCTCTCACTGTAAACCTTCGGCCGCGCTACTTCATTCCCATCTTCTCGATCTCTCTCACCGAAAAAAAATCGGGATCCCATCTTCTTGATCTCTTTTCCGTTTCACCTCTCAGGTTCGACCATCTCTCGATCTCGATCTCTCTCACAGTTTTCAATTTCTGGTTTTCTTGTTTCTGGGTTTCTTGTTTCTGGGTTTGACTATAGACTATAGCTGATGATCTCGATCTCTCTCTTAAAGTTTTCGTTTATAGTTCTATATTTAGGTTTCGCTAGAAAATCTCCTTTTTCTATTGCTAGAAGTTCGAAAATTAAGCGTACAGATCTGAATCATCATCTTCGATTTGTGTTTCAGAATGTGATTCTGAGTGAAATTTGTAACCACTTAAATAAGATAGATACATTGTACACTTAGCCATTGGAATAGGGATGCTAGTGCGACTCTGTGTTGTAGATTGTCTATTGCAATTGCGAAAAGTTTCTGATTATCATCTCGGATTTGTATTTCCAGAAAGTGATCTGAGCAATTTTGTCTTGTAATTAGTAGACCTCCAAAGCAATTTTATCTTGATATTAGTCTTAGTCTTTGCAATGGTTTATGTACAAATACAATGAGGATCATGTTCGATTAAAACACGAAACAAAGTCTTAAAAGCTCTTGGACATGATTGATTACAAATATAATGCGGTCACAATTGGACATGGTCATAGTTGGTCATGGTCATAATGGTCATGGTCGCAATTGGTCGCGGTCATACCGGACGCAATTTCTAATGGTCACAACACGGACGGGCTAAATGGTCATGGTCAAACCAAATTGACAGCTCTACCGACTTACACCGACTTATACTAACACCTGTATTTTGAATTTTACAATAGGCGGGATAACACATCAAATTGATTGTCAATTACCCATTTTGCCCTTCCAAAGCACGTATAAATCTTCTGCTGGCTGGGCTTTGCGTAGAGCACAAGCAGAATTGAAATTTGAAATTTAGAGAGAGAGACACGGAGAGAGAAAACAGAGTCTTTCTTCTGCATTGATCTTCTTGATCACAGCAGAGGTAAGGGAATCTCGGCATCTGCTTTGCCGTATAAGAGATCACCACCGACTTGGCTCAAGACTACCCCTCATGATGTAAGATTCGTAGACATCATCTAGATTTCCTTATCGTTTTCTCACTTCGATTTGCTTGAAATGGTTTGTAGAGGGTTGGTTAATCTAGGTCTCATAAGAATTTTTGAGGATTGGATTCATCTTCATTTCCGATTTGTTTAGTAGAAATATTTGAATACCGAAGAATTCTGTTAAATATTCATTGACTTCGATGTTATTGATCTGATTTATTCAAGGAATATAGTTTCCTTCTCTTTCTATTGCTTCATTTATCTCATCGATCCAACATCTTCGTGATTTTCAATATTCAGTTCGAAAATTCAGCTTGGAAGAGACTTCGCTAAATCGCATCTCATCGCTTCGAAAATACGGTACGGATCCTTCATTTCTCTGAGATTTTTGAAAATCGATCGATCATCTACTTCGAATCTTCTCTGTCTCTTGCTTCATTTATCTGATCGATCCAACATCTTCGTGATTTTCAATATTCAGTTCGAAAATTCAGCTTGGAAGAGACTTCTCAAAATCGCATCTCATCGCTTCGAAAATACATTACTATTGTGAATATCGAGAAAACCCCTAATGAAGAAGAACGCTTGTGTTTGTGAAGAACAAGAGAGAAAACGAGATTGGGACAAATACCCTTTGTCTAGGGTTTCTTTATTAATGTGTGGGTACAATATACAAACCCTTAGATCCCTTTATATAAGCCCCAAAAAACCCGATACAATAAAGAAAAGGAAAATCATCTAGATCTTTTTATTTACTCGACTTTAGGAAACCCTAACCGACTTTAATGTACCGTACCTTCGTAACCGACTCGCCAATGGTGTAGATACTATCTTCGCATTTGACATATCAAAACGATCTACCACCTTCTCTATGTAGCTCTTTTGGGAAAGTCATAACCTCTTAGAGCTCTTATCTCTGCAAATCTCCATCCCAAGGATCTTCTTTGCAGCACCAAGATCCTTCATTTCAAACTCTTTTCCCAGTAGTCCTTTCAACTCAGCAATATCAACCATATCGCTCGCAACAATGAACATATCATCAATGTACAACAGTAGGAATGTAGGAGAATGGCTTTCAAGGTACCTTGTATAAACGCAGCAATCATACTCACATCTTTGGTAGTCTATACCCAGCATATAAGAGTCAAAACTTTTGTACCATTGTCTTGGAGCCTGCTTCAAACCGTACAAAGACTTCTTCAATTTGCACACAAGCTTCTCCTCACTTGGCTTTACAAACCCCTCTGGCTGCTCCATATAGATTTCTTCTTCCAGATTCCCATGAAGAAACGCTATCTTCACATCCATCTGCTCAAGATGAAAATCCCACTCCGCTACCAATGCTAGCACAACTCGTATGGAAGTGTGCCTAACCACAGGTGAAAAAATCTTATCATAATCCACCCCCTTCTTCTGTGAGTACCCCTTTGCTACCAACCTTGCCTTGAACCTTAACACTTCTTTCTCAGAGACTCCGGCTTTTACCTTAAAGACCCACTTACACCCAACCGCCTTCTTTCCTTTTGGTAAAGGAACAAGATCTCATGTCTGATTCTTGTCGAGACTCTCGATTTCCTCTGCTGCAGCTTCCAGCCATTGTTCTTTCTATTGACTACTCATAGCCTCCTAAAAGTTAGTTGGATCATCTGTCCCAACAATCAATGCGTAGTTGACTACTCATAGCCTCCTGAAAGTTAGCTGGATCATCTGTCCCAACAATCAATGCGTAGTTGACTACGTTTTCATATTCGAGTCTCTGCAGTGGTTTAATAGCTCTCTTTGGTCTGTTAAACGCCAAACTCTCCTCTGCTTTATCAACACGCTTTTCATCGCATTTTCCCGTACGTTTCTCTTCACGTGCTTCATCACGTTTTTCTTCTTCTTCATGCTCATTCTCAGCAGGCTACTTGGTGTGTGAAGTATTTCACATAAGTAACTGCAAGTGCACAACGTAAAGTTGTAGTATGAAAGGTTATCGATCCCACAGAGATTATGTCCGTTTTTCAGTTCAAGCAAGGAATTTCTCTTAAAGCCAAATATCAATCAAATGGTAACTTTATCTAGATGGTAACTAAGTAACTGGTTGTAATTGTAACTAAACGAAATTGTAAATGGATGTTGTAAACTATAAATAAAAATCGCAGATTTAGGGTATTAGGGATTGCATGGATTCTACACTTATCAATATTCAACAGGTTTAGTGAACTCAGAAGGCAATAGTATAGAGATCCCCGTGTCCAAGCAATTCTACCTATGAGACTAAAGACTAAACCAAAAATTTCTTTTCAATCTATGGAATCTAGCTCATGCATTTAATATAGATCTGATTGTTCATAATCTACTCTGGCGAAATTTCTTTTGTCTAGAATGAGATTACCTACTAAAATCTTGTTTCCAGTTTCATTACCAACTCTCGTTGCATAGCTTAACCTAACATCAATATTCTAAGTGACCAGGTTAGAATAAGCATGAAGAACAGATGAAATAGAAAAACCTACTGAAATCTCATCTAAGCGCTATCATGAATCTATAACAATCATAAACCCTAAATCATGCTTGTAATCTACTCAAACATAACAGCAAACATCAAATCAAGCATATTAATTATTGAATAGAGCATAAGTAAAACAATCTCTGAGAGGGGCAGAAGCAACAAAGTCGTGGCCTCCTCTTCTGGTCTCAGCAACAAAGTAACTCAAGAGAAAACCTCAACAGGACGGCTTCTCAAAGCGTAAAAACTAGGGTTTCTTCTCTTCTCTTCTCTTCTCTTCAAACTAGGCGGCTCTCCAAAGGTAGCACGTCCTTCTCTGAGCTTTAAGAGCTCCTTTTATAACCTCTTTGGTCGTATATAGGGTTTAGAAGAATTACAAAAGCGATCAGGCTTGAGAAAACGGGCGCGGGAAAAATATGTTCTTCTATGGGCTGATCAGTTGGTCGACTGCATCAAACCAGTCGGCCGACCAATCTAATGATTTCGTAAAATCTCTTCATTTCAGCTCCAAATCATCTCATTCCTTCCATATTGCTTGTTAAGTCCAATTCCATTGCAAACCTGCCAAAAGTATTGCAAAATACTCCAAAACCGCATAAAATATGTTTATCAAAACCGGTAAATACTCGATACATCAAACTCCCCCAGACTTAGTCTTTGCTCATCCTTATGCAAACACAAAGAACTAAACCGATGGTTAGAAAACACTCATGCTACGATTAAACAATCATCTTGCATTAACCATTTCTCTCCATATGATCTATTCAACAACTTCAACTAGGAATAATTGGAATGACCTCACCTTCAGGTAATCCTTTCAAAAACACACCAGAGTGCCACCACAATCATAATCATAACCAGATACTTTCATAGCATAACACCTATCATTATAGCTTCGCCTCAAATATCCTACTAAACACAAGACCATTCTTACAATCAAGTTTTTTTTTATTTTCTCCCCCAGACTTATTTTCTTGCATAAACATAAATTTAGATTTTAAAACTTAGGACAAAGCATGTTTTATTGGAGTTTCCACGCCCTCACCCTTACTTAGTCCTCGTCCAAGGCAAATAATGGTATAACAACATCGCTTCTAACCTTGCCTTGGGTTTTATTAATAACATTCTTTTCGTCTTTTTTTTTTTTTGAAATAAAACTAGGAGAAAAATTCAAAACCGTCTTGCTTAAATAAATCTTATATCCAGCAGAACACTAGGACTAACTATAATAATAAATGGTATAGACTTATCTGAATAATGCTCCGGCATTGCTGAGAATAACTAAGATGTGGGACTATCTGAAAATGTCCATCAGGCTCCTTCTCGTTTTGCACTCAATCATTCTTCATCCGTTTTGTTGAAACCCCTCACATGGTAGTTGTAGAAAATGATGTCTTAGATCGAACAGCACGGTTTCAAATACATATTAGAGAAATCATTTTTATCAAACCCATAGAATATCCAAATCAAAAACAAAGAAAAATCAAAAGAAATAAAAAGCATTAGCGACCCCTCCCCCAGACTTAAACTTTTCACTGTCCCCAGTGAAAGCTAAATTAGGAAAGATAAGGGAAAAGAAAAGTAGAAATAAAAATGAAAATGAAAATGAAAAATAAAAATGAAAATGCATAAAATAAAGATAGAACCGATCAATCGTCGCGTGGACTGCGACTCCGGCTGCGTCTGATCTCAGGATCGTAAACTGAACGTGATCTTGATCCATGGTAATAACTTGCAGGTGGATGCGTCATTTGAAATGGGTGATGGGGGTATGGTAACATGGTCCCCGGTGAAGTAAACGACATCCTCTGTCTATATGCAGCATCAGTCGGCTGACCATCGGTAGGATCAGTCGACTCATCCTCGTCATCAACCTCGTCTCTATCGTCCCCTGCGGGCTCCGGTATGGGTTGTTGTCTCCTCGTCGGGCTAGGCGGGCTAGGTGGCTGAACACATCCAAACAAACTCGCCAAAATCCTCCTATATAGGCGGTTGTTACGCATATCTCTCGTCATCCTATAATCATGTAAAACCTCGGGAGAAGCATCGTATGCGGGTTGTGGCGGTAACGTAACAGAACTCTAATCTAGCATAGCACTAGTCGAGTGTCGGGTTCCAGCAAACCCTGAATCTGCAGCTTCTAGTCGCCCATTGATGTGTGAAATGGCGCTGGAACTCTGCTGCTGATTAGCTAGCATAAGCTGCATCATAGCTTTGAGCTCATCGTTGGGATTAGAGGCTGGAGGTGGAGGGGCTTGTTGTCTAGGCTGGAATTGATTCTGATTTTGGTACCTGGAGCCTGAACTATGTCCATACTGCCTCTGATAACCAGCATTGTAGCCTGTAAATCCCTGAGCTGGCGGAGCTGTTCCTGATGAACTGGCAAACTGTTTCTGAGCTGGAACTGCAGCTTGCTGAGGATAGACCTGATCCTGGGGATTGGCAACATTGGTGCTCCTGTAGGATAGATTGGGATGGTTCTGGTAGTTGTTGTCAAAACCTCTGTTCTGCCCAATCCCTTGACCACCTACATAGTTGACCTCTAGAGTATCCTATGAAACAAATGCAGGATCCTTTGAGTAGCAGATTGCGTGTGGAGCGTTCCCGGCCATACGGATGCCCTGATGGCTTCCTCGCATTAAGTCCCTGATCTTAGCAGCTGTCAGCTCTGCTATCTCTGCTGCAGATGGTGTGTCAACGCTGTAGATCCTCTTTGATCGATCATACTCAGCACATTGATTGCTGGAACTCTGCGCCATGTTATCTATCAACCGGTAGGCACCTTCTATGCTTTGGGTCATGAAGTCACCATTGCTGGAGGAATTAAGACTGTTCCTGTATTCCCAGGTGACTCTATCATAGAACGTCCTGAGCATCTGCTCCTCAGTAAACCCATGGTGTGGGCACTCCTTGCGGTACTCCTTGAACCTATCCCAAGCCTCAGCAAATGATTCTCCTCTTTTCTGCGCAAAGTTTCTGATTCTGCCTCTAAGCTGAGCTGGCTTGGACTTAGTGTAGAAGTAGTTCAGGAAAGCGGCTCTAGCTTCATCCCAGCCGTTCAGAGAGTGTGGAGAAAGTGACTTGAGCCACCTCAGAGCTTTGTCAGCGAGAGAGTGCTTAAACAGCTTGCACTTGAGGTAATCAGTTGGTACCCCATTAGCCTTGGTCGTCTCACAGACCTCTTCAAAGTTCTCAATATGATCCATGGGATTCTCAGAAGCCAACCCATGGAACACGTGTCTCTCTACCAGATTAATCAGATGTGCCTTAATTGATTATAGTTCAGGTTTGATCAGTTCACAATTGATTATAATTCACTTCCGAGACTAAAATCTAATTGCTCATCAACAGTAGTTTCAGTTATACACAAGCTTTCGGAATGTGTATCAACCTAAGATCTAGAGATTAAGTGATCAGTTCAATCCTAGCATTATGCCTAACAGTGATGAAGATGGTAATTGATAAGTAATCTATCTGTGTCTGATTTAATCTGTGAAATCCCTCGAAACCCTAAAACCTAACTAAAGAACTACTCAGACATGATTAAAGAGAAGCAAAAACCATGGATGAAAATAACATAATCAATAGAATAGAAAAGTAATAAGGTTCAGAAATCTTCTCCAAAGGTAAATGAGATCTTCTCCTTGCTTACAAAAACGTCTGAATAAAGTTATAAAAGAGGTGGTGTCTAAAAAAATGAAACCCTATGGGTTTATATAAGATAAAACGAAATCTGGAAATTTTCCTAAAGATCTGGGACTGGGACCGGTCGGTTTGGAATCGGGACCGGTAGGTCCCGTTTTAGGAACAAAAAACTTCAAGCGTGCAAGTGTGGACCGGTCGGTCCGGTTCCAAGGCGGCCAATCTTCATGTCTTCAACATGTGTCTAGACCGGCCGGTCCTTGGGCTGGACCGGTCGGTCCCGTTTCCAGGAGCGATCCCTCTTGAGTCTTGAGCTGGACAAGTCGTTCCTCCATCAGGACCGGTCGGTCCTGTTTCCAGGAGCCTCGGTCTTTATTTCCTAAATGTGAACCGGCCGATCCTTGAGGTGGACCGGTCGGTCCCGTGTCTGGATCGGTCCTTCTTCGTGCCGGAACGGTCGGCTCATGCGGGTGGATATGGGACCGGTCGGTCCAGAAAGTGGACCGGTCGGTCCGGACCTCTGAAATCTCCATTTTCCGCTCAATTGCTCAAAGTTCCTTCACGTACGCATGTGGTTCAAACTCTTGAAGTATGGACCTAAATATCAATTCAAAATAACTCAAAAGACTCCGAAAACGCGTTAAGTTCTTGGTTAGGAACGTCCAAATTCATGTTATATCAACTCCCCCAGACTTAGATCTTTGCTTGTCCTCAAGTGAAGACAAACTAGAAATAAATTCAAGGAAGCTATAAAAACCAAACTAACCTTCGTGAGTTGAATGCAATCCTTTAGGACCCCACAGATGTAATGCTAACAACCCTGAAAACTCATAAACAGATCAAAAACCAAGATGGTACTTCATGTACTTTGCCAAATACATAGCAATGCTACCATACTCAAGTTCCTATGTCTCAGCGACTCGACACCAGGGTCCAGAGATCTTACCAAAGGGAAAATGTCTGTCGCATAAGGGTTAAGGATTTGGGCTATTTAGTGGTGGTGTGAAAGAGTTTAGGTTAACCTCAGTCGCGGCCGAATGCAAGTCATGGCACAAAATCCCAAGAGAACTAAATCCAAAGATGATGCACAACTTTTCAAACTTAAAACCTTTTTCTTTATTTAGATGAAAACTTTCTGCTTATCTAAAGAACTAATGCTAAGAATAAGAAATAGAAATGTGCTTATAAATATGCATGTAAAATCTGAGGCTTTATTATAACCCCTTTCAACTTCTTTTTTTCTTTTTAATAATAATAATAATTTTTTTTTTTTTTTTTTTTTGTGAATCAAGTTGGGTATTAGTTCTAACCTTTTTCCTAAGCACAAGTGATGAAAAAAAAACGAAAAATAAAATAGATATGGAAATACAGAGTTAAAAAT
The DNA here is from genome assembly GCA_963576765.1 of Draba incana. NCBI lineage: Eukaryota > Viridiplantae > Streptophyta > Magnoliopsida > Brassicales > Brassicaceae > Draba > Draba incana. Next base: position 19,388,447 of record OY755212.1, on the reverse strand, counting down.
CCTAAGCAGAAAGTTTTGAAATGGTACCAAAAAGTCTTTAGAATGATCATCTAGCCGGACTACGTCTCCGGAGTTTTTGCGCTTGAGTGCGTGTCAATGTCTTCAATAGAATGCATGAGGTTTGAAAGAAAGGTTAAGGTAAGGGTGTGGTACCAAACTAAAAGTGAGTCTGGCCATTAGGAGTCCTGAAGAGAGGTTAGTGTTTGAAAAAGGATAGGACTCCTAACGTGGTTGATACTTCTTATACGATTTCAAATTCCCTGAGTTAAGAAAACAGACCAAAATAAAGAGTGTCAGCGTTAGCTTTCAAGAAGACGGGACCCTTCTGGTAACACTGATCCGCCTAGGGCGTTTTTAATCTTCCCATTGCTTTGGTTAGTCACTGTTAATCTTAAAACGTTAGCAAACATCATGTGGTCCTAGAATTGCCTTCATATCACAAAGGTTTATATAAAACTGAAAAATAAGAAAATAAAACATAATTAGTACTAAAAGTACTTCCCCCAGACTTACTTCACACCGACCCGGTGTGAAAATAAATCTAAAGGAAAGACTATTAAAAGAAAGAAAATAAAATGAAATGAAAAAGAAAAATTAAGAAAAACTAACCTACCGGTGGGTTGCCACCCAGCAAGCGCTTTGTTTAACGTCGTTAGCTCGACGTGTGTGCCCTTCCGGGTGGATCAGGTGGATCATCAAGAGGGATCACAACACCCTCTTGGAGAGAAACAGTGTGCTCGTATGGGGTCCCAATGCCTATTAGATAGAAGTTTCTGTCTGCGGTAGACTGACTAGGAAGAGCTGGGTCCTCTGTGACTTGATCAACGACATCATCTGGTTCCTTAATCGAGAAAGGTTGTCCATCGATTACAAGCTTCTCCAGCAGCTTGTCCATTTCAAATTTCAGCTCAGTGTCTCCCAGTTGGAGGTCAATGCGTCCATGCTTGAGATCAATCATTGCACCAGCTGTGCAGAGAAATGGTCTTCCCAGGATGAGAGGATCTCCTGGTTCTTCAGCTATGTCAAGCACCACAAAATCTGCAGGGACAAAAACATCACCAATTAGCATATGTACGTCCTCAAGAACACCTATAGGACGTTTAACAAATTGATCAACAAATATTAAAGACATCTTAGAAGGATAGAAATCTTTAAAGCCCAGTCATTTTTCTACGGAGTATGGTATGATGTTGACACTAGAGCCTGAGTCGCAGAGTGAGCGAGGAAAAACTGTAGAGTCGATCTGGACTGAAAGTTCAAAGCGACCAGGATCTCCAAGCTTTTTCACTGTCCTGTTCTGTAACACAGCATTGCACTCCTCAGTTACCACATGGATCTTGACTGTCAGATCGTTAACCATTTCTCTGCATTCGGCTTCTTCCAAATCCTCCTGAGATTTCCTAGGACAAACAGGATAAGGTGCCTTGGGGACATAAATGCGAATCGGAGGACTGTTCACCGGACCGGCCGGTCTGATGGTGGGACCGGTCGGTCCCACATCTGCTAGAGAATCATTTTCCCTTACAGAAATGGCATAACACTCCCTTTTTGGATTCTGCTCTCCTTTAGCCAGAAGAGTCCCTTGTTGTCGCTTAACAGCTTCTGCTTGTTGTGCCACTTGAGTGTCCAACATCTTCAAATGAGTGGTCACAGCTTCTAGTCGCCCATTGATGTCTGAAATGGCGCTGGAACTCTGCTGTTGATTAGCTAGCATAAGCTGCATCATAGCTTTGAGCTTATCGTTGGGATTGGAGGCTGGAGGTGGAGGGGCTTGTTGTCTAGGCTAGAATTGATTCTGATTTTGGTACCCGGACCCTGAACTATGTCCATACTGCATATGATAACCAGCATTGTAGCCTGTAAATCCTTGAGCTGGCGGAGATGTTCCTGATGAACTGGCAAACTATTTCTGAGCTGGAACTGCAGCTTGCTGAGGATAGACCTGATCCTGGGGATTGGCAACATTGGTGCTCCTGTAGGATAGATTGGGATGGTTCTGGTAGTTGTTGTCAAAACCTCTGTTCTGCCCAATCCCTTGACCACCTACATAGTTGACCTCTAGAGTATCCTCTGAAACCAATGCAGCATCCTCTGAGTAGCAGATTGCATGTGGAGCATTCCCGACCATACTGATGCCCTGATGGCTTCCTCGCATTAAGTCCCTGATCTTAGCAGCTGTCAGCTCTGTTATCTCTGCTGCAGATGGTGTGTCAACGCTGTAGATCCTCTTTGATCGATCATACTCAGCACATTGATTGCTGGAACTCTGCGCTATGTTATCTATCAACCGGTAGGCACCTTCTATGCTCTGGGTCATGAAGTCACCATTGCTGGAGGTATTAAGACTGTTCTTGTATACCCAGGTGACTCCATCATAGAACGTCCTGAGCATCTGCTCCTCAACTACCTCCATAACTGGCAAGAGGTTCTTCTTAGCTCTGTTAGCCCTTTCTACTCTGGCTAGTTCTTCTTTTGAGAGTGATGTCAGAGGTTCAATGCGATTACTTCTCCTCTGCATACACCTGAAAGCACAACCAAAGATAAAAACAAAAAGAAAAATAAATTAGTAAAGTACTTTGACGAAATTCGCAAATCAAATCTGATGGTAAACACAATTGGTCCCCGGCAACGGCGCCAAAAACTTGATATGCTCAGGTTTTAACCCAAAATAAAACACTGCAAGTGCAAAGGCACGCAGTAGTATAGTAGGGGATCGAATCCACATAGACCAAAGTTTACACAACAAATTATAGAGTATTGAATTAAGCTAAGCAGAAAATAATGGTTTTGAGTGATGTAATCAAAATTAAAGACAATATTGCAAATAAAACGATTTAAAACAGATTAATAAAAGAACTAGGCATTAGGGAATTTCTTAGGAAATCACAATCATAAACCAGACAACTATTCAGATTCTAATATGCATGCATCTTAAACTCAAACACTGATATAAATTGCTCCACTTCCGTGATAACAATTACTTTCCCTAGAGATCCGAGTGCCTAAACTTCTGTTTGGTCACGGCTATCCTAGACAAGCATTATAGTTCAGGTTTGATCAGTTCACAATTGATTATAATTCACTTCCGAGACTAAAATCTAATTGCTCATCAACAGTAGTTCTAGTTATACACAAGCTTTCGGAATGTGTATCAACCTAAGATCTAGAGATTAAGTGATCAGTTCAATCCTAGCATTATGCCTAACAGTGAGGAAGATGGTAATTGATAAGTAATCTATCTGTGTCTGATTTAATCTGTGAAATCCCTCGAAACCCTAAAACCTAACTAAAGAACTACTCAAACATGATTAAAGAGCAAGCAAAAACCATGGATGAAAATAGCATAATCAATAGAATAGAAAAGTAATAAGGTTCAGAAATCTTCTCCAAAGGTAGATGAGATCTTCTCCTTGCTTATAAAAACGTCTGAATAAAGTTATAAAAGAGGTGGTGTCTAAAAAAACGAAACCTTATGGGTTTATATAGGATAAAACAAAATCTGGAAATTTTCCTAAAAATCTGGGACTGGGACCGGTCGGTCTGGAATCGGGACCGGTCGGTCCCGTTTCCAGGAACAAAAGTCTTCAAGCGTGCAAGTATGGACCGGCCGGTCCTTGAGGGTGACTGGTCGGTCCGGTTCCAAGGCGGCCAATCTTCAAGTCTTCAACATGTGTCTGGACCGGCCGGTCCTTGGGCTGGACCGGTCGGTCCCGTTTCTAGGAGCGATCCCTCTTGAGTCTTGAGCTGGACCGGTCGTTCCTCCATCGGGACCGGTCGGTCCCGTTTCCAAGAGCCTCGGTCTTCATGTCCTAAATGTGAACCGGCCGGTCCTTGAGGTGGACCGGTCGGTCCCGTGTCTAAATCGGTCCTTCTTCGTGTAGAAACGGTCGGCTCATGCGGGTGGATATGGGACCGGTCGGTCCAGGAAGTGGACCGGTCGGTCCAGGAAGTGGACCGGTCGGTCCGGACCTCTGAAATCTCCATTTTCCGCTCAATTGCTCAAAGTTCTTTCCCGTACGCATGTGGTTCAAACTCTTGAAGTATGGACCTAAATATCAATTCAAAACAACTCACAAGACTCTGAAAACGCGTTAAGTTTGTGGTTAGGAATGTCCAAATTCACATTATATCAGCGAACAAAGCGCCCATGTTCCAATCATCTAACTTCGGGGCCTCAGGTAAAACATAGCTGTTCCCAATAGCGTAGTACAAAAGTGTCAACTCTTGTGTGTATAGACGGCCTGGCTCGGTCCGTCTCAGCAAAGTGTGGCTAATCATCCTCGAGAGAATCCGCAACGCGGGATGGCGTATATGCGCCTGCTTCATACTCGTCGGCTCATAGGATCCACTACCAATCAACTGCCAAAAACTCTGGCTCTAGCAAAAGACTGGAGAGACTCGTATCTAGCTCCACGTATCTCAAAACCGTAGATATCGCATATCTCTGCGATAGTGCGGGAGTAACACTCTCCATCAATCTTGAATCGTAGTCTCCACTGGTTCACATCCTGACAGCTCCTAGGTACCTTCACATGACAGGAAGAAAGAAACTGACGAACCAAATCCAGATAGAGGGTGTGGGTGTGTCTCGCAACATTCCCCATCCCCATGTTTCTCATAAGCTCATCAATGGTGGTGTCAAGCTTCATTTTCCTCAGTATCTTCATATCCATAACCCGTGTCGGCTCCATTGTAACCTGATGATAACGGTTGTAGTAAACCGTATCAAACTTGTACCACTCCTCATTGTTCATGTTGTTGTGACCCTTTCGCTTCTCCAATATCTTCAAGAGATCTTGAGCCTTGAAAGGATATGGTAGCAAATAAGTTTCTAGCTTATCCTCGGTCCACAACATATCGGTCTAGTGGTCGACATCTGCAAAAAAACCAAAAATTCATCAAAAATTAAAACTTTTGTCTGAAAATTGGCAATTGGTCAGTCGACTGCAATCATTTGGTCGGCCGACTGCCTTTTCATCGTGTTCTTCGCGTCCTTTGCGCGGTTTATCGTTTCTGCACCAAATTCTTCAACAAATATTCCGAATTCTAGTATCTAACACACTTCTCTAATGATTCCTAACCATTCTATATCAAAATCTACTTAAAATCCTAAACATGCAAAGGTTTCAAAAAGTTCCCGAAAAATACCAAAATTCGGACAAAAAACGAGTTTAAAGTACGTGAATACCTTGCCAATCGGATGAAATAAGTAGTAGCAAACGTAGAGAAAAGAATTCCGAGTTTTTCAAACTTGGAATCGTCAAAAATGGTGGAAAATTTAGAGAAAAAATCAATTTTTGAGTTTGTGTTTTCGGAAAATCGGGTATAAATGGGCGTCACAGACTCGAGTCGGTCGACTGCAAATTGCCAGTCGGCCGACCAATTGGGTTGTTTCAATTTTTTTTAATGTTTTTGTTTTTTTTTTATTAAATTAAAGCCAAAATTAAAATTAAAATTGAAAACCAAATTCGAAAAAATTCAAAGACTCAACTAAATTAGGACTTAGAAAAAAAAATCAAAAACCAAATTAAAATTCTAAACTAAACTCACAAGTGGATTGCCTCCCTTGGCTCTTATTGTAACTTTCCCAGTTCTGCAGTTAATCTCGGCATGGGCAGTATGTAGAAATGGTCTTCCATGGATTAGAGCATCTTTTGTGTCTTTATCAAACTTCATCACATGCAAATCAACAACAAAGAACTGATCTCTGGTGCGTATGGGCACATTTTCCATCAATCCTTCAGTGTACTTGTAGCTTCCGTCAGCTAGTCTAAGCAATACTTATTTCTCCAACAACTTGTCATATTTCAGCATCTGAGCTACTGAGAGTGGCATAAGGCTCACTCCAGCTCCAGTGTCACACACAACTTCTTCAAACCAGGTATAACCTATCATGCAACCAATGGTAGGCTTACCAAAATCTTCCAGCTTTCTTGGGATCTGTCTATCAATCACTTCATCACATGTTCTTGCCATTATGTTGCATAATTCTCTTACTGTCATCCTCTCTTCCAGCAAAAGAGGGATGTATCTTCTTAGCTCTGCTTCTAAATCACATTGCTCGACTAATGGCCAAACTTCCTTGCATTTTTCAATTAAACCTTCAGTATCATTCCTGATTCTTTCCTTAGACATCTCAACTTCTCTGCTGTAATAAGGTATCCTTTACTCAATGTGTTTTGGTCTAAACCATATAGATGTAGATTGAATACCTCGGTGAATTGGCGAAAGAGATGGCATCAAAAAAATTCGCCTTTTTGGTTCTGAACTGTTTGGTCGGTCGACTGCAGGAGTGTCAGTCGGTCGACCAATTGGCATGTGGATTATCACATTCTTTTCAGGTCTTCTAATCACTCTCTTCCTTGGTGTTGATCTTGTAATCACAGCAAACCTTCTTCTTTGAGGCTTCTCATAGAACTCACACATCAACTTTTTATATTCTTCTTCAAAATCTTCTTCCTCCTTGTCCACTTTGAAAGTTAGATAAGGGCTTCCTAAGTTCCTTAGAGTGATGGTATCTTCAGTACAATCTATCAATGCTCCAGCAGTCTTGAGAAATTCTCTTCCAAGTATGATTTGTTCTTCTTCTTATTCTCCAGAATATGCATCTTCAAGGATGTAAAAATCCAATGGGGCAAATCTATCTCTAATCATGATAGGTATATCCTTCACTTTCCCGATAGGTGTGACTGATGAGTTATCAGCTAACTTGAATGTCATGTTTGTTCCTCTAATGTCTCGCAGACCTAACTCCATGGCTAACTCCAGTGACATAGTATTACTACTAGCTCCCAAATCACATAAGCAATTCTCAAACTTTCTGCTTCCAATGGTCATGCTTAACTCAAAATTTCCTGGATCTTTCTCCTTCTTTGGTACTCGGTACTTGATCGCTTGATCACACATCGCAGCAAATATGATACTTCCATTCACTCATTTCAAACTTCATGATCCTTTCAATGATTATCTTTAATTCATCTTCCAGGCGACATGCTCTAGCAAAAGGCATATATCTCAGCATTTCCTTTGCAATTGGTTCAATCTTCTTCTTCAGAACCCAATCATTTACTACTTCTTCAAATCCTATCTTGTCAACTTCATAGTCTTCAATTGTAATCCAAGGCATGACAGAGTGTAACTTATCACTCTTGCAATTAGACTTCTTCACAGGTGGTTGTTTCATCAAGGGGCAACCTTCTTCTTCAATCTGAGGTAAGGGTCGGTCGACTAATGAAAGAATCCATCGACCATTGACCAGTCGGCCGACTGTATTAGAGGGCCAGTCGACTTTTTGGCAGGGTCGGTCGACCATAATAGAGGGTCGGTCGACCAATTGGCACGTGATGTGTGTGAAGTTTATCACCCAAATACTACTAAATAACTGCAAGTGCACAGTGTCTTGTTGTGGTACTTAAGGTTATCGATCCCATAGAGAGCTAAAACTAATTTGGATTTATGATTAAGAGATATTCCTAATAATTCTAATATCAGATTATATAGTAACTAGTGATTGGTTCCTAAATAGTTATCGCAGTAGGTTGTATCAATACTTTAAAACATTTGATCTAAGGGTAGAATCTCAGGGAGAGGCAATGGATCTCAGTTCGTTGGTGACTTCTAGAACTTTAGACACTTTTAACTTTAATTCTCAGATTGGGCGTCTTAAAGAATCGACTTTACTTATAAACCTAAATCTCAAAAAGGCTTTTGGATTGTCACTGAGAATAAACAAGCAATAAAGCGATCAATCTAGATCTGTTCACAAGGTAACCGAACAAGCGTTAGCTATGACACGGAAAGCACCTTACTCACTTCAGATAGATCTGGTCAATCTTAATCCGGTTACAGTATATAAAACGACCTGGATAATCTAGATGTGGTTAATTACTTCACTTCTAAATGTTAAACACGATCTATAATGAAGAATCTCGTTGCTGTTAGATCCACAGATGAAAAACCGTTTATTGATCCATTGAAAACCCCTTTGAAAAACCCTAGATCTAATAATAGAACTACTCAGACACAGTAACAATAACACAAATCATTATCCGGTTAACCAAACCGAACTAACGAACCAACCAAACCGACCTGACTCTGACCGGTTATCCAGGGTAGCTAACCGAACCAAACCGGCGTGTGAAGGTTGACCCGTCGGCGCGTGGTCTTGACTGCTTCATCGCTTGACTAAGCTTCATCTTGTCTTCTACGTCTCGAACTGCCTCTTTGAGAATTTCAGCAGAGTCTCGGCTGTGTCGGCTATTTTTCCTAGGAAATTTGGCAGAAGTCCGATAGGATTCTAGGTTAGGAAATCCTACCGAAACTCCCCCATCTTTTTGGCTTGATCTCGGCTTCACTGATCTTCGGGATCCTCTGGAAAATTTTCCAGAATCCCAACTGTACTTCGCCAATTGTCTCGCGAAATTTTGGCAGAATTCCGATTGTTTCGGCCTCGAATTTGGGCAGAGTTCCGACAGATTTCACGTCTGAGGAAAATCTGTCGAAAAGCCCTCCCCTCACGAACCGATCAAGAACCGCGTTGTTAGAGCCACGAACTCGCTGACCGAGCTCGCCTAAGGACTCTACAGGAATTTCTGAAAATTCCGGCAGACGTTCGGCTATACCGAACGCTCGTTCGTGCCCGAAACGGAAGCACGAACAGCTCCTACTCTAAACCAGACCGGTTAACCAGAATCCCGAACAGTGGGTTCGGGCGGTCGAACCATCCCGAGGCGTCGGGTTTTATCCCCGAGCACCTCCTCCCGTCGCCGGCCAGCCTTTCGCCGCCGGCGACCTCCTCCTCCTCCTCCTCCTCCTCCTCTCCCTTCCCTCTTCTTTCTCTCTCTTTTCTTCTTCTTCTTATTGGTGTGAAGAAAAAAGGGGGGGGGGGGGGGGGGGGGGGGGGGGTAGCCTCCTTTTTATAGGAGAAGGGGCTTGGTCCCCAAGTTTGCTACAGTAGTTTTTTTTTTTTTTAAATGATATGCATAACCCGTATTCTGACTCGGGTTTTACGTATCATCGGTCTTCGAAAAATTCTCATTTCTTCACGCAATGATCACAATCATTTTCTTCTACTCCCACATTTAATTTCATCATTTTCGGACAAAACAAAATATCCGCCTTTCTGCGTTGCGTTTTCTTTTCGTTCATCTTCTTTGCTTGCGCCGTTTTCATGGAAATATTACCGGAAAAATCCCGGAAATATTTTTAAAAATAACTATAAATAGTATAGTTATTTTTCCCCGCTTCACTCCCGCTCCGAATTATTTATTTTTAATAAATAATCCGTCGCGAGACGGGTTGTTACATCCTCTTCTCTTTTTTTACAGGGACAAGCCACCATGCCATGAAGAAATCAAAGCCCTCGAAAAGCGGTACCATTGCAGTTCTGTTTTGTTGCTCTGGACGGTGTCTATACCTATTCATTCAAAACCGTAGACCTTCCTGTCCTACCATAAATGTGACAAAAAAGCGGACTCAAAAACATAGTGGAGTCCTCCTTCAATTTCCTATCTATCTCACAACACCCCTATATATCCTCTCTACTAAACTTCCAGCTACTTTTTGGTTTAACGTTTACACTGTTGTTGGTTGTTTTTAGTGTGTGTTCTTGCTACTAAGTAAATAATTGCTCAGGTTTGCTTTATGATTCGGAAAATTACTTATTCGTGTGGTTTATGTGATTTAGTATCATCTCTATATAGGTACTAAGGTTCTTGCTAGCATTGAACCTTTGATTTTCTTTTGATGGTTTTCTCCTTTTGAGTATCCATGTTGGTTGTTTGAGTGTATGTTATTTCTATTAAGTAAATAGTTGCTCATATTTGCATTGTGCTTCAGAAAACTTGTTATTCATGTGCTTTGTGTGATGTTATTATTGAAGAAACTTCGATTTGAGAGAAAATCGTGATTTTATCTTTCTTTTCTTTTGCCATCTGATAAGATTTTTGTGTTTTTTTTATTATCCTAAATTTGAGATTGTAAATAACCAGAAATCAAAGACACAACAAGTTCTTTAATTAACACAAGCCACTCATTGGCCTCATCATAAGCAATCCTATCCCTTGCTAGTCAATGCAGCCAAATCCATACATCTCCCTTGGCAAAGAGTAAGTAGAATTTCTTCTCTTCCCTATATATAAGTATACCCCACACAAAAACGAATCCACAGGGCACAAAAAGTAACTCCGATACAGCCGATAGTGCTCAAAATGATGCTCTGAGTTGTGCTGGATATCCTCAAGGTGAGAACGGAGCCAACAACCACTCTTTACACACTATAGGGCACCTTGACTGTTGATCCAATCAGACACTTAAAGATTTAACATCAGTTGCTTGTTAATTGGACCTTCATCATTAGTTGACGAGCCATCCCCAATAGATTTTTGAGAAAACTCACTCAATAGCACATTTTGACTTGCATATTTTCGGACTAGCACTTTTTTTATTGTGCTATTAGTAACTAACACTTTTTCTGTGCAGAGGCTTCACTACCCTGTACATGCGCCTGGTGAGTTGGTGAAATTTTAGGGTTGTTGTGAAATTTTGGGGGAGGCGACTGAATAATTGGGGGGATTTTTGAAATTGATAACTGAGTATGAAAATTCCAATAATATTTTGTTGGCGGAATCGAATTGAGAGAAATCTAAAGTGGGGTTTGTTTGTTTAGTAAAATGTTTTAAACTAATGTGGTATGCGACTTTTCCGTATTTCATCCTCTCTCTGTTCGAGATCTTTAAATTAGACAACACAGTAGGATAATGTTCCCAGAAATTGCGATGAGATTTCTATGGGTTCAGTCTTTGTTCGTAGTTTGAATCTAATTAGTTGAGGTAAAAGAATTGTCTAAAGTGTAGATATGAACCTTACAGTACTATATGATCGTTCATTTATGAAAATAGTGACTTATGTGGACTTTTCCCCATTTGCAGGTAATCTTGATCCAGACTGCATCCCACCTTTCGAACCTGATGATGATGTATGTGACAATTGCTTACCGGAGAGGTGGTTCATACGGAATCACTATCCAAGAGGAAGGAAAGTCCATGCATACTCCAAATCTGATTACTTTTGAATTACCACTTGCTTTAAAAAAGAAGGAGAAGGTGATGGATAAAATAATGAAATCTTAGTATGGTAAGTTATTCGATATACCACTGAGAAGCCTCGCATTCTCCGGTCAACTCGTACATGCATTACTAACACGTCAACTGTGATATCGGAGGCGACACGAGGCTTGGTTTGTGTTCGGCGGAAAACCGATAAGTTCTCCTTGAGGGAGTTCTGTATAGTTATCAGACTGAAATATGATCCGTACGAGAAAACAGCATAGGAAGCGGCACAAAACGGTGGAGGCTGTGGACCTTAATGCTAAGACGGATACGATTGAACTAACACAAGGTAGGAATTTGTTTAAAAGTTGTAGCATATTCTGTATAGTTAATAAGCAAATTTAAATGTAATTGTCTGGATATATAACAGTAGGATTAACAGATAGTAGACAAACCTCTGAAATATCTGTTGATTTTGGTTTAAAACAGCTGCTCCAACGCATTGGGACACATTGACTGGTAAATGCAAAGAAGGAAATATCAAGCAGCTAACACACTCATAGTCACCTGTAAATCCCTCTCTGTTCTGAACAAAAACCCCCTGAACACGGCATCATCTTCCTCTAATATATCAATATCAGCAAGCTCTTTCCCACCTTTAATCTCATCGTTGAACATTGGTGCGCCATATTTCGCAAACAGAGAGACATGATCTTGGATATATGCATTTATATGCTCTAGACTCAAAGGCAATACATATGGTACGGGCCCCGTCGCAACAGATTCTTTGCCACCAGAACCAAACAACAATATTGGTGGCTGTTCTATACCAGAAGATGCTTCATTCATGGGCTCTTCAACATCATCTACGCCATGTTAATCATCTGGCTCCATTGAATTGCATCAAGACTGTCATAGTCACCTAAAGGAGTTTCAGCCGTTGTTTCTTCAATTTCATCTTCATCTTCACTTCTAGACCTTGATCTGTCTGAGTCATAAGATCTACTAGACGATCTCTCACTTTCTGAAGGCAACAGTTCTCCAAAGTCCCCATATTCACCATTCAAACAAAGTGCATCTTCTGAATCATCACCATCACAACCAAATGAGTAAAATGTTTGTGTTTCTTTCAAAATTGCATCACCAGTCTGAATTTCCCAGTCCATAATCCGACACTGCATGAATCTGTTCTTGCAACTCTACCCGAATTTGATCCGAAACCGCTACCACCCGCTAGACTTAACAGCAACTGCTGGAAAGTTCCATGTCCACAGGTTCCTCTTGCTTCTTTTGTCATACCACTGTTTAGTGTAACGTTAACCCCTTCTTCGACGCCTTTCTCGAACTCCACATACAAGCTAACCCCGTCGTTTCTTTTCCTTACCACTTTGAATGTATCCAGACCATCTTCACTCCCAATACAAATTGGCGGCATCTTGGAGGCTGCAATTGAGCTCACCTTGGCTGGTGCCAAATAAGTCAGCCTACAAGTTCTATCACATCTACCAGTGAACTCATTGACGACTCTTGACTTATATGATGAAACTGAATCATCGCTTCCTAGTGTTATGAATTTTCCGTATGTCCCAAAATCAATTGAGAATTCCCAATCCCCTGATGTTGACCGGTTCCACTTCCCCGCCACCACATAAATCGGATCACCCTCAACCTAGAAAAACTAATACAAATGCGTTCAATTAACATATGTTCATCCTGTTGCAACATACGTTCATCACCACAAAACATACGTTCATAAAGTATGTTTTTAAAAATTAATGAGAATTCATACGACCATAAACGAGGTTACATTCACCATCTGGCTATTGTTTGACTTTTTAACCTCATAACTTACGGTCATAGTTAGAAATAGTGGATACATTCATGTAATGTGGGTTATCTCGTGAACATTCATAACTAGTAGTATCCTATATTTTACCTTCTTGCTAGAGTCAATGCACGAGGTTCCTTAACCCAATTCCTACACACTAAATTTAGTTAAAAATAATACAAATAAATGCTATCATGGAAGACTAATTTTTAGTTTCCGAATAATACAATTTTTATTTTCCGAATAATACAAATTTTTGGTTTCCGAATAATACAATTTGTCATTTAATATTCTTCATAATATGTACATGACCATGACCACAAAAGATAATAAAATTATTATCTATACATGTATGTTGTTTCATTCTATTCCGACAAAACTATCCAACTAAATCGAGCTGACGAGGTTTATATCATCCCTGTACACTAATTGAAAAAAACTATTTGGGAATTTAGATCTAAGAAATTACCAAAATATATGGAAGAAGGCCAAAAGAGAACTTAAATGCGGGTTGTAATGGTGTTACCTCCACCATTTAATGCAGCTCTTGTTCCTGATGATTGGCGAGATAATTTGCATTCATTTTCTCTGGGTGTCGTAGATGGGGGAGTTAATTCCCAACCTCCTTCCTCAGACAGCTCCAGAAATAGATAAGGTTTATATTCTAGATCTACTTTCGTTTATGTCTTACACATTTAATGAACTCACCTACGTCTGTTGCATTAAATGAACTCACTCCGTAACTCTCTCTCACTTCACACTCGCGCGTAATACAAATTCGAAATATGCCTCTCCATATTCTCTCTCCTGACGCGCCTAAAGTGGGATGTGCAGTGCACGACAAACCTTCCTTTCCTCTCTCCACACGCGCCTCAATTGGGATGTGCAGTGCACATCAGACCTTCCTCTGCTCTCTCTACACGTGCCAAGGTTGATAGGTGTTGTGCACGTTATTAGGGTTAATATATAGTTTCAATTATTTTAGAAGTGAAAAGTGTTATCCAATCAATTCCAAAGTAAAAAATGCAAACTCAAAAAGTGCTAGTTCTGCCATAAATCCCTAGATTTTCATCAAGCGTGTGAAGGTCTATCACCCATGCACGCATTGCGAAACTCTTTATATACACAGGAAAAAAGTATTACGATGGGTTTTGGAGTAAACGCCACGCCAGCTTTGCCAAGAGTGCCTGATTAAAGCCTTCCGATACATGTTTTTTTGTGTGGAAAGTAATTGTATAAAATAAGTTTCACCACAAGTTCACGACCACACACCCGATCACATCAGAGAGAGAGAGAGAGAGTTATGGCAATATTTTTGATCATAGTGTTTCCGAGAAGAAGAAAACTATGTTCTTTCTTAGCACAACCAAATAGTTTCACAAAATGAGTCACCACAAGATTTAACTAATGCTATCAAACAACACGTACACTCGTAAGAAAATTTGCAGGCAATTGGAATAGAAAACTAAAGCATAAAAACATCGATTTTAATTTACATACAAAAGAGAAAACTTAGTATCGCCATTCTCACAAACCCTAACTCTCTTGTATAAAACGCTGTGTTTAGAAGAAAGATAAAGAATAATGTTTTTTTTTTTGTTTTTTTTTTGGTCTGGAGATAAAGAATAATGTATTTCCCTTTCTTTATTGAGAATTTTCAAAACAGAGTTGCAAATGATCGATCAGAGGAAAACGAATCCAATCTCAATACAAGAAAGAACACTCCAAAACTCCATTAACATTCTCCCACACGAATATCAAGCTCCCAAGCTTCACACTCCCAAGACTTGATCCTCTCCTCTCTTTTGTTACCCCAAATACTGATACACTCAACATGCCTTTTCTCTACCACCCTCTTCTTTATTTATATCATTTCCCTTCACAACTCTGTTTCTTCTCCCCTATCAGCAATAACTATAACATTAAACCTTTGAAACTTATCAAAAACATTGAACCTTCTTTTCTTAACCTGTCAAGAGGAGTGCCTCCAAAGGTATCCCCATGTGTTTCCTTCTCGGTAGATCCTCATTGCATTGTTTGTTTAAATTGGACAGGAATTGTTAATTAAGAATCGAGACAATTATTAATGATTTTCTACTTTCAGGTCATTTCCGTTTCCCTTTAGAGCTATATCCAGGATATCTTTCTCAAGACTAAACATAAACCACCGAGGCTTGTTGTTGGATTGGGGGGAAAAATATATATATATTTATATACACACACAAACCGGCTAGGTAATTCTGGATACATGGTGTTACCTCTGCTAAAATAACTGTGCCTGTGAAAATAGCAATGCATTTAACAAAAATATATCATCAGCTTTTGGTCTTTCGTTTGAAATCAGAAGCTTTGGGAACAAGCATGCATGTTGTTGTCAATATCCATTTCTAGAAAACCATGTCTACCATTCTATCACCTTCATCGTCGATGAATTCCTGGACAAAACAAAGAAAAGAAAAGAGGGAGAATGATTGGAGGTAAAGAAAGGAAATAATCAAAGCCAAGGTGGCGAATAAGGTTTACTGGTGAATAAGCGGTTGAAGTACGTGGTTGTACACTTGTTGCGTGTGTTTCTTTTTTTTTGGATAAAATGTAAATATATTAGCCCACTTGGGGTTAAAGTTTTTTACAATAGCAAAATGGAAACAGATTTTCAGCTAACCCCTCAAAAAAAAAAAATAGAGAAAGATGATGCATCGCAATAGATAGCTTGGAATTGAACATTTAGGAATAAGTGAACCATTCAGAAAGAAGGCCGTCGAATCTGGATAAGCCAGAACCAGCCAGAATTTTGTCTTTGATCGCTCGATCGATAGACTTGAAAGTGATTTGGAACGGAAGAGGTGAGCCGTAATGAGTCCTTGAGTTTCTTTCCCTCCAAATGTAGTAAACTGCTGTTTGAACTGCGATTTTCTTTAGAGTAGTCGAGTGCCCAAATTTAGGAGTTACCATCCATGAGATTAATTCATCCCAGACCTGAAAATTAAGAAGTTGTTCTCCAAGTTTAGAAAAAACTAGATTCCAAATTTGTTGACTATAAGAACACCAGATGAAAAGATGGTCCCTGGTTTCTCGTCGGAATCGCACATAGGGCAAGTAAAAGAAATAGCCATTCCCCAACACTTTAGCCTACTCCGTAGAGTGATGTAGCAGATACTACGATTTCTTCACTCCACTTCAGACGTGCTGCTCAAGTTTGCGTGGAGAGTTTTATCTCGTTTATTCATTGGGGTTTTGGACTTTTATTTTGATTTGGCTTTATCTACTTCGTTTGGAGATTTTCTTTAGATTTAGGATTTAAGATAGGGAGATAGGGGATCCCCGTACCTAATTCCTCTAGTACCTTTAAAGAAACCATGGATAGAACCATTAAGCCCTACTGAGTAGGCTGCACTAGTGACACATTCTTTTATCCAGCTGATGTAGATAGGGGGAAACTGTAGCGCAACTAGACAAGGAAAGATGGAGTGCCAACTTATAGAGTCAAAAGCTTTGGCTATGTTTATCTTGATAGTAGCCCTTGGAGGCCCCTTGTCCTTATGATACCCACTAACAATTTCTGAAGCAAGTAAGCAATTTTCCATTAAGAGTCTTCCTTTTATAAAAGTAGTTTGGTTAGGCAAGATGATTCTTGGGATTAGGGGCTTGAGCTTTGAAACCAGTAACTTTGAAATAGTTTTGTATAGAGTGTTGCAGCAGGAGATTGGCATGTAGTCTTTGATTATAGTTGCTCATGGGAACTTAGGGACAAGGGTGAGAATAGTAGAGTTTGTAGCCGTAGGAAGGGAAGAGGTAGCAAAGAATTTTGTGATAGCTCCCACAGCCTCGTCACCCAAAATGGACCAAGCAGCTTAATAGAATGCAGATGTAAAACCATCTAGTCCTGGAATTTTGTTGGGATTTAGCTTGAATAAAGTTCTTGTGATGTCCTCTACAGATGGCATAGCAGAGAGGGAGGCACAATCAGCTGTAGAACAAGAGAAACTTGAGAAAGGCTGGACTTCAGGAAGGATATGCACTGATGGAGGAGAGACATGTGGGCCCAATATGTTGATGAAGTGCTCCAGGGCAATGTTTCCCATATCTAGATTGTTCACCGCAACTCTACCATCCATGGCAGTTAAGGTATGAATCAGGTTGTAGGCAGCCATTGCTAGAAGAACCTTGTGGAAGTAACTTGGGTTTTGGTCGCCTAGTTGTAACTAATTTATTCTTGATTTTTGCTTGAAAAAGGCTTCTTCAATATCTTTTAACTTTGAGTAAACCATTTGGCAATTTCTCTCCTCTTAGAAATGAGCCTCATCTGGATTGGTTAGAGCTTGTACCTGCGCAAGTTTCAACAAACGGTTTTCTTTTGTATTTGTGAGAAGTTATCTCTGTTTAAGGTATTGAGAGCTCTCTTCAATGCTTTCTGATTTTTACTCAGGGAAGAAAGAGTATTATCCTCAATTCCAGTGCTTAACCAGGCTGTAATTACAGTGGGAAGGAAATATGGGTGGCCAGTGAGGTAGTTGAAGAATTTAAACGGTTTGGTTCCTCAGAGAGGACTAGGGGTGGAAAGGTTAATGAGACAGGGATATTGATCAAATATATCAGGGGCTAAGAAAAAAGCAAGGCTTTGGGGGTAAGCACTAAACCAAGATTCATTGATCAAAGCTCTGTTAAGCTTTTTAGCTTTGGGATCCAAAGGTCTTTTGTTGGTCCAGGTGAATAGGGGCCCATAAAATCTCAGGTCTCTAACCTCTAAGCAGTCTAGGCATCTCTTGAAATCCATCATCTGGGGCAGAAGGTAAGAGGGAGTTGCACTTGAATTTTCAGAGGGATGAGTAATCTCATTAAAATCTCCAGCTAACAACCAAGGGAAGGAGTGGAGCTGGAGGTTAGTACAAAGGGAATCCATGTCATTCCAGAGAAGCTCTCTATCCTCTTTAAAGTTTGATGCATAGACGACAGTGTAGATGAAGGGCATCAGGTTTGAACCTTCCATTCTGACTGAGAGCATTTAACTAGTCTTATGGACCAGAGTGCCAACAAAGGGCGCTTTCCAGATCATGATAACTATTCCACCTTTGTCTTCAGAATGATTTGAGATGAAGGAGTAGAGAGGGCAGAGGGATTGCATCACATGGTTCTGGTTAGATTATTTCACATGGGTTTCCAAAAAATAGCACCAAAATAAATACTATTACTACTAAGCCAGTTCTTAAAAGCATGATACTTTTCAATATCATTAATGCCCCTGGCATTCCAAAAAAAGGTTTTGATCGACATAAAGACTAGGATTGGGACTCCCCTGGAGGCAGGGAAGAACCCTTTAAAAGGGTAGTGATTTTAGGTGGATCTGGGAGGAGAGATTGGTTGTGACTGCATAGTATTCACAGAGCTAGCACTCGATGGAGTGTGAGCTACTACTAAAGAAGGGGGAGCTAAGCTCCATTGGAGAGGCATCACCAGTTGGGATAGAAGCCCAAACTGTAGATTTGGTAAACTTAGAACTAGAGGAAACTAAAGGAGGGCTGGAGGATGTGGATGGGGGGAGGGGAGGGAGCTGACTTGGGGTAAGAGGAGGGTTCTAGTTGGGCGGTTGAGGAGGAGGCCAGAGCACGGAGCCTCCGTACAAGGTGGTAACACGACAGATTTAGGTTAAGCGCGAGAATAGAGGAAAGCAGGAGAGAAAAGAGAAAGAAAAGAGATTTTTCCACTTTTAAAGTTTAAAGAAAATTAACTTTAGAAGAGAGTTACTTACATCTAAAATTGAAAAACGGAACAAAACTGATTATGAATTATACTAACGTATCAATCTCATAAGAGTCCATAGATTCTTGTAATACCGTAGATTAAATTCTTTAAGCAAAAATGCCAAAAAAACCAATTCTACAATGACTTTCATCAATCCATAAAACAAAGTAGAAACACAAGAAAAATCTAACACAATCTGTCACCATCCTTGTTGATGGGGGATTCCCTCACCGGTCTATAAAGAAATTCGATGGCCGGTAAGGGTTAAAGGTGGCTTTAGTAGTGATATATCATGGTTTTTACCCGTTTTTGACCATGATATAAGTCATTTTTGTAGAGTCTTTTTGGTGTATTTGGTGTCTTTTAGAGTCTTTGCAGGTAAATGATCAATTGGAGCCAAATGGAAGCTTTTGGAGCATTTTGGAGTATCGAAGAGGAAAGGGCTGAAAAGATCAAGTCAAAGTCGAACAGAAGAGCCAGCGTCGATCGACAGAGGGCATCATTGTCGATCGACACGGGTTTTGGCGAGACAAGAAGATTTTCCAGTGAGTGTCTTGTCGATCGAGAGGAATTCTATCTGTCGATCGACACGGAGGTTTAATGAAGAAAATCCTTCTCTGGCCAAAGTTTCCGGACGTTTTTCCCTAGGCCCAATCCGACTTTTACCTCTTGTATATATAGTTTTACCTAGGTTTTCATGTCACGATTCTGTTTTTCAATGAGACTTGGAGAGATATTGCTTAGGGAGAGCTTTTCAGAGATTTATTCAGAGATTTCAGACTTTCTGCATCGAACCCTTTTGTACCTCTAACCTTATCTCTTTTATGCAATATTATTCATTCATTATGATTTTATTTATCTCTATGTCTGAGTAGTTTGCTTGTTAGGTTGTGGGGAATTCTAGGGTTTTGATGAGAAATTGTTAGGATTGAAAATCTGTTAGGGTTTATCTTTTGGTTCTTCATCTAGATTGTTTCTATTGCTAGATCTAGCTTGATGACCTAGAATCTGGATCTTAGGTTGTTTAATAGATACGGAAGTGTTATTAATAACTTGAACTAGTCTTAGATGAGCAGAATTACCTCTTCGCAAAGGAATTTGGTTTAGGGATTCTGTGAACAATTGACCCTGAACTTAGTGCTTGCTTGGATTCAATAGATTTGCAAAGGAATTTGGAATATAGGGATCTAGGGATAGATAGTCTCTGCAACGGAAGTTGATTGGCTTTACATTCGTGTTTGAGTTCTAGAACGGTTCTTAACAAACCCTGCAGTATTTTTATCCTTGATTTCGATTCATACCCGAAGAATTACCCATCACCTAGCTTTTGTTTCATTGATTTACTAGAAAATTAAACCATCTCTTGCTTTGTTTTAATTATTTGCATTACATCACATCATTCTTGCTTAGCATAATTCAAAATCTAAAATTGATTGTGTATTCAATTCTCTGTGGATTTCGACCCCGAAGTAGTACAAAGATCTCTTAATTTGAGGGAGTAGCTCAGGGTAAATTTGAGCATATCAAGTAGAGGAAGGGATAAGAAGATGGTAACCAACATCACAAAAGATCAAAAGGTAGATCTGAGAGAAAAACGCAAGTCAAATCACCAAAATCTTCCACACTTGAAACGAACGACGCGAGTAAACTGCATTTGTCTAAGTCAACTTGGCCATGTTGGATTGATGAATGGCAGTGAAAGTACTAAGTATACGTTTAGAGATTTTGGTTGGTGGTTGGTCAGTCCGATCCAAGCTCCCAAGCTGGGATAAATCAGTCGCGAGCTGAACAACCAATGGATACAGATGAACCAATCGAAAACTTGCAAGCAGAGCTCGACCCCGAGGAGATGAGTAATTCCCAAGAAGCAGAATGGGCAGATGAAGCCCGTAAAGCACCAGAATGCCCTGACTGGAGGATCCCAATCCTGGAATATATCATCTACGGAACAATCCTGCTCAACAGAAACAAAGCCGGGAAACTCAGAACAAAGAGTGCCTATTTCTGCATCATTAACGGAAGATTATAAAGACGAAGCATCTTCGGACCATGCCTGATCTGCGTCCACGGAGATGAGATCAACCATGTCATGTCAAAGCTACATAGCGGGTCTTGTGGCAGCCATTCCGGAGGTCGAGCCTTAGCACTCAGGATCAGCAAACAGGGGTACTTCTGGCCAACAATGCTACCAGATTGCGCAACATTCCCAACTAAGTGCGAAAAATGCCAAAAACACGCGCCGATCCTTCACCAACCAGCGGAGCTGCTCTCATCTATATCAAGTCCATACCCATTCATGCGATGGTCAATGGACATAATCGGACCTATGGTTCGATCAGGACCAAAGCAACTCGAATATGTACTGGTCCTAACAGACTACATCACTAAACGAATATAAGCGGCAGCCTATCAACAAATCCATTTGGAACAAGTCAAGAATTTCATATGGAAGAACATCATATGCCGCCATGGACAACCATATGAGATAGTAACCAACAATGACACCCAGTTCACCTTTTTCGCCATTGCCGGGGACTTGAAATTACCATTCGATTTTAGTTACTAGAATTGTGTCTAAGTTTTTATTTTCAGTTTTATTTAATAACTTTTACTTGTTCTTTTTCTTCTGTGTTTCAGGTGTATGCCTAATCACAGAACTAGGAGCTACATGGATAAAAAGTTACTTGAGCTTAATCCAGAGATCGGAAGGTTAAAGCGTGAACTCAGAGCAGCAAGGAAGCCAGTCACCATGGTTAACACCGTAGTGCTTATTCAGAACGCGGAGGGTTTGTTCTTTGACAGAGAAGGAAACCGACGCAATGAGCTGGGTCAGAGACTAGATGGTGATGAGAATGTCATCGCTGAGCAGCTTGAGCTACAAGGAGGCGAGATAGTTGAGCGCCATCTGGGCGCGAATGAGGTGGACGTATCACTAGCTGACTTTAACAGGCCCGACAAGTTCTATGCCAACAAGTCCATAATCAGACCTCCTACCTTTGAGAGGAATGATTTCCAGATTTCTCCATAGTACTACACTCTCATTTGACAGCATCAGTTTTATGGACTCTCCAATGAGCACCCTATGGATCACATTGAGATGGTGGAGGATCTAGTTAGTGGTATCAAAGCTAATGGGGTTAGCAACGACTACTTATTCTGCAAGCTTTTCCCCTACTCTCTTGCTGGGAAAGTAGCTAGGTGGTTGAAGCAACTTCCTCCAGAATCATTGACGACTTGGGAAGCGAAAAAGAACGCCTTTTTGAACTACTTCTATGATGATGCGAGATCCGAGGAGCTGAGAACCAGGATCACTACCTTTTCTCAAGGGCCTTCGGAGTTATTCAAGGAGGCTTGGATTCGCTTTCAGTACTACCTGAGAGATTATCCACATCATGGATTCAGTGATGCCCAGTTGCTTAGCACATTCTTTAGAGGAGTTGATTGGAGGTATCAGATGGCTCTCAATTCCGCAAGCAATGGGAACTTCATGACTAGGAGTCCACAGGATGCACTGACTCTCATTAAGAACTTGGCTTCGAGCAACACCGCTGGGCTGTCAGAACACGAAAGGCAGAAGCAAGTTGGGAGTCTAGAGAGCAGTCATCTTGCAGAGGTGCAAGCTCAGTTGGATCTCTTGTTGGGAAAGAACAAGAAAGCTGTCCACTTTGCTCCAGAGGTTGAGGCTATAGGAGATGATGGAGATGAGGACTGCAACTACATAAGTGGGACTAGTTTTCAGGGACAGAGGTTTGGTAATTAGCAGGGTAACAGAGGCTTCAATGGAAACAACCCAAGGACTATCTTCACTGGGAATCAAGGTTCACCTAGCTATTCTCCTAGGCCGCAGCTTCAGAAGACCGAATTTCAGGAGCCTTTCCAGAGCAACTACGCAAGGAACTATGGCTCATCTTCTTACCAGAAACCTCCTGCTCAAACACAAGAAAGTGAGATGAAATCAATGCTTGAGCATATTTTAGAGGGTCAGCAAACGATGACCGTGAACTTCAATGGCAAAATGGATGCTATGTACCAAGACTTGAATGGGAAGTTTGAGGCTTTGAACACCCATGTCAAGAAATTGGATACTCAGTTTGCTCAAACGGCAAAGAATTCAAGGAGGCAAGAGGGGTTTCTTCCATCTAGGACTGATGCTAATCCAAAGCATACTGTTGATGCCATCACCACAAGGAGTGGAAAGACTCTCCAAGGGCCTAATTTGAAGAAGGGACTTAGTGCAGAGCAGTTGGATGAGCTTGAGCAAGTTGAAGGTGAATAAATTATTCCAGGGACTTCTCCGTCGATCGACAAGGATGGTCAGTGTCGATCGACACGGATCGAAAGTCGCGATTCGGAAATTCCAGGGCCTCCTCTGTCGATCGACAACCCTATACCCGTCGATCGACACGGGCCACAAACATGCCCAACTTCGTCCAAATCTTCAGACAAGGCAGAGGAGAGAGTTTACAAGCCCAAGCTACCCTATCCAAGGAGGGAGAAGAAGTCTAAGGTGGAGTTAGAGGATGCTAAGTGCAAAGCTATCATGGATAAGCTAGTTGTGGAGCTCCCTTTGATTGATGCTGTTAAGATTAGTCCAGTGATCCGACGGTACGTGAAGAGGATGGTCACTAAGAACTTGGGTATTGAGGAAAGAGCTGCAATGATTTCAAAACAGGTGAGTGCAGTGATTCAGAACAGGATTCCAGAAAAACTCACAGATCCAGGGAGCTTTGTGTTGGATTGTTTTCTCTTCAAGGATAGGTTCCCGAGGTCTCTTTGTGATTTAGGCTCTGGTGTCAACCTCATGCTATACTCAGTTGCTGTTGGGCTTGGAATGACTGATTTCCAGCCTACTAGGATCTCTCTTATCCTAGCCGACAGATCAGTAAGGATTCTAGAAGGAATATTAGAGGATGTCCCAATCAAGGTTGGGGATTGCTTGATTCCTAATGATTTTTTGGTCTTGCGGTACAATGAGGAACCCAAGGATCCTCTTATTTTGGGTAGACCCTTCTTAGCTACAGCAGGTGCTATGATTGACTGCAAGGGGGCAATATTACTCTGAGTGTGGGGGATCTTCAGATGAAGTTTGAGATGGACAAGTTGATGAGGAGACCCACCATTGATGGTCAGAATTTCTTTGTGGATACACTCACCGACCTCGCACAGGAAGTTTTCAACGAGATGCATCCCATTGATCCCTTGGAAAGGACTTTGGTGAACTATGTGATAGAGGAAGGACAGCTTGATGAGGATGCAAGTGGGTATGCAAGGATGATGGACGCTAGCAAGGAGTTGAAGCAGTTGGTTTTTAGTGCTGAATTGGGTGAAACTTTAGTGAAAGCTACTAAGGTCAGTGATTGGAGTGAACAAAAAGCTCCAAAGCTCGAACTCAAACCACTTCCAGTCGGGCTAATGTACGCTTTTCTTGGTCCTAATTCCACTTACCCTGTGATTGTTAATGCTTCATTAAACAATGCAGAGCTCACTCTACTACTAAGCAAGCTGCGGAAGTTTCGCCCAGCTCTTGGCTATTCTCTTGATGATATTGTAGGGATCTCTCCAGACTTGTGTATGCATAGGATCCACCTTGAGGATGAGAGCAAGTAATCTATTGAGCATCAGAGGAGGCTTAATCCAAATTTGCAGGATGTTGTCAAGAAGGAGATCTTGAAACGTCTAGAGGCTGGGATCATCTATCCCATTTCAGACAGTGTTTGGATTAGTCTTGTACATGTGGTTCCAAAGAAGGGAGGAGTCACAGTGGTGAAGAATAAGAAGAATGAGCTGATTCCGATGAGGATCGTGACTGGACACAAGATGTGCATAGATTACAGGAAGCTCAACGCAACCACCAGGAAGGACCACTTCCCTTTTCCCTTCATTGACCACATGTTGGAGAGGCTTGCGAATCATCCCTACTACTGTTTCCTTGATGGGTATTCTGGGTTTTTCCAAATCCCCATCCATCCAGAAGACCAGGAGAAGACCACATTTACTTGTTCTTATGGGACTTTTGCATACCGCAGAATGCCCTATGGACTTTGTAATGCTCCTACGATGTTCCAGCGGTGTATGATGTCTATCTTCACCGACATGGATGACTTCTCATTCTATGGTGATTCTTTCAAGGGCTGTCTTGATAACTTGGAGAAAGTGCTTGCTAGATGTGTGGAGAAGCACTTGGTTCTTAACTGGGAAAAGTGCCACTTCATGGTGAAAGATGGCATTGTACTTGGCCACAAAGTTTCAGCTGATGGAATCGAAGTGGATCGTGCCAAGATCGAAGTGATGACAAGTCTTCAGCCGCCTACTTCAGTCAAGGAGATTCGCAGTTTCCTTGGACATGCTGGCTTCTACAGGAGATTCATCAAAGACTTCTCCAAGATTGCTCGCCCACTCACCACATTGCTCTGTAAGGATGTCAAATTTGATTTTGATGCTAATTGTTTAGCTGCTTTTGAACAGATTAAGCAGGCTTTGGTGAGTGCTCCAATAGTGCAACCTCCAGACTGGGATTTGCCTTTCGAGGTGATGTGTGATGCTAGTGATTATGCAGTTGGGGCAGTGTTGGGTCAGAAGAAGGACAAGAAACTTCATGCTATCTATTATGTTAGTAGGACCCTAGACGAAGCTCAGAAGAACTATGCAACTACTAAAAAGGAGTTGTTGGCCGTGGTTTTTGCTTTCGAGAAGTTTCATCCCTACTTGATTGGAGCTAAGGTGATAGTGCACACGGACCATTCAACACTCAAGTACTTGATGCAGAAGAAGGATGCCAAGCCGAGGTTGTTGAGATAGATTCTCCTTCTCCAAGAGTTTGACATTGAGGTTAAGGACAAGAAAGGAGTGGAAAATGGTGTTGTGGATCATATATCGCGCATTCGGATTGAGGACACCATCCCCATTGATGATTACTTTCCAGAGGAAAGTGTGCATTTCATTGAGATTGGGTGTCAATCGAGCAAGGGTGAGAATCAACCAAGTGACGGAATTCCAGAGGTGCGTCCGTCGATTGACATTACCAGCCTTTGTCGATCGACGGGTTTCACACCTAAACAACGGTCAGTCACAGAACGATCCTTGTCGACCGACGGGGAATGTCTCTGTCGATCGATGGGGTTTCCACAGAGGTAAATCTTGCTCTTTTCAATCACGTTCAATTTTTCTTTGATTTCTTTTGCCAACTTCAGGCTTGATAACACTAGGGACAGTGTTATTTAAGTCTGGGGGAGGTAGTTGATAACTTAGTTTTTTTATTTTTTTGAGAGTCAGTCAAAATTATTTTGTTGTTTTATTGAGTCTAAACTAGTTAGGAACAACCCTTCTTTTGGTCTAGTGGAGTGTATTTTTCAGCATGTGACCATTCTTCCAGAATCAGTTTCAGAGTTAGACTAATGGAAAATCCTAGGATTGATCAGTTGACTGGAGACGTCTGCTACTTCCAGTATAATCCGCCAAGTCAGAGCTACTGCACGGTTTTCTTTGAGATCAATGTTCATAGTGCTTGATTCCTCATTCATACTTGACTAATGCACCCCTGTTGAAAGTGGTTCTCCTCTCCCTTTATTCTTTCATTAAATAAAAAAAAAAATCATTTGTGTTAGGATTGGGGTGAAATGATAGCTCTTGATTATAAGATGAGGAATAAAAACCAGTGAGTCTGTACTCAAGAGGTGATCACCCAGAGCTCAAAAGCAGCAGTTTGAGTCCCTTAGAACGGATGTAGAGGACGAGCAATCTCGCGAGCCTGTCTCCTCACAAGGAACAATAGTAGTGAGTCACGACCATGTCTCCTAACAAGGAACAACATTAGTGAAATATGCACTGCTTTGAGTCTCAACAATCATAGGAAATAGGGTAGAGAAAAGAATAAGTCTGGGGGAGAGGAAGTGTAGTATAGGATGCTTTGTCATGGTACAATATGGGAATGAGTCTAGAAGGCTCTTGGCTTTGAGAACATTGAGACCAAGCGATGAAGACTAACGGATTAGGCTGCGAAGTGGTAGAAGAATTTGGAAGGTTGCGAGTGTCTGCGGAGAAGTACATGGTGGTCTGATTCTGGTTGGTTCTGGATTATGTGGTTCACTAGATGGAAGGGTCAGTGCATTGCATCAAGGGAAGGTAAATTCTGTGTTTTCAAACCTCTTTCACATTCTTGGTTTATGTTTTGCTTGAGGGCAAGCAAATGCTAAGTCTGGGGGAGTTGATATATCATGGTTTTTACCCGTTTTTGACCATGATATAAGTTGTTTTTTAGAGTCTTTTTGGTGTTTTTGGTGTCTTTTAGAGTATTTGCAGGTAAATGATCCATTGGAGCTAAATGGAAGCTTTTGGAGCATTTTGGAGTATCGAGGAGGAAAGAGCTGAAAAGATCAAGTCAAAGTCGAACAGAAGAGCCAGCGTCGATCGACAGAGGGCATCATTGTCGATCGACACGGGTTTTGGCGAGACAAGAAGATTTTCCAGTGAGTGTCTTGTCGATCGACAGGAATTCTGTCTGTCGATCGACACGGAGGTTTAATGAAGAAAATCCTTCTCACTCCAAAGTTTCCGAACGTTTTTCCCTAGGCCCAATCCGACTTTTACCTCTTGTATATATAGTTTTACCTAGGTTTTCATGTCACGATTCTGTTTTTCAATGAGACTTGGAGAGATATTGCTTAGGGAGAGCTTTTCAGAGATTTATTCAGAGATTTCAGACTTTCTGCATCGAACCCTTTTGTACCTCTAACCTTATCTCTTTTATGCAATCTTATTCATTCATTATGATTTCATCTATCTCTATGTCTGAGTAGTTTGCTTGTTAGGTTGTTGGGAATTCTAGGGTTTTGATGAGAAATTATTAGGATTGAAAATCTGTTAGGGTTTATCTTTTGGTTCTTCATCTAGATTGTTTCTATTGCTAGATCTAGCTTGATGACCTAGAATCTGGATCTTAGGTTGTTTAATAGACACGAAAGTGTTATTAATAACTTGAACTAGTCTTAGATGAGCAGAATTACCTCTTCGCAAAGGAATTTGGTTTAGGGATTCTGTGAACAATTGAACCTGAACTTAGTGCTTGCTTGGATTCAATAGATTTGCAAAGGAATTTGGAATATAGGGATCTAGGGATAGATAGTCTCTGCAACGGAAGTTGATTGGCTTTACATTCGTGTTTGAGTTCTGGAACGGTTCTTAACAAACCCTGCAGTCTTTTTATCCTTGATTTCGATTCATACCCGAAGAATTACCCATCACCTAGCTTTTGTTTCATTGATTTACTAGAAAATTAAACCATCTCTTGCTTTGTTTTAATTATTTGCATTACATCACATCATTCTTGCTTAGCATAATTCGAATTCTAAAATTGATTGTGTATTCAATTCCCTGTGGATTTCGACCCCGAAGTACTACAAAGATCTCTTAATTTGAGGGAGTAGCTCAGGGTAAATTTGAGCATATCAAGTAGAGGAAGAGATAAGAAGATGGTAACCAACATCACAAAAGATCAAAAGGTAGATCTGAGAGAAAAACGCAAGTAAAATCACCAAAATCTTCCACACTTGAAACGAACGACGCGAGTAAACTACATTTGTCTAAGTCAACTTGGCCATGTTGGATTGATGAATGGCAGTGAAAGTACTAAGTATACATTTAGAGATTTTGGTTGGTGGTTGGTCAGTTCGATCCAAGCTCCCAAGCTGGGATAAATCAGTCGCGAGCTGAACAACCAATGGATACGGACGAACCAATCGAAAACTCGCAAGCAGAGCTCGACCCCGAGGAGATGAGCAATTCCCAAGAAGCAGAACGGGCAGATGAAGCCTGTAAAGCACCAGAACGCCCTGACTGGAGGATCCCAATCTTGGAATATATCATCTACATAACAATCTTGCCCAACAGAAACAAAGCCGGGAAACTCAGAACAAAGAGCGCCCATTTCTGCATCATTAACGGAAGATTATAAAGACGAAGCATCTCCAGACCATGCCTGATCTGCGTCCACGGAGACGAGATCAACCATGTCATGTCAAAGCTACATAGCGGGTCTTGTGGAAGCCATTCCGGTGGTCGCGCCTTAGCACTCAGGATCAGCAAACAGGGGTACTTCTGGCCAACAATGCTACCAGACTGCGAAACATTCCCAACTAAGTGTGAAAAATGCCAAAAACACGCGCCAATCCTTCACCAACCAGCGGAGTTGCTCTCATCTATATCAAGTCCATACCCATTTATGCGATGGTCAATGGACATAATCGGACCTATGGTTCGATCAGGACCAAAGCAACTCGAATATGTACTGGTCTTAACAGACTACATCATAAACGAATATAAGTGGCAACCTATCAACAAATCCATTTGGAACAAGTCAAGAATTTCATATGGAAGAACATCATATGCCGCCATGGACAACCATATGAGATTGTAACCAACAACGACACCCAGTTCACCTCCGCCATATTCAAACATTTCTACCCCAAATGGTGGATCAGGTTGACATATTCGACCCCAAGATACCCACAAGGGAACGGCCAAGCCGAAGCAGCTAATAAAACCCTGCTTGACAACCTCAAGAAACGCCTTAGTTCCAAAAAGGAAAAGTGGAGCGAAGAGCTACAAGGAGTGCTCTGGGCATTGCGCACCACTCTCAAAAAGGCCACCTCCGAAACACCTTTCTCTCTAACATATGGAACAGAAGCAATGGTCCCAGCTGAAACAGCAGTACCAAGCCTCCGGAGGGCAATGTGCCCCTCAAACGAAGAGCTAAACGAGAAAATGCTCAGAGATGCCCTATATGTAATAGAGGAGCACCGCGACCTTGCCTCCACAAGGATTCAAAACTACCAGCAAGCCGCAGCTAGGTACCACAAATCTAGAGTCAAGATCCGGCAATTCAGGGAAGGCAAACTAGTCCTCCGGAAAGTAAAACAAAACACTGTGGAGCCTGGTGCCGAAAAACTAGGGATCAGTTGGGAAGGTCCCCATCGCATCACCATCGTAGTACGCCCTGGCATCTACAAGCTAGCAAAACTCCTGAATGGGAAACCAATGAAAAGGGCATGGAACGCCATGAACCTCAAAAAATTCCATCACTAACTCCCCCATCCAATAATCAAACTACGTAATGGCTTGATCCCTTTACATGATACATAGGCAGCTCGCCCCTCGAGTTGAGCCACCACAAACCAATTATTTCAACATGGCCCAACTTCCATACAACTGACACAACCCATATCTGAGCTGGAATATCCTACGGTGAAATTAAATTGTTACAATCGAAGTCGATTCCCAATCTGGATCCACAAACACTTGGGACCCTAAAGACACTACGGCCCAAACTTCGATACGATCAAGCGTTAGCCGACCTAAAAACACTTTGCATCGCTACAATAAATCCAAAATCTACGATTCAAGCGATCATATTTCACCAACTTAGGAACTAAGTAACGAACCAACTCATCATCTCAGATGAAGTCCCATTCAAATCAGCTAAGCTAAAGTCATGGCGGCATCGCTACTTCAGCCCAAACAAAACAGATCTAAATCGATCAAAATACGTAGCATAAAAAAAACTCACCTGGGCAACATCTGAAGCCTTTACAAAAAGAAAATGAAATTTACAAAAATGACTTAAGAAAAATAAAAATCAAGGTCAACTATCTACCCGGCTGCGAGCTGGTCCTCCCTTCGGAACAGCTGGAGACTCCCTAGCATCAGTAACGACACACTTGGTGATTGCTTCTGTCAGAAGGTCCTTGCGAACCTTCTTACGCGCCTTGAGATCCGCTGTCTCTGCCTCAATCGACGTCTCCCCAGCTAATAGCCTCTGAAGCAGCTCCAACTGAGCCTTGACTGCGTCCAAACCACCCCTAGCTCGGATTGCCTCCTCCTTCTTGGCTACTCTTGACAACACGGCGGACACTGCATCCATTTTACGTGGCCCGTTAAATTGCTGAGCCACTACAACCTCATGGGCAATTATTCTCGCCATGTTAGCCATCAAGACCTCGTTCTCTTTCTAGAGGTGGTCCACGAGGTCTTTCGACGCCTCAGCAAAATTCACGAAGTGCTCTTCTTGCCTCACACCGTACTCTCTAGAAGGTGAATCATCGCAGCATCGCTCTGTCGGGCCTCTTGTAGCTCAGCAATGAAAGCGCTCGGCTTGTTGGATAGGTCGGCCAAGGCATCGATATCAGACTGGCGAGGAGCGGAGCTTAACTTGTTTTCCGCCTCGGCCATCAAGGCAGGAACAACGCTGGGAATCTGCCAACACCAGGTGATCATCACTAAAACAGTCGCCAAAATGCAGCATAAAACAAACAGGAGGAAATAAATGTCAAGAAAAGAGACAACTTACGTCTCCAAAGGCCGTTGCCAGCCCCGTATAGCTATCCCAAAGGGAGAGATCCTTAGCTGCAGGAAGCGCACAACTCGCAGAACTGAAACTGCGAAGCCAAAAGATCAAACCCGCGACATCTAACGAAGGAGGAGGAGCTGACGGCCCAATAACCAAAGCAATAACCACATCCCGCTGAGGAGAGTTACCTTGGGGCAAGGTCGAACCACCTCAACCGCAACCTCAGAAGGAAGAGGTGCATCAACAGCGACATCTGCCGAATCACCCTCAAGAGGGTTGGATGGCTCAGCAACTACCACCGCAGGGTTAACCTCAATACGGCGAGGAGGGATGGACTTGGAGATTGGTTTGCAAAGACGGCACACATGAGACGGTCTATCCTTGTTCACAAATCCCGTGGTTGAGACATAAATACCTCTTCGGCAAGCTCACCTTAGAGATAAGCATTATTAACATCGAGTTGCTTAATTTTCCACTTGCGTAATTTTTTATCAACTTAAAGCTCCATTAGAAAGAAATTTCGTTGTGAAAACCCACTTAAAATTCACAATGTTCATGATGGAGGATGGTGGAACCAAATCCCATATGTGATAGAACAAAGTGGGAATCAAATTCAGAAGAACACGCATTTCGCCAATCAGGATCTTTCATAGCTTGAACAGTGGTCGGAGATTCGGTAGACATAGACAAAGAACAAGAGACAATAGGAGCATGTTTCGGATTAGGTTTAGTAATGTTGTTTTTGGCTCGAGTTTTCGTTTTGTGGAGATTTTGAGTTGGGGTAGTAGGTTTTGTTTGGTTCGTGATTTGGTGGCTCTACTACCTTATAAGATTGTAAATGTTATTATGTATTATTTCATTTTGCAGAATAAGTATACATACAAGAAGAGAATCTACAAGAATAATTGTAAGACAATAATGGTAGTAATTACAAAGATCACTAAGTGAAAGATTATAGGGAGTAGATGGAGGAAATCATGGATTTGAATATCAATCTTCTTCCCTTAATATTGGATACTAACTCTAATCCTATGTCGGATGATTAACAGACCATAACTATATAATATATAAGTCACATATAATTCCAATTTGTATGAAATATTCTTGGAGGCAACTCCAAAACAAATTCGCTCGAGTTTGTCCAATTGACCCCAAATAAATAAGAACTATCATATTACTAATGGAGTTGATGAGCTTTGAGATGTTTCCTAATTGTTGTTTTTGTGTTTCCATGTTATGTTTTATCGTTAATGTTCAAACTTCGAAGGGATTAAATCTTTTGTCATCGTCTTAGACACTATAGTTTCGTCACTCATATTAATATTACGAATGAGAAAATGAGAGAGATTGAAGAAAAGGAAGTTTGTTATGAAAATGATATTTTCTCATTAAGATGCAAATGAACAGTAAAATTTCTTTATATACAAAGGATTAACCGAAAGGAAAATTAACCAAACTAAGCTAAACCAACAATCCTAATCTGTACATTAAACCAAATTTAACCAAAAGCATAAAATTTAATGTATATTCCAATGGGCCCCCTCAAGATGTGCTATACAGATTAAGTAAGCTCATCTTGGATTTGAGATGTTCAAATGGAGCATGGAAAAGTGGTTTAGTAAAAATGATCTTTTGTTCTGACATGAAGAGTTTTCAACAATCTTCTATCCAATCTTTCACGAATTGAATGACAATCATTCTCAATGTGTTGAGTTCTCTCGTGAAACACATGATTAGTGGCAATATAAATTGATGCAGTACTATCATAACAAAGAGTCGAAGATTGAACCTGAAGATCCACCAATAGCTTATTCATCCAAGTGATCACTTAAGAAGCAAGAGACAAAGCACGATATTCAGCCTCAGCTGCTGAATGAAAGATTGTATCCTCCTTCTTAGACCGCCAAGTAATGATAGATTTGCCAAGAAAAGTACAATAACTAGTAGTGGACCTCCTGCTGTCTGGATAAGATGTCCAATATGAGTCAACAAACCCCTTTAAATGAAGATCATCTTCAGTAGCATAGAATAAACCTTGACCAACTATGCCTTTGGGGTATTGTAACACACGAAAGATAGCTTGAAGATGAGATGTCTTAGGAGCAGAAGAATATTGATACAATTTGTTCACTGTAAAAGTGATATAAGGTCTAGTGGAAGCTAGATACATAAATCTTCCAACTAAACTGCGATCTGTTTCACTCTCAAGAAGCAATTCACCATCCTCCTTGGAAAACTTCATGTTAGGAATCATAGGAGTAGAAACAGGTTTACAACCAAGGAATCTTGTAGAAGTAAGAAGTTCCAAGGCATATTTCTTTTGACACATAGAAATCCCAGCATATGTTCTAGCCACCTCAAGACCCAAAAACTATTTCAATGGACCAAGAACCCTGAGGCGAAAATGAGACAGCAAATTTGTAGTCAACTTAGCTGCAAGTGTCTCATCAGTGCTAGGAATAATAATGTCATCTACATATACCAAAACAGCAACAAAAGTATCACTACAATGATGAATGAAGAGTGTGTGATCTCATGTGCTCTGAGTAATCTCCAATTGAATCAAAACTTTAGTAAACTTAAGAAACCACTGCCTAGAAGCTTGCTTTAGGCCACATATAGACTTTTTAAGACGAAGAACAACATTCTTTGGTAAAGAAATCTCTTTTGCTTTCAACATAACCATCAAGAAGTCTCATATAGATTTCTTCTTCCAAATCGCCATTGAGAAAACATTGGATATATCCAATGGACTAAGAAACCATTTCTTAGATGCATAAGCCTTCAATAACAACTTAAATGATGCCAACTCTACAACAGGAGAGAAAGTGTCATTGAAGTCATATCCTTCCTTTGGAGTATAACCTTTAGCAACCAAACGTGCTTTGTATCTCTGACGACTCCTATCAGCTAGAAACTTCAATGTGCAAACCCATTTACAACCAACAGACTTCTTCCCTGGAGGTAAGGTTGTAATATCCCAAGTTCCATTCGCTTCCATAGCTTCTTTTCACTACAAGAAAAATGGTCTTTTAACAGCACCCAAAAAGCGCTATTACATATGTATAATAGCGTCGCTATAAACACTGTATTACGTATGTGCGATAATAGACCCCCCCCCCCTATAATAGCGCTTTTTATGCGCTATTAATTTTGTATATATAATAGCGTTTTTACGGTGCCTTCAATGGTTTAATTATAGCTTTTATTTGGGGCTGTATTATATTTTAGTGTAGCGTAATTGTTTCGCTGTATTATATTGTATTGCAGCTTTATGTGTGAGCTATATATGATTTATTCACAACTTTTAGTTAACGCAATGGTGTATTATTTTGCAGCCTTATATTCATGCTTTCGTATATGATTTCTTTAATAAATGCTGTATGATTTCACCAATTTGAACCTATTACCAATATTAATAATTTATGTTTTCATAATTTATATTTTATACTGCCATAGATAATCAATCAAACACAAAGACAATTCAAACATAATTGATAAGTGATCAAATGTTTCACATTGTCATTCAACCATAATCATCCATAATGATCATCATTCATCCAAGCAGTCAAGCCTTACAAAAGATCATTCCATGACTAATTTAAAACAAATTAGTCCTACTCTAGCCGCCTAGTCTAATATTCGATAACTGGAACTAACATAATTGTGATAGATCAGCCTAGTCTTACACTAAATAAAACTAACTAATTTGGACCAACCATTTCTTCATTCCCGGACCAATGTTTCTTCATCCCCTGCAATAATCATAAAACTAATTTACTCACTGATGCATACAAAACTAACATACATTCATCACAATACATAAATTAAAACTCTTACCCAAGAAGCAGCTTAACAACTGATAATTTTATCAGCGGGCCATGCTATATTAGAACCATGTGCATCTTCCATACACTCCATTGCATTATTCTTCCTCCACAATGCCGCATCCTTGACCTCAACAACATCTACCCACACTCGAATAGCGTTAGGTCCCAAAGGTACAAAGTGGACTACCTGGTCGGGATTGTTTGACCACCAACGTCCTACAGCAACAACCCGTTTTTTACCAGTACAATCCATTAACTTCATCTTCTGATTTTCTTTGAAGGTCGGAATATCCTTGCAGGTGGTACGCTACATTTAAAACAGAGATTACTTAATATTACCACATATTGTAAATTTACTTAAGATATCTAAACATACATTTAAAAAATATACAAGACATTACCGGAGATTTCCGTACAGGGGATTGTGAAGGTACTTTAGCTTTCTTCGCAGGAGATTTAGTAACATGGGATTGTGACGGTTGTTTATCTTTCTTTGTAAGAGATTTTGAAATTGCTGGAGGTGGAGGTTTCTCAGTAATAGATTTTGAGCCGCCACTTGCATTTGAGGTTGAATGAAACGAAACTCTATCTGCAGGCCATGCAATGAAACACCTCAAAGCATCCTGAATTTTTCTCATCTCTGTAGTTGGCCTCCATAGAAATGCATCAGGTAATACAACCTCATCCACATACAATTTAATTGCTTTTGGTCCAAGCGGAAGTCCATTAACTAATTCCTTTGGATCCATAGACTGAATGCGGCCTTCAGCAACAACTTCTACATTTCTAGACCAATCCATTATCACACATTTGTTCATCTTATCTATGTTTGGGCTCTGTTTAACACAAGCAGAATACAATTCAATACATATGAATAAAAGACCCATAACGCAAATGTTGCTAAATAAGAAATTATACCTTAGGCTCACTGTCATCTGCATTGACACCCTTATCTAAGATAATACAAAGGTTTACAGGCCACACAGTCATTTCTCCAACAACTTTCTCAATAATATACATGTTCGGTGCAGGTCTCCACATATATGCATCTGGTTTGATGACAGTTTCAACAAGGACTTTAACAGCATCTTGCCCTAAGGGAATGCCATTCAGAAGATCTTCACTATCATTGGAAAGAAGTCGCCCCTCAGCAACAGTTTCCTCGGAACCCAACCAATCAACCAATGTACACTTAGGTAATTGTGTGGTTTTGTTTACACTTAGCTACAAACACAAAATGAAATTCAAAAACTCCGAAATTAAACCAAACTAAAGTAATTTGTTAGGTAATTAAAGAAATGACAATAACCGATTTTTACTTACTATGTGGGCTGAGTTTTCACCTACTTCAGTTTCTTGTTTCTGTAAAACCAGTTTAGCAGAAATTAATTACGTATTACGCAGACAATTACTAAACTTAATAAATTAGTGTTGATAGGATGAATATATAATTAACCTGCTGGTTCTGACGCAATTTGTCAATTTCATCTCCCATGACCTTTAACTGCCTCTTCATCTGCTCCATACACTTATTCTGGATTTGCAAACAAGCAAGTTTACTCTTACTCATTCCTCTACCCATTGCCCTCACACGACCCGAATTATAAGCACCTAATACTTGGGTAAGGAGATCTTCCTTTGGATTTGCTGATGATGAAGGAGCCTGCTTCTCTATCTCAGCTGCCATTTTCTTGAACACATAAATCACACAAAAAAGGAAATATAACTGAATTAAAGTGAATCCAATGCAAATTAAACTCGAGATTTCCCTTAAAGCTAGCTAACATATTCAAATTCATAAACTTACAATCTTTTTAACGGCTTCCACACTCACTGGCGTACCATCCTTTTTGGTACGCGACCTGATCCAAACATTCGCCCTTGACACCTTAGATGGATCTAAGCTTTCTTTTTTCTGTGGAAAAAAACCAATGCTAACTACAAGATTGCAAGCTAATGGATTTAAAACACTGCATAATGTAAAAGTATAACAGATCATTTACCATTTCTTCCCTCAGTCTAACCATTCCTTTACGGCTACAAGTGTGAGGAATATGTTTTTTCCTTTTTTACTTGAATTTATCACTCACAACCTAAAGGTGAATTAGCAAAAAAATGTTACCAATCTTTAAAAAGTAATCTAACAAAAATCCAAGTGATTACCTTAAATGTTGAACTAGTTTTCTCTTTTATATATTTACGCCAGTCAATCGGCAGAACATTACGCCAGCTTCATCCTTTCTTTATTATTCGCATCTTTCCTTATCTTTGTCACCAACCGTGATTTAGAAGACCTCCACAAACATCCCATCTGATGCATCAAGACATCCCTATATAACTCCTCATCAAGGTCGAATCTAACCTGCAATCATTTAATACCCAAATCAAAATAATAGATCCAACAATTCACGTAATTACTCATCAAGTTTAATGGACTAATGTAAGTATAAAGAAAATGTTACGTCACCTCAATACATTTCCACATAACGGTTTTGATTTCTTCACTTACCTTTCTCCAATTATCAATAATGTAAGGAACATGTTCCCTTACCAATGTAGCTAGGTACGATGACAACTTAGTTGACCCTTCGCCACAAATCTCTTCCATTTCAGTGTATTCAACTTGTTGACGAGCACCTGGAACCTTAGCAATGGCTTTCATCTTTGTTGGTCCACGCTGTTTTTTATGTTGAGGTTGAAGTGGAACATTTTCTTGCTCAGAGGTTTCAAGATTAGAGAACTCATCGCCAACTTCTTCAGTTTTTTCATTATCCTCAATCTGCTCAGCTTCTTCTTCAATCTTATCATCAATCTGCTCAGCTTCTTCTTCAATCTTATCATCATTCTGCTCAGCTTCTTTTTCAATAGTATCATGATTCTGCTTATCATCTTCTTCAATTTTCTCAGCATTAATATCAACTGTTGTCGTCTTAATGAGATCAATGTCGTCTTCACCTATTGGTTGCTCTTCCTGAAGCTGCTTCTCCAACAGCCGCTTCCCCATAGGCTTTTCCACAACTTTTGACTTCCTTTTGCCCTTTTTTTTTCTTATTTCCTTTCGCTTTCTTCTGATGTCCCATCTTAATTCACCTGTAATCAAAACAAAATCCAATGAATCATCAGTCAAATTTCAAAGTATTAAGAGATCCACACAAACAAGTTACAAAACCACAGAATCAAAAAAACAATGACTCTAAATGCAAGTCACATATATGGTTTACTGTTCAGACAAAAACACAGATCAGGAAATAGATAGAGAACTAAATATCATGATTTGAATGTTCAAAGTAAAACAGACCAGGATATATATGAGAGTATACACGACCTCTTAGTTACAACCAAAAACTATAACAAACTTATTCTATTCACTACCAGCTTCATCGCACATGTAATGAGAAATCGAAATTGATAATTGTTACTTGAAAATTGAGAAATCTGACATATAGATGATACAAAGAATGATGTATTGAAGAATTGAAATTGAAAATTGAGACATTGGAAGTACCTTTACTGTGGGTCGTCCTGAGACTGAAGAACGAAACAAAGATTAGAACGAATCTCAGAGATTAGAACGAAAAAAGACTCACATCGGAAACCTATTTAGCTTAGAATGAGACAAACACAAATCTCAGAAAGTAATTGATGCCGACGAAAGAAATTAGCTCAGAATTTCACACATGCATACATAAATCTGAAAAAGAAATCGAGTCCGACGGAGGATAACTACCTGGAAGTGCACCCTGTCGACGCCGTTGGAGGTAGAGATTCCGGCCGGCAACGAAAGTTACGGTGGCTGCGGTTCAGAGATTAGGGTTGTGATTTTTTTCTCTTTTCCCTTCGTACGGACAAAGAAAATGACTTAGTGAAATTTTTAGAATTTTGTCTAAGGGAAAATTAGGCTCCAAAACACTAATTAAACTTCTCGATAAGTGAAATTATGGATTAGCGCTAATAAAATGCTATAATAAAGTTCCCTATATTGGCACACCATCATCAATAGCACTTACGAAAACTGCGTTATCTTAATGTGCTATTAAAGACCATTTTTCTTGTAGTGATTTCCTTATCAACAACCTCACACCATTCTCTGAACCCTTAGCCTCATCAAAGGTATTGGGAATGGGAATTTTAGTGATGGAGTTGATAAAAATAAGGTAATAAGGAGAGAGGTTATAGTAGGAAAGATAAGAGGAAATTGGATAAGCAATATCATCGATGAAAGAATAATAATGGTAATCTTGTAAATGGAGAGGAGTTTTCTTTGATCTTTGAGAAGGAATCAAAGAAGAAGGATTTGGTAATGGAACAAATGGGGATGGAATGGATTGATATGAAACTGATGGTGATGGGGATGGTACAGAGGGTAAAACTGTAGGTAAAGTTTCCAGATAAGTAAAGAAATCAGTATATACCTCAGATGCACTATCTCTGACCAAAGGAAACACTTCATAAAAGACAATATTTTGGGAAACAAGAATGTTATGTGACTCCAAATCCAACAGCTTATACCCTTTGTATCAAGATGGATATTGATATACGTTATATTATACTACTTTTTAATGTATATAATATATGTTTTTAATAAATAAATGATTTGAATGTTGGCTTAAAATACTGCTTTTAGGGTTTTCTTGGATTTGAGAGCCATTTCAAGGAATTATAGCATTTTGGGCCAAAAATTAGTGAAATCAAGCCTTTTTAAAGAATGACAAATCCTGGCCGTCAGATGTTTTGCTCTAGATGAAGAAGTTCCCACCGTTGGATCGCTCTCAAATTTTGACACAAGTTAGAGGTGAATATCAGCTTTAATTCAGAAATCTACTTGTCGAAATTCAATGGGTAGATTTGGAGATATCTTTGATTTAATGAAATTTGCGAGTGTGTAAAGCAAGCTAGAATATTTAGAGAATATTTACTTGCAACCGATCAGATGGAGAACATGACCGATCGACCATCAAGCACTCTACTCTATGAATTTTGACAGAGTCTTAACAACCGTCCGGTTGTAGGAGGCATCCGACCGGTAGCAGGAGGCATCTGACCGGTAGCAAGGGGCAACCGATCGATCGCCTTCACACGAAAAATAAGGAAGTTTCTTTATTCAACGTAATCATCAAGGGACCACGAACTAAGAGACCACCATCACATTCAACATTGATACCTTGAAGATTCATCACCAAAGAATTCTCAAGAAAGGTCTCGCCTCATCGAGAAGTATTCTGAACCATCTTGTTATTTCATATTCATCTATGATAATGATTGCTTTGGTTTTCATTACTATGTCTGAGTAGTTCTATTGTTGGGACTATGGGATATTCAAAGGGGAAATCTATGGTTCAGTAGGTAGATGTATTAGTCTTGTTATTTGAAAATTTCTACATTCCTTTAAGGATATGCCATACATGATAGAAGTTGAATCCTTTTTGGTATTTGACATCTTCACTTGGTTTAACTCAGAGATATAAGATAGTAAATACATAAAAAAAAAGTGAGAGTATCTTCAAAACAAACCAAATAGATGTATATATACTTACAATGTCTTGTTCTGAAGCACCGCTCGGATTCTTATTTTCAATATGGTTAATGCATCCTCTTAGCTTGGAGTCTGTAGTTTGAATGGTTGTCCATTGAGTTTGTAAAGATCTTCTCGGCCTTGGTTGATGAGAAAAATTCTCGGAAGTATGATATTCAGTTTCAACTCTTGCCCAAAATTGATCTTTTAATTAGTTTATTCCTATGATTGAAATTTTGGAAACATCAAGATACACATGACATAAGTGCATATCTTCTTCGACAGAATATGACGAAGTGCGACTTGAAGCCATTTTAGAACAAATATTAGTGGTAAGAAAAAGACTAGAAGATATGTGATCATATAAAATGTAGTGTCATTTATATAGAAAAGTGAAGAGAAAATCAACGGTTAGATTTTTGTGAGAAATTCAATGACTAAGATCGACTCGACTTTTTGTGAGACATGAAATGACTACTCAATACAACGGTTGGATCTTTGGGAAAAAAACACACGGCTAAGATCGACTCATCTTTTTCTGAGACATGAAGTGACTACTCAATGCAATGGTTGGATCTTTGTAGAAAAAATCAACAGCTAAGATCGACTCATCTTGTTCTTCTTCTTCTTCTTCTTCTTCTTCTAGATAATGATTATTGTGATAATATAGAAAAGCAAGTAGTATCTCAAAATACTATAAACAGTAACTTTCTCAT
This sequence comes from Draba incana, assembly GCA_963576765.1. Lineage (NCBI taxonomy): Eukaryota > Viridiplantae > Streptophyta > Magnoliopsida > Brassicales > Brassicaceae > Draba > Draba incana. Next base: position 19,347,434 of record OY755212.1, on the reverse strand, counting down.
CACTCAACACATGTTGAACTCGGAGGGTTCCCATGGTGGACTATTCTTGATCACATATTTTCAACCAGGACTCAAAAAATACTGCTTGGAATCTCTTCAAGGATTATTTTGCAAAGAATCTGGTGCATTCTGAGACGATGTTTCGATGAAGATTTCGGATGAGGCGTTTCTTGTTTCTTCGTTTTTATGATGTTATATAAAGACATGACAATTGTTTTGTCCAATGAAGAGATAGAGCCAGTAAACTTAGGTTGTCTGGTTTGCAAAAAATAACCGTTGTCTTTCGAATATTGGTGTATGGTTTACCGGCGGATTCCACTGATGAGTATATCAAAATAGGATAGTGTACAACTCTACAAAATTTGAAACAATTTTTCGTGTTGTTGTGGAGGTGTTTGCATGTCGCTATCTTCGATCACCTGACGCTAGTGATGTTGCCCGACTACATTGGTGAACACTGAGGAATTATAGGTATGTAGGGTAGTTTAGATTGTATGCATTGGAAAATAAAAAAATTTGCCCAACTGCTTGGGGAGGACAATATGCTGGCGTAGTGGATCTCCTACTATTATTCTAGAGGTTGTAGCCGATTATGATCTTTCAATTTGCCATGCATATTTTGATCTACCAGGATCTAACAATGATATTAATGTGGTGGAGGCGTCTCATCTTTTTGCTAATCTAGTTGAAGGACTGCTGCACTCGCTAATTACATTATTAATGGAAAAAAATATAATAAGAGTTATTATCTAGTTGATGGTATATGTCCAAAATGGTCCACTCTTGTTCAAACAATTCACGATCCACATGGTCTTAAAAACAATTGTTTGTAAAGAGGCAAGAAGCATGTAGAAAAGATATGGAACGTGCATATGGAGTAGTGCAATCAAGATTTGCAATAAGTGGTTGGACTTTCACGTTTGTGGAGTAAGAAAGTTTTACATGATATAATGACAACTTGTATCATAATGCATAATATGATCATTGAGGACGAACGTGATCTTATGCACCAATTGAAGAACGAGTCGGAGTTCCTATTGTAGAAATTGAGATGGCGGGTGATGATAATGTTCGATTTCAAGAAATTTTAGCTCGACACAAACAAATAAGAGACCGCAAAGCTCATATTAAACTACGAAATGCGTTAATTGAACATTTGTGGTCCGAATATTCTAATTCTGAAAATTAATTCGATATAATTTATTTTCAAGTTTTTTCATATATTGATTGTAATATGATATTTCACTTATAATTAATTAGTTATCATAATAATTAATATTTATTAAATTATTAAAAAGTAACTAGAAAATTAAATTTAATAGTATAATAATAGAGAATATATATTTTAGTATAAAATTTGGTGTATGGTTGAAGATGAAAAAACTTTTTGACACTAAAATACTAAATTTGGTGTTAAAATTTTGACCAAATATAGTGTGATGGTTGGAGATTAGATACCCTAAAAAAAAACATTGCCGTTCAAAATCACGTTCCAATGGAGCAAAGTCAACGCCACATTTAGGCCCTAAATGGTGTAAGATTAATGGTTCTACTATGAGTATAACCATTCTACTAACACCATTCGTTTAATGGTTCTACTCTTAGTATAATGGTTCTACTATCAGTTTAATGGTTCCACCATTTTTTTTTATCTCTAAAATGATTCTACCATTGGTATAATGGTTCTACTAATGGTTCTACTGTTAGTATAATGGTTATACTGTCAGTTAAATGGTTCCACCATTTTTTTTTGTCTCTAGAATGATTTTACCATTGGTATAATGGTTCTACTGATACCATTTAACTTTCATTTATACTGTCAGATTCTGCCAGAAAAATAATCATTCTGCTAGAAAAATAATCATTCTACCGTTACCATTTAGAGCCTTAATGTTATGTCGTCCGCTTGGAGTTGCCCTAAATGATTCTATATCTTCATAAATGAAATACACTAATAAAACCAGCGACGTGACAGTCACATTCCTACCCATCGACAAGTCTATACATGATAAAATTATCACTATCCGAACGACAAAAAAAACTTGCTCAAAAAAAGTGAGACAAAGGAAAAGGAAAAGAAAGGCATCTTATAGATAAGATCCAAACCTAGAGGCTTTAACCAAATTACTATGCGTGGTGTAACACTGCAACATACACGTCTTTTAGTTATCTATATTTTTGTCGTTATAAATGATTTAAAGGACATTAGTATCTTGTTGGTGGAAATGACAATATTCATATATTTATTTCTCGTTTTTCGCCAAAAGAAACCTCTTATTTTTCGTTGTAAGAAAAAAATAACCATTCCTTTTTTTCCTTTTGTTAAATACTAGATTAAGGTCCTTATTAATATGCGGATAAGTACACTAAAACTTATTATTATATATATATATATATATATATAATTAGTAAGCCGTTGAATTATCATAATATTTTGGAAACTATTTAAACACGATTTTAAATAATAAAATATTAGTTTATATATTGATTATCATGTTCTAACTGATATCATGTGTATCCAATATAAATGGAATTCAAATCATATAGTACTATATAAATTAATTGTAACAAATCATATCTGATGCAAATTATATCTTATGGTATATATCATATTGTGTTTTTTTCTTTTTCTTAACTGTATTTATATTATCTTTTTTTTTTACTGTTTATATTCTCTCTATCTATTTTCTAACTTCAATTTTTATAGTTTGTTTAGACTATTAAAAATATTCTTTTTTTTTCTCTTAGTTAATTTGGTCTAATAAATATTTTTCTTTTTTCCTAATTAGTTTTGAACTTTTAGAATTTTTTTCTTTTTTTTATTATTTGTTTAGTATTTCATAATTATTTCGTTAGTTTTCTATATTTAGTTATACATTTTTTTAGTTAAATTTAAGCTTTAACACATATCATAATCCGATTGATATTAGACACATGTCACGATTTTATAAGTTACAATTTTCCAACTTGTTGCGTTCTCATCGACGCATCCTCTTTTATATAATAAGATTTTTTAAAATTATGACATTATTTTTTATTGGAAATTTAGGTTAAAAAGCATCAAACAAATTTTCTTTTATATAAAAGATGGAGAAGTATGGCATAATTCTTCTTTTTTTTTTGAACGTAATTACATTTTCTCTAATGTTTATGTTGATATTTTTCTTTTCGTTTTTAACGTATTGGCATGAAATAAATTTTCCTATATTAATAACCTTTTTTTTTCAAGTCATGAAACTACTTTAAAATGTGAGCTTTTAGGTAAAAAATGAATATTACCTAAATCAAAATTACTTTTACATATTTTTATATTGACATGTGTCATCATCTTAACGGTATTAGACACATGTCACGATATCGTAACTTATAATTTTGTTCATTATCTTTAATATAATAAGATGTATGGCTTAAAATCCGGGCCAGGATATTATATATGCAACTTTTTGTAACATATGAATTCAAACATCTTAGAGTTTAGATGTTGAGTCAACAACTTATCTGAAGATAGAAAGGTATAACGTACATACATACATGTCTACAAAAAAAGGTACATACATACACACACTATGTAACATACCAGGGTATATTTTAATGGATAAAGGACGTAAAGGAAAAAAGTCCACATCGATAGAAATTTGATTAACATCATATCAAAAACACATTATAAACAAAAAGTTGATACATCTGATTACATCATTTCAACTTAGAAATCTCAACCATTTAACACTGTTTAGATCTCAAACAATAATTTAGATCCAAATTATCAAAATTGTAGAAGTCAAAACCTTTATATATGGAAACAAGTGTTATATTGAGAAAATTTGATATTGAGAAAACACTGTTTGATAGTAAAAAAAAAAATAGAAAATTACTCAAATCCCATAGAACTATAGTTATATGATTAGAATACCATATATCTTTCAAAAATTACTCAAATCTTTTCACACCCCTAGTAAATTACGATAAACATCCTTGATTAGTTTTTCTTAATTGAAATTATTGTTAATTAAAAAATGAAAAACAAATCCACGTCAGTAAGAAATAACCGTGATCAGAAAATAAGGAAGTTTCAAAAGCAGAAACGTTTAAGTGTGCCTTATCAAAGAAAAAAAGAAAAAAAACCACAAACTTTCTCAACTATCTTCTCCGTTTAAGTTTCTCCACATTGTTTCTTTCGAAATCGTCTTCCCCGAAAATCGTCTTCGTCTTGAAATCGTCTCGTCTTCGCCGAAATCGTCGTCGCCGAAATCGTCTGTAATCGTATTCTCCGGTATGTTGTTGCTGAGTTAGTTTTTTTTATTGTAGCTGAGTTATAAATTACGGCTGGGTTATCAATTATATTGTGGCTAAATTAGGGTTTAGGGTTTCTGAGTTAAAAACTATGTTGTTGCTGAGTTATAAATTGTGGCTGAGTTATCAATTATATTGTGGCTGAATTAGGGTTTTTTTCGGCTGAGTTATCGTTATATTGCGGCTGAGTTATATATTATGTTTTGGCTGAGTTAGTTTTCTATTGCGGCTGAGTTATTTAAGTTTTTCGTGATCAGATGGAGCAACATCAAGCACCTGATTACCTGTAACACCCGCATTTTTTTTTTTTTTTAAAATACTAATTCTCAAGACTCATCAAATGCAACACAATAACCAGCGGAAGACAATAAACCATTTACTTTCATTAACCGAAAACTCAATTCATTTCCAGAATTCCAAGAACAATCCTATTCCATTCTAACAACCTAACAACAGTTTTAGCAAACGGAACCCATAACATAAAACATCATAATCATCCTTTTCCTCTGCCATGATTCCGCGATCAACAATCTTATACCTACAACACAATTGGGGAAAACGAGTTGCGTAAGTATTTAATAACTACTTAGTAGAGCGGTCATCCCGTCTATCGGGTATATAATAGGAATTAAATTATCAATTCTACGCGAGCAAACAACAGTTAACAACGATTAAACAAATTCAGCAAATTAAACAGAGGGGTGTCGATCGAAACCACCACTTGGTGTCGATTGACGCTTCACAAAGCAGACGACCCTCACGATCACATCATAGTGGTGTCGATTGACACTACCTCTAGGTGTCGATCGACACCTCTCGGGAGAACCTGAACCGAGTCTGATCCTCTCGCGACTCGAGTTCCGTTCTATCACCCGATCAATACGATTCCAGAACACAAAAATCACACAGAATCAACACAGAAACCAATTCAAAACCTCACGAATAATCGATCAAATCCTAATAACCTAATTCCTTTACCCACGATCACGCACTCACCTCGATATCGAATCGAAAACGGGGAAACAGCGAAGAATGAATGAAGAACGACGAACGCAGCGATAAAACAGAGACTCTCCTTCTCTGGAATCACCGAAAACACAGCGCACTCGATCTCACGAACCCCTCCGCCAAAACAATGACGAAGAACACGAAGAACGGATCACGAAACACCTCGAATCTCTCGGAAATCACACACGAAGCTCTAAACGAGATTTTTCTCTCTTCCTTCTCTGATCTTCGACGACCACGAACAGAAACACGCTTATATAGCGGAGCCCTAGGGTTTTTCCCTAACCCGACTCGCAAACCGGACGATTTAAAACAAACCAGCCGAACCGACCAATATTGGTGTCGATTGACACCAACACCCGGTGTCGGTCGACACCATCACCAAAAATCCATCATTTGGTTTTTGGTTGTTACAATTCTCCCCCACTACAAATGGATTCGACCTCGAATTCGAACTCACTGGTCACCAAGACCCCAACTTCACGACGCACTGCCGTCTATCCTTTCTATCTTAGACTATACTCCTGACCCAATCATGATCATTCACTCGCGAGACCATCGCCCGCATCTCTCTGACCGTCAATCCCATCCCAAACTTTGACCCTACCTGGTCATCACCACTGACAATTACCATTTGTCTCCACATCGTCTACCAAAGACTAACTCCTGACCCCAACCCGGACAAACCTCCCCCCCCCCCCCCCCCCCCTGGAGAAATCTTTATCTCCCAATCGCCATTCAGGAATAATCCTCATAATCTGGAGAAATACCCATCTCGCATCACCACACTCAGGGAAATCTTCATCCCTCTAGAGAAATTTCCATCTCGCATCACCACACTCAGGGAAATCTTCATCCCTCTAGAGAAATTTCCATCTCGCACAACCACACTTAGGGAAATCTTCATCCCTCTAGAAAAATACCCATCTCGCACAACCACACTCAGGGAAATCTTCATCCCTCTGGAGAAATCCTTATCTCCTAATCCCACTCAAGAACAGTCCTTATACTCTGGAGAATTACTCATCTCTCAAAGCTATACTCAGGGAAATCTTCATCCCAATACGCATACATGGAAAATCCTCATCCCCCTGGAGAAATCCTCAACTCCTAAACAAGTTTACCGGGAAATCCTCATCCTTCTGGAGAAATACTCATCTCCTAAATAAGTATACCGGGAAATCCTTATCCCTTTGGAGAAATCCTCATCTCCTAAACAAGTATACCGGGAAATCCTCATCCCTCTGGAGAAATCCTCATCTCCTAAACAAGTATACCGGGAAATCCTCATCCCTCTGGAGAAATACTCATCTCCTAAATAAGTATACCGGGAAATCGTCATCCCTCTAGAGAAATACTCATCTCCTAAACAAGTATACCGAGAAATCCTCATCCCTCTCGAGAAATACTCATCTCCTAAAATCGTACTCATGGAATTCATCGTCCCTCTGGAGAAATCGTAATCTCCTAAAAACCGCACTCAAGAAATTCATCACCCCTCTGGAGAAATCATCATCTCCTAAAACCGCACTCAGGGAATTCATAACTCAGCCATAATAATGAATCCATAACTCAGGCGTTTCGTGACGTTTCGTCTTTCTAACTCAGCCGTGTCACAACTTTTCGTGTTTCTATTTTGGGGCCCAAAATCCGTAACTCAGCCATAATAATGAATCCATAACTCAGCCGTATCATGACGTTTTGTCTTTCAAACTCAGCCGTGTCACAACTTTTCGTGTTTCTATTTTAGGGCCCAAAATCCGTAACTCAGCCATAATAATGAATCCATAACTCAGCCGTATCGTGACGTTTCGTCTTTCTAACTCAGCCGTGTTATGACTTTTTGTGTTTCTATTTTGGGGCCAAAAATCCGTAACTCAGCCATAATAATGAATCAATAACTCAGCCGTATCGTGACGTTTCATCTTTCTTTACCATAACAATGAATCCGTAACTCAGCCATAATAATGAATCCATAACTCAGGCGTTTCGTGACGTTTCTTCTTTCTATTTTGGGCGGGAAAAATCCTGCCAAAAATCCCGAATCTATGGTTTTAATGCTCCGATTTGACAGTGACCTATACACTCGCCGAAAAGCCTCTACACCTAGCGTAGGTGTGGAGTGACCTATACACTCTCCAAAGATTTGCTACACCTAGCATAGGTGTGCAGTGACCTATACATTCGCCGAAGAGCCGCTACACCTAGCGTAGGTGTGGTTTCCATTCCCCTTATTTTAAACTTGTTAAGATTAAATCGTTATAAGTGTGGTTTCCATTCCTCTTATGCGCTTAATCTAACACATATTTGGGTGATTTCTCTTGCAAGCGAATGAGAAACTAAAGAACTTGAGGAACTGAAGATGAAATTGGTTCTTGGATGCCACGAATGGTGTGTCTTCTCCACACCACGCTCTTGGATGCCACGAATGGTTTGTCTTCTCCATCCTAAAACGGAGAATCACTTACCGCAATGATATCAGAATCATCAGACCAAGACTCAAGATCTTCTTGCTCAACCTTCACATGTACTAGTAGCTCCTTTTCAGGGACAATTGTGGATTCTTTTAGAGTAGCCAGAACTGGAGGATCCAAATCAGACGGATCATTCTAAGTAGGAATAGGTTATAAATGTAATTGGCTGGGTTATAATGTAATGGCTAATTTATAATGATTAAGTAATTCTGTAATGGCTGATTTATAATGCAATGGCTGATTTATGAATCAAAAATTAGTGGTTTGGATGATTTAAGAATATATGATGTTACGGCTGTCTTATGCAATGTTACGGCTGACTTATGCAATGTTACGATTCAGTTTTTTCAGAACCGTTAATCAAATTGTGCGTGAATATCGACGAAATGTAAACAATCGTAATTCAAATTGGGCATGAATCCATAACTCAGCCGTACTGTAAACAAAATCCAAAACTCACTCGTAATACAACAAAAAATTAAAGTCATAACTCCGCCGTAATACAACCAAAAATTTATACAAACTTTCTAAATTGGACAAGTTCTTGCATTATGTCCAACCTGTTTACAAAGAGAACATGTGTGCTCTTTCCTAGGACGTTTCTTCTCAAGTGATACTTCTAGAGCAGATTTCATCCTACCTTTCTTAGGCCTTCCGGGTGGTTGACGAACAACCAGGGGAAAGCATGGTTGGTTAGCTACGTTATCTGGAACTTGGAGCGCTGAATCTTTCGGCATGATCGACTCAGCGTATGCGTTTACTGAATAATTGTTGTGATAGTAAGGACTGCACAGGGATATAATGCTGTAATCCATGTACTCGGCAGCTGCGATTGCAAGCACACATGGTAATTTCTCCTTTTCGAAACGCCGGCATGTGCATGTTTTTCCGTCCAAATTAACAACATGCAAAGAATCCCCAGAAGATCCATATATAACTTCAGTGTGATAATCATTAATTCTTTGTGCCGTCATAAGTCTGGCGGCAGTAACACGACCCTATTATAAATACAGAATAAAAAAATGTTATGGTTCACTTATGAAATGTTACGGCTGACTTATGCAATGTTACAGCTGACTTATGAAATGTTACGGCTGACTTGTGAAATGTTACGGCTGACTTATGCAATGTTACGGCTGACTAATGAAATGTTACGGCTGACTTATGAAATGTTACGGCTGACTTACATGTAGTTGTTTCTCGACACCACGCGAAAGCGTGGTTAGCTGCGATCTAGCATCCTCTCTCCGTTCAACAAACCAACTGGTCATCATAACCCGTATTGATTCTAATAGTCGAACAATGTTAAGACTTCTAGCATTTGACAGTGCATGGTTCATTGATTCCGCTATGTTCGTAGTCATCAAATTGTACCTTTCGCCCGGGAAATGAACACGCGCCCACATTCGGACATCAGCTCTTTCAAGGTAGGCATGAAGTTCAGGATTAATCGCTTGAATCTCCTCATATTTCGCAGTAAAATCAGCCATCCTACAACATCTTGCCGCTTTCTTCACCAGACGAAAGACATCTTTTCCGTTGTACATTTCCAAAATGTTCTTATATAAATGATAAGTGCAAATTCCCCGAGAAGCCAATGGATACACATTCCTAATTGCTTTCCCTATCGAGTTATGCCTATCCGAGATTATCGCAAGACCCTCATCGTCAGGAATCGCAAGTTTTAGCTGCGTAAAAAACCAGTGCCACGAATCATCACTTTTAGTGTCAACCACACCGAAGGCAATTGGGAAAATCTGAAAGTTACCATCCTGGGCTAGTGTTATGAGAAGCGTCCCTTTGTATTTACCCTTAAGAAACGTACCGTCGACAACGACAACTTTGCGCATGAAAGGAAACCCATTTACGCTCGCACCAAATGCAAGGAACACATACATGAATCTTTCAAACTCATCGATTTGAAGACGCGTAATTGTACCCGGATTTGCCCTTCTTATCTTGTATAAGTAAGAAGGCAAGTCTTCAAACCCACTCTCAGGAATTCCCATCTCGATTTCCCTTGCAAATCTTAGCGTTCTATGTGATTTCCAATAATCCATCTGACCACATGGAAAATGATACAAATAAGTCAGTCGCATCGTAACAATAAGTCAGCCGAAATGTACTAGTAACTCAACCATTAAGTTTAAATAACTCAGCCGTTAAGTTTATAATATAACTCAGCCGTTGAGATTAAATAACTCAGCCGTCTCGTTTATATAACTCAGTCGTTTAGTTTATAATATAACTCAGCTGTAATATAACTATAAATTAGCCGCAACGTACTAATAATTACCTTTACACCAAATTGCTTCTGGATAGATATTCCGATACTCCTAGGTCGAACTGAAGGACCAACGTCGCCGAGAAAGTCCTTGTACAACTCTCCTAAAATAGCCATTGTTGCTTTTCGAGATCGACCAGAACGCTCAGTTACGGAACATGTATGATCCGAATCGTAAATACGAACATAAAATGCTGGGGATCCCCTAGTGTAGTAGCACGAAATCTCCAGAGACATCCACCAACCCAACACTTAACAACGAGTGTATCCGAATCGGATACGTCTACATCAAAACCAAATCGATCCCCTTACCGTAAGAAGTTTCTGTCGTTTCTCCAAATCGGCTTTACTCTCGTATCGTTGCCCTACCGAGAGGTTTAGGGAAGACATATCTAACCTTGGAACCTCCGAATTCCCTTTAGATCCGCTCGTCGACAAGTTATGAGGTCTCTTCTTAGGAGGTAGTGTCGGTGAATCTTCGTCTTCGTATAAACTGAAGTTATCATCTTGAGATGATTCACCATCCGAGTCGTTGAACATATCAATTCGGCTGTCAAATTCATCATCTTCTTCGTCTTGTTCGCCTACTTCATTTTCTTCGACTACTTCATTTTCTTTGCCTACTTCATCTTCTTCGCCTACTTCATCATCTTTTACTTCATCCTCCAAATTGAAAGCATCATAACTCCCACCGTAATCTTCGGATCTAGATTCAACTTCTGAGCTATAAGTGAATAAACTTTTATTATTCTCTCTCGCTCCGTCATTCCGACTATTTTCATTCTCCGTAATTTCCACACAAAGACGAAAGTGTTCAATTTTTCTGAAGCTTAAAAAAACTTGCAACTGTCGAGTATTGGAGAGGTAAACTGGTGGAGTATCGTGCGCCATTGTTTTCAAAGCTTTATTCGAGAACATGTAGCTCAGTTGAATCTGATGGCTCGACTCCTTCAATCCGTAATCATCGAGTACTATCTTCGCAAGTTTGTCTAGTGTTGTTTTCTCATCTATATGCACAACTCTACACCCTCTACCGTCGGCGTTGAATACATATCTGTGTTTCTTAACCAAGATACCGGAAACAATAAATACTTGAACCATAAGATCTCTGATGAATGAAAAATAATGAAAAAGGTAGATGAAGAAGAATAAGAAGATGGTCGTAGATGAAGAACCCTAATTTGTAAGAGCTGATGACATGGAAAATAAGAGTTGATGACACGGAAAATCGGAACTGATGACATGGAATATCGGTAGTCAGCCGCCAAACAAATACATAACTCAGCCATCAAGTATAATGTAAGTCCGCCGCAACATGAATAGTATTTCAGTAATTAATCTTTCGATAATAAATCAGCCGTAATTAGGCTAGGAAATATTAAGTCACTCGTAATGTCAAATAAATCAGCCGTCAAATGAATGCTATTCTAGTAATTAATCTTTCGCTAATAAGTCAGCTGTAACCAGGTTGAGTTAACCAGGTTTTTTTTAATAAATAATTAATTAGTCCGGATTAAATGAACCCATAATCATTTAATCCTCAACGACTAACTCAGGGTTTACAACACTAGCGGAAATACTCAAACATAAACCATTCACTGACAATTCCAAATACCAAGTCTAACAATTCCATACTAACAACCTAACAGCAGTTCTACTAAACCAAAACACATAGACAACACAATCCCTATCATCCTCTCGTCCCAGCCATGATTCCACGATCTCACACTTTTCATTTACCTGCAACTCAAAAGGGAAAACAGAGTTGCGTGAGTATTATCATAAATACTCAGTGAAGCGGTCATCCCGCCTACCTATTACATAATAGGGAAATAGCATGCCAATTACTACGCGACAACCATCATTTAACAGATATGCAAAGATCAATATATATGCAACACACAACAGATAAGCAACGATCAACAGATATGCAACGATCAACAGGTATGCAACACTCAACAGATAGACAATGATCAATAGATATGCAACGATAACCAGGTATGCAAATTTTCACAGTTTAACAAGTGGTGTCGATCGACACCTCTCATGAGTGTTGATCGACACTCGGATCACCATCCCAAACCTCACGATCATATAATTGGAAAGTCGATCGACACTGCCTCTAGGTGTCGATCGACACCTCTCGCTGAAACCGAAACCGAGTCAAATCCTCACGCAGACTCGATTCGTTTCCTCACAAGATCACACATGATTCAATAACCACTTATCACACGAAAACATGAATATAAATCATAACCGTCACGATTCAATCCTAATTACCACAATCAATCATTCAATCCCTAACAAACTAATCCCGTAATCGCGATCACGTACTCACCTTAGAAACGGATTGAAAGATGAAGAACCCTAATCCAAAGCCTCTGATTTCGGATCGATTATCTCCTCAACCTCAGCTCCGAAATCGAATCGGAAAACTGTTCTGAAAACTAGAAACAGAAACCTACACAACGGTATGTCGATCGTCTCCTAACTCTCACAGGATCGACGGCAAACCAGCCCGCAATCTTGCTAAACGAAACTGGAAAAACAGAGATTTCAGAACCGAATCCCTGAAATCAAACGATCACAGAGAACGGAGCATACCTTTGAATCAGGATCCGAAACCTGATCTAGAAACTAGACAGAACTATCTTTCCAACGGTATAAGGATCATCTCCTGATTCTCTCTAGTTCGACGGGAATCCTCCCTCGAAACAGACTGATCGCAGATTCGAATCTGCAGAAACCTCTCTCACGAAAACAACGATAACTCAGCGAATACTTAACCAAAACACAAGCGGTTTTCGCCCACATCAAGAGGAAAGAACGGAGAACTTACCCTCCAAATTTCGCTCCAACCCGACTTGATCTCCCCTTTCGTTTGTCTCCTCCAAAACCGAGCACCCTCAACATCTCAACTCTCCCAAGGATCAACAAGGCCTCCCTCCCAATCGAAACCCTAGCCTCTCACTCTGATTTCTGACTCTTAACAGCACAAAAACGCAGCCAAAAACTCAGCCAAACGTTTTTATACTTGAACCCTAAGTTCCCCTAACCGGCCCAACCCGAAACGATCAAAACCGAAACATCTCGAACCGAAATTGGCATGTGTCGCGCGACACATTCTCTCTGTGTCGTGCGACACAGCGTCAAAATGCACAAAACCTTCGCGAATCAACGCGTGCCACACCGCACACAACCGACAAATCACATTTTCGGTTCACGGGCGTTACAATTCTCCCCCATTAACAAGGATTTGACTTCGAATCACAAGATACAAGACCCCACACTCTGGCCGCACCGGCCCATACCAACAAAGATTCTCACATAATCTCAAAAGACCACAACTAAGCCCACGCTTATACGCACGTTTTCAGACATTTATTACGTTTTAACTCATCCACACACACACACACACCCTAAGGGAACACCGTCCCTCCGAGAGAACTACCGTCTCTCAGCACTATAGAGGAAACCACCGTCCCAATATAGGCTCTCAGTACTGTAAAGGAAACCACCGTCCCAATATCAGTACACAGGAAAACCACCGTCTCCTGGAGAGAACCACCGTCTCTCAGTATGTATACAAGAAACCACCGTCCCCGATACAAACTCTGGAAAGCCACCGTCTCCAGATCATGAGTCATCCGTAATAAATTCCAAAACGCCTACCCATAACAACAATAAGCACCTAAAAGAACGCGCAAGGCTCCTAGCCCGAAATACCAAAATGCAATGTTTACAAATCCTGCCTAGGTCTGCCCAATTGATCGCACAACAATCAAACAAGAACATGTACAACCAGCTGTAGACCCAGAATTGGATCGATCGATCGTGCAACAATCAAACAAGAACATGCACAACCAAGACACTACACCCGATATCCCGGTCGTTAAAACCGAACGCATAAGAAAATCATCGAGGTCCGTATCCCGTTCCATTCTCATGCCACGATCAGATATTGATTACTCATATTCACCGTCATCATCACACTCTCAGGACGTCTCCCTCGAGGTAACGATGCCGATGCCACTCTACTCTCAGGACGTCTCCCTCAAGTTCTGGCTCTATATAGGAAAAAATACTTCCTTAGAGTAGTCAACACATACGTGAACAAGCATCTGGAACTAAGAATACTTTCCTTGATAACAACACGCAAATACCTATTCTAGCAAAACAATACTACTCCTACCGAACACATGGCCAACACAACCGACCCCCCAGAAGATCCAAACCTCAACCTTAAAGCACAATAACCACCCAAACTTCTCGCACGCCCCAAATATATATTGCTCTTAACTCAGTCTACACCTGACACCATAGGACGCATCCTACAGCCCATCAGGAACACATACCATTCGCACTCTCGGGACGCATCCTTTGAGTCAACGGTATCTGGGAATCTCACATCCCCATCAACACACAAGGGAGCTCACCTCTCCTCACAACACATGAGTTATTCGGGAACGCAGTCCCTAGAGCAATAAATATTGAGCACTGAACATCTGAAACTGAACTACCCAACAAGGTGTAGGAATTCACGCAGGATTTACCGGATTAATCTCTATTAATCAACCTAACAGAATTCCGATTGACCTAGGATCTAGGGTTTGTAAACTATGAATCTTACAAGAACGGATCTCGAATATACCTGGAGTTTATGCAGCGGAATTGAATCAGGGATTCGAGATCTATAGCGCCCCAAGTGTTGCGCCTCTACAGTTAGTCCACACGCACACAAACTGGAATCCGCCGGGATGCTAGTACCGGTAATCGGATCTCCTGGGGAATCACCGAGTTCTAAAGAGGTGGCTGCGACTAACAAGATTAGGTCTCAAGGTCGTGCCTATTATCCTATATATAGGCCCTTGAGAAAACCTTATTAATTCTGAACCGAACCAGAATCAATTGTGTCATTAAACCGAAATCACTATTTCGGTTCTGCCTTCGTGTCGATCGACACAACTCTTTGTGTCGATCGACACACCCTCTAAACTCGTATATAATGTGTATCTTATACACATTTCCTAGATCATTACTCTTAATGATCATTCCCACATAAAGCTCATCCAGCTTGCTTAGGTGTGTGACCCTGTAGGATCATATAATACTAGCAATGAGTTCATAACTCATAGATCATCAGAGGTTTCTAGCAAAACGTCATGACCACCTAGTATTATATGAATGTCTAATCTCGACAGTACAACTATCACAAGAGTGGATACAAGTGTGATTTCAGGACATTCCCAACAATCTCCCACTTGTACTGGAATCATCTATTCCCATAATCCCTTCGTCTCTATATCTCGATATGGCATAAGGCAAGATCCGTGTCATCCTTATTACAGCCATTATCACGTTCATCGAACTCCGATTTATACTGAACAAAAACAAACGACTGACAATCACCTCGTTTGAGCGCGGCCACGCATTTCTCAGTATCAAATCTTCGATGGGCCCTGAGATATTTATCTCCTGTTATATAGGAGGGACAAATCCCATCTTGTTCCATCCCTGTTCCTTCACACACTTCATGATACGCCCAATCAATGCCTTTATAGTCACCTGTTACGGATAACGTTTGACAAAGTCAAAGCGGACCAATTCATATGTAAGAAATCATGATGAACTCAGGTCTAAGGACTATACTCTATAGTCGTAATGGGAAACTCTTATGACACTTATATAACTATCCTGTAGAGTTCCCATTAGCGGGTCATGCCCGATCATATGTTCTCCAACATATATCTATATGATTGACTTTAATACTCTTATTAATGACTCCATGAAACTTAGTCATCAGTCACCTCACATGCCAGTCTCACGCGGTTGTCAGTGTCCCACTTTAACAACCTCGACCAGGGACAAATATAATCTATGTCATTTATCACTTATAGGGTTTCATGATCAAGTCCTCAACTTGATGACCTATAAAATGCCATAAATTACTTTGGGACTATTATCCAATTATCCAATAATCAAATAATACATGAAACAATTTCATTATGACATAACCAAAGTATGTCAACATGAATATCATAACATAACTAAATCCTTTATAACTCCCACTAGAATTAAGATCACATCTTAATATATCCAATACCTACAGCAGGAGAGTGAAACTCATGCTTAGGTCGTGGGAGAGGCTGCGGTGATCTGCTTGGAACCCTTTCCAACAAACCGCAGGCTGTGGTGCTTTGCTTGAAACTTTTTCCAACAAACCGCACCGCAGTATGGACACAAGACATAATCAGGTTCCTACCAGAAATTGTCTTTGTCTGTCTAACCACTCTCATCAGAAACCATTACTTCCTCAGTTCACCAAGCTCCTATCCTCAGTATTCCTCAAATACTAGAGAATATTCTTGGTAACTGTCCAGTGACTTTCACTTGAGTCATATTGGTACCTACTCGTCCTGCTCAAAATACAAGCAACATCTGGACGAGTGCAGGTCATGGCATTTATGATAGGTTCCACTGCATACGCCTGGAAATCCTACTCAAACACTTTCTTGCTCAGCCAGTGTCCAGGGACACTGCGTCTTGCCAAGATTAATGCCATCAGACATTGGTATGAAGCCCTTCTTGGAATCATGCATATTGAATCTGTCCAAGACTTTATCACCATAAGAATCTTGACATGATCCAATTAGCCTAACCAATCTATCTCTATAGATTCCTATTCCAAGAATTCACGCGGCTACTCCCATGCCTTTCATTGAAAAATAATTTCCGAGCCAAGTCTCTAAAGACTAAAGCAACGAAACGTTATTTCCGAGAATAAGTATGTCATCTACATACATAATGAGAAATGCAACTACACTCCCACTAGTCTTCTTGTAAACACTCGGTTCCTCTTCGTTCCTGATGAAGTCAAACCTTTTGACATCTTTATCAAAACGAAGATTCCAACTCCGTCATGCTTGCTTCATTCCATACATGGATCGATGAAGCTTGCATTCTTTCCCAGCATTATTTGGATCTGTGAAACCTTAGGTTGTGTCATGTACACATCCTTTTTCCAGAATTCCATTAAGGAAAAACTGTTTTTCACATCCATCTGCCAAATCTCATCACCATGATCAATGGCAGTTGCTAGTATAATCCAAATGGCTTTAAGCATAGCGAATGGGAACAGTTTTCATCATAGTCAATACCATGATTTGCTTGAAACCTTTTGCCACCAGCTAAGCTTTAAATATCTGGATATTCCCATCTCGGATCTAGCGGCTCCTAGCCACTTTTCGGAGTCCGGGCCCAACACTGCTTCTTCTTCAAAATTCGTAGGGTCTTCATTGTCAATGATCAACAAGTCATGACAATCGGTCACAAGAAATCCATATCTCTCGTGATCGTTACGAATCCTTTCGGATCTACGAACTTCAGGCACCACAGGTGCAAGTTCTACAACCCTTTGCAGACCCAGCTACTACTCTTCCTTAACAGGTCGAGTAGTCTCCTGTGATTCTCGAACATTTTCGAGATACACTTTACTCCCACTGTTTTTCTTGGAAAGACAATCTCTCGCAAGAAAACATAGTTCTTAGCAACAAACATTTTGTTATCAGAACAGTTGTAGAAGTAATAAGCCTTGGTTTCCTTAGGATAACCATTCAAAGTAGCATTTATCAAATTTGGATGCGAGCTTGTTAAATGTTTTACACAAGCCTCATAACCCCAAATTTTAGTAAAGACAAACTTGGAACATTTCCAATCCACATCTCATATGGAGTCTTTGCAATTGATTTTGTTGGAACCCTATTTAGTGTAAACTCAGACATTTTCTAGAGCCTATCCTTAAAAGAGATAATGGAAGATTTTTGTGACTCATCATTGATCGAACCATATCCAATAAGGTCCGGTGAGCTGTGAAACAATTCCACACTCTCTCATATGATCACTTAACTCTTGACTTAAGTATTCTCCTCCGCGATCTGATCGAAGAAGTATCCTCCTCCGCGATCTGATCGAAGAGTTCTAATACTTTTGTCAATTTGATTATGTACTTCATTCTGGAATTCCTTGAAAAATTTTCAAAAGGGGATTCCTACTTCTGACTCATTAGATAGACATCGCCATGCCCACTCTAGTCACCAGTATAGGTAATGAAGTCTTGAATCTTAATTTTCTCTAGCATTGTTGCCTATCGGGCCGCACACATCTGTATGTATAAAGCCCAATAAGTCATTGGTCCATTCTCTTAGTTTGATAAAATGGGCCTTAATCGTTTTGCCCAATGAGCAGGATTCACATATCTCACATGATTCACAACCATGTAAGCCCAAAAGCCCATCACTATGGAACTTCTGAATCCTCTGTGGCCCAAACGATAATGCTGGAGAACCGATTTGTGTTTATGTCATAGACAGATATATATATTGGTTTAAGACATAAAACTCATTCTCTAATGGGATGCTACCATATAAAATATCATTTAGATCAAAAGAGCAACATTTGTCTTTTATCAAAATAAAATCATTCAAAATCTTACAAGAAAATGAAATGACATTTTTGCTCATAGCAATTACATAATAGCAAATATTTAGTTTCTAAAACCAAGTCTGAAGGCGACAACAAATGGAAACTTCCTACAGCTAATGCAGCAACCCTTGCTTCATTCCTGTTGAGTTTCTCCATTCGTCCCTTCTTCAACGTTCTACTGTTGCTCAGGCCCTGCACATTTAAACAAATATGAGCACCACAACCGGTATCTAATACCCACAAGGTAGAACTTGAAATAACACAAATACCTGAATGAGGAGTGTCATACATCTCCTTTATTTCCTTGGAATCTTCCATGTATTTCTTGCATTTTCTCCTCCAATGCCTTGGTTCCCCACAGTAGCTGCAAGCATCATCATCAGATGGGCCAGACTTGGGTTTAGTGAGAAACTCAGGCTTATCCTGATTCACAATCTGGGCGGCCTTTCTCTCACCCTTGTCTTTACCAGGTTTCACAAACCTTTTGCCCTTCTTGATATTGAGCTCAGCTGTCTTGAGCATATCATGCAGTTCAGTCAACGTCTTCGTCAAGACATTCTTGATGTAGTACTTGATGAACTCATCATAGCTCGTCGGCAGGGACTGCAAAATGATGTCAGTAGCCAAGTCTTGGCTAATAGGACAATCCAGTCTCCTCAGGTTATCAATATAACCCATCATCTTCATGACATGAGGACTTACTGGAGCTTCCTTTGGTAGTTTGCACTCAAACAGAGATTTAACCGACTGGTATCTCTCAGTTCGAGTCTGCTCCTGAAACATAGCTTTCAGGCTAGTGACTATCTCGATAGGCGATTCCACGTTCTCATATTGCCCCTGCAATTCAGAGTTCATGGTATCCCTCATCAGACGGCTCACATCGACCACATCATAATAATGCTTATTCCAAGCATCATATACTGCATGTGAGGCATTGGACCTTTGTTTCTCGGGGAGAGCTTTCTCAAGGACATAGTCCTTTCTCTCTTGCTTGAGAACAATTCTCAAGTTCCGATACCAATCAAGGAAGTTGGATCCATTTAACTTGTCCTTCTCAAGGACGGATCTCAACGAAAAAGAGTTCTGATTAGACATAACTGTAATAAGAAAAGGAAAAATCAGTTATGATATTCAGAAAATGAGAAATCTTAACAATTAAGAAAACTCGCATTATATTCAAAACAATGATTCCTCAAATGAATATAATGATCCAAGATTCATGTTTCACCAAAACCCGAGCGAGCCACTGGCTGTCACTTAAATCTTAGCTATATAGGTAAGCAACACTTTGCTAATCATATCCAATATGACTCTTGGTTGTGGATAAGACATCTTATGTTTTATCCACCTGATGTCTATGGGCCCAGAACTTCTGATAGCCCATTCAAGCAAACCAATCTCTTCAGTCATGTAATAGTTGATGTCATGCACTGCAAGCCCATCAACACAATTACCTACTGCCTTACTCATGTCACTGCGGACACCTTGCACTGCAAGCCCATCACGCAATGAAACAAGTCTTGACAGCTGACAAGATCGGGAAGACATCCAGAACACTTGATATTTAGTTGAGGAAATGAACTTTTAATCCTTAACACACATCATATATGCATTTAGGAATCCAATTTCATTAAATCTGGTTCGGTTATTTGATTTTAGGTTCACTATCTAAAATACCTACTGCCTCACTCATGTAACTGCAGACACCTTGCACTGCAAGCCTGTCACGCAATGAAATGAGCCTTGACAGTTGACAAGATAGGGAATCGATCAACACTACCTTAGTGTCGATCGACACTTACCTGTCTGTCATAGTTCTTCGAAAACCGATCAATCCAATTGAACCGATTTCGATAACCGACAGAACCAATACAATAACCGATCAGTGTCGATCAACACTACATTAACATCGATCGACATTGATCAAACCAGATCCAATTCTCGATAACCGGTCAATCCAATTGAACCGGATCGATAACCGGTCAATCTAATTGAACCGGGTCGATTACCGGTCGGTGTCGATCGATACTACATTAGTGTCGATCGATGCCAACCAAACCGCATTAAACCGACATTCGGTTTAATCGATCTGTTAACCGAGCACGATAACCGATTTAATCCAATTGAACTGGTTAACCAATCGCCTGGTCGTGTCGATCGACGCAATTGAAAGAGCGTGTCGATCGACACAGCACAACGGTGTCGATCGACACCAACCTCTCTGGAAAAATTTTAAATCACGAGTTTAGCCCGTGTCGATCGACACTACCGTAGTGTCGATCGACGCTGGCCGAAAACCCTAATATTTCAATTTTGCAAAACGTTTTTGAAGCAGATTTTGATCTATCAAGCATCCTCTAATCAATTCAACTAATTAGATTATATGCTTTAGATTCAGATTAGTTAAACCCTAAGGCTCTGATACCACTGTAGGAATTCACACAGGATTTACCGGATTAATCTCTATTAATCAACCTAACAGAATTCCGATTGACCTAGGATCTAGGGTTTGTAAACTATGAATCTTACAAGAACGGATCTCGAATATACCTGGAGTTTATGCAGCGGAATTGAATTAGGGATTTGAGATCTATAGCGCCCCAAGTGTTGCGCCTCTACCGTTAGTCTACACGCACACAAACTGGAATCCGCCGGGATGCTAGTACCGGTAATCGGATCTCCTGGGGAATCACCGAGTTCTAAAGAGGTGGCTGCGACTAACAAGATTAGGTCTCAAGGTCGTGCCTATTATCCTATATATAGGCCCTTGAGAAAACCTTATTAATTTTGAACCGAACCAGAATCAATTGTGTCATTAAACCGAAATCACTATTTCGGTTCTGCCTTCGTGTCGATCGACACAACTCTTTGTGTCGATCGACACACCCTCTAAACTCGTATATAATGTGTATCTTATACACATTACCTAGATCATTACTCTTAATGATCATTCCCACATAAAGCTCATCCAGCTTGCTTAGGTGTGTGACCCTGTAGGATCATATAATACTAGCAATGAGTTCATAACTCATAGATCATCAGAGGTTTCTAGGAAAACGTCATGACCACCTAGTATTATATGAATGTCTAATCTCGACATTACAACTATCACTAGAGTGGATACAAGTGTGATTTCAAGACATTCCCAACACAAGGGTCCACAACCACTCGTGACGCCTCAGCGAAACAACCCTCGGCCGATACCCTACATGTCCTGTTCGAAGGGACCTGAAACTGAACTGGCTGCTTCAAAACAACTCACGACTCGGATTCCTCTCCTGAGCCCCACAATGCTCAATGCACTCCTGAACGCATGACGATACGCAATCTATGCTGATTTCCGATCCTGATAACTCCCCGCCCTTTGATAACCCAGACAATCTTCCGATAAAATGAAACGCTCCTTGCTCGTGCTGCACAATATCCTCCTATCCCAGACTAGGTCTAACGGATTGAGCGCGCAACAATCAAACAAGAACATGCACGATCAACCGTAAACCCAGAATTGGATTTCTCAACGCGCTATAACCAACCAACCAAAACTTCCTTAAAATACCAAATTGCCATCCGAGACAAACCTTGAAATCTTTGAATACTCCCATCTGTCTTCTCGCAACCAAACCGGCGCTCCTCTAAATAGTAGCTCGACTCCGCGTACAGCTGCTGCTTCCGTACCTCTCCCGAATCAAAAGCAGTGAAATTCATGCTCTTCGGGCTTTCTCAAATTGTCCAAGATATAGACGTTGAATGATTTCAGAGGTTTTAACCCCAAAATAAATCCGCAAGGGTACAGACAAAAGCAGTAGTATTTTAGGTATCGAATCCACAGAGACCAAGGTTACTCTATGAAGCTATGGATTTATATTTAAAGCTAAGACAAAATGGGAGTTGGTTTGCAGTGAAACAATGAACAGAACGATAATTAAAACGATGTAAATTCAATACGATAAAGGCACTAGATCAGGATCATTCGCCGGTGAATTCGGATTTAGGACTGAGCATCTATTCATGATTCAATTTTAGCGCAATCTAGAACTCAAACATAAATGTAATATTGCCCCACTGTCGTGATGTATCAATATCTTTATCTAACACCCTAAATGCCTAAACTGTCGTTTGGATTCAGAGATGTTGATAAGCATTAACAAAATGGTTCGATTTGTTCACAATCGATGGCAACAATCAACTGTCGTTGGTTACACATCGATTGCTCATCAATGGTTTATCTAGCAACCTAGAGCACTGTCGTGAATAAGTTAAACTTGAAATCATAGACTAGGTGATCAAATTAGCCTAAGCATTACGAATCCCGATTGATGAAGACAATGATATCATTTCCTATTTGGCTCAGTCACTATCATCCTAATTCACCATTGAAATCCCCAAATCTAGCTATGAGACTACTCAACCATGGAGATCAAAAACGCAGCAATCAAATGAGAATGATTCATGATGAAAAAGCAAAGAGATAAGGGTTTAAGAAATCTTCTCAATAGAAAGTCGTGGATGATCCTCCAAATCTTAGAAGCAAAATCCAAGGAAATGAAAACACTTGATGGATCTCAAGATCTTAGAACAAATGAGTCTCAGCCTTTTGAATGGGGAAAATGAAAAATCAGAAAAAGTGAACTCTGTTTTAGAGAGTGGCTGGGTCTTATTTATAATAAAAAATTAGGGCAACCTAATCTGGGTGACCGACCGGTCGGTCTGGATCTGGACCGGTCGGTCCATCTTCACAAAGTCTCGGGTCTTCAGGTCTGGAGACCGGTCGATCTACATCCGGACCGGTCGGTCCGGATTCCAGGGGCTTCGGCTCCTTGAGCTTTAAGAGTGGACCGGTCGGTCCACCTTTACGGACCGGTCGGTCCGGATTCCAGGGGCTTCGGCTCTTCGGGCGAGCAGGTGCTCGCTCCAAACCGAGTAGGTGCTCGGTTAGGAAAAATCGCCTTTTTGCTCCGAATTCTTCTCTTTCGCTCCAATGACCCCAAATGACTCCAATCCATGCTTGAGAGCCTCCTAGAACCTGAAAAGACACGAAATGAACTAGAAAGAATCGAAAATAAATAGAAAACAATATGTAAAAGAGACCAAAATACTAATATATCAACTCCCCCGGACTTAGACCTTTGTTTGTCCTCAAATAAAACAAAATCTAGAACAGAAAAGTGTTCGAAAAACCGAATGGAATTCACTCGCTAGTTGAAAAGATTTCAGACTTCATACTTTCGTCATCGGGCCTTAGAACATGTACCGTAATCAACCATGGGGTTCATAGCTTAAGCTTAGTCATCCACAACTCATCAAACGTTGGCATCCTCAATATCATCTCTTAAATAGATTCATGAAAATGAAAGTACGGTGATCTTACCCAAAGGAGATCGTTTCAAGGGGTGCTGACTTCTTTTAACCAAGACCCTCTCCTGCATACTCATTTAAAACTCAAATCCTCTCTCAAAATTAGTTATTGTTATTGGCTTTAATAGTTATATACTTGATTTTTACTATTTTATTATTTTTTTATTATTTTTTATTATTTTTTTTATGGGACGAATCTTATGAGGTCGCAAAGGAGATACGGGTTTACGCATCATCCCCTGGTTCACTCGAAACTTTTAGTTTCCCTTACAACATGCCTTCCGTGAGGTCATAAAAGAGACACGGGTTTACGCATCATCTCCCGGCTACTTTGGGCATATTGCTTTGAAGTTTTTTTTTTTTTTTTTTTTTTTTATATATGGGACGAATCTCCATGAGATCACAAAGGATACACGGGTTTACGCATAGTCCCTTGGGTCACTTCGATCCTTTTAGTTTCCCTTACAACATGCTCTCCTGAGGTCACTAAAGATATACAGGTTTACGCATAGTCCTCAGGGTCACTTGAGCATGTTGCTTTGAATAAAGAGAGGAAAGTTAAAGAGTATACTAAATGGAGAGTTGCGGTGTCTTACATGGTTCAAAAAAGTCTTGCCCAATGAACATCAAACCCCTGAGAGAGAAATTAAAGATCAAGATTAGGTACCAAATAAATTTGAGATGACATTGGATCAACCTAATTCCGATAAGTGTGGGAATGTTTCAACCACCCATGACCTTTCCGAAACAAGATTTTGGCCACGCTGTAAGTAATGCAAGTAATCCTTAGTCCGAAAAGAATTCCAAAAGATCAAGTTCATTATTCCAAAAACAGACTCAAAAACAGACTCAATAAAAATCGAAAATAAGTTCGTAAAACAAAATACTTAGGACTAACACAACAACCAGACCGCTCCCCCAGACTTAAATCACACCGTCTCCGGTGTGAAAAAGTTTAGGAGAATGGAGACAAAACATAAAGATAAATAAAATGGATAATACAATGATAGTAGAAGGGTGAAAGAGATATCACCGAGTGGAAGCTTCATCGCCTCCTTCATCGCGCGTCTTTCTCTTCTTGTGGGCCAATGGCTGCTCTGAACTTGAGGTGGAGGACGATGGAACAGGTCGAACTTTGGAAATGTCTCCAAAATCTTCTGCATTAGGCTGTTGTTCTTCATCGTTGATTGGATCATCCATTGCCTATACTCAACACCATCAGCAGCATCAGAGATGGGAGAGAGATCAAAATCACCAGGGGTAGGGATGGTGTTGTAAGTGAGGCGAGGAATGGAAGAGCCAACGTCCTCGAAGCTGGGTTGTGGGTAGGTGGTCGGCTTTGATTCGCTCTTACGTGAGCAGGTGGTCGCTTTGGTAGGTGGAGAAAGGCGGCTCGGATTTGGCACTAGAAACTCCGGGGGTGGCTGAAACGCAAGGTCCGCCATCATGTTGAGCTGTGTGAGGTGTGGACATGGAAGCATAATGAATTTTGGATCCCCGTTGGGAGCTATGAACTGATAAGCACTTGGCTTGACGATGATGTTCGAGTTTAGCAGGTGCTGCATATCCACACGCGATAGTTCTTCGACGTAAGAAGCCTTGGATAGATCCACTTTGAGATGACGGAAAAGTGAAGTGAGCAAGCTTCCAATGCGCTCAACACGTGGTCCATTGTTGGTCAAGGCTGGTTGACACTTTATGGCGCATATCGTCTCGGTGAAACGGATGCCTAAGTTGTGGCGATAATGCTCATTTTGCGCTGAGTCTCCATTCCCTATAATCGGACCAACACCCAAAAACAGCAGCATTAACTCATCAATATGTACCTTGTTACCTGCAGCTCGGTTAAACAGCAAGTTGCTGAGAAGGCGCGCGGTAATGCGGAGAGCAGGATGACGGAAGCGGTTTTGGCTTGCTGAGTTGCTCGAGTATGTTCCAGAAGCAATGACGTTCCAGAACGTCTTGGATTCGTTGAATCTCTTAGGTGCCTCCAGGTTCTTGTCTGTGGCGTGAAAACCGTAGATGTTGCAAAAATCTGTCATCGAGATCGCGTATCTCGTTCCTCCAGCAAAGAACGAGAATGTTGTTACGTGCAAGGATGGTCTCTCCGGGTTTGCGTAAGTGAGAGTGGCGGTAGCAAGGCATTGTCGAGTTAAATCCGAGTAAAGAACATCCTCCTCCAGAGCAAAACACATGCAACTAGCGTTGAGAAGAATGCTACGCACTTGCTCTCTAAGACCTAGTTCCGTCAAGGTTTACTCACACAAGAACCTAGTTGGTTCAAGCTTCCAAGCCAATAGCTTGTTGTAGTTGAAAGCACTTATCTCGTCCCAAACGGTGGTTGAGTTAGGCGGGAGCCCAGCGGTGTCAATATCGAACGGAGTATCTTCAGGGCGAGGCCATGGGAACGTGGTGGGTCTCCGAGATGAGGAGGAGGAGCCAATATCCTTGCTCCTGTGTTGTTTTGCGAATCGCAACTTTGGTGGCATGATTGGAATTGGCTGCGAGAGAGAGAGAGTTGAGCGACGGAGATTGATGAAAGAGAGAAGTGGAGAGAGGAGGCAGGGATTTCTATAAGAAAAAGAAAAGAAAAGTGTTAGTAAAAGAAAAGAAACCTAGGGCTTTTATAAGAAATTTTTTTTTTTTTTTTTAGAGAAAAAGGAAAATTCGGAGTGGGCCGGCGGGTACTGGACCGACCGGTCATGATACTGGATCGGTCGGTCCGATTTCCAGAGGGAAATCGGGTGTTGCACTTCGACACGGACCGACCGGTCCTAGGTGAGGATCGATCGGTCCCAATTCCAGGGACCTTGGTCGTGTCTTGCTGCCAGACCGACTGGTCCTGGGTTAGGATCGACCGGTTTGGTTCCCTGAGGCCTTAAACACAAATTCTTTTCTTTTTTTCTTTTTTTTTTTTTTTAGAACACAAAAACTGAAAGCACAAATAAGATGTTAGTTATAAAAGAAAATTTAAAGCAAATTATGTACTAGAAACCGTACCAATGGGTTGCCTCCCATCAAGCGCTTGTTTTAAGTCGTTAGCTCGACTTTGTAAAGCGTTTTAAGCTTGGGGAGTGTCGGAAAGGGGAATAGATCCACCTTCTCCAATGCGTGTTTCTGCGAGATAAGGCCTGACCCGCTGACCATTTACTATAAACTCTCCTCCTTTAGTGTCCAGCAACACTATAGCTCCGTGTGGTCTTACTTCTTTGATCGTGAACGGACCCGACCATCTTGACTTGAGCTTGCCCGGAAACAACCTGAGGCGTGAATTAAACAACAAGACTTGATCGTTAGGAGCAAAATTACGGGAAATAATCCTATTGTCGTGATAAGCTTTCGTCCGCTCCTTATAGATTCTCGAGTTGTCATAGGCGAGATGTCTAATCTCCTCCAATTCGTGCAACTGCATAGCTCTTCTCTTGGACGCACTAAGGATATCAAAGTTAAGCATCTTGACAGCCCATGCCGCCTTGTACTCAAGCTCCACCGGGAGATGGCATGCTTTCCCATACACCAAATGAAAAGGCGTTGTCCCCAACGGAGTCATATAGGCAGTCCTATAAGTCCATAACGCGTCATCCAACTTAGCGGCCCAGTCTTTTCTAGTGGTACTTACTGGTTTTTGAAGAATACTCTTGATTTCTCTGTTACTAACCTCAACTTGACCACTAGTTTGCGGGTGATAAGCTGTTGCAACCTTATGCTTGACACCGTGTTTCTATAGAAGGTTCTCAAAAACCTTGTTGACGAAATGAGTCCCTCCATCACTAATCACTACTCGCGGGACTCCAAACCTGGGGAATATTATGGTTTTGAACATCTTTAAAACCACAGCGGCATCATTTGTTGGGGAAGCAATGGCCTCAACCCATTTGGACACATAATCAACAGCCACAAAGATGTACTCGTTTCCATAGGAGGATGGAAACGGTCCCATAAAGTCTATTCCCCATACATCAAAAACCTCAACTTCCAGAATGAAGTTTTGGGGCATTTCATTACGCTTGCTGATGTTCCCTTGCCTCTGACAGGCATCGCACTTAGACACAAATCTGTTCGCATCCCGGAACATCGTTGGCCACCAGAAACCAGCTTGTAATACCTTCGAAACCGCCTTGAATGTGGCAAAATACCCAGTATAAGACGAACCATGACAATGTTGTAAGATCCCAGGGATCTCTGCCGCCGATACGCATCTCCTATAGAGCCCATCTGAACAATGCTTGTACAAATACGGCTCATCCCAAAAGTAGCGCCTAACATCAAGGAAAAACTTCTTTCTCTCGCTTCCCGTTAGATTTTCATGAACCTTTTCAGTAGCCAGAAAGTTAGCGAACTTACCGAACCAAGGGAAACTCGGAGGTTGAGCATTTTGAATCATTCCGCAAAAGAACATTTGAGCAGGTGCTCGACCTGGTGGTTGGAAAGTGTTACAGATTTTGACCGAGTAGATATGCTCATCCGGTAGACTATCATCCATAGGCGTTTCATCTTCAAAGTGTAGCCTACTCAAATGATCCGCAACTCCGTTTTCACTCTTTTTTATCTCGAATCTCGAGATCGAACTCTTGAAGCAACAAAATCCATCTCAGCAATCTGGGCTTAGCATCCTTCTTGGTCAGCAAATACTTCAATGGGGCATGATCGGTGTGAACAATTACCTTAGACCTGACGAGGTACAACCTGAACTTCTCAAAAGCGAATACAATCGCTAATAACTCCTTCTCGGTAGTAGCATACCGGCATTGAGCATTATCCATCGTCCGACTAGCGTAATATATCACGTGGAGCTTCTTGTCTTTCCTCTGACCTAGAACGGCTCCCACAGCAAAATCACTCGCATCGCTCATGACTTCAAACGGCAGTTCCCAAGCAGGCGGTTGTACTACCAGCGCACTAACCAAGGCACCCTTAAGGGTGTGAAATGCTGCCAAACAGTCACTATTGAAGTTAAACTTCACCTCTTGACACAGCAATCTAGTGAGGGGTCTAGCAATGTTGGAGAAATCCTTGATGAACCGACGGTAGAAGCCGGTATGTCCCAAAAAGCTTCGGATCCCCTTAACCGTAGTAGGCGGTTGTAAACTCATCATCACCTCTATTTTAGCCTTGTCGACTTCTATCCCCTTCTCTGATATTCGGTGGCCAAGCACTATCCCATCTCGGACCATGAAGTGACACTTCTCCCAATTTAGAACGAGATGCTTCTCCTCGCACCTTTGGAGTACCCTGCACAAATTAGACAAACACGAAGAAAAAGAACTCCCATACACAGAGAAGTCATCCATAAACACTTCCATAATATCCTCAATAAGATCAGTAAAAATGGACATCATACAACGTTGAAATGTTGTTGGGGAGTTACACAAACCGAAAGGCATACGTCGGTACGCGAAAGTACCGTAAGGGCATGTGAACGTCGTCTTCTCTTGGTCCTCCGGATGGATAATGATCTGAAAGAAACCTGAATAACCATCTAAGAAACAGTAATAAGGGTGGTTAGCTAGACGCTCAAGCATCTGATCGATAAACGGTAGAGGAAAATGATCCTTGCGAGTAGCAGCATTCAATTTCCGATAATCTATACACACCCTATGTCCGGTTACTGTCCTAGTCGGTATTAACTCATTTCTATCGTTTTTAATCACTGTAATACCCCCTTTCTTAGGCACAACATGCACAGGGCTAACCCATTTACTGTCGGATATAGCATAAATCACCCCTGCATCTAGAAGTTTCATTATCTCTTTCTTGACGACATCCTTGAGATTCGGATTTAACCGTCTCTGATGCTCGACCGAAGTCATCGATTCATCCTCTAGATGTATTCTGTGCATGCATAAGTCAGGAGATATACCAGTAATATCATCAAGTGAATATCCTAGAGCCTTCCTATACTTTCTCAATTCACACAAAAGCAAGGTAATCTCAACATTGTTCAATTCAGCATTCACTATAACTGGGTAAGTGGAGTTAGGACCGAGAAACGCGTACCTGAGCCCTTCTGGAAGGGCCTTCAATTCCAGCTTTGGAGCCTTCAGCTCGCTCCAGGAACTGTGAATAGTAGACTGAGCAGGTGGTCGTGCATCTTCGATTAGCGTATCCTCTCCCAAACTCAGATATTCATCCCCTTTTTCCACTCGGGAATTAGAATCCAGAAACTTAGCGAATCCTTTGGTGTCTTCACTCAGAAAACCATATTCTCCCTCGGCTTTAGTCAATGCGACTTTAAGCGGATCTTTTGCTAGAATCTCTTCAATCTCATCTTCTAAAAGCTCTGATTCATCATGGATAACGAACGGGTGCCCATCTATCATCGGTTCCTCATCAAGCTCTAGAACCACGAAATCGGCTGGGATTAGAGTATCCCTAATTCGGACATGCAAATCCTCTATTACACCTACCGGAAGCTTTGTAGACCGATCCGCAAAAACCAATGAGATCTTGGTGGGTTTGAACTCGGTGAAGCCCAAACGCTTAGCCACAGAATATGGCATCAAATTCACGCTGCTTCCTAAGTCGCACAATGAACATGCAAACGTGCAAGGTCCAATCTTTACGGAAATCACAAATCTTCCTGGATCACCTTTCTTCGTTAACACCTTACTCTGAAGTTTGGCGCTACACTCCTTAGAAACCATCATTACACTCTCGTCTTCAACGACCTTTCCAGCGACTAACTCTTTCATGTACCTCTTGAGTGACGGAATCATCTGAACGGCATCAGTTAAAGGAAGCTTTACCGTCAAGTCCTTAAGCATTTCCTTACACTGTGCATTCTCCAAATCTTTCCTAGATTTCTTGGGAGGTTCTGGGTAAGGCACCTTGGGTATATAAAATCGTTCAGGTGGAGCCTCGGAACTTTTCTTGGGAGCGTCTTGAGTGAGCGGGTGCTCGGCAGTAGGGAGCAGGCGCTCGGAAAAAATTTCCGCATAATCGACTCGGTCAGAAACTGGAGGTGTCCCTGAGCTTGATCCTCATGAGCCTGGTGCTCGGGTATCTTCTCCTTAGCTTTCACGCGAGAGCTTGTAACCGTAGGCGGTACCATCTTCCTTCCACTCCTCAATTCAACAACATGCACATCATACTCCTTCCTAGGATTAGACTCACCACGTCCTGGAAGAGACCCAGCGGGTCTTTTGACAGCCTCGGCGGTTTGAGCCACTTGTGTATCCAACTTCTTCACATGTGCGGTGACGGCCTCATACTTAGCATTCAGATCTTCGTACATGCGATCTACCTTGGTATTAATCTCCGTGGATGCCTTCTGTTGGTTGACCATTAACTGCTGCATGAGACTTTTCAACTCGTCTTGAGAGTTAGATGCGGATGGAGCTTGTTGTGGTGCGCTGAACTGAATAGCTTGTTGTTGGTTTCCTCCTTGGAACCGATTCTGATTCGGGACGAACTGCCTCCCTGTTGGGGTAGTATTTCTGATATCATGAACCTTGTGCATTCTGATTCGAACTTCCTTGCTGCGGGTAGACTTGGTCTTGTGGGTTTTCCACATTGGTGCTTCGGTAAGAGAGGTTGGGGTGGTTCCGGTAGTTGGGGTTGAACCCACGGTTCTGATATCCTTGGCCACTCACGAAATTAACCTCTTGAGCTCCGGCTGTCTCATCATCCTCAAACTCTTGAAGGATGGGTGTTTCCTCATTTTCCTCCACAAGTTTTACCGATCTCTGATTTTCACGTAGGAGTAGATTAACTTTCGTTGTCAACTCATCAATCTTCTGAGTGTCCACCGTGTTAACCTTCTAGGACCTATCATACTCGGGAGCTTTGTTGTTGGAGCTTGAAGCAAGGTTCTCAATCAGCTCGAATGCACCGTCTCTTGTCTTGGTCATGAAGTCTCTGTTGCTCGCAGCATTTAGAGCATTCCGATAGTCCCATTCAACTCCATCATAGAAAATACCCAGAATTTGCTCATCCTTGAAACCGTGATGAGGGCACTCCCTACGATATTCCTTAAGTCTCTCCCAAGCTTCACAGAAAGCTTCTCCAGAGTGTTGTTGGAACGAAGAGATCTTGTTCCTCAAAGATGCCGTTTTGGATTTGGTGTAGAAATGGTCCAGAAACGCGGCTCTAACCTCATCCCATGTCTTCAGAAAACCAGCTGGCAATGATTTCAACCACCTTAGAGCCTTGTCCGAAAGTGAGAATGGGAACAACTTGGATTTTAGGAACTCGCTCGGAACCCCATTAGACCCCGTAGTGCTGCAGATTTCTTCGAAGTTCTCGATGTGATCCATCGGTATCTCAGCTGGAAATCCGTGGAACAAGTGTTGTTTCACCAATGAGATCATCTGAGGCTTGATCTCGTAGTCTTGCCTCTGAATTATCGGTGAAACGATAGCCGAACGGTTCTGATAGAAAGTATGGGGATTATCCGAATCCCCAATTCTCGGTTGTAAAGGAGGAGCTCGTGGCTGATTTCCTTGCAGTACTGCAATCTGATCTCTTAGTATCTGTAATTGAGCGTTCATATCTTCCTGATTAGCCATAGTATCCGGATTAGGCGAGTTTCTTCGCCGACGGTTTTGACGTTCGAGGCGAGCTAACTCTTCGTTTGAAGCACTGGCTAACGGTTCGGTGATGTTTCTTCTTGTTCTTCTACTGGTCATGCACCTGAAACATACCAAAAAAAAATGAAAACAAAAACAAAATTAGAAAAACGTCTTAGACTATAAATTGAAATCAAATTTCAAAGGTAACGCAATTGGTCCCCGGCAACGGCGCCAAAATAAATTCGCAAGTGTACAGACAAAAGCAGTAGTATTTTAGGTATCGAATCCACAGAGACCAAGGTTACTCTATGAAGCTATGGATTTATATTTAAAGCTAAAACAAAATGGGAGTTGGTTTGCAGTGAAACAATGAACAGAACGATAATTAAACCGATGTAAATTCAATAAGATAAAGGCACTAGATCAAGATCATTCGCCGGTGAATTCGGATTTAGGACTGAGCATCTATTCATGATTCAATTTTAGCGCAATTTAGAACTCAAACATAAATGTAATATTGCCCCACTGTCGTGATGTATCAATATCTTTATCTAACATCCTAAATGCCTAAACTGTCGTTTGGATTCAGAGATGTTGATAAGCATTAACAAAATGGTTCGATTTGTTCACAATCGATGGCAACAATCAACTGTCGTTGGTTACACACCGATTGCTCATCAATGGTTTATCTAGCAACCTAGAGCACTGTCGTGAATAAGTTAAACTTGAAATCATAGACTAGGTGATCAAATTAGCCTACGCATTACGAATCCCGATTGATGAAGACAATGATATCATTTCCTATTTGGCTCAGTCACTATCATCCTAATTCACCATTGAAATCCCCAAATCTAGCTATGAGACTACTCAACCATGGAGATCAAAAACGCAGCAATCAAATGAGAATGATTCATGATGAAAAAGCAAAGAGATAAGGGTTTAAGAAATCTTCTCAATAGAAAGTCGTGGATGATCCTCCAAATCTTAGAAGCAAAATCCAAGGAAATGAAAACACTTGATGGATCTCAAGATCTTAGAACAAATGAGTCTCAGCCTTTTGAATGGGGAAAATGAAAAATCAGAAAAAGTGAACTCTGTTTTAGAGAGTGGCTGGGTCTTATTTATAATAAAAAATTAGGGCAACCGGTTCTGGGTGACCAACCGGTCGGTCTGGATCTGGACCGGTCGGTCCATCTTCACAAAGTCTCGGGTCTTCAGGTCTGGAGACCGGTCGATCTACATCCGGACCGGTCAGTCCGGATTCCAGGGGCTTCGGCTCCTTAAGCTTCAAGAGTGGACCGGTCGGTCCACCTTGACGGACCGGTCGGTCCGGATTCCAGGGGCTTCGGCTCTTCGGGCGAGCAGGTGCTCGGTTAGGAAAAATTGCCTTTTTGCTCTGAATTCTTCTCTTTCGCTCCAATGACCCCAAATGACTCCAATCCATGATTGAGAGCCTCCTAGAACCTGAAAAGACACGAAATGAACTAGAAAGAACCGAAAATAAATAGAAAACAATATGTAAAAGAGACCAAAATACTAATATATCATTGAACATGAACGAACACTCTCCAAAATTCCCTTGATCACGTCGCAATAATCACATGCATACCGCATGCCTATTCGTCACAAAAAAGAAAACACAACTACAACCTGAAATGCTCATCGCTTGCCTAGCATCACCCGGAACATTCTGAGTAACACTTTTAGTCCAATTGGGTCTGACGGTCGATCGTACAACAATCAAACAAAAACATGTACAACCACCCGTCAATCCCGACTATGCAACATTCTTAATCCAAACCAGGTCTGGCGGCCAATCGCACAACAATCAAACAAGAATATGTACAATCACCCGTCAGTCCCGCTTTGAATTTTTCAATGCTAACTTTGTTACCAGAACGCAGTCCCAGGTTTAGCCGGACCAGCGACACTTCAACTCGCACCCTGAGCCTCCCGAACCGTCTATCACAGACCATAATCTTGACTGCTCCAGCCAACATTATACGAGATTCCCACTCGTTCCGCAAACGTCCAACATGGACCAAAATCCCAGCCTGACACGGCCGATACCACACGAGATCCTCCCCTGACCTCAAAGGCTCCCTCTAATCCACATACGAGATATACCGCTCGCACTCTCAGGACGCATCCCTCGAGCCAACGGTATCTGGGGATCTCACATCCCGCAAGAGATCTCACATCCCTCGCTACTTATTTGGGGAACACGCTTCCCAATAAGTACACAAGAGAACACATATCTCCTCTGATTAGAGCCGCCTCCCGTGGTATAATCTCGGTATTCCTAGCCTGGAAAACCTCACAGAACCGACTAACCATGGTCCACACATAAAAATACCTCTAGGAACACGACCTCATAATTCATACGAAAATAAATAAGGAACACCATCTTATAAATTTTCAAAAATGTATATCGTTTCAACACCAACGAAATACAATAAAATCCAGAAACAACAACACCAAAGCTCAACTCTAACAGCAAAACCAGCTCAAACCTTGAACTGCTCCTCTAGGCCCTCGACCGCTACGAATGCCTCTACCAGCTTTGCCCTCGAGGCATACCTGGAAACCATGCCAGGCTTCTTCAGCCCGATCCGAAGTCCTGCCACGAACTTGCCCATCTGGGCCTGCTCCCCATCCATACCGCTACTCGCATAGACCACTAGCCTGCTGAACTCAGCATCATACCCACGAACTGATCGGTTCCCTGAACCACACTCTGGAACTGCAACTCTAACTGCTCCACGACTTCTTGAGGAAAATACCTTGTATTAAACTCGTCCACGAATTCTCCCCAAGACCACAATGTCTGCCTTCTCTGGGCCTGGACTCCTGTCCACCAAAGGCGAGCATTGCCTTCCAAGAACTCCACTGCTAGATCCACACATAACTCATCAGGACATCTGAGCACACGAAATCTTCGCTCAATCTTCAATCTCCACTCATTGGCTTCCTCTGGCCTCCCTCTACCCAAGAAGAACAAGGGCCCCATAAGCAGTAACTCATTAGACCACGTAAGCTACTGCTCCCTCCGGGTCTCTACTAGATTCTGCACTGGTACCGTTCCCGGTAACCGCTCTAAAATCAAAGCTAGCAACTTAGACACATGATCCTCCAGGTCCTGGGCTCCGCCTGAAGCACCACCTGCACATGGGTCTCTTGTCGCACCCGTAGCTCTAGCACTAACTCCCGCTCCAGCTAAACTATCCGATACACTGACAACACCCACTGAAACCTCCTGATACAACAGTGAAACAGCCACTGGCTCTGACGACTCACTCTGAGTCTCCCACTCGAACGACGGAGACACATGACCCTGACCACGCCCACGACCATGACCAAAACCACGACTCCGGCCTCCACGGCCACCAGCTCTGCCACCACGGCCTCTCGGAACTCTAGCCATCGCACGCTGCACTTACCAACAACACATTCTAAGCTACTATAATTCACAGAATAAACGTCACACAATCACATACCGTTGAATCTCTTTGAAGGCTCGGAGAGGATGATTCTAAGACTAAAATTGACTAGGCACACATAATCAATTTAAACACATAGTTTCAGTTCATCCAATTTACTACTAGCCCTAGAACCGTAAGGGCTCTGATACCAAAATGTAGCACCCCCATTTTTTTTTTTAATAAATAATTAATTAGTCCAGATTAAATGATCCCATAATCATTTAATCCTCAACGACTAACTCAGGGTGAACAACACAAGCGGAAATACTCAAACATAAACCATTCACTGACAATTCCAAATACCAAGTCTAACAATTCCATACTAACAACCTAACAGCAGTTCTACTAAACCAAAACACATAGACAACACAATCCTTATCATCCTCTTGTCCCAGCCATGATTCCACGATCTCACACTTTTCATTTACCTGCAACTCAAAAGGGAAAACAGAGTTGCGTGAGTATTATCATAAATACTCAGTGAAGCGGTCATCCCGCCTACCGATTACATAATAGGGAAATAGCATGCCAATTACTACACGACAACCATCATTTAACAGATATGCAAAGATCAATATATATGCAACACACAACAGATAAGCAACGATCAACAGATATGCAACGATCAACAGGTATGCAACACTCAACAGATAGACAACGATCAACATATATGCAACGATAACCAGGTATGCAAATTTTCACAGTTTAACAAGTGGTGTCGATTGACACCTCTCATGAGTGTTGATCGACACTCGGATCACCATCCCAAACCTCACGATCATATAATTGGAATGTCGATCGACACTGCCTCTAGGTGTCGATCGACACCTCTCGCTGAAACCGAAACAGAGTCAAATCCTCACGCAGACTCGATTCGTTTCCTCACAAGATCACACATGATTCAATAACCACTTATCACACGAAAACATGAATATAAATCATAACCATCACGATTCAATCCTAATTACCACAATCAATCATTCAATCCCTAACAAACTAATCCCGTAATCGCGATCACGCACTCACCTTAGAAACGGATTGAAAGATGAAGAACCCTAATCCAAAGCCTCTGATTTCGGATCGATTAACTCCTCAACCTCAGCTCCGAAACAGAATCGGAAAACTGTTCTGAAAAATAGAAACAGAGACCTACACAACGGTATGTAGATCGTCTCCTAACTCTCACAGGATCGACGGCAAAGCAGCCCGCAATCTTGCTAAACGAAACTGGAAAAACAGAGATTTCAGAACCGAATCCCTGAAATCAAACGATCACAGAGAACGGAGCATACCTTCGAATCAGGATCCGAAACCTGATCTAGAAACTAGACAGAACTATCTTTCCAACGGTATAAGGATCATCTCCTGATTCTCTCTGGTTCGACGGGAATCCTCCCTCGAAGCAGACTGATCGCAGATTCAAATCTGCAGAAACCTCTCTCACGAAAACAACGATAACTCAGCGAATACTTAACCAAAACACAAGCGGTTTTCGCCCACATCAAGAGGAAAGAATGGAGAACTTACCCTCCAAATTTCGCTCCAATCCGACTTGATCTCCCCTGTCGTTTGCCTCCTCCAAAACCGAGCAGAAACTGCCCTCAACACCTCAACTCTCCCAAGGATCAACAAGGCTTCTCTCCCAATCGAAACCCTAGCCTCTCACTCTGATTTCTGACCCTTAACAGCACAAAAACGCAGCCAAAAATTCAGCCAAACGTTTTTATACTTGAACCCTAAGTTCCCCAAACCGGCCCAACCCGAAACAATCAAAACCGAAACATCTCGAACCGAAATTGGCCTGTGTCGCGCGACACACTCCCTCTGTGTCACGCGACACAACGTCAAAACGCACAAAACCTTCGCGAATCAACGCGTGCCACACCGCACACAACCGAGAAATCACATTTTCGGTTCAAGGGCATTACATCTCTTCTCTCACTCATCCTCACATCTAATCATTTCCAATTGCAATTATTGACGACTTAGTAATCTATATGTATTGTGAAACGGGTTACACATTAGGTTGAGAAGTTTCTTTGCTTTTTGGTTCGAAAATGTTATGAATTTTGAAACTCCAAAATATATGATTTATTATTCATAATTTGTGGAATGTCAATATACTGTATGATTCTACTAGCAACACTAAACTTCATTCGAATTTCACGAGCTAATTGATAGATTGATAAGAGTAAAAACATAAAGGTGTTTATGAAGAATTATATTAGACACTCACGAGAATATAGTTATAAAATGCACAAACTTATATAGAGATTGAATAACCTAATTTCTAAACTAAGAGCATGTTCAGTGGTGAGATTTTATGGGTATCATTAAATATAAAATTATTAAAATTTGAGTAAAAGGAAGAAAGAGAGGGTAATAATGAGGTGTATTGAAATATAAAATTAATAAAATTTGAGTAAAAGATGAGATAGTGGTGATATTTGGAGAGAGTATCAATGTGGTGATACTTTTGAAGAGAGAATGAGTGTGTTTTTAATAATTTTATATTTAAAAAAAGTATAAAATTAATAAAAGTTGAGTAAAAGGATGAAAGAGAATGTATAAAGTTGAGTAAAAAGAAGAGAGAGTGTGTGTTTTAATAATTTTATATTTAATGATACCCACAAAATCTCATGGATGAACATGGTCTAAGATGCAAATAATAAATACTACAGGTAATGATAGATTTCCTATTCTTTAATATTCTTCTAGATAAATCTTGCCACGGTCGATCTCATCGATCTCCCAATACTAATTTGACTCAACTCATTTATTTTACTAATTCGTATTTATTCTTGCTAAATTTTAGAAATATATAAAACACTTTGAATCCAAATAACATAGTCAAAGAAGTAATCAGTTTTGTGCATAGGTTCAACATTGTGCATGTGTTGGAGGTGTATTTACAAATGATCTAGAAAAAATTGGCCAGTATGGGACTTTATGAAATTGGGCATGTGGACTTGTCACTTACGAGAAAACAGTGTCCATATGAAACTTCTTAGAAATACGCGGGCGGTTTTGCCCTCAAGTAAAGCGCGTCAATTAGTTCGGGCAGACATGGGGTCGTACATAGTTGATGGTGTGTGGGCGGTGCTGAGAGGACAACGTAAAGTGTCACATTAAGCTCATTTAATGCTTTGAAAGTAATTATGAATGGTAATAAATGCTCAAACGTTGGGGAGTGTTGGTAAAGTTTTGTATTTAAGAGTAGCCTTTATTGCAGGTGTAGAACATTAAAGAGTGGAAGAAATATGGAAGAGGTAAGTGTACGTGTACAGCCGTTACCGGTTGTAATAAGTGTACATTTAGTAAATTAGTTGAATATTAAATAAAATAGATTTGTGGTTCAGGTTGGCAGGGATTCGGTTGTGATTATGAGTGGAAAGTGGAAATGTGGTACTAACGGTGAAAGAGACTTTGGGGTGGACAAAAGCCAGATGGAGAGACAATCCCGGAGAACATGCATAATTGTCTCCACACCTCCTCTACAAACTTTGCATGTATCCGACTCTAACAAATGCCTCCGAAATCTTTCATGGTTTGTCGTGTTTACCTGTTGAACTACCAACCATATAAAAACTCTTACCCTTTCTGGTACACTAGCTCTCCACGGTTTGACCTCAAGCCATTTGGTCCGTTACTCCAGATACATTATCCACAACTCTTGCTAATAACTCTAGTCTCTTATTCTCGATCACATACGGGACTATTCGATTCATACAAAAGTAAAAAATAAATAAATAAATAAATAAATAAGTGGGGAGAAAGAGAGAGAAAGAAAGAGAGAGAGAGAGAGAGAGAGACAAGGGCAAGAATCGAAAAGTCTTTCCCGACGCTTTATGTGACCTGT
Source organism: Draba incana (assembly GCA_963576765.1). NCBI lineage: Eukaryota > Viridiplantae > Streptophyta > Magnoliopsida > Brassicales > Brassicaceae > Draba > Draba incana. The sequence goes on along the minus strand of OY755212.1, from coordinate 19,307,691 downwards.
CGGGGAGTAGATGGCTACACAAAGGTAACGTGTACATAGACATTTATACATGTATAAACAATTTATCAAATACAAACCTTATTTTGATAAACAAATCAACCATTTTCTTAAATCAAATGCTTGTATATTAACAAATAAACTAATCGGTGACTTTTTTTGTGTTTAAACCTCCAAAAGAGAAAAGAAATTATTTTACATTTTTTCACCTAAACATCCATTTGTAATTGATATTCAAGATGAGACAACTATTACAGACTTTGAACCTTCACAACAAAGGCGATTCTAAGTAAATGCAAGTAAGCCACATGGGTCCCAAAGACCAAACTACACTGCTATGTACACCAAAAAATACAAAGAGCTAAAGAAAGAGGATCAAACACTCTCATTGACAAACACAGCTTCAAGCCACGAAGGAAGACCCCTAGAGACATATGAATTGAGTCTCTTGTCTTTTGTTACACTAAGGGCAACATCTCCTGCTATGCATGATTACTATACCATTCTCATCTCTAAGTACCCAAGAACCTCCTAGCAACTGCCTTTTCTTTGACCAGGAGAGCCTTATGTTATATTTGAGCCAATTTTTAGGGGGACCAAAGTTTACCTGGCCTGGGCCCCAAAGGCTCCTCTATGTCTTGTACAATCTTCTCCACCACATGTGCTACTTCCCACTGATCTTTTTTCTGACCTGCCTTTGCCACAACTTGAGGAGCCAAGAAAATCAGTCCTTCAAACCACCACCCATTTCTATTTTTCCATAAATACCATATCAGCCAAGGAATGATCTGTCTCTATTCTAAGGGAATGACATGATTCTTGTAAGCAAGAAGGATATAGGAGAAATTAGGGAACAAAGCGTGAGGGTCAAAAACATTCTCAAGATGAGGAATGTTAGATACCGCCCAAACTTGTCTTGTCAGAGGACATGTGAAGATCACATGGTTTATTGATTCACCCTCAAAACCACATAACTGGCATCCAGAATCAACCGACATCCCTTTTCTATTAATAAGATCCACCACATGCAAGGCTTCACTAAGGCACTTCCAGAGGAACACTTTGATCTTTGGATTTGTTTGCATTTTCCAGATTTCCTTTTTCATGCCGTTGATAGAATGTAACATCTCACCTTGTAAGATACACTCCCCATGATTAACCCTATTGACCATCCAATATCCAGACTTCAAAGAATATTCCCCATTAATATTGTGCTTCCAAACCCAAAAATTTGTTCTAGAGACAGCCGGTTTCATTTTTGCTATTCTTTCCACATCTTCTCTAAAGAAGCAAGATTCTAGCTTATCTCTATCCCATTTCCTGGTCCTCTGATTGATCAAATCACTCACTCTAAGATCAAGATCAATTATGGGGTTTATCATCAAAAGACTTCTCCTGATCCCATGATCAATCCATTTCTATGTCCATACAGAGGTGTCTTTACCATTGCCCACTTTCTTTTCAATGCCCATTTGCAACAGTTTTCTCCCATGTAGGATGCTTCTCCAACCATAAGAAGGGCCTTTACCCTCAGTAGCAAACAGAAAGCTGGTACTCTCAAAATATATATTCTTGAGGAATTTTGCAAGGAGGCATTCTCGTTCTTGAAGTAGTTTCCAGGCTTGCTTACCCAGCAAGGCTTGATTGAAATCCTCAATGACCTTGAATCCCATACCACCTTGACTTTTGGAGAGACACAACTTCTCCCAGTTAACCCAATGTATCTTATTCCTCTCCTACTTCGAGTTCCACCAGAAATCAGACATGACACTAGTGATTTTAGCACATGTGGTCTTTGGTAATTTGAAACAAGACATGGCAAAGACTGGGAGTGCCATAGCCACTGATTTCAACAAAACCTATTTTCCCCCTTGAGATAAAATCCTTGCAAACCACCCAGACATTCTAGTTTTCATTCTTTCTTGAATAAGTACTAATATGTCAATCTTTGAACCACTAAAACACTCTGGCAGACCCATATAAGTCCATGCTCCTCCTTCATTTCTTATCCATGTGATCTCCTTAAGTGTGTCTTTTACCTCCTCCTTAACTTGATTCCCAAAGGTCAAGCATGATTTGTTAAAATTGATAGTCTGACCAGTAGCATCTCCATAAATCTTGAGGATGTTTTGCATGATTGAGACCTCAACAACAGATGCTTGCCAGACAAATAAGCTATCATCTACAAACATAAGAAGATGATGAATAGCAGGTCCATGAGCTGAAAAGCTAAGACCATGGATTGATCCATTGAGAGCAGCTTTACAAATCAAATGGGTAAGACCTTCTGTACATAACACAAAAAGAAAAGGGGACAAAGGGTCCCCCTGTCTTAGTCCTCCAGAGGGTTTGTGAGACCAAAGGGTTGGTTTTGATCAATACAGAGAATGTCACAGTTGTGACACATGCCATTATCCATTGAATCCATTTCCAATGAAAACCTAAAGCTATTAATAGTTCCTTCAAGTAGTTCCCATAAATATTAATTCTCAACATCAATTCAATTTCAATTAACCAAGCAAACCAGTAGAAACACATAATCAATTTAACCCAAATAATCCAATAGATAATATCATCAACCAACCAATGGAAACACAACAACCATTTGAATTCTATATTCAAACTAACTAGTAACCTAACACCAGGTTCTAACTCAAATGACAATAAAAACGACAAGCCTAAATCATCCTCTCCACATTGCCATTATTCCACAATAATTATTTATCTTTACCTGCATCACATGGAAAAACGAGATGCGTAAGTATTTCATGAATACTTACTGAGACGGTCATTTCGTCTACCGGCTATACACACAAACCATATAAAATGCTAAAATGATGCAACAAGTCCAAACAACAATTATAATCAACCATTTTCTCACGTGAAACACACTGTGTCGATCGACACACACCTTGTGTCAATCAACACACACATAATTAACATGTGTCGATCGACACACGATCGTAGACAGACCCAAGTCAGAAATTCCAAAGACGGTTGACCCAAGTCACAATCCTCTCACAGATCGATTTTAGATCGTCGAACGATCCATGCATCAAACATCATCACAAACATACATGAAACATCATATAACACATAATATAAATACATCCATAGCCAAATCAACCATAAATCACCAAAACATCAATCCTAACACGTTATACGGCTTAGATAAGTCACGGTTGCGCACTCACCTTAGAGAATCGATTAGAACTGATAAATGGTGATAAACAGCCACGAAAATCAAAGAATCAACACACTACGATTCTGATTTTCGTCACCGATACACGAAGAACGCACCACCACACCAAAACCTTGCCTTCAAATCAACCCTTTTGAATCGCAACACTAAACTCACACTTTTCTCTCCTCAAAATCACTCAACTTATGATTTTCTCTTCAAAACACGGCCTGCTCGTGTATATAAACATGTACTTAGGGTTTCCAACCCTAAACCGTACCAAAACCAGACAATTGAAATCAAATTGGTCTGTCCCAACAACCACTGTGTCGATCGACACACCCCTGTGTCGATCGACACACATACCAAAAATCACATTTTTGGTTCACGGGCGTTAAAGTTATCTCCTATTTCGAAGCTTCTGCCTTCTGGAAATTCCCATTAGAATCTTTTAGCTTAAGATTCTTTTCTTTCCTCTATTATCTTTGAGTGATGCATGAAAAAATTTGGTATTTTGGCCCCCTTCCACACACCATCTATCCCTTGCTCTCTGACTCCAATATGCCTCCTCTTCTCTATATGCAAAGACCATATCCTTTTTCTTCATATTCACCTGATAGAAATCAGGGAAATTGGTAGACTGTTCTCTTTCTAAAGCCACTTGAATCTGCAGAATCTTATCTCTAGAATTCAGATTATTTTCTTTTTTCCAATTACTGAGGGCTTTCCTTACTGCCTTAAGCCTTTCATCCACCGTATCACCCCTAATCCCAAACCTCCAAGGCTGATTCCAGCTCACTTCAATATCTTCCTTAACCCTTGCTTGTTGAGAAAACTTTTCTCAAACCTAAAACTGCCTTTATAAGATTCTGAGGATTCCATAAGACTTACCAGGACATGCCTATGGTCAGAGCCCATTTCCTCCAAGAATATTTGATTAGAAGACGGGAACATGTTAGTCTAACTCCTATTACCAAAACATCTATCCAGCTTTGATTGGATATATAAATCCCCTCTCTCTCCTCCCCATGTAAAACTATTTCCAGAACTGGCCAACTCAGATAAACCATAATCCCTTAGCATGTTATTGAAGGGAATATACCTATTATCACATCTCCCCGACCCCCCTATTCTTTCACCATCATGAATAATATCATTAAAATCTCCTTCGCTTGATGTTACGAGTGGTTGCAAGAAATCAATGTTTTCTACGATGATGTACAATATCTGTAATCCACTTTGCATTGGTACATTAGGTTAAATCTTAGCTGAATGATGGCTTCGTTTTGGATTGTGTTTCTCTGCTAGTTTATCTTTTTATATCCTCAGTTACTTCTTAGTTGGTATCAGAAATTGCATAATTGAATTTCGTTCTGAGTGGTCAACTTTGTTGGTTAGATTTGAGAGAAGGTAAAAATGAGAAGACAAGGAAACTTTGTGGACTCACCTCTTATATTTTTCCATGTGGTTGTACCCTCTTGGTCAAATGCTAAGATTGTAATTCCTCTTTTTTTTTTGTAGTTTGGTGAAGTTTTGAGCTTTCGATCCTTTTCTCCCTTAATTAGTGTGGAGAAATCAGTAGCCTTGTTAGGGATTTGATTTTAGTTTGTCAAAGCCTTGGCCTCCTTTGAATGCTTTTCTTAGACAATTTTTTGGTGCTGTTAGTTTGCATAATTATCTGATTTTGATTTTGATATGTTTGTTGCTATGTTCGTTGTTGGTTCTTTCGTTGTCTTGGTACTGTGATTATGTATTCCATTAATGAGGTTTGCTTAGCTTCATCTTTTCTATTATGCTAAAGAGATGCAAGAGAAAGAAAAAAAAGTTATTAAATTGGTTTTTGCAGTGAAACTTGTGGGAACTTAAGAGGCTAGAGAACTTATGATATGTTTATGATAGAATCAAAATCTATTTTGCCATAATCTGTGAAAACCAAATCACAAAACCTTCATGAATTCTGAAATGCCACAACCAACTCACCTTCTTTCCTTGTGCCATTAAGGGGTGGTGAAAAGACGAAAAAACCTGTTTAACTGAATTAAAAAAAAAAAAACATTAATTCCTACCAATCACAAGCCTTCTTCTTCCCCGACAAAAATCTGAAATCGAATCTCATCCTCCATTGAAGCTCGGATTGTAGCTCCATTTGAGGTCATTGAATCTTAATTGAGGTGATTTATCTTAATGGCAGCTCTAATCGAAGTAGATAGCTAGTGATTTAACCAATTGTTCGAATGAAAAACGAAAATACCGAAATTGATGTGCTTGAATTGGATTTTGATATCTAAGCATGGTCATTGTTCTGTTGTAATTGGGTTGAATAGAAATTTACATTGGTAAGTAATGTGATGAGAAAGTATTTGAATCGTAGTGGCAATCGTAAAAAACAAATTTTTTGGAATTGAATTGAAATCTACACATTGATGAAAACTGGGTATTACTTGGACCACTGGTATTACTAGTAACATTGGGTATTACTGTGAAGGTTGAGTATTACAGTGAACACTGTGTATTACTAGGAATACTAGGTACTACTATTACTAAATACTTTGAACTACATGTTTTCATGATGGTATTTCAGTAGGTTTAATGATGTTTTCTATTTTTTTTTCAGGATACAATGAGCACAACCCTCTATTTTGATTATGGAGGACATTATGCGAAGAACGGAGATGGGTATGAATGGATTTCAAGTGAAGAGAAAATGTACCCACTATTGTTCAAGAGATTTTCCGCGGAGGAAATTAGTTATTCGATGCTATTGGATGGTATATGCAAGAAGCTTGGGATTGATTCTGCAAGTACAAAGCTGAAACTGAGTTTCATAGCAGTGGACACAACACCTTTGAGACAAGCAAATATATGCGATGATGATGATGTTTATGTGTATCTAATGTCAAAGGATACAAATAATCGTAGAAGTGTATTGCATGTGGAGGTTGAAAAAAAACAGTTGGGGAAAGGTGTATCCTCAAGAAGAAAAGAGTTGGAAAAGGCAAATGTTGTAGTTTCAAGAGGAGACCAAGGTAGTTCGGTTGGGTTAAATTACAAGAAAGATGATATTCCTTCCGAGGATATTCCTTGTAATGCTCTTACTCTTTATGAACCTAATAAAGATTGGGAGAGTAATGAGAATGAAGGGGACAGTGGTGAGGGGAATGAGACTGAAGGCAGTGGTTCGGATGAGGGTTCAGATAGGATTGGAGAGAAAGAAGAACAAAATCAGTTGAATGAGTTTGTTGAAGAAGAAGAAAATCTGTTTTACGAGCCTCCAATTGAAGAAGAAATAAATCAGTCGAAGAAAGGATGGGAAGATCAAATTGATTTGGAGGTTGGTAGAGAGTTCAATAACAAGAAGGATGTGAAATTGTTTATGGAGAAAAGTGCACATAAAGCATCTTTTGCCTTCTACACAAAGAAAAGCGATACAACGAGATATATGTTAAAATGTCGTCTTTGGAAGAAAGGGTGTCAATGGTACTTTCATGCTGCAAAGATTAATAGATCTACTCGGTTTCGTGTTGCGGTTTACAACAACATTCACACATGCTCTCGAGCTACTGCAAGTGAAAGCAACGAGTGTAGAAACAGAGCAACACCATGATTAGTCGCTAGTTTATTGAAAGAAGATTATTCAGGATTATTGCAAACGCAAACACCTAAAGCTTTGATGGGTTTGGTTCAAAGAAAGTATGGCGTGCCACCGTCATATTCTACTTGTTGGAGGGGAAAGAATGAAGCTATTAACACGGTGTGTGGTGATCCAGTTGAAGGATACAAGAGGTTGTACTCTTATTTGCATATGTTAGAGAAGGTGAACTGTGGCATAAAAACAGAAGTGGTGTTAGATGACCAAGAAAGGTTCCATTTTCTATTCATCGCATTAGGAGCTTGCATAGAAGGATTCAATTCCTCAATGAGAAAAGTTCTCATTGTCGATGCAACTTTTTTTAAGTCTGGATACGGTGGTGTGCTATTGATTGCTACATCTCAAGATCTGAATCGATACACTTATCCGGTTGCATTTGCTGTAGTGGACAGTGAAAATAATTTAAGTTGGCAATGGTTTTTTGAAACACTGAAGTCAGTTATACCGGACAGTTCTGATCTTGTTTTTGTGAGTGATAGAAATTACAACCTCATAAAGGTTGTAGAAGTGGTGTACAAGGATGCTTTGCATGGGTTTTGTATCTATCATTTGTCCCAAAATGTGAAAATGAAAGTTGCCACAAACAGAGATATAGTTGCAGAGACGTTTCGGGAAGTTGCTCAGATTTATTCAGTTCCTGAGTTCGAGAGAAGGTACCATGATTTTAGGACAAGATATCCTAAAACAGGAGTGTATCTAGATGATAGTATAGCGGTTGAAAAATGGGCGAAGTGCTACTTTCCCGGAGCAAGGTACAACATTGATACAACAAATTCAGTTGAATCTCTTAATGTTGTGCTTGAGCAAGCAAGACATTACAATTTGCTACCCATGATAGATGCGATTGTGGGGAAGATTTCCGAATGGTTCAACAAACATAGAAAGGAGATCGTTGGTTACGATAAGAGGTTAGTGCCCACCGTGGATGACGAATTGCACAAGAGATGTGCGGAGGCATATTTTTTTGTTGCGACCGAGCTGAACTCATTGAGGCTTGAATATAGTGTTGTTGGAAAAGATGGGAAATTGTATACGGTCAACTTGCGAAGCAAAAGTTGTACTTGTAAGACCTTTGATATTGACAAATATCCTTGTGTCCATGCATTGTCCGCACGTAACGCACTCATGATGCAAGAATCGAGGACGGAGAGCTTTGAGATACATGATTTGTGTGATGACAAGTACAAGGTTGAGTATTGGAAATCGGCCTATGAGAAGACCATTTATCTTGTCCCACATCATTCAGATTGGTTAGTTCCACCACACATAGAAGAAAAGTGTGTTTTACCTCCAGAATACAAAAACAGAAGGGGAAGAAGACGAGTGCGAAGATTTCTATCACAAGGAGAACCCCATCCAAAAATACCGAAGAAAAAAGATAAGATGTCTGACCTTGAGAGCTAAGAAGGTACCCAACTGAATACCCCAAAAGGAAGACCTAAAGGAGACGTAAAGGGACTCCTAAAGTAGGTCCTAAAGGAACTCCTCATGGGACTCCTCAAGGGACTCCTCATGGGACTCCTCAAGGAACTCCTCATGGGACTCCTCATGGGACTCCTCAAGGGACTCCTCAAGGGACTTCTCAAGAGACTTCTACAAGGACTTTAAAATTGACCCCTAGAAGGAATATGAGCTCTAGTAGTGTGGAACATGGTGGGCCAAGTGTTCTGCCATAAATGTTATGTATTTTGTTTCTTACATTCTGCTGGACAACTAAGAACTACTGTTTCTTGTATTTGTACTACTAAGTACTATGTTATATGTGTATTTTATAATTTGGTTTTTATTTAAACTATTCATCGTGAATTGCGTTTGAAGTTTAGTAATATATTTATATGCATTTTAAATAACTAAAATAAATTTTTTAGAATTAATCGTATTTTAATTGCATTTTTAATAATAAATCTTAAAAATTTTTCAAAAAATTTATTAAGTAATGAAAATTTATATAAAAAAAAAGAGTTACCATTGTAATTGATATTTATCTTTCCCTAAATTAAATTTAAAAAATAGAAAACAAGTTTTATCAATTATAACACAAAACTTGTTTATCTTCCATAAACCACCATACACTTATAAGTTGAGTTTCATAGTGTTAGCTACAAAAAATGCAAATCTTCATAGAAAATGTGTTATTGGACACATTATTTCATAGAGACATTGGAAATGTGGCAAAACTTCCAAAAATGAAGTGGACAACTAAAATTGTTTCTTCTAAACCCTTGAACAACTAACAAAATAACAAAAACCCATTTGAGACAACTATGAACAATTCGGTACAACTCCAGAACTAGGAACTACTATGTGTTAAAAATCTAAAAAACAAAGCGCACATGTCCTCTATTACGGCGCACGTGTGTTTGTATTTTTTGTTTTATTATGTTTTATTATTGGATTCCTTCTTTTATTGTTTTTCTGATTTTCGGTTTGAAACAAAAAAAATTCTTCCCAAAAATTGGAAAATTAGGGTTTGTAGGGGAGAGAGAGACAAATACATTCCGGCCGATTTCACTCAATTCGGACTGATTAGTTTGCTCATTTCCGGCCGAGAGGAACCATGGTTTCAGCACCCAGCGACTCATCTTCAGACGGAGAGACCAGATGGCGGATAAACTATGAAGGAGAATATGACTTTCCAGAATTTGCACCAGGGATTCCGACCCGATGTGTTTACGGACAACCACCTGTCCTCAAGACTCATATCGGGTATCCCGAGCCCATTCAGCAAAAAATTTACAGTTGCGAGAAAGATAAAAACGTAAGTTCTTTCAAATTCCTTCAATTCATGGTTTGGTTTAAGATTTTTATTTCAATTTTTGATTTTTTTTGTTGCGTTTTTCGGGTTTTAAATGTAAATTTTTGATTGGAATTCCGTTTGCTTGAACATTAGACTAATGAACACCATGTGTGGAAATTGTGGGACGAGGCAATCATGGAGGAGATTGCGTTATTGAAGAACAAAGTGAGTGCCGTACAAGATCGCCTTGGAGAATGGATTGGAGATCCCGGTCACATGTCACTGGAAGTCATGTGGGACTTGCTCCATAACTGTGAGGAAGAGAAGAAGAAACTTACCGAGACGGTTGAGAAAGTCGAGAAGACTAAGAAGGAAGCAGCTGATCTAAAGGAAGTTGTTAGCAAACTTCAAACCAAGGTGTATGGAGAGAAAGAGTTGAAGCTTACCGTTGTTGTCCTTGGAGCCCTTGTTTGTGTTCTTGCGGTTTCCCTCTACTTTGTTCTTGTCGATCCCTAACTTATGCTTGTGTTTTTGAACTCCTAAACTATGTTGTTTATTTTCTTCCTAAAACTTGATAACATCTTTTGTTGTTTGGAATCAAACTATGTTGTTTTGTTATGTCTTAATCTACCAATACTGAACATATTATGTCTCAGTAATACCTAAAGTAACCAGTAGTTCAGTCATAGTAGTACCTAAAATGACTAGTAGTTCAGTTCAGAACATTATCCTTACAAAACACAAACAAGCAAAGTTTTCAAATTTTAAACACACCAAAAATAAAACACAAACTAAGCAAAGTTTCAAAATAGATAGATAGATTAGTTGGTAAATAGAGACTAGGAGGATGCTCATTCAATCCTTCTTATCCGCTGCCTTGTTTCTCTTATTTTTGGGCATCATTAAGACGTAAGGAGACTTGGAGGCCGCAGATGGTTTTCTAATCCTCTTCTCACCCACCTCAACACCTTCTTGACCAGCCTGAGCCTCAGCCTCAACATCATTCCCATCCTCCATGTCATCATCCTCATCACATGATTCAAATTCTTCCTCACCATTTGTCGGATCCCCATCTATCATCATCTCCTTATTCTTCTCCTGACCCTTCTTCTTCTCCTGACCATCTCCACTCTCCTGCTTATCCTTCTCCTTCTCCTTCTCCTGACCATCTCCATCACCTGCTCCACTCTTCTCCTTCTCCTTCTCCTGACCATCTCCATCACCTACTCCACTCTTCTCCTTATCCTTCTCCTGACCATCCCCATCAACTTCTCCACTCTCCTGCCCCTTATCCTTCTCTTTATCCTTCTCTAAACCCTCTCTACCAACGGTAACACCAGCATATGTACCACCAGATGTCCCACCACCATACCTTGATTTAATTAGACAATCATCAAAACCAAAATCATTTCCAATATTCTGTGACTCGACAAATGATTCCACACCCTTGAGCCTTTTATCCTGGGCTCCAAGCAAGTCAAAGATTTTCTTCAGACCATCTTCAACAGTTTTTGTCAAGCTTATCATGTTTTGTTTCACTTCTAACAACTCTTTCTCTTGTGATTCCACTTCAGCAGACACCTTAGCAACCTCATCACCAGCCTCATTCGCACCCACATTCGCATCCTCACCCTCATTCGCAGCCTCCTTCGCACCCGCACCCACATTCGCAGCCTCAGCCTCTCATAGAGGAATCACATCAAGGTTGTATAACCTTTCAAAACAAACCGGCCTACGCTCTCTCAACAAAGGTTTGATCCAACTGTTAAGAATGGGGTCATGGACGTCTACGTCATCCTCTCGACTATCAAATATACGGTGAAAAAGAGGTCTCTCATGATCTTCGGCATACATAACACTTTGTATATTCTATAAGGAAAAGAAACAAATACAAAACCAAAATAAGATTACAATACAATAACAACAACAAAAATTGGTATTACTAACCTTAGTAGTCCCTAGTATTTCGTATAACTCAGACAGTGGAAAACCGGTCATAGAACACTTTGCAAACTTTGACTTGCACATCCTTGGGCAGTCAGAGACTACTCCTCTAATTTGTTCTATGTATCTGCTTTTCAACCCTGGAATTGCCTCAAATGCTAGAAGCTTTATATCAGGACATAAAAACATCATTATTTTAGAACCTAATAATGTCTACAAAAAAGTTTCAATAATGCATAAATCAATTTACCTGCAAAGGAATATTGAAAGCTGGAAAACACCACCCATCTTTCTCAACGACACTTCCGAAATTATTAAACAAATTGCGCAATTGACTTAGATTGTCATCATACGAAAACCGTCCCCATGGAAAAGTCTTGCACAACTCCAGATCACTACAAGCTCTAAGGAAGAAAGGATCAACAGAAGGTGCTCCTTCTCTTCTCCTTGTCTTTCCAGAAATCACACTACATAAGAAGTACAAGACAACCATACGCAACCTTTTTCCAGAAGTAATACCCTCCACACCCTTCATCTCTAAGAACATCTTCTTCACATCTGCATAGGTTATGGTTATCCCACAACCAAATTGCTCTCCCACAAAGTCTGTAATGCCCAATCTTTGCCATTGAAGTGGATAATTATGACATTATAAACCAGAGATGAGTCCGTGTTCTCTGATAGAATATCGGATCGGAACACCATTCACAATAAACCAAGCTTGCCTTCTTGATGCTAGATTAGCCGTATGAAGAATGAGCATCCACATGCCCTGAACCTTATTCTTTGTCTCTAAATGCATGTGGAAGAAATGCTTGAATTGCGGGTGATTATGAAACCATCTCTTCTCTCTAGTCGTTAGAATGTCATTGATAGCCTCCACTGCCTCCTTGACGAAACACCTTGATTGGATCTTTATTTGCCTTGTATAGTGAGTGTGTTGGAAGCGCATAGATTCAGGTTCTAATGAAATGTCATCCTCAAACGGATCCTCAAACAAATCCTGCAATCATACAACAAATTTCTTGAAATTGGATCCTTATTTTTCTGTACTGTAATACCTAGTAATGTCTAGTAATTCCTACGGTTTCCATACACTATAGTAATACCTAGTAATCTGTAGTAATACCAAATTATTTTGGTTCCAATTCACAAAGTTTTGAAACATATACCATTAGATCCTCTAAATCAGAACCATGATTTTCTTCTTCTTCTTCGTGACCATCATTTGTGTTATCTTCTTCTTCGTCAACCCCTTCTTCTTCAGTACCCTCTTCTTCTTCATCTTCGTCGGTTTCTTCTCCAAGACTGATTTCTTCTTCATCATTTCCAGCGGCTTCTTTTGAACTCCCACCGTGTTCAAATACGGACGGAACAATTGGAGGTTCCGCAACAATTAGAGGTTCCGCAGCAGTTGGTGCATCCGCAATTGGATCTATATCCTTCAGTCCAAATTGCGGATACTTCGTACGCGCCCTCTTCCGTGATGGTGCCATTTCTGGGTTAAAAAAAACGGAATTTAGTTTCCAAATCGACGAAACACCCTAATCAAATTCAAATCGAACTCAAATCGAGAATAAGATTACGAAATTTGAACAAACCTTGTTCCAATTACTCGAAGATCTTTGTTTCGGTTGTCCGAGTAATCCCTTCGAAGATCTTGTGTTTTTGTTTCAAAACCTCTGCGAATTTCCGACTTAATCGACGAGAATTGAAAAAAAAAACCGTCAAAGGAAGTTGGGTTTCGGTTGTACGAGTAATCCCTTCGATTCTCACTTGTGCTCTGATTCAAAAACCTCCAAATCTCCCACTTAATCGACGAAATTGAAAAAAAACCGTAACAGGAAGTTGGGCGGTTTTAACCCGTTTTAAGGGGAATGAATACTAAATTCGGGCCGGATCTATGTTGGTTGGGTCGTAAATAAGTGTAATAAGGATAGGTTTTTATGTAATTTACATAATTTTTGATTAAAATTAAATCAAAATAAAAACTGATAAATGCCTATGACATTTCTGAATTTCACCGAGCCATTTGTGGCAAAAGAGATTTTGACCCTTTATGATATGCTTAAGGGTTTAGTGCTTAGATTAAATTTTAATTGATATAGATAAAATTTAATATAAGGATTTATGTGAAAGCTTAAGGGTTTAGTGCTTCTCTGATATATTGGAAGGATTTGGGGTAAATTACATGTTTTGGGTTTGCTCAATTTCAAATTGTTATCATTTGTAAATTCTTCTCTCTTTTTGAAGTTTGTAAATTTCAAATTGTTATCGTTGGTGAAACAGTAAAGAAAACTAAAAGGGCTCTAAGATCTGTTATTGGGCTTTGTTTCTCCAAGTTAGCCCAAAATTAATCTTTTTGCGATCTTCTCCACCCAACCGCAGGTGCTGCGTTTCTTCTTCTTCCTCCCATCTCCGCCGCGTCGCCTTCGAATCAATCCGTCCCAGGTACTAAGATTCTTCGATTATCCTCTTACACCAATTTTGCTTTTCGCAATCGTTACACTCTCTAAACGCAAAATATTTTCTGCTTTTTTCTAAGGTTTGTGATCGATCTTAAGATACATAGATGGATAAAGCTGTATCTCGTTCTATTGTAGAAATTTCAAACCTAGATTGAATCGGATTGTGCCATGGATCTAATTGTTGCACATCGAAATTTCAAAATTCTTTTGATTTGAGCTTGTAATTGTTCTTCCTTTGAGAATAGGAAATTGATTGTATTGCTTAATAAGTTGTGTGTTAATGGTGTATAAGGTAGCGTAATAGTTGTGTGTTATAGCTCGTTTTCTTTGATTTAGTTAAAGTTTGGGTTTGTATGCAGAGATATGGATGATAATGTTCGAGTCTATTTGTTAGTCTTATTTGTTAGTCATATGTTTATCGTAAAATTTATTCAAATGGTTAGCTCGCTTTTACAATTTATTACTAATAACTGATATGTTGTCAAATTAGTTTAAAAAGTATGTATTCTTGTCTTGTTTGTTATTTTAAGTTTCTGAACTTTGTATTCATGTTGTTTGTTGTATCTCATATTTTCTATTAGGAACTATGTATTTTCAGTTTAAGAATTAATGAATTTGTGTCTTGTTTGTTGTTTCACTTGTGAATTTGTGTCTTGTGAATAGCTGATGTGAATTTGTGTCTTGATATATAACTGATGTGCTTGATTTTGATTTTAAGCATTGCTTGTGCTTGTGAATGACTGATTTTGAATTTGTGAATGAACCATTGAATTTGTGTCTTGATATATATCTCTTCTTGTTTTTCTTCTCCTCCTCTCAACGTTTGTCTCCTTCTCCTCTTCTATTTCTTCAAACAAGTTCTCCTTCTCCTTAGAATTTTATTCATCTAGATTTCACTCACATTAATCCCTAAAACATATATGACATCCTCTTCAAATCCCTTTGAAATCTATGTTTTAAATGTTTTTGTTTGTATATTTGAAATTTTATATTTAATTGAATGTATTATGTTTTCAATTTGGAGAAAATAAACTTTATTTAAAAAAATACAAATTCATAATTTTTTTTTAGAACCTCTCTATATTTACTACCTATAATCACTACAAAAAACACAAAAATAAAAAGTAAATTAGGGTAAATATGATAATCCCAATACAATTAATAATATAAACATGCTCTAAAAGCACCACTACCTCCTCTTAAGGAGGGAGGTCATCTTCGTCTCCTTCCCTGAATCCCGAGAGAGATGTGTCCTCGAGCAACTCAAACATGCGAAATCTGCGAGAAAGTTGTATCCAAATACAAGTGCCCTTCTTGTCTTATTCCTTAGTAAGTCGTCTTCTCTCTCTCTCATGTAATTGTAATTGTAATTGTAATTCTCATGTTTAGGTTTTACTTTGTTTCATCTTCTTGTTTTCCTATCTTTATCATGTCATTGATCTTTATTTCCTTCTTATAGCTGCTCGTTGGGTTGTTTCAAGATACACAAAGGCAAGTTTTTTTTTTTTTTTTGTCTTCTTTCGGATTCAGCCTATTTCTGATTCAACCTAAAGTGTTGGACTTTGTAATTGAATTCGATCAATGTCTCTACTTTTTCTCTTATCTTATCCAGCTTTAACCACTTGACCCTTCAATTGCTAATTTCATTGGAGGATCGATTTTGTTGGTTGCAAGTTTTGTTTTATACTTTTAATTAGCTAGAGAGTATTGATTCACTTTACGTTTATGTTGATGTGGTTCTAACTATGTACTCTGACCAATGATACAGAGGCTCCATGTGCTAAGCCTTCTTCAACCGATGGTTAGTGCTTTTTTACTGTTTCTTGATTACTCTTACTTTGTTTCGTTTTGCATATTATCGGTGATAAGTTTTTTCAATTAATAGCATAACAGTATTTGGTAAGTTGTTCAGTGTGAATCATGGTTTGAGTCATTATCTGGTTTTATAGCGGATAGTCCAGCAAAGAAAGTCCCGGTGGAGATACCAGTTCCTCTTGTGGAAGCAAATGCAAAGGAAACTCTAGTGGCAAGACCGATAAATGTAGAGGAAGAAAAGTATGTTTTAGACAAGACACAGCTCGAGGCTATTGGTAACGTTCTTCCAACTTACTCTCTCATATAGATTAATTGCCGAGCTTCCATACCTTTTCTCCAATAATCAAATATCAAACTATTGTACCTTCTTCAGATTGAATAACTTTATATGCATAAAAGGATGCACAGTTTATCTCTTCATTAAGTCTCATTGCTTAAAACCAGAATACTAACATTGTCTGCATAAGATTCCCTCTTTGGTTCTGAATCTATAAGCCATTTCTAAATCTGGAAATTATTTGCAGCTTCTTCTAGTGAAATCCGTGAAGCTCTCAAGGACGAAGCCCTTCAGAAACTCATCTGTAATATTGATACTTCTTCCAACCCCTTACAAGTAAGCTCATCTACATTGCCACGACGGTTTCATCAATTATTCAAGCTCTTTGCCTGTTATTTAAAAATCTCTCTCTGGATGTATCAGGAACTCGATCAAGCCATGGGAAAGGAAGCTTTCCGTGTATTCACAGATAAGGTACAGTCCTCTGCTTTTCAAGAACTTGCATCAATCCATGACCAGCAAAATAAGAGCCTCTGCTAAGTTTCTCACTTATTGTTTTCAGATTCTATCAAACATTTCCAAGAGTAATGACGAGCAGTGATTGTAGTCGCATCCGAACAGAAGTTCCAGAAGTAGTCTTGATTATTGTTTTTTTTAGAGAGGTTCAGTTGCGCAAGAGAAATGTTTATTTGTTGTAAAAAAGACGCCTTTTTGGTATCCACAAACATTATTTCTCTGACTCACCTTACAACCTGTATATATTGACACAGACTAAATTTAGCTATCTAGTTATCTTTAAACTTATGATAAGCCAACAACCATACCTCAATGCGCGAAGATGCTATAGTAGGCAACGTTGAGAAAATCCATGATTGCGGCTCGTCAAGTTCACTAGTTTGACGAGTTCACCGAATCGTCAAGTTTATCACATTGTCATTTTCACAACAAACAGGTCATCATCATTGTCTATATGGTCACACGGCCATTGATTCTTCAACTAACCGCTTCCTTTACTTCAACACTACCATCGCTAGCACTGTTGAACCGGGGGAGCTAACTGTAGGGTTTAAACTCCATCCCGAAAAATTAATAGCCTAAAACGACTAAGTATTAGTTGAACCGACGATCCGATGAACCAGCTAACCGGTGATTAGAACAGAAGACCAGGAGACTAAGCTGCTAACCGATGAACAAACCCAAACTGACGATCTGTGGACCTTAAACTGGCGGCCAATTTCAAGTCTGCTCAGAAATCAAGCCTAGCCAACCTAGCGGCCGCCACAAATATGGAAAACCTAAAAAAATATAGCTTGTACATCCTCATAATAAGGGTATCACGAAATTCTGCACCAAAACTTTATATCTTCCTGCAAACAGTTTTCCAGCTAATAAAACCAACTTCGGATCTTTGTCTTTGTATGTTTAACCTAGAAGATCCAACTCTTTCAAGAACCTTACAAATCTAATTGTGAGATCCAACTCCCACATATACCACTTCTGAAATTTATGCTAATAGTTTATTGTGATTAGATGTGTTTATTGGAGCATTTTTTTATTATTTTAAACGTCACCTGGTCTTTCTCTTTGTGAAGCATGCATCTTGTATGTTATATGCTAGGTATTTGTACATAAACATAATGCTCTTTGGAAATTTTCTTCATCTTAAGATTGTACACAAACACAAAAGGAACAAGAAGTCGAAATTAGGTTTGCTTCTTCGTAGACTTCTTTTTTGTTATTTGGAAAATATTTGTTTAATTCACCTAATACACAAACCTTTGTTTTTTTTGTTCTTATGTTGTGCATTCACTTTTCTTTCTTTATTATAAACACACTTAGTTGCATCATAACATGCGTCTTAGGTTCTCTCCTTCGGTATATAACGGGCATTTCTATGAAAACGTATGACTATACTGATTGGAATCCGAAACTTATTATTATATCGCTCATCTCTTTTTTCTAATTTTTAGGATCTTAAGGTACTTGTCATAAGCCTCGAAGAGCAGATTATTGGAAATTCAAATATAGTAGAAGAGGTTTCAAAGACCAAAAGAAGTAGAGAAGAAGAAGATGAAGAAGTGCAGCAAATGAAAGAAGAACAAAAATATCATGATAACACAAAACAGTATCGGTGTAAACGATCTTTACTCTACCAAATCATTTCATCTCCTATTAGATACGGTCTCATCTTTCCTACTACAACCATACTTTCACTACAAGAAAACAGGTGCATTTGCAAGGGAGGTTTTCATCGCAAATCCGTTGCAAACAGAGATTTGCAACGGTTTTGCGACGATTTTTGGTTTGTCGCAACTAGCTCGTTGCAAACCAAGAATCGTCGCAAAACCGTCGCAAATGTATAAATCGTCGCAAATTCGTCGCTAATATTAGTGACGATTTTGCGACGTTCCTTTTTGCAACGGATTTGCGACGAATACTGTTCATATCAAATATGCGACGGATTTGCATCGGTTTTACGACGCAAACATCTGCGTCAACTTCGCGGCGGTTTTGCGGCGAAATTTGCGACAAAATTGCAACTGTTTTTGCTACGATTTTGCGACATTGTTTTGCGATGGGTTTGCGTAAACAAAATTTGCGACGTAATTGCGACTTTTGTTTGCGACGGTTTTGCGACGAAGATGTTTTTGATTATTAAAAAAAAAAAAATATTATTTATTAATAAAATTCTAAAATATTTAAAATAAAAAAAAAATTCATAAAATAAGGTTTAAAATAAAAAAAACATTCAAAATACAAAAAACAAAAACCAAAAAAAATCTAATCGAAGTTAAAATTATCGAGCGGATCCTGGCTCGATGTGCCTCCTTCTTCGTCTTCCCTCCTTAAAATCCCGGCAATGGCGGGGTTCGACTTCGCTAATCCCGAAACAGATTATCGTAGACGTTCACCGTCCTCTCTAACTTCTTCTCCGTTAGCCCGAGCCGTTCTCGCGAGTTCTTCGTTCTTCGTTCTCCGCCATCTAAATAAATTTTATAATTTTAAAAATTAGTAATTGCATTTTAACAAAATTTGATATTTAATATTAATTTGAACAACTTTAAAGATAACATTAAAAGAAAAATTTAAAATTCATAAAATAAACAAACAATTTAGAAAATTACCTTATAAGGTCGAGGGTTCGGATTCGGAAGGTCGAGGGGTCGGGATTCGGAACGTCGAAGAAACGTTTTCTTAGAGAGAGAAAGGTTTTTTGTAGAGAGAGAAGAGAAAGGTGTGAGGAATGAGCGAGGGATTGGAATTGCTTATATAGGGAAAAAAATCCCTCGCAATTCCGTCGCAAATCCCTTGCAAAGTGGGCCAAATATTTTACCCAGTGCATGTTTGCCGCCACAACATTTCGTTTGCCGCCCACAAATCGTCGCAAATGCCTCGCAAATACTAAAAAAACCGTCGCAAATGCCTCGCCATTATTTTCAAATCGTCGCAAAAACCTCGCAAACTGTAAATCCCAATGCGAATGTTCGATCAGTTAATTGAGTTGACCGTAAGTGAGGTCGCAAAAGCGTAGCAAATTTAGCGTGGCATTTGCGACGAAATCGTCGCAAAGCCGTAGCAATATTTCATTTGCGACGCAATTGCGACGCGGTCGTCGCAAATCCCTCGCTAAAGTGGTTTAGGGTATACTTAGGGTTTTGGATGTTTTAGACTAAAATTACAATTCATATATGTAAATAAACACTTCTTTAGGTCCTTAGTCCATGTATGAAACAAAGTTAGTATACTAATTGAAGCTTTTCGTAAAATCGGCAAAAATGATAGATTGATCACATTCTTAGTATAAGTGCATGTATGTGACACTTTGTTATATATGTTTTCTTGATAAAGTTTTGATAAGTTTTTTATTTCAATAATTATAAAGGGATTGTTATTTATTATACTTCTCATACATTTATATTTGAAGACGAGCCAATTGAAACGGTATAAATAATGTATAGGTTAGAGTTTAGGGTATGGAAGTTTGCTACGATTTTGCGACGGAATCGTTGCAAAACCGTCGCAAATATGAACTTTTGCGACGGTGTTGCGACGATTCCGTCGCAAAATCGTAGCAAACTTCCATACCCTAAACCTTAGTGTTTTGTTCTTATTCTTATTACTTGGACATTGATAGAAAACAATATATATATGAATTAAGGCCTCTATGATATGTTTTTATATTCCATGAAAAGGCAATTTAAACGGTATAAATAATGTATTGGTAAGAATTTTTGGTATGGAAGTTTGCTACGATTTTGCGACGGAATCGTCGCAAAGCAGTCGCAAATATGAACTTTTGCGACAGTTTTGCGACGATTCCGTCGCAAAATCGTAGCAAACTTCCATACCCTAAACCTTAGTGTTTTGTTCTTATTCTTATTACTTGGACATTGATGGAAAACAATATATATATGAATTAAGGCCTCTATGATATGTTTTTATATTCCACGAAAAGGCAATTTAAACGGTATAAATAATGTATTGGTAAGAATTTTGGGTATGGAAGTTTGCTACGATTTTGCGACGAAAGCCGTCGCAAATATGAACTTTTGCGACGGTTTTGCGACGATTCCGTCGCAAAATCGTAGCAAACTTCCATACCCTAAACCTTAGTGTTTTGTTCTTATTCTTATTACTTGGACATTGATGGAAAACAATATATATATGAATTAAGGCCTCTATGATATGTTTTTATATTCCACGAAAAGACAATTTAAACGGTATAAATAATGTATTGGTAAGGATTTTGGGTATGGAAGTTTGCTACGATTTTGCGATGGAATCGTCGCAAAGCCGTCGCAAATATGAACTTTTGCGACGGTTTTGCGACGATTCCGTCGCAAAATCATAGCAAACTTCCATACCCTAAACCTTAGTGTTTTGTTCTTATTCTTATTACTTGGACATTGATGGAAAACAATATATATATGAATTAAGGCCTCTATGATATGTTTTTATATTCCACGAAAAGGCATTGATGGAAAACAAATTATCAACACACTCAAAAATACATACTTATAATATACACATAATTATAATAAATTTATTAATCTTCTTCGTCATGATCAGAAACATAACGTTCTACTCCGCCATCTTCGACGTCATCATCGTTGTCCTCTTCTTCCTCTTCGTCTTCATCAAACTCATCTTCGTTTCCTTATGAATCCTCGAATATCACATCAAGACCATTATGAAGTGGGTCAATTCTTGTCAAATTGGTGGTTACCTCTGTAGGGATCGAAACTTCTTCGGTTCTTGAAGGTTGCACTGGGGGTTGATGATCATCATCAGCATCAGCTGCTAACCCCCCGACAATTCGTCCCCTTAGGTTAACTTTAATCACGGATAGCCAATCTTGATCCCGTCATCCACGAGTACGAGGGTAAGGAATGAAAACTACTTGCTCTGCTTGCGATGCTAAAACAAATGGCTCAAACTTGTCAGTGTAGCTCCTATTTCCTTTTACATCAACAACTCCAAATTTGCTGGTTCTAACCCCGAGACCATTGGATGGATCAAACCAATCACAACGAAATAATACACTTTTCAAGTTCAACACACCAGCATACTCAATCTCAATGATTCTTTCAAAATACCATAGAAGTTTGTATCGCCCGAGACATGATTCGACGCAAAATCGTCGCAATGTTGCGTATTATACTAACTTACCAATTAGTATTAATGTGTTAGGGTTACAATTAAATTTTTGGAAACTTCTCAAAGATATCGTTGATGTAACTGTTCATGATTCCCATCGCTTCCCATCGCTTTGCTCGAGATTCCGATATCAGGATGCACATGCTTCAAAACCTTTATGATATTTTAACATTAACATCAATGTTCATAAACGTATGTACATTATTGCTTAAAAATGTAATACAAATAAACAGCTGATAACATAAACACATATTTATTTTTATTTATTTCATTGATGACGTAATGTTTTACTCATCATCAATTTCTTCACCATCATCCGTCGTCGACCCTTCGTCGTCATTCTGGGATAGCCAATTGTTTGGATTTCGATGACCACGACTGCTACTACCTTCTTCTATGAACGCTATAGCCAGGTTTTCTTTAGATATAACCTGTGAAATAAAAACTTGATTTATGTGTACGGATACTACTTAATACAATACCTTTAAAATATATATTGTAATTAACTTACATTGCTTATGTTCTCAAGAATAATGTTAAGATATGTTGGCGCCCTATCAAACTTAACAACTACAACCTCCTTTAGAACCAATATTGAACCCTCCTTTATGTGCGGCCCATATTTGTTATCAGATATGGCGGACCTATGAATGCTCGCTTGTACAGTCCCGGTAGGATCCTTCAAGGAAAATAAATAACATTTATATAGATTACTAAATATATATATAATTTGTTAAAAACATCTTTTCTTATAACTTATATAAACATGTTACCTTTAGTATGACCATCGCGTCCCCCAATCCATTAGGTTTCATTTTATGAATCACTGCTACCACATATGGTACGTGACGCCATTGTGGTTTTATTTTATGCAACTCTTTTACCAGTGTCCACCCACGTGTATGTCCACCTGTATATATTTTACGTAGAATAAGTAAAATATAATTAAATGTCAATAAAACAATATACAAACTTTGAAATATAATTATTTCTGTTTCTTAATTACTAATATATATTTCAAAGGTTGTATTAATAACATTTCATTATACCTGTTAATTTGGTGACATTTCCAATTGTCGTCTTCCAAAGGCCATCGGTGAACGATGGATCTTCTGCCTCAACAACACAGTTAACCATCTGTACATGTCTCTCATAAGAATTGCATTCTTCCAACATCGATTCTTCAAGTTTTTTCCTTGCCCGTTCTTCTGCTTGTCTCACACCAGCCGGACCCGGTATCAAAGATCGATTGTTATCCATATTTGTTGAATTATATAATATTGTGAGATCCATAAGGTGGATTTTATAGAATGTTCATTTCAATTTGCGACTAATTTGCAACTAATGTGCAAGACTTTTGCGACTAATTTGCGGCTAAAATATTACACTCATAAATAAGTAAGAATCAATTAAAACGTGTTCTACCTATTTTCCTCGCAAATCCCTCGCAAACGTTATAACGTCGCAAACTCGACGCAAAATTGCGACTATTTTGCGTCTAAACGTACACCTCGACGCAAATCCGTTGCAAACGTTAAATCGACGCAATATCGCTGCAAATATTGCGACGAATTTGCGTCGGAAACTTCCCACGCAAATTTGCGACGGTTTTGCGAGTAAAGAAGAATGTTCGTCGCAAAATCGTCGCAAATAAGACGCAAATTTGCGACGGTTTTTTTCCGTTGCAAATTTCCGTCGCAAATACACCTGTTTTCTTGTAGTGTTTTCAGTGATTTGGCCCATGCTTTGGACCGAATTAGAACAATATATATGTTTTAATAAAACAATATTAGTCTAAAAAACTTTGTCTCAAAATAAATTGCCTCTTAAGTCACTAAGAAGTAAACTTTGGTATGGCTTTGAGTCGGTACTCTCGAAGTTGCATCTCTTCCTAAGTAAATCGATTTGTGAAAGATTTAAACTTTGTAAAAGATCTTAAGAAAATATTTTTTTAAAAATGTTTTATGATGCTCAAACGAGAGTTTGCTGGTTATTAATCTAGGGCGACAACAAGAATAAATAGTTTGTTTATCAAGACAAGTTATTGCATATAATGGCTAGTTGTACTAGTAGTACCTAGTAGTACCTAGTTGTACCAGTAATCCCCTAGTTATATCTAGTTATACCAGTTGTTCCGCCCGTAAGGGATTCGAACCCTGGGCGCGCGTCGCACACGGGGGGCGCGCGTGGAGCTCGCAACCACTGAGCTACCGTGTTTTTCAACAAACTCTTGCCGATTTAATGCTATTTAACCCTCACACCCCTTCATTAAGGGTAAAATTGTCATTTTACCGGAGAGTGGTATTTGAAATTAAATTCTCACCAGAGTGGTATTAGAGATTAAAACCCTAAAAGAACCCACGTGTAGTGTGGGTATTCACCTATTATATATATGAAAGCACAATTAACCCTCTCATCCTTCCGCCACGTCAGCAAAGGAGGTGATGCCATGTGGCATTGTCATTAGTTGAAGAAGTCTTGAAGAACCAATGAGAAAAGTCTATCTTAAACACGTGAAAGAAAATCAAACATCTACGGTCTACATCTCTACATTTAACCGTTATTCTTTGCTTTCACCTCCACTAGGGTTTTAGTCAATTAGAACACAAAAACGTGGACAACTGTTGTGAAGCCTCAAGAAAGAGAAAACAATGATCCGATCCATCTCCATCTCAACAGTCTCTTACTCGACGGTTTACACCCCTACCTATATCCACGAGCTCCTCTCATATATGTTCTATATTCCTCTCCGCACAAATTTGGATTCAATTATCGGAGGAGAGTGATCTTTTTCACGGTATTGCTCTCTCCTCTCGCGGCAGAATCAGGTGCTTTCTGGTTGGAATTTACAGTTTGCTTTTAATTCATTCTTGCATATTCATAAATTTCAAATTCATTTACTTTATTATTGAATCTTTGTTACACTTACTTATAAAGAATCTTTCATCTTGCAGGCATATCCATTAGTTCATATTTCTAACGTATACCTATTGCCTTTCTTCATGACAGGATGGTAAGGGAATCACAAAACTAATCATTTTGTTTTGCTTTTTCGTTTCAAAATGCTAATTTACCTTCTAATTACCTTTTTTGGTGTCAAGATTTATAGTTACACCTCTATTAATGATTTTACCAAATCTGCACAAAAGAACAATTCATATGAAATGATATGTGCTCGGATTGATTAATAATTTCATACTTCAAATCTGGTTGATGTTTCTAGCAGTATACTCTATTGACCTCGCTTGGCTTTGTAAGAGAATGTTTTTTAGTGCTTTCCTATATCAGTGATGTAATTAACTCTCTTTGTTAACTATTTTAGTATAAGACTGAACAAGCATCTTTATAACTGTTTCTGGTGATGCAGCGTCACTAATGTTGGACCATTGGTCATTCTTGTCAAAGTGAAGGTAGGAACATAATTTTACCATCAAGTAATCAAGCGATGCTAATTTACTTTACCTGGAAAATTTGATTGACTAACACTTATAATAAATCATCACCCGAAGTACTAGGAAATTGTTAATATTGGCTTAGGAGATGGATCAACGGGACCTGGTCAAGTTTTGGAATTATTTGGCTTTTTATTCAAATTAGCCCTTCAGATGGAAGAAGCTTTGTATGTTCGCCATGTTTGTTTACATTGTTTCTCAAGGACTATAAATGTTAAATGATGCAATGATCTATGTACAACATCATCCTTGGCAAGCATTACTTAGTGACTTGATTTTTCCACGGTCCGGTAAACAACTATACCATTTCGATCGTTTAAAATTGTTATGAATTTAGTGCCGTAGTATATTGCAAATCGTTGAGACATACCCACGATTGCTGCTTAGTTTGATGCTTGCAACTATTGTTTTTGGATTCTACAATGTCATCTGTATTGATGTTCTAATTCATCAATAAATGCATCTTCTCTTACTCATGACTATTATTGTTATACAATTTTTTAATCATCATATTAGTTCTTATTAAATTGCGCATACGCGCGGGTATTGGCCTAGTCACAAATAATTAATCCTTAGCTCAGAAAGAAGATGGAAAGAAGATGGAGTGGTGATCATTTGGGATTAGTCAAATCGCTCAAGTCTTGTAGATGTGAATTTGCTTTAAACTCATCTTTTCATGAACAAAAAATTACAGGCTTTTTTGAAAAAAAACTGATCAAAGGAAGGTTTTGTCTACAAAACAAAAAAGGAAGACTTTGCTTTGATTATTTTTCCTCAGTTATTAATCCTTAGCTCAGAAAGAAGAGTAGCCACTGTTTGCTTCACAAGATCCTTAACAAGAACACTATCATCTTTAATGTAAGGCTGCTCAAGCAGTGCCAATTCTCCAAGTCTCTTTGAGATCCTCCCTTCAACAATTTTCTCCTTTATGTTCTCCGGTTTCGACAAAAGATCCTCACTTTGCATCTCAATCTCTTTCTCTTTCTGCTTTATATCCTCTGGAATATCCTCAATCGAAACATATTGTACCTGCGTGTACCCATTTGAGGTCAGAGACCGACCAACCAACCAGTTTATCATTTCAGCTGAAGAAATTGTTTTACCTGTGGATTAGCTACTGCTTGCATTGCAAGAGCATCCACCAATTCCTTGAACTTTTCGCTTCTTCCGACAAAATCAGTCTCGTAGTGCACTTCAATCAGAACTCCAATTCGAGAATCGTGGATGTATGAGCCGATTCTCCCTTCTGCTGCAAGCCTGCTTGATTTTTTATCCGCTGTTGAAAGACCCTTCTTTCTGAGGTACTCTTGTGCTTTCTCAGAATCTCCTTCTGTCTCTGCCAATGCCTTCTTGCAATCCATCATTCCCGCTCCTGTTTCTTCACGCAGCTGCTTCACAAGACCAGCTGAAACCTCTGCAGTTTCTGGACTGCAATGCCATTTACCGAAAAGTTTTAATCTTTGTAACATGAAAGAACTTAGTCAAGAAGAGCAAAGATTTATAACCTTGCAACAGCTTCCTTGGGTTCTTCAGGTTTTGGCTGTTCTTTCTCTTGTTCAGCTTTTGGTTTAGCTGAGGTTTGAGCAGCAACCTCAGCAGCAAAGTCCTGGCTTTTCTTCTCAAAGCCTTCTCCGAGAGTGTACCTCACAAATCTCTTCACCTTGATGTTTTCTCCAATGGTGGCGATCCTCTGCTTTACAAGATCCTTCACTATCACCTTATCATCTTTAATGTATGGTTGCTCGAGCAATGCAAGCGCATCTAGCCTCTTCTTTATCTGGCCTTCCACTATCTTCTCCCTTTAATGTATGGTTTCGACAAAAGGTCTTCCTTTTGCATCTCTATCACTTTTTCCTTCTTCACAATTTCTTCCGAAACATCTTCCGTTACAAGGTACTCTACTTGGGGGCACGCAACCACCTACGTATCAGGTCAAATTATGATCTTAGTTATAGTAACGAAGACAATATATTATAGCTAGAATCTGAGAGTTACCTGCATCACCAGATCATCAACAAGTTCCTTGAAAATGTTGCCTCGTGATACAAAATCCGTTTCACAATTGACCTCCAAGAGGACACCAATTCTGCTGTCGTGGATATAAGCACCGATTCTTCCCTCGGCTGTGGTTCTGCTGGCTTTCTTGTCTGCGCTCGCTAGTCCCTTCTTGGGGAGGTACTCCTGAGCTTTGACCATATCGCCCTCACTCTCCAAGAGAGCGTTCTTGCAATCCATCATTCCTGAACCTGTTTCTTCTCTCAGCTGCTTCACTAAAGCTGGTGAAATCCCTGGTAAAGATAGAATTTTCCCATTCAATCATTTGGTCATGAAGCAGAATTTAAAACAAGCATAAGATGTGGCAAAGAAAGACCTTTGACGGTTTCATCTACAGTAGCCGTATTGCCACTTTCCTCGGAAGAAGCTTCTGGGGTTACAGGTGCTTCAGCAACCACTTCTTCCTTCTCAACCTCTTCGCTTGGAGGAATAGAGTTCTCCACAGTTTCCTCTTCATCTGGTCACCAGTAGAAGAAAAGGGTCAATGCTATTACACATTATAACAATGAACCTAATTCAATCTCATAGAAGGCAACTCAACCTACTTATTGTTTCTGGAAATGGAGGAACGTCTTGTATTATCTCAGAACTGATCACATTGCCACTTTCTTCAACCTCTTCAGCTTCAGCTGCGGCAGCAAGTGTTTCCGTTTGCTCTTCTTTTTCCGGCAAATCATCTTCAGCTTTGGTCGCTATCACTTCTTCTTCTACCTTGGATGTTTCTGATGAGAGAACTTCAGAGAACTTCTTCACTTGCTTCTTCAGATGCTTCAACTTTATTTGAGGTGACCGAGGCTTCAGCTTCATTCACAGGCTCTACTGGTTTCTCTGCCTCTTCCTCTCTCTTGTTAAGAAAAGCAGCGATATCTTCGTTTTTACGGAAAGCAAGCACAAATGGATTTGTGGTCGTATGCACAACCCCTTGACTCAATGTTTCATCAAACTTACCATCGTCTTCCTCTTTCATCGTTAAAGTAACACGTCCTCTTTCTATCCGCAACACACGAACTTTAACCTCTTCTCCAACTTGCAACGAAGAGCCACCCATCATCATGCTTCCAATCCCATCATCTGCTTCCTCATTCGTAGGTAGAAACCCTTCTTCACCTTCTCCTATCGTGATAAACGCTCCTGACCTCGATAAAATTTTCGCTGTTGCATCCAACATTTGCCCTTTCACAAACTTTGAGTTGAACCCATCTTCTTTCCTCTGTCCTCCTTTCGAAGCATTCCTTTTCCCTCCGGGTCTTGGCTTATCACTACCACCGGACTGGCGTTTAGGAGGATCGTCATTCTCACGCATAGTTAAAGAAATACGTTTTGACTCAATGTCAGCTTCCACAAGCCTTACTTTCACCTCTTGCCCTATAGACACAACACTCGCAACATCCTTAACAAAGGTGTCACTCATTTGAGAGACATGGACTAATCCATCAGTGAAATCACCAAAATCAACAAAAGCACCAAAGGGCTGGATCGCTCGTACTTTCCCAGTGAATGTAGCTCCAGCAACCAGCTCCTCGTTCTTAACTGCCGGCATTTCGCTCTTCCTTCTAGGTCTTGCTGTTCCCCTTGACTGAAATGTTGTAGTAGCAGGAGCAGGAGCATCTGACTTGTCATTTCCTTTCGAATTCTCGTCCGTGACAGTAGGAGAATCTTGTTCCTCCACAGCTGCCACAACATCAGTCCCCGTGGCTCTACTACGATGAGGATGCAACAAATTGCCTTCCATGTGTAGGAAACAATCCAAGTGAAGTTGAAAGAGGCAAGACGAGTCTCTGAGTTGATGACAGTATCTGTTTTTGGCCAGCTTTACGCGAAAAGCAACATTTGATAGAAGAATCAGTCTTCTTCACAGTAAAAGCTGCTCCAAGAATTAGCCAGGCATTGCTGATAGAAGAAGGGGTAATGGTAGCCATCTTCACTATGACTAAAACTGTCACCTACACATATAAAGCCATTACACACTGTTAAACAGATACTAATTATAAAGCATATACTAATACAAGTGAGGAAAAGACAACTCTTTTGTCAATTCCAATTGTACTCTTAAATCAAATTTTCAAATTTTACATTTATGAAAAGAACATGCGAAGAATCGTAGAATAGTTTCACTATTACATTGATAAATGATACATAAAGAGTAGCAAGTATCAAAGAACCCATTTGAGCAAAACTGATAAAGGAGCTACCTTTTAGTTGGCCTTGCTCTCAGAAAATTGTCCCAGAAAGTTTCTTGTTTGACAAATAAGCCCCGAAGCTTCAAATCCTTATCTCATTTTGTCTCCTTTGTTTTTTATTTTTATTTTTTTCCCACTCTGGTTCGTGGTGGATAGAGATAACAAGAGTCTTCAGAGGTGATTTGTCTTTTTCTCTCTGCTCAATGAGAGGCTTCCAAGCTTGATCCTCAGGCTCATATATTAAGAATATTAGGCCCATAAAGAGGCTATCTATATTATTAAATGGGATGTAGAAAATTATGTGACATTAAATGGATTTCAAAGTGTAATTATAATATGGATTTATTACACTAGAAGATACTTTTATGACAACTTATTACACTAGAAGATACTTTCTACGGTAAGTGTACTTTTCCCTTCTGATTTTTGTTTTTAATTCCCAAACAACCCTCCCTTCACTTAAAACCGAATAAAACGTGGACTAGATTTTTATTGGACTTCTCATCCTGGCCGTTAAAATCTTTTAGCCCAGTTACTAATCAACGTTTCAGACTAAAAGGAGAAACTTGAGTTACGATAAATGATGTATCAAATCCCTTGGAATCTCACCGGAAACGCTCCTCCGACCACCGTTAGCTGGGGTTTCCAAACCCAAAAATACAGATCTGCTTCAAACCTCCCTTCACTTAAAACCGAATAAAACGTGGACTAGATTTCTATTGGACTTCTCATCCTGGCCGTTAAAGTCTTTTAGCCCAGTTACTAATCAACGTTTCGGACTAAAAGGAGAAACTTGAGTTACGATAAATGATGTATCAAATCCCTTGGAATCTCACCGGAAACGCTCCTCCGGCCACCGTTAGCTGGGGTTTCCAAACCCAAAAATACAGATCTGCTTAGATATGGATCTCGTTTCTTCCCGAGCTGATGGAATTGCGATGGGTTTGAGGAATTTGGGTAGAATTGGTCCATTCATTTGTCCTCCTTTTGTCTCTTTATCTCTCCCTTGAGAACATCTAAACGACTATTCCGGTTTCAGCTTTCTTCGTATGAGGATTCACCAGTTTACGACGTGTTATTCTGTTCCTCTCGTGCAGTTTCAAGTCAAATTACCCTTTTTGGATCATGTCTCAACAAATACTCAATATTCGAGGTAGCCGCATCTGAAGTCTCCGACATAGATCTCCGCTGGACCTCCGTCTCTGAGTTTGGTCGTTCTTTGTGGTCGTTCACGGTGTTGTGTTTGATGTTTGTTCTTGTGATATAGAGTTCTTGTTTTTCTTTAGCCGTTCCACGAGTTCAGACATATGTGTACGTATGATGTGATATGAATGATGTTTCTATACGGTGGATTCACGAACGGTGGATTCGCGAACGCTGGATTCGCGAACCCTGGATGGTCATGTATGAAGGGAAGAACTTTTCTTCACAATACCTCCGGTGATGTTGTCCACTGATGCTTCACTAGGAATTTTCATCAGTAGGTTGAGATTGAACAAGGATTTCAACCTTTTTGTCTGCTTCAGTACTTCTGGTATTGTGAACCCCACTAATTTTGGTTACCAAACCCCAGCCAAATCCTTGAGGAAGAATGATGAGAGTGTCGAACTTGGTCAGATATGCCATCTCTCAATCCACCCAAATCCTATCCATCCATAACATATCCATAGATCCTTAGCCACATGTAGAACAAGAACCTTATACTAGAATGACTATCTACTAAATACGATACCATATCTCTATCCACACAAAACCTATCCACGTACAACTAGCCCACACCGGACTACTTGCACCCTTGTGCTATCTTGTGCTATTCAAACACACATCGATGAGTAACAACTACTTACTATGGAAAATCTAATGCTAGAAGCAGTATATCCGTGTGGAAAATCTAATGCTATGGAAAATCTAATCCTTACGATGGATATTCTATCCGTGTGATGCCATCTCTCTATCCACCTGAATCCATCCACGCCACTAATCCACTCAAAATATATCCACGCCAACCTATCCACACATACCCTGGCCTCGTAAAGTTTTATGGATGTCAAACACAGCTCGACATTAGCCATTGGAGATACTCAATCACATTTACCAACACAAAAAACCATAAAAACAACTAAAAGGATTCAAATTTGGCACAGAAGTAGTGATACATTTTAGAACAATCCAACATACAAAGGAATACCATCAAAGGATTATATAACAAACTTAATCCTAAGACAAACTCCATCCATATGAAGTTGTAGCTATCCACACAAAACCTATCCACGTACAACTAGCCCACACCGAACTACTTAACTTGCATGGTATTGCACACCAGGTGACAGGTAAGTCAAACAAAACACTCAGGGGAGAACTTTTAATCTTCTCAAACTCTGGTGAGTTACCCAAAGCCTTTCGAACAACAGCAAGAATCTTCGGTTTTAAATACACATTTAACCTTGCATTTGGATACCTATCCGTCGCAAACAAACGTTTAGGGAGCTTGTAATCAGTGTCTTCAATCTTTGTAGGTAGACAACCTAAAATGAACAAGCAATTCACTCAAATCATTTGGAAACCTCAAATCCCTTAAATTTTGGTCAAAACAACATCGGAATAAGAAATCTAAGATACTGCAGATGGGGATTTGTAAATGGTACCTGAAGATCCGCTTCCATCCCCTGACCTTCTCCCGTCCATCATTACTCTGTCTCTCTAGGACCAATTCCGACTGCCAGGACCGATTCTGACGACGAAAGAAACAATGGCGACGACGAAACAAACAAACTACTCTGAATTTTCAGGAAAAAATATTCGGTCCTGAATGTTTCGGAACCGAAAGGTCTGCGTCAAAATCGATGGAGGAAATAATTTAAATTTTAAAACATTTTTACCTTTTCGTTTACTAGTTCCCAGATCTAGTTCCAAAAGAGGGTTTATTAGTCTTTAACCACTAAGAAAGTATACCTCCCTTCAAAAGTGTGTTAAATGAAATGAGAAGTTAAAAAAGTGTGTTCTAGTATAAATTATTCTTATAATATTATCCTCTCTGAAATCGACTTATTTACATCCCTTGCCTTTGATTATTTTTCCGGCCAAAATAATACTAATTCGATTGTTTTGTGCTAATTAATGGGTTTGGTCTTTTGCTCAAATACCACAGAAGTTAGGTAATATGACTAGAATCATATAAAACTTTTTTTATTAGTGACATTTTTTTAAATACCCAGCGTGCCGTTTTGTTACGTTGTGACAAAAAACGTAATTACAAAAATGCCATAGCCACGTAAGCAACCACGTAGGAAATCGCTGATGTGTATTAATGAACTCAGCCGTAAAGCGCTACGGCTGAGTTATGGTTACGTTGCAGCTGAATTATGGTTACATTGCAGTTGAGTTAAATAACACGGCTGACTTATGAGAGATCGCCTGACTTACAAACATAAATCAGCCGTTAGTTACGGCTGATTTACAGAAATCTGGCTGACTTATGAGATAACGGCTGACTTACGAAAATAAATCAGCCGTTAGTTACGGCTGCTTTACAGAAATCTGGCTGACTTATGAGATAACGGCTGACTTACGATCATAAATCAGCCGTTAATTAAGGCTGATTTACAGAAATCTGGCTGACTTATGAGATAACGGCTGACTAACAAACACAAGTTTTGGCTAAGTTATACAACGGCGGGCTGATTTGTGGAAAATTGGCTGAGTTTTAGATAAGGGACGACTGAGTTATGTTCTCCGGTTGGCTGACTTATGTTGACTTATGTAAATCAGCCGTAAATGGCTGGGTTAATAATAACTCAACCTGGTGACAACTCACTTATTAGCGAAAGATTAATTACTAGAATAACATTCATTTGACAATATGGCTGACTTAATATTTCCTAGCCTAATTACGGCTGATTTATTATCGAAAGATTAATTACTGAAATACTATTCACGTTACGGCGGACTTACATTATACTTGATGGCTGATTTATTAACGGCTGAGTTATTTGTTTGTTTTGCGGCTGACTTACCGATATTCCATGTCATCAGTTCCGATTTTCCATGTCATCAGCTCTTATTTTCCATGTCATCAGCTTTTACAAATTAGGGTTCTTCATCTACGACCTTCTTCGTATTCTTCTTCATCTACCTTTTTCATTATTTTCATTCATCAGAGATATTATGGATCCGATAACTGGGTTAAGAAACATAGATATGTATTCAACGCCGACGGTAGAGGGTGTAGAGTTGTGCATATAGATGAGAAAACAACACTAGACGAACTTGCGAAGATAGTACTCGATGATTACAGATTGAAGGAGTCGAGCCATCAGATTCAACTGAGCTACATGTTCTTGAATAAAGCTTTGAAAACAATGGTGCACGATACTCCACCAGTTTACCTCTCCAAAACTCGACAGTTGCAAGTGTTTTTAAGCTTCAGAAAAATGGAACACTTACGTCTTTGTGTGGAGATTACGGAGAATGAAATTAGTCGGAATGACGGAGCGAGAAAGAATAATAAAAGTTTATTCACTTCTAGCTCAGAAGTTGAATCTAGATTTGAAGATTACTGTGGGAGTTATGATGGTTTCAATTTGGAGGATGAAGTAGAAGAAGATGAAGTAGGCGAAGAAGATGAAGTATTGGGCTGATTTATAGTTATATTACTGCTGAGATATATTATAAACTTAACAGCTGAGTTATATAAATGAGACGGCTGAGTTATATAATCTCAACGGCTGAGTTATATTATAAACTTAACGGTTGAGTTATTTAAACTTAACGGTTGAGTTCCTAGTACGTTTTGGCTGACTTATTGTTACAATGCGACTGACTTATTTGTATCATTTTCCATGTGGTCAGATGGATTATTGGAAATCACATAGAACGCTAAGATTTGCAAGGGAAATCGAGATGGGAACTCCTGAGAGTGGGTTTGAAGACTTGGCTTCTTACTTATACAAGATAAGAAGGGCAAATCCGGGTACAATTACGCGTCTTCAAATAGATGAGTTTGGAAGATTCATGTATGTGTTCCTTGCATTTGGTGCGAGCGTAAATGGGTTTCCTTTCATACGCAAAGTTGTCGTTGTCAACGATACATTTCTTAAGGGTAAATACAAAGGGACGCTTCTCACAGCACTAGCCCAGGATGGTAACTTTCAGATTTTCCCAATTAAATTCGGTGTGGTTGACACTGAAAATGATGATTCGTGGCACTGGTTTTTTACGCAGCTAAAACTTGTGATTCCTGACGATGAGGGTCTTGCGATAATCTCGGATAGGCATAACTTGATAGGGAAAGCAATTGGGAATGTGTATCCGTTGGCTTCTCGGGGAATTTGCACTTATCATTTATATAAGAACATTTTGGGACAGTACAAAGGAAAAGATGTCTTTCGTCTGGTGAAGAAAGCGGCAAGATGTTATAGGATGCCTGAGTTTACTGCGATATACGAGGAGATTCAAGCGATTAATCCTGAACTCCATGGCTACCTCGAAAGAACTGATGTCCGACTGTGGGCGCGTGTTCATTTCCCGGGCGAAAGGTACGATTTGATGACTACGAACATAGCGGAATCAATGAACCATGCACTGTCAAATGCTAGAAGTCTAAACATTGTTCGACTATTAGAATCGATATGGGTTATGATGACCAGTTGTTTTGTTGAACGAAGAGAGGATGCTAGATCGCAGCTAACCACGCTTTCGCGTGGTGTCGAGAAACTACTACATGTAAGCCAGCAGTAACATTTCATAAGTCAGCCGTAACATTTCATAAGTCAGCCGTAACATTTCAGAATTACTTAATGCATTATAAATCAGCCATTACAGAATTACTTAATTTAGCCAGTCCATTATAAATCAGCCATTACAGAATTACTTAATCATTATAAATCATCCATTACAATATAACTCATCCAATTACATATGGGCGGGATTTTGGGCGGCTCTTCAGCGAGTGTATAGGTCACTGCACACCTACGCTAGGTGTAGCGGCTCTTCAGCGCATTAAATACATAGATTCAGGATTTTTCCCGCCGAAAATAGAATCACGAAACTTTGTGACACGGCTGAGTTATGGTCTAGAAAGATGAAACGACACGATATGGCTGAGTTATGGATTCATTATTATGGCTGAGTTACGGATTTTGTTTCCCAAAATAGAAACACGAAACGTCTTCTTCTTTACTCTAAAATTCCCAAATCCATTTCAAGAACCCTAAAATCAAAAAATTCCCAAATCACTTTTCTTTCTTCCCCGCTCCTCAATGTCGTCCAAATCAATGAGTTCTGGTTCGGAAAAAACACAAGGAGCCAAAAACACACTTGGAATACGAGGGATTCCTTCGAAGTATATTTGTAGTTGTGATGTTATTATTTATACTTCAAAAACACAAGAAAATCCAGGACGACCTTTCTTCCGTTGCCCAATGAAAAGAGATGTAAGAATTAAATTTGTTATTTACATTGTACAATTTGAGGTAAAGTTAACTTTTTTTTTCATACAATAGGACCATATGTTCAAATGGGTAGAAGAAGTCGTTTTTGAAGAGGTTGAAGATAAGTTACCAAAACTTGGTATAATTGAAACTGAAATGTCAAATGTGAAGTCACAGGTTCAAGAGTTAAAAGTTTTAATTCAAGAATTGAAAGAAGACGAAATTAGGAGTAAAAATGAAATCCGAGAGTGCAAAATGATGAACAAGATATGTTTTGTGTGTATTTGCTTTGTGGTTATTGTAATTGTTTGTATTTTGGTTGCTACGGCAAAAGAGAAGAAATTGGTTCTTAGTTATTAGTCGAGTATTATGAGATGACTGAACTCTCTTGAAGGAATTATGTATAAATCAGCCATCATATTTTCTTAAATCAGCCAAACCACGAATTTTTGATTCATAAATCAGCCAGTGCATTATAAATCAGCCATTACAGAATTACTTAATCATTATAAATCAGCCATTACATTATAACCCAGCCAATTATATTTATAATCTCTTCCCTCTCAGAACGCATATAAATCAGCCAGTACATTATAACCCAGCCAATTCCTTCTCCTTCTTCAGGTCTTCAAGTTTGGCTACAGGAGGGATGGTGAAAAATTTTCTTCACCAATGGGTTCCGGTGTAACTTCAACCATGTATGAGATCTTGTGGGATTTAACACCTGATTGAGGCAATCATTCACTTGCAAGGGAAATCACACAAATATGTGTTAGATTAAGCGCATAAGGGGAATGGAAACCACACTTATAACGATTTAATCTTAACAAGTTTAAAATAAAATTTTCAAAAACTTTTTCAAAACCGAATACTCAATATCACAAACACAAGAGCATTGCTCTGATATAAAAGAAGAACAAAGACTTTTCTGATTTTTATTTGATAATTGGATACATACAAATGAGACATATAACAAGTATATATATGCTCAAATGAAACTATTCAACGACACTGTTCGCCGGTCAACTTGCAACATTTAATCCGGGCCATTAACTATTCAACGCCACTGTTGGCTGGTCAACTTGCAACATGTACTGTTCAACATTTACTGTTCTATGTTATGGCTCAGTTATGGTATTATGATACGGCTGAGTTATGGATTTTGTTTACATAATGGCTGAGTTATGGATTCATTATTATGGCTGAGTTATGGATTTTTGGCGGGATTTTTCCCACCCAAAAGAGAAAAACGAATCGTCGTGACACGGCTGAGTTACGGTATAGAAAGACGAAACATCACGATACGGCTGAGTTATGGTTAAGACGGCTGAGTTATGTTTAAACCATTACGGCTGAGTTATGGATTTAGTTTACATAATGGCTGAGTTATGGTTAAGACGGCTGAGTTATGGTTAAGACGACTGAGTTATGGATTTTGTTTACATAATGGCTGAGTTATGGTAAAGACGGCTGAGTTATGGTTAAGACGGCTGAGATATATTTAAACCATTACGGCAGAGTTTCAATAAACATAAGTAGTTGTAAATAACATTGTTAAAAACCACACCAACAAAATATAATAGTTGAGTTCAAGATAAAAGCAACATAACATAAGATGAAAACATACGGGTCACTATTAGCTAACTCTCTTCGAAAATCATCAAGCTCTATCATCAAGGGGTTGAAACGGAAATCAGAAAAGCCCATATAGGTTTTAAGCCATGGCTCCGCATCACCTCTATCATGCTTACAGATCCTCCACATATTTAGCACCATGATCACCACTCCTACACCCTCATTGAGTTCATACTCATCCTGGAAGCCATAAGCGGCCTCTCCCCATGCAACACATCTGATTTGGTTGTCTCTATAACATAAAACATTGTTCAATTACCCTAGCGTGAACACAATATAGTCAGGTTCTAATCTATAACGGAAAAACATTGTTTCTTTTGACTTACATGTTGTCCCTTATGTGGAACACAATCTTTGTCATTTTAGAGTCAGAGGAGACTATGAGGGGTTCGACATTGAAGACCCCGCCCATAATATCTACAATATAAGTTTTTCAATCAATCATAGGTTTAAGTTTTTCAAGCAAACATAGTGTTAGGAAATCATACCTATGGGAACGTCTAGGTTTGTAGTGTGCTTGATCACATGGATACTTTTGAAAGCCATGTTGTGGTGGTTATTCCGAGGAGGGATGGGAAAGATGCGAGTCCTGTCAATGACTGTAAGTCTGAAGGGACAGTTTACTGGCCTAAAACCTGTAAACGCATCTAGGACTTTGACACAGAATGTTTCAACCCAATTCCCTTCTCCTTTCTCCATTCCTTTGAATCTGTATGCTTCTGATGGTGAAATTATCATCTCAGTTTTATTTCCCTGCACATTTAGTTAGTGTTAGATATTCTAGTTGCATGTTTATAACACCAATATATTGAAAAGAATTAAACTTACAGCCGTGTCTCCTAAAATGTAATTCCAATAGGGTCCATTTCCAAATACTTCAAAGGAGTAGATCCGTATGAGCTTCACTTTGAAACGCCATGCCGTTAGTCTCTCATTTGGTTGAATCTCCGAAAGCATGTTGTAGTGCTCCATTTTCTTTAAAGGTTGTTTGGTTAGGATTTTTGAGTTTATTGGATGATTTCTCATAAGAGTTTACATGGTTTATATAAAGAGAGAAGCGTCTCTTTAACACCCGAGTCACGACGTTTCGTGTTTCTATTTTCCCGCCCAAAATAGAAACACCAAACGTCGTGACACCTCAAATTGTACAATGTTATGATGACCAGTTGTTTTGTTGAACGGAGAGAGGATGCTAGATCGCAGCTAACCACGCTTTCGCGTGGTGTCGAGACACTACTACATGTAAGTCAGCCGTAACATTTCATAAGTTAGCCGTAACATTTCATAAGTCAGCCGTAACATTTCAGAATTACTTAATGCATTATAAATCAGCCATTACAGAATTACTTAATTTAGCCAGTCCATTATAAATCAGCCATTACAGAATTACTTAATCATTATAAATCATCCATTACATTATAACTCAGCCAATTACATTTGGGCGGGATTTTGGGCGGCTCTTCGGCGAGTGTATAGGTCACTGCACACCTACGCTAGGTGTAGCGGCTCTTCAGCGCATTAAATACATAGATTCGGGATTTTTCCCGCCCAAAATAGAATCACGAAACATCGTGACACGGCTGAGTTATGGTCTAGAAAGATGAAACGACACGATATGGCTGAGTTATGGATTCATTATTATGGCTGAGTTACGGATTTTGTTTCCCAAAATAGAAACACGAAACGTCTTCTTCTTTACTCTAAAATTCCCAAATCCATTTCAAGAACCCTAAAATCAAAAAATTCCCAAATCACTTTTCTTTCTTCTCCTCTCCTCAATGTCGTCCAAATCAATGAGTTCTCGTTTGGAAAAAACACAAGGAGCCAAAAACACACTTGGAATACGAGGGATTCCTTCGAAGTGTATTTGTGGTTGTGATGTTACTATTTATACTTCAAAAACACAAGAAAATCCGGGACGACCTTTCTTCCGTTGCCCAATGAAAAGAGATGTAAGAATTAAATTTGTTATTTACATTGTACAATTTGAGGTAAAGTTAACTTTTTTTCATACAATAGGACCATATGTTCAAATGCGTAGAAGAAGCCGTTTTTGAAGAGGTTGAAGATAAGTTACCAAAACTTGGTATAATTGAAACTGAAATGTCAAATGTGAAGTCACAGGTTCAAGAGTTAAAAGTTTTAATTCAAGAATTGAAAGAAGACGAAATTAGGAGTAAAAATGAAATCCGAGAGTGCAAAATGATGAACAAGATATGTTTTGTGTGTATTTGCTTTGTGGTTATTGTAATTGTTTGTATTTTGGTTGCTACGGCAAAAGAGAAGAAATTGGTTCTTAGTTATTAGTCGAGTATTATGAGATGACTGAACTCTCTTGAAGGAATTATGTATAAATCAGCCATCATATATTCTTAAATCAGCCAAACCACGAATTTTTGATTCATAAATCAGCCAGTGCATTATAAATCAGCCATTACAGAATTACTTAATCATTATAAATCAGCCATTACATTATAACCCAGCCAATTATATTTATAATCTCTTCCCTCTCAGAACGCATATAAATTAGCCAGTACATTATAACCCAACCAATTCCTTCTCCTTCTTCAGGTCTTCAAGTTTGGCTACAGGAGGGATAGTGAAAAATTTTCTTCACCAATGGGTTCCGGTGTAACTTCAACCATGTATGAGATCTTGTGGGATTTAACACCTGATTGAGGCAATCATTCGCTTGCAAGGGAAATCACACAAATATGTGTTAGATTAAGCGCATAAGGGGAATGGAAACCACACACATAACGATTTAATCTTAACAAGTTTAAAATAAAATTTTCAAAAACTTTTTCAAAACCGAATACTCAATATCACAAACACAAGAGCATTGCTCTGATATAAAAGAAGAACAAAGACTTTTCTGATTTTTATTTGATAATTGGATACATACAAA
Organism: Draba incana; assembly: GCA_963576765.1. Taxonomy (NCBI): domain Eukaryota; kingdom Viridiplantae; phylum Streptophyta; class Magnoliopsida; order Brassicales; family Brassicaceae; genus Draba; species Draba incana. The sequence continues at coordinate 19,267,307 of OY755212.1, read as the reverse complement.
TGAGACATATAACAAGTATATATATGCTCAAATGAAACTATTCAACGACACTGTTCGCCGGTCAACTTGCAACATTTAATCCGGGCCATTAACTATTCAACGCCACTGTTGGCTGGTCAACTTGCAACATGTACTGTTCAACATTTACTGTTCTATGTTATGGCTCAGTTATGGTATTATGATACGGCTGAGTTATGGATTTTGTTTACATAATGGCTGAGTTATGGATTCATTATTATGGCTGAGTTATGGATTTTTGGCGGGATTTTTCCCGCCCAAAAGAGAAAAACGAATCGTCGTGACACGGCTGAGTTACGGTATAGAAAGACGAAACATCACGATACGGCTGAGTTATGGTTAAGATGGCTGAGTTATGTTTAAACCATTACGGCTGAGTTATGGATTTAGTTTACATAATGGCTGAGTTATGGTTAAGACGGCTGAGTTATGGTTAAGACGGCTGAGTTATGGATTTTGTTTACATAATGGCTGAGTTATGGTAAAGACGGCTGAGATATATTTAAACCATTACGACTGAGTTTAAATAAACATAAGTAGTTGTAAATAACATTGTTAAAAACCACACCAACAAAATATAATAGTTGAGTTCAAGATAAAAGCAACATAACATAAGATGAAAACTAAATGTTACATAGGAACAATAGGCCCGTATCTTGCAACATACGGGTCACTATTAGCTAACTCTCTTCGAAAATCATCAAGCTCTATCATCAAGGGGTTGAAACGGAAATCAGAAAAGCCCATATAGGTTTTAAGCCATGGCTCCGCATCACCTCTATCATGCTTACAGATCCTCCACATATTTAGCACCATGATCACCACATATTTATACAAAGAGAGAAGCGTCTCTTTAACACCCGAGTCACGACGTTTCGTGTTTCTATTTTCCCGCCCAAAATAGAAACACCAAACGTCGTGACACAGCTGAGTTACGGTATAGAAAGACGAAACATCAAGAAACGGCTGAATTATGGTTAAGACGGCTGAGTTATGTTTAAACCATAAACAAACACAAAACCAATTTTTTTACAATACGGCTGAGTTATGGATTATGTATACATTACGGCTGAGTTTAAATAAACAAACACCTCACCAATTTTTTCGGAATCAAACGGATTCATGGCGAAAGATAGATGATCTCGGAATCACACGACGGGAAAAGACGCTTTTGACCCCATACAACCGAGTCAGACGAATACACACAAACTCTCCATTCCTTGCTATCTGTACCACTAGTCTCACAAGTCCTAACCACCTTAAACCTCGAGGCTTGACCATCTTCCTCAACAGGGGTTACCAAAGCAGTGAACATACATGGCTGAGGAGGGTGAGGAATCTTGAAACAGTTTTGTAAAACCGGATTACCAACAAAGGATATGGGAGAATCGCGACCAATCTCGACCAAAACCAATCCATTAGAAGAAGCTCGATAGACAGTAGGGATATTCGTGGGATATGGGGTGAGATAAGAACCTGGAGAGTTGGAAATGTTCCATAACTCGCAAAAATGGAAACCGAATTGGAGATGTGCGTTAGGGACCATGAGTGTCCAGGTGGATAAGTCCGTGTGGAGAGAGACGAAGAGACGGCGGAAGTAGGGACATTCAATTAGGGCTTTCCATGGTTTGGAGACGCATTTAAATCTGGCCAGGTTTTTCAGAGGTATACCGGTGAGTATCATAGTCAGTAGCTCCTCTGAGAATCTTCCTCTTGGCGTCGCCTCCATTATTATGGCTGAGTTATGGATTTTGTTTACATTACAGCTAAGTTGTGGATTAAGACGGCTGAGTTATGTTTAAACCATAAACAAACACAAAACCAATTTTTTTACAATACGGCTGAGTTATGGATTATGTATACATTACGGCTGAGTTTAAATAAACAAACACCTCACCAATTTTTTTGGAATCAAACGGATTCATGGCGAAAGATAGATGATCTCGGAATCACACGACGGGAAAAGACGCTTTTGACTCCATACACCCGAGTCAGACGAATACACACAAACTCTCCATTCCTTGCTATCAGTACCACTAGTCTCACAAGTCCTAACCACCTTAAACCTCGAGGCTTGACCGTCTTCCTCAACAGGGGTTACCAAAGCAGTGAACATACATGGCTGAGGAGGGTGAGGGATCTGGACCCAGTTTTGTAAAACCGGATTACCAACAAAGGATATGGGAGAATCGCGACCAATCTCGACCAAAACCAATCCATTAGAAGAAGCTCGATAGACAGTAGGGATATTCGTGGGATATGGGGTGAGATAAGAACCTGGAGAGTTGGAAATGTTCCATAACTCGCAACAATGGAAACCGAATTGGAGATGTGCGTTAGGGACCATGAGTGTCCAGGTGGATAAGTCCGTGTGGTGAGAAACGAAAAGACGGCGGAAGTAGGGACATTCAATTAGGGCTTTCCATGGTTTGGAGACGCATTTGAATCTGGCCAGGTTTTTCAGAGGTATACCGGTGAGTATCATAGTCAGTAGCTTCTATGGGAATCTTCCTCTTGGCGTCGCCTAAATTATTATGGTTGAGTTATGGATTTTGTTTACATTACAGCTAAGTTGTGGATTCATTATTATGGCTGTGTTATGGATTTTTGGCGGGATTTTCCCGCCCAAAATAGAAACACGAAACATCACAACTTAACATTGCATAAGTCAGCCGTAACATTGCATAAGTCAGCCGTAACATTGCATAAGTCAGCCGTTACATTACATAAGTCAGCCGTAACATTGCATAAGTCAGCCATAACATTGCATAAGTCAGCCGTTACATTATAACTCAGCCATTACATTTGGGCAAGATTTTCGGCGAGTGTATAGGTCACTGTCAAATCGGCGCATTAAATACATAGATTCAGGATTTTTCCTGCCTCAAAATAGAATCACGAAACGTCGTGACACGGCTGAGTTATGGTATAGAAAGACGAAACGTCACGATACGAGTGAGTTATGGTTAAGACGGCTGAGTTATGTTTAAACGAAAAACAAAAATTATTGAGTTATGGTATTACGATACGGCTGAGTTATGGATTTTGTTTACATGACGGCTAAGTTGTGGATTCATTATTATGGCTGAGTTATGGATTTTTGGCGTAATCAAACAATAAAATGGAACAATCTAGTAATCAAACATTACCTTAGCAACTCATTCCGAATTTTAGTTCTTACAATAACAAAATTACAAAAAAACACAACCTTGGAAGCCTTTAGATTAGTTATTCCAAAAACAAAAAGAGTTATCAATTTTCTTTACATCATTAGACTGAGAGTTTATATAAGCCACCATTCATAAACCATAGGCCATTCCTTCACCCTTTGTGGAAAATCTCTAACAAATGAAAGAACATGAATTGTGTAGAAACACAAATCACACATTGATGGATCTTTGCAATTTTCAAGCCATGGTGATATCCAACCATTGTATTTTCCACATCTACACCTGTAAACAACATTGGAATCTAAAGCAGCACATCGGTCCAAGAACAGTGGTGGTAGTCGATTAGGTCCCCAATAACGAAAGGGCATAGCTTCGACTCTAGACCTCATACGACGAACTAAATCGCGATCTGGATTAGTAATCTCTAAATACAAATCGCTATCAGGGGACATAATGCAACTAAGATTGCTATAAACATATATTCCAAGCTCATAACCCCTAATTGCGGTTTCACGGATCATTGAAAATCCATTTTCTAAGTTATGGCGGTGGAAAAATTTGGCACAACCTTGCATAAAGAGAGCGGAGACATTACCACGATGATGACATAAGAGTCTAAAATTTTGAACTGTTTTTGGCGCCAAATTTCCCAGTTGCATGTTTAGGAGATCAACACATCTTAGAAAAACTTCATCATCGGTCACCCTCGTCAAAGTATTACTTGCGGATCTTGCAGCAAAGTAAACTTCCAAGTTTTCAGAGGCATGTAACATGATTGTTTGAAGAATTTGCGGTGGTAGGTCGTCTAGAGAAGGTGGGTATACACGCCTCAAACGCCTCCTATGATCATAAATCTCCATGGATGAATTGATGAAGCGCGGTTCTCGATTACGATCTGATCTCTAAAGGGATAATTGTTGGAAGAAGAGAATTATAAAGAGACCTTTGGGTTTCGCAACTACTCATGAATAGTCGCCTATTATTCTTTGTTAGTTTATTTTAAAATTCATTTTATGTTTACTTAAAATTAGGGAGACGAAACGTCGCAACTTAAAATTTTACACTTGACGGCTGATTTATGGATTTAGGGTTTAGGGTTTAATGTATAACATTTAAAAAGTATATGATTTAGAGTCTCAACTGAATCAAATTATACACATTCAATTGAAAAAATTGTATATGGTTTATTGTATATGATTTTGGGTCTTAATTATCTATTGGTAATGTTTGAAGTACTTGTAAGACAACATATATCTCAAGATCAAGTTAGATTACATTTTCGATTTCATACACATTCAGTTGTATAAATTGAAGAAACTATACACATTCAGTTGATTTATATTCATTTTGTATTAATAAAATGAGCTTAATTATAATTTTGTAAGTCTTAAATCTTATACAAATGGTTTTAAGGTATGGCTGAGTTATCTAAATGACACGGCTGAGATCTACATGACACGGCTGAGTTATCTAAACATACCAGAAGTCTTTAAATTACATTTCCAATTTTAGGGTATGGCTGAGTTATCTAAACGAAATGACTGAGTAATATATCATAAAAACCATAAGTTATACACTAAAAACAGACCATTTACAGTCAAATTCTAATAGTAAAAAAAAAAAAAAAAAAAATAGAAGGTTGATAATTGGTAAATCAGTTGAACTGCGCATACATATCATTTCCTCCTTCATCGAAGATCTCTGCTGCCATCTTCACCCGTAAACCCTGAATATTTTCATCGCATATCCCATCAAAAGTTACACCAAGCGCTATACACTCGATAACCTTCAGTGAATACACCCCACAATCGCCAACTTGGGTGTTTTGGGGAATGTTTTTGGCGCTTCTCCATCTGAACGAAAATTGTTTTCCGCAAACGGTTTTTTTGCCAGGAATTACAGCATTGATCATTGCAGGGATCATTTGCATCAACGGCCTAAATGCATCTAGCTTTTTTTGTTGACTTTCAGGAGTTACATGTCCAATGTTGGGATCGTAGGCATCAATCTTCTCCTTCAGAAGATCCACGTGAAACGCCACCCAATGATCGCCTCCAGTATGAAGAACTCCGTACAAGTGATCGACATCTTCAAACCACTTTTTGTTTGTCTGAAGGTCTGCGGGAATCGCACCGTTTATGAGTGACTCATAACCTGAGTCTTTGAATTTGAACATCTTTGGCTTCATCATGAACTGATTGAAATCCCGAATCCATGCTCCTAGGAACCATTGGTCCACAAAGGCAATGCGCTTGGAACAAAATGGGCTGGGATCTTCCATGGACCTTTTGACGAGGACTCTGATATACAAACCAACATGCTGTACACAGAATATTAAGTCAGCCATCGAATTATCATAAGTCAGCCATTACTAAACATAACCCTGCCATCAAACAACTATAACTGAGCCATCAAACAATCATAACTTAGCCATAAATAATCATAACCCAACCATTAAATAACTAATAACTCAACCATAAATAATCATAATTTAGCCGTAACTTATACTTACAGTGTCAAACAACCATCCATAATCAACCTTCGGCCACTACGCTCTTTCAATGATGAGTACTCTGTAGAAATAAACTTGATCGTTACTACCATCTGCCAGTGGAATGTCCCTAACAATCAAACACAAGTCAGTTTAGGCAAATATTGCTAATAGCTGTATAAAATAAAATAAAATGGTGTAAAAGTCCATACTCGAATGGCCTTAGATATTGCATAAGTTTATCCAATTTAGCTGGGTCAACAGGTGAGAGAGGATCATAGATTGCTGATGAAGGTTCAAAATCCTTCCGCATGCACGTCGTCCCAAAGTCTTGAAAAACATAAGGAAAAACTGCTGAATGACTAATTGATGACTTCACTGCTAACCCAGTTGTAGTTAATTGAACAGCCCTCGCCCGATACATCTTAATTCTCGCTAACCTGTGCCTTTCATCTTCGTCCTCATCAGACTCCGGTAACAATTCATTTTCTTTTGAGATCGCTTCATCGGTCACATCCTCAAGATCAGTTTCACCTCCAGTCTTCCCCTTCATCTTCCCAAGAATAGGTATTGTTATTACACCGTCACGTTTGGGCTTTGTTTGGATCTCCTTCTTTAACTCAGCCGGCTTCTCCTTTAACTCAGCCGCTGCCTTCTCTTCCTTCTTCTTTAACTCAGCCGCTGCCTTCTCTTCCTTATTTTTTAACGCAGCCTCCTTCCTTTTAGCAGCAACCTCAGTCCTATTCTTAGCAGCATCATCACCCTTCTTTTTCTTTTCAGCAGCAGCCTCATTTTCTTTTGGTTTTTCCCTACTGGAGCGGCGTCGTAAATCTGGTTGCTTAGCAGGAGAAACAATAACGAAATCTGTCTGACCACTACCAAACAAATTGTTTTTCGCCTCAGGAGTACCCTTAGGAATTTTGACCTTCAATTTTGACCCCACATTTTTCTCTTCGGCCTTACGAAGCTCATTAGGGGTACCCTTAGAAATTTCGACCTTCAATTTTGGAAAATACTGCTTCCGAGTGTGACTTTTGGCCTTAGCCGGCTCATCGACCAAAGGCTTGTTCGGCCACTCAACATTATCAAGGGTCTCAGATTCCGTGTTAAGGACCGTTGAACTATTAACTGACCTATGTGGTGGTAATGTTTGCGTTTTTAGGCTGCCAACATAGTTTTGGGCACTTTCTGATAAACCCAGAACTTTCAGACGCTCATCCACTGCATCTTTGACATACTCACCAATTTTCTTCTCCACATCAGCAAATTTTCGGGTTAACTCTCCAACGTTGGAATCAATGGCCTCAAACTTCGACCCAAACTTCTCAAACATAGAGTCATGGAACTCAAACCTACTCGCAATTTTTTTCCAGCGTAGCGACTATGGTATTCAGACCCGCCGCATCCTTGCTTAAACCCTTTCCCTTTGCATCCTCCTTCTTCTCTATTTCAGTAGCTTGATTCTCCTCACTAGCTTCACCCTCGTGCTTCTTATCTTTCTTTTGCTTCTTTTTGGGTGGCTCAGACTCAGAGTCATAAGGAACCAAAGCCAACTTGGTTTTTTTCTTCTCCTCCTTCCTCTGCACATCCCAATACTCACCTGGTACATACCTACCAGAATGTAGGTCTCTTATCAGGTTATTCAGTTGTGGGTCATCGTCTTGACCTGGCCACTGAGGAAACATGTCTTCTACAAACTCTTTCGAAACCATATGCCTCACACGCACCTACAACAGTAACTCATAACTCAGCCATCGAATAATCATAACTCAGCCGTACAAAGAATAATTCAGCCATCAAACAAAGAATAACTCAGCCATCAAACAAACAAATCATAACTCAGCCATCAAACAAATCATAACTCAGCCATCAAACAAAGAATAACTCAGCCATCAAACAAACAAATCATAACTCAACCATCAAATAAAGAATAACTCAGCCTAAAACCTTACATGACCATGGTCTTTAATCTCCTTCTTCAGGACACTATCAAAACTTGCACGTGTCCGCGTTGCATCCCATCGAAGAAGCAGAACTTCTTCCTCTCCGACTAGTTTGCTAAAACGCTCTCGAAAGCAATTGACAGATTCATACGCCCAAGCCAATAAGGCGTAACTCATGCCGTTGATGTAGTATGACTTTCCTACTGGATTCAACGACTTAATACTACCAAAAAGAGCTTCAAATGCAGCCCGACCCCATTGATAAGTCATCATGGCTTCATTATCGAATACTCTTTTTGCAGTTTCAAACAGTGTCCTAGAATTATGATGCCGAGCATAAATTCCCATGGCTTGAAGAACTAACAGCCCTAACCATTTACGCTTTTCAAAACTCCAGGCCCGACAGCCTCCTATTGCTGCCCTCAGTTCATCAGGCTTAGGTCCAAACCCATGCGGCACCTTCAACTCCTCCCAGAACTCTCTATATTAGTCAGGTTCAATACTTTCTGTTGCACTGGATCTGTGTTTAACCCAGTGATCTCACCAAACTCGAGTAAGCTAAACCTGATAGGTTGATCACCAACCACACTCCAAATCTCCTTCTTCTCTACTTTCAGCTGTCTACACAGTAGATAGTGTACTGTCCTAGCAGACCACCCGCATTTTCCATCAAATAGCTTAGCAATTATTCCAACAGTTCTTCAGTTCTTCCCACACCTCAAGTCCTAATTGTTCTTTAACAAAACCGAAATCTCCCATATAGGAATGGTGATTAAGCGCTCTATTTTCTAGACTAGCAGCGCTTGATCTTCTAGGGTAATCAGGTGCTTGATGTTGTTCCATCTGATCACAAAAGACTTAAATAACTCAGCCGCAATAGGAAACTAACTCAACTAAAACATAATATATAACTCAGCGGCAATATAACCATAACTCACCCACAACATAATTTATAACTCAGCCGCAAAAAACCCAAACTCAAACACACTTTATAACTCAACCACAACATAATTTTTAACTCAGCCACAACATAATTTATAACTCAGCCGCAAAAAACCCTAATTCAGCCACAATATAATTGATAACTCAGCCGCAAAAAAACCCTAACTCAGACACAACATAATTTATAACTCAGCCGCAATTAAAAACATCCAACTCCGCAACAACCTACCTTTCGAAGATGATTACAGGCGACCGACTGCGGAGAAGACGATTACGAGAGTAGACGATTACAGGCGACGACAAGTACGAGGGAAGACGATTTTGATTGCGGAGAGAAGATGATCACGAGGAAAGAAACAATGTCGATTTTGAAAGAATCTTAAACGGAGAAGACAGTTGAGAGAAAGTTTGTGGTTTTTTTCTTTTCTTTCCTTTGACACTTCCCTCTTTTCTGACGTGTTTATCGTCATTTCAATTAAAAAAACTAATCAAGGGTGTTTATCGTAATTTACTAGGGGTGTGAAAAGATTTGAGTAATTTTTGAAAGATATATGGTATTCTAGTCATATAACCATAGTTCCATGGGATTTGAGTAATTTTCCCTTTAATTTATGTAGATTTCATATATCCCATTTGTAGTTCTATTATTATTTTAGGTTTGATACTTTTCTGGTTTTATACTTTCCTTACCTTTGGTGTGTTACGTTATAATGGTTGTGACGGTTTCTAACCTGTTTTTGTTATTGTTTGTTTACAGGTTATAGTGTCCAACTTTTCAATCTTATGTTAGTTTCATATTTTTATTTATAGTTTTTATAATTTATGTTCTTGGTTTTATAGCTGGTTTCATAACTCTCTTTCATGTGTTTAGATACTTTTTTTACTCATATTTATGTACTCTATTCTAAATCTCATTATATGACATAAACAATTGGATTTGTTCTAAGTATGAGAAAAAGATAAGGAATAAGAGGCTCAGTGGCGGAGCTAGGTAAAGAGCAAGGTGGATATGAATAAATCATTGCTGTATATTTTAAACATGTTAAAGATAGATAAACTATTGAAGATAATAGAGAAGAAAATGCTATTAATTGTTGATTGATCAGATATAAGAAAGAATGTTGTGTTGGCTAAAGCATATATAGAGATGAAAGAAGAATATGAATGGGTCATGTGCTTTCTAAAAAAATAGAATTACTATACTTTTTTTAAGAACAAAATCATCATATGCAAAAAAGAGGTATATAGTACAAAGAAGGGATCTTTTCTAAACTACACCATTTTTCTTGGTCAAATGCAAAACTACACCCCTCTTTCTTTCTCTTCTATTTTTTGAGTCTTTGCCACTAATCTGTCCATTTAATTACAAAACTGCCATTACGTAGACTTCCTTTTGTGTTTCGTAGACTTCCAATCAAAGATGAAAAGTCTGAACAATCCCACATAAATCAAGTTATTTACCAAAATGCCATCTTCATCAATTTTCCAACCACCATTAACAACCAATTTCGAGTTCTTAATGGCTCAACAACTGATTTTCGAGTACTTAATTGTCTGATTTAATCCTTATAACATCTTTCCTTTCTTCTCCTCTACAATTTCATCCATAAATCTTGCTAAGTTTAGTTTTGAAAATAATTTATAAAAAGGGTTGATTTCTTGCAAATCTTGCTTTACGACACCAATATCGGTTAGAATTCTAAGTTCCGGGGGTGGAGGAAGCAAAATACGAGCTCAACGTGTGAAAAGGTAATCCAAACAAAAACATTTAGAAATTTCAGATCTGAAACTCGTTGACTTTATGTGTAGACTTCCAGAAGTCAACGAAGAGGGCATATTTTCATTTGACTCTTTATGTGAAAAATACGAAGTAGACTTCCAAGGAAGTCTGCATGATTCCTTTCAAAACAAAAAAACAGTGCCACGTAGACGGGGTTAGTTTTGCATTTGACTAGAGGTTTGACTTTTTGTGCAGACTTCCCTGAAAGTTTGCAAAAACATAAGGGTAGTTTTGCATTTGGAAATCAGAGAGTAGACTTCCAGGGAAGTCTGCACAGATAAAAAGAGGTAGTTTTGCATTTGACCAAAAAGTAAAACGTTGACCAATATTTCCAGACTTCTAGAAAGTGTAGATAAACTGTGTAGACTTTCCTGGAAGTCTACAACTAAAATCTACGAATTTGGTCAAATGCAAAACTACCCCTTTTTTTTTGCAGACTTCCTAGGAAGTTCACATTCCATTTGTGGGCTTCCGAAAAAAATTCGCAATTGCAAAATTGCCCTGTACGGATGTCTACAAATGGTGCAGACTTCCTAAGAAGTCTACTTTTATTTGCAGACTTCCCTGGAGAAAGTCAAAATTTGGTCAAATGCAAAACTACCCCCTCTTTTTGTGCAGACTTCCACGGAAGTCTGCACAACAAAGTCAAAGCTCTGGTCAAATGCAAAACTACCCTTTGCAGACTTCCAGGAAAGTCTACGGTTATGAAGACTTCCCTGGAAGTCTGCAAAGCGTTTGCCTAAAATGCAAAAGTACCCCCTGTAGACTTCTAGCGACTGATTAGAAGTCTACACGGGAAGTCTACTATCTGAAAATGGAAGTGTACAGAGGAAGTCTACAATACACATTCTTTTTTAAAACCTAATTATATGTCATTCTAGAAAGAGATTTCTTGGTTTTTTTGTTCTCACATGTGTGGTACCTATGTCTCTATCATCTGTGTTAGTTTGACATGTTTAAGACTAATATTTATGGGGTAAATCTAATTTCTTCATTTGGTGACTAGTTAGCTCATTCAACGTAGACTTCCAGCGACTGATTGGAAGTCTACACGGAAAGTCTACTATCCGAAAATGGAAGTGTAAAGAGGAAGTCTACAATACACAAACTTTTTTAAAACCTAATTATATGTCATTCTAAAAAGGAGATTTCTTGGTTTTTTTGTTCTCACATGTGTGGTACCTATGTCTCTATCATCTGTGTTAGTTTGACATGTTTAAGACTAATATTTATGGGGTAAATCTAATTTCTTCATTTGGTGACTAGTTAGCTCATTCAACATAGACTTCCGGCGACTGATTGGAAGTTTACACGGGAAGTCTACACGGGAAGTCTACTATCCAAAAATGGAAGTGTACAGAGGAAGTCTACAATACACAATCTTTTTTAAAACCTAATTATATGTCATTCTAGAAAGAGATTTCTTTGTTTTTTTGTTCTCACATGTGTGGTACCTATGTCTCTATCATCTGTGTTAGTTTGACATGTTTAAGACTAATATTTATGGGGTAAATCTAATTTTTTCATTTGGTGACTAGTTAGCTCATTCAACGTAGACTTCCAGCGACTGATTGGAAGTCCTCACAGGAAGTCTACTATCCAAATTTTGATTGTTGCTAACTAAGCTTCATATGGTTTTTATTGACAGATGGTTGTTCAAATACCTGTTGTTTATGGAGATTGGATTATGAAAGATGGTACGTGGCATTTTGAGGTGGATACCCGTAAAGGAGGGAGAATGTTTATCTTGGGCGATGGTTTTACACATAGGGAACTTGTTGAAATGGCTCGAGATGATTATAAGTTACAAAAAATGGAGGTTGTAGAGCTCACTTATTCATTACCTAGTTCAATGGTTGAACAAATGCCTCATGACACACCTCCGATGCACGTCACAAACGATAGACAAGTCCATAGTTTGATGGAGCTACCTGTATGATACGTCTTTGTGTATCAACTCGGTTTGAGACGGAAACCGACATCAACGGAGATGCAAATTCAGACGAGGATGAAAATAATGATGAAGATGAAAATCCACAAAACGATGAGGATGAGGATGAGGATGAGTGTAATGATGGAGAAGTGAAAGAAGAGGAAGTGAAAGAAATGAAGTGAAAGAAGACGAAGTGAAAGAAGAGGCTGTTAAAGAATAGTATGGAGAAAATATTGATGATGATTACAGTGAGTATGGAAAAGATGGAGAGGATATCTCCTTTGACGTTCAAGCTGGTCGTTCGAGTATGTTTACATGGTCCGATAACATATTCGTGTCGCAAAGTTTTTGTAGCAAGGCGGAGCTAGTTAGAAAATTGCAATTAACTTGTGTTATGCTGCGATTTGCATACAAGGTACTCAAGTCTGAACCAAAGCTATTTGTGGCCATTTGTTGTGTGGAAGGATGCCAGTGGAGGTTAAGAGCGGCTGTAAAGAATGAAGCAAACCGGTTCTCGGTGAAAAAGTATATCAATGTCCATACATGTTCACGTGATGATCGAGTGAAGCACCGCAAACGTGCTAACGCCAAATACATTGGAAGACTTTTCTACGAGCGTGTTGGAATAATTAATGGAATTACGCTGCATCACATCAAAGATGCTATGAAACAAATGTATGACATGATATTGGATTATACTACTTCATATAGGGCATTATGTTATGCACGTGAAATGGTGCGGGGAACTTGGGAAAATGGATACGAGAGTCTCCCATCGTATTTCCATCAAATCAAGGAAGCGAATCCGGGAACAATCACCGCTCTTGAGGTCGATGAACAAAACCGGTTTAAGTACCTTTTCTTAGCGTTTGGAGCCTCAATCGAGGGTTTTAAGTATCTCCGCCGTGTCATCGTCGTTGACGGGACGCATTTAAGTGGGAAGTACGAGGGAGTTTTGTTAGTTGCATGTGCACAAGATGCTAATTTTCAAAATCTCCCTTAAGCTTTTAGGATTGTGGACAGTGAGAGTAATGCTTCGTGGGAGTGATTTTTTAGCAAATTGAGTGATTGTGTCTCGGAACAAGGAAATAGGGAGATCGTTTCGGAACGCGATTGATAAGGTTATTCCGAACGCAACACGTGGCATTTGTTATTACCACCTTCAATGCAATATAGTGAAACAATTTAGGGGGAAAGAAATCATGTACTTGGTCAAAGGTGCAGCATACGCATACACGGAAGAAGATTATGACCGATATATGGACGCGATACGATATGCAAAGCCGGCTCTTGCAACATACTTGGAGGAGGCTGACCCAAAGTTGTGGTCACGTGTGCACTTTCCGGGAATGAGATACAACATCAAGACGAGTAACATGGCCGAATCAATCAATGCGGCACTAAAGGTAGCTCGAGGATTTCCAATAGCAATTCTTTTGGACTTTATCCGATCAAAACTAATAAGATGGTTTTACAAAAGGCGAGAGGATGCGTTGAGTGTACCAACACGCTATAGTCGAGGTGTTGAATATTTGTTGAAAATACGTGAGTATTACACGGCTTCCATGACGACGGAACGCATCAATGATGTCCAATTCTACGGCAGGGGAGGAAACCGTAATTTCCTTGTTGATATGGGCCAAAGTGCATGTACATGTGGTGTCTTTCAAATCGAGAGGATCCCTTGCGCACACGTTTACGTGGTTTTAATCGAGTGCTGACAAGATGTATCTACGGTTATTTGTCCTTCATACGGGAGACATTATTTATACGCGAGCTACGGCGGTAGCATTTTCGAGCCAAGGACGCCGACAAATGTCCCAAAGAGGAGGTATTATGCTTACCTCCTCCAGTTGGTCATAAAAATGGTCGGAAGAAGAAGTCTAGATGGCAAACTTGGCTTGAAATTGCGAAGAGGAAAGGGACTAAACCGCGGAAGATGAACCCCACGTACAACTGTACGAACTGCGGACAACCAGGTCATACTAAACTTAGATGTGAAAAATGAGAGATGTGTAAGGTAGACTTTGGTTGTAAACATCAGTTATAGACTTCTGTTGTAGACTTCGTTGCACTAAGGACCTTTACTCTGTTTCTACCGTGTGCAAACGTGTGTTGGAAAGTAAGCTACTATCATGTCCGGTCAAGAGTTTTTATTATGTCGAACTTTGGGTTAAAAGTTGTGAAACAAAATTTCAAATTATTTTTGAAACTTGTGTCCGGACTTGTGCTCAATCTAGGTTATTATCATGTTGAAACTTGTGTGAAAAAAAAAACTTGGTTTTCACTTCAATTCGAACCAAATAGAAGGAGTTGTACCATGTAAGTATGGGTGACTAGTTAACCACCAGGGCTAACGGACCTTAAGCGTTAAATTTGACAATTAATATGTAGTAAGTAGACTTCCAATGTAAACTTCGGTTGTATACTTTGGCATAAAATCATTACACGGGGTTTAATAAAAATGAAACCGTTTTACTGCTCACTTAAACGACGTCGTTTTCCTCCCCAATTCGGTATTCAATCCCTAATTCCCAAATCTGAAAATTACTCAGATCCCTAAATTCCAGAATTCTCAATTCTGTGAATTTCGTCTCTCAAATTTCTACATTCAAAATCTATATTGGAAATGCTCTTAATCTGCGCATTCCTCCGATGAGTTCTTCAAGCTCTGTGTCATCGGGTGTTGTCGGACACCGTGGGTTACCGGTAAAAGTGTGTGTGCGGCTTACGAGTGACGATCTTTACTTCTAAGACGCCTGAGAATCCTGGAAGACCGTTGAAAATATGAGTTACCAAACTATAAACACTTGAAGATTTAGAGACGGAAATTTTCTTACTAACGATTAACGTTGAACAATTTAAAATCAAAAGAACTTGTAAAACATAAAATAAAAAACATGAAAAAGCTAAAATTTAATTAATTGATCAGTTTTTATTAAATGCCGTTAAAACGATTAACAAACACAATCTAAGTGAACAAACTATAAACTATAAACATTTGTATATGTACAGGAGTCTTTATTTATTAGGTTCACGAATATAAGCATAAGTAGGGGAGTAAAAGGACTTTGATTGTGCACTGACCCTAGACTTTAGACTATGAAAGCTGTTGGCGCTATCAGTAAACTTCCATCGTAGACTTCGTGTGTAGACTTCGTGAAGTATAACTTTTTCAATTCACATTACTATCCATTTAAGCATTAGTAGGGGAGTAAAAGGACTTCGATAGTAGTGAAGTGGACAGTTGCCATTGGCTCCTGTTGTGCACTGACCCTAGACTATAGACTATGAAAGTTGTTGGCGCTATCAGTAAACTTCCTTCGTAGACTTCGTGTGTGGACTTCGTGAAGTATAACTTTTTCAATGCACATTACTACCCATTTAAGCATTAGTAGGGGAGTAAAAGGACATCAATAGTAGTGAAGTGGACAATTGACATTGGCTCATGTTGTGCACTGACCCTAGACTGTTGTGCACTAACTCTAGACTATAGACTATGAAAGCTGTTGGCGGTATCAGTAAATTTCCATCATAGACTTCGTTTGTAGACTTTTGTTGTACACTTCGGGTATAGTAAGGATTCCACTTTGACGAATTAGGTTATATATATGTTGGTTAAATTTGACAATCAATATTCATTAATTAGACTTCCAATGTATACTTCGTATGTAGACTTCGGTTGTATATGTAAAATTACCAAACTAAAAACATGTGTATATGTAGAGAAGGAAATATGAGTTATTTTAGTACCAAACTATAAACATTTGTATATGTAGTGAAGGAAGTCTTTATTTATTAGGTTTAAGAATATTAAAAGTAGCAACAACTGAAAAGTAAAAAAGTTGTACAACATAAAAGAAAAACAGTAAATAACATAAAAACCGAAATTTAATTAGAACAAAATAAAAACACATTTTTCTTCAATCTTCTCTTCAGATTCACCACCTCACTCCATAACATGTTCCACCATCCACCGCCGAGCAATTTCATCGAACTTGGCCTTGTCATTTAGGTACGTTTCGACCGTTTCAGCCACCAAAGGCTCAAAGGCCAAGTTCGGTGAAGCCATTAATTGGAGGATTTCGTTCACAACCTCGTCCGGGCGGAGCGCAGGACTCCATTGAATTCTAAGCATCTCATTGTAGATGGACCCGGTTTCATCGATGTTGGGATGGTATATTTTTGTATGGAAATACACCCTTGGTGGCCCAAGTGGATAGTGAATCGAAAATGTGTAGCAAAGCCAAAACACTCCTCCCGCGTAAGGAGTATCCTCTGGTCCATTTATAGGAACCTCCACATGGTAACCTGTATCATCGATTAACATATTAGATTCTTTATACCCAAATAGGACATGGAAGCCTTCAAATCATTTAATATTACCTTCTTCGACAATCCTCACGTCAGGGTACTCTTTCGTTAGTCTCTCCGAATCTTCCTTGCCCTAACCGGATCCATTGTTTTCGTCTGAATGTTTCGAAGAAGAAATGGAAGTTTTAGAGATGAAAGATGTAGAGATGTGTTTACGGAAATACGTATATATATATACACAAAAGACGTGTCTTTTGGCAAAAAGTAAAACGATAAGACGTGATTTGATTAATGCCTTTGAAACGTTTTATAAAAACGAGGTAAGTGAACATCAAACCGTCCATTTCAGACCTAGATGGGTTGTAAAGGTCATCGAGACACGTGTACTTCATAGCAGGGAAGTCTACACTGTTGTGCACATGAAGTCTACACTAAAAGCAGTTGACGTTATCATTATGACTCGTGTCAGGCGTAAAATTTCATTGTAAACTTCCACCGTAGACTTCTATTAGGACAAAATCAGGAAAAATAATTTGTCACCTCATCGTTTCGAACCAGAGCAATTTATAATTACCGCGTATTAATGGCTCTGAATCTAACCAAAATGCCATAGGATGATATTCGAAACATGCGCCTTACACATTTATATATTCCTACGACTTTGATTATTGTATAGTAACTGAGAAGTTACATTTCACAATTTTTTTGTTGCATTCTACAAGTAACTTACAAAAGGGGTACTGAAGAGGAGTATTAAAAAATTAGGCCAACAAACAAAACATATTATATTCAGGATAATACATCCTCAACTGTTTAGTAGAAGTGTACAATAGAAGTCTATAATAGTACAACAGACTTCTAGAGTACAAGTCTACAAGAGAAGTCTATTTTCAAAGTTCACAAAATAACAAAAGGATTAACTGATCCCGATAAAATTAGGATATGAGTTTGTCAAAGAGATGTACAAAATATATGCGACAATCCTAAAAGTTTAGTTCGGGCTACCAAAAGATATTACGTAGCGGAGCATTACGATTCATACACATCCAAGTGAGACCAATCTCGGGGCCGTGGGCCATCTTGCTTTATCTCGTCCCGTATATCGACCGCAAGCTTATCCCTACATGCTTGAATGTCCATGTTGGCCATAACGCTAAAAGGAAACCCTAGTGCATAGCATTCGACAAATTTGAAAGCAAATACTCCACAACTCGCACCATCAGCCTGTTGTGGAGCTTCATGCACCTCGATCGTATACGCATCTCTAGTATACTTCGGCCTATCCTGCTCAGGACACAAATCCCAAATAGTATTTGGAACCATCACCGCAAAAGGCTCCACCAGCTTCTTCGTGTAATCAACCTACTTCTCATTAAACAAACTATCCCACACTACAACCTTACGATCTGGAATAGATATCCACAGAGCAATCCAGTGTTTGTCGTTGATGTTGAAGATAGTGTACATGTCATGAACCTCACTCCCCCAAACCTTGTCTGATCTACAATACGCAGGTAATTCACCTGTGTAGTAATCAATGGCTCCAGGTGGTAATGCCTTACCAGACCCATCTGGAATTCCATGGCTGTCCACATAGCTTTTGTATTTTGTTGACCACAAGTGGGACCACATCGTATCAATGAAGCATATTTCGTTGCTCCTAAACCACTATAGATGGTTATGGAAACGGTATCTAAGCAGGTTCACGGCAGCTTCCAAGTGCTACAACGATAAAAAGCAAAAATAAGTAAACTAGCCTACATAAGAAGACTACAGCAGAAGTATGCATAGGAAGTATACACAACAGGTTTACACAAGAATTCTACACAATAAGTCTGCTTACGGAGTCCTTCAGCCATTCTCTTCTGGCACGTAGTGTATGAAACCAATTGGCGCGGCTGTTATTAACCTTTAGGTCTGTTTTCCTGTACACAATAAATGTAGTAAGTCAAATTGCCAATGCAAAAAGTCATTAAAAAATAAAAATAACATACGGTTCGGCTTTTAAAGAAGCTAGTAACAACTTCAGCTTCTACGCATCAACAGGACCCAAAGGGTCATATCCTTTCCCATTTTGGATTGACCGTAAGTCATACCCTTGGAAAGGTGTTTTCAGTGTGGGCGGCTTTGCCAACACTCGTTCACTCTTACCCCTAGCAGTATTCACCTTTTGATTCAGCTTTAACTTAATAATCTTAGAGTCAGCACCTTTCACATGCTCAATTTCTTTTACACCTTTAAGTTCCACCAAACTAGGCTCCTCTACAACCTCTTTTGATTTTTGTTCGACTTTAATTGTTGAGAACAGATTGACTGGTTTTGGTTCTTTATCCTCTGTCTCTGGTTTAGGCTTTTTTATCTTCTTTTAAGATTTCTGGAGGAGTACAATTGACACTCCTACAACTCTGCACGGTTATTGAAAGGAAAGTTAAACCTTCGGCAAAGAACAACTGCGTGAAGTACTAACATGTTATAAATTGTTTAATAACAGTGTACAATGTTTGTTTAAACTTTCAGAGAAACCGTAAATGGATGAACATCTTATTGTTGTGGGTTTGATGGCGACTTTCTCACCCTTGTACTTTTACGAATGATTTTATGATTGGTAGGGGAGGGTTTGGTACTAACCACATGATCAGCAGGTGGAGAAGATGTCTTCTGGACTTTGGCCTCTTGGTTGTTTTCCTCTTGGTTGTTGCCCTCTTGGTTGTTCTCAGCTGCATTGCTCAGCACCATCTCCATGCAAACAGGTTTACCACCCGCTAAATGGTGGTCAACCTTATGAGATAGCTTATGAACCTGACCAGTTAGATAGTCGACCTGCTTTGTCAACTTGTTAAGGGAAGCCTCAAAGGCGGCTTGGAATTTCTGAACCACGAGGACCAATGGATCTCCACCAGAACCAGCAGCAGTGTTAGTGGATCTCTTTCTCTTCCTGCTCTGTCCTCCGCTCTTTCCACCTAATTGCCTAGTAGGTACTGCATTGATAGCGTCTGTGGAACACATAATCACAAAACAAAGTAAATAAGAGAAGGGTACAAGTCTTATAAACATTATTCAATAAAATTTTACTACAGAAGTCAATAATCAGAATACGTACCTTTCTCATCTGCAACACTAGTGGCATCTTCCACAACACTTGTAATCTTACCATCTGCAGGCCAATGAAGTTTCTCAAATTCCCAATCACCTCCATAAGATGAAAGGATAATGTTTCTGATAAAAGGATTGTCAACATCATCTTCCAAGATAGGGAACATGTCTTCAACACAAGCCGTGTGGATGTACTTTATAACATTTGACTAGAAAGAAAATACAAAATATGGAGTTAACCTAATAGACAGGTCTACTTCAGCAGTCTAATTGAGAAGTCTTTGTCAAAAGTCTACTACTGAAGTCTACAACAAAAGTTCACAACGGAAGTTTACTACTACTTGTACTACGAAATTTTTCTAGGGAAGTTTACAAGACAAGTACATACCTGGTTTTGGACTTTATCCTTTACATGCTTGTGATATCTGGATCCTTTAAACAGTAGGATCGGTGGAGTTCCAGGAAGGGTTGGTAAAGGCTTTCCGATTTTTGTACCAAGGTCTGGTAGAGACATGTATATCCAGACTAGGAGCACTTGCACAAAACTCGCTATGTAATATTGATTCTTCCACAAGTCTGTATCCTTCACAGACTTGATCAGATTCTTGCAAGCAACTCTTCCCCATGGATACGCCAGAAATGCTTCTTCATCCATAACCAGCCTCGCCAAGTTAACATTTGTGGCCTGATACTCTCTTTGGGCGTCAATGTATCCAACATATAAGGCAAGATATCCTAACTTTATACGATCTACCCGAGCCCATGACTGGCATTTCTTGGTAGCACCAATTAGTTCTTTAATAGATGGACCCATTTCTTGGTTCAATCCAAGAAGTCTCCAGAAATCTTTCGTCGCTTCGGTAACTTTGGTCTTAGGTGTCATCAAATTGTCAACGGGATGACATTGAAGACATGTAATATACGCAAACTCTACCAACGACAAACTTACGGGATTTACCCCAATGAGACTCCATATCTCATTCGGCTTATCGCACACTTATTGAAGGCTCATCATATGGTGGACCACGCCTGCGGACCACAAAAATTTCAATTCATGGAACTTGAGAATAACTCCCACACTCGACGCCCTAATTTTTGCAAGTTTGTCTGGGTGTAGAGCAACAAGAGTCTTCTTAGTTCCGAGAAGTAGATCAAACAACTCTGTGTTACCACAATAATAGCCGCAGCTTTTTCCTGGTTTTGGCTCAGACCCTTCAGTATGGAGTTGTTGTGGAAAGCGTCTGTCACTCATTATCAGCCTGAAAAAAAAGAACAATAACCAGAAGTCTGCTACAGAAGTCTGCCACTTCTTTACATAAGTTGAACCATAACCAGGTATACCAAAAAATCTTTTTCCACAAGTGGATCTGGATCTAGATTTGGAGAAGTCGCTGAATCTAAAAACTGATAAGAGAAGAGAAGGGAGAGTAAGATTTCAATTCAAAGAGGAAGAGAGTAAGAGAAGGAAGGAAAAGGAAGAGAGACCACCGAATATGGCGAAAGTGTCGGTGGAAGGCGTCGTCGGTCTTCTTCGTGGGCGCTGGAGCAAAATTTACAGTTTTTCACAAAAATTCTTACCCGAGTTTAAATATGTTGGTCAATTTTGACGGTTCAGTACCCACAGTTATTATTTGCGGTTAAAACATCGGATATTATGTTTACAGCGGTTATTCTGTTTACTGCAGACTTTTCGAGTAGACTTCGAGCTTAGACTTCGAGCGTAGACTTCCATTAAACCTAATTTAAAGTGTTACCTCTTTCCATTGCCACCAAATTTAATTATTTTAAATTCCCGCCAAATTTTATTTTTTCCAATTCCCGCAACTTTTCAGTTCCTATTTTCAACTCTAATTTAATTACAATTCCACACTTCCAGTTTAGCCCAACTTTTTTACAAATTGTTAAGAACTTATTACAACTTTAATAACAACTTGAACACAAACTGTTCAATTTAATCTTTGCAATTTTTTTTAGAGACAACCGGATATACATTAGATCTTTGAAATTTAATTTGAACTAACAACTTGAATACAAACTGTTGAATTAAAAAATAGAATTATTATAACAAGGTAGATGATGGTTCCAATAAAAAGTCATAAAGGGCATGGGAATAAATGTAACAGCTTTCCCCATGCCACTAGTGTGACATTGACAACTTGAAACAGCAAGACTATAACCATCTGCCACCATTGGAAAAAACAAAAAATGATGGCATTTCATAAACCTGAAACAATATAGCCATGTGCATAATGACAAGTTTGCGACAGACATCAACCCAAACCATCACACATACAGTGATTAGGCACACCAGAACATTAATCTTGGCCATTTTACCTCTGCAACGCGTCTCATTAATATGCATCCACTGTGTGTAACTATATTAACCCAAACCTGATAACAACAAGTAACTAACTGGGAAATAATTGTAGACCATAACCATAGCAAATAACTAAGTACAGAGAAGTCTACATTGTATACTTGGCTGGAAGTCTTCAACATAGACTTCCAGCCAAGTCTACAATGTAGACTTCCCAAAAAGTCTACGATGCAGACTTCCAACAATAGTCTACAATGCACACTTCAGTTGCCGACATCAACAGTAAACGTTTCCAATCAATAGGGAAACAATAGAGAGAGGAAAAAGTACTTTAGAAACTCAGATTTGATACCTTACCAGTCTACAAGATGATAGGCAGATGTTAATGACCCTACTGCAGATCTACAAGAAACCATATACAAATTAAAATAGAGGAATAACATATAACGTACCGGGACATGACAAAAATGAGAGAGTTTGGCCTTCAAATTAGCTTCTGTAAGCAATTAGGCTTTGTAAGCACAACAACTCCAAAGGAAAACCAAACAAATTGCACAAAAATAATGAATATTCAAGAAACTTGCCGCCTCACCAACAACATTCAACACAGGCACAAGTCTGACATGGATGAAATATAAGTTTTCAGAACCTGCCAAAAAAGGTTAAACCTTGACGTCTTAGGAAAACTCTCCTGTTATACACACAAGACCATATCTTACCAACGCGATACGAGAACTACTAAAGAGCTTCAATGAAATGCATAGACTCTATATCTCCTGCAACATTCAAAGAATATCTCCATATTCTTAAATCTTACACTAAGTTAAAATCTTTATGAAGAGAAAATCTATTAAAGTACCTATTGTTCATCCAAGTTCTATGACACAAACATCAGCTGGACCTGACTGTCAATCGACTGGACTCCTGGAATCCTAGCCGCACGTTCGATCCATTCTTCAATTGCATCAGTGATGTGAGGAACAACCCAAAAAAAATACAAAATCTCTCTTTCAGAAGAATTTCATCGAGCAGTTGGTCTACATATAACAACTTCTTGTGTTTTTTTAAATTACCTGAACAGTCTTTGAAAGATAGTCTCCTCTTCTATCTTTCTCAAGCACATGCTGTTTGCTGTTTTCCACACAAGTTCAAAACTTTTAACTTCACAAAATCAAAACCAAACTTCTTATAAAAAAGATATAAACACAAACCTTATAAACTTTGCCAGTAGTTATGTTGTCTTACAAGTCAAAAATAAGACACTCTATTTTCATATTTGTTGTTCTTCCATGAGATGCCTCGACTCTGGCAAGAAAAAAAACTCAATTACAAGCAAACCGCAGAGAGAATTTTTGACAAAAGAATAAGACAAAACTAAAGACGAACTGTGTTTGTTGTGAACCTTCGATCTAAAGCCCAATCATAAAACGACCTAGATCTGGTAAGAATCTGAGAAATCGACTTAAAGAAAGAGAGATTTAAAGACATAAAGAGGCAGATTACGAAAAGGACACAATGAGATGCTAGTAGCTGACCTTGGTAAAGGCTGCGACGAGATATCGACGGAGGTGGAAACTATTTCAGAACGGTGGTCATGTGCATATATGTAGAAGAGCGAAGGATATCGATCAAAAGCTCGAATCCCTTCGGCGTTGGCATAACTCAGACGTTTCTGTGTCGAATCGAAGCCCCACCAAGAGTTGCAACGGGGAGCAGGAGGAGTGGAGTAAGGAATCCAAGATCTGAAAGAAGCAGATCAAAAATTGAAGAAGACGATGAAAAGGGGAAAAAGGTTGAGCGCCGCTGGAGAGAGAGAGAGACACAGAGAGAGAAAGAGATTCTAAAAGATTTGTTTAGGGTTACAAATTTGATTTATTTATATGGATACAAAATATTTTTGGTTAGGTTAATAATTATTGGTTTAATATTCGGTTCGGTTAATAATATTCCGGTTAAGTAGACTTCTATGTGGATGTCTACGAAACCCTATACTCTAAAATGAAACATTAAACGCAATGGAAGTCTGCAATTCAAACACTAACTCAAATGGAAGTCTACATTGGAAGTCTGCATATGTCAAATATGCTACAATGGAAGTCTACAGTTCAAAACCAAACTCGACTTTTTCCTTCACATTATTCATAACTGTTAATTAAAGATATTATTAATCATCCAAACATTTAATATATTCATAATTTTAGAATTTTTTCCAAATTTGACATTTAAAATCTTGAAATTATGAACTTTAAATGTAACCCTAAATGTAAAAATATGTTTTCAAATTTTACTGTCGATCCATTTCCCATATTTTTAACACACATACCCACAAACTAATGGCAATGACATACATGACTCATAATATTAAAGATTTTACAT
Organism: Draba incana; assembly: GCA_963576765.1. Lineage (NCBI taxonomy): Eukaryota > Viridiplantae > Streptophyta > Magnoliopsida > Brassicales > Brassicaceae > Draba > Draba incana. The sequence continues at coordinate 19,242,930 of OY755212.1, read as the reverse complement.
CCCCTCGTACTGAATTCAACTTCTCATAATCAAACACTACATTCAAACTTCTTATAAGTTGTTCATTATAAACCATGGATCATGTAACACAAATCTCTAAAACGTTAATATATTACAATCATACAATCATAAAGACTATACATACATAATACAAAACAATTACTAATACCATGTCCCAACATTGTCACAAAACTTCTCAATGTAATGTGATGAAATATAGTATTTCCAAAAGGATAGTATGTAGTTCATTCATTCATTTTCATTCCAATTTGTTTTTTTTTTTACTTTATGCTAATTTGGTGAAATTTTATTTTTTCAAACATCACAATTGCATTTAGTTTAATTATCCAAAATATTTTATGGTCAAATTATTTTTTTATGTATTTATAGATTTATATTTACTAAATAATTTCGATGTAGACTTCCATATTTCGTTGCAGACTTCCCAAATGTAGACTTTTTCATTCCAATTTGTCTTTTTTGTTTTAATTTATGCTAATTTGGTGAAATGTTTTTTTAGAACATCTACATTGCATTTAGTTTAATTATCCAAAAGATTTTATGGCAAATTATTTTTTATGTATTTATAGATTTATATTTACTAAATAATTACGATATAGACTTCCATATTTCGTTGCAGACTTCCAAAATGTAGACTTTTTCATTCCAATTTGTCTTTTTATTTTACTTTATGCTAATTTGGTGAACTTTTATTTTTAAAACATCACAATTGCATTTAGATTAATTATCCAAAAGATTTTATGGTCAAATTATTTTTTATGTATTTATAGATTTAAATTTACTAAATAATTACGATGTAGACTTCCATATTTCGCTGCAGACTTTTGGTGTAAATTTCCAACGAAGACTTCCAAAAGGATAGAACGGTCATTGCGGCTGCAATTTTATTGTTTGTTCATTAAGGCTCTAACTGTAGTTTCATTACCCCTTTAGAGTAGTTTTGCAAGTTTTCACAATAGGGGTGTAGTTTTGCATTAAAAATTTAAAAAGGTATATTTCATGCAATAATCCCTACAAAGAAACACTAAATTATGATAGGATGAATCATCTAAATTATCATCTAAATTTCGAACATATTTTTAAATGAAACTTGAAAGAGGCTGAAAAGGATTATGACTTTTGCAAATCTATGATTCAATTTACAACACAAATTTGGGCATTTGGGCACAAATGATTATGTAATTGACAACACAAATTTGGGCATTGATCATTTTTAACAAAAACTGCCGGATCGGTCGCTCAAGACCTTTGGTCCCTACCCGGACCCGATGAAAAAACTAGATTGAAGCTAAATAATCCAATTAGTTTTTCTTTTATGTTATTCAAAATCTTTGTCTATGATGTTTTGTTAGGGGATGTATTGAATCTTGTATTTGAGAGGATTTGTTTTTAATTGGTTTTTTAAATGATTTTGCATGATTTAGGAAAGGTGTTGTGATTTTAATTAAAATCCCACGAAATCCCATCCAAAACCATGGGTTGCTTTGTCACATTTTTAACTAAGGAATCCCACCAAAACACACTAAAATCACAACGAATCTCCTCAAATCCACTACTTCAAATATTTCCAATAACATTGGATTTTGAACTAGATTTTAAATCACAAGTTCAATAACTGTAGATTTGAGAAGCGTTCTTAGAATTCATGTTTGAATAACAGAGTATTTGTGACTTTAATAACTTCAAATTCCATATTGAATACACCCCCTTAGATCTTTTTAGTACTTTTGTTTGAGTATTTTTCTAAATAATCCAATTAGTTTTTGTTTTAGTCTGACCAAAAATATGTAAAGAAGTCAACCATGTTATAACAAAAAAATTAAAAAAGTTTGTCACATGTATTAGTGTTTCTTGTGGTTTTTAATTGATTAGTTCTTTCGAATATTGAACATATATTAATTCCTACTCTCATTACTTTATGGTGGCACCATTAGTCAATAAATGGAAATATATGTTGTCCTAAATAAGTGATTAATGGAATGTATTCTTGCAATTTGCAATTTTAATGAGATCTATTGTAACAACTGCAAACCGGAATTGTGGAAGTTCGGTGATGTCGATCGATACTCTGGGTGGTTGTCGATCGACACAGGTTTGACAAACCATTTTTGGTGGTTTTTAGGTGGTGTCGATTGACACCATGTTGGTGTGTCGATCGACACTCACTTTCTGCGGTTCGGGTCGTTTGGTTTTGCTTGGTTTTGGCTTTAGGAACCCTAGGTCGTCGAATATAAGGTTATTCACGACGAGCAGCCGTGTTTAAGGAAAGAAACACGTGAGTTTAGAGAGAAAAGGAGATTGGGAGTGTTCTTGAGGGAGTTGTGATCCGTAGTGGTTTGTTGTGGCTCGGGAAGGAATCAAGGAAGATCGCGTGTGGTGTTGTTCTTCGTGCTTAGAGTTGTGATCGGAGGCTTGAGCGTGGGTCAGAGTCTGTTTTGTTGTCAATCCGTTATCCTTTCCGATTTGCCAAGGTCAGTGCGCGACCATGGCTTATCTGAGTAATGGAATGTGGTGTTTAGTGTGTTTTGATGATTGTGGATGATTTGTGTTGAGATTATGTGATGTCTCTTTGATTTCGTGTTGTGCTTGGTGTATGTGATGTTTTATTTGCAGGTGATCGACTCGTAGCTGGCTGAGAATCGATCCAGAGAGGAGAAGGTTCGATTCTGGCCATCTGCGTGGGTGTGTCGATCGACACCAATTGCTGAAATTGTGAATTGTGTTGGTTGAACGTGTTGATAATCGTTTATGTGTTTTGGTGTTGTTCCATATCCATGTGTGTATAGTCGTAGATGAAATGACCGTCTCACTGAGTATTTGTGATAATACTCACGCATCTCGTTTTTCCTCGTGATGCAGGTAAAAATTGTGATAGTGGAATCATGGTTATGAAGAGGAGGATGATCTAGGATCTCGAGTCTTAATGATTTATGTTGTTGTATTTTAGAACATGGTTTAGGTTGCTAGAATTATTGTTGAATTGGTTTAATGTTGAATGTTGGTTTAATTGTGAATTGAGAATTAATAATTATGAGATTATTAATGCGGGATTTAATTGTTTTAAAAAAAAAGTTTGGTTATTTCATTTTGGTATCATAGTCCTTACAGTTTTAGGGCGGTTATAAATGTTTGATTTGAGACTTGGTGATTGAATTGATTAGAAGTGGTTAGTCAATTATGTGAATTACAGTCTTAGATCATCCTCTTCGAGCATTCAATGAGATTCCACGGTAAGTGTTGTTTGACTTCTGTTTTTGAATTCTAGTATCTTAGTTTTTGCTTTTGGGAAGTGCAGAGAGTGATGGCTAGAGTTCCGAGAGGTCGTGGTCGTGGAGGCCGACGACGTGGTTAGGGTCGTGTGAATGAGTCCTCTGAGAGTGTGGCGCAGAGTGCTACGCAGGAGCAGGTGGCTGATTCGCAGATGTACCAGGAAGGCTCTGTGGGTGATACCAGTGTGAGTGCCAGCGTGAGGACTGGTGCGGGTGCCGCTGCAGGTAGAGCCCAGGGTCGAGTTGATCGTCTGGCGGATATACTAGCCTTGATATTGGAGCGGTTACCGAGTGCGGTGCCACTGCAGACTCCAGTAGCGGCTCCAATGGCTGAGGTACAGCTGAGGGATGCGGTAGCAAAGGAGCATCTGACCTATCTGGTGATGATGGGGCAGATGCAGAGGATCGGTACAGTGTTTTTGTAACACCCAAATTTTTTTTTTGAAATGCGGAAATTTCAATAAAAAATAAATCCATAAATGAACCAACAAATCAATCCAATTCCAGAGTAATAATAAAATCTAGCAACCTAACCGGGTTCACTAAAACTTAGCAAAAACAAAAGAACCAACAACAATCCTAATCATCCTCTCCCTAAAGCCATGATCCCGCGGTCACACTTTTCCTTTTCCTTTACCTGCAACACAATTGGGAAAAACGAGTTGCGTAAGTATTTAATAAATACTTAGTGAGACGGTCTTCCTGTCTACAGACTAATTACGGATATACCAACAATCAAATAACAATTAATTTTAAAAACATTTAATTTAGAAAACATGGGTGTCGATCGACGCTGACTTTACCTTGGTGTCGATCGATGCACCAATAAGGTGTCGACCGACATTAGGTTTCTTCACCGAACTGAAATGCACAAAACACACATTAATCACGATTTCGACCATTTCTAGTTCGATTTTAGCACAGAATCGACGCACAAATGTCACACAAAACATCCACAATTATTTCTTAATAATCGACAAATCCGAGCCTACGGTCGCGCACTCACCTCGGGTAAACGACGAAACGACGAGACGACGAAGAACACGACGAACCGCTGGGAAACAGCGACGAACGGAGAACTCCCCTCGCTGGAAAAACACCGAAACTCACAGCTACAACCGATCACGGACAAAACGGGCCTCTCGGATGGGTTATTGCGACAAACGAACACGAAAACAATACAAATCACTCGGAAAACTTACAAAACTTTTCTCTCTTCTCTTCTCTGCCTAATCTCCTCGAAAATGCTGCAACCTAATTTTGTACACGCTTATAAACTCGAACCCTAGGCTCCTTAAACCGTCCCGCAAAACCACACGATTAATTTCTTAAAACCGAACCAGTCACAGATTGGTGTCGATCGACACCCCTTACCAAAATACGCAATTTTGGTTTCGGAATGTTACAATTCTCCCCCACTAAACTGGATTCGTCCTCGAATCCCGCAAAACACGTCCATACAAGACCACCCTCTGGCCCGCACCGGCCAATACCACAAGAGATTCTCACGGACCAATCCTATGTTTATACGCACGTTCCTCAGACATTTATTACGTTTCACTCATCCACACACTCTAGGGAATCACCGTCCCCTTGGGGGAACCACTGTTTCCCCGCACTACAGAGGAACCACCGTCCCAATATAGGCACTCTGTACTATAACGGAGACCACCGTCTCGGTATAAGCACTCAGGAAACCACTGTCTCCTAGAGAGAACCACCGACTCTCAACATGTATACAGGAACCACCGTCCCCGATACAAGCCCTGGAAACCACCGTCTCTAGATCATGAGTCATCCGTAATAAATTCGAAAACGCCTATAAATTTTAAGAAGAATCAATGTACATATGATGAAAAGAAGAAGATATATAAAAGATATGAAGGATAAGGAGACGTTAAAGCAAGATTTGTAAATAGGAATTGTTGAGAAATTCAAAAGATTGATCTATCATCCATAAGACTAATTTTTCTCTATCATCCATAATCCAAAAGAAAATGCAAGAATATTGTTTGGAACTCATTGTTGAGAAATAACAAAAGATTATGGTGCACGAGAAATTGGGTTTTTGCATAATACAAAGATATTTAATTAGATTTTGGGAAATGTAGGGCATAAGGCAGGGTTTGACAAAGGATGGGAAAATAATATTTTGATAGAGTAAAGGAAGAGGTACGAGATTTCTATGGAAGAAGTCATGGGTGAGTGATAAGATTTATTTAAGTTATGAGAGTTAAAGAGTGTTTTCTAGGCTTAAGAATGAGTTTAAGGAATATTTTTGATATAATCTTTTGAATTGTTTTTCCCCTCTATTATGAAGGTGATATGTGACTGAATAGTTGTTAACTCTCAAAAAATTGTGAGAGAAATTGCAAGAGTAGGTAATCTATATTCTCAATTGGGAGGGTGTGGGAGTTAGATCTCACAATTCGATTTAAAGAATCGAAAGCTTCTAGATTAAACACACAAAGACAAAGATCCAAAGTTGGTTTTATTAGCTGGAAAGCTGTTTGTAGAAAGATAAAGAGTTTTGGTGCAGAATTTTGTGGATGTACAAAACTATATATAGTAGTCTAGGTGGGTTTAGGCTAAGCCCTGAATGAATAAGAAAGTTTTCCTTATTCTTCTAGGTTTTCCATATTCGCGTCGGCCGCTAGGTTGGCTGGACCTTTAATGGGCCTTAGTCTTCTAGGCATGATTTTCTGAGCAGCCTTGAATTGGGCCATCAGTTTAAAGTTTACAGATTATTGGTTTAGTTCGGTTTGTTAGTTAGCCGCTTAATCTCCTGGTTATATGGTATGAATCAACTAGGCGGTTCATCGGATGGTCGGTTCAGTCCATACTTAGTCGTTTTAGGCCGTTGATTCTTCAAGGTAGAATTCGACCCCTACAGTTGGTCCCTCAGTTCAACAGTGCTAGCAATAGTAGTGTTGAAGTAAAGGAAGTGGTTAGTCGAAGAATCAATGGTCGTGTGACCATATAAATAATGATGATGACCCGTTTGTTGTGAAAATGACGATCTGATGAACTTGACGAGCCGGTGATCTTGACAAGCTTCTGAACTCGTCAAACTGGTGAACTTGACGAGCTACAATCATAAGATCACAGTGAACTGTGCTGTTTTGATGACGATGGTGATGATTCAAAAACAACAAACATGCCGATCCGATGACATTGTTTTGTTGGCGAGCCGATGACACAATCTTAACAGCGAGCCGATGATGCGATGCATGACCGATTTGGTGATGATTTAAAGGCTACAAACACGCCGATCCGATGAAGTTGTCTTGTCGAACCGGTATAATTGTTGAGTTGATGATGAAGAGGTTGTGATATCAGCAAGCCAATGATGTAATGACATGTTAACGGCGAGCCGATGATTATGGTGACCACCCGTGATAGTTAGAATGATGAGCTGTGATAATGAGGATGCCGACGAGCCGATGATGCCAAACCATAACCGAACATCGACTATCCGGTGCGATGATGATGATGTCGTAGTAAGACTTGAACATTTTCAAAGGTATGTGACGATCCACGGTGAGGCGATGTCTTCTTTGAATAATGTGACTAGCTGCGGCTAGATTTGCACAATAAGATGTGATGATCCACAACAAGGCGATGTCATCTTAGATGAGTGTGACGAGCTGTGGCGGGACTTAAAAAGTTTTGTGGAAATGTGACGATCCGCGGTGTGGCGACATCCTCTTTGATGTATGTGAGGAGCCGTGGCTAGACTTGAACATGTTCTATAATTTGTGGTGATTTGCGGCGAGCCGACATCCACCTTGATGAATATGACAAACCGCGGTGAGACTTGAACATCTTCGATGAGATGTGACGATCTACGACTAAAGGACGCCGAGGCATCGTCTTCTTTAATGAATGTGACAAACCGCGATGAGACTTGAATATCTTTGATGAGATGTGATGATCCGCGGTTAGATGACGTCAACAAATAGGCATAAAGACTGTCTTATACTTAGTCTTTTGGAGACTTCAAACGGATAGGCATAAGAAATCTCTTATAATTAGTATAAATGTCTCTTCGTTTCTTGTTGATTGTGAAGATGTCAATCTGTTGCGTATGATGTCGGCTGTTCTTTAGCGTGAATCCATTTCATATGGATATGATCGATATTTCAATTCTAGACAGATTGACATATCACTACTATAATTATTGTAACTTACGGACCGCCATTCCAAATGACTTCAAACTTCTTTTGAATGAAAACTGACTCAATTTAATATCTTGCAACCAAATTTCAGCTCGTTCTGTTCTCAGCTCCGATCTTGGCGAGCCGATTGTTTCGGATCGGTATAATGAGTCCGGATCGACGTGTCCTCAATAAATCAGGTGTATCTTTCTTACCACAACTCCAAATGATATGATTCCAACACCATTAAAAAGCTGATTCAAAGATCTTTCTTTTCAGTATGGATGCTGGTATGTTTTTGAAATTGGCGGCGAGCCGTTAAAGGGTGAAAATTGGCAAGCCGATGCTGAAAGAGTTATCGAGTTATCATGACGATATGTCTATGAGAGGAGCGTTGATCCAATTGTGAGAGAAGCGACGATCCATTTTTGAGAGGAGCGATGATCCATGTTCGAGAGGAGCGACGATCCAACTATAAGATGAGCGACGTTACGCTCGTGAGAGGAGCGACGGTCCGTTTTTGAGAGGAGTGATGATCTATTTTTGAGAGGGCGACGATCCGACTGTGAGAAGAGCAACAATCCATTTGTTAGAGGAGCGACGGCCACTTCGTCAATTCTCTATAATTTTGGACTTTTACAGAGCATGTAAATCAGTTTTGGTGACTCGTTGTCTTCTTGTGGATACATAGACGATGCCATTGTTTATCGAATTGTGTCGAACCGTTTTCGAATTGATGATGACGAACCATTTTTGTGAAGAAGTTGGCGAGCAGTTTTGAAGTAAAAGGCAAACCGCACTATTGACGATGAAGCACTAATGAAGATATATAAAGGTAAGCCACGTTGTTTATGATTCAAGCTGTCGAGAGAAAATGGCAGGCCATTTTCATGAAGGCACGAACAGTTGATAAAGATTGGTGTCGAACCGATTTGATGATGGTCTTGTTAATGATTAACTGTTTTCGAAAATAGTGGTGAGCCATTTTTATTAAAGATAGTAGCAAGCCGTTAGAAGGCAAAGATGATGTTGTGTTGTAGAAGAATGACATGGCGCCATTAATAGGATGACAGAGAGCCGTTATTTTTGTGATTGTGTCGGTTTACCGAATCATTCCCATGAATAATTCTGCTCCGGCTATGATTATTCGATGTTAAGTCCAACGATCTATTTGCTGGGTTTAGGATATTCATTTCGGTTTATAGACATGTTCTCGTAAATAAGTGTGCTCTGATAACGAACACTTAGTGTTTTTAGACCAGCGATTCGTGTACTGGGTTTTGAGATAAACATTCTGGTTTACAGATATGTTCCCATGAACAAGCCTGCTCGAGTAATGAACACTTGGTATTTTTAGACCAGTGATTCATTTGCTATTTTGAGATGAACATTCTGGTTTACGGATATGTTACCGTGAACAAGTCCGCTCTAGTAATGAACATAGAAATTTATATAGCGCCCTTTGAATCTGCTATGATGTGAAAGTTAAATCCGTAAAGGATGTAGTCGATCATTGTTGTGGCTAGCAGCAACGATGAGATATCTATTTAGGTTAAGATATTAGTGATCCGTGAAGGAAGTCATTGATGTTATTCGCATTGAAGCTATCCGCGGAGGATGTTTTTAGCAAAGTCATTTATTGATGGGAGTATAAGAATATATGTACCCCCCTTCTTTGATGAATGTTATAAACCGCGACGATACTTGAATATCTTTGATGAGATGTGATGATCTGCGGCTAGATGACGTCAACAAATCGGCATATATCTCTTCGTTTCTTGTTGATTGTGAAGATGTCAATCTGTTGCGTAACGTGTCGGCTGATCCTTAGCGTGAATCCATTTCATATGGATAGGATCGATATTTCAATTCTAGACAGATTGGCATATCACTACTATAATTATTGTAACATACAGACCGCCATTCCCAATGACTTCAAACTTCTTTCAATGAAAACTGACTCAATTTACTATCTTGCATCCAAATTTCAGCTCGTTATGTTCTTATCTCCGATCTTGGCGAGCCGATTGTTTCGGATCGGCATAATGAGTCTGGATCAACGTGTCCTTAATAAATCAGGTTTATCTTTCTTACCACAACTCCAAATGATATGATTCCAACACCATTAAAAAGCTGATTCAAAGATCTTTCTTTTCAGTATGGATGCTGATCTGTTTTTGAAATTGGTGGCGAGCCGTTAAAGGGTGAAAATTGGCAAGCCGATGCTGAAAGAGTTATCGAGTGATCATGATGATATGTCTATGAGAGGAGCGTTGATCCAACTGTGAGAGAAGCGACGATCCATTTTTGAGAAGAGCGACGATCCATGTTTGAGAGGAGCGAAGATCCAACTGTAAGATGAGCGACGTTATTCGCTTTGAAACTATTCGCGGAGGATGTTTTTAGCAAAGTTGTCTATTTAAAAACTAACTTTATGTTTTGACTTATTGATGGGAGTATAAGAATATATGTACCCCCCTTCTTTGATGAATGTGACAAACCGCGACGATACTTGAATATATTTGATGAGATGTGATGATCCGCGGCTAGATGACGTCAACAAATAGGCATAAAGTCTATCTTATACTTAGTCTTTTTGAGACTTCAAATGGATAGGCATAAGAAATCTCTTATACTTAGTATAAATATCTCTTCGTTTCTTGTTGATTGTGAAGATGTCAATCTGTTGCGTAACGTGTCGGCTGATACTTAGCGTGAATCCATTTCATATGGATAGGATCGATATTTCAATTCTAGACAGATTGACATATCACTACTATAATTATTGTAACTTACGGACCGCCATCCCAAATGACTTCAAACTTCTTTTGAATGAAAACTGACTCAATTTACTATCTTGCATCCAAATTTCAGCTTGTTATGTTCTTAGCTCCGATCTTGGCGAGCCAATTTTTTTGGATCGGCATAATGAGTCCGGATCGACGTGTCCTCAATAAATCAGGTGTATCTTTGTTACCACAACTCCAAATGATATGATTCCAACGCCATTAAAAAGCTGATTCAAAGATCTTTCTTTTCAGTATGGATGCTGATCTGTTTTCAAATAAGATGATGACGAGCCGTTTGGTGATGGTGGTGAGCCATTTTAAGAAGATGATGGTGAGCCATTGAAGAGTGAAGTCGGCAACTGTGACGATATTGAGTTATAGTTGATGGTGACGATAAAAAGTGAAAATTAGCAAGCCGATGCTGAAAGATTTATTGAGTTATCATGACGATATGTCTATGAGAGGAGCGTTGATCCAACTCTGAGAGAAGCGACGATTCATTTTTGAGAGGAGCGACGATCCATGTTTGAGAGGAGCGACGATCCAACTGTAATATGAGCGACGATACGCTTGTGAGAGGAGCGACAGTCCGTTTTTGAGAGGAGTGATGATCTATTTTTGAGAGGGCGATGATCCGACTGTGAGAAGAGCAACGATCCGTTTGTTAGAGGAGCGACGACCACTTCGTCACTTCTCTATAATTTTGGACTTTTACAAAGCATGTAAATCAGTTTTGGTGATTCGCTGTTTTCTTGTGGATACACTGCCGATGACATTGTTTATTGAATTGTGTCGAACTGTTTTCACATTGTTGATGACGAACCAATTTTTGAAGAAGTTGGCGAGCCATTTTGAAGTAAAAGGCAAACCGCACTATTGATGATGAAGCACTGATGAAGACAGAAAAAGGTGAGCCACGTTGTTGATGATTCAAGCTGGTGAGAGAAAATGGCAGGTTGTTTTCATGAAGGCACGGACAGTTGATAAATATTGGTGCCGAACCGATTTGATGATGGTTTGGTTAATGATTAACTGTTTTCAAAAATAGTGGTGAGCCATTTTTATTAAAGATAGTAGCGAGCCGTTAAAAGGCGAGGATGATGTTGTGTTGTAGAAGAATGACATGGTGCCATTAATAGGATGACGGAGAGCCGTTATTTTTGTGATTGTGTCGGTTTACAAAATCATTCCGATGAATAGTTTTGCTCCGAATATGATTATTCGATGTTAAGTCCTGCGATCTATTTGATGGGTTTTGGATAGACATTTTAGTTTACAAACATGTTCTCATAAATAAGTGTGCTCTGATAATGAACACTTAGTGTTTTTAGACCAGCGATTCGTTTACTGGTTTTGAGATAAACATTATGGTTTACTAATATGTTCCCATGAACAAGCCTGCTCCTGTAATGAATACTTGGTATTTTTAGACCAGTGATTCGTTTGCTGTTTTGAGATGAACATTCTGGTTTACAAATATGTTACCGTGAACAAGTCCGCTCTAGTAATGAACATAGAAATTTATATAGCGCCCTTTGAATCTGCTAGGATGTGCTAGTTAAATGCAAAAAGGATGTAGTCGATCATTGTTGTAGCCAACAGCAACGATGAGATATCTATTTAAGTTAAGATATTAGTGTCGTGAAGGAAGTCATTGATGTTATTCGCTTTTGAAGCTATCCCCGGAAGATGTTTTTAGCAAAGTCGTCTATTTTAAAACTTACGTTAAGTTTTGACTTATTTATGGGAGTATAAGAATATATGAACCCCCCCCCCCCCTTTTCAAGGAGGGGACAATTGACCCCATCCGAAGACGAGTTGCCTACGTACCTTTTGCAAGGATCAAGCCGCCTTGTAGTTCATGCAAAATAACTTAGTTAAATTTTCTTTTTTGTCTGCTTAGCGTTGAATCGTTGTCATGTTGTATGGGCTTAGAAAGCTCGTCTTTCGTAGTTTCAGTCTGGTCGTCGTTTTGTTGTAGCTCAAAATCTTTAATGCTTACGCCCTCTCTGAGTTCGGCGGCCGGCAATTTTGCTGTGAGTAATGAACCAAAGACGCAACACTTGGCCATAGAGTGTATGTAGGAGTGATTGAGCTCGCACTAAGTCTCTTCGTCAAAAGTGTCAAAGTTCCCTTGGCCTTATTCTACTTCATAGCTATGAGCGCCTCCAGTTTATTTATGAGCCAAGATATTCACTTCTTCTTTGCTTTTGGCAAAGCCGGTCGCTCGGTGCAAAGCGTCTTGAATGGTTGACGGCTCGTTGACAGTCCTTTCTTTTTGGAAGTCTGAGTCGTACCATAGAGCTTTATTCAATGCACAAAGTGCGGATTGATCGTCTATCCCTTTTACTCGAGTAAGCACTAATTTGAACCATTCAATGAAGCTTTGGAGGGTTTCGGTTGCCCCTTGAGTCAACAGGTCGGCTTCCGAAGATTTTCACTCGATGAGAATGGGGTAATGCTTTAGAAAGGCTTTGGAGAGCTTGGCGAAGTTATCTATTGAATTTCTTTCCATGCCAGAGAATCAATGGAGAGTTGTCCTTTGAGATGTTCTATGAATAGGAGACAATAGCTGATGTCTTTTTATTCAGGTCAAAAGTTAGCGAGGCCCATCGCAATCGAGAATGCCGTGATGTGCTCGGTTGGATCTCTTTTTCCGTCGTAGGTTGACACTTTTATTTTTCCAAGGTCGGAGATCCGAGCCCTAGTGATTTGTTCAGTGAATGGTGTGGTTTGCGCCTCTTCAAGTACTCGATCAATTTCTGGAGATTTGCTTATCGCATGATGAACTTAGGATCTCATCTCCTTCAAGTCAAGGGCGGTCTGCCATAAAGATGCATTGAGCTCGTCCATCTCCATTTGCTGGTTGTTGGCAGCCACTTTCTTTGCGTTTGTATTTTCAACTTGTTCTACCACTTGAGGATTTTCTTTAGTTTCGGCGAGCTCTTGCTCATGCTCGAGTTGTCTTCTTCTTTGAGCAGCTCGCCTAGCACCTGCCAATCCAGAGTCGTCACTGTTGTGCTCTTCTTCGGTATCGTTGATGATTTAAATGATCCGCGCCGCTCAATTTACGACTGGCGCGCTCCTTTCTTCTGCTCGTTCAGCGGTTGGCTTGTCATGAGGTCCACTAGCCCTCTGCACACTAGTAGGTGTCGAGAAGAGATTTGTTGGGGTGACACAAGCTGCTGGTCGTCGGAAGATGCCTGCTCTGCATACTCGGCTAGCCGCTCACATGGCTTTAAGCTATGCTGTCATGGTGCTGTTGAGCGTATCCTGCTCCTTAGTTTTTTTAATTAGTTCTTCCAACATCCCTTCGACTTGGTTGAGAACTTCTGGGCTAGCCGTAGCAGTTGCTTGAGCTTCTTTTGCTCTAGATCCGTCAGCTTTCTTCTCCGGAGTAGATCTAGTGTCTGGCGCATTGTTTTGTCCGGTTCCGCCTCCGCCCGTGTCTTTCGGATCTGTTGTGTTGATATATTAGGATTTTAGCCTATTCTGTTTATTGTTTTCTATTGTTTTTCGAGTCTTTCTAGTTCTTTTTGTGTCTTTTCTGGTTCCATGAGGCTTTGGAGCATGGATTGGAATTGCTGGAGCTATTTGAAGCTAAAGAGATGAGTTTGGAGCAAAAAGGCGATTTTTCATAATCGAGCACCTGCTCGGTTTGGAGCGAGCACTTGCTCGCCCGAGGACTCAAAGACTCGAAGCCCCCTGGAATCCGTACCGACCGGTCCCATAACCGGACCGACCGGTCCGGTCCCCAGAACCATTTTAACCTAATTTTTCCTATAAATAAGAGGGTAGCCACCTCTGAATTATTATTCCTTTTTCACTTCATTTTCACCTTTTTGGGAGGCTGAGACTCCATTGTTCCCATTTCTTTGATACTCAAGTGTTCTTCATTCCATTGGATTTGCTTATAAGATTTGGAGATTTCACTCCACAACATCTATTGAGAAGAATTCTAATCCCTATTCTCTTTTATATTATGAATTCTCTTGATTGTATTGCTGCGTTTTTATTCTCCATGTTCGAGTAGTCCTTTAGCTAGATTAGGGGATTTCAATGGTGATTTAGGATTGATTAGTGACTGAGCCAAATAGGATAGATTATCATATGTCTTCATCAATTGGGATTCGTAATGCTTAGGCTAGCGTGGCCGCCTAGTCTATGATTTCAAGTTTAACTTATTCACGACAGTGCTCTAGGTTGCTAGATAAACCATTGGTGAACAATTGGTGTGTAACCAACGACAGTTGATTGTTACCATCAATTGTGAACAAATTGAACCCATTCGCTAATGCTTGTCAACATCTCTGAATTCAAACGACAGTTTAGGCATTTAGGTTGTTAGACAAAGATATTGATACATCACGACAGTGGGGCAATATTATCTTTATGTTTGAGTTCTAGACCGAATTGCATTAGTTCCTGGATAGTAGCTCAGTCCTTAGTCCGAAATCACCGGCAAATGACCTTGACCTAGTGCTTGTTTTAATTGAATTTCATATCGTTTCATTTGCTGTTTCGTTCATTGTTTCTTTAAAATCAAAAACCCATATTTTATCTTAGCTTTAAATTAAAATCTATAATTTCATAGTGTAACCTTGGTCTCTGTGGATTCGATACCCTTTATACTACTGCGATTATCTGTGCACTTGCAGCTTTATTTTGGGGTTAAAACCTCTGACACCAAGTTTTTGGCGCCGTTGCCGGGGACCAACTGCGTTACCTTTGAGATTTGATTTTATTTATAGTCTAAGAATTTTGCTAATTTTGTTTTTTTTATTTGTTTTTACTTTGTGTCAGGTGAGATCGATCAGAACCACCGGCGAGCACCTGCTCCGGACCTTATGGTTAATCTCGTGATTTTGAGTCAGGATAATGCTGGTGTTCTCAGAGACCAATATGGTCACTTTTGCAATGAGCAAGGATATATAATGAATGAGGATGGATGTTACTCTTTCATGAAGAACTACGATGCCGGTCGATATCAAAAACCCCCTCAAGTCTCTTTTTACCAATCACCTCCTGCAATGACTGGACAGAGCGAGTTAGTAAGTATGCTGAAACAGATGATTGAAGAACAACAGATGACCGCAGAGTACTGGGGTGGGAAATTTGAAGCACCAAGCTCTCAAGACAAGAGTTGGACATTCAGGTTGCGCAGAGTGCTAGTGGGACATTTGCATCGATCGATATACCCTTGCATCGATCGACACAGCTCGAATTCTCAGAATCCGTGGAACACGAAACGGACGTACTGATCGACGCAAGTTCGTCACAAGAGAGATTGAGCATGGAAAACCCAAAACCAATTCTGGAGGGAGTCCACATGCCTAAGGTATCGCACCCTCGACCACCTAAACATCTCATGGACCCCATATCTTCGAAGCAGCTGCTTGGATTTCAGAAGATGGTACGAAGGATTCCACATGAACTAACCTTTGAAAAAGCTATAGAGTACCGCCCTCTGCTAAGTCACTTCCGAGATTGCAGAGAAAGTATAGAAGAGATCGAAATACTGTTTCTTGAAGCAAGACATACACCACTGCTGATGAAATTGGATACTCAAGTAGCTCAAACTGCCGAAGCTATTAAGAGACCAGCTGGAACTCTTCCAGGACGTGGTGAGGTAAATCCCAGAAAGGAGTATCCAGTAAATGCTATTGAGTTGAGGAGTGGACAGTTGTTGGTACCGCCTACAATCACAAGCTTCCACGTGAAGGCTAAGGAGAAGATTACCGAGCACCAGGCTCAAGAGAGTGATTTTTCTAAGGAAGATAGGCATAAGGACATTGGATCAAGCTCAGGGACACTTCAGGATTCAGTTCTGATCAACGCTGCAAAATTTGTTTCCGATCACGCTCTCTCTGCCAGCAAGCACCTGCTCGCACAGGGTGCTCCCGCGAAAATTTCAGAAACTTCACCTGAGCGAGTTTATGTACCAAGGGTGCCTTACCCTGAGCGAGACTATGCACCAAGAGTGCCTTACCAAGTACCTCTTGAGAAATCTAGGAAAGATTTGGAGGATGTTGAGTGTGAGGAGATGCTAAAATATTTGACGGTGAAGTCCCCTTTGGTTGATGTCGTGCAAATGAAACCATCACCCAAAAGGTACACGAAGGAATTGGTTGCTGGTAAGATTCTTGAAGAGGAGAGTGTGAAGATGGCTTCTAAGGAGTGTAGTGTCGTACTTCAGAATAAGGTTTTGACAAAGAAGGGTGATCCGGGAAGGTCTACAAAGCTTCCTGTAGGCATTATCGAGGATTTGCACGCCCCTGATCCAGACCCCAAGCCTCCTGAACACAATGAGACAGAAGTAGTTGAGATGTCAACTAAGGAAGCAGCTACAGCTGGTAGTTGCCAAAAGCGGAAATTTCATGACATAATATTTCATCCACCTCTCAAGCGGATTAGAGCCGACTCAGGAGCTGTTGTCATCCCCACCGCTGCATACGTGATTGATCCTGGAGTTACTTATGGGGTGTACTCCAGAGGACCGAGACCACCACCTGAGCAAAAAGCGAAATTGGATGAGCTTTACGAAGAAAATCCAACTTTGACAAGGAAAAACCTAGCAATGATGATCCGAGTGAATATTATCTCACACCGGGCATCACTTGAAGGAAGGGAGCTCACGTCTGATGAGACAATGGTAGCTAATGCTCTTGAAGAGGTAATATATTGGGTTCCACCAACTCAACTAACCCAATTAGAAGGTACATACGGCTCATCTTTTGAATTTTATGATAATGAGGATATTCACATGCCTTGTAGTGAAGATGAAACTTCTAATTTGGATACTCTCGAGCTCATTGATGAATGTTATGATTTGATAGGTGAAACTCAAAGACTAGATACTCTAAGAGTAGAAAAACTTGCTAGGGACTATCATGAAGTATGCTTTCATATCAATTCTTTGTGTGCTTCAAGTGTTCACGATCTCGAGTTTAGGTTTTCAATGCTAGAGGAACTTAGATCATTTCTAGAAAAAACTGATTTAGGGGATATGGTTGATGTAAATGATCTCTTGAATGAGATGGAGGACCCTGAGGTAGAGATAGATTCTAGGAATGAGAATTTTGTGTTTTACATAATCGATGGGGATGAAGTTAACTATTTTGTGAAGAACTCGTTTAAACCAGAAGTTAACTTTATCTTTCCATTTAATGCATTTGATTCGCATGAGCATTTAACCAAGGAGGATTTCAAGATATATGCTACATTTGTAGTAAAATCCCTTGATGAGAGTTTTACCTTTTTACCATGGATGTGTTCTCTTGCATTCTTTGTTCATGTTCATAATAGGAGAAGGACCAAATGTGCATTGGCTCAACCTTTTGATTCTCATGATTAACCTTGTGTTGATCAGTCAAGCTAAAGACTTAAAACAAGCGCTTGATGGGAGGCAACCCATCGGTAAGGTTTCTTGTACATAATTCGATTTTTATTTTCTTTTATTTCTAACATTTTACTTGTGTTTTCAGTACTCGAATTCTAAAAAAAAAAAAATAAAAAAATGAGGGTGAAGGAATAATCTTTGAGCACCTGCTCAGTTTCGGAGCAAGTCCAGGAATTTCTTCTGGAAATCAGACCGGTCGATCCTACCCCAGACCGGTCGGTCTGGCAAAATGCAAATCCAGTCCAAGGTCCCTGGGATTGGGACCGGTCGATCTCATCCGGTTCCAGAACTGATTTTCCTCTGGAAATCGGACCGACCGATCCAGTATCAGGACTGATTTTCCTCTAGAAATCGGACCGACCGATCTAGTATCAGGACCGGTCGGTCCCGTGCCCGCGAGCCCAATCCGACTTTCCTTTTCCTTTACGAAAAAAAAAAAAATTTCTTTTTACTAACAATTACTCTTTTCTTTTTGCAGAGATCGAGCACCCCCCCCCCCCCCCCCCCCCCACTCATCACGCCGTAACCCTAGTTTCCCATCGCCGAGCTTCTAATCGGTGATATCTTTTCTAACCCTTCTGCAATCATTGTTCTATCCATCTTTGTTTTTATCTTTCATTTGTGTTGCCAATCTCTTGAACTTTTTCACACCAGAGATGGTGTGATTTAAGTCCGGGGGAGCGGTCTTGTTATTGTGTCTGCTTTTGATTTTAGTTTTTATTGAGTCTGCTTTTGAGTTTATCGAGTCAATAAGAGGTTGTTTGAAAATGGAATTATGAACTTGATCTATTGGATTTATGTTCGGACTAGGGATTACTTGTATGATTCACAGCTTGGCCAAAGTACTGTTTCGAGCACCCCACATCTCTGCCGAGCACCTGCTCGTGCAGGGTGCTCCCACGACAGGTTATGGGTAGATTTAAAATTTCCCCCAAAGCTCATACTTATCGGAAATTAGGCTGATCCAATGTCATCTCAAATCCCTATTTGGTATTTAATCTTGACTTTTAATTTCTTTCTCAGGGGTTTGATGTTCATTGAGCAAGACTTTTTCGAACCATATAAGACACCGCAACTTTCCAACAAGTATACTCTTTCCTCTCTAACTTTTGAATCATTTAACTTTTACATTCTCCCCTTGTAAAAAAAAAAAAAAAAAAAAAAACAGAAAAGTTAAATAAAGGGGGAGAAATTGAAAGCAACATGCCCAAGTGACCCAATGGATGATGTGTAAACCCGTATCTCTTTTGGGACTCGCGGAAAGCATGTTGTAAGGTAAACTAAAGGAATCGAAGTGAACCAAGGGACGATGCGTAATCCCGTATCTCCTTTGTGACCTCATTAGATTCGTCCCATAAAAAAAAAAAAAACTTCAAAGCAACATGCCCAAGTAGCCAAGGGATGATGCGTAAACCCGTGTCTCTTTTGTGACCTCACGGAAAGCATGTTGTAAGGGAAACTAAAAGTTTCGAAGTGAACCAAGGGATGATGCGTAGACCCGTATCTCCTTTGTGACCTCATTCGATTCGTCCCATAAAAAAAAATATAATAAATAAATAAATAAAATAATAAATAAATAAATTGAGAAAAAGAGTATACGGGAGAGGGTCGTGGTTAGGAGAAGTCGGCACTCCTTGAAACGATTCCTCTTGGGTAAGATCACTGCACTTTCATTTTCATTAATTGATTAAGAGATGATATTGAGGATTCCGAAGTTTTGCTAAGTTGTGAGTGAATAAGGTTAGGTTGTGGTACATGTTCTAAGGCCAAGTGATGAAAGTATGAAGTCCAGAGATTTTTCCAACAAGCGAGTGAATTCCATGTCATTTTCAGACACTCCTAATTTTTCCTATAAATAAGAGGGTAGCCACCTCTGAATTATTATTCCTTTATAACTTCATTTTCACCTTTTGGGAGGCTGAGACTCCATTGTTCCCATTTCTTTGATACTCAAGTGTTCTTCATTCCATTGGATTTGCTTATAAGATTTGGAGATTTCACTCCACAACATCTATTGAGAAGAATTCTAATCCCTATTCTCTTTTATATTATGAATTCTCTTGATTGTATTGCTGCATTTTTATTCTCCATGTTCGAGTAGTCCTTTAGCTAGATTAGGGAATTTCAATGGTGATTTTTGATTGATTAGTGACTGAGCCAAATAGGATAGATTATCATATGTCAATGGAGAGTTGTCCCTTTGAGATGTTCTATGAATAGGAGACAATAGCTGATGTCTTTTTATTCAGGTCAAAAGTTAGCGAGGCCCATCGCGATCGAGAATGCCGTGATGTGCTCAGTTGGATCTCTTTTTCCGTCGTAGGTTGACACTTTTATTTTTCCAAGGTCGGAGATCCGAGCCCTAGTGATTTGTTCAGTGAATGGTGTGGTTTGCGCCTCTTCAAGTACTCGATCAATTTCTGGAGATTTGCTTATCGCTTGATGAACTTAGGATCTCATCTCCTTCAAGTCAAGGGCGGTCTGCCATAAAGATGCATTGAGCTCGTCCATCTCCATTTGCTGGTTGTTGGCAGCCACTTTCTTTGCGTTTGTAGTTTCAACTTGTTCTACCCCTTGAGGATTTTCTTTAGTTTCGGCGAGCTCTTGCTCATGCTCGAGTTGTCTTCTTCTTTGAGCAGCTCGCCTAGCACCTACCGATCCAGAGTCGTCACTGTTGTGCTCTTCTTCGGTATCGTTGATGATTTAAATGATCCGCGCCGCTCAATTTACGACTGGCGCGCTCCTTTCTTCCGCTCGTTCAGCGGTTGGCTTGTCATGAGGTCCACGAGCCCTCTACACACTAGTAGGTGTCTAGAAGAGATTTGATGGGGTGACACAAGCTGCTGGTCGTCGGAAGATGCCTGCTCTGCATACTCGGCTAGCCGCTCACATGGCTTTAAGCTATGCTGTCATGGTGCTGTTGAGCGTATCCTGCTCCTTAGTTTTTTTAATTAGTTCTTCCAACATCCCTTTGACTTGGTTGAGAACTTCTGGGCTAGCCGTAGCAGTTGCTTGAGCTTCTTTTGCTCTAGATCCGTCAGCCTTCTTCTCCGGAGTAGATCTAGTGTATGGCGCATTGTTTTGTCCGGTTCCGCCTCCGCCCGTGTCTTTCGGATCTGTTGTGTTGATATATTAGGATTTTAGCCTATTCTGTTTATTGTTTTCTATTGTTTTTCGAGTCTTTCTAGTTCTTTTTGTGTCTTTTCAGGTTCCAGGAGGCTTTGGAGCATGAATTGGAATTGCTGGAGCTATTTGAAGCTAAAGAGATGAGTTTGGAGCAAAAAGGCGATTTTTCATAACCGAGCACCTGCTCGCCCGAGGACTCAAAGACTCGAAGCCCCCTGGAATCCGTACCGACCGGTCCCATAACCGGACCGACTGGTCCGGTCCCCAGAACCATTTTAACCTAATTTTTCCTATAAATAAGAGGGTAGCCACCTCTGAATTATTATTCCTTTTTCACTTCATTTTCACCTTTTTGGGAGGCTGAGACTCCATTGTTCCCATTTCTTTGATACTCAAGTGTTCTTCATTCCATTGGATTTGCTTATAAGATTTGGAGATTTCACTCCACAACATCTATTGAGAAGAATTCTAATCCCTATTCTCTTTTATATTATGAATTCTCTTGATTGTATTGCTGCGTTTTTATTCTCCATGTTCGAGTAGTCCTTTAGCTAGATTAGGGGATTTCAATGGTGATTTAGGATTGATTAGTGACTGAGCCAAATAGGATAGATTATCATATGTCTTCATCAATTGGGATTCGTAATGCTTAGGCTAGCGTGGCCGCCTAGTCTATGATTTCAAGTTTAACTTATTCACGACAGTGCTCTAGGTTGCTAGATAAACAATTGGTGAGCAATTGGTGTGTAACCAACGACAGTTGATTGTTACCATCAATTGTGAACAAATTGAACCCATTCGCTAATGCTTGTCAACATCTCTGAATTCAAACGACAGTTTAGGCATTTAGGTTGTTAGACAAAGATATTGATACATCACAACAGTGGGGCAATATTATCTTTATGTTTGACTTCTAGACCGAATTGCATTAGTTCCTGGATAGTAGCTCAGTCCTTAGTCCGAAATCACCGGCGAATGACCTTGATCTAGTGGTTGTTTTAATTGAATTTCATATCGTTTAATTTGTTGTTTCGTTCATTGTTTCTTTACAATAAAAAACCCATATTTTATCTTAGCTTTAAATTAAAATCTATAATTTCATAGTGTAACCTTGGTCTCTGTGGATTCGATACCCTTTATACTACTGCAATTGTATGTGCACTTGCAGCTTTATTTTGGGGTTAAAACCTCTGACACCATGTGTCATCTGTCGAATTTCTTTGAGTTGATTGATTGGTGGTTCCAGACATCTTCTTCAACTTGTCTATGCGGTTTCTTCGTGTATGAAACTTTGAAGTACCATTTTTCTAGCTCCAAATTGTGGGAGCTTGATCAACCCTTCTTCTTGCAACATTCGAATTAAAAGCTTTATAAGGTTCTTTAAAGAATTGAAAGCTTCTAGGTTAAACACAAAAAGACAATGATCCAAAGTTGGTTTTATTAGCTGTAAAGCTGTTTGCAGAAAGATACAAAGTTTTGGTGCAAAATTTTGTGATCCCCTTATTATGAGGATGTACAAAGCTATATATAGTAGTCTAGGTCGGTTTGGGCTAAGCCCTAAATGAATAAGAAAGTTTTCCTTATTCTTATAGATTTTCAATATTCACGACGGCCGCTAGGTCGGCTAAACCTTTAATGGGCCTTAGTCTTCTGGGCATGATTTTCTGAGCAACCTTGAATTGGGCTGCCGATTTAAAGTTTATAGATTATTGGTTTAATTCGATTTGTCGGCCAACCGATGAATCTCCTGGTTATCTTGTTTGAACCAACTAGCCGGTTCATCGAATGGTCAGTTTTAGGCCGTTGATTCTTCGGGGTGGAATTCGATCCCTACAGAGGGTCGGGCAACTAATAAAAAATGGCAAGGTTAGACGATGGTTTTCTACTATTTAGCATATCATTATCATCCAAATCACTTGATTGGTTGCATATGTTATATGGAAGAAGTATTAACTTTTTATAAATCAATAATGAATGTTGAATTTAAAATATATCAAATTACGTGTTCATTATTCGAAATTAGTAATTAGTTTTGTGTTGAAAGTAAAATCTCATTTTTCTGATATTATCGTCGAGCACATCTAAGTTAATCTCATTTAATCCATCACAAATATTTATATGATATTGTATATTCACATCTAAGTTAATCTCATTTCATCCATCACAAATTTATACTAATATTAAATACTTTAAAAACATGCAATATCATCAAGATAGCTCTGATTTCAAAATTAATATGGTGTGTCTTCACGTGAATGTGAAGGATTACCTACACAACTGATCGGTGATAGTCAAATGGTTATTCCATCACTTCTATTCTATTATTAAGAAGTTTTTCATTATACAAGAGGATATGATCAATAGTGAGGTAAATATGTTGTTCTATAATGTATTTGATTGTATTATTGAACATTAGTAACATTATTGTTTTAATTGTTTTGATTTTCTACACGGTAAGGATTGATTTTCTAAGGTTCTATGTGATTGTAATATGAATTTGGGTAATAATAAAAGTTAATCAAATGTCTATGTTATAAATTCATCCTTTGTAATAAAATATTTTGGTTTGTTTTTAACAAACAAAGTATGGTCGTTTCAATATGAAATTAATCGAATAATATTCAAAATGTTTATCCTGCGTTTGGCGCTGGTTATTATTGCCTAGTATTAAGGCATACTTGCAAAACTACACCAAAACTTGAAGTCAAAGCTAAAATTACCCTTTTCCTCTCCTCTCTTTCAAAATCCCACGAATTACCCTTAATGAATCTGGGTATTAACGCAAATGCCACTCATCAGACTGCTATTAGAGTTTAACAATTTTTTCAATAGACCTAAGGGCATTCTCAGATCTAACTTATTTACGGAAATGCCATTGTCATCAATTCTCAACCTCCACGACAACCACCATGCTCGACGAGTTAATGTAGTAAGTAACACGTTATTTCCGCCTTTAAAGCTCAAGAATAGAGCACTCCAACACTTTTTGCGACTCCTCTCTCCGATTTCTCCAGATTTTTCATTGAGTTTGCGATTCATACCTACCGAAATCGGAAATAATGTCATAAAAACGGCAAACGACGACTGGGCTTGCAGGTTTTCGGTGGGATTATACGATCTGGGCGCTCAACGAGTGTGAAATCAAACTCGAAACCGATATAGGTACGATTTTTGTATATTGTCAAATTGCAGATCTGAGTTGTATACTCAAACTGCTTTAGAAGTCTGTTTACACCCAACTAGTCAACAAGAGGGTAGTTTTGCAATTGACATTTAATTAGTCAGACTCAATACGAAGTCTGCTAATTTCCTTTGAAACCAAAAAAATCAAGAAAAATCCTCTAATCGAGGCATAGGGTAGTTATTGACCGAAAATTTGACTTTCTATTAAGACTTCATTTGCAGGAAAATCAGTCACTTTGACCAGAAGTTGACTTTCTATTCAGACGGAATCGGAAATCTGAAAAGGGTACTAGTAGTAATTGACCGAAATTTTTTCATATGTTGACCAATTTAGGGGGAAATATATCAGACTTCTATTTCAGTCTTGGAGAGATCGAACAACTTTTAGATTTCTATGACAGTCTGAAATTTATGAATTTTGTCAGACTGCGTAGACAGTCTGATGTCGCAGATTTTTTTCATCGCAAAAAATACACAAATTTATATCAGACATCCTTTGCAAAAAAAAGTATTTACTATTAGACATCAGACTGCGACGGAAGTCTGGAAAAAAAGTCAAAGTTCGGTCAATTGCAAAAATACCTCACCAAAATTTTCAGACTGCAGCTAAAAGGCGGCCGATAAAAGAAGTCTGACATGAAAAGTCAATATTTTGGTCAATTTCAGAAATACCTTTCAATTTTTGTCAGACAGCTGGTGCAGTCTGACGAAAAAGTCAACGTATGGTCAATTGCAAAAAATAGTCTTTTGGTCATACTACCATAGCAGTCTGTTTTGGTAACTTCTATCAGACGGCATCCGCAGTCTGCTTCGTCACAATCTAATTGCGAAAATACCCTCCTTTTCAGAATGCCATAGAAGTGTGATGAGTGTTCTTTCAGACTTCTTTGGCAGTCTTGATTTTTAATTTTTCAAAACTGTTTTTTTTAGTATATTTGTTATGCTTTTCGTTGATTTTAATTTTTAATACGTGTGTTACTTGTATATGTTCACCCTGTGTTAGTTTAAAATGTTTATGTTCAGTAATTATTTTGAAATAAATTTTTGATAAATTATGGCAATGTAGCTAATAGAATCAGACTCCTTAAGAAGTCTGAAATTTCCACTAAGATCGCTAACGCTATTTTATATGAACTTTTTGGACAGATAATGGTGCAATTACTTGTTAATGTTGGTGAATGGATTGTGAGAGACTTGATATCTCATTTTGTGGTGGATCCTCTCAAAGGTGGGCGGTTTATCACTTTGGGCGACGGGTCTACATATTGTGAACTTGTTGAGATGATTCAAGATGATTATATGCTGGACAAGAAAACCGACTTGGTGGACTTATCATATCCATTACCGGAACCACTCTTGCAAAAGTTCGGTCCGGATAGCCCTCCTATTTTTGTCACCAATGATAGGCAAGTAAGGAGCATGGTCGAGTTAGCTACTGCCCATTTAATCTATCTTTGTGTCTCGAGGCGATCGGAATTGCCTACTCAAGATGCGGGGAATCACAATGTAAAAGATGAAGGTGAAGATGAAGATGAAGATAAAGATGAGGAAGACGAAGACTAGGAAGATGAAGATGTGGGCTCAGTATCAGATGATTCTATTTGTGGTGCTGTTGGTGGTGGTCGTGGTGACGAGGCAGAGCAAGTTTTCATGAAACACGCCGAGTCTTACTATGATGGTGTAGATTATAGCGTGTATGGGAAAGTGAGAGGTGAAGATGAAGATGATAAAGAAGATGTAGATTATAAAAATTATGAGTTGCATTGTGTGGTTGACCGATTTGCTAGCGTGTATTGGTCCGACGCCATCTATGTCGGAAAGTGTTTGATAGCAAACAAGATCTTATAACAGAGCTCCGTTTGACGGCCATAATGAGGAAATACGCATTTAGAGTAGAGAAGTCTGACAAGAGCCTGTTTGTCGCTGAATGTGTTGTGGAAGAATGAAACTGGAGGCTTCCAGCGGCTGTCAAGAACGAACCAAACAAGTTTTGGGTGACGATCTATAATAGATGGCACACATGCACACATGTACACATGTACACCGGCTTTCGGCATTGTAGACTCTGAGAATGATGCCTCGTGGGAGTGGTTTTTCACAAATCTGGTTGGCTGTATTTCAGACCAACATCCTCTGGTCATAGTCTCAGATAGGCACACCTCCATCATAAATGCTATTGAAAAGTTTTTTCCTTGGGCAAATCGAGGGATTTGTTATTACCATCTACAAAATAACATAGTCACAAATTTCAGAGGAAAACATATTTTGTACTTGGTGAAAAACGCAGCGTACGCATATACGATGTATGATTATAACCGATACATGGCCTCCTTACAAGCGGTAAATTCTGACCTTGCTAAATACTTGGTGGACGCGGATCCGGGGCTATGGTCACACGTTCATTTCGATGGAGACAGGTATAATCTTAAAATGCATGTTAATTACCAGACTTCTAGTGCAGTCTGATTTAATTGTGTCAGACTTTTCTCGATAGGTAATGTTTTAGTCTGATAGGTAAAGTCAGGGTTTGATAGAGATCAGACTGCAGTTTTAGTCTGATAGGTAATGTTTCTTGTTTTCACCTGGGTTGACCGCGTTTACTTTTTTGGAGAAAGGTACAACATAAAGACGAGCAACATAGCCAAAACTATAAACTCCGTAGTGAAGAAGGCAAAAGGATATCCCATCTCTTTCCTCTTGGAGTTCATTTAAGAGAAGCTATGGACGTGGTTTTGTAAAAGGCGGCTAGATGCCTTCAGTCTGACAACAAGATATAGCTGAGGAGTGGAATATTTGATGGCTATTCGTCAATATCATGCGGACTACATGACGGCAAAACGCGTTGATGTGTATCGATTCGTTGTGAAGGGAGGACATAGGGATTGTGTGGTCGATTTGCACAACCGAACGTGTGAATATGGTGTGTGGGATTACAAAAATATACCTTGCTCACATGCACTCTGCGCTGCACCATAAATCGAACTACAGCCATATAAACTGCCATGCCAATCATATCAAATAGACTATTTGTTTAAGGCATACGCATTGAACATCCTTCCGAAGAACTCTACTACGAAAGCGCCAAACACCGTACGTTTCAGTCCGCCAGAATACAAACGTCCTCCTGGAAGACAGAAGAAGTCCAGGTGGCTAAGTTGGCTAGAAATTGCCAAGATGAAGGGCCATAAACCACATAAGGTTCCCAAGCAATATACTTGTTCTAATTGTAATCAACCAGGCCACAAAAAAAACAAAATGTGAAATCAGACTGCAAAACAAGTCGAATAAGTTTGACACAAGTCGAATAAATGTGAAATAGAATTTTGACACCAGACTTATTTTAAGGTCTAACCAGTTACCCCATAGATACCCTACCTATGCCCAACAAGCTTTTGACATTACAATTGACATGGCACAAAAAATTCCCCCAGAAAGTAAACCAAAAGATGGATGAGTTATATCAGATCACCATATATGCAATAATTCATTGTTTTCGGGAATCCAAAAGTTAAAGGATAAATAGCATCGTAGACGTCTAGTAATTTATTCTCATCCTCAGTACGTTCCTCTTGACTGGTTCGACCGAGCTTAGTCAATATCTCATACGCAAGCTTGTCTCTGCAAGTCTCCATGTTCTTATCACACAACCACTTCGGAAACTCCATCCCAAGAGAATGTAACTCAATGTACTTCAAACAATACACACCACAATCACCTCTCTGAATATTTTGGGGAAGTCCCGGGGTCCTCACCATCGTGAAGGTGTATCACTCAAGGGTATACTTCCACCTATCATCTACCGGGGCCAGACAATGCATAACAAAAGGAAAGATCACACATAATGGTTCTACTACCGGTCCAACCACCTCCTTGGTGTGCGGTCCAAGGATGCTGGCCCATATGGTTATGTGCCTATCCGGGATAGAAATCATAATAGCTATCCAATGAGTTCTCCCAACGTTCAAGACTGTATAGATGTAATCAATTTCCAGGCCCCAAGTCTTGCCTGATTTCAAATATAGGGGAAGTTTACCATTATGGTAATCCCATACATCAGGGGGCAGCCTCCTTTCCGTGGGCTGAACATCTTCTCCTTCGCCGCTACTCACAAAATCCACATAATGTTTCCTCCACAAATTACACATCATTGTGTCAACAAAGGTGAGCCTCTCGGACCTGAACCATTCCGGGTGTTTGTGTTGTCGAAGCCTCATCAGATCAAGCCCAACATCTATTTGCTGCATTCAGACAGCGTTGAGCCAAAAAATGTAAGACCTAAAGTGAAGTCTAGAGAGACTGCAAAAGAAACTAAAACAGAGTACACCAATATCAGACTGCAAAACATGTCTAAAAGAGGTCTGATAAAGTCTGATGGAAGTCTAACCGTGTCGTGCAACCATTGCTTGGGGGTGCGCATAGTATAGTACCAAGATAGGGTTGTGTTAACCTCCTTCTTCGGGTAATTCCTAGTGAATATATTACGCGTGTTAGACATCGAGCTAATAATTCTACAATATAAGTAGAGTTCAAAGACATACGTCAGTTTCTTCATGTAATCAGTAAGTGTCTTCACTTCATTCTTTGTTGCATGAGTGCAGGGATCATATCTCGGTGTGATCTGCACTTGGGTTGAGCTCTTTTTCTGGTCCCTCTGAATATGGTCTTTCTTTTTGAGGTCTTCAGCCTTCGCCTTTACATATGCTTCAGCATGTCCGTGTTGACTTGCTTGTTTTGTCATATATGCAGCATCGATGTTAACGCCCGCGACCGCCTTATCGACGATAAGAACACTCTGCTCGCTGCCCAAGATACTCCTCTGCATTCACAAAATAAAAAAACCCACCAACGTCAAACTTCAGAAATCTAATATTAGACTTCTGGGGAACTCTGACGGAGACAAAAATAACACCAAGATCACTCTTCAATCAGATCACTATGTCCATATCAAACACAACAACAACTCGGAATTGGGTTATTTTAAAGTTTTTACATAAATCGATATAACCATAAAACAATGTTCACATCAAACAAGGGCTTGGTATCCTTTTAATCGTTTACTTCTCCTTAGTTGATTATTTGGTAGAGGGTTTTGGACATTAACCGCGACATCCACCATAGATGGAGCATGCTTAGGAACCTTCAGAATCACTTTACTAGGGTTCTTGCAGGCTTCCTTTTTGGTTTTCTCCCCCACAGCTAATGCAGCTATTGTGGTGTCTCCATCATCAATACCTGCTCCATCAACATCAACCCCACCATCCTCACAACCACCGTCTTCACCAACATCTTCACCACCAACTAATCCACCATCTAATCCACTATCAAATCCAAATTCAGACTCATCCCCACCACCACCATCGTTTGAATTCTCACCTTTATCAAGATTAGCCTTATCCTTAACCTTCTTATCCTTCTTGTTCGTCTTATCCTTCTTATTCTTCTTATTCTTATTATTCCCTCCACCATCACCATCACCAACACTATCACCATCAAACCCTGACTTTCCTCCCCTTAATAACCTAACTTCCTTCTCAATTCCAGTAATCCTCTCACCCACCTCCTTAAAACCTTCATTAACAATCCTAAGAACTAAACCCATCTCTTCCAAGAGTTGATTTCCCACAGTCTTGATCAAGTAAACAACCTCACCATCATCACCACCGTCAGATTTTGCTCGCTTCTCATCACCACCACCATCAGCAGCTTCAGAATTCTTCCTCTTAACACCCTTTCCCTTTGACGAGGTCTTCTTTTGACCAGGAGGCACTACTGTACTGTACACCTCATCAACATTCCAGTGATTGAAACTCCACCTCCAAGGGCGCTCAAACTGACCAAACATTGCTTTCACAATGTTGACAAGTTTCGCATCATCCATACCATCGTCCCACCGGGGGAACATCTCATCAAACAAGGCCTTGACGACGAAGTTGTTGACGCGGGTCTGCAAGGACAAGATAACGTGCACAAACTATATGTGTAACGCAAAAAATTAAGTCTGACAATATGAAGTCTGACATCAGAGTGAATATGAAGTCTGACATCAGACTGAATATGATGTCTAACATCAGACTCAGTCTGCATCGACTACTTGCTTGCGCAACTCTGAATCAACTTTCTTGCGATTCCTTGATCCCTTGTAAGCCAAGAGCGGTGGGGCTGGGTCATTCGGCAAGGGAACCCCGTAAACCGTAGCCATCCCGGGACAGGCCCAATATATCCACACATTCAATACCTCAGCGAAGCCTGAAATCTAATAGTTTCTATCTTCTTGGAGTTTTTTGTTTACCTCTGTTTTGACAGAGTCTACAAAGATTTTGAAGGCGAGGCTTCCCCATGGGTATGAGTCTAACGCCCCTGGTTTCAGCAGCATCTTCGTAGATGGCTAGGTAGCCCAACCAAATCCTATGTTGCCGTTCCCAGCCTTCGCATCTCTTGCAAGCTTCGAGCAACTGATTATAACTTGGCCCTACATCTTCTCCCACCCCAAGAAGCTCCCACATTGTTCTCATCGTGGGTGTGTACTCAACCTCCGGATACTCAAGATTCTCAACGTAATTACAATTGAGTCCGGTTATCTCTTGGAACTCATGGAGCGAAAACCTCACCGGTTGAAGGCCAAGAAGACACCACACCTCATGCTTCTGGTCTACTTCTAGTTGATTACACAGCATGTAGTGCACCATCCTTGAGCACCATACAAAGTCCAGCTCATGCCACATCACAAAAACCCCGAAGGCTGAGTTGCGAAGCTCTTCCCACTCACTCTCTTGTAGCGCATGTTGGAGAGCATCCATCAGATCTCTCTTACCGCTGAAATAATGTATGATTTTGTCTGCTTCAGGCTCATACCCAGGTCTGAACATCCTCGGAGGGAAATCAGGTCCTGCCATTTTGTCTATAGACGAAGACTTCAGACTGCGAGAAAAGTCTGACACAATTAAATCAGACTGCACTATAAGCGACGGTATGCAGGGAATAGAGTAGTAGAAGAAACTTACCTGCTTGGACACAAGGGACGATCGAAGCGACGAATTCCGGAGAAAACGATGAAGACGAATATGTCGGTTCGGTATCTCCGAGAGAGAGAGATAGAAATTGTGTCGGTTTTTTTTACTCGGTAACAGTAAAAATGGTGGGATAAAAAAACCCTTTTAAATGTGTCCTAAGTTGCGGTTAAAAAAAACATCAGACTTCACATAGAAGTCTAAAAATTTGGGCGGGAATATTCCCGCTATTTTCTAGGGCTTTTTACTCATATTCTTTCCTAGTATTTTCAATTATTTTTAAAACGTCAGACTCACATAGAAGTCTGAAATTTTGGGCGGCAATATTCCCGCTTTTTCCAGAGGATTTTGCTAATATTTTTAATTTTGGGCGGCAATATTCCCGCTTTTTTCTAGGAGTTTTTACTAATATTTTAATTCGTGGTTTTTTGCAATTATTTTTAAAACGTCAGACTCACATAGAAGTCCAAAATTTTGGGCGTCAATGTTATCAAAAGTTTTAAATTATCAGACTTCAGAAGAAGTTGAATGATGTTCACACTTCATTAACAGTT
The DNA here is from genome assembly GCA_963576765.1 of Draba incana. Taxonomy (NCBI): domain Eukaryota; kingdom Viridiplantae; phylum Streptophyta; class Magnoliopsida; order Brassicales; family Brassicaceae; genus Draba; species Draba incana. The sequence continues at coordinate 19,211,425 of OY755212.1, read as the reverse complement.
TGACATAGTTAACAAAACACAGATAAACTAGAATTTTTGGTTACATATTGTCAAATATTAGAAGAAATCAACAGAGATAGACATGGCCAGGACGATAATAACAGCACCAGCTAACATCAGACTCCTCAGCTCGACGCCATGCATTATCTGGCCACATGGTTTCTCCTTCAACTACTCTCTCAATTGAGCTATCTCTGCCTTCATTACCTTGACATCATCGACCACGGTGGATAAACACTTGTCGCTTCGAGCATCATAAACGAGCATGCCATCAATTGGTTGACCATGTTGGTCAACATACAGCTTTACATCGTTAAACTCCTCAGTCATAGCCTCATCCCACCACTTCATTATATGGTAACCACCATCCTACACAACCACATTTGTACAACCATATTAGGATCCCAAATTATAATAAGCGGGGTAAAAAATCAAACGATGTATAGGCCATTACGTCGTAGTTACGACATCCGAAGAATCTTCTTCCCGGATTCTCGGCAGTTAGGGATGTTCGCATGACGGTGTCCAGACCGCAAAAGAATTTCTTGGGGAATCCGTAGGATGATCCGGATCGACGTCGAACTGTTGTACTCATACTTGACGGATCGAGTCCATAGAGATCGGGTCTGTAGGTTGAACTACTCGACGTTGGAACCTGACTGAATCGCCCCATCCTGTGTAAAAGACATAACAAAGTCTGATGAAAGTCTAACCTAGTCTTAAAGAGATAACAGTTTGTAAATACTATCACAATTCTCAAGAAGTCTTATATCACTTACGTAGAAGTCTGATATGAGACTTCTAGAGACGTCTGCCGGAGATACTGACTAACATAGTTAAATCTATTTGTTTATTTAGATCTAAGCAAAAAACATTGAAAAATATTGTAGAACTAAAACAGAATAAACTACAAAGCCATCTGTTTGTTTAGATGTAGGCAAAGAACTTTTAGAAAAGGTATTTTTCGTACAGATCTGAAAATGTTGCAGGAAAAAACTTGATAATAGGGAGCTTAACATACTTGCAAAGACGAAGTTTCCGACGGCGAGGGCGGCGACGGCAGGGGTGGCTGTGACGATTTACCCTAAATAAAATAGAGTTGTGTTTGAGAGCGTTTAGAGATAGAAATTATTCTTCTTTTAGAGAGACCGAGTCGGTAATGAATTTTACAGATGGAGCTGGTAAATTTACTTTATATACGGGGGTAAAAAAAACAAGAAGAGTAACTTAATATTATAATTTAAATTTACTATTTTAATCTGTCAGACTTCTCGGAGAGTCTGATAATCCAGACTTCTCGGAGAGTCTGATAATCCAGACTTCTCGGAGAAGTCTGATAATCCATAAATCTAATATTGTGCAACCGACATAACGTTTCAAATTCTCGGAGAAACCGTTTGGTTTCCACACTCTTACTGCTCTTTAAATAGAGGCAGTTACTTCTTTTACTATATAATCTGTCAGACTTCTCACAGAAGTCTGATAATCAAGACTTCTCGGAGAAGTCTGATAATCCCTAAATCTAATATTCTGCAACCGACATAATGTTTCAAATTCTCGGAGAAACCGTTTGGTTTCCACACTCTTACTGCTCTTTAAATAGAGCAGTTACTTCTCCTCTTTCTCACTACTTTGTCCCTGCAAATACACAAGAAAAAAGAGATCAGAAAACATTCATCAAAATAATGGTGTGGTACAACATGCTTTCAAACTTGCAAATCAACGACAAAGTAACTTCATGGCGGTTTAGAGTGAAGATTGTCAGGGTCTACTCTTACGAAGTCTTCGAAGATGGTCCATATTGGACTTACATTCTGGCAGACGAGGCGGTAAGTTTAAACTCATAAATTTTTCATCATGATACATGCAAATAACAAATCTAACTATCACCATACATGCAATTTGCAGGGAACTAAGACTTCCATGGTAATCTATCCATCACAAGCAAGTAGATTTACAGGATTTCGGGACCAAGAAGGCAACTGGGTGGAGAAAAGACTTCAGGACCAAGAGGGCAAGTGGGTAGAGATTTTCAGGGTTAACGTTGAGAGAGCGTTCATAGGTTTCAAGCCTATTAAATCTCCTTACAAAATTACAGTCTTTGAAGGGACTCGAATCAAACCCATCGACCATCTCAACAACCAGCACTACATGGATTTCAAAGCAATCCACCAGATCAAGTACACCGACACAGACACTTCAATCGGTACGACTTCTAAAACACTAACCCCCACATAATCCTAAATCATGATTAAAACTAAGTAACCAGGTTTGAGAAACTTATCTTGCAGATATAATGGGAGTCGTCTTAAACGTTGAGCCACTTAAAGTTTGTAACGCAGATCGTCAAAAGACACAGTTCGTGTTCTACATAAGAGACAACATGTAAGTCACTAAAACCATTTAATACCATAGTAAATTCACATTAGGGTAGTTGACTTTGTTTTTGGTTTGCCTGATAGAGAGAACCGGATTAAGTGTGTTGCAAGAGGGAACACTGCTTATGCATTCAGCGATGCGTACGCAAACCAATAGGGTATGGGAGATGTCATTGTGGTGTTGAAGATGTAGAGGATCCACAAGTACTTGACCGGGGATGAGGAGCCATGGGTTGAAACCTATCTAGGCTTATCTGATTTCAGTTTCGACCCCTATATCGAAGAGGTGTCTGATTTCAGGAGAGAGTTATCAAACAGTGACCCCTATGTGGAAAGACACGGGGCTATTGTTCCTATCTAAGCATGGGTTTTATCTATCATGTGTTCTTCTCCCTATCATTTACTATGAATTTGGTTTTAATGTTGAACATATGTTCTTAGTTTTTTGTTATTTGTTTGGTTTGGTTCTTTTTATTTTGTTCATTCGAATATTGAAACTTAATACACTAGTTTCTTAGATAGTTTTAGAAAACTTACATGTATTATGAGTTCTCTTGTCGCAACATTCTACACCTACATAGCAATTTATATTGTGTAAACCAACATTAAGACGCATATGAACCATTAATCGATAATAATGGTTGGAGATGAAAGTCTCTAGAAGTCTGATATAAGACAAATTTAGAAGTCCGATATCTGACTTGAAACAACCCGGGCCGTTTTTTTTTTGTTTTTAACATTGGATCGAATTATCATTCCCATAAATGATAATCCTCAATATCTAATCAATTCACACATTTAACCAGGGGAAAACCAAATCATGAATTCAATAACCAATCCATCCAATAACCAATTAAACCAGATAATCAATTCGAATAACATAAACCAATTCAATATCCAAATTTCCACAACCAGCAACCTAAACGGTTCTAAACAGTAACACAACATGAAATCGAGACCCTAGATTCATCATCCCGTCCTCGCCCTGATTCTACGATCACACTTTTTTCTTTACCTGCATCACATGACAAAAAGAGATGCGTAAGTATTATCATAAATACTTAGTGAGACGGTCATCCCATCTACATGCTAATTACTCAGACAAAGGAAAGCATGAAATACCAGGGTTATCAAACAATGATGCATAGAACAAGCATGCAACACAAACAGGAACATCCGGTCCAGTGTCGATCAACAGGAAGCAATCCTGTCGACCGACAGACGGCACGCACCCCGTGTCGATCGACAGAAAGCAATTCTGTCGATCGACAGAAAAGTTGCTGTTCGATGGAGATCGACGTATCCTCTCATGGCTGAATCTCCACCATCTCAACCGAGCACCTGCGCATACCATCAACAAAATTCACCAAAACACACAGTAAGCAACCGCATATCATCCATTCCTCAATCTAAGAAACTATGGTCACGCACTCACCTCAGAAACGGATTGAAACGAGGGAACAAGGAACACACAACACGATACGAACAGAAGGGAATAAGTCGTGACTCACTTCACCAAATCAAGGTCTGAAACATGATCTGGAAACTAGACACCAAGAGCTTCGCAACGGTGTATAGAACATCTCCTAACTCCAACCAGTTTGACTGGAAAACAGCCCGCAAACTCAATGAACGAGACTGGAAAAACAGAGATTTCAGAACGACACCCTGAAATCGAACGAACATAGAGAACGGAAAATACCTCTGAATCAGGATTGGAAAACTGATTTAGAAACTAGACAGAGGGGGCTTTTCAACGGTATATGGATCGTCTCGTGAGTCTCTCTGCTTCGACGGGAATCCTCCCTCGAAGCAGACTGATCGCAGACTCGAATCTGCAGAAACCTCTCTCACGAAAACAACGATAACTCTCAGAATACAAACCCAATTTACAAACCGTTTTATCTTGAATCAAGCGTAGAGAGTGGATAACTTACCCTCAAAGTTTCACTCTGATCCAATCCCACTTTCCTAGCTGATCGTCCCCCCCAAGAATCCGAGCAGAATTGATTTTTCTCCCAAAAATCACTTCTCTCACAAGAACTCTCTCAATCTCTCTCTCAATTCCCCTTTCTGATCTCTTTGCTGCCAAATAGGTCTGGAAACGCGTTTCCCCAACATTTGATATGGAACCCTAAGTTCCCGAACCGGCCCAAACCAAACTGAACCGAAAACCCGCTTAAAATCAACCCTAAGTCTGATTTTAACTCGTGTCGATCGACACAACCAAACTGTGCCGATCGACAGGGCCCTCCCTGCCCAAACTTCGAGGAGAAAACAACCTGTGTTGATCGAGAGACATCCCGCTGTGTCGATCGACACCCACCCAAAAATCACATTTTTGGTTCACGGGCGTTACAATTCTCCCCCACTAACAAGGATTCGACCTCGAATCACAAGTTAACCACACACAATCCCTGCCAAGGCTACCACTTCCGCCCCAAAACCCAACCAGATTTATCCTCGGAAACCACTAGAATGCACCGTTTATAGTCCCGACCAGGCCTGCCCGATTGATCGCACAATAATCAAACAAGAACATGCCCGACGAACCGTAGACCCGACAAAAGAACCAACTGATCGTGCAACAATCAAACAAGAATATGCACGACCAAAATGCTACATAAGTTCCAGAGTCGTCTAAAACGAGGTTCCAAACGTAAGTACTACCCTAGACTAGATCCCAACACAACCAAACCCCTGGCCCCTCCCGGCCAGTACAACCTGAGATCCTCACCGATCCCTGAAGCCCATCCAGTCTCAATACGTATAGTCACATTATAGAACGCACTGCCCGTACTCAATATATATATATATACACTCTACTCTCCCAGAGTCGTCACTCCGAAGTCGAGATGTATAACATCCGATCACCCTCCTGGTGGCCACCCGTCAGGCTCGGTCTGCTCCCTGCCGACACGCCCTCGAGACACACAGTCCCTCAAATGCTCTGCGGGCAGGAGACGCCAATTGTCCCCTGGAGAGAACTCGTCTATCTCTCGAGATATATACAGGAAACCATACTGGTCCCCTGGAGAGAATCTCTGTTCCCTCAAGTATGCTCGGACACCTTCTGTAACGTGGCTATAAGTACTTATTGACTCGGAATCCTTCACGCGGCTCACATGACATTCCCTCAGCAGAATATCATCAACGACCAATCCTTAGGTCAAATGGAACAACCCCGTACTGGAGTGCTCCCGAAGTCCCTGCCAAGGTTAGGTCCTGCAGAACCCTCATTCCAAACTTCCTCTAGAGAATAGTCCGCCCCTTAACCCTGTAAGGTCCCGTTTCCCCAGCCAGGAGTCCCGAGACAGACAAGTCCTAACACCGCATAGCACCAACCGATCACTTGCTACAACAACTCACATCTCATAGCACCAACTTCATGACCCTCCCATCATGACATAGGAATCCCACATCCTATAACTCAACTTAATCTCAAAAGTGTATATCGTTACAACAAAATGAAAATACAATACACGTAGCCACATGCTACAACAACAAAAGGACTGAACCAAGATAAGAAAGACCCTCAAGCCTCTGCTTGCTTCTCGAACCACTTCGAGAACTTAGTCTTCATCTTTGCCTCTGGTTCCCAAGTTTCCTCCTCAGTACCGTCACAGTCCCACACGACTCTCACTAATGGTATCCTCTTCCGACGCAACACCTTGACTCTCCTCTCGAGAATCCTCACAGGTCTCGCCTCCAACGTTATGTTGGGCTGGAGATCATCTGGGATCCTAGCCAACACCTCCTCAGACTCATGCAGACACTTTTGCAGCATCGACACATGGAAGCCCTTATGAAAAGCCTCCATACTCTGAGGTAACTCCAGTTTATAAGCTACCGGTCCGACCCACTCCACAAGTCTGAATGGACCCATAAATCTCGAACTTAACTTATTCTCCTAGATGGATTTGTTAGGACCCCTCAACAAAGCTGCCTTGAGATACACCAGATCTCCTAGCTCGAACTCCAACTCCTTTCTCCTCTTATCGGCATAACTCTTCTGCCGGTCCTGAGCTTCCTTCATGTTCAGCCTCAAGACACGGATCCTCTCCGTCGTCTCCTGAACAAAGCTTGCACCGAATATGCTCCTCTACCCCACTTGAGTCCAGCATAAAGGTGTCCTACACGGCCTCCCATACAACGCCTCATATGGAGCCATCCCGATACTCGCCTGATAGTTGTTGTTATATGCAAACTCTACCAGGTTTAGATGATTTGCCCAATGACCACCATAATCGAGCACACACAACCTCAGCAAATCCTCCAAGGTCTGAATCATCCTCTCAGACTGCCCATCCGTCTGCGGATGATACGCCGTACTCATATGCACCTTAGTGCCCATCTCTGGCTGAAACTCCCTCCAGAACTCAGATGTAAACCTCGGATCCCTGTCTGACACAATGCTAGTTGGCACCCCATGCAGCCTCACAATCTCCCGCACATACTTCTTAGCCAAAACCGCCACTTCATCGGTTTTCTTGATGGCAAGAAAATGTGTTGACTTAGTTAGACGATCCACAATCACCCATATCGCATCATACGTCCGTGAGACCCGCAACCCTGTCATAAAATCCATGGTAATCATGTCCCACTTCCACTCTGGAATGGGTAAACTCTGCAACAAACCACTCGGAACCCGATGCTCAGCTTTCACCAGCTGACACACGTTGCACGCTGTAACCCAACTCGCTACATCCTTTTTCATCCCGACCCAATGGTAGTACCTCATCAGATCTTGGTACATCTTGGTCGCCCCCGGATGAATCGATAACATTCAAGAATAAGCCTATCTCAGAATCTCCTGCCTGAGACTCTCATCTTTAGGTATACATACCTGACCGTTCACCAGTGTCGTCCCATTCGCCTAGACCGAATACTCTGAACCCGCAACCTGGGAAGCATCAATCAACCCCTGATCCTTCCCTTGAGCCGCCCGAATCCAGCTCAACAAGTCTGCCTGGTTAGCTGCCTCTAACCCAAACGGCTCCTGTGAGATAACACACAACCTCAATGTGCTCAACTCACTCACAAGCTCCTCCATATCTTGCTCCTGGTTTGAAGCAACCCTCTTCCGACTCAGTGCATCCGCAACCAGATTAGCCTTACCCGGATGGTACTCAATCTCCAAATCATAATCTGCTACCAACTCCATCCAGCGCCCCTGCCTCAGGTTCAGCTCTGGTTGAGTGAAGAAATACTTCAGAATCTTATGGTCTGTGAATACCTGCACCTTCTCACCATAAAGATAAGATCACCAAATCTTCAAGGCGAAGATCATTGCAGCTAACTCCAAATCATGAGTAGGGTAGTTGCACTCATGCTTCCTCAACTGCCTCGAAGCATACGCAATTACCTTCCCTTGCTGCATCAGGACACAACCCAGACCAACTCCCGAAGCTTCTGTATACACCACATAAGGCTCGCCAGGATTAGGCAATGCCAGCACTGGTGTACTAGTCAGCATCTCCTTCAACTTCCCAAAACTTTCCTCGCAAGCTGAAGTCTACACTAACGGCACATCCTTACCCGTCAACTTTGTCAACGCCTGCGCCATACTCACAAAGCCCTTGACGAACCGCTTGTAATAACCTGCCAACCCAAGGAAACTCCTGATCTCTGTCGCATTCCTCGGTCTAGGCCAATCTCTGATAGACTCAATCTTAGCCGGATCCACAGAAACTCCCTCTGCAGACACAACATGGCCAAGAAAACCCATCTTCCGCTGCCAGAAACTGCACTTACTCAACTTTGCGTACAGCTTCTGCTCCCTTAGCTTCTCCAGAACCAACCTCAGATGAACCTTGTGTTCCTCAGGGCTCCTCGAATATACCAAAATATCGTCAATGAAGATGATTACAAACTCATCTAGGAACTCCTGGAACACCCCGTTCATCAACCTCATGAATGCTGCTGGCGCATTCATCAACCCAAACAGCATCACCCCAAACTCATAGTGGCCGTACCTGGTCCTGAAAGCCGTCTTCCTCACATCAGCCTTGTCAATCGGAATCTGATGGTAACCCGACGCCAAGTCAATCTTGGAGAACCAAGTAGCCCCACGCAACTGATCCAACAACTCATCAATCCGCGGTAAAGGATACATGCTTTTAACAGTGACTCGGTGAACTACTCGGACGAATAAAACCCTTACCCAGCAAATCATCTAGGTTCTTCTTCAGCTCTGCCATCTCTGCTGGAGCCATACGGTAAGGCGCCTAGAATATAGGCGTCGTCCTGGGTTCCAACTCAATCGTGAAAGGATCAGACCGTGATGGTGGTAACCCCTGCAACGACTGAAACACATCCTGGAAATCCTAGACAACCTCTCCAACAGACTCTGGCGCTAGATAAGCTTCATAGCCCCTCTCAATCATCTGCTTAGCCTGAATGACGGAAATCACAAGACTCCCAGAAGTCGGTCTCACACCCTGGTAAACCAACCTCCCAGCCTCTCGTTCGAAGACCACTCGTCCCCGATGAAAATCCAGATGAACTCTGTAGCACTTCAGCCAGTCCATCCCCAGAATCACATCATACAGCTCCACTGGACTGATGATCATGTCTGCTGGCATCAACTCTCCCGCCACCAGAACATCAATTCCCCGAGCCCGACCGAATGTAGCCAACGACTTCCCTCCAGCCACTTGCACTACTCTCGGCTGCTCCCCGGAATCACTCTCGATCCTGCTGCTCTTCGCGCACTCTGGTGTAATGAAGCAATTTGTTGCTCAAGAATCGAACAAGACATGGGACTCACACCCGCCTACTACTAAGGTCCCTACACAATTCATGTGCCAAAGAAATCCTAAAGTATTATCACAGATACACAAATTCCCAAAACAAACCATTCACTAACACAAGAAATCACAAAGTTAAGGATTAAAAATGTACCTGTGATCGGCCTGGCGCTAGAGCCCCCCGTCTCAACTGCTGCAACGGGTGCACATAACCCGCCCTCGCCTGCACTGGCTGCATCACCGCCACCGCCATCTGGAGCTTAGGGCACATGAGCTTAATATGCCCCGCCTCTCCACAATGGTAGCACACATTAGGTGTACTGGGTGCACTAGGGGCGCTAGGTGTACTCCTCTTAGGACACCTCGCCACCCGATGGCCCATGCCTCAACAACCGTAGCATCCTGAACCACCCTGACTGCCCTGACCGCTCTGACCTCTCTGACCAAACCACCATGACCAAAACCCGAAGTGCTCTCCCATTTCCTCTTCTGACCCTGAGCCGGCCTACCGCCTCAGCTCGTACCCATTTGCTGCTGCGGCTTCCTCTATTGCTGCTACATTGGTAGGCTAACTACCCCAGCATGCTGAGCCCTCAGATCCTGCTCGGTTGCTACTGTAGTCTCAGCCAACTCTGCCCTCATGGCAAACTTACTCGCTCTACAACGAGTCCTCAACTCTGCTCGAAGCCCACGCATGAATCTCTTAACATGATCCTCCTCTCTCTCATACCCCCTGCCAACATAAGCCAAGAGTCGCCCTAACTCCTCATCATACTCTCTGACAGAACGCTCCCTCTGAGCCAACTCCAGAAACCGCGTCTCTAACCTATCTACCGCCTCCTGCGGAAAGTACTTGGCATTAAACTCTGCCAAGAAATCTGCCTAGGTCATAGCCTCCTGAGCTCTCCTACTCACCACACCTCTCCACCAGAGATGCGCATCACCATCTAAGTAGTGAACCGCAAGGTCCACCCTGTATTCCTCCGGACACCTGAGCGACTGGAAATTACGCTCCAGGCGACTCGTCCGCAAATCCGCCTCCTCAGGCTTGGCACCGCCCGCAAAAAACCCGGTGCCAATCCTCTGCATCTTCTCCAACATCCTCAGGTAGGATGGAAGCTCACCCGCAGCCGCCACAACTGGCTGCACACCAGCCACTACTGGCTGAACCCTAGCCGCTACTGGCTCAACACCAGCCACTACTGGCTGCACCCCCGGAGCTTGACCCTGAGCCGGCACCCCTACTGGCAACCGCTCCAGAATCACTGGTGTCCACAGACTCTGACACTAGCCCCAGACCACGACCACGACCACGACCACGCCCTCTACCCCCACGGGCACCACCACCTCTGCCTTTCACACCTCTAGCCATCACACACTGCATCACAACAGTAGACTAAGTATAAAAGCGCAAATGTCAAAACACACATACCGTTGAATCTCTTTGAAGGCTCGGGATAATGATCTAGAACTCCAAACCCACTCAACAATCAATTGACTAACTCACATAATTAATCAATTACCACAACTCCAGCAATCATAATGCAATTAACAACTACGTTCTCCCGCCCTAGAATCATAAGGGCTCTGATACCAAACTGAAACAACCCGGCCCGTTTTTTTTTTTTTTTAACATTGGATCGAATTATCATTCTCATAAATGATAATCCTCAATATCCAATCAATTCACACATTTAACCAGCGGAAAACTAAATCATGAATTCAATAACCAATCAATCCAATAACTAATTAAACCAGATAATCAATTCGAATAACATAAACCAATTCAACATCCAAATTTCCACAACCAGCAACCTAAATGGTTCAAAACAGTAACACAACATGAAATCGAGACCCAAGATTCATCATCCCGTCCTCGCCCTGATTCCATGATCACACTTTTTCTTTACCTGCATCACATGACAAAAAGAGATGCGTAAGTATTATCATAAATACTTAGTGAGACGGTCATCCCATCTACATGCTAATTACTCAGACAAAGGAACGCACGAAATACCAGGGTTATCAAACAATGATGCATAGAACAAGCAAGCAACACAAACAAGAACAACAGGTCCAGTGTCGATCGACAGGAAGCAATCCTGTCGACCGACAGATGGCACGCACCCCGTGTCGATCGACAGAGAACCTGTTGTTCGATGGAGATCGACCCATCCTCTCATGGCCGAATCTCCACCATCTCAACCGAGCACCTGCGCATACCATCAACAAAATACACTAAAACACACAGCAAGCAACCGCATATCATCCATTCCTCAATCTAAGAGCCTATGGTCACGCACTCACCTCGGAAACGGATTGAAACGAGGGAACAAGGAACACACGACACGATACGAAGAGAAGGGAATAACTCGCGACTCCCTTCACCAAATCAAGCTCTGAACATCGACATCGTCAATATTTAATTTTTATCCAAACAATCGCTAACAAATTTTTTTTAAAAAAAATTTAGAATTTAAATTTACTTATTTAATCTGTATCAAACTTTTGTTAGAGTCGAATAACAGACCTGTAAAGAAGTCTGACAGGCCCGAAGGTTAAAATGGTAATATCGGTTTCGTGTTTTTTTGTTTGGTCATAAGGGGGTAACTGTAATTTTCCACGCCCGATGGTGTAGCGCTGCATTTGATCCAAACGGCGGTGTAGTTTTTTTGAAAAAACGAAATTTTGGGGTAAAAACAGCAATTTCCCCTAGTATTAATATCAATTTGGATAAAAATACAAGATTCTCATTCTAACTCATTTATATTTTTCTAATCTAAAAGTAGAATAATGTTATAACAAAGTCAACTTTGTTATAAAAAGAATGGGGATTTATCATGACGATAAATATAAATAAAGAAGAAAAATTTATCCCCGGAGAAAATCGGGATACTAAGAAATGAGAAGAAGAGCGAGAGAGAATGATTTGATGATCTGATGAAAAATGTTATTCATAACTTGTGTCGAGCCAATTGTCGCAACCATCACTTATATAGAAATAAAAAAGGAAAAGTTACTATACTACATAGTGACATGAGATCCATCTAAATTAATTCACATTGACATTTGTGTAAGTCTATATGTTGTAGACTTACTCATGCAATTGACTTCTGTAACACTCCTCCTTAAAGACCAGCGTCACTATTGTCTCTTTCTTTACGTATTCGTTGCCTCATTAAAAACCTTTCCAAGAAAACCCAGCAGGAAAAACCATAGCAAGTTAAAAAAGAGTACAACTACGCAAGCTCCCCCTTGAAAGATCATGCGTCATCTTGTAAATCACATTGATGACTTATTCCAATTTTATGGACATGTTTCATGAACATAGTGGTAGGTAGTGACTTTGTGAAGAAATATGCGGCATTGTCACACGATCGAACATATTTGACTTTAATAACTTTAGTTTTCTCAAGTTCCTGAGTGTATGAAAAGAAGTTAGGAGGGATATGTTTGATTATATTGCTTTTGATATATCCTTCCTTTGTTTGAGTAACACATGCAACATTGTCTTCATAGAAGATAGTTGGCTCCGTGCTTTTATGTATTCCACTGCTTAATCTGATGTGTTGGCTCATTGATCTCAACCATATACATTCTCTACTTGCTTCATGGAGAGCAATAATTTCAGCATGATTTGAAGAAGTTGTCATGAGTGTCTACTTCTGAGAACGCCAAGATATAGCAGTGCCTTGGATCGTGAAAATGTATCCAGTTTGTGATCGACGTTTATGTGGATTTGATAAATATCAGGCATCTTCAAAGCCAACCATGTGACTGTTTGAATTCTTAGGATAGAATAAACCTAAATCACTAGACCCTTGGAGGTAACGGAAGATGTGTTTAATTCCATTCCAATGTCTCCGCGTAGGGGACGAACTGAATCTTGCTAAAAGATTAACGGCAAATGATATATCGGGTCTTGTACAATTAACATGGTACATTAAAACTCCAATGACACTCATATATGGTACTACAGGACCAAATATCTGTTCATTTTCCTCATGTGGTCAAAATGGATCATTTTCAACTATGAGTGATCTAACGATCATAGAAGTACTTAGAGGATTTTCTTTATCCATGTTTAATCGTTTAAGTACCCTTTTGGTATATGTGGACTGGTGCACAAATATACCTTTTTGAGAATGCTCAATTTGAAAGCTAAGACAGTCCTTTGTCTGTCTGAGATCTTTAATCTCAAATTCACCTTTTATATAATTTGAGGCTTTTTTTATTTCTCCTTGAGTTCCTATAATGTTTAGATCATCAACATATACCGCAATAATCACAAATTTGGATGTTGTTTTCTTGATGAAAACACATGGGCTAGAGGATCGTTTACGTATTCTTCTTTTGTTAAATACTCACTGAGACGATTATTGTAACGCCCGTAGACCAAAGTATGATTTTGGCTAGTGTCGATCGACACTGTTTGTGTCTGTCGATCGACACGTAGTCTTTGTTTCATCGAGAAATCGGGCAGTGAGGTCCGTGTCGATCGATAGGCTTAGAATGTCGATCGACACGGACCTCACTGCCCGATTTCTTGGGAGGTTTTGAAGAGTTGAGAGAGAATTTTGGTGTTCTTGAGAGTTTGAGAGTTTGATCAAAGAATTCTTGTGGATCTCCCTTGTAATCTCAATTCTAGTCCGTTGTGTGTTCTTGAGGAGAAGTTAGGAGCGTTTGGTCCGATTGCTGGGGCGAAATCAGAGATTGGAGATCGTGTTCTTCGTGTTCTTCGCGTGTTATCCTCCTTTTCCATCAGATCTAAGGTGAGTTCGCGACCATAGGTCCTTGGGTTGAGGAATAGATATTGTATGATTGTTTGATGTGTGTCTTGGTTGATTTTTGTGAATGGAAATCGCAGGTGGACGATTGGATCGGAGAGATTCGGCCATGAGAGGATAGGCCAATCTCCATCGATCTGCAGGTTCCTGTCAATCGACAGGATTGCTTTATGTCGATCGACACGGGGTCCTGTGAGTCTGTCGATCGACATGCTTGCTACCTGTCAATTGACATGAGACCTGCTGGTCTTGTTTTTGTGGTTTGCTTGTTTCGTGCATTGTTTGATAATCCTTGTATTTCATGTTTTTCTTTATTCAAGTAATTGGCCTGTAGATGGGATGACCGTCTCGCTAAGTATTTGTTAAATACTTACGCAACTCGTTTTTCCTAATTGTGTTGCAGGTAAAAGAAAAGGGAAAGTGTGACCGCGGGATCACGGCCTGAGGACGGGGATGATTAGGATTGCTGTTGTTTTTCTGTTGTTATTATAGTAAAAACGGTTAGGTTGCTAGTTCCTTTATGGTCTTTTCGAATGTGGATTATGTTGTTTGGTTCTTGATGTTTAATATGAGAATTCTATAAAATAAAATAAAAAAAAACCGGGTGTTACATTTTGGTACGAGAGCCCTTACAGTTTTAGGACTGTTAGGATTGGATGAATTGAGACTATGTGTTTAAATTGATTATTGTGCTTAGTCAATTTCTTGTCTTAGAATCATCCTCTCCGGCCTTCAATGAGATTCTGCGGTGAGTTTTGTGTGGTGTTGATTGTGATTCTGGAGTGCTTATCTATTGATCTGTGTTGCAGTGAGATGGATACCAGGAGTAGAGGTCGTGGCAGAGCTGGTGCCCGTGGGGGCAGAGCTAGTGGCCGTGGCCGTGGCCTAGCTGCTGAGTCAGCCGAGAGCGCGGCGCAGAGTGTAATCCCGAGTGTGGCGACCGCGTCAGAGTTTCAGTCGCATAGTGCCAACGTGTTGGCAGGTGCCGGTAGAGGCAGGGGAGTTCCAGTGGGCCCCGATGGGGGTGCTGTTGCGGCTCCGGGTCGTGATGACCAAGTTGTGGGATTCCTGACGCAGTTGTTGGCACGTTTCTGGCCAGTGGCCCCTGAGCAGGCTCTGGGTTTTCCTCCAGTGTCTGGTTTGCAGCAGAGGGCTGCAGAGGCTGAGCAGCCGAGGGCTGCAGTGGCAGCGCCTTCACCGTCTTATCTCGAGATGATGAGCCAGATGTAGAGGATAGCTACGCCGTTCTTCGAGGGCAGAGTTGGTCCTGAGGCAGCTGATGAGTGGCGTCTGAGGTTAGAGCGTAACTTCAGGTCGATCATGTGTCCTGCCGAGTATCAGGTCGAGTTGGCTGTTCACTATCTGAGTGGTGATGCCCATTTGTGGTGGCGCACTATTGAGGCTAGGCGTGCGGAGTGGACCTGGCGTGAATTCTTGGGTGAGTTCAACGCCAAGTATTTCCCTCAGGAGGCTCGAGACCGTCTTCAGATGAGGTTCATGTCCTTGACGCAGAGAGAGCTGTCAGTGCGTGAGTATGACGCCGAGTTCAGCAGCTTGGTTGTTCATACGGGGCATGGTTTAGAGGATAAGCGGGCTTTAGTTCAGAGGTTTTTGTAGGGACTTCGGTTGAGTATCAGGACCCAGTGTAGGGGTGGCAGATTCGTATCGAGGGCGGATCTTGTGGAGCTTGCAGCTTCGATTGAGGAGGATCAGCGTGAGCAGTCTGGTCCAGTTGTCGTTCAGCCTGTTGTGGCTCCTGCTGTTCAGCCGAGGAGTCAGCAGCCGCAGCAGCATCAGCATCGCAGAGGTTCTGGTTCTGGCAAGGGCGGTAAGCCTGTGCAGGGTCAGAAGAGGAGGTGGGATGATCCTTCTAGGGCGAGTTCTGGTAGCCATGGTTCACATGGTTGTTACGGATGCGGCAGTGCAGAGCATCGGGTGGCGAACTGTCCTAAGGGCTCCCGTGGTGGGGCTAAGGTTTGCTTCGAGTGTGGCGAGCCGGGGCATTTTAGGCCGATGTGTCCTCGGTTGCAGCATCCAGTGGTGGCAACGATTCAGCCGTTGAGTCAGATTGTGGCAGTGCAGCAGCCGGTTGGTCAAATTGGTTCAGCACCGCATGTGTATCCTTCGGAGGAGTTGGGTCAGGCTAGTGGCGCCGGGCAGATCACAGGTAAAATTTTAGACTTAACTTCGTAAATTCCTAGTGGTAGAATTTGTTGTTGTTTTGTGGTGCTCTTTTATTTTGCTTGTGGTCGTGTTGTCAGGGTTCTCAACGCATAAATTGTGTAGGGACCTTGTTAGTGGGCGGATTTGAGTCCCATGTGATGTTTGATTCGGGAGCATCGCACTGCTATATTACTCTGGAGTGTGCTGAGAGCAGCGGCATTCGGAGCAGCGCTGGTGAGCGAGCAGGCGTGGTCGAGGTGGCTGGAGGCGGGTTCCTAGCTACTTTGTGCCGTGCTAGAGCAGTGGATGTTCGGATTGCGGGGCAATCATTGCCAGCGGACTTGGTGATTAGTCCGGTTGCGCTTTATGATGTAATCCTTGGGATGGACTGGTTATCGTATTACCGGGTTCATCTGGATTGTTTCAGAGGCAGAATTAGCTTCAAGCGTGGTGGTGGGAGTTTGGTATTTCAGGGGTTGAGACCAACTTCCAGCAGTTTGGTAATCTCGGCTATTCAGGCTGAGCAGATAATAGAGCGAGGTTGTGAGGCGTTCTAGGCGACGATTGTAATGTCAGACTCCAATGGTGAGGTTCCTTTTGAGGATATTCGAGTGGTTCGGGAGTTTGAGGATGTTTTTCGGTCATTGAAGGGATTACCACCATCTCGGTCTGATCCTTTCACGATCGAGTTAGAGCCAGGGACAGCTCCGATATCTAAGGCTCTTTATAGGATGGCTCCCGCCGAGTTAGCAGAGTTGAAGAAGCAGTTGGAGGAATTTCTGGAGAAGGGTTTTATTCGTCCGAGTGTTTCGCCGTGGGGAGCACTAGTGTTGTTTGTGAAGAAGAAGGATGGAAGTCTCCGGTTGTGCATCGATTATCGGGGACTTAACTGAGTCACTGTGAAGAACAGGTACCCTCTCCCGAGAATTGATGAGTTGCTGGATCAGCTGAGGGGTGCTACCTGGTTCTCCAAGATTGACTTGGCTTCGGGATATCATCAGATTCCGATTGATGAGTCAGATGTTCGCAAGACGGCGTTCAGGACGCGTTATGGGCATTTTGAGTTCGTGGTCATGCCTTTTGGGTTGACGAATGCGCCTGCGGCATTCATGAGATTGATGAATGACGTGTTCAAGGAGTATTTGGACATGTTCGTTATCATTTTCATCGATGATATTCTTGTATATTCGAGGAGTCCCGAGGAGCATGAGACTCATTTGCGGTTGGTTCTTGAGAGGCTTCGGGAGCAGAAGCTGTATGCTAAGGTGGGCAAGTGTAGTTTTTGGCAGCGAGAGGTGGTTTTCTTGGCCACATTGTGTCTGCAGAGGGAGTTTCGGTGGATCCGGCCAAGGTGGAGGCTATTCGAGATTGGCCTAGACCGAGCAGTGCTACCGAGATCAGGAGTTTCTTGGGTCTGGCAGGTTATTATCAGAGGTTCGTCAAGGGTTTTGCGAGTATGGCGCAGCCAATGACGAAGCTGACCGGTAAGGATGTTCCGTTTGTCTGGTCGCCGGAGTGCGAGGAGAGTTTTGCGAGACTCAAGGAGATGTTGACTAGTACGCCGGTGTTGGCACTACCCGAGCCGGGGAAGCCGTACACCGTGTATACTGACGCTTCAGGTGTTGTCCTGGGCTGCGTGTTGATGCAGGAGGGTCGAGTTATCGCTTATGCTTCGAGGCAGTTGCAGGGTAGTGAGCGTAATCGGCCTATGCATGATCTAGAGTTGGGAGCAGTAGTGTTTGCTCTGAAGATCTGCAGATCTGCAGAGGTCATATCTTTATGGAGGGAGAGTGCAGATTTTTACGGATCACAAGAATCTGCAGCATATCTTTACTCAGCCGTTGCTGAATATGAGACAGAGACGTTGGGTTGAGTTGCTGGCGGATTACGATCTGGAGATCATTTATCATTCGGGCAAGGCTAATCAGGTAGTTGATGCCTTGAGTCGGCGGAGGTTCGATTCAGCCCGTGAGCAGGAGATCGAGGATTTGGTGGGCGAGATCTGCACGTTGCGTCTTTGTGCGATTTCAGAGTAGCCTTTGGGCTTAGAGGCAGTTGATCAGGCAGATCTTCTTAGTAGGATCAGAGTGGCTCAGCAGAGTGATCAGAGTTTGATCGGGTTATCGCGAGCCGTGGATTCTGAGTTTGTGGTCTCTTCGAATGGGACGATTTTGATTCGTGGTCGAGTATGTGTTCCTCGAGATGAGGCACTACGGCACGAGATTCTGAGCGAGGCTCATGCGAGCAAGTTCTTGATTCATCCGGGTGCGACCAAGATGTACCAGGATCTCAAACGGTATTATCACTGGGTCGGGATGAATAGAGATGTGGCTGCTTTTATTTCCAAGTGTAACACGTGTTCATTGGCCAGAGCAGAGCACAAGGTTCTGAGCGGTTTATTGCAGAGTCTACCCATTCCGGAGTGGAAGTGGGATATGATTACGATGGATTTTGTGGTTGGATTGCCTACGTCGCGGACATATGATGCTATTTGGGTTATCGTAGACCGGTTGACTAAGTCTGCGCACTTCTTGGCCATTAAGAAGACCGATGGAGCGGCTAAGTTGGCTAAGAGGTTTGTGCAGCAGATTGTGAGACTGCATGGGGTGCCAGCCAGTATAGTTTCGGATTGAGATCCCCGATTTGCATCTGAGTTCTGGGGTGCGTTTCAGGCAGAGATGGACACTAGGGTGCATATGAGTACGGCTTATCATCTGCAGACTGATGGGCAGTCAGAGAGGTCTATTCAGACTATGGAGGATTTGCTGAGGATGTGTGTGCTGGATTGGGGTGGTCATTGGGCAGATCATCTGAGTCTGGTTGAGTTTGCGTATAATAACAGCTTCCAGGCGAGTATTGGTATGGCTCCTTTCGAGGCTCTATATGGGAGGCCATGCAGGACGCCTTTATGCTGGACCCAAGTGGGGGAGCGCAGTGTTTTGGGAGCTACCAATGTTTAGGAAACGACGGAGAGGATCCGAGTCGTGAGATTAAACATGAAGGAAGCTCAGGATAGACAGAGGAGTTATGCGGATAAGCGGAGACGTGAACTTGAGTTCTCAGTGGGAGATCGTGTGTATCTCAAGATGGCTATGATGAGGGGTCCTAACAGATCCATAGCAGAGAACAAGCTTAGTCTGAGATTTATGGGTCCGTTCCCGGTGGTGGAGCGTGTGGGACCAGTGGCTTATCGGCTTGAGTTACCTCCGATCATGAAGGCATTTCATAAGGTGTACCATGTGTCGATGTTGAGGAAGTACCTGCATGAGTCGCAGGAGTTGGTGCCTGAGATCCCTGCGGATCGGCAGCCTGATTTGACGGTCCCGGCGGTTCCTGTGAGGATTCTCGAGAGGAGGGTCAAGGAGTTGCGTCGGAAGAAGATTTCGTTGTTGCGTATTTTATGGGATTGTGGCGGTTGCCAAGAGAAGACTTGGGAGCCAGAGACAAAGATGAAACGTAAGTTCAGGGAGTGGTTCGACAAGCAGGTCGCTATTTGAGCTTAGTTTCTTTGTGGTTCCAGTTTCGTGTAGGCCTTTGGGGCTAGTGTTGTTATTTGATTCATGTAATTTCGTTTCGTTGTAACGATATACATTTTGGAGGTTTATGAGATGAGATGGATTCCTTATTTTTCTAGTATATCGGTTTGTGTTCCGGATATGCGATTGTGTAGACCAGTGAGGGTCGTGTTTTGCGGATATCCCGGGTGGGGGGTATCGAGTTTAGACCACGTGATGTGAGCTAGTCGCGGATGTTTTTAGCCGTTTTAGAGTTTATTACGTATTACTCATGATTTGGAGACGGTGGTTTTCCAGAGTATGTAACGGGACGGTGGTTTCCTGTATACATGCTGAGAGACGGTGGTTCTCTCCAGGAGACAGTGGTTTTCCTGTGTACTTATATTGGGACGGTGGTTTCCTTTATAGTACTGAGCGCATATATTGGGACGGTGGCTTCCTCTATAATGCGGAGAGACGGTGGTTCTCTCGAGGGGACGGTGGTTTCCCTAGAGTATTGGTGAGTATGGATGAGTTAACATGATAAATATCTGAGAAAACGTGCGTAAAAACATAGGATTAGTTCGTGTGTCTCTGAGATTATGTGAGAATCTCTAGTGGTATTGGCCAGTACGGCCAGAGTGTGGTCCTGTGTGGACGTGTTTTTGAGGGATTCGAGGACGAATCCAGCTTAGTGGGGGAGAATTGTAACGCCCGTAGACCAAAGTGTGATTTTGGCTAGTGTCGATCGATACTGTTTGTGTCTGTCGATCGACACGTAGTCTTCGTTTCATCGAGAAATCGGGCAGTGAGGTCCGTGTCGATCGACAGGCTTAGAGTGTCGATCGACAGGCAGCAATAAAAATCAAAATTAGGGTTTCCTATAAAAGTTGGGAGCGTGGCTTTTCTAGGTTTGGCCGTTTTTGGGAGGTTTTGAAGAGTTGAGAGAGAATTTTGGTGTTCTTGAGAGTTTGATCAAAGAATTCTTGTGGATCTCCCTTGTAATCTCAATTCTAGTCCATTGTGTGTTCTTGAGGAGAAGTTAGGAGCGTTTGGTCCGATTCCTGGGGCGAAATCAGAAATTGGAGATCGTGTTCTTCGTGTTCTTCGCGAGTTATCCTCCTTTTCCATCAGATCTAAGGTGAGTTCGCGACCATAGGTCCTTGGGTTGAGGAATAGATGTTGTACGATTGTTTGTTGTGTGTCTTGGTGGATTTTTGTGAATGGAAATCGCAGGTGGACGATTGGATCGGAGAGATTCGGCCATGAGAGAATAGGCCAATCTCCATCGATCTGCAGGTTCCTGTCGATCGACCGGATTGCTTTCTGTCGATCGACACGGGGTCGTGTGAGTCTG
The DNA here is from genome assembly GCA_963576765.1 of Draba incana. NCBI lineage: Eukaryota > Viridiplantae > Streptophyta > Magnoliopsida > Brassicales > Brassicaceae > Draba > Draba incana. The sequence goes on along the minus strand of OY755212.1, from coordinate 19,190,497 downwards.
TCGATCGACATGCTTGCTACCTGTCGATCGACATGAGACCTGCTGGTCTTGTTTTTGTGGTTTGCTTGTTTCGTGCATTGTTTGATAATCCTGATATTTCATGTTTTTCTTTATTCAAGTAATTGGCCTGTAGATGGGACGACCGTCTCGCTAAGTATTTGTTAAATACTTACGCAACTCGTTTTTCCTAATTGTGTTGCAGGTAAAGGAAAAGGGAAAGTGTGACCGCGGGATCACGGCCTGATTAGGATTGCTGTTGTTTTTCTGTTGTTATTCTAGTAAAACCGGTTAGGTTGCTAGTTCCTTTATGGTCTTTTCGAATGTGGATTATGTTGTTTGGTTCTTGATGTTTAATATGAGAATTCTGTAAATTAAAAAAAAAAAAAAAAAACCGGGTGTTACAATTATACCACATATGTCCAGATTGCTTCAACCCATATATTGATCGTTGCAATTTTATTGCACATAACTCTTTTGGTTTGGAACTTAATTCTTTATGAATTTTAAACCTATCTGGAATTCTCATATAGAGATCAGTATCTAATGATCCATAAAGATATGCTGTAACGACATCTATGAGACGCATCTCTAGATTTTTGTTAGCCGCTAGACTCATTAAGAATTTGAACGTGATTGCATCCATAACGGGAGAATATGTTTCCTCATAATCAATCTCAGGTCTTTGAGATAATCCTTGAGCCACAAGGTGAGTTTTATACCTCATAATCTCATTATTTTCGTTTTGTTTTTGACCGAAAACCCATTTGTATCCGACTGGTTTCACATCTTTGGGTGTGAGTGTAATAGGTCCGAATACATTTCGTTTATTAAGTGAATCAAGTTTGACTTGTATTGCATATTTTCATTTCATCCAGTCTTGTCTATTTTGACAATCATATACAGACTTTGGTTCTGGATCTTTGTTTTCTTCATCTATTTCCATTGACACAAGATATGAGAAAACGTCATCATCTAAATCAATTTTAGTTCGATCCCATATCTTTCTATTTTGAATGTAGTTTATAGAAATCTCATGATTTCCTTCATGATGCTTTGTATTGTCGTTACTCTCATGATTTGTTTCTTCCAAAAAACTTTCAGTGATTTAGGGGTCATTATGCTTTTCAGCTTCTTTTTGTTTTCTAGGATTTTTATCCTTAGAACCGACGGGCCTACCACGCTTCAAACGTGTTCTAGACTCACATGTATTATCTGCTCTATGGTGCTCATTTGGGATTTCAATACGAGCAGGATTATTTGCAGATGGACTATGTGATTTTGTTACCGTTTTGGTATCTGCACATGCATCAGGTAGCTAATTTGCTATACTTTGCAAATGCATAATTTGTCGAACTTCTAGTTCCAACTGTTTTGTTGGGGGATCAAGATGTAATAGAGATGGTACACGCCATTCTAAATCTTTTACTAGTTGTTTATTCTCTCCCTCTGGAACCGGGAATACATTCTCATCAAAATGACAATCGGCAAATCGTGCTGTAAAGACGTCACCAGTCTGTGGTTCTAGGTATCGTATGATTGATGGAGAATCATACCCAACATATATTCCCAACCTTCTTTGTGGTCCATCTTTGTACGTTATGCTGGTGCTATAGGCACATATACCGTACAACCAAAAATTCTGAGATGAGATATATTCGGTTCTCGACCGGAGGCTAACTGTACTGGAGAATATTTATGATATGCAGTTGGTCTTATCCGAATGAGTGCTTCTACATGTAAAATAGCATGTCCCCATACAGACGTTGGGAGTTTTGATCCCATGATCAATGGTCTTGTAATTAGTTGGACACGTTTAATTAATGATTCATGCAAACAATTTTGTGTATGAACATGAGCTACGAGATGTTCATCTTCTATACCTGTTACCATACAATAATCATTGAAGGCTTGGGACATGAATTTACCAGCATTGTTCAGTCTAAATTTCTTAATGGGATAATCAAAAATCTAAGCCCTAAGTTTGATTATCTATGTTAGAAATCTTGCAAATGCCATATCTGCTAGATGCATCAATTAACACCATAAAATAGTGGAATGGTCCACATGATGGATGTATTGGTCCACAAATATCGCCTTGAATTCGTTCAAGGAACTTTGGTGATTCTTTATCAATTTTGGCTGCCGATGGCCTTCTGATTAATTTTCCAAGGGAACAAGCAACACATGTCATTTTATTCCCCTGATATATCTCTTGGATTTTCAGTGAATGACCCTGTGAATTCTCAATTATATTTCGCATCATTTTTGTTCTCAATTTAATTGGTTTCAGGTGAATTAGAATGGCACCTGCAAGGAAGAACAATAAAGAAAAAAATCAAAAAAGAAGGGTGATGATGAGCCGGAATATGTGGGTACAAGAGATCCTGTACAGATAGCACCATAACTCCAATTACAAGATGATCATGAAAACAAAGACCAACAGCATCAATCTCAACCTGATCTATGTCAAATGTCGAAGGAAAAAGAGCAGGATGATGATGAGCCTGAAGGTGAGATTGAAACATTCGAAAATGATTCTCAAGCAGAAGAACCAAAGCGTAAGAGAAAACGAGGACCAACCAAGATGAGAGACATTAGCAAGGATCCAAGAACCAGACTTCGAGTAGATTACTGCCATGGGAGAAGCTTATGGTGATGGTTCCGTGAAGTTGTCATCATACCTTGGTATATTGGTCCGGAAACACGTTCCTGACACACTTCAGCGTTGGACACACCTTAGTGAAGAGTTGAAGACACTTCTAATGATATCCATCCAGGTGATAGTTTCTTTTAACTTATCCGTCTCCTATGTTAAATATTTAATCCATCCGTTTACATGTTAATTAACTGTTTGTTTTGGTAAGAGAGTATAGGTTAGGTTTGACATAGATGTAGATTCCCAAAGGAATGCACTCCTTACGCAGCTGGGATGTTTGTGGAGGTCATCAAAATTGCGCAAAGTGAAAGAGATTCTTGAATCTGAGAATACCCAAGAGAGGATGAATCTACGACCTCCAAATGTTTCTCCAGTTGAGTGGCATAGATTTGTGAAAGAAAAAACCAGCCCCGAGTTTAAGGTAATCTGTTTGAATTGGGTAATAATAGATACTAGATATTAGATCACATATTGACATTCGTCTATTAGGCTGTGAGTGATAGCTACAAGGAGAGAAGGAGCAAGCACATTCCTCATACTTGTAGTCGCAAAGGAATGGTCAGGCTTACACAAGAAATGGTAAGCATAGTACAATAGATTTGAATAATTTTGCAAATACTAACTCTGTGAAATACTAACTCTGTTTATTTTAATAATTTTGCAAATAGAAAAGTGAAAGTGGAGACCCATCACAAGTAGATAGGCTATAGGTTTGGATCAAGTCATGTACCAAGAAAGATGGTACTCCAGTGAATAATCAAGCCGCTGAGAAGATTGTAAGTTAATTAGGAACTTTGTAACGAATTTGTTTATGAATTTCTCTGTCAATTTGAATCATTTGATTATGTATCTTATGATCTACAGAAGAAGGCAGTTGAGATTGTTAATAGTGACTCTCCATCGAATACAAAAAATCCAGGAGCAGATTTACTTACACAACTCTTAGGCCCTGATAATCCAGGTCGAATGAGGGCAATGGGCAGAAACATAACGAAGACCAAATTAGGTTGTTTGCAAGTTAATCTAAAGTGCATGACTTATATGCAAGATAAGCATGTTCAGTTAATACAAGAGGTCAAAGAGTTAAGGTAAGCATGTTCAGTTAATACAACTTCAGGCTCTTGTCTCTGTAACATGCAGAAAATCAAAATCATATACTATGAATGGATTGCTCATGTTCTTATTCATAAATTCACAAGTGTCAAACCTGAACCTTGTATTTGTCATGTTATATAATAAGTCTTCTCTATTTTATTTAACTTTATGACATTTTTTAGTTAGTGTTTTTCTTATTTTACAGTCTGAAATTTGTTTATCAAACGTACATTTTGTAGAGTGTGAACATGAAAGCACAGCCTAAGTGCCTCCTAGTTGATTGGTTTGAGGATGGTTCTACAATAAACGTTGCTACGGGGAGAATTATATCTTCCGATCCATTGGAATTGGTGAATGACAGTCCATTAGGCCCTTTCGATGTAAAAGTCTTGGTTGAATCTGCTATAGTACCAGAAGCAGATCTGTGGAGATCAACTACTAACATGTTAACCATCGAGGAGGTTGTTGGACAGATGGTTGCATGGCTAGCAAACAATGTTATTAACCTTGAACAAAAAGACAGTGGCTGGTAAAGTTTATTTCTCTGTCTCATATTAGTTAGCTTACTAATCTGGTTATGCATTGTTGATTATAAGTTATATAGTGTAGATTTTCTTATTCTGATATGAATGTGTATTACAGGATCCGAGTTCAGATTATATCATGAACAAATGCAATCTGCTAGATTTGTCTACAGATAGTGTAATTGTTGGTGAAGGACGTTGGGAGACCAAAAAACCAAAAGCTTTGGTTAATGGAATTTCAATCGGATGAAAGGGAGTTAAAATGTTTTTGGATGTAGTACATGTACTTGACACATTTGTATGGAAGCCTACAGTGGAGAAGTCGTACTTGGAGGATTGTTTAAACTCTTTTGTAGTGTGGCTTATTAACAAAACTGTCTTCGAAAACACCAATGATGCAACAGGTCAGAAAACACCTTTCCTGAATTCTGCATCAACTGAGCAAATTTCAGTAGCAACAAGTCATCAGTCTACTGCAAAAGGTTCTAAATCTCTGGATGCAACATCTCCAGCAACAGGTTCAAAAAACTCAACTCTAGCAGCGGAATCAAAAACCCAAATTGAGAAGTCTCTAAAGAGGAAAACTCAACTAGCTTCACAATCCCCTTGATATGCTCAAATATACCCTGAGCTACTCCCTCAAATTAAGAGATCTTTGTAGTACTTAGGGGTCGAAATCCACAAGGAATTGAATACACAATCAATTTCAGTATTCAAATCATGCTAAGTAAGAATTATGTAAAGTAAAGCAAATAATCAAAAACAGAACAAGAGATGGTTAAATTTCAAATAAATCAATGAGACAAAAGTTAGGCGATGGGTAATTCTTCAGGTATGAATCGACAGGGTTACTTAAGAACTATTCTAGAACTCAAACACGAATGTAAAGACAATCAACTTCCGTTGCAGAGACTATCTATCCCTAAATCCCTAGATTCCAAATTCCTTTTCAAATCTATTGAATTCAAGCAAGCATTAAGTTCAGGTTGAATTGTTCACAGAATTCCTAAACCAAATTCCTTTGCGAAGAGGTAATTCTGCTCATCTAAGACAAGTTCAAGTTATTAATAACACTTCCGCGTCTATTAAACAACCTAAGATCAAGATTCTAGGTGATTATGCTAGATCTAGCATTAGAAACAATCTAGATGAAGAACATAAAGATAAACCCTAACAGTTTTATAATCCTAACAATTTCTCATCAAAACCCTAGAATTCCCCACAACCTAACAAACAAACTACTCAGACATAAAGATAGATGAAATCATAATGAATGAATAATATTGCATAAAAGATAACAAAAGGGTTTAATGCTCGAAGTCTGTAATCTCTGAAAAGCTCTCCCTAAACAATATATCTCTCCAAGTCTCAATGAAAAAGGTCATTATAATATGAAAACCTATGTAAGACTATATATACATAAGGTAAAAGTCGGTTTGGGCCTAGGGAAAAACGTTCTGGAAAGTTCGGTCCGAAAAGGAAATTCTTCATTAAACACCCGTGTCGATCGACAGAGAGACTTCCTGTCGATCGACATGACACTCTCTGGAAAAGTTCTTGTCTCGCCAAAACTCGTGTTAATCGACGACAATGCTCTCTGTCGATCGACGCTAGCTCTTCTGTTCGACTTTGACTTGATCTTTTCAGCTCTTTCCTCCTCGATACTCCAAAATGCTCCAAAGGCTTCCATTTAGCTCCAAACGATCATTTACCTGCAAAGACTCTAAAAACACCAAAAACACCAAAAAGACTCTACAAAAACGACTTATATCATGGTTGAAAACAGGTAAAAACCATGATATATCAACTCCCCCAGACTTAGCTTTTTGCTTGTCCCTAAGCAAGACAGTGTTATCACTCCTTTAGGAACCACATACCTTGGAAAGCTAATCCGGTGATACTTCGATGTTTCCCTAGAAGTATAGCAGTCCTCCAGATTGAATCCAAACCCCTTAAAGAAACTCAGACTTTCAGTCGCAAACCCTTTTAGTTAATTAGGTGCGGTCTCATCGAGGGAATATCGATCGCTGGACCTTCTAGATTCTTTCGCTTCCTTGAAACATTTTCCTGCGTTTCACCCTCTCTCTTCCCTCTGAAACTGTATCCAATTAAGGATATCATAGAGATGCATTGCCCATTTTTTTGAACTTTTGGATTCAGGATTTTTTTCTGATTTTTGGACTTGCACTTTTCTTCTTGAACTACACTTTTCTGTAGACTTTTTTATTAGATCCTTGGCATCTCTATGACTTCACTAGATCAGCGCTCACTACTATTGTTCTATGGTGGGAGACAGGGTCATGAGGCTTTTTTTCTTTTTCTCTCGATCTAGGACAGCTGAATTCAAAACCATGATATGAAATGTTTTTCTCCAAACGTCTCCAAACCATGATCAGGTAAATGATCAGTTTCGTCATTTGGGAAGAAGTTTCAAGAGCGGTCTGTCCTCGCTTTCAAGTGTTTGGAAGTTGAATCAAGTCTTGCGATTACCAATGCCCAAGACAAGAGATTAAAGATTCATTAGGGCGGGGTCTGCAACGTCTTTCTGGCGTTCTCCAGAAATCTGAACTCGCTCCGTTAAACGGATCCACTTCCACTTACCCACCTTAGTAAAACCATCAAATTGCATTGGAAATGGTCCTTGAGTGATGTTCAAAGCAAGTAGAAAAAGAAGTTTCGACCCAAAAATTTAAAAAAACTGTCTCAAAAACTCAAAATAAAACACTATAATTAGCAACTACCTCCCCCAGACTTAAACAACACTGGGGCCAATGTTATTAAGGTTGAAGTTGGTGAATAAAATAGATAGAAAACGAAAGGAATTGAAATTTTGAAAAGAAAAACGTAACCTGTAGGGGGTGTCGATCGACAGAGTCCACAGTGTCGATCGACAGAGGCATCTAAAGATCATCCTCACATTTTTGTCTTCTAAAAATCAAAACCAAAAACAACACCAAACATAAAATTGTAAAAGAAAATAAAATAAAACATAATTATTAAAACTCACAAATGGGTTGCCTCCCATTAAGCGCTTGTTTTTAGTCCGTTAGCTTGACTGTGTTGAAGAATTTAGACGTTTGGAGGATCTGTACTCTTCCATGGAATGACTCCAGGAAACATTTTTTCGTCTTCTGTACCATCTCCTGGATAACTCCATCTCCCTTCTCTTTCAATGCTTGAGGAATGATAATGCGCATTTTGGCAAACGGCTTTGAGGTCCTTTGACGCTCCTTAGGAATCCCTGTACATTTATCAGAAGAAAAAGAAAGACTTGCACGAGAAACACGAGGCTTGCATGAGCGCGTAACAGCTTTTTCAACTTTTAAATCTTCTTTAATGAAATCAGGAGATTCAGGTTGAATAGGCGCGTACCTTTTCTCTTTGGGAGGATCGTGAGCTGGGAGTTGTGGAATTTTCTGTTCAGCAACAGATGAAGGACCGAATTCTAACTCCTGGATTGAAGCTTCATCCTCTAGAGTCTCCACAAAGAAAGTTTGACCATCAATGGTGGATCTTCTCCTTGTGTTCTCCATGTCAAAATCCATGACAATATCGCCTAAATCAAGTTTGATCTTCCCTTTCCTCACATCGATTTGAGCTCTAGCAGTAGCCAAGAATGATCTTCCTAGGATCAAAGGATCTTTAGGTTCATCGTCGTATTCCAAAACCACAAAGTCTGTAGGGATTAAACAATTCTGAATCTTGACGGGCACATCCTCTAGAATTCCTTTTGGGAGTCTCCTGGATCGATCGGCTAATAGAAGAGACATCCTAGTAGCCTTGAAGTTTGTCATCCTAAGTCTGATAGCAACAGATAACGACATCAAGTTAGCACCAGATCCCAAATCGCATAGAGAGTGAGGAAACTGCCCTGTCGAGATTGAACAATGAAGCACAAAGTTTCCTGGATCTAGAAGTTTAACAGGGACTCTGCTCTGGATCATTGCGCTCACTTCTTCAGATACCACTACATCCTTTTTCTTTTTCTTAGGGACTGGAGTTGTGTCCAAGAGTATGGCTCTGTTGTCTTTGGTCAGCAGTGCCCCTTCCTCAGGACTAATACCATTCGTTGCAAGCCGCTTGACATATCTTCTAAGCGCAGGAGAAAATTTAACTGCATCAACAAGAGGCATTTCAACCATGATCTTATCAATAATCCTCTTGCAAATCTCCTCCTCAGCGTCCTGCTTAGACCTTCTTGCTCTGGGAAAAGGGACTGGAGGCTTGTAGACGTTCTCCTCTGCCTTGTCTGAAGATTTGGACGAAGTTAGGCGTGTCTGTGGCTCATGTCGATCGACTGGTGCAGGAGTGTCGATCGACAGAGGAGTCTCTGGCATTCCCGAATTGCGATTGTCGATCCGTGTCGATCGACACTGACTCTTGTCGATCGACGGAGGAGTCTCTGGAAAAATTTCTTCACTTTCAACTCGCTCAGGCTCATCCAACTGCTCTGCATTAAGTCCCTTCTGCAAAATTGGCCCATGGAGAGTCTCTCCACTCATTATAGTGATGGCAGCAACAATATGCCTTGGATTAGCATCAGTCCTAGATGGAAGAAACCCTTCTTTCCTATTTGAATTCTCTGCCATTTGAGCAAACTGAGTATCCAATTTCTTGACATGGGTGTTCAAAGCATCAATCTTCCCATTCAAGTCTTGGTACATGGCATCCATTTTGCCATTGAAGTTCACAGTCATCGTTTGCTGACCCTCTAGAATCTGCTCAAGCATTGATTTCATCTCACTATCTGGTGTTTGAGCAGGAGGTTTCTGGTAGGAAGATGAACCATAGCTCCTTGTGTAGTTGCGCTGAAAAGGTTGCTGGAACTCGGTCTTCTGAAACTGTGGCTTAGGAGAATAGCTAGGTGAACCTTGATTCCCAGTGAAAGTATTCTTCTGGTTGTTTCCATTGAAGCCTCTGTTACCAAACTTCTTTCCCTAAAAACCAGTCCCACCTATGTAGTTGCAGTCCTCTTCTCCATCATCCTCTATAGCCTCAACCTCTGCAGCAAAGTGGACAGCTTTCTTGTTCTTCCCCAACAAGAGATCCAACTTGGCTTGCACCTCTACAAGCTGACTGCTCTCTAGACTCCCAACTTGCTTCTGCCTTTCGTGCTCTGATAGCCCAGCGGTGTTGCTTGAAGCCAAGTTCTTGATGAGAGTTTGTGCATCATGTGGACTCCTAGTCATGAAGTTTCCATTGCTTGCAGAATTTAGAGCCATCTGATACCTCCAATCAACTCCTCTGAAGAATGTGCTAAGCAATTGGGCATCACTGAATCCGTGATGTGGACAATCTCTCTGGTAGTACTGAAAGCGAAGCCAAGCCTCCTTGAATGACTCTGAAGGCCCTTGAGAAAAGGTACTGATCCTGGTTCTCAGCTTCTCAGATCTCGCATCATCATAGAAATGGTTTAGAAAGGCATTCTTCGTCGCTTCCCAAGTAGTTAACGATCCTGGAGGAAGTTGCTTCAACCACCTAGCTGCTTCCCCATATATTATGAATGACTTAATTTCTACAAAGCAGGATTCGTTTTTATATTATATATGCATTATTTATAATATAACAATTGATAGCTTGCTGGTAAACATATAATAACAAAAAAAAACGTTATATTCGTATACCATAGCAATTTAAATTTGCCATGAAATAATGTTTTACAAAATAAATAAATGCTATAAAAAACTAAGTATACCATAGCAATTTACATTAGCAATGGAAATATGTTTTATATCATAATTAAACGCTATAGAAAACAAAGTATAGCAAATCTAGAAAGTTACAGTTCAGACATATATTATAGCACATCGTATGACTTATCGAATAATAAAGTTTTCAGATCAAGTAGAGTATTACATCATTAGGTAAAGCTATAGCAAAGTATATTACGGCATTAGAAAATTGCTATTGCAGGATGACATATCATAGCACGGATACTACAAGAAAATAGGTCGTTAGTCACTCCGGGAAGTATCACAAAAGAGTCACAAATGAGCCATTTGCGACTAATTAGCGACTCGGAAAATGGAGTGACAATAGTCGAATCGCTAATTTTTCGAGTCGCAAATGAGTCGCTAATTAGCGACTGCTCTGTGACATTCATCTCGAGTCGCTAATTTGCTACGAATATGTGTCTAACAAACATAGTCGTAAATTTGTGACTAATGAGGTACTAATATATGTAGTGGCTAGTTAGCCACTGTTTTGCCACTGTTTTGCCACTCTATTAAGATATAAGTTGGTGACAAATTAGTCTCAATGGTGTCACCTATTAGCCACCAAATGTCACTTGTTTAGTCAGTTCTTTGCTACTGATTTGGTACCAAATTGTTACTAATTTGAATCTAAATGTTGTTTTGAGAAGCTAAAATAGAAGAAGAAAAAGACTTAAATTAAAAGAAACCAAAGTAGTACTCAAGCTAAAACTTGACAAAACAAGATAAGAGTACCAAAAGAGTGTTACATATCAAGTTTGTTCAAATGAGAGTTACATAGAGAAGGAACTGAGAAGATATCCAACGGAACTGACAGTTAAGCTTGTATTCGTCAAGGAGATCAAACATTTTCTTCATCTCGGCTTTGTCTTCATTGTCTTTTGACTCTTTCCTCTTGTCTCCTCCCACAACCACCAAGTTGGCTAGCTCACGGAGGTGAGTGTACTTCCCGTACCACTCAAAACGTTAAAGATGAACTGATAGAGTAATCAAAAGCTTACATGTGCTCATCGTTCTCAACATCGCTGTAGAGAAGCTCCTCGATCTCAGGGTGGAATTTAGTCAATCTACGCTTCTCCTCGGTGTAAGGGAAGTAGACGCTCATATCATCCACCACCACCTGGATAAAAACAAATGGCAAGTAAAGAGTCAAACACGAAACTACCAAGCATTTCCTCCACAAAGACTTATGATAGATTTTACCTGGTTATAAGGAAACTTTGCAGCAAGATCACCACTAGGATGAAGCAAAATCTTAACATAGACCTTTTGCAACACGACAGAAATAAGAATCAGTGTAAAGCTTAAAACGAATGACCATTAAAAGAGTATAAATCATAATACCTGCAAATTCCAGTCATCACAATGGAACTTTTGTTTTTCAGTCTGGGGCATACAAAGTAGAGCAATAATCAGAATCGAATACCGACAAGTAAAAGATTCAAACAGATGTAGAATCAAGAATAGTTACATTATCATCATAGAATTTGCAAATACTGCAGAAATTTTCTCCCATGTGGACAACACAGTTGGGGCAAACTTGAGTTGCCTAAAAAAAACACGACCACAATTCAAACATTGAAACTACTGATTGGTAAATGATCATCATGGCTCATAAGACAAGTTATAATGATGAAAATTACTGACTGCACTGTATCACAAACAAGACAAATCACCTGCAAAAACAAGATGCAACAAATTAGGAAAATGCTAAGTTTTTTTTTTTTTGCTTATGAAAATGCTAAGTTGCGAAGAACAAATGCATATATATGACTCCATAAGAGGATAGATCGTACTTAGCCAATGGTAAAGACAAGACCAACAGTACAGATGGCCACAGTTAGTAACCACTGGATCCTTAGCCAAGTCCAAACATACGTAACAATCTAAACACAAAATCATAATCACAGGATAAGTAGACACAAAAGGAAACGTGAATTGCATAAGAGAGAGAACAAGAGATTACCCAAAAGAAATTTCAAGGCTTTTTCGATTTGCTTTCAGATTCGCATTCCTCCATTAACAAGCCAATCATGAATCTCTAAAAACCCTTTCGGTGAAACATAATCACGAAATAATCCCCAAAACTCCTAATTCGCAAAATCCCCAAATGAAAAACCCAAAATTGAGATTACAGTTGGAAAAGAAAACCCAAATCTCTCGTCTTTAAAACATGAAGGATTAGGGTTTTGATAAGATTAGGGTTTTGACAGAGATGAAGGATTAGGGTTATAGAGATGTAGAATCGAAGGGATTAGGGATGAAGAATGAAGGATTCAATGAAGGATTAAGGTTTTGACAGAGAGATTGAAGATTAGGGTTTCAGAGATTCGAAATCAAAAAGATTTCTTCTAAGAATTGAAGAAATCCAGAGAACAAAGAGAAAAAAGAGGTTACGTGGATGAAGAATCGAAGAACAGAGAGGGGATTTGAATGAATACATGAAAGATAAGATCTGAGAAGTCGAGAAATCGAAACACAAAAGAGATTATGAAAGAAAATGAGAGATGCGTCGACAATTGTTTTTAGATCTGAGAAGTGGTTTTTATGAGTTATAGGTGAAAATTTATTTGGGATTAGAGGGAAAAAAATAATTGGGCTTAGAGGGAAAATATTTAGATTTTATGAGTGAGAGGGAAACCAAATTTGGATGTAGAGGGAAAAAATTTGGGTAGATTTTTTAAAAAATTTTGGATCCAAAAATATAAGTAGCAAATGAAACTCTAAACCCTAAACATTTTAAACAAATTTTTTAAGCCATATGCCTTTAAATTAGTGTTTATGGTATATATGTTACAGAAAATTTGATTATTTAGACTAAACTAGTGATAATCTTTTGAATTCCAATTTTTAAAAACATTTGAACAAAGATTTGAATGAAAGAACAAGTAACATTACTTAAGATATGTTATGTAAGATGTAAACTTTAAAAAAACTTATTTTGACAATATCTTTAATGAAACCAAATTACTTGGACAAGTATTAATGTAACTAGTAATTGAATCTAGGTAGAAACTTAAACTTAATCTATTTCTAATATCTTTTTGATGAATTTTTGAAAATCATACTGATTAGTCACAAATCAGTAGCAATGTAGTCGTAATTTGGTGACTGTTTTACGACTCGTGGGTAACGAGTCACTAATTTGCGACTAATTTGTGACTAATTTGCGACTCAGTCACAAGCCTATACCCTAAACCCTAAAAATTTGGATCAACCACAAAAACCATATTCCTTTCCAATCAATTTCCAATGTATTTCTTCATTATTTGTTTGGTTTTATTCATTTAAACATTAGTAATCAAAAATGTAGAATAATTTTCAAAAAAATGAAATGGAAGAGTTTAGTTATATAGGTTTTGATGTTGATAAGAAAGCATTTGTGATGCAAAATTTTTAGGAAACTCTTTTTTTGTTTTTTTACTTCTACTATGTATTTACTACACACTTATTACTTGAATAAGATGTAAATACAAAACTAACTTATATAGATTTACATTATGGTGTTTAATTTCCCAAAAACATACATGTAGTGGGTATTGAGTCGCAACAGAGTGGCTAATTTGCGACTCCTAAGTTACTATAATACGCGAAACCCTGAAATGTTGGAAAGTAGTGGCTAATTAATGACTCTTTTGCGACTCAGTTACAAGTGGCTAATTTGTGACTCCGTTGGGTGTCACTAAGGAGTCGCTAATTTGTGACTCTGGTGTCAGTCGCTACGGAGTCGTATATTTGTGACTCTTATGCGACTCCACCAAAACATACCAATCGTTGTCGCAGATTAGTCACAAATTTGTGACTGGTTAACGACTACGGAATGGAGTCGCAAATGAGCAACTAATTTGTGACTCCGTCAAAAAGAGTCACGCTTTAGTCACAAAAGAGTCACAAATGAGTCGCAAAACTTTGTGATTAACTTGCCACTCGGTAATTCGAGTCACTAACGACCTGTTTTCTTATAGTGGGATTATGGATTGTCAAAATAACAACAACTGTTAGTTATTGCTATTATATAACTACCTATTACAACATGCCAAAATAACGCTATCATATGGGTCGCACCTACCATAGCAGCGGCGAACACATCATTATTTAAAACGCAATATATTAGTTACTATAGCTTTTTTCTACGCTAACAATGTAGACTTTTTTGTAGTGTGTCTAGGTGACCGAGGCGATTATGCCATAGTGTGAAATCATCTGGATTTCTTTTAATTATTAGATGCGATTCGATTGCACTTATATGAGTATGATGCAATACTGAAGGAAGTTTTGGAATTTTTCCAGTACAAGCCTTTTTCAGATTTATCGGAAGTTATGTACATATATTTCTTTTGATTCTTAGTTGCAGACTGTGTATCATATCCTTGTAGTTATATGTCTTTGAAACTCAAAAAAATTCCTTTTAGAATTCTGAGAGTATAAGGCATTATTTATGGAAAATTTGGTTCCATTAGGCAACATAAATGTGGCTTTACCATTTCCTTTAACATGGTTTGTAGGACCTTATATTCTATTAACAATAATATTTGTCAGTTTTAAGTTAGAGAGATATCTCTTGTCTTTCAGAATAGTGTGTGTTGTACCACTATCTGGTATACAAACTTCTCGAACCATTTCCTTGCGTGTTGTTTCATCCATTTCTGTAAGCAAGAAAACATTAAATTACAAAAAGTAAATATCATTCATAAAAGATAAAACACAGAATAATTATACATTAGTTTGTTGTGTCAAAACAATATTATTTTTCAAACAACCGAAAAACATAATATTATAGATGGTATATCTAGAGATTATTCAGTAGTCTTATTGCAAGCATTTTAGTTATCCGCAAAAGTGGTCTCATCAAAATCATCTGCAAAGTCGGGAGAATCGAGGTATGATGTACCCTCAAAGTGTTCCGCAAGGTTCACTTCTTTCCCTTTGCCTTTGGTAGACTCTTTGTACAGCTTGCAGAGATGCTCGGGAGTTCGACATACACTGGACCAATGTCCTTTGGATCCGCACCGCATCTGTAACAGATATTATCACGCTTCTGCGCGGTTGTCTCTTAAGTCTCTTTTTCCTTTAGGGGGTTTGTTCGAAACAAACCCATTGGAAAGACTTTCTCCCTTCTGAACTGTAATTTCTTCTACGTCCGCAATTGAATCTGTGGCCACGGCCCCGATAGGTTTGATTTGTCTTCTCCGGATTTTTCACAATTGTTGCATTCACTTCTGGAAATGCTTTGGCTCCCATAGGCTGGGAGTTGTGATTTTTTAGGAGGAGCTCATTGTTTTTCTCTGCGATTATGAGCTTGAAGGATTAACTCAAAGAACCTTTTTTATCCGCAATTTCTATACACTGCTCGAAGGACACTGTGTTCTTTGTGGAACATGAGGTATGTCTTCTCGAGCATTTCTGCTTCGGTGACAGGTTTACCACAAAATTTTAATTGTGATACAATCCTCAACATTGCGGAGTTATACTCCTCCAGTTTCTTAAAATCTTGAAACCTCAGGTTTTCCACTCCTCCATCGCATGAGGGAGATTTATTTCCCTCTTATTATCAAACATTTATTTCAGAGCTTTCCACAGCTCTACTGGGTCTTTAATGTGCAAATAATCATGCGTTACGTTTCCATCAAAATGTTTCCCCACAAATATTATTGCTTTTGCCTTAGCTTGGGCGGATGATTCATTTTCTTCTTTGATGGTGTCGGATAAATTTTTCGCTTCCATATAGAGTTCAGCATCAGTTGTCCACGCTAAGTAGTTAGCTCCAGTAATTTTGAGAACTGCGAACTTAAGCTTCTCAACGTTGGCTATTTGAATTCTAAAAACAAGATCGAAAAATATTATTATTTTAGAATCTGTTTACATTAATGGTAACAGCAACTACAGAAAGCATTATTACATAAAAAAAGTAAACCAAGACTTAAGATAAACTCTTCGGGAGTAAATTCTCCAACGAAGAGACCATAAATAGAAGTAAGAATTACAATGATAATAAAAATCAAAAACCAGCAAAACATTTTTCTTACAAAATGAAAACTAAAGAATTTTTTTTCGTAAAAGTGTTTGGGAGAAGATAAAATGTTGAGTGATTTGAAAAAGTGAAAAATATGAGCATATTTATAGATTGAAAAACATTGTTCATAGCCGTTTAAAAGTAGATAAATTTTTAAATTTTTCTTTTTGACCGTTGGTGGAAAAAGATTAATGGAAAAAATTAATTTGCAGAACATTAATGAATTTTTAGTTAAATTTACCAGATAAAAGATTTATATACAGGGGATTGAACCTCCTTATATAGGTAATCAAAATATAAGTTTTTTTTAACAATAATATTATGGTGATGGAGTCAGCCATGTTAACAATAAATAAATTATGGTGACGGAGTCTTTCATATTGGAATATTAAATAAATTATGGTGACAAAGTCATCCATATTATAACAATAAATAAATTATGGTGATAAGTCATCCATATTAGAAAAGTAAATAAATTATGGTGACAGGGTCATCCAATATAATGATAAATAAATTATGGTGACAGAGTCATCCATATTAGAGCAGTAAATAAATTATGGTGATGGAATCATCCATTGTTGAACAATAAATAAATTATGTGGCGGCTTGGCCGCGCCTTTTTAAAATTTATGGCATAATAACAATAAAATAAAATTAATAGCGGTGCTTTAGACAACCACTGAAAAATAATATATTATGGAGATGATATACCGTCCATTATAATATTATACAATATAATTATTATTTATTTATTTATCATAAACGTAGAGTGATCGTACTGATAACGTGTTATAAAAAGAATGAGGATTTATCATGACGATAAATATAATTAAAGAATAAAAATTTATACGCGGTGTAAATCGAGATATTGAAAAATGAGAAGAAGAGCGAGAGAGAATGATTTTGTGACGCCCCGTTCCCCGATCACTTTGAGCCCTAGGTCTCGCGCCCTAACTTGCAACACAAGAAACACATGTACACACTGAAAAAGGGAAAAAAGGGTGAGCAATTCCAGGGAGAATTACTCAGTGAGGGAGATCAAGCCTACCCACATGATCCATATTAAACAATAATATAATTTAATGAAACATATATACTAAGCCTAAAAATAGTCAAGCAACATTCAAACTAACAACTATCAAGATATCAACATAGCATACATCACATACTTATCATCACACATATCACATCTTAAATGCTGAAGCACATATCATATATCTTGACCGAAGTCCATGAAACAACTTGGGGCTGGCCGTCACCTCGAAATGTCGTACGCCACCCTTTATAGCTCGTCAGCCGTGAACGGGCTTCAGCGGGATCGCTATGTCACACGCTCTCAGTCCGGCTACACACTTCCTCACACATTATATATCATATATTACATATTAACTTATCACATAACATAATTTCAACTTAACATTTCATTCATCACATCAATCACTATTCCTAGACAAAGCATACATGCTCACCAAATCATATCATTGCATAAAATGAATCCACAAATCCCAACCCTCACCTTAGCCTTAAGGTGTCCGGAGACTCTACAACTGCACTTTGAAAATAATGGTTGAAAACAGCGTCTCAAATCTGCGTTTAAGAAATAATGTTTAACGTTCCATTATTAAACTTCCTATCATGATTATTCGGTTCGACCAAAACTGTACCAGCCAGACTAAACCAATAATAACTTTTTACCCGTACCTTAGATAAATACAAACTTGATATCTCTGGAACCCTAAGAGTTGGGGCTTTCCAACGATATCCTGATCGTAATCTGGTTCCTTACAGAACGACGGGAAAGCAGCTCGCAAATTCACTGATCTGATTTGACAATAGAACCCAATTTCAGAACAGAGATTAAGCCAATTTTTAAATACGAATTGCGGCTAGACCCTACCTCCGAATTCAAATCCAAAAGATGTTCCAGAAACTAGAGTCCGAGGTCTTTCTAGAGATACTAACATCACGATCTAGTTCCATCTGAGTCGCCGGGAAACTGGCCTCAAAGAAGCTACTCGAAACTGATGATTAATTTCGGATTATGATAAAGGACAAGGGTGGCTGGAGATAATTCTGATCATACTCCTCAATTTCATGCATATAAAGGTAAGTTTAGGTTTAGGGTTTTTATTTAGCATTTGAAACACAAGATACGGGCTTTTTATGGGCTTAAGAAACAAAATAATTGGTTTTGTCCACTTAAACATTTACAATGACTACCCAATCAACCCAAAACAAATCCATTATGCATAAAATTCTCCCCCACTTAAATTGGATTCGTCCTCGAATCCTTGTTGTGAACTGATTTGGCTCGGTTTCTACAAAGCCACCACTAGCTTCTGCGTTGCCATCACCTGCGTTGCGATTGTTCAAATCCTGATAGCTGGCTTTTCGTTTTCCTGCGTTGTGACGGTTCAGTGTCCAATGCTCGTCTATATAAATTGAGTTCCATCCTTCCTTCAACACTTTTCGTCTTCGCTTCCGAATTTCAGGTAGTTCTCTCATCCTTCTCTCTAAATTTTCTCTAGGATTTTTTTAGTTCACGTCACATCGAGATCACTTCACATCATCGCCGAGCAGAAATAACATCTTCCTTGGGTTCCAATCGGATGCTCTTGTCCATCGTAATATTCGTGCTCGCGGGTAAGACGACGAGGAGGCTTCTTCTGCTTCTTCAATAAATTCCAACTATCGATCTGATCAGGATACTCGAGATGATGAAGCTAGTCAGTCTGGTCGGGGGGTTATTCCTGAGCATAGCGTCATGCCGACTATACCTGATTGCAAGAAACCTTCGAGTAGCCGAGATCTGTAAACCGCACAGGCTTCCAAGAAGGCGACAGCTCGGAAAGCAAGAGAAAAGAAAGAAAATAGGAAGAATTAGTTGGCTACACTTGCTTTGGTTCCGGTTTTCCGTTCGGGACCCGAGATCTGTCCCCATATAAAATTGAGACCTCATGACGATCTCCCCTCTAAATTAGACATCAAGCAGATCAGGGTGTTGAGCCTCGGAAGGGACTGGTCTAGTGTTGGTTTTATGGCTCCCACATCCGACCAACGACCGTGGAATCCTCCTAAAGGATTCATTTGACTTTATGAATGCTTCTACACTGGTGGTGGCCTCGAATTTCCGATTCCACTGGTTCTCCTCGAGTACTGTGCTCGCCGCAAAGTTTCTCCGTCTCAGCTAACCAACGCGGGTTATCGAAATTTGATCTCAGTTCTAACCATGGCTGCTGAGCTCGAAACAGCGATTACCTGTGATCTTATTGAGGAGGTTGTCAATGATATACTCCATATTTTACCCATTTTACTATCTATATTAATGCTTTTTCTACTAAAGAGGTAGTGTTTTCTCGTATTTGTTGTTTTAGAGTCTTAACAGGGAAAATACTCAAAAATGAGCAAAAGAGCTTAAAGAGGTGTATTCTACGCTAAAACAAGTTTTACAAGCCAAAGACTTAGTCGAAGCCAAAGATTTATCAAGTTATCACATTTTATCAAGTTGGACAGAATTGAAGAGTCTGAAGTTTAACCACAGACGGAGGATCAAACAAACTTGTAATTTGATGAAACTTGACTAAG
The DNA here is from genome assembly GCA_963576765.1 of Draba incana. Classification (NCBI taxonomy): domain Eukaryota; kingdom Viridiplantae; phylum Streptophyta; class Magnoliopsida; order Brassicales; family Brassicaceae; genus Draba; species Draba incana. The sequence goes on along the minus strand of OY755212.1, from coordinate 19,170,910 downwards.
CAGAATATCTTTGAGTCAGCTTTCTAATGGACTTGGAATTATCTCATTTGGAGATGTGAGCAAGAAGATACACTCGAATTACTAAAGACATGTCAAACTGCCTCGAAAATAAAGCAGGTGCAGAAACAACCCAGACACAGTACATGCTCGTGGTCCGGTGCCATGGACTGTTGCTAGAGCACAAAAATCCACCTTTTTCCCAGACACTGGACACGTGATTTTTTCCGGTGTGGGTGCTCCATATTTGAGCAGTTTTCGACTAAAAAGACGTTTTAGCCCAGAACGAAGCCCTAAAAGACCCTAGACCTATATATACTTGTTTTTAGCCTCTTATTTAAGGATGTGCCAAAATAATAAACACTTTTATCATAGAGAAACAGCCACCGCGTCCCTTTGGGGATTTATCATTAGATTTGAGTTTCAAGAGCTTCTGGTGGATGATCTCGCTTTGTAATTCGATATATAGAAGAATCATTCAACGTTTACTCTTTAATTCAAGTTTATTTATCATGAATTAAATATCTCTTTGCATTGTTTTGTGCACCTTGTTTGAGTAGTTTTGTTTGTTAGGTTATAGGAAAATCAATGAGTTCATGAATTGTTAACTTTTGTCGAAATAATTAGGGATGTTATACTTGTTCTTCATCTTTACTTGAGCGTAATGCCGTGTGATTTTTTGATCAATTAGCATCAGATCTTGGGTTTAATATACTCTCCCAAAACTTGTATATTGCTTGAACTAGTATTTGATGAGTAATGCGTCATAACAATTCGGAAGGTTAGTTATGGAGTATTATGAACAATTGAATCTTAATCTTATTGCGTGTTTTCAGTTTGTAACAACCATCGAAAGTTGAGTCTATTAGGGTATTAAAGCATAGTAATTGGAGCCACGAAAGTGGAAAGATTATATCTTAGTGATTTGAGTTATAGAAAAAATTCCCGGAATTTCGATATATTGTTTAATGATTTGTTTCCTCTGCGACAAACCTATTTGCCTAACGTTTGTTTAATTTGAATTTCAACCATCTTTATTGCTTAGTTTCGTGACCTTAAAATCAAAATCTCTTATTTTGTTTTAGCTTGATTTGATTCTAATAAACTTGTAGTACAATAACTATGTCCTTGTGGATTCGATCCCATCTATACGATTGTGATTGATGTGCACTTGCAGTTGTTTAATTGGGTTAAAATTAAACCTCATTAGTCAACATAACTCGGATAGAGGACGTTGACTCTGGTCGGTATCAAGTCAAGATAAAGCCGAAGTGCTCGATTTTGAAGGGATTCCCGAGTAAACCCAAGCATTGGTGGGACAAATATTTCTTCGTCAAGATTAACGAGGCCTCGATTAACAAATCGGTACGACTTTCCTGAATATCCTAGTTACCGGGCTGATCTTTTTTCTTCATTTCAGAGATAACAAGTCTAGAGCTTTGAGAATCTTTACGGAGGATCCAAAGAGCGTGATCGAGCGTGTATTGGATTTGGGAGAGCAGCCTTGGGTGAATTTGTAAACCTTCAGATTTGCCGGTGTTATACACGCATTATTTCAGGGCAAGCTTTGTCTCTGATTCATTTTATATGCGCATTTATGCTCGATGCTCAATTTCTCATGTTTTTTTTTCTTTGTCTATTATTAGGCAAACCTTAGGCTCTGTTCTATTCCTTCAAGACACATTCTTCTCCTCTTCGCAAGAAGAGAAACGCTTCGTCAACGAAAACAGTCATGCAAAAGATAAACATCGTTCAGCCTCCGTCACCCGACTCAAGCCCTCGACCCGAGAAACATATGCAACTCGATGTGAGCAGGGCTCAGAAGGCCGTTGGGAAAAGGTCACGAGCCTCTTCGAACAAACAGGAGCTGCCTCTTCCCCCTTCTGATGCAACTGATATGATCATTGAACAGATGCTCCAGAAAACATAGAAACGGTCCTGTACCAGGGGGACTCCCATTGCTCGACATATAAAGAGGTCAAAAAGGGAGAAAATACTGAAGAAGAGGGCAAAGAAGACTAGAGAGCTAGCCCAGCAGGTGTCCAAGCACCAAGAGGAGCAAGTTCCCAAGGGGGAGAACGACGAAAAGGCTTGTGACCTGGAGGGAGTCAACGAGGAGCAGGAGGAAGAGTTTGGCGAATGGGTTGTCGAGGACCCGGAAGTCGAAACGATGCCCAATGCAGATCTAGAGGAAGAGGCTGAAGGGATAGGTGTCGAGGATCCAAGAGGAGAAGTAGCACTTGACAAGTACAAATTTGACTACAACTTCAGGGGGCATGGGAAGCATATTTTGCATGTCCCGATGGAGTGTGTGAGGCTTGTCAACACCGTCCAAGGGGACAGGGAATTACCTAACACCCCGATCGAGGACCTCCTCGACCAGCAAAGTTATGTCAATGTTTCCTCGAACATCGTTGCCGTAAGTAAAGTTTTTCTGATCCTTTATGCCTTCCTTTTATCTTACTGCTGAATTTCAATGCTTTTCGTCTTAATAGACCATGTCCGATATGAACTATGTGGCGTCAGTTTAACAACGCAATGTTGAAGAACCATAGGTTGGTCGGACAGAAAAAGGAAGCTTCCGCGGAGATCCAATGCCTTGGGGAGGAAAACGAGGCTCTGAAGGAGGAGAATGAGTCTCTGAAGAGTCAGGTCTGTCCGGGGGACGAGGTCGAGGTTTTGAAGGGGAAAGTTGAAAGACTGGATGGATATCTGATGTAACCCTATTTAGACCTATTTTAGCTAGTATTTTATGTAGCTTGATCAGATTATGGCGTACAACTCGGCTTCGACCCACTTGGTCAAGTAGTCGGTGATGACAATCACGTATCTCTTTTGTCTAAACTTTGGGAAAGGACTGATGATATCCATTGCCCACCGCATGAATGAGTAGCTTGCTGTCCTAGTTATTAACGGCTCTGTTGGGGACTTGAGCATCGGTCCATGTCTCTGACACTTCTCGCAACATTGAGCATGATCGGTGCAGTCTTTGAGCATAGTCGGCCAGAACTAGCCGAGCTTCTTGATTTTAAGCGCAAGGGTCCATCCGCCTGAATGGTTTTCACCGCCTCCTTCGTGTGTTTCAACGATGATAGCTTTTACTTTCCCCTCAGCATTACAGCTCAGCAAAGCCCCAGCTGCACTCTATCTATAGAGCTTGTTCTCGATCAGTACATAGTGAGCTGCTCGATTTCGAAGTCTGCGAGCGGCCTACTTGTCGGCTGGAACTTCACCGTGTTAGATGTAAGCAATGATCTGTTTTCTCTAGTCAAGACTGGTGCTCTGACATGGGGGCAAGATTTCTTCTAGGGGTAGGGGTCCATCCTCATCGTCGTTGATGATGATCATTACTCTATTCATACCCCTCAGGAGGGATATACTCGGATCGGAGATGGTTTTAATTGGGATCACCCTGCTCAAGTCAGATGTTGACCTTGAAACAAATGATGCAAGTTCGTCTGCAGCGGTGTTTTCTGCTCAACAAATTTGGGTGATCTTAAAACTATCAAGGTTCCACATAATTAGATTGCTAGCGAGTCTCTGGTACGCCTCCATGCATTTGTTCCTTGTGTCATAATCACCATTGAGCTGGTTGGTGACGAGCTGAGAGTCACTTGTTAACTAGTCGAATGAAAGCAATAAGGGCTTCCCATTCAGCTTTGTTGTTTGAGGCAAGGAAGTCTAAACGTAATGACTGCTCGAGAATCTCGCCAGTCGGAGAGACGAGTCAGATTTCTATACATGATCCTTAGCGTGACACCAAACCATCAATGTGGAGACTCCATTCTGGATGTAGTTCGGTAAGAAAATCTACTAGAACTTGCGACTTGGTGCACGTCCGGTTTCTAAATTTGATATCATACTCGCTGAGTTTAATTACCCACTTCGCCATTCTTCCTGACTGGCTCGGGCTATGAAGGATGGTTTGGAGGGGCTGGGATGACATGACTGCGATGGTGTGGGATTGGAAGTATGGGTGTAGCTTCTGAGCTGACACGACAACCGCCAGAGCTAACTTCTCAAGTATCGGATACCGAGACTCTGTACTATCAAGAGATTTACTGATGTAGAAGATTGGTTTCTAATCTCCTCGGTCCTCCTGAACTAGGACGCCACTGATAGCTGCGTAAGTTACAGAGAGTCTCTCCCTGCTCAGGCTTCGACAGGACCTGGGGAGTGGTTAGATTCGCCCTGAGTTCTTTAATGGCTATCTCGCATTTGTTATCCCAGATGAAAGCCTTGTTTCTGCGCAACAATTGGTAGAAAGGGAGGCTTCAATCGGTGGAGCGTGAGATGAACCGGTTAAGGGCAGCTATTCGGACGGTTAAGCATTGGACTTCTCTTTTGTTCTTCAGGGAAGGGAGGTCCATGATTGCTGTTATCTACTTTGGTTTGGCTTCGATCATGTGCTGGGTCACAACGTAACCTAGGAACTCCCCCGAGGTGACTCCGAAGGTGCACTTAGTTGGATTTTACTTCATGCTGTAGTGGTTTAGGATTTTGAAGCAGTCCTCGAGGTGGCCAACGTGGTCATTGGCTTTTTCTGACTTGACCAACATGTCATCGATGTAAACCGCTATCGTGTCCCCGAGCTGATCAACAAACATCTTGTTGACTAAGCGTTTATAGGTTGCTCCTGCATTCTTCAATCTAAACGGCATGACGCGATAAATGTACATTCCTCGGTTGGTAATAAAAGCTGTTTTTTTGTGGTAATCCGGGTGCATCACTATCTGGTTGTATCCTGATAAGGTGTTCATGAATGAGAGCAGCTCGTTTCCTGTTGTTGCTTCGACAACACGGTCAATGTATGGGAGTGGGAAACCATCCTTCGGACATGCCTTATTGAGATTTGTGAAATTGACGCATACTCGCCTTTTCATGTTCTTTTTTCTTGACGACCACCGGGTTAGCCTGCCATTTGGGGTATTAGACATCCGTGATTGAACTTGCCTCGAGTAGCTTGTACTTCCTTGTTTATGGCCCAAGACCACTTGAATCCGAGCTTCTGCCGCTTCTACTAGATCGGTTTGTACATTGGATCAATTTGTGTTTTATAGGCTCTGAAAGCTCAGCTCCGATGCCAACGCAACGATCGAGGCATGCTGGATCGGCATTAACCTAGGTTGTGAGCTCTTGCCTTGGTTCCAAAGAATTTGGCTCCTCGGGAGAGCTGATGTGGAGGTTCACCATACGCAATTGCTTTTCGGCTATGAAGGAAGTTCGAGCAATTCTTTGATTTCCTCACTTCTAGAAACTCCCCCAGCGTACACCATCACCTTTATCGAGCTGATCGTCATCGTGGTGACTCCGTCAAAACTGGTGAGGGTTCTGATGCTCGGTTCGATTCGTTTATCATGGATATCCATCTTCTTAAGCGCTTCCTTGAAGAAAAGATCGACCGAGCTTCTCGTGTCGATTAGTATTCTGGTTACCTCGCAGTCTTCAATTTTTAACTTGATGACAAGTGGATCATTATGTGGCATAGCGAGGTTCTTTGTATCAGAATCTTTTGAAGCAACCTCGGTCGGTTATTGCCTTCTTCTCGTGCTGCTTGAGGGATCGGATTGAGTCATGAGCCATGTGGAATCCTTGTTTACGGCACTGACCGCACCCTTCTCATTTGATGTTCGCTTCAAAGGAAGCGGAAGGTCGACGTTGTTGTTCGGTCGTTGCTCGTTTATTTCGATGGCTTCCTCTGGTTTCTTCTTCTCACCACGATCGGGTGGTGGTGCGACTTTGACAGCTTGAGACTGCAAAAGAAGCAAGTCTTTGAGTTATCGGCATTGCGAGGTTGAATGGTCGTAGTTCTGGTGGAATTCACAGTAAGACTAGCTTCCGGTCGACTCTTTGGATTCCTGGCCGCGCTGATACTTGTTCCATTGTTTCTGTGGAACGCTCGGGTTACTACTGACCACGTTGGTAGATAACTTTTTCTTATAATCCTGATCGAAATGTTGTCGAGGTTCTTGAACAAATTCCTCGACTGCTTCCTTAGACTTGGCTTTGGATACGAGGGGTTTTGCCGGGGAATGTATCTTCGATTGATCGACTCGGTCCTTCTCGAGTCTGACGTAATCGACTTAACGGTGACTCGGTCCTCAAATCAACGCATGAGGATTCCCATGAGCTGGGTGTAGTCCAACTGAATCTCGGGAATATGAGCCAGAGAAGGCATGGATTGCTTGGTCTGAGCTTTGGCGGAAGTTTGGTTGTTTTCCTGATGCGGATCGGGACGAGCGTTCCCTAGGCCCTACACTTGGCTCAGCCGGGCGACGAGGGTATGCCATAGATTGGCAGAGTGTCTGCCTTAGATCAGCAGGCTCCTCGAGTCTCTCGAAGACTGAAACTGGGTTGTTATTCCCCGCGAGATCATGATGTTCCTGTTCGGAAACAAGAGTCGCTTCTCGGGCCACCAGAGTGTTTTTGCTCCAAGCGTTTGTTTCTGCTGATAGATCCATTCTTTGCGTAAAAAAATTATATGTAGTCCCCCTATCTGGCGCGCCAAATGTTTAACTCGAGTGTGAGCTCTTCATTAAATTTGTATGAGGTCAAGATTCTTGTTAAATAGAATGGAAGGCTGCTCGGAAAAATAAGAAAGAGTGTGCTCGGAAACTAGCTTGGTCGCGACACCTGCTTGGTAACAATCGGTTTGTTGTTCCGAGTGGGTGTTAGAGGAAATGATTATGCTAATTACCGAGCAGAGCGGATGTAAATACGGAAAATGAAAAGAAATATCAATGTACTTGTATGAAAAAGTGTAGTATTAGAGCATGAGTTGTACAAAGAATATTATACAACTGTATATAGTACAAGTATATAGGGTTCCATGCACATATGGTTACATTCTAACCACATATTATCATAAAGTAACTTTATGTGCATAAAGTAAACACACTTGGTTAATTAATGTAATTGAGTTGGACATTTTCTTTTTATAGGCCAAAAGTTGGATTTAGGTAAATACCCAAATCCATATGTAACATGTCTCGTCGGGATATTGCTTCCAAATGGATTAGAAGATTGAAGGAAATGTGTCTCTTTGAAATTCGGAAATACCCATTTTTTTTTTGTCGGCCAATATATAATATCCATATTTTGTAACAAAGAGGTATTCGGAAAACAACTTGGAAGGGAGGAAAAGTAAACCAATAACTTTTTATTCAAACGTTATCATTAGTGTATTTTGTCAATTACCGTGTGAGAAGTAAATAATTTTTTTTTTTTTTTGTGTCTATATGAAACATGAAATTCATAGAGTCCGGTATTTTCTTCCTTTATTTCAACATAATGTTGGTTTTCTTAAGTTTGATTTGTGGGGAAACGATAGTTAGTGTCGAGGGACCAACATCGACTATTCAACATTATGTAGTTTATACCAAGACTTTTGACTCTCCCAAGTCGTTGCTACTGTATGGAGAGTCCTATACATATTGAGCTATTCACTTCTTTTTTCTAGAAAAAAAAATATATGAAAAGATCATTCATCAGACAGATCTTGCAAAAAACCATGATGCGTTTGTATAGTTGCTTCTTCTACTGCTGCAATTATTTTCCAACAAAGCAGATTCTCAGAGTGCAGAAGGAGAGTTTGGCTTCAATGACTACTTGTACGACAGTTATGGAACTGCCAATATTGACTCCAACGGCTTAGTGGAGCTAACAAATACGACCGTTGAAAAAATTGGTCAAGTTTTCTACAACTCACCGGTTCGGTTCAAGAACTCAACACACGGTACCGTTTCATCTTTCTCAACCACCTTTGTTTTCGCTATAGTCTCTCAGATTCAAATACTTAGTGGCCATGGGATTGCTTTTGCCATTTTTCCTACCAAAGGCTTGCCCTATAATTCTCCTTCACAATATTTGGGTCTCTTTAATATCACAAACAATGGAAATTTTTCTAATCATGTTGTAGCAGTTGAGTTTGATACAATCCTAAGCACATAATTTAATGACATAAATGATAACCATGTTGGTATCGACATCAATAGCTTGGTATCGGAGAAAGTCTCTCGAGCAGGCTATTACGAAGACGATGACACTTTCAAAAACATATCTCTTATAAGCCGAAAACCGATACAAGCATGGGTTGAATATGATTCTTCAAGGAAACAACTTGATGTCACACTGCATCCTCTTCATGCCTCATAACCAAAGATTCCATTGATTTCTTTAACCAGAGATTTGTCGCTTTATCTCCACGAGTTTATGTACGTTGGCTTCACTTCATCCACAGGCTCTGTTCTTTCAGCTCACTATATTCTTGGTTGGACCTTCAAGCACAATGGGAAAGCCTCAAATATAGATCCATCTCGTCTTCCTAAACTTCCTATTCTATATCAAGAAGAATCTCGGAGTAGTCTGCGAAAAATCTTGGCTATAACTTTGAGTCTTACCGGCTTCGTAGTCCTCGTCTTCTTGACCATAAGTTTCATGCTTTTGTTGAAAAGGAAGAAGTTAATGGAAATTCATGAAGACTGGGAGGTTGAGTTTGGTCCACATAGGTTTGCGTACAAGGATCTTTACATTGCTACAAAGGGTTTCAAGAACAGTGAGCTTCTTGGTAAAGGAGGGTTTGGAAAAGTCTACAAAGGTACATTATTAAACTCTAATATGGACATTGCGGTCAAGAAAGTTTCTCATGATTCGAGACAAGGAATGAGAGAGTTTATCGCCGAGGTTGCGACTATTGGCCGTCTCAGACATCCTAATCTAGTTCGGCTTCTTGGTTACTGCAGATGCATAGGCAAACTATATTTAGTCTACGACTGTATGCCAAAAGGCAGTCTTGATAAGTTCCTCTACCATCAACCGGAACAGAGTCTTGATTGGTCACAAAGATTCAAGATCATCAAAGACGTAGCTTCTGCTCTCTGTTATTTACATCAACAATGGGTTCAAGTTATTATTCACAGGGGACATTAAGCCAGCAAACATTCTTCTTGATGAATCAATGAACGCAAAGCTCGATGATTTCGGTCTCGTGAAGCTCTGTGATCATGGGTTTGATCCGCAAACCTCTAATGTGGCGGGAACGTTTGGGTACATCTCACCGAAGCTCTCAAGAACAGGAAAAGCAAGCATAAGCTCTGATGTATTCGCATTTGGAGTAATCATGTTAGAGATTACTTTTGGGGAAAGACCTGTCTTGCCACGAGCATGTTCGCTGAGAGAGATGGTTCTTACGAATTGGGATCTAGATTGTTGGGAAATGATAATTGCAAGTGGTCGACGAGAGTGTTAGGCATGATGGTAATTACCTAGAGGAGCAAGTAATACTGATTCTGAAACTCAGCTTGCTCTGTTCACATCCGGTTGCAGCCATGAGACCAAGCATGTCGAGCGTCATTCAGTTCTTGGATGGTGTAGCTCAGCTGCCTAACAACTTGTTTGACATTGTGAAAGCTCGAGAAAACGTTGGAGCAATTGGAGCCACTGGTGAAGAAGTTGCTGAGTCTCTTGCTCAGCCCAGTTCGGTGGCTACGTTGACATTTACAGAACCATTTGTCTCACATGGACGTTAAAGGATCAAAACGACAGAATCATCTTCTTTCTTGACGTCAAATAAAGCAAACTCCAGTTCTATAAATAATGTGTTTGCAAGACTAGTGTATAATTACTATTTAGCTGCGAAAATATAGATGATGAGTGAATATATTTTCATCTGAACCAAAGTTAAAGCCAATGTTTTCATTGAGAGATTATTCTTTCATGTGTTTGATTTTCATCTTCTATAACGTTCAGTTTAGAAAGTCTTCGTTTTCAATCGGGGTTTTCGACTTGGTGTTTCAGTAAGTTACAGTTAACCCGAAATTTCAAAGTACGCAAATGGAAAAGGAAATAAGGAATTGTTATATAAAAGGAAATCCAGAAGACAAATTGATATGACCAGAAAAATCTTAAGCAGAAGCAAATGTTTTAAAACAAAGTATAGATAAGGATGATGATGACAATGATTTTACATGTAAAGGCCTTCAGGGACACCTTCCTTATTCTTGATCATAACCCTTGTGGGAGGTGGATTCACACAATTGAATTTGTAAGGTTCTTGGAATAGTAGAAAGCTTCTATGTTAGAAAACACAAGACAAAGATCCAAAGATGGTTTTTTTATTAGCCAGAAGGCTGTAAGTAGAATAGTACAGAGCTTTTGTAAAGAGTTTTCGATCCTCTTCTGGGTGAATACAATGAGCTATTATAGCTTTCATAATCTAGGTTAAGTGCTAGATATGGGTCTGGCCCATTAAGCTATAAATAGCTTTTAGGCTCATTAAGCCATAAATAGCTTTTAGGCCCATAATATCATTATGCCCATTTAAACATGGATCTAATTTTATTATGGGCCTAATTACAAATTGAGCCCTTTTAAGCCTGTTTAGGATTTCTTCTAGATTTTTGCATAATCGTTCTTGTCGTTACATCAATCTCCTAGGGGTGGAATCCGACCCCTACAGTTAGCCCCCCAGCATGATAGTATCGAGTTAGATGATGCCAAGGTATAAGCTGTTGAAGTTTGAGATTGATGTGATGGACTGTGAAGGAGCCAGACGTTGACGTCTTGTCATCGAACTCGAGAAGTTTCAGATATTCCATGTTTAGCCGATGCTATCGTGTTTTCCTGACTTACATCTTTTGTTAAGAATGAGCCCAGTGGGCTGATGAGACTAATGGACTTTGCTTTGTTGATTTTTGAAGCCCGTTAGAAGAATATCTGGAATATTTCCTGAAAATCTACTAGTATAAATAGACCCTTCGCAGGTTTATTTTTTTTTATCAATCGACTTTTTATGCAGTAAAGAGGTAAAAATCGAAACCCTTTTTTTTGTCCTCTAGCGAAATTAGGGTTTTTTTTTTAATTTTTTTTTTTTTGTGTCTTCTTCCTCATCTTCGGTTTGCCGCCGTCGGAGCTTCGCTGGAATCTTCCTACGGTCACCGGAACTCGCAGCCGTGGTCTTCAATCGTCGCAGCAGACACGCGGCCACGAAGCCACGAACTAGATGGAGATGGCGGTGGCTCTGCGTTTCTTCTCCTGTGCCGTCGCCGCTGCACCTGCCGCCATCGATCTGCTCCTTTCTTTGCCGGATACGTGACTCAGATCGGCCGTCATCGCGCCTTCGTAAAGATCGATGCTCGAGTCGTCGGGATCCACTGTTCGTGCCGTCAGAATTCACTGTTCGTGCCGTCATGATTCGATGTTTGTGCCATCAAGATCCGTTGTTCGTGCCGTCGGGATCCGCTGCTCATGTTTTCAGGATCTCCATCATCGTCAGGAGCTCAATCCGCTGGTCGCAGCTCCGCAGGCAGCGACGGAATCATGCGACTCTGATTTTCGCCGATCGTGGCTCGGCAGAGAGGAGGCACAGCTGGAGATCTATTTGTGGCTGCTCGGTGGAGATTTGATTCCGGTGGTGAGCTGAGCGGTCGAAGGCTCATGAGACAGTGTGAACTCGGTCGGAGCTCTGGCACGGTGAGATCGAGATCGGGATCAAGAATGGTTCCGGCAAATCAACCGGTCAATGGTCAATGGTCAAACCAATTTTGACCAGACCGGTTTACCGGTTTAATCTTGAACCGAGTGGTTCTGGTTAAACCAGCAGATTTTAATTTTGACTTTTTGGTCAACTGGTCTGGTCAACTGGTCAACTAGTGAACGCTAGTTTTCTGCTGGTTTTCTGCTGGTTCGTGATTTTGACTTGGATTCTGGGCTTTTATCGCAGCGACAACGTGTAATTTGAAGACAATGACATCTACGGACTCGCGACTGAATCGACGGCACGATGAAAAACGGTCCGGGAAAAATCTCAAATTTAGAAGATTCTGGAGAGATGATTAATGATTCTTTGCAGCGCGGCAAGAGAAATGTTTATTCTTCGGAATCTGATACTGGCAGTTCGGCAGATACAGTTTCCTGCAATGCTCCGGAAACTCGTGTGATTGAGCTGCTCCTAGCAACGGCTGTTGCTGTCTTCGTTGCTCAGCTCACCTTTACAAGAATCAGGACTCGTGGCTATCTTTGTCTCTAAGCGACAATAGACAGAGAAGATTCGGCTTAGAGCTGCTTGCATTTTCGACAGGAATCGATCGCCGCTTGCTGCCTTCGTTGGGAGCTCTTAAGGACGGAGATGTTCCTCGCTGCAGCTGCTTCTCCGTTGTCATTAGCAGAAATTATCAGAGATAGGAGCGACGACCTGCTTGCGAGAGCGACGCCTTGCTAAAGATAAGAGCGGCGATCCGCTTGAGATAGATGCGACAATCAATGAGAGGAGCGACCACCTGCTTGAGAGGACTGTTGGCCTGCTTGAGAGTAGCACCAGCTTACGTGAGACAGGAGCGACGTTCCGTGAGAGGAACGACTGTCTGCTTGAGGTGAGCGCCAGCCTGCGTTAGACAGTAGCGAATTTCCGTGAGAGGAGCGACTGTCTGCTTGAGGTGAGCACCAGCCTGCGTGAGACAGGAGCGACGTTCCGTGAGAGGAGCGATTGTCTGCTTGAGGTGAGCGCCAACCATTGTGAGACAGGAGCGATGATTCGTAAAACGAGCAACGATCTCTTGCGAGAAGAGCAATGCCTTGCTAGTTTGAAGAATCGGGAGGCGGGTCTGTCGCATGTAGACAAAGTGTTTCAGAAGCATGCCAGCGAGCTTGAAGAGATCCTTGGAGGTTCGTGAGCTGGTGCAATGATGTGTAAAGTTTTAACCCAAATAAAAGCTGCAAGTGCACAGACAATCGCAGGAATATATGATGTATCGAATCCACAGAGACCAAGGTTACACTATGAAATTATGAGATTCTAATTTAAAGCTAAGATAAAATATGAGTTTTAGAATTCGCAGCGAGCAGGTGCTCGATATGATAAAATGATAAAACGGTATTTAAATCAATAAAACAAGCACTAGGTCAAGGTGATTCTTCGGTGGTTTCGGATTATGGACTGAGCAACTATTTAGGAATTGATTAAATGCGGTCTAGAACTCAAACATAAATTTAATATTGCCCCACTGTCGTGATGTATCAATAACTTTATCCAGCAACCTATATGCCTAAACTGTCGTTTGGATTTAGTAATGATGCAGACAAGCATTAATGAATTGGTTCAATTTGTTCACAATCGATGGTAACAATCAACTGTCGTTGGTTACACACCGATTGCTCTTCAATGGCTTTTTCTAGCAACCTATAACACTTTTGATGAATAAATTCAGCCTAAAAATCAGAGACTAAGTGATCAATTTAGTCTAAGGATTAATAATCCCTATTGATGAAGACATGAATATCGGTCCTATTTGGCTCAGCCACTAACAATCTTAAATCACCATTGAAACCCCCTTAACCTAGCTAATGGACTACTCAAGCATAATAGAATCAATCACAACAAAGAATAGAAGAGAATTCATGATGTTATAAAAAGATAAGGGTTTAGAATTCTTCTCAACAAATGTCGTGGACTGATCCGAACCAAACAAGTAAGCCCACAGCAGTAGCAAAATCGGAATAGCAAAGGTGCAACGAGAGTTTTGGGATTGAAATCCAAACCGAAACAATGAAGAACAAAATGGAATAATTTTATTAAAACTTAGAGAGAAAAGAATGTTCTGATCGTGATGATCAACGTGATGTCCTTGGAGAAGAATAAATCCTCCTCTTAAATACAAAATAACCAAATAAAATAAAATCTCAAATCCCTTAGAAAAAGATAACTAAATAAAATCCTCATAATGAGAAAGAGTGATTTTCTCCCTAATAGAAAGGGATTTTCTTTGACTCATTTAAAAGGAGATCGTGTGGGCCCTCCTTGGCAGCGGCGGCTTCTGAGTTATTAGGTAAACTTCTGGAGCTTCTGACCGAGCAGGTACTCGGTTGGTCGGAGCAGGTGCTCCATCGGGTGAAAAGCCTCTTTTTGCTCCAATTCTTTTCCTTTTCCCCAAAGAGCTCCAGCAACTCCAATCCATGCTCCAAAGAGCTCCAAGAACCTGAAATGACGCAAAAAGAACTAGAAAGACTCGAAAAAGACTAGAAAGCAATAAGTAATAGGCTAAAATCCTAATATATCAACTCCCCCGGACTTAGACCTTTGTTTGTCCTCAAACAAAAACAAGATCAAGAACGGAAGAATGCCTGAAGATCGCATGGAATTCACTCGCTTGTTGGAAAAGTTTCTAGACTTCATACTTTCGTCACCGGGCCATAGAACATGTACCGTAATTAGCCATGGGATTAGTAACCTAACCTTAGTCATCCACAACTTATCAAAACATCGGAATCCTCAATATTATCTCTTAAATGGATTAATGAAAATGAAAGTACAGTGATCTTACCCAAGGAGAATCGTTTCAAGGGGTGCCGACCTCTTCTAACCATGACCCTCTCCCGTATACTCCTTTTCTTAACTCAATCCTCTCTCAAACTAGTTTTTATTGTTGTTATATATACATATACGAATTTTTTTTTTTTTTTAGGGACGAATCTGATGAACGTGCAAAAGAGATACGGGTTTTATGCATCATCCCCTGGTTCAATTCGATCCTTTTAGTTTCTAGTTTTTTTTTTTTTTAGATGTGTTTTAACTCTATGAGGTCACAAAGGAGATCCGAGTTTACGCATCGTCCCTTGGTTCATAGAGGAGTTTTTTATGGGACGAATCTAATGAGGTCACAAAGGATACACGGGTTTACGCATAGTCCCTTGGTTCACTTCGATCCTTTACAACATGCTCTCCTGGGGTCGCAAAGGATACACGGGTTTACTCATAATCCCTTGGGTCACTTGAGCATGTTGCTTGGATTAAAGAGAGGAGAGTTAAAGAGTAAAGAGTATACTTGTGGAGAGTTGCGGTGTCTTATACGGTTCGAAAAAATCTTGCCCAATGAACGTCAAACCCCTAAGAAAGAAATTAAAGGTCAAGATTAAATACCAAATAGAGATGAGATGATATTGGATCAACCTAACTCCGATAAGTGTGGGAAATAATTCAACACCCATAACCTTTCTGAAACATAACTTTGGCCAAGCAAGTCATACATGTAATCCCTAGTCCGAAAATAATTCCAATAGATCAAGTTCATTATTCCAAAAACATACTCAATAAAACTCAAAAGCAGACACAATAAAAACTGACACAACAACAAGTCCGCTCCCCCGGACTTAAATCACACCGTCTCTGGTGTGAAAAAGTTCAAGAGATTGGCGACACAAATAAAAAATGAAAACAAAGATGGATAGCACAATGATGGTAGAAGGGATAGAAAAGATATCACCGAGTAGAAGCGGTGGAAGAGCTTCGGTGAGTGAGAGGTGGGAAGTTGGGTTGCGGCGGTGGAAACGAGAGGAGGAGGAGGCTGCTCCGTTTCTGCGAAAAGGGGAAAAGAAGAAAAATGTTAGTGGGATAGGGAAAAGGAAAAGGGAAAAATAAAAGAAATAGGAATTGTTTTTATTTTATTTGGGGCGAGCATGTGATCGAGCAGGTGCTCGCTGCATGTATCGATCGACAGATAGGAGTGTCAATCGATAGCGGGGTCCCAGGAAATTCTGAATCGCAGCTCCAATCAGTGTCGATCGACATTAATCCTTGTCGATCGACGGAGGACTCCCTGGAAAAATTTCTTTGCCTTCAAACCTGACCGAGCAGGTGCTCGGTCCGAATTCCTGGGGTGCTCGCAACAATTTTTTTTTATTTTTTTCACTGAAAACACAAGTAGATTGTCAGTAATAAAAGGAATTAAAAAAACAAATTATATACAAGAAATCTTACCGATGGGTTGCCTCCCATCAAGCGCTTGTTTTAAGTCGTTAGCTCGATTTTGTAGACCGTCTAGGCATGAGAAGAATCCATATGAGGATTAGAGACTCTCTTGTCCGGATCAGGGCTCGGTGGAGGTGGGTTGAGGCGTGGTCCACTTGCTCTTTGATCACTTATATTAAGTTGCAGAACCTTGCTCATCATACTAGTCATAGCTGTTTGACATTTCTCCTTATACTCCGGAGTAATGATAGCCTTGACTTTAGAGAAAGGCCTAGACATACCTTTGCCTTTCAGCTTATACTCAATTGTGTCTCCAACACATCTTTGCGGTGTCAAGGTTATATGTGAACCTGTAATATTCTTCTCGCGTTTTGGTTCGTCCCGCTTGTTGACTTTCTTGGGCTTCCTTTCATAAGAACGAGTGTCTCCATCCAGGACTTCATTAACCTCATTCTTATTGCAAAGTGCTGCAGCTGGCAAGACACTTACCTTCCCTGTTACATCGTCTATGGCAACACAAGAGCCATATTTGTCGCCATCCGAAATGGTGGTGTAAGAGATCTGCTTGTCGATGTTAGAGAAAACTATCCTTCTGTTTGGTAAGTCAACAGTTGCACCTGCTGTCGCAAGGAAAGGTCTCCCCAGAATCAAGGGCATGTATGAACCATTGTTCATCTCCAAAACTTGGAAATCAGTCGGGATCAAGCAATCCCCAATCTGGACACCTAAATTCCCAATGAACCCTTGCGAAGTTGTTACCGAGGCATCCGCAAACCTAATAGACATCTGAGAAGTCTGGATATCAACAATACCTAAAGATTCTGCAATATCCCTTGACATGAGGTTAACACTAAATCCAGAATCACATAGAGAATCTTCAAAATCAACTCTGAAGATGAAACATGGAACAACAAACTTACCTGGATCCTCTAGCTTATGCAATTGCCTCAATAAATGCTTCTGAGTGTTACCTGGAGCGACATCTAGCTTATGCAATCGCCTCAATATATTCTTCCCCAATGTTTACTATTACTATTAGAAACAAAAAGTATGATTAACATCAAACAATTTCTCTTCGCCATTTACATTTCTCTAGCCCTAACAGGTCAAGAACATGTCTTAGCTGGCGGAGCCACCACGAAAGACATCATAGTTCCCAAGGTCTCCGACTGGCAAGTCACGGTGGTCAACGGTTTGATCACAACAGAAAATCTACTCGTCCATTGTAAATCTAAGGAAGACGACCTAGGTGAACAAAATATGCGTTACGGGGATCGAGTTTCATGGAATTTTGGAGAAAATATGCTCCATTCAACTTTGTTTTGGTGCTATATGAGCAAAGATGATGGTCATATGAATGTAAACGTGTTTTGGGATGATGTAATATTGTTCCATAGATGCGGTTGGAAAAATTACGTTTGGACTGCTAAATCTGATGGCATTTATCTTTGGAATTCGGCTACCGGTGAAGATATGCTGATGGAGAAATGGGAAGGTGGATGGTGAATGCATATTTTGGTAGTTTTCTTATAATTTATGAATCTCATTTATATATGCAGGAAAAACAAAGTTAACATCTTTTTGTCATATAAATTTCTCTCAGTGTTTTTGTAGTTTCCATCTATAATAAACAGTTATTTTGTTTGTTAGTTTTCTTAAAATATTTAGGGAAAATTGGATTAAAAGGACTTCTAAATTTAAATTTATCCATTTACAAATTTTTTTGACATTGAAATTTTTTTCCACAATTACCCTTTTTATATAAATAATTAGTTTTTTTTCTAAAATTGTTTTTTCAAACGAAATAATGAAACTTTTTTTTATCAAATGTGCAATTTTTGTTTTGTAACCAATAGATTAAATTTTGAATTTCTATATTTAATCTATTTTGTTTAGAATATAAATTTTGTTGTCTATACATGTTCTAAAAAGTTTAAATAATGTAATCTACCGATTGCAGATGTTCTGAAAATTTTACAATTTGTCTTTTAAACTTGGGTCTTTGTTCTAAAATTTAGAGTACACGAACATTCCAAACAGTTTAGGAAAAAATATTAAAAAACGTCATCTACACATTGGTCTACGTTCTAAGAAATTTAGGAAAACACTAAGGGGGGTGTATTGGATATGGTATGTTAATGGATTTGGTGGAGTTTATGAATTGATGGGATTTAGATGAATTTTGATGATTTGTTTTAATTTGAAATTTTAAATCTTGATCCTCTTCCCCAGGGATCAATCCCTGACGAGGGAACCCTAGGAGAGCCGCCGACTCCAACTACCGTCCATGTACGATCCATACTAGATCTGACCAACTGACCATCCTACCTCCTCTACGTTCTTGATAGCCCATCTTTGTCTCAGTGGATATGATTCGGTGAAGAATGAGAGATGGGATTTTTTCAATAAACACAGAGACAAAGGGCTGCTCTTTGAATAGGAAAAAGAGTGGATCTGCAAGGTCCCAAATGAATTGGCTTATTCTAAAAAAGCCTTGTTCTTTGGAAGACCTATCTCGTCTCTGGTACTGCATGGTTCCGCTCTGCAAGAACTCCGAATCGCTACCGCGGTAGCACCTAGTGTGGTCAGCACCAATCGTGTTTGGGCAACGAAGCTTACACTCATTCACAATTAAAAATAGCAAATCCTCTTTGTGCGATTTGCTTTTATTTTTGAGAGGATTTGTAGTGATTTTATATTCCTCTTATTCATACTTGTTCTTTTTCTTATAATACTCTCATCATATTCAAGAGACTATTTTTCTTCTTAAGATTTAATTCCGCATAATTTAGAACATGCATTCTATTTTTTTCAGAATATGGTAAATTTGTCTATTTCACCTCTACCCTCGTTTTCATGGCATCTGTTCATTTTCATATGTTTACAACCTTGACATGATGCATATCTATGTAACATGTGGTGTATGGAGATCATTTGAGAATAAGCAGTGGAAATTCATGGTTGATGAAGACAACGTATCAACTGGCTTTGCAAGGTAAATTCAATGTGAGTAATAGTTTTAATGTTGCTGATCTTCTGCCTTTTGTTTCAGATGAAGCATATTTGAGGACAAATCTTTTTCAAGAGGGAGGGGATGATATGATAATGGACAAGTAGCTTGAACCTGAACTAGGAGCTAAGAAGCAGCTTGAACCCGATTATGTGCAAAGAGCTTTAGAGTTACCTATTGGACCCATCACAAGGTCTAAAGCCAAGAATTTAAAGCAAGCCATTAGCACATTGCTAAGTCAGGCTGAAAGCAATCTTAGTTACTTAGCTAATCCAACTAATCTGGTTGTGATTCAAGCTAACTAAGGGTTATCAATGAGAGGTGCGTGACTTGTGCTCTTTTTCCCTTGGTCTGTTTTTTCCCATTAGATTTTCTAGACAAAGTTTTTAATGAGGCTTGTTCATACACTTTTATTCTGGTCCCATTGATAACAAGCCGAATAAGGCCCAGTTTTGGGTGTTCTCTTTTAAATTCGAATTTTGAGTCAAATAATGAGTTAATGAGTTGAATTTTGTTTTTCTAGATGCTCTGCATATAGAGCTATTATTATGAACATTTTTCAAGTCTTCTCTTCTCTATATGTATTCTTATTTTGCCATTGAATAAGATTATCAAACTTTTAATCAAAAACCCTCTTACAATCTATATTATCTTGCTGGAGTAAAATCCAATACCTTGTACTTACTTTGGTGCGTTTATCCAATGTTGGTAGTTCAAGAGTTTCTCCATCACTCTTGAAAGTAACTTTCAATCCATCGGTTCTGTTCATCATTCACGAAATCAATTATCTCTCAATCATCTGCTGCATCCATTCTGTTTTAATTCAAACCCTTCATAAAACCAGAATCAACTCTTCATCTTTTATCCGCTAATCAATCGAAGGATGTCTTGTAATCTGATCTGAATCAACCAACGAAGTGACTCCTTGGGCTGGAATCCTCTCTAGGATCATTTCAAATATTATATAGTTTCAATTAATGAAATTAAAAAAAAATATCCAAAATATATTATAAAATAATATCAGAATCAAATTACAAAATAAATTTTCAAATCCTACAATTAAGGAAATTGAATAGTTTAAATCTAAAATTTAGGAAATAAATCATACAATTAAAGACTTAAAGGGTATTATAGGATTTTAATTCCAACTAAAGTATATGTTACCAAACTAAAAAAAAATGTGTAGATGACCAAATCCAAAAACATTTGGACTAAAAATTCAATTTTCCCTATTTATGTAAGACTCGGTTAGTTTCTAGATTAATTTTGAGATCAAATCATTGACTAAACAAAATATAAAAGAACTCATCAAAATATAATAAGTTGTTACACTTCATCTATATTTGATAGGAGATATATCCATATACGAGATCGACTTGGAAAAAAAGTTAAATATGTTTGTGTATATTCTCTTGTGTTAAATAGGTAGATTTTCATGATAGATTTTGGAGGAAACATTGGAGTAGAATAGTTTGTCTCAGTTTATTTATACAAGATAATTAACTTGATCAACATATTTTTTACGTATTTGATAATAAGAAATCTACCTATTTAACACAAGAGAATATAAACGAATATATTTAGCTTTCTTTCCATGTCGATCTCGTAATCTCGAGATCTCCTAACAATAACAGGTTGTAACATCAAGTAAGAATGAGACATATATAATACATTTTCTTGAATAAGCCTTAATTTTTAATGCATTTGTGTGTGATTTGTTGTGTGTATCTGTGTGTGTTTTTCTTTCTTTTTTTGCTTATGAAATTGAATATTTCCAAACAGTTGAAATGTGTGTGTAGAATTAATGTTCGGATTCATGTTTTATTTATAATAAACAGTAAACTAAGTTTTTGACTCAGATTTTTAGTTTTTTTTTTTTTAATGTTTGGATTGATTTATTATTTTATTAGAATTATGAGAATTGTTACAAAGATGATTCTACCATGGACAATTCACTCAAACTCTATTCGATCCACGATAAACACCACTTCCTATGCTCCATGTTCATGATAGACACCTTCTATCTTCACTGCGTGGAATCACGGCGAACGGCTCTAATGACACAACGTTGGAGATCTCCTGTAAACTTGCCTCCATTAATCAGCATATTTATTAATAAATCGTATAGTCTGGGAATCGAACCGCAGACCTCCGGTGTAGAAGCACTAATTAAACTTTATTGGACCATTGGAAGAGTGAAGCATTACGGTTCTTCCTGAGGATTCACGGTGTAGCTAATGCCGCTTCTTCTGAAGCATCAAGCCTCTTTCCAACTTGAACCAAATGATACATATCCTCAAAGATCCTATATTTGTCTTGCTAGTGGGCATTCAAATAAAGTGTGATTTATTGTTTCGGCTTCCTCATAAGTGAACACACAACCTATCTTACTATGCACTCCTTAGGTTTTCAACCTCTTTAACATGTAAAGCTCCGGTCAATCCTTTCCACAAGAAGAGCTTTATTTTTGGATTACTTGGGACTTTCCAACTTGCTTCAAATAAAACATTGACCGATGATTGGAACCCAGCTTGTTGAAAGAGGTTTTTATGCTTTCTTCTATTCACAAAAACATACCCATATTTCATTGAATATCAATCGTTTTCTGTATGTGCTCACACATATGTATCCTTCAGTTGAGAACTTGTGAATTCCACTGACGAGAACTCAAAAAAATCAAATCCGCAACCTTTATATTCATCAAAGGCTGGCGCCTTCTTGGTCTTCTGGCAACATGATCGATATCATAGGGCCAACATAATCGATCTCTTTAATACTTTTTCCAACAACTCTTGACCAAAAATCATACTTTGCCATGCATATGACGGTCTCTTTCCACTTGGTGCCTGAAACAAATCCCCATACACAAAGTATCCACTCTTAAAGAATCGTGAAAACAAACTGGTCGGATCATGAAAGATACGCCAAGTTTGTTTTACAAGAAAAGCTTGGTTGAAAACTTGCGAATCTCCAAACCCAATTCCACCAAACTTCTTTGATATCGTCAACTTCTCCCAACCAATTCAATGGATCTTTTTTTATTTTCTTCCGAGTTTCACCAGAAATCCTACACCATCATTGTAACACCCGCGAACCAAAAAAAAAAATCCAGTTTGGGCTTTTCGGTCGTGTCGATCGACAAATGGTGTGTCGGGTGTTATTTTATGCAAGATGAAAATATAACGAGTGAAGTGATCGTTGTATAAAAGAGCATATTTTCGTGAGTTGAGTATTATTTTCCTAATTAGCGGGTGTATTTTAATCAGAGAGATTATTAAATACAAAGGAAAAATAATAGAAGGAGGAAACCTAGGAAATGGTAAAAGTGCACAGAACCAAATGGAACATCTTGAGCATATCAAAAGTTCCTTTCTTGGTCAGCTCAATAGCTTCTTCCAATGCTTTCTTGAGCACATCACCAATTAGGCATGCTCACCATTATTCTAAAAGAAGAAGTAAGAAAGGGGAGAAGAGAAAGAGAGGAGGAAGGAGAGTAACTTCCGGGAAGAAAAGAGGCGAACGGCCAAGGAGTTCTGATCGGATTGGGCTATAATTTTTGTGGGTAAGTTCTCCGTTCTCTACTCTTGATGTGGGTGAAAACCGCTTGTCTTTTGGTTGGGAATTCGCTGAATTATGGTCGTTTGAACATGGGAGGTTTGTGCAGTTCCGTGTTACGATCAGTCCACTTCGGGGAAGGATTCCTGTCGAACCGTTGGGACTCAGAGGACGTTCTATATACCGTTGTTTAGATCTCTCTTTCTAGTTTTCAAATCAGGTATCCGATCTTGGTTCTGATGTAGGATCCCTTCTCTGTGCTCTTTTAAAATCAACGTGTCGTTCCTACTTCCAATTCCGATTACCGATCTTACGGACCTATTTACTGTCGTTCTGTACGGATACAGGAGGCGATCTTGATATCATTGGAAAGCCCGGAGGTTAGCTTTCCACGGACATCGAGTTCGGTTTATTCATAGGTGATCTCCGTTCTCTGTGTGCTTTCAAAGTTAGTGTGTTGTTTTCTGAAATCTCTGTTTTCGGTTCTGATTAACGAGTTCGCGAGCTGTTTTCCTGTCAAACTGCTTAAATTTAGGAGACGTTCTATACACCGTTGGAAAGCTCTCGGTGTCTAGTTTCCAGAACCATTTTCCGATTGTGATTTAGTGGAGTTTATCGCGAGTTATCGAATCTGTAACAATGTGAGTGCGTGACCATGGTTAGTTGCGGGTAAATGGGTTTTTGTGGTGTAAATCGTGAATTTAGTGTTGTTTTGTTGTTCGATTAATGCTTGTTTAGGGGCGTTTTTAGTGTTTAGATCAACGTAAGTATCGTGGATTGTGGTTGACTTTGCGTTGACTTTTCGGAGTTGACTTTTTGTGTTGATTTTTGTGTTCAATGCGTTTTGTCAATTTATTAGAATCATCCTCTCCGGCCTCTCCGGCCTTTTAAAATCATCTGATGTCTTAGAATCATCCTCTCCGGCCTTTTAAAATGATTTCGCGGTAAGTTGTATCTTGTTTGATTATGACTTCGGTAGCTTATTGTCCTGTTCTGTGTGAGTG
The DNA here is from genome assembly GCA_963576765.1 of Draba incana. Lineage (NCBI taxonomy): Eukaryota > Viridiplantae > Streptophyta > Magnoliopsida > Brassicales > Brassicaceae > Draba > Draba incana. Next base: position 19,147,605 of record OY755212.1, on the reverse strand, counting down.
CATAGAGATGGACGCTGGAGCTAGAGGTCGTGGTCGGGGTAGAGGTCGTGGTAGAGGTCGTGGTAGAGGTCGTGGACCAGTGAGTGAGTCGTCTTTGAGTACTACGCGTGCGTCAGAGACTCCTACGCATCAGGAGGGATCAGTGAGCGCTGTGGGTGCCGGGAGAGGCGCCAGTGTGGCTGGTGAGGGAGTGGGCCCGGGTTTGGGTGCTGCCCTGGTTCTGGATCGTTTAGAGCGTGTGGAGGATATTGTGACGCAGTTGATGGGGCGGTTTCAGGCGGCAGTTCCGGTTCAGGCTCCAGTGGTGACTCCAGTGGCAGAGGGGCAGCCGCGGGCTGCGGTTGCAGAGGTGCGTCCGTCTTACCTGGAGATGGTGAGTCAGATGCGTCAGATGAGTACGGTTTTCTTTTCGGGTGGTGTTAGCCCCGAGGAGGCTGACGAGTGGCGTATGCACGTAGAGCGCAATTTTCGCTCAGTTTGCTGTCCTGAGGATTTCAGAGTGGAGTTGGAGATCCACTATCTGAGTGGTGATGCTCACGAGTGGTGGAGATCCATTGAGGCCAGGAGGCCTTATGCTGTGTGGACCTGGGGAGAGTTCATTGCTGAGTTCAATGCTAAGTACTTCCCTCAGGAGGCTCTAGATCGTCTCGGGACAAGGTTCGTAGAGCTAGCGCAGGGCGATCGTACATTGCGAGAGTATAGCGCCGAGTTCAATAGGTTGCTCGCAAATGCGGATAGGGGCATGGAGGATGAGCGGACTCAGGTCCAGAGATTTCTGAGGGGACTGCAGCCAGATTTGCGGACTAGATGCAGAGTGACAGAGTACGCCTCGAGGGCGAGACTGGTAGAGGTTGCTGCAGGGATTGAGGAGGATCAGAGAGGTCAGTCAGCTGTAGTAGCTCCAGTAGCAGTTGCTTCTGCTGTTCAGCCGAGGAGACAGCAGCAACAGCAGCCGCATAGAAGTTCCGGTTCTGGTTCTGGCAAGGGCGGCAAGCCTATGCAAAGCCAAAAACGGAAGTGGGATGGTGCTTCCAGGCCTAGTCAGAGCCAGAGGGGCGGAGTATGTTATGGATGCGGGAGTTTGGGGCATCGCGTAGCGAGTTGCCCTCGGAAGGGCGACCACCAGCAGCAGTCACAGCAGCAGTCACGGCAGCAGTCATAGCAGCAGGATTCGAGAGTGTGTTTCCAATGTTGGGGGCCGGGGCATATCAGGTCGAGGTGTCCCAAGTTACAGCAGATGGTTGTGGCAGCAGTTCAGCCAGTGGGAGCGCAGCCTATAGTTCAGTTGGCAGCAGTGCAGCCCTTGCGCCAGATTGGACCGGCACCGCGAGTCTATACTCGTGATAGACCGGTAGGGTTCTTAACGCATATGAATTGTGTAGGGACCTTGTTAGTGGGAGGTTTTGAGTCCCATGTACTTTTTGATTCTGGAGCATCGAACTGCTTCATTCCCCCGGAGCATGCCGAGAGTAGTGGCATCCGGAGCAGTGCTGGTGAGCTTTCGGGTCTGGTCAAAGTGGTTGGAGGTGGATTCCTGGCTACTTCAGGCCGAGCTAGAGCAGTTGATGTTCAGATTGCTGGGCAATCCATGCCTGCAGATTTGGTGATCAGTTCAGTGGAGTTGTACGATGTAATCCTTGGGATGGATTGGTTATCTTTTTATAGAGTTCATTTGGACTGTTCACGAGGCATAGTAGTATTCGAGCGCGATGCAGGGAGATTGGTGTTTCAGGGAGTGAGACCGACTTCAGGGAGTCTTGTGATTTATGCAGTTCAGGCCGTATAGAGGATTGGGCGTGGATGCGAGGCATTTTTGGCGACAATATCGATGCCAAGGTCTGTTGGTAAGGTTGCAGTTGGCGATATTCAGGTTATCAGGGAGTTTGAGGATGTTTTTGAGTCATTGCAAGGATTACCACCGTCTTGGTGTAAACCTTTCACGATTGAGCTAGAGCCCGGGACAGCACCTATATTTAAGGCACCTTACAGGATGGCTCCAGCTGTGATGGCAGAGCTGAAGAAACAGCTAGAGGATTTGACGAGTAAGGGTTTTATTCGTCCTAGTACTTCACCGTGGGGAGCACTAGTGTTGTTTGTGAAAAAGAAGGATGGTAGTTTCCGACAATGTATCGATTACCGGGGACTTAACCGAGTCACTGTGAAGAACATGTACCCTCTCCCCAGGATTGACGAGTTGTTGGATCAGTTGAGGGGTGCCACTTGGTTCTCCAAGATAGATTTGGCATCAGGTTACCATCAGATTCCGATCGATGAGGTGGATGTTCGAAAGATGGCTTTTCGGACGAGATATGGGCATTTCGAGTTTGTGGTGATGCCGTTTGGTTTGATGAATGCGCCAGTAGCGTTCATGCGATTGATGAATGGCGTATTTCAGGAGTACCTGGATGTCTTCGTGATCATCTTTATCGACGATATCTTGGTTTACTCTAAGAGTCCTGAGGAGCATGAGGTTCATTTGCGGTTAGTTCTAGAGAAGCTTCGGGAACAGAAGCTTTATGCTAAGTTGAGCAAGTGTAGTTTTTGGCAGAGAGAGATAGGATTCCTTGGCCATATCGTTTCCGCAGATGGGGTTTCTGTGGACCCGGCTAAGATAGAGGCCATTCGAGATTGGCCTAGACCGACTAATGCTACCGAGATCAGGAGCTTTTTGGGTTTAACAGGATATTATCGGAGGTTCGTCAAGGGCTTTGCGAGTATGGCTCAGTCGATGACGAAGTTAATCTAGAAGGATGTTTCATTTGTTTGGTCTCCGGAGTGCGAGGATAGCTTTATGAAGCTGAAGGAGATGTTGATGGGTACACCGGTGTTGGCGTTACCCGAGCCGGGTAAGCCTTATGTGGTATACACCGATGCTTCTGGGATTGGTCTAGGTTGCGTGTTGATGCAGGAGGGTAGAGTGATTGCTTATGCTTCGAGGCAGCTGAGGGGTGCTGAGCGTAATTACCCTACGCATGACTTAGAGTTGGGTGCAGTTGTGTTTGCATTGAAGATTTGGAGATCCTATCTGTATGGTGGGAAAGTTCAAATTTTCATAGATCACAAGAATTTGCAGCATATTTTCACTCAGCCATTGCTGAATATGAGGCAGAGGCGATGGACTGAGTTACTGGCAGACTACGATCTGGATATTGTTTACCATCCGGGTAAGGCGAACCTGGTGGCAGATGCTCTGAGTCGACGGAGAGTGGATTCGGCTCGGGAGCAGGATGTTGAGGCTCTTGTGAGCGAGATTTGCACTCTGCGTTTATGTGCTATTTCAGAGGAGCCTTTAGGCTTAGAGGCGGCTGAACAGGCAGATCTTCTGAGTAAGATTCGAGTGGCTCATGCAGGTGATCAGGGTTTAGTTGCTGCGTCAATCGCAGAGGGTTCTAAGTATGAGGTCTCATCGAATGGGACGATTCTTGTTTGCGGTCGGATTTGTGTACCCAAGGTTGAGGAGTTGAGGCAGGAGATTCTACGAGAGGCTCATGCGAGCAAGTTCTCGATTCACCATAGAGCGACTAAGATGTATCGTGATCTCAAGTGGTACTATCACTGGGTCGGGATGAAGAGAGATGTGGCTGTTTGGGTTTCGAAGTGTAACACGTGTTCGTTGGTTAAGGCTGAGCATAAGGTTCTGAGTGGTTTGTTGCAGAGTTTACCTATTCCGGAATGGAAGTGGGACATGATCACGATGGATTTTGTGGTAGGATTACCTAACTCGCGGACCTTTGATGCCATTTGGGTGATTGTGGATCGGTTGACTAAGTCTGCACGCTTTCTGGCCATTAAGAAGACGGACGGAGCAACTGTATTGGCTAAAACATTTGTGAAGGAGATTGTGAGGTTGCATGGAGTGCCAGCTAGTATTGTGTCAGACAGGGATCCGAGATTTGCTTAAGAGTTTTGGGGAGCATTTCAGGCAGAGATGGGCACTAAGGTGCACATGAGTACAGCGTACCACCCGCAGACTGATGGGCAGTTAGAGAGGACGATTCAAACTTTAGAGAATCTACTACGGATGTGTGTTTTGGACTGGGGTGGTCACTGGTTTGATTATTTGAGCTTGGTAGAGTTTGCCTATAATAACAGTTTCTAGGCTAGTATTGGGATGACTCCCTTTGAGGCCTTGTATGGGAGGCCATGCAGGACACCCCTATGCTGGACCCAAGTGAGGGAGCGGAGCATTCATTGGGCTACATATGTTCAGGAGACGACAGAGAAGGTTCGTATTGTGAGACTGAATATGAAGGAAGCTCAGGATAGACAAAAGAGTTATGTGGATAAGCGGAGGCGAGAGCTCGAGTTTGCATTTAGAGATCGTGTGCATCTCAAGATGGCTATTTTGAGGGGTCCTAATAGATCCATAGCAGAGAACAAGCTGAGTCCGCGGTTTATGGGTCTGTTCCCTGTCGTGGAGCGTGTTGGACTGGTGGTGTACCGGTTGGAGTTACCTCTGATTATGAAGGCATTTCATAAGGTTTTCCATGTGTCGATGTTGAGGAAGTGCCTGCATGAGTCGGAGGAGTTGGTGGCTAGGATTCCGGATGATCTTCAGCCTGATTTGATGGTAGCAGCAAGACCTACGAGGATTCTTGAGAGAAGAGAGAAGGTTATGCGCCAGAAGAGGATACCATTGCTGAGAGTCCTATGGGACTGTAGCGGTACGGAGGAGGAGACTTGGGAGCCAGAGGCAAAGAAGAAGTTGAAGTTCAAGGAGTGGTTCGGCAAACAGGTCGCTGTTTGCGCTTTATTTCTCCTTGTGGTTCCAGTCTCGTTGTTTAACATGTTGCTTATTGTGTATCTTCGTTTTTGTTGTAACGAGTATACTTTTTGGCAATCATAAGATGGAGTTCTTATTTATCCGTGCTTATAAGATGAGTAGTTCATATATGGTGTATGTGTGGGCCGGTGATGGCCCTGTTTTACGGTATTCCGGGTTAGGGAGTAACGAGTTTGACCTCGAGAGGTAGTTAGGCGATCAATGTTTATAGACGTTGAGCATTTATTACTCTATGGGTTGCGGTCCCGAGCAACTCATTCATTTTGTTTTTGAGAGGATGCGTTCTCTCGAGGGGATGATTAGTCTCCCCTGTTTACCCAGAACTCAAAGGATGCGTCTTGAGAGTGGAAGGGACACGATTAGTTCACTGTGTACCCGGAGCTCGAGGGATGCGTCCTAAGAGTGGATGGGGCACTGTGTACCCGAAGCTCAAAGGATGCGTCATGAGAGTGGAAGGGACACGAGTAGTGCACTGTGTACCCGGAGCTCAAGGGATGCGTCCTGAGAGTGGATGGGGGACGAGACACCGATAGCTCAAGGATGCGTCCTACGAGTGGGAGCGGTGTAAAATAAGTTAAGAGTAATAGATGTCTGGAGACGGGCGTATAAACATGAGACGGAACGAGAGCCCCGGAGACCGGATGTTAGGATCTCAGATGATGTTAGCCGGATTTGGGCCATATTTGAGTCCTTGATAGGCAGTGTAGTAAGGATAATAGCTTTCCCGAATAACTCATTACCGTTTGGAGAGACAAGTGGGCCTCCGAGGGAACTACCTGCGACGTATGGATCTTTAGGTGGATTAGTTGTGTTGGTAAAGTGTGATGTGGAAGTATTAATGTCGGGTCAATATCTGACCGTGGCATAAAAAAAAAAAAAAGGAAACAGGATACGGACGTCTAAGATATTTCTTTTCGTTCGGTTCCGCCGACTTGGGATTAACAGACGCATCGTCCTTGGTTATGCATGTTCTTGTCTGATTGTTGCACAATCGATCGATCCAATTTGAGTCTACAGTTGTTCGTACATGTTCTTGTTTGATTGTTGTGCGATCAGTTGGGCAGACCTAGGAAGGGTTAATAAACGTTGCATTTGTATCTCCTGAGTCAGGAGCCTTGCGTATTTTTAGCAGTTAAGAGTGGTAAACAACTGGAAAACGTGTGTATAGGCATATGACTGGATAGGAATTTAGGGATCGGGAAATAGTCTCTAGCTATTCTGACCAAGTGGGGTCATGATTTTCAGGTTGTTAGTAAAAGTGTTTTGTGGGATTCGAGGTCGAATCCAGATTAGTGGGGGAGAATTGTAACACCCGCGAACCAAAAAAAAAATCCAGTTTGGGCTTTTCGGTCGTGTCGATCGACAAATGGTGTGTCAGGTGTTATTTTATGCAAGATGCAAATATAACGAGTGAATTGATCGTTGTATAAAAGAGCATATTTTCGTGAGTTGAGTATTATTTTCCTAATTAGCGGGTGTATTTTAATCAGAGAGATTATTAAATACAAAGGAAAAATAATAGGAGGAAACCTAGGAAATGGTAAAAGTGCACAGAACCAAATGGAACATCTTGAGCATATCAAAAGTTCCTTTCTTGGTCAGCTCAATAGCTTCTTCCAATGCTTTCTTGAGCACATCGCCAATTAGGCATGCTCACCATTATTCTAATAGATGTAAGAAAGGGGAGAAGAGAAAGAGAGGAGGAAGGAGAGTAACTTCCGGGAAGAAAAGAGGCGAACGGCCAAGGAGTTCTGATCGGATTGGGCTATAATTTTTGAGGGTAAGTTCTCCGTTCTATGCTCTTGATGAGGGTGAAAACCACTTGTGTTTTGGTTGAGTATTCGCTGAGTTATGGTCGTTTGAACATGGGAGGTTTGTGCAGTTCCGTGTTACGATCTATCCACTGCGGGGAAGGATTCCTGTCGAACCGTTGGGACTCAGAGGACGTTCTATATACCGTTGTTTAGATCTCTCTTTCTAGTTTTCAAATCAGGTATCCGACCTTGGTTCTGATGTAGGATCCCTTCTCTGTGCTCTTTTAAAATCAACGTGTCGTTCCTGCTTCCAGTTCCGATTACCGATCTTACGGGCCTATTTACCGTCGTTCTGTAAGGATACAGGAGGCGATCTTGATATCTTTGGAAATCCTGGAGGCTTAGCTTTCCACGGACATTGAGTTCGGTTTATTCAGAGGTGATCTCCGTTCTCTGTGTGCTTTCAAAGTTAGTGTGTTGTTTTCTGAAATCTCTGTTTTCGGTTTCGATTAACGAGTTCGCGAGCTGTTAACCTGTCAAACTGCTTAGATTTAGGAGACGTTCTATACACCGTTGGAAAGCTCTCGGTGTCTAGTTTCCAGAACCAATTTCCGATCGTGATTTGGTTGAGTGTATGGCAAGTTATCGATCCCGTAACATTGTGAGTGCGTGACCATGGTTAGTTGCGGCTAAACTTGTTTTTGTGGTGTAAATCGTCAATTTGGTGTTGTTTTGTTGTTCGATTAATGCTTGTTTAGGGGCGTTTTTAGTGTTTAGATCAACGTAATTATCGTGGATTGTGGTTGACTTTGCGTTGACTTTTCGGAGTTGACTTTTTGTGTTGACTTTTGTGTTCAATGCGTTTTGAGTGTTATGTGTTGTGTTTTGGTGTTCCATTTACCCAATCATGTAGCCAGATAGATGGGATGACCGTTTCACTGAGTATTTATGATAATACTCACGCAACTCTTATTCCAATGTGTTGCAGGTAAAGGAAAAATGTGATCGCGGAATCGAGGCAGTAGGGGGAGGATGATTAGGGTTTATTGTTGTTGTTGTTGATTCTAGTTAAACCGGTTATTTAAGTTGCTAGACTTATCTGAATTGGAATTTAATCTGTGTTATTTAGTTATTGAATTTTAAACGTTGTTGGATTTTAATGACTAGTTTAAATTGTTGCTTTCCGCGGTGTTTGTTATTGTTGAATTATCCGTTGATGATTTAATATTTATGGGAATATTAAATCTGGGATTAAAAAAAAAAAAAAAGTCGGGTTGTTTCAATCATCACCATTGCAACCGATTTTAGTAAGATCTATTTCCTCCTCAGGATAAAAACATGGCATACCAACCTGTTAAGATGTTCTTTTTATTCTTTTTAATATAGCCACAAGTTGTTGCTTTGAACCACTAAGACATTCGGTAAGCTGGGTATTTACCAGTACCTCCTTCAAGCTCAATTCATGTTCTTACCTTAGCCCGCGTTTTCATATTCTCTGGCACCCAATCTCCAATGGTGATATAGCTGATTGCAAAACAACAAATATCTTCTATCACACATCATCTTGTAGTCATGAAAACAATTCATTATCTCCTCACACTTGCTCATTGTTGCCTTGCAAATTAAAAGATTATTGTCAGCAAATAACATATGATTGATCGAAGGTCCGAAATTGTGACCCTATAAACCCGTAATCAGGCTATATTTCTCTGCTTTGTTTAAGCGATGAACTAGAGCCTCAGTAGAAAGGAAAAACAACAAAGGCGAGAGAGTGTCTCCTTGTCACAAATATCTTCTTTGCTTCACGAAACCAAAGGACTGTCCATTGATAAGCACATATATGTGAAAATTGTACACAGCTCATAGAATCGCTTTTTTTGCTCGATAATTTCAAGCTTAAAGAGGTGATTGTTGGTGAGATTTGTGGGGGTCGAAACCAACACAATTAAACTTATAAGAGTTCGTGTAGAGGAAAATAGAGATCTCTAGGGTAAGCTAGGGTTCAAGAGATGAATAGTAGACTTTGTTATTGATGTCAAAGCTTTAGTACAAGTTTCGTATGAGAAATTGCGGATCCCCCTTGGGGTGTTTACAAAGGTCTATTTATAGCTTGTCTAAGGCGGCCCCTTCTCCTAAGTCTCCACGGAATCGTATTGCTTGTGTCGGTCATGTTGGAGTGGGCTTCGCATATGGACCTGGAGAAAGCCTGTGGGCCGAAGGCGGTGCTGGAACGAGGACGAGATCAACGAATGGGGGAGAAGCCGTGCTCGGCCTCCCGTGCGAGCCCGTGGTCGGGCTGACATACGCGAGCCCGCGGTCGGCCATGCACCGAGCCCGCGGTCGGCCACGCACCGAGCCCGCGGTCGGCCACGCACCGAGCCCGCGGTCGGCCTTGCACCGAGCCCGCGGTCGGCCTCGCACCGAGCCCATGCTCGGTCGCTGGACGAAGCCATGATCGCCAAGGACGGAGGCCATGGTCGGCCCCATGCCGAGGCTGGACTCGGCTCTGGTGCCGATCCGAGTACGCCTCCATCTATCATGCCTCGGATAATCCTCCTTCGTGGTGAACTCTGCTTCGCGTGCAGACCTAGGAACCATTTTGCCATGTTCATTGAGAGTCCGGAGAGTCACCGTCCTCGAATGCTTGATTTTTAATGTTAATGCTAAGCGGGTGAATACCGACCCCAACAGTTAGCCCCCCAGCTCGGTAGTGTTAGAGCTAATAGTGCCGAGTTAAAGGATGTGTTGTGTATCAGCGTTAACATTTGAAGTCGAAGTGTTCGCCCACTTTTTCTACAGTATGCTTAAATACTCATCTTGTTCAATATTCCCCCTCAAGTTCATACAGCAACGTGAAGCATGAACTTGGAAAACACAAGATGGTGGCCTCGTTAAAACCTTAGTAGGGAAAACCCTTTGGGACAAAACCACTACTTAAGGGAAAAGAGTGCCACGCATAATGACGAGGGGATTTGAACAAGGAACTTGGTCCTTCGTGGATCACTTGCCATTGCTTGGCCTCAGTCCATCTTCTTCGGGTTTAGCTAAGGCTTCCCCTCGGGTTTGCTCCATGTCTTTAAAATTCCGACCTCGGCTTCTCTTTGCATGTTTCTCATGAATGAAGCTTGCTCTTGGTCAATTGCTCATGAATGAGGCTTTGTTTGCTCATGAATGAGGCTCTGTTTGCTCATGAATGAGGCTACGCTTGCTCGTGAATGAGGCTTCGCTTACTCATAAATGAGGCTTTGTTTGCTTATGAATGAGGCTACGCTTGCTCATGAATGAGGCTTCGCTTGCTCATGGATGAGGCTTTTGTTTAGGCTGTGAAAACGCAAATGCGCTCACGCTCTCTATCTGCCAACGTTGCTGTTGGGCTTTGTATGTTGGTGTTGTTCTCTAGACACGTCTGTCCGAGAACAAGATCACCTTTGACTTTGACCAGCTCTCGTCTTGGGTTTCAGAGTGACGCGTCCAGAACGTATTCCGAACAGAGGTCACTATCAGCTGCATTACCAACGATGTTGTTGGGTTTCTGAGTGATCAGGAGGGTCATCCGGAGACGATTCTGAACACTGGAATTTATATAGCGCGCTGTATCCGTTGTGGATGTCATTGTGTTCGTATCTCTACACTATTGCTGTGGCCAGCAACAATAGATGCAGAACGACTCTACTCGAATAAAGCTCTGATCAGTCCATAAAGGACAAGCTGTTCTCATGATGAGTGCTGTGGCGAGTGTTTGTGATTGACGATGATGTTGTCGTGCTGGTGAGACGAAGATCCTTCGTTGCTCGTGGTGTTGCTTGACATCTTCGTAGGTAGTCTGAAAACCTAGCTCTTCTTGTGTCAGACAATCTCTAAGGTCCCCTTAGTCGGCGCCAAATTGTGGGGGTCGAAACCAACACAATTAAACTTGTAAGAGTTCGTGTAGAGGAAAATAGAGATCTCTAGGGTAAGCTAGGGTTCAAGAGATGAATAGTAGACTTTGTTAATGATGTCAAAGCTTTAGTACAAGTTTCGTATGAGAAATTGCGGATCCCCCTTGGGGTGTTTACAAAGGTCTATTTATAGCTTGTCTAAGGCGGCCCCTTCTCCTAAGTCTCCACGGAATCGTATTGCTTGTGTCGGTCATGTTGGAGTGGGCTTCGCATATGGACCTGGAGAAAGCCTGTGGGCCGAAGGCGGTGCTGGAACGAGGACGAGATCAACGAATGGGGGAGAAGCCGTGCTCGGCCTCCCGTGCGAGCCCGTGGTCGGCTGACATACGCGAGCCCGCGGTCGGCCACGCACCGAGCCCGCGGTCGGCCACGCACCGAGCCCGCGGTCGGCTTTGCACCGAGCCCGAGGTCGGCCTCGCACCGAGCCCGCGGTCGGCCTCGCACCGAGCCCATGCTCGGTCGCTGGACGAAGCCATGATCGCCAAGGACCGAGGCCATGGTCGGCCCCATGCCGAGGCTGGACTCGGCTCTGGTGCCGATCCGAGTACGCCTCCATCTATCATGCCTCGGATCATCCTCCTTCGTGGTGAACTCTGCTTCGCGTGCAGACCTAGGAATCATTTTGCCATGTTCATTGAGAGTCCGGAGAGTCACCGTCCTCGAATGCTTGATTTTGAATGTTAATGCTAAGCGGGTGAATACCGACCCCAACAAGATTCTAAGATTTCTGGCACCCAACCTCCAAAGGTGATAGCTGATTGCAAAACAAATATCTTCTGTCATACATCATCTCGTAGTCATGAAAACACTTCATTATCTCCTCATACTTGTTCATTGTTGCCTTGCAAATTAAAAGATTATCGTCGGCAAATAACATATGATTGATCGAAGGTCCGAAATTGTGACCCTATAAACCTGTAATCAGGCTATATTTCTCTGCTTTGTTTAAGCGATGAACTAGAGCCTCAGTAGAAAGGAAAAAAAAGAAAGGCGAGAGAGTGTCTCCTTGTCACAAATATCTTCTTGGCTTCACGAAACCAAAGACTGTCCATTGATAAGCACATAATATGTGAAAAATTGTACACATCTCATAGAATCACTTTTTTTGCTCGATAATTTGAAGCTTAAAGAGGTGATTGTTGGTGAGATTCTAAGAAGGATAGTGGGTACTCAGACTTGTGTGTTTCTGATTTCATAGGTGACCCAATTCTTGTCTTAATCAATCCGAAAAGCCAAGGTGTGTGCGCGACCATGGATTATCTAAGCCGATAAACTATCCTTAACACTTGATTTTTGTGTGTTTTGTGGTGAATTAAGTAATGGAATTGTGTTCTGTGAGTTTCCTGGTTGTTTTGGTATGTATTGGTGTGTTTAGCGTGCAGCTGATCGGATGCGAGAGGTCTCAAATCAAACCGTGAGAGGAGAGGTTCGATTTTGGCTTGATTGCGTGTTGTGTCGATCGCACCAGGTGGGTGTCGATCGACACGATGGTGACGATGAGGCTGTGTCGATCAACACCAGTGTTGATAACCTTTTTTATGTTTGGTTGTGCTGTAATTACTTGTTTGTGTTGTCATTGCATTTTATTTGGTTTGTGTGTATAGCCAGTAAATGGAATGACCGTCTCACTGAGTATTTATGTTAATCCTCTCCCATCTCGTTTTCGCATGTAAAGTAGGTAAAGAGAAAGTGTGACCGTGGGATCATGGCAATGAAGAGGAGGATGATCTAGGGTCTCGATTGTTTGCTTTTGATTTTTATTAGTTTAGAACCTAAGTTAGGTTGCTGGTTTCTAGAATTGTTGGAATTGAATAATTACTTGATTTATTGGATTATCTGGTTAAATTGCTGGTTTAGTTGTGTATGTGTTTTCCGCTGGTTATTGATGTTTTGATGGTTTAATGTGACTGAGTTGAGGATTAGTATTTATGGGAATATTAATTCAGAATTAAATATTTTTTTAAAAAAAACAGGGTTAGGTTGTTTCTGTTTGGTATTAGAGCCCTTACGGTTTTAGGGCGGGGTAAATGAATGATTTGAGACTGTTGATTGAATTGATTACGAGTAGTTAGTCAATTCTGTGAGTTTTGGAGTCTTAGATCATCCTCTTTAAGCCTTCAATGAGATTCAACGGTAACTGTTTGTGTGACTTCTATTTTTGAATTCTAGTGTTCTTAGTCCGTATTTTAAGGAAATAAAGTGAGTGATGGCTAGAGTTGCTAGAGGTCATGGTCGTGGTTTTGGAGGTCGTGGGCATGGTCGGGGGCGAGTGAGTGAGTTGGATGAGAGTGTGGCCCCGAGTGCGACAGAAGAGCAGGTTGATGATTCATAGACGCATCAGGAGGGTCCGTGGGTGAGGCCAGTGTTAATACCAGTGTGAGTATTGGCAGTGTCGGGGTTGGCGCTGGAGTAGCTGGTGTTGTTGGAGGCCCAGGTGTGGGTGCAACTTGAGGTGTAGCCTAGGTCTGAGATGATCGTCTGGCGGATCTGTTGACCATGTTGTTGGAGTGGTTACTAATGTAACCGTATTTAGAACTATTTTAGCTAGTATTTTACGTAGCTTTCACTTGCATTTAGCTTAGGATTTGCATGTTATCTTCACTTTTCCGCATCATTTAGATTTACTTGAGTCTTAGAGTCCATTATGAGTTTTCTTGCATTACATTGAATATTTTGAGCATTTTCAGGTACTAATGAAGACTATGAGTTATGACAGTTCGTGCGATGAAAGATTATCGAGAAATAACGAAGAAACAGAGAAAGGAATCATTTCGACAGCTGCCGACTGACCACAGTGGTCGGTCGGAATGGTCGGTCGGAGGAGCAGTTTTGGAGCCCAGAAGAGAAAAGTTGCTACCAGCATCCGACCGACCACTTTTGGTGCAGAGGTTGGTCCAAAGGGTCGGTCGGGATGCAGTTTCGTCCAAAAATCTAGGTTTGACCCGGGTTTGTCAGGTTGACCCGGATACACTTCCTTTTCTCTATAAATACTTGTATCTTCACAAGATTAACCCTAGGCAAGTTTGTATAGACTAAGTTTCTCTCTAAGATTATGATTTTGATTGAAAAACCTACTTGCCTCATGTTTTAAAAGTTTAAATCTTTTTTAATCTATTTAAGTTTCTTAATCTTTTGCATATCTTTTTAATCATGTTTAGTTTATCTTTTGCTCTTGCTTTGATATATATATATTGCTATTTGTGAGTAGTTTCATTTATAGATTATGGGTTGAGTAGATTAGGGTAAATTGAAGTTGGGTTTTGGTGTTTTAAGCTTACATGTTTTATAATATATCATATGAATTGGAATTAAGGCTAGGATTAACTTGATCACTTAGTTTATAGAACATGATCTTTTTACGTTCGGAAGGTGTTTGTGAAAATGTCTAGGAGAATTTCATATGAGTAATTTGAACCTTAGCCAATGGAAGTTGATGTTTAAGGTTAATTATGGGTTTATTAGACTTGAAATTATTGCTTTTAAATGGATTAATTGCTAAAATGGAAGTTGGTGTAATTAAGAGATTTAAGAAGAAATTAGTGCTTGATTTAGCTTTCCGCCATCTCCCAATGGATATTTTACTCGAATCAATTGCTTTAACCTATGATCCATAGCTTTTTACCATTGATTTCGATTTCGCTTAGTTATTACTAGTATTTGCTATTACTAGTTGTTTCGATTTAGCTTATTTTGCTTTCATCTATTCCATTTACTTTCTACTTCTTAGTTTATCATTTGGGGTTTTACGTTTGCATATCATCTTGAATTTGGTAATTAGGATTAGACAAAAACCCCCAAAACATTATAGATTTAGCTTTTTGAGTTCTTTGCATTCCTTTTGTCTCATCATAATTCCTTGTGGATTCGATCCTTACATGCTACACCGTAATTTCCATGCACTTGTGGTTAGTCATTGAGGTTTAAAACCGGTTAGGTCAATTTAGACCCCATCAAGTTTTTGGCGCCGTTGCCGGGAAATTTTTTATTAGGGATTAGAATTTGAGATCTTTTAAGTCTAAATCACTTATTATCTATGTATTTTGTTTGTTTGTTTGCATTTTTATCTTTGGATTTGTAGGTACCAATTTGCAAAACCATGGAGAGAAGGATTAGAGATTATGATGAGCCAACAACCGACGGGAATGACACTACAAGAAAACAGGTCGTTAGTGACTCGAATTACCGAGTGGCAAGATAGTCACAAAGATTTGCGACTCATTTGTGACTCTTTTGTGACTAAAGCGTGACTCTTTTGGACGGAGTCACAAATTAGTCGTTCATTTGCGACTCCATCCCGTAGTCATTAACCAGTCACAAATTTGTGACTACTCTGCGACAACGATTGGTATGTTTTTGTGGAGTCGCATAAGAGTCACAAATTTACGACTCCGTAGCGACTGACACCAGAGTCACAAATTAGTGACTCCTTAGTGACACACAACGGAGTCACAAATTAGCCACTTGTAACTGAGTCTCAAAAATGTCGTTAATTAGCCATTATTTTGCAACGTTTCAGGGTTTCGCGTATTATAGTAACTAAGGAGTCGCAAATTAGCCACTCCGTTGCGACTCATTACCCACTACATGTATGTTTTTGGGAAATTAAACACCATAATGTAAATCTATATAAGTTAATTTCGTATTTACATCTTATTCAAGTAATAAGTGTGTAGTAAATACACAGTAGAAGTAAAAAAAAACAAAAAAAGAGTTTCCTAAAAATTTTGCATCACAAATGCTTTCTTATCAACATCAAAACCTATATAACTAAACTCTTCCATTTCATTTTTTTGAAAATTATTCTACATTTTTGATTACTAGTGTTTAAATGAATAAAACCAAACAAATAATGAAGAAATACATTGGAAATTGATTGGAAAGGAATATGATTTTTGTGGTTGATCCAAATTTTTAGGGTTTAGGGTATAAGCTTGTGACTGAGTCGCAAATTAGTCACAAATTAGTCGCAAATTAGTGACTCGTTACCCACGAGTCGTAAAACAGTTACCAAATTGCGACTACATTGCTACTGATTTGTGACTAATCAGTATGATTTTCAAAAATTCATCAAAAAAATATTAGAAATAGATTAAGTTTAAGTTTCTACATAGATTCAATTACTAGTTACATTAATATATACGTGTCCAAGTAATTTGGTTTCATTAAAGATATTGTCAAAATAATTTTTCTTAAAGTTTACATCTTACATAACATATCTTAAGTAATGTTACTTGTTCTTTCATTCAAATATTTGTTCAAATGTTTTTAAAAATTGGAATTCAAAAGATTATCACTAATTTATTCTAAATAATCAAATTTTCTATAACATATATACAATAAACGCTAATTTAAAGGCATATAGTTCAACTAATTTGTTTAAAATGTTTAGGGTTTAGGGTTTCATTTGTCGATTGAATGTTGGGATTTTCTCTACCTAGACTTTCTCTCTCTAGTTCTTGATTACTATATATTTTATAAACCAAGAAATGGGTGTAGTAGTTTCTTTGGGACACCAAAAATGGGTAAATCTTCTTCGACGTCACCAATATCATCTTCTTCTTTTCCAGCAAGGAGAGGGAAGAACAAAAACGGTTCTGACAAGCCTAAGCAACCGCAGAGAGGTCTGGGCGTCGCACAGTTGGAGAAGATCTGATTACATGGCGAATATAACTGCAACAGTTGCAATACTTACCCTTCTTATCATCCCGCAACTTTCAATCATCAGGTACAAATTTCACACGCATATACATAGATAAATCGATCCATTTAGATACAGTCTACTGGTATATATTCTAACGTTTGGTACTTTATAAAAAAACACTGGTTCCAATCTTGACCCTGACATGAAAGATTATTGTCATTGGGATTTTTGTATTGATCATGATGCGAACTATATGCAATAACGAGTTGCTTTCATATGTGTGTTAAGAATATATTATAGCTAAGTATTTGCATTTATAGCATAACATCATGATCATTCATCCATATATTAGTACTGCACAAAAACAATATGTTTTTATACGCAATGTCTAATCGAATTCAATTAAAGAAAATGTCTAATCAAATTACAGAATGATATAGATCTAGATAAATATTCATCATGCATTTGTTTCAGCTTATTGATTGAAATGGGCTTTATGAATATGTATGTGACTAGTAGTTTTGGGTATATATGTGAATGTTGAATAATGTAGGAGGACGTGAGGGTGCAAGGAGGATATCCATCTATACCATCTTCATCACCATCCTTTTCATATGCATCATCATCACCACCATCAGCTCCATATGGCTTTAATCCAAACATGACGGTATACATATGCCACATTCATTTTTGTGTATATTGTTGTGTATGTGTGTGTATATAATATATAACGTATCTAGTAGTATCATTTATCTGCTTTCACAAACTAAAGGAGATAGAACATAACATGGTTGTTCTTAAAAGCATATCTTTTTAGATTTAGAAGAAATTTATATCATTAGCATATTCGTACGATCATGTTTTCTACCTATCAAATATCTCATCTTAATACGCAAAATCTTCAAGTATATTCGTACGATCATGTTTTCTACCTATCAATTTTTTTAAAGGAATTTCAAAACCCATAGCGTTCTATTTCTAGTTACTAATTGTAGACGTGAAAAGATCCATCTAAGTAAACTCAGGGGTAATAATCATAATCAGTTTTTCTCAATGGAGTTTTTCGTTATTTTTCTGTGATCTCACAGATGAATGCAAGTCATGATCAATACGAGAGACCAACAACAAGATACGGAGATTCTCAGCCTCACGTAGCACCAAGGTCCGTCCATATTGTTATCATTAGCATATATAGTATTTATATGTTATGTTGTTTATATATATGCATTTAGGCGTCTGTGGTATATCTCTGTTTAAAATAAAGCTAAATAATTTTGTACAACACAGTTGGAACCCGAGCTACGGTATCTTGGAGAGCCAACATTTTGTGGAACCAAACATAACCACACACTTCTTACACGAGGTCATTACTTTATTCATAACCCATATACATATATAATCATATGTTAATGATTAGTAAGTACTTAGATTTGACATGATCATTTGTGTTAATTGTCTCAAAATTGTGGCTTGTTATATGGATCTCGCTGAAAGATTTTTTCCCCCCCATCGTTATAGGATCCGAGAAATAGATCGATGGGATCGGGTATTCAGAACTTCGAAACGAATGACGCAGCTGAGCCAGATTTGGAGTTTCCCGGCGTTTCAGAGGCAATCAGAGGACGAGCTTGGTACTGTTAGAAAGCCCTATCGGTCTAGTTTTCAGATTAGGTTTCCGATCTGAATTTGGAGGTAAGCTCCGATCCCTATTATCGTTTTAATCCAGTGCGTCGTTCTGTTTCTGGAAAATCTAATTTAGGGTTTTGGGAAAATCTAAGTTTCGTGTTCTAGGTAATTGAGGAAGGGTTCCTCGGTGTTTTTAGGTTGAGATCAGAGGCTGCGAGGTCGCTGATTCCATGTTCTTAACTGTTCGTTCCTCGATTCGCGTAATCGAGGTGAGTGCGTGATCGCGAACTTAACCATTCGTTTATTTGCGGTTGTATCGTTGCGGAGTTCTGTATGAGTTGAGTAGGGTCGGAAGTCAGAGTTTATGAGAATTTAAAACTGTCTATGCTTGAGAAACCTTAAAGAACACCCTGGGCGATTGGGTTGTTCAGAGTGACCTGGGAATGGGGTCAGGATGTGATTCCGAGGTTGAGGGAATGCATGCATACTGCATAGGAGTTGCTGGTTGTGATCTCGGAGGTATGTGGTGGTGTGACCGGAGGTTCGGTCGGATGTATAAGGGATGATGAATTCCCTGAGTGCGGTTTTAGGAGATAATGATTTCTCCAGAGGGATGATGAATTCTCTAAGTGCGGTTTTAAGAGATGATGATTTCTCCAGAGGGATGATGAATTCTCTAAGTGCGGTTTTAGGAGATGATGATTTCTCCAGAGGGATGATGAATTCTCTAAGTGCGGTTTTAGGAGATGATGATTTCTCTAGAGGGATGATGAATTCCCTTAGTGCGGTTTTAGGAGATGATGATTTCTCCAGAGGGATGATGAATTCCCTGAGTGCGGTTTTAGGAGATGATGATTTCTCCAGAGGGATGATGAATTCCCTGAGTGCGGTTTTAGGAGATGATGATTTCTCCAGAGGGATGATGAATTCCCTGAGTACGATTTTAGGAGATGAGTATTTCTTTAGAGGGATGAGGATTTCCCGGTATACTTGTTTGGGAGATGAGGATTTCTCCAGAGGGATGAGGATTTCCCGGTATACTTGGTTAGGAGATGAGTATTTCTCCAGAGGAATGAGGATTTTCCGGTATACTTGTTTAGGAGATGAGGATTTCTCCAGAGGGATGAGGATTTCCCTGTATGCGTATTGGGATGAGGATTTCCCTGAGTATAGTTTTGAGAGATGAGTAATTCTCCAGAGTATAAGGACTGTTCTTGAGTGGGATTAGGAGATAAGGATTTCTCCAGAGGGATTAAGATTTCCCTGAGTGTGGTTGTGCGAGATGGGTATTTCTCCAGAGGGATGAAGATTTCCCTGAGTGTGGTTGTGCGAGATGGGTATTTCTCCAGAGTATGAGGATTATTCCTGAATGGCGATTGGGAGATAAGAATTTCTCCAGAGGGACGAGGTTTGTCCGGTTGTGGTTATGGATGCATTGTGGAAGTCAAAGCAAGGGTTGATATTACGTTTAGAACTTCAGCTCAGATGAACTTGGTAATGAATGAAGCATTTTCGGTCGTGCATGTTCTTGTTTGATTGTTGCGCGACCAATCAAGCGACACGATCCAGGGAAATTTGGTCGGGTTTTGGACGGAGATGTTAACCTTAGTGAGACGGGTGGAGAGCCTCGAAGATCGGGTGTTTGATCTCGGATAGTTTTGACCGGTTTGGGTCATGTTTTGAGTTATGGTGGCATTAATGGACCAGTTTTGGGTCGGATATGAGTCTTTGATAGACGGTTTTGTGAGGATTCGAGGACGAATCCAGTTTAGTGGGGGAGAATTGTAACATCCCAATTCCTATAAGTTTATTATTTGGAAAAGAGGGGTGTCGATCGACACCATTGGTGGGTGTCGATCGACACCAAATTCGGGTTTCGGTTCGGTTTGAGTTAAGTTGCTCGGTTTGCGACGTCGGTTTAGTGAGAACCCTAGGGCTTGCGTATATAAGTCCTTTGGGATTTGTGGCCGCGTGAGGCAGAAAGAAAGGGATTTTTCGTGGCTTTGTGTGAAGGAGAAAGGGTTTTGAGAGAGAGGAGTTTGAGAGGAAGAGAAGACAGGTTCATCTGTCTTGGTAGAAGGGAAGAACGGTCGATCTAATCGAGTCTGATCGACGAGGTTTTTCGTAGGTTTGTTCTCCTTACTCTTAGCTTTCTATTGAAAAAATCCGATTGGCTTTTGGAGTTGTAGCTTGCGAGTTATGATTGTTTTTCCATAAGGGGTCTGTGCTGTCGTTGAATTGACTCTGAGTAGTTAGCTGATTCTTTGAGTTGTAGAGTCTTAGATCATCCTCTCCGAGCCTTCAAAGAGATTCCACGGTAAGTGATTGGCTATGTTGTCTGGATTGTTGTAATTTCCATTTGTGGTTTGAACGGTTTTGATATTTAAAATTTATAAGAAGAGTATTTCTTATTTATTTGCGGTTGTATCGTTGCGGAGTTCTGTATGAGTTGAGTAGGGTCGGAAGTAAGAGTTTACGAGAATTTAAAACTGTCTATGCTTGAGAAACCTTAGAGAACACCCTGGGCGATTGGGTTGTTCAGAGTGACCTGGGAATGGGGTCAGGATGTGATTCCGAGGTTGAGGGAATGCATGCGTACTGCATAGGAGTTGCTGGTTGTGATCTCGGAGGTATGTGGTGGTGTGACCGGAGGTTCGGTCGGATGTATGAGGGATGATGAATTCCCTGAGTGCGGTTTTAGGAGATGATGATTTCTCCAGAGAGATGATGAATTCTCTTAGTGCGGTTTTAGGAGATGATGATTTCTCCAGAGGGATGATGAATTCCCTGAGTGCGGTTTTAGGAGATGATCATTTCTCCAGAGGGATGATGAATTCCCTGAGTGCGGTTTTAGGAGATGATGATTTCTCCAGAGGGATGATGAATTGCCTGAGTACGATTTTAGGAGATGAGTATTTCTCCAAAGGGATGAGGATTTCCCGGTATACTTGTTTGGGAGATGAAGATTTCTCCAGAGGGATGAGGATTTCCCGGTATACTTGGTTAGGAGATGAGTATTTCTCCAGAGGAATGAGGATTTCCCGGTATACTTGTTTAGGAGATGAGGATTTCTCCAGAGGGATGAGGATTTCCCTGTATGCGTATTGGGATGAGGATTTCCCTGAGTATAGTTTTGAGAGATGAGTAATTCTCCAGAGTATAAGGACTGTTCTTGAGTGGGATTAGTAGATAAGGATTTCTCCAGAGGGATGAAGATTTCCCTGAGTGTGGTTATGCGAGATGGGTATTTCTCCAGAGTATGAGGATTATTTCTGAATGGCGATTGGGAGATAAGGATTTCTCCAGAGGGACGAGGTTTGTCCGGTTGTAGTTATGGATGCATTGTGGAAGTCAAAGCTAGGGTTGATATTACGTTTAGAACTTTAAGTCAGATGAAATTGGTAATGAATGAAGCATTTTCGGTCGTGCATGTTCTTGTTTGATTGTTGCGCGACCAATCAAGCGACACGATCCAGGGGAATTTGGTCGGGTTTTGGACGGAGATGTTAACCTTAGTGAGACGGGTGGAGAGCCTCGAAGATCGGGTGTTTGATCTCGGATAGTTTTGACCGGTTTGGGTCATGTTTTGAGTTTTGGTGGCATTAATGGACCGGTTTTGGGTCGGATATGAGTGTTTGATAGACGGTTTTGTGAGGATTCAAGGACGAATCCAGTTTAGTGGGGGAGAATTGTAACATCCCAATTCCTATAAGTTTATTATTTGGAAAAGTGGGGTGTCGATCGACACCATTGGTGGGTGTCGATCGACACCAAATTCGGGTTCCGGTTCGGTTTGAGTTAAGTTATTGGGTTTGCGAAGTCGGTTTAGTGAGAACCCTAGGGCTTGCGTATATAAGTCCTTTGGGATTTGTGGCCGCGTGGGCAGAAAGAAAGGGATTTTTCGTGGCTTTGTGTGAAGGAGAAAGGGTTTTAAGAGAGAGGAGTTTGAGAGGAAGAGAAGACAGGTTCGTCTGTCTTCGTAGAAGTGAAGAACGGTCGATCTAATCGAGTCTGATCCACGTGGTTTTTCGTAGGATGGTTCTCCTTACTCTTAGCTTTCTATTGAAAAAATCCGATTGGCTTTTGGAGTTGTAGCTTGTGAGTTATGATTGTTTTGCCATAAGGGGTCTGTGCTGTTTCGGGATTCAATTGGTCTCCTTGGGAAGTGTTTTCCCGGCGTTTCAGAGGGAATCAGAGGACGAGATTGGTACCGTTGGAAAGCCCTGTTAGTCTAGTTTTCAGATTGGGTTTGTGATATGAATTTGGAGGTAAGCTCCGATCCCTATGATCGTTATAATCCAGTGCTTTGTTCTGTTTTTGGAAAATCTGATTTAGGGTTTTGGGAAAATCTTAGTTTCGTGTTCTAGAGAATTTAGGAAGGGTTCCTCGGTATTTTTCGGTTTAGATCAGAGGCTGCGAGGTCGCTGATTCCGTGTTCTTAACCGTTCGTTCCTCGAACCACGTAATCGAGGTGAGTGCGTGATCGCGATTACGGGATTAGTTTGTTAGGGATTGAAAGATTGAATTGTGGTAATTAGGATTGGATTTTGATGGTTATAATTTATATTCATGTTTTTCGTGTGATAAGTGGTTATTGAATCGTGTGTGATCTTGTGAGGAAAAGAATCGAGTCTGCGTGAGGATTTTGACTCGGCTTCGGTTTCTGCGGGAGGTTTCGATCGACACCTAGTGGCAGTGTCGACCGACACCCCATTTTTATGATCGTGAGATTTGGTATAGTGATTGGAGTGTCGATCGACACTCATGAGAGGTGTCGATCACTTGTTAAACTGTGAAAAGTTGCATATATGTTGATCGTTGCATATCTGTTGAATATTGCATAACTGTTAATCGTTGCATATCTGTTGAATGTTGTTTTTTCGCGTAGTAATTGGCATGCTATTTCCCTATTATGTAATCGGTAGGCGGGATGACCGCTTCATTGAGTATTTATGATAATACTCACGCAACTCTGTTTTTCCCTTTTGAGTTGTAGGTAATTGAAAAGTGTGAGATCGTGGAATCATGGCCGGGACGAGAGGATGATAGGGATTGTGTTCTGTTGTTTAGTCTAGCGAACCGTCTGCTAGGTTGCTAGTTATTTATTCCTGAATTTGGTTATGTGAGTTGAATGATATTTTGGAATTGAATAAATGATTAATATGGTTTATGGTTTTAATTGTTATGAGTTCCGCGGTAGAAATGTTAGTAACCAAAAAAAAAAAAAGTTTGGGTGTTACATTTTTTGTATCAGAGCCCTTACGGTTCTAGGGCTGTTAGTAATTGGTTGATTTGAGACTGTCGTTGAATTGACTATGAGTAGTTAGTTGATTTTGTGAGTTGTAGAGTCTTAGATCATCCTCTCTGAGCCTTCAAAGAGATTCCACGGTAAGTGATTGGCTATGTTGTTTGGATTTTTATAATTTCCATTTGTGGTTTGAACGGTTTTGATATTTAAAATTTATAAGATGAGTATTTCTTATTTATTTGCGGTTGTATCGTTGCGGAGTTCTGTATGAGTTGAGTAGGGTCGGAAGTCAGAGTTTATGAGAATTTTAAACTGTCTATGCTTGAGAAACCTTAGAGAACACCCTGGGCGATTGGGTTGTTCAGAGTGACCTGGGAATGGGGTCAGGATGTGATTCCGAGGTTGAGGGAATGCATGCATACTGCATAGGAGTTGCTGGTTGTGATCTCGGAGGTATGTGGTGGTGTGATCGGAGGTTTGGTCGGATGTATGAGGGATGATGAATTCCCTGAGTGCGGTTTTAGGAGATGATGATTTCTGATTTCTCCAGAGGGATGATGAATTCTCTAAGTGCGGTTTTAGGAGATGATGATTTCTCCAGAGGGATGATGAATTCCCTGAGTGCGGTTTTAGGAGATGATGATTTCTCCAGAGGGATGATGAATTCTCTAACTGCGGTTTTAGGAGATGATGATTTCTCCAAAGGGATGATGAATTCTCTGAGTGCGGTTTTAGGAGATGATGATTTCTCCAGAGGGATGATGAATTCCCTTAGTGCGGTTTTAGGAGATGATGATTTCTCCAGAGGGATGATGAATTCCCTGAGTGCGGTTTTAGGAGATGATCATTTCTCCAGAGGGATGATGAATTCCCTGAGTGCGGTTTTAGGAGATGATGATTTCTCCAGAGGGATGATGAATTCCCTGAGTGCGGTTTTAGGAGATGAGTATTTCTCCAGAGGGATGAGGATTTCCCGGTATAATTGTTTGGGAGATGAGGATTTCTCCAGAGGGATGAGGATTTCTCAGTATACTTGGTTAGGAGATGAGTATTTCTCCAGAAGAATGAGGATTTTCCGGTATACTTGTTTAGGAGATGAGGATTTCTCCAGAGGGATGAGGATTTCCCTGTATGCGTATTGGGATGAGGATTTCCCTGAGTATAGTTTTGAGAGATGAGTAATTCTCCAGAGTATAAGGACTGTTCTTGAGTGGGATTAGGAGATAAGGATTTCTCCAGAGGGATGAAGATTTCCCTGAGTGTGGTTGTGCGAGATGGGTATTTCTCCAGAGGGATGAAGATTTCCCTGAGTGTGGTTGTGCGAGATGGGTATTTCTCCAGAGTATGAGGATTATTCATGAATGGCGATTGGGAGATAAGGATTTCTCCAGAGGGACGAGGTTTGTCCGGTTGTGGTTATGGATGCATTGTGGAAGTCAAAGCTAGGGTTGATATTACGTTTAGAACTTCAAGTCAGATGAACTTGGTAATGAATGAAGCATTTTCGGTCGTGCATGTTCTTGTTTGATTGTTGCGCGACCAATCAAGCGACACGATCCAGGGGAATTTGGTCGGGTTTTGGACGGAGATGTTAACCTTAGTGAGACGGGTGGAGAGCCTCGAAGATCGGGTGTTTGATCTCGGATAGTTTTGACCGGTTTGGGTCATGTTTTGAGTTTTGGTGGCATTAATGGACCGGTTTTGGGTCGGATATGAGTCTTTGATAGACGGTTTTGTGAGGATTCGAGGTAGAAATCCAGTTTAGTGGGGGAGAATTGTAACATCCCAATTCCTATAAGTTTATTATTTGGAAAAGAGGGGTGTCGATCGACACCATTGGTGGGTGTCGATCGACACCAAATTCGGGTTTCGGTTCGGTTTGAGTTAAGTTGCTCGGTTTGCGACGTCGGTTTAGTGAGAACCCTAGGGCTTGCGTATATAAGTCCTTTGGGATTTGTGGCCGCGTGAGGCAGAAAGAAAGGGATTTTTCGTGGCTTTGTGTGAAGGAGAAAGGGTTTTGAGAGAGAGGAGTTTGAGAGGAAGAGAAGACAGGTTCATCTGTCTTGGTAGAAGGGAAGAACGGTCGATCTAATCGAGTCTGATCGACGAGGTTTTTCGTAGGTTTGTTCTCCTTACTCTTAGCTTTCTATTGAAAAAATCCGATTGGCTTTTGGAGTTGTAGCTTGGGAGTTATGATTGTTTTGCCATAAGGGGTCTGTGCTGTTTCGGGATTCAATTGGTCTCCTTGGGAAGTATTTTCCCGGCGTTTCAGAGGGAATCAGAGGACGAGATTGGTACCGTTGGAAAGCCCTGTTAGTCTAGTTTTCAGATTGGGTTTCTGATCTGAAGTTGGAGGTAAGCTCCAATCCCTATGATCGTTACAATCCAGTGCTTTGTTCTGTTTCTGGAAAATCTGATTTAGGGTTTTGGGAAAATCTTAGTTTCGTGTTCTAGAGAATTGAGGAAGGGTTCCTCGGTATTTTTTGGTTTAGATCAGAGGCTGCGAGGTCGCTGATTCCGTGTTCTTAACCGTTCGTTCCTCGAACCGCGTAATCGAGGTGAGTGCGTGATCGCGATTACGGGATTAGTTTGTTAGGGATTGAAAGATTGAACTGTGGTAATTAGGATTGGATTTTGATGGTTATGATTTATATTCATGTTTTTCGTGTGATAAGTGGTTATTGAATCGTGTGTGATCTTGTGAGGAAACGAATCGAGTCTGCGTGAGGATTTTGACTCGGCTTTGGTTTCTGCGGGAGGTGTCGATCGACACTTAGTGGCAGTGTTGATCGACACCCCATTTTTATGATCGTGAGGTTTGGTATAGTGATTGGAGTGTCGATCGACACTCATGAGAGGTGTCGATCACTTGTTAAACTGTGAAAAGTTGCATATATGTTGATCGTTGCATATATGTTGATCGTTGCATATCTGTTGAGTATTGCATAACTGTTAATCGTTGCATATCTGTTGAATGTTGGTTTTTCGCGTAGTAATTGGCATGCTATTTCCCTATTATGTAATCGGTAGGTTGGATGACCGCTTCACTGAGTGTTTATGATAATACTCACGCAACTCTGTTTTTCCCTTTTGAGTTGTAGGTAATTGAAAAGTGTGAGATCGTGGAATCATGGCCGGGACGAGAGGATGATAGGGATTGTGTTCTGTTGTTTAGTCTAGCGAACCGTCTGCTGGGTTGCTAGTTATTTATTCCTGAATTTGGTTATGTGAGTTGAATGATATTTTGGAATTGAATAAATGATTAATATGGTTTATGGTTTTAATTGTTATGAGTTCCGCGGTAGAAATGTTAGTAACAAAAAAAAAAGTAAATAGTAATTTAGAGACAATATAAGTTGTAGAAAAACAAAAAAAGAACATTGAAATAATGAAAGAAAAAAACGATAAAACAAAAAAAGATATATAAACTGAAAAACAAAAAAATATTTAGAAGGGTATGAAATCTAAATTTAAAGTATAAGTGCATAGCCATTTCGAAGATCGTATAAACCTATAATCATATTTTTCAATATAATTATAGAAATCCCAAAAAACGAAAAATTTCGACTTCAGACAATGTAACATCCGCGAACCAAAAAGCTAATTTTTGGTGTTCGTGTTGAGCGACATAGGGCATGTGTCGAGCGACACGACGGATTGTGGAGTGTCGATCGACACCGTGTGTGTGTCGCTCGACATGAGTAATTGTGAGCATAACCGAATTAAATTTTTAATCGCGGTTTTGGCTCGGTTTAAGGATTTAGAATCCTAGGGTTTTGTGTATATCTCGTGCGGCCTTTGTTTGCCGAGTTTGGAGGTAGAAAAGAGAGGTTTTGAGAAGAGATTGGGAGATTCTTGTGTTCTGGAGATTAGAGGTTCAGAAGAAAGAGTTTTAGGTGAGTTTGGAGGCGTAGAATCGAGTGTTCTTCGTCGTTCTTCGTGTGGTGTCTCAAATCAGTGACGTTTCAACGTTATTGGGGCTGTGTTTGTGTGTTCTTCGTGTCTCAAGCCATTTTAAATCATTCATAGGCTAAGGTGAGTGCTTGACCATGGTTTCTAGGCTATGATGAATGATTCGATGCGTTTGGTGATTGTTTCGTGTGAAATTGTATGTTTGATGTTGCTGTGTGATTGGGTGGTATTGCATTGTCGTGTTTTGTACAGGTTTGCGACTTGTGTAGCCCGGATTCGAGTCGAGAGAGGAGAAACTCGATTCTACCTACAAGGTGTCGCTCGACACGAACTGTTTTGGTTCCGAAAATTGTTTAAATTGCATTGTGATGATTGGTGTTGGTTAATGTGGATGTGTATTTGTTTTACCTGAGCCTGAGTGATATGTCGTAGGTGGTATGACCGGCTCACTAAGTATTTATGATAATACTTACGCAACTTTTTGTTTCATGTGTTGCAGGTAAAGTTAAAGTGTGATCGTGGAATCATGGCTGGGACAAGAGGATGATTAGGATCTCTAGATTATGTGTTATTGAGTTACATTTTTGTAGAACCTGGTTTTAGGTTGCTAGAAATGCTGAGTTGTGTTATTGGAATTAGAACTGGTTTGTTGGTTAATTGTTAATGGAATCCTCCGCTGGTTGATGGTTGTTGAATTAATCATTGAGGATTATTATTTGTGGGAATAATAATCCGGATTAATTATTTTTTTTTAAAAAGCTTGGTTGTTTCAGACAATATTGGTACTTTCAATATTTTTTTTAAAAAAGGAAACTGTATAAAATAAAATTATATAAGCTAAAAAGATAAAGAGAATATAACTACTATTAAAATAATTTATAGGTATTATGAAATTATTTACATGAATTTTATTATGTCATAATATTAACTCTACATTATTTAAAGAATATATATATTATGAAATGACTTAGAACATGAAAATGTAGATAGAATTGATATATAATGATTTAAGATGCGTATTTTATTGTATATCGATATATTTTAGTAATTCAACGGGTTATTAACTAAAACTTAAATATTTATTTGAATAATTTTTAATATGATTACCCGCGTTGATACGCGGGTTCTAACCTAGTATTATATAAAAGAGAATGCGCAAAATTGAAACTCATGAGATCGCAACACATGTTAAGTTATCTATTAGATTCTAACACATGTCAAATATTTAAATATGTAAGCTTTCATTATAAATTTATTAAATTTAATATTAAAATTGTTAGTTACCCAAAAAAAAAAGTTAAAATGGAGAAAAAACAAATATAAAGTAATTTTACAAATTTCACAAACCCTTTATAGGAATAGTTGTATAAAATATTTAGTTTAAAACGTTTTTTTAATAATGAGAAATTTAACATAAAACAAAATATTAGGAGAAAGACAATAGGAACCTATATAATTAAAAACAAAAACGACCATGTTTTTATCGTTATATATAGACAGATTTTTAAAATATATGTAAATCTATGGGAAACAAAAAATAATTGACCATGAAAATAAATAGAATTTATAGATCAAGAAATATGTTATTCATGTTTAAAGTTTACGAAATAGCATCAAAGAAGGATCATCAAAACATGTAAGAATGATTTAATTATTATATCAACTAGTTTAATGATTTAAACCAAATTAATATATATCAATTATATATACTTTATTAATTTCCAAATTATTTAAATTATTAATGACATATGAGATTATACTTCTTTATTACATATGAACCAAGAACTTTAGTCACTACATTATCTAATTTAAGATTTGAATTAAGAAGATATTATATTTCCCCAAAACATTCTTTAAACCTAACCATTTACTATAAATCAAATAATCCTCGCTTCGCGAGGTTCTAATCTAGTTTTATATAAATCGACAGTCATGATAAGTCATATATGTCCATATATTTTTAACTGTTAGGCCATGCCAATGCTGTAGTATTTTGACTTACAAAAAGTGATGTCAGAATGACTAAAAAAGTTTTAGTGGATTTGGAAGGGTTCCTACTATATAATTAAGGCTTCCCTAGTTCACACGCAGTGGATGCGGTTGCATGAGTTTGCGTGAGCGGATGGTAGTGGTTTTAAGCGTTATAAAGCAATTTATATGACTGACACAGTGGTTGAAAATTGGTATGTTTATGGAATATTTTTGACTGGTTAGCATCAGATGCCGTAGCGGTTTAAAAAATATTTACTAAAACAAATATAATATATAAATATCAAAAAACACCAAAAAATCATATTATTATGATAAAAAAACGAGACTAATTTACCATGATTAATAATGAAAAAAATTATAAATAAAGATCCAAATAATTATAAAAAATAAAAACTCTTTGTAACATGCTAACTACTTTGTTCATTAGGTTCACCACCGAAAATTCCGTGAAAACGTTCTGCTATCCTTGTTCATTCAATCTTTTACCTTTGCGAACCCTAGCTTGTCTTTCTAATGTTATCAACTCTAAAAGTAAACGAGTCATCTTGTCAGACCAAGACAATTTAAATATAAAAAAAAACCTAGACAAAAGATATTTGTCTCAAATTTTTGGTTATTTCTTATTTTTACTAAAACCTTCATCGGTACAACAAAAGGTAATGAGCGAGGAAGGAGTAATCTAGTGGAGGAAAACGCCTACGTAGATGATCATATTTGGTGGATCTTCGAATGATAAAAGAGTAAAAAACTATACGTAAAATTAGTCTTTTTGAATTAACATTACGTATACGTATATTTACAAATTGAACAATATAACCACAAATTTTGTGACATAAATATTGTAGCAAAAAATAATTACAACTTGAAACAATTTTATTACTAATTTGTGATGTAAAACAAACTGTAGCAATTTGTTTTTCCTTAATATTGTAATTATTTGATTCAAATTGTGATGATATAGTGGTGGGCAATTTTGCTATAAACGCATTTGTAGAAATATATAACAAAAGTTATAATTTGCTTCAAAAATAGTTTGGTAAGCTCACAACCACTTGCTTGGGTAACCGATTAATGATAAATGTTTAATATGCTGTTGACAAAAAAAAAATAGTGTGAAAAATGGTTACAAATTAGCTAGAAACACATTTGTAAAAATATGTCACATCATATATAAATATTAAAAAACACCAAAAAAATATATTTATATGATAAAAAGACTAATTTAACATGATTATTAATGAAAAGCCATAAATAAAGCACCAAATCTCCTTTAAATAAAAAGGAATGAATTTTTGATCTCTAAGGCATGCCACTAGGAGTAGGCAAATTATCCGAATCCGAAGTCCGAACCCGGACCCGACCAAAATCAGGCGGTTCGGATCGGGTATGGATATGGTCAATTAACTGATTAGTTTTAATTTGATTTGAGTTTGGAATTCGGTTCGGTTCAGATATTATCTGATAACCAAACTTAAACCCGAACAAAATCATCCTTGTTATACAATTACCTTATTTTTTAGCCTAAATCTTCGACTTACCCTAAATCCCTAATGGTACTTTTTTACCTTAAATCTTCGATCAGAGAGAATCGGTTTTGGTACCTTTTATGAATTATTTTCTTGTTCAATTTGATTTTGATTCAAATTTTTTAGAATTTAGTAGATTATAGCTCAAGTTTTTATGAAAAATTACTTGAGTTTTAAACTTTTCTTAGTTTAATAAGGACATTATTTTCAGTTTTAAATCGGATATAACCGATCTGAACCCAATCCGATCATAGTTTGGGTCATAATTGGATACCACATATAGTACAAGAAACCGATCTGAACCCGATCTGAACCCGATCTCATATAACTGATCTCGAACTAAAAAATACAAAATACTCGAATGGTCCATGATACGAAAAACTAAAAATCCGAATTACCCGATCCGTACCAGATTGGGTATCCGAACGCCCACCCCTACATGCTACATTAGCAATTTAATCAGCAAATTTAATCAGAATTATAATTAGCCAACAGTTATAGATTACTGACATGTCAAATTGATTTTCCGTTTTGGGTTGGGCCTCATATAACTATAAAAGTTTTACTATGGCTGTTGGAGCTGGATTTCATCATTAGAAATCCGGCACATAAAGCTAAAAATATAATCATACTGGATTATATTCGTAATTGGGCCTCTGGCCCAGAACTGTGCTAAACTTAGATAAAGGTCAACATATCTTTCGAATCTGCTAAGCCTAAGTTGCTAGCTCGTTTAGCGCCAGAGCTGAAGATCCTTTTAACCGTTTAACTCAGCGGGGATAGACCAAGTCAGCGCCGCTGAACGTCTCAAGAGAAGATTCTGACATTTCCAGAAGATGGATCAGAACGTGCCCGAGATCTCCAGCGGAGAGGAAAGATTTACGGAGCTAAACCGTTCAGCTCAGAGGAGGATAAATAGCGAGTTCTAGAGCCGAAAAAGCTAACTTAGTCCATACATTTTTCACTGAATCAATACTTTAGCTCATCACACATGTTCAAGCTAAAGTTCCTTTGTATACTTGATCATTCATCAATATAAATCTATTTTCCGTTATCTTGATCTCGACTTTAGTCAGATTTATTGACATTTCTTAGGACTAAAGTTTCTTTCCCGAATTCACATATAAATTCTTAGTGTGGAATCTAGTTTCCACATTTGGCGCCAACGAAGGGGAAGAAATACAATCGTCGTACACAGAAGTCTGACCTCGAACCTACCTCGACGGGAATGAATACCACCAACGCTCAAGAGTCAGCCCAAATCAATAACTCACCGATTGTTGATCAAGAAACGCGAGACGTATGCGAGGTCGTGGTTAACAATAAACCCGGATCAAACCAGAACAAGGTTGCGGCCAACAACCAACCTAGATCAAACCTGAACCAGGTGCTTCGGGTTGAGGATTCTCCCGTAAGCACATAATTAGTGGATCCAAGCACACAGTCTGGATCAGTAACGACTACCACCATCGTGTCTGCACCCCTGGTGCCGGGAAGCATTTGGCTACGCAACTCAACCGCTTGTGGAACAACTTCATCTAGCATCGCTAGCACCTCGATAGGGGGAATCCCGCCGCCCTCCACGGGGCAGAGGGAGTGTTCCTAAGGCGACTTGTCAGAGATGCACCGAATGCTTATGACTCTGGTGGAGCGAACACAGGGCCAAGACTTGACTGTCTGAACAGTGGTGGCCCGCCTTAACCCAAAGGAAAGGACATTCATGACTCAGCTCCATGAAATGTTCCAGTCAATCACCAAAGGACTCCCACCTTGCCAAACATCCAACGAAGAATCGACTCCCTCAAGGAGCACTACCCCGAGGCGACAACAAGACTTTTCAGGGATCCACGTGACCCCTACCTACACCACACGACATCTGACATTCAACCCTAATATAAGGACCAACTCATGGACTACAGATCTAGCTGGTCCGAGCTCGCAAAACACATCCGCACGGGTGAACGAAAGATCCTTACCAATGACCTAAGGAACCCCTTAGGGATTATATCTCGAAGTTCAAAGTGATCAAATCTAGAATCGCCAATTTAAACGAAGAAGTGGCACTAGGAGCACTAAAGAATGGTATGTGGCACAAGTCTAAATTCCGAGAAGAGCTCACACTCAACCCCATCATGCCACTCAACGATGCATCGCACCAAGCATCCTTCTTCGCCATCCTAAAAGAAGAAATAGTTATTCTAGAAGAAAAGTATAAAAACCTTGCAGCTACCCTAGACAACAGCAGGCCAAGAAGTTCGTCAAGAACTACGGAAAGGGCCAACAGGTGTACGCTTTCGACCATACACATCAAAGCAAGAAATTCAAGTACGATGAGATGAAGTATTGTACTCACCATGGCAAAAGATGCCATTGTCGCTACCTCGCTGGCCTCAAAGGAAAACAAAAGAAGACGAAGTCGAATCTCCACCTCCCGAAAAGCTCGAGAAAAAGAAGTCAGCGGCAAACTGAAAGAGACCCGTTGAAGAGACAAACCAAGTTCAGACCCCATCTTCATCCAGGATGCGAATTGACTTAATCTTCGGAGAGCTCAACATATGTGGCGGCTCGATGAAATCGGTCGTGACCCCGCAACCAGCTCCGAAGATGCTAACCAGCCCTTAGATGAAAATACCGCACACCCTCAAAGGTTTCAGTAACCAAGTCCCAGCTAAATGGGTCGACTTCATCCTCGGAGGATCAAAATTGTGCAGAGATTCAATAAATTAGATCAGAGCCTACCAAACCATGGCCAGCGCAGCGCATGTACCCCCAACTGCATTTCGGGGAGTAGATCACCATATCGCATTCGCAAAAAGCGAAACAACACACCTAGACAAGCCACATGACGATGTTCTAGTAATCCAACTCGAGATATGTTGCTGCTGAAACAACCCGACCCGTTTTTTTTTTATATATATTGGATCGAATTATCATGCCCATAAATGATAATCCTCAATATCCAATCAATTCACACATTTAACCAGCAATCAATATAAACCAGCGGAAACCACATAAATCCATTTAAACCAGAATAATTTCATTACTCCCAATAAACCAAGCAATTATTCAGTGAAACAATTCAATATCAATTCCGGAACAACCAGCAACCTAAACACCAAGTTCTAAGTACCAAACAATAAACACAGAAAAACAAGTCCCTAGATTCATCATCCCGTCATTGCCTTGATTTCACGATCACACTTTTTCTTTACCTGCGTCACATAGCAAAAAGAGATGCGTGAATATTATCATAAATACTCAGTGAGACGTTCCTCCCATCTACAGGCCAATTACTCAGATAAAAGAACATATGAAATACCAGGGTTATCAAACAACGATGCACAGAACAAGCAAGAAACACAAAACATGAACAACAGGTCCCGTGTCGATCGGCAGGAAGCAATCCTGTCGATCGATGGACACACACGACCCCGTGTCGATCGACAGGAAGCAATCCTGTCGATCGACAGCAAACCTGCTGTTCGATGGAGATCGACTTATCCTCTCATGGCCGAATATCCATCAACACAATCGATCACCTGCGCATACCATCAATAAAAACACACCAATACACACACCAAACAACCGTATATCATCCATTCCTCAATCCAAGGACCTATGGTCACGCACTCACCTGGTTTTTGAAGAGGAAAGGATGAAGAACGCGAAGAACACGAAGAAACCCTAATCTCCAACCTTCTGATTTTCGCACAAATCACTCACCCAAAACCTCTCCCACGAAATCACACAATATAGGATTGAGAATCAAGGAAAATTCACAAGAATCTCCTTCAAACTTCTCAAATCCTCTCAATTCTTTTCTCTCTAAAAATCTCTCTCCTCTTTCTGATTTTTCGGCCAAAAACGGTGAAGGACGCGTTTATTCACCTTTTATACGGAACCCTAGGTTCCTAAACCGGCCCATTAATCAAACCGAACAAAAATCAAAACCCAAAGTCTTATTTTTGCCCAGTGTCGATCGACACTAACAAGCCATGTCGATCGACACGGACCTCCCTGTCCGGTTCCTCGAGAGAACAACAACCCGTGTCGACCGACACACATCCCTTGTGTCGATCGACACCCACCAAAAATCATATTTTTGGTTCACGAGCGTTACAATTCTCCCCCACTAACCAGGATTCGACCTCGAATCACAAGTTAACCACACACGATCCCTGCTAAGGCTAACACTTCCGCCAGAAAACCCGACAAGATTTCCCCCGGAAACCACCAGAATGCATCGTTTTACAGTTCCGACCAGGCCTGCCCAATTGATCGCACAACAATCAAACAAGAACATGCCCGACCAAACGTAGAAATGGCAAAAGAAGCCACTGATCGTGCAACAATCAAACAAGAACATGCACGACCAAACGCTACATAAGTTCCAAAGTCGTCTAAAACGAGGTTCCAAACGTAAGTACTACCCTAGACTTGATCCCAACACAAACAAACCCCTGGCCCCTCCCGGGCAGTACCACCTGAGATCCTCACCGATCCCTGAAGCTCATCCAGTCTCAATACGCATAGTCACATTACAGAACGCACTGCCCGAACTCAATATATATATATACACCCTACACTCCCAGAGTCGTCACTCCGAAGTCGAGGTGTATAACATCCGATCACCCTCCGGGTGGCCACCCGTTAGGCTCGGTCTGCTTCCCGCCGACACGTTCTTGAGACACACAGTCCCTCAAACGCTCTGTGGGCAGGAGACGCCAAATGTCCCCTGGAGAGAACTCGTCTGTCCCTCGAGATATATACAAGAAACCATACTGGTCTCCTGGAGAGAATCTCTGTTCCCTCAAGTATGCTCGGACACCTTCTGTAACGTGGCTATAAGTACCTATTGACTCGGAATCCTTCACGTGGCTCACATGACATTCCCTCAGCGGAATATCATCAACGACCAATCCTTAGGTGATATATTAGTATTTTGGTCTCTTTTACATATTATTTTCTATTTATTTTCGGTTCTTTCTAGTTCATTTCGTGTCTTTTCAGGTTCTAGGAGGCTCTCAAGCATGGATTGGAGTTATTTGGGGTTATTGGAGCAAAAGAGAAGAATTCGGAGCAAAAAGGCGATTTTCCCTAACCGAGCACCTGCTTGGTTTGGAGCGAGCACCTGCTCGCCCGAAGAGCCAAAGCCCCTGGAATCCGGACCGACCGGTCCGTATGGGTGGACCGACCGGTCCGGAATCAGACCGACCGGTCGGTCACCCAGAACCAGTTGCCCTAATTTTTTATTATAAATAAGAGC
Source organism: Draba incana (assembly GCA_963576765.1). NCBI lineage: Eukaryota > Viridiplantae > Streptophyta > Magnoliopsida > Brassicales > Brassicaceae > Draba > Draba incana. The sequence continues at coordinate 19,111,919 of OY755212.1, read as the reverse complement.
CAACCACTTCCCAAAACAAGAGTTCACTTTTTCTGATTTTTTTTCATTTCCCCATTCTAAAGGTTGAGACTCATTTGTTCTAAGATCTTGAGATCCATCAAGTGTTTTCATTTCTTTGGATTTTGCTTGTAAGATTTGGAAGATCATCCACAACTTTCTATTGAGAAGATTTCTTAATCCCTTATCTCTTTGCTTTTTCATGATGAATCACTCTCATTTGATTGCTACGTTTTTTTTTATCTCCATGGTTGAGTAGTCTCATAGCTAGATTAGGGAATTTCAATGGTGAATTAGGATGTTAGTGACTGAGCCAAATAGGAATGATATCATTTGTCTTCATCAATCGGGATTCGTAATGCTTAGGCTAATTTGATCACCTAGTCTATGATTTCAAGTTTAACTTATTCACGACAGTGCTCTAGGTTGCTAGATAAATCATTGATGAGCAATCGGTGTGTAACCAACGACAGTTGATTGTTGCCATCGATTGTGAACAAATCGAACCATTTTGTTAATGCTTATCAACATCTCTGAATTCAAACGACAGTTTAGGCATTTAGGGTGTTAGATAAAGATATTGATACATCACGACAGTGGGGCAATATTACATTTATGTTTGAGTTCTAGACCGCGCTAAATTTGAATCCTGAATAGATGCTCAGTCCTTAATCCGAAGTCACCGGCGAATGATCCTAATCTAGTGCCTTTATCTTATTGAATTTACATCGTTTTAATTATCTTTTTGTTCATTGTTTCATTGCAAACAACCTCTCATTTTGTCTTAGCTTTAAATTTAAATCCATAATTTCATAGAGTAACCTTGATCTCTATGGATTCGATACCTAAAATACTACTGCTTTTGTCTGTGCACTTGCAGATTTATTTTGGGATTAAAACCTCTGACATCATTAGGTCAAATGGAACAACCCCGTACTGGAGTGCTTCCGAAGTCCCTGGCAAGGTTAGGTCGTGCAGACCCTCCTTCCAGACTTCCCCTAGAGAATAGTCCGCCCCTCAACCCTTTGAGGTCCCCTATTCCCTAGCCGAGAGTCCCGAGACAGACAAGTCCTAATACCGCATAAGACCTTCTTCCCGACCCCCTCTAAAAAATAGCCTGATCCTAATACCGCATATGACCTTCTATTTCCCAGCCAGCCACCCTAGCGAACGGGCACAACCTCCATACTTACAGGCTCGCCGCTCCTAGAGCCCCCGGCCATGGATAAGTTCTAACTCGCATAGAACTTCCATGCTGCCAGACAAAACACACGTGACCCCCACTGATCAGCTGCTACAAGAACTCACATCTTATAGCACTAGCCTCATGAACCTCCCGTCATGACATAGGAATCCCACATCCTATAACTCAACATAGTAAGAATACCACATCTTACTAACACACATAATAAGAATACCGCATCTCATTATATCACAACTCATGACACTCCCGTCATGACATAGGAATCCCACATCCTATAAACTCATCATAAGAACACATCTCATGAAACAGAAAATAATAAGAAATCCCATCTTATTAATCTCAAAAATGTATATCGTTACAACAAAACGAAAATACAATACACGTAGCCACATGCTACAACAATGAAAAGACTGAAACAAAGATAAGAAAGACCCTCAAGCCTCTGCATGCTTCTCGAACCACTTCGAAAACTTAGTCTTCAATTTCGCCTCTGGTTCCCAAGTCTCCTCCTGAATACCGTCACAGTCCAACACGACTCTCACTAACGGTATCCTCTTCCGGCGCAGCACCTTGACTCTCCTCTCGAGAATCCTCACAGGTCTCGTCTCTAATGTCATGTTGGGCTGAAGATCCACCGGGATCCTAGCCAATACCTCCTCAGACTCATGCAGACACTTCCGCAGCATCGACACATGGAAAACCTTATGAAAAGCCTTCATACTCTGAGGTAACTCCAGTCTATAAGCTACCGGTCTGACCCACTCCACAACTCTGAACGGACCCATAAACCTCGGACTTAGCTTATTCTCCGAAATGGATCTGTTAGGACCCCTTAACATAGCTGCCTTAAGATACACCAGATCTCCCAGCTCAAACTCCAACCCTTCCTCCTCTTATCGGCATAACTCTTCTGCCGATCCTGAGCTTCCCTCATGTTCAGCCTCAAGACACGGATCTTCTCCGTCGTCTCCTGAATAAAGCTCACACCGAAAATGCTCCTCTCCTCCACTTGAGTCCAGCAATACGGTGTCCTACACGGCCTCCCATACAACTCCTCATATGGAGCCATCCCGATACTCACCTTATAGTTGTTGTTATACGCAAACTCTACCAGGTTCAGATGATCTGCCCAATGACCACCATAATCGAGCATACACATCCTCAGCAAATCCTCCAAAGTCTGAATAGTCCTCTCAGACTATCCATCCGTTTGCGGATGATACGCCGTACTCATATGCACCTTAATGCCCATCTCTGCCTGAAACTCCCTCCAGAACTCAGATGTAAACCTCGGATCCCTGTCTGACACAATGCTAGCCGGCACCCCATGCAGCCTCACAATCTTACGCACATACTTCTTAGCAAACATCGCCGCTCCATTGGTTTTCTTGATGGAAAGAAAATGTGCTGACTTAGTCAGACGATCCACAATCACCCATATCGCATCATACATCCGCGAGACCGGTAACCCTGTCACAAAGTCCATGGTAATCATGTCCCACTTCCACTCTAGGATGGGTAAGCTCTGTAACAAACCACTTGGATCCAGATGCTCAGCTTTCACCAGCTGACACACGTTGCACGCTGCAACCTAACTCGCTACATTCCTCTTCATCCCGACCTAATGGTAGTACCTCTTTAGATCCCGGTACATCTTGGTCGCTCCTGGATGAATTGAAAACATACTAGAATGAGCCTCTCTCAGAATCTCCTGCCTAAGACTTTCATCCTTTGGTACACATACCCGACCGTTCACCAGTATCGTCCTATTCGCCGAGACCGAATACTCCGAACTCGCAACCTGAGAAGCCTCAATCAACCCTTGATCCTTTTCCTGAGCCGTCCGAATCCTGCTCAACAAGTCTGCCTGGTTAGCTGCCTCTAACCCCAACAGCTCCTGTGAGATAACACATAACCTCAACGTGCTCAACTCACTCACAAGCTCCTCCATATCTCGCTCCTAGTCTGAAGCATCCCTTTTCCGACTCAGCGCATCCGCAACTAGATTAGCCTTACCTGGATGGTACTCAATCTCCAAATCGTAATCTGCTACCAACTCCATCCAGCGGCTCTGCCTTAGATTCAACTCTAGCTGAGTGAAGAAATGCTTCAGACTCTTATGGTCTGTGAATACCTGGACCTTCCCGCCATAAAGATAAGATCGCCAAATCTTCAAGGCGAAGATCACTGCAGCTAACTCCAAATTATGAGTAGGGTAGTTGCACTCATGCTTCCTCAACTGCCTCGAAGCATACGCAATTACCTTCCCCTGCTGCATCAAGACACAACCCAGACCAACTCCCGAAGCATCTGTATACACCACATATAGCTCGCCCGGATCATGCAACGCCAACATTGGTGTACTACTGAACATCTCCTTCAGCTTCCTGAAACTCTCCTCGCTAGCTAAATTCCACACAAACGGCACATCCTTACCCGTAAACTTCGTCAACGCCTGCGCCATACTCGCAAAGCCCTTGACGAACCTCCTGTAATAACCTACCAACCCAAGGAAACTCCTGATCTCTGACGCATTCCTTGGTCTAGGCCAATCTCTGATAGACTCAATCTTAGCCGGATCCACAGAAACTCCCTCTGCAGACACGACGTGGCCAAGAAAACCCATGTTCCGCTGCCAGAAACTGCACTTACTCAACTTCGGGTACAGCTTCTGCTCCCTTAGCTTCTCCAAAACTAACCTTAGATGAACCTCGTGTTCCTCAGGACTCCTCGAGTATACAAAAATATTGTCAATGAAGATGATTACGAACTCATCTAGGTACTCTGGGAACACCCCGTTCATCAGCCTCATCAATGCTGCTAATGCATTCGTCAACCCAAACGACATCACCACAAGCTCCTAATGCCCAACCCTTGTTCACAAAGTCTATCCAGATGCATTCTGCACTGACCTAGCCAATCCATTCCAAGACTGACATCTTACAGCACCCCCGGCTGATAATCCACTTTGTGGCATCGACTGAAACATCATGGATTTAATGCCTCTGATATGGAGTAGGACAACGTTGACTCGATTGGTCGCACAACAATCAAACAAGAATATGTGCAACCAGCCATAGACCCAGAACCAGACCAAAGATGCTACATATCACCATCACACCACTTCAAAAAAGATACCAAATAAACACACAGGATTCCACACCCGAATCCCACGACTCGTCCCTCCCAGGACAGCTTGTCAACTTGATCCATGCTCCCATACCCGAAGCATCCCAAACCACCCTGAACCCTCTGACTCGGTCCCGAAGTGTTCTCCCACTTCCTCTTTTATCCTTGCATACGCTGCCCGCCCTTGCTCGGACCTACCTGCTGCTACGACCTTCTATGCTGAACCGGCGGACTAACCACCACCACCTGCTCTCTCATGTCCTCCTCAATCGCCGCAACAATCTTAACTAGCCGCACCCTCGTGAAGAACTTACTCGCTCAACAGCGAATCCTCCTAAGTCCTCCCAACACCTCTATGTCCTCTCAAAGCCCTCTTCACATAGGCCTGCTCGCCCTCCTTGCCTCTACCCGCATAAACCAGAATTCGACTGAACTTCGCATCGAACTTCTTTAACGACCGGTCACCCAAAGTCAGCTCAAAAACCATGACTCAAGCCGATCCACCGCCTTTTGCGGAAATAACTTGGCATTATACTCTACCAACAAGTCCTCCCAGGCCATCTCTGCCTGCACCCTCCTGGCCACAATACCTCTCCACCAAAGACGTGCATCACCCTCCAGATAAATGCACTGCCAGGTCTACTCGGTATAGAGAAGGACTACTCCTCCCCTTGAGAGATCTCCACCTCTCCCAGCTAGTACTGGGTAACTACTCATACCCAAGTACCATGCAATACCGTCCACTACGGTCTTACCCACTTGACCCGCCCGGTCAGGACCATTATAGATCAACTCACATGATCTCTGAGGTTCGCATCGAGTCTCATGCTTATAACCACATTCAGACATTAATTACTCATAACTCATTATCACACCCACTCACTCGTATAAACACATATCCAGGGGAACCAAAATCCCCTCGAGAGAACCACCATCTCTCTATACTTATATTGGGAACCACCATCCCAAATAAGTATCCAGGGGAACCACCATCTCCTCGAGAGAACCACATCTCTCAATACCTATGTTGGAAACCACCATCCCAAATAAGTATACAGGAGAACCACCATCTCCAAATACAATGAGTCATTCGAGGATACAATGGCCCCTAGAGTAATTAATTCCTAAATGTCTCAAAGCATGATATTCCCCCACCAGGAATATCGTCTCAAACCTGACCAACCACTGGTCAACTCGAACAACCCCATCACCCAAGGTGTTCCACTAGAGTCTCTCAGGAAAATAGACAGTTCTAACTCCACGTAAAACTTCCATTCACAGACTCTCCACAATCTCAACAACATGACACCACAAGTAATAAATATAAGGAAACTTATCTTATAAATCTCCAATTGTAATAACTATGCCACTGCTGCATACGCTCCATCATCCCATGCCAAAATGTAATCTTTCTGCAACCCTCTATAGCACCCCAACCATACCTGGCTGTCCACCAGTCTCACCCGACTGCAGACTAGCCCACACAGCTGAACACCAGCCCACACGGCTGCACACCGGCCCTCACGGCTGCACACCGGCCATCACGGCTACACACCAGCCCTCACGACTGCACACCAGCCAACACGGCTACACTCCAGCCCACACGACTGCACACTCGGAGCCTGACCCTAAGCCGGCGCCCCTACTGGAAACCTCTCCAGAATCAGATGCAGCAAGCCCACCAGACGATCCTCCTGGCCCTGACCATCTATTGCGCCAGCACCCCCTCCCGGGCCCTGCGCACCGTCGGCCACGCCAGCACTCTCGACAACTACTTTGTCCACTCTGCAGTCTACTCCTGTGTGGTCTCATGGGCTACACTCACGTCGGCAGACTCACTCCCGAGTCCCCGCCCGCGCTCATGCCCTCCACAACCACCTTTGCCTCCCCGGCCTACACCTCTAGCAACTCTAGTACCTCTACCAATTTCTCTTCACTACTAGAAGCAGAAAACTAAGAATACCAGAAAGCCAGAAAAGTCTAACAACACATACCGTGGAATTTCTTTGATGGCTCGGAGATGATGATCTAGAACTCCAAACCTAATCAACAATCAATTGACTAACTACTCATAATCAGCCAATTCACCATTCAACGCAATTAACAATCATATGCAATTAACTACGTTCTCCTGCCCTAGAACCATAAGGGCTCTGATACCAAATTGAAACAACCCGACCGGTTTTTTTTTTTATATATTGGATCGAATTATCATTTCCATAAATGATAATCCTCAATATCCAATCAATTCACACATTTAACCAGCAATCAATATAAACCAGCGGAAACCACATAAATCCATTTAAACCAGAATAATTTCATTACTCCCAATAAACCAAGCAATTATTCAATGAAACAATTCAATATCAATTCCGGAACAACCAGCAACCTAAACACCAAGTTCTAAGTACCAAACAATAAACACAGAAAAACAAGTCCCTAAATTCATCATCCCGTCCTTGCCTTGATTTCACGATCACACTTTTTCTTTACCTGCATCACATAGCAAAAAGAGATGCGTGAATATTATCATAAATACTCAGTGAGACGTTCCTCCCATCTACAGGCCAATTACTCAGATAAAAGAACATATGAAATACCCGGTTATCAAACAACGATGCACTGAATAAGCAACCAACACAAAACATGAACACCAGGTCCCGTGTCGATCGGCAGGAAGCAATCCTGTCGATCGATGGACACACACGACCCCGTGTCGATCGACAGGAAGCAATCCTGTCGATCGACAGCAAACCTGCTGTTCGATGGAGATCGACTTATCCTCTCATGGCCGAATATCCATCAACACCGATCGCACAGGCCCAGAAGACTTGCCTCCACCACCGCCTCTTCGAGAATCTGATGAAACTCCCGAGCGTGTGGTGGAAGAATCGGACAAAGATCAACCCCCTCGGAGACGAGCTCGAACCGACACAGCTGCTGACGACGCTAGGGTTCATGGAGATCAACCTCCTCCTCGGAAACGTGTCCGAACGAACGCTGCTGACAACGCTATGGCTAATGGAGAAAGAGCTCCAACTATAGCAGAGCTTTACAGGAGGGAGCGGGAGCGGAGGGCTCCACAAGGCTCCCGAGACGAAGAGGTCGCTGTTCTGAAAGCCCAGTTGGACAAGGTCGCCTCTAACCTAAAAGCTACCCAACTACAGATGTACCGGAGTACGACGAAGGCTCCTGGGATCGCCTATGTGCTCGAGAGGGCACAGAACATACTCTTCGTGTCTTGAATGGCTAGCTTATTTTTAGTTGGTACCACACCTATATCCTAAGCCTTTCTTTCAGACCTCATGCACTCTTTTTTTCACTTCTTATATGTAGATATGTGCAAAAACGTCGGAGAGAAAGAGGATCGAAGCAGTTCTAACCACTAGAGATGCGGTGGTTACAAAATCTGGTGAAGTACAACAAAGATTATTCTTAGAGCATGGCACAACTTTGGGATCAACATTAATTTGTAACAAATTCAAGCCTTTATTTTGACTCATGTTCTTAAAGACCGTTTCTCCCGTTCTTAAAAAATAAAAAATAAAAAAATAAAAAAATAAAAATTTTGTGAACAAACAGGAAAGGAAAATGTGTCCATAATATCTCCATCTCCCGGAGAATATGGTAACCTTAAACACTATTAGCCTTACCAATTAAATTAGTCTTTCTATACCTAGTCGTTTACCTAACGATTCCTTGATGAGAAACTTCACACTTAGAGTCAATTTAAGTGCCGTTGAGACTTGGTAAGATTGTTATTTAATGTATGGAGCAGGCTGCGAAAGTCATGGATGGCGGATGATGAGGATGCCCTCGAACCACTCGCGAATCATAGTGTTGACGCTACATTTATTCTTGGATTTTTCTTGGGGACAAGCAAGGTTTAAGTCTGGGGGAGTTGACATACTCCATATTTTACCTATTTCACTATCTATTTCAATGCATTTTTTAAGTATTTTAATAAGGTTTTACACAAAGAGGTAGTTTTTTCTCGTATTTGTAGTTTTAGAGTCTTAACTGGAAAAATAATCAAAAAGAAGCAAAAAGAGCTTAAAGAGGTTTGGCTACAGACGGAAGATCAAACCGACTTAGAATTTGATGAAACTAATCTACTTCAAGATCTTTGAGTCACTTTTCTAATGGAGTTAGAATTATCTTATTTGGAGCTATGAGCAAGAAGTTACACTTGATTTACTCAAGACATGTCAAATTGCCTCGAAGATGAAGAAGGTGCAGAATTGAGTCAAACACCGGACGGAGGTTTAACCGGTGCACGTAACCATTTCCAGCACAAGGTGAAGAAATTTTTTAGCAAACACCGGACGAAATTTCGTGTCTGGTGTGAGTGATTCATATTTGGCAGTTTCGACCAAAAAGACGTTTTTGCCCAAAGTGAAGCCCTAGAAGACCCTAGACCTATATATATACTTGTTTTTAGCCTCTTGTTTTAGGGTGTGCCAAAATAATAAACAATTTTGTTCATAGAGAACAACCTCCACGCCTCCCTTTGAGGGCTTGATCATAGACTCTTGTTTTAGAAGCTTTTGGTGGATGATCTCGCTTTGTACTTCGATATAGAGAAGAATCTTCTATCCCTTACTATTTTAATAAAGTTTATCATCATGAATTCATCATGTCTTTGCTGTTTTTGGTGCACCATGTTTGAGTAATTCACTTGTTAGGTTTTAGGTTTTCAATGAGTTTCATAATTCGATAATTGATTGATGATTGTTTAGGGATATCAATAGAATCTTCATCTTTACTTATACTTTATGCATGATTGCTTTACCACGCATTTAGTAATCTGATCTTAGGTTAACATAGATTCCAAAAGCTTTTATATTGCCTGAACTAGTATTCGATGAGCCAAGCGTCTTAACAATTCGAAAGGTTAGTTAAGGAGTTTGGTGAACTTTATCAGAACTTGAAATTTTATTGAGTGTTTTCACTTTGTAATATCCATCGAAAGTTGAGTCTATTAGGGTGATTAAACATAGTGGTTGGAGCCACGAAAGTGGAAAAACTATACCTTCGTGTTCTGAGTTATAGATGGTCTGGCATATCTAAAATCCCTAGATGAAATCAATCGTTATTGTTGCATGATTCTCTGCAAATTTCCTAAGTCCTAACACTTTCCTCCCATTGATTTCAGTTTCTATTTCATATTGCATTCGTGTTATTTCACAATCACACAAACGACCAAAACATATTTTGTTCTAGCTTTATTTTTTCATTACAATTCATAATGTGGTCTACAAGTCCTCGTGGATTCGATCTCTTATCTATACTAATTGTGATTGTTATGCACTTTCAGGAAGTTGGTTAAGTGGTTAAAACTTATACCACATCACTGAGCATTCAATCGATGGTGAAATTGCGCATCCTTCAGATGCAAAAGCATGGAAACTTTTTAATTCAGTATATCTAGATTTTGCAAGGGAGTGTAGGAACGTCTACCTTGGATTATGTACAAATGGCTTCAACTCGTTTGGAAAGCATGGTAGGCAATATTCGTTGTGGCCAGTAATTGTTACGCCTTACAATTTGCCACCAAGTTTGTGCATGAAAACAGTGTTTTTGTTCCTCACCATCCTAGTTCCTAGTCCACAACACCTGAAATGATCTCTTGATGTGTTCTTGCACCCTTTGATTCATGATTGCAAGATTTGTGAATTCTGGTGTTACAACATTTAATATCTCATGCCAACAAAATTTTGTGGAAGCAGTGCTTATGTGGTCGGGTAGTGATTCTCCAGCATATGGAATATTATCTGGGTGGATAACGGACATAAAATTATCGTGTCCATATTGCCAGGTCAACACTAGTTCTTTTCAATTACAACATGGACAAAAGCCTTGTTGGTTTGATTGTCATCAATGGTTTTTACCGATAAACCATCAGTTTCGTCGAAATAGGACGTCGTTTCTTAAAAAAAAAATTGTTGAAATAGCTCCACCTCCTGAATTAGATGGTCACAATCTGCAAAAACAATTGAGTGAGTTTGGTGCAAAGAAGACTGCTCAGTGCGAGGGAAATGGACATTCTCCTATATACGGTTATGGTGTGAACCATAACTGGCACAAACATAGTATTTTATGGGATTTGCCATATTGGAAGGATCATCTATTGAGGCATAATCTCGATGTTATGCAGATAGAGAAAAAAAATTTTGATAACATCATGAATATACCAACTGTCTTTGGTACTCTCTATGTAGAGGAAGTTAAGGCAAGAAGTAGGAGCAGTCCAATGTTGATTACTAGGTAGTTGAAAGTCCTAGAAACAGAGATAGCCCCTTGTGCTAGAATCACTAAGTTACATGTTAATTGTAATTTTCATACGTGAAAGTGTGTCTATACACATCGACCTAATTCATTATCCTTTTTTTTTGCAACTATACATAGGTTAGTAAATATTTTTTTGGTTATTCGTCCAATCAATAATTTGTATCTAAACATAGTATCTAAAATCCAATTTTAGTTGACCAACTTAAACTTTTGACTTAAAATTTTGACTTAAAGTTTTGACTTAAAATTTTGTAAAGAAATAGCAATTATTGATTTGTATACTAGATTTGTATCGCTTCTTTGAATTTTTTTCCGTTGGTAGATTTATTTAATTTAAATCTCTATGATTAAGTTTGACATGATTCTTGATAAGTTAAAACTAAATAAAACTATTACCAAATCTAATTATTATATGTTTGTAAACAGGTTCATACATTGTCTACGAAAGGTACAAAATTTCCAACATGGTTAACAAAGCTAATCAAAGGAACAATTTCACTTGCTTGGCGTTCGCCGATGTATTGTACCCATGGATATTCTTTTCAAATTTACCGGAAAGGTGGCAAAAGGACAACGGTCAATTGCGGTATAGTTTCACGAGCGGGTGATTTAGAATACTATAATGTTCTTAAAGAAATATTGGAAGTTGGTTATTCAGGCGTCATTAACTTGAAATGCATTATTTCCATGTGCGACTGGTACGATCCTACAGTTTGAAGAGGCATTCGACATGACAAATTTTGTGTAACATTAGTTCATTCTTCACGAAAGTATGATCATATACTTGGCAAGTATGATCCTTTTATACTTGCACCACAGGTTGACCAAGGTGTGTTATATACGTTATCCCCGAATTAAGAGCAAAAAAGACCCTTGGATCATAGTTACTCAGATAAATCTTAGAGGATGGGTATACGGTGTGGTAGAAAATAATTCGTTACAGCAAACGTCAACCAGATTCATAAGCTTAACTAACCATTCCCTTGAAGACATGTACATCGCTAGTTGATTCACAAAATATAGTGGTAGACAACAAGTTAGAAGCTTTCGGGGAAGAAGTTGGTGAACTTAAGACTTGTAGTGAATCGGCATCTTCGGAATATTCATCTGATTCTGAATAAATGTACTTGTTTACATTCCGCTCTGTTTTAACTCCAGGTTTCTATCGATTTGACGGAACAAAGTTTTTGTTTCCTCACAAATTTTACATTTAAAAAAACGAAAATAAGACAACAAAACACTATGGAGGACAAGAGCAATCAAACTTGTATTGGAATAGAAAAGAGTAAGACAATTGTTTTAACCATTGGTTTGGTTTGTTAAATCTAAAAAGACCAGCAATAATATTCTTCTTTTAAGGTTACTGAATTGAGATGGTTGTTGAAGATGCGTTTTCTGATGAACCTATCAGAGGCACTGGCAAGATCTCATGGTACATTGTTTTGATTCTTGATTTGAGTTTTTGTTTCTGTATAGGAATTATGTCTATACGAGAATTAAGTAGTTGCTAAATAAGTTCTTGATGATTATTTGGATGGAAGGCAACATGATTGGGGACAATTTTGTTTATCCTATGAAGATCAAAGATTGGTTAACGATTATGTACCTTGCTGAATTCGGCATTAAAGACGGACAACATGTTCGTTAATCGCCTCTTAAATGTATCCATATGGTTACGGTATTGTTTGATCTTTAGATGTATTGTGGCTGAGTACACTTGGTCTTGCTATGCAATTTGGTAGCTAGATTATCTAACCAGGCTTAATGTAGAATCATTCGCCCAATTCTTTAATCTAACGTTTTGGTAGCGATAGCAACAAGAGGAAACGAAAATAATGGAAGTAAGTGAAGAAGCAAAACGGCAACGACGAAGCTAATAAGTGAAGGATAGCAAAGACGCGGCAATCGTTTTATACACAATGGGTATCGCTAAAAGAACTTGCGTCTCTCATGGACGTCACATATAGCACCTGGAACTATTTCTGGTGATTGTTTTTATCTATGTCATGACTATTTTTCTCTCCATCATAGTTAGTTTGCTCTGTCGCTGTTGCTGCGGCGTTTAGTTTCAAATTGCATAATGGTCAAGTTTAGTTTCACCTACATTGCGTTTTGTCGTAATGCTCTAACGGGTTTTGAGTCTTTTTGGAAATATATCATTCAACTTCGATTCAAACGCCATATCTCAAACTACTGCATCTTGATGATGAAGCACAAGAGCAAAACACCCTGTGTTTCTTCTTTTCAACAACTCAAAGTGTAAGAATCTTTTTATCTTCCATTGGTGTTAATATGTACTTTCTAGCATTTCATTTTCTAGAATCACCATTACATGTTTTGACCAATCTTAGATTCTCCACAAAAATCAAAACCCGAAAAAAGAAGGCAAGGGAAGATCAAGAAGACGGTTTTGAAACAACCAAGCTTTCTAGTGAGTTTATCAAACACTCTATTGGGTATAGAAGGTTCAGGTTTGAGAGATAAAAGGAAGCCTTTAGTTCAAATGGAGTCTCTAAAAGGACTCTGTTTTGGTGAGTCAAACGTGTAAACCTAATTTATATGTGATATATTACATCTCGGATTTCTTAGAGAAGATATCGGAGAGTCTTCAATGGCGACAGAGAGAGAGAGAGAGAGGGAGAGAGAGAGAGAGAGAGAGAGAGAGAGAGAGAGAGAGAGTAAAGGAATATCTATTTTCTTTTCTCTTTTATCAGTATTTATGGAATATAATACAAAGTAATGAGAATTATCGATTTTGAAAAAGAATATTATTCTAATTCCCGCTTTTCTTGTCTACCAAAAAAAGTTACTGCTTCTCCTTAATTTTCTTTAAATATGAACCCTATATCGAACAAAGCAAATATCTTCTTCTCTGACTTGCCTTCACTTGCCGCTGTCGTTCTCTAACCAACTAGGTTACTCGAATCTCCTTTGATATGTGGTATTTTCATTTTAATGTAAGTGAGGGTTTCCGATTTCTGTGATTTAACTTACATCTCCGCCGATCACTTGATCGTCACTAAGATTTGGTTTTTTTTAGTAGTCTCAGATTTGATTTTTCATATTTTTAATAAAGAAGAATATATGTGGAACAAGCCAAACTTTTCAAGCAATATTTGATCAAAAATATGTGACTACATTATATAGAAAGAGATAAATTTAAAATTTGTTCTAGGGTTAGAAAAAGATAAATGAGAATATTATTCTGTTAAGCAAACTTTATAAGCTCGTTATTGGTTTCTAATTTTACATTGTCACATGGTTCAGTAATATGGATTTATGATTGACTTATGCTTTTATGTTAATAGTTGTTTTATAACAGATTGGCTTTTTTCATATGTTTTTGCATACTTTGCAAATATGCTAGTTTGATAAGTTATTATAAATGAGCAAATATTTGTATTTGTTAATTATTTTGATTTTGCCTAGATGGATCGTACTGATTTTAGTGAAACAGGAGAATGAGTTGAATTCCAACTCTAGAAATATCTTCGTCGGAATACTCCAAGCTCATCCAATGAAACACCAGTTTCATAAACGTGCAAAGTCCCAAAGACACAAGGAACAACACCATTTTCGCAAGTGTCACTCGATGATTTGTTGTTGAGTGAGGGGCAAACAAACATGACAGAGCTCAATCCTAACCGCATTGGCGACACAACATGGTATGCAAAAAATGAGCTATTAATATTTTGTTCATTACATATTAGTATTTTCTTGAATATTAATATTTACTTTGTGGTTATGATTAGGTTTAGCTATGATCCAACAATCACTAAATCCTTGGTGCAAATGATAAAGTCAGACCTGTCTATTTTTTGCGAGACGTGTGTTGCTCTTTCTGAAGACGTAAAACTACGTTGGTTCAAGTCATTTGCGGTAAGTCATACTAATGTTATTAAATGTGTAAATATATGAATGACTTGTTAGTTTTTAGGTTATTGCAGCAAAAATTCAATTGGAATCTCACATTTAAATCCCTTGTGAGAAAGAAATACGACAATGTTGCAAAATTGGTATTTAGCATCCAAGTTTGCACTTGGTAAAAAGGCTGGAAAGATGGGAAGGGGCCTCCTGAATGTTTGAAGTATGGGAGGGAGAATGTTTGGAATGGATTCATCACATATTGGAAAACCGAGGAAGCACAAAAGACAGCGAACAAAAACAAAAACAATCGGAATAGCCAGCGCGGAGGTAATGGAAAAGCCGCACAAATCACAAGCTCAAGTGGACACATTTTTCTCCAGGTAACTATAGCATTTCATGTAAAAGGTTTAATTTTTTTAAGCTCTTTGGAAAGTGGAATTGGTATATTATTCCTTCTTCATGTGATTGTTCTTATTCTTTTGTAGTTCAATAATAGCATATATCTTCTAAAATCCTTAATTTGGTCTGTTAATTACTTTTTTAAAATGGAATCTATTAATTAATTTCATATGTAGTCAATATGTATGTTTTTGGTGCTTAGCTAAACTATAATTTGTTAGTAATTAAGTTCTAACTTATTTATCTTCCAGGAGATCAAAGGAAGTCGTTTTGAGATCGGAAGTCTATCTGTTGGTGGATCTTCTTTCTCTGCCTCGGATCTTGCAATACAAGAGTACAAAATGCAAAGCTTAAGATCGCAGAAATGGAGAAAGCTCAAGTAAAACAAGCTAAGATACAAGCAGAACACGTCAAGGCACAAATTAAGCAAGTGAAGAAGTTCGAGCAATTGAAGGCTATGTGTCTGAAGAACTTTCCAAACTCAAGTAGAGAATCCGATCTTCTGAACGAAGATGATAACAAATGATTATGTTTTATTTATGTTTTAAATATTTCGACATTTTGTTTTGTTTTACGTATTAAACCTTCAAATTCTGTATTTTCCTTATTTAATTTCATTATTTCATGATATTCATTTTTAAGAAATTAAATTTGAATATGATATTTAATATTTAAGTTGGTCAAAACCCATTCCTTTATTTTGATCAATTGACTGGTCAAAAAAAAATTCAACCATTCCTTTTTGATCAAAATTATTGACCAATTATTATGGTCGATAATTTAAAGTCGTTTTCATCAAACAATTGGTCAAAAATGTTATGACCATTCCTTTGATCAGAAATAATTTGCCATTAATTTTGGTCGCAAATTTAAACCGTGTTGACCAATTGAATGGTCAAAATATTCCTATCATTACTTTTGATTAGAAATTATCGACCATTAATTTTGGTCAAAAACTTAAGACGTATTGACCAATTGTTGGGTCAAAAATTATTGACCATTTATTTGGTCAAGAATTACTGACCGTTTATTTGGTCAGAAAATGCTTGACCATGTTTAGACCAACGTCGTGTGGTCAAAATATTTTGACCTTTTTTGACGAAATGTCGTTTTCAATAACCAGTTTTTAACAAATAAGATTTGGTCAAAAAATCATCAAAATGGCTATTTTTGACCAATTAGTGATCTATTTCATGGTCAAAAACCACTCTGTTTTTTTGTAGTGAACCACCATGTTAGAATCATCCCCTCTTGGCATTCTTGGCAATCTAACAATAAAATCCATGCTCACATCATCCCAAGGCTGCGTAAGAACCGCCAAAGGAGTGTATATCTAGGTTCAAAATGACTTTTCATCCTCTAACAAGTTGCACATCTCTCCACAATAGTATGATCATCCTTTGCCATCTTTGGCCAAAAGAAA
This sequence comes from Draba incana, assembly GCA_963576765.1. NCBI lineage: Eukaryota > Viridiplantae > Streptophyta > Magnoliopsida > Brassicales > Brassicaceae > Draba > Draba incana. The sequence continues at coordinate 19,095,609 of OY755212.1, read as the reverse complement.
TGCTCCTGCAGCATGTTCAGCGTCTTATTGATTCCAAAATGACTAAATAAACCTCTACCATGAGCCTCACAAATCAACAACTACCTTATAGAACTCCTAGGAATACACAGCTTGTTTCCTTTGAAGAGAAACCCATCTTGTAACTAGCACTGATTTGATACTCCATTCTTGCACTCATTATAAACTTTCTTAAAGTTTATATCTCCCTCATACAGCTCCTTCGACATCTCAAATCCCATAATACGAGAATCCAAGATAAAGATTAAAGTATACGTCCTTGAGAGTGCATCTGCCACAACATTCAGTTTTCAGCTTTGTACTTTGACACAAATGAGAAATATTGTAGAAACTCCATCCATTTAGCATGTCTAATATTCAGCTTCTACTAGTTATTGATGTACTTCAACGCCTCATGATCAGAATGTAGAACAAACTACCCTAGCCTCAAATAGTGTTTCCAATGATCAAGAGCTCTCACAATTGCATAAAACTCCTTATCATAGGTTGAATAGTTCTTCCTAGCATCTGCAAGGTTCTCGCTGAAATAAGCAATAGGACGTTTTCTTTAGACAAGAACAACTCCTATCCTAACTTCACTAGCATCACATTCCACTTCAAACACTTGATTACAATCAGGAAGTGCCAAAACAGGTGCTTCACACAGTTTTTGCTTCACTACTTCAAACGCCTTTTGTGTAGCCATACTCCATTAAAACCTATCCTTCTTCAAACACTCAGTTATTGGAGGCATGATAGTACTGAAATTCTGCAAAAATCTTCTATAGAAAGAAGCAAGGCCATGAAAGCTTCTCACGTCATATTGTAAATTAGGAACATGTCAACTCCTTATGGCTTCAACCTTGCTTTCATGCAGTAAATTCCATCTCTAGAAACAACATAGCTAAGAAACACAACACGAGAAGTGAAGAATGAACACTTCTCAAGTTTAGCATAGAGTTGGTTTCTGCATATTACGTCAAAGACCTCCTGTAGGTGTTGTGAATGATCCTCCTCGTTCTTGCTATACACCAGAATATCATCAAAGTAAACCACCACAAACTTTCCAATAAAATTGCGTAATACCTGATTCATCAACCTCATGAAGGTACTCAGTCCATTAGATAACCTAAACGGCATGACCAACCACTCAAACAACCCACTCTTTAATTTGAATGATGTCTTTGATTCATCTTGTTCCTTCATTCTGATTTGGTGATATCCACTCTTAGATCAATCTTTGAAAACACCATCTATCCATTAAGTTCATCTAGCATGTCATCCAAGCGAGGTATAGGATAACGATACTTAATGGTTATCTTGTTGATAGCTCGACTATCCACACATATCCTCATTGAGCCATCCTTCTGTGGAACAAGTAAAGCTGGGACAGAATAATGACCCATGCTCTCCCTCACATAGCCTCTAGTAATCAGCTCTTGAACTTTTCTCTCAATTCTTTAGCTTTCTTCGGAATACATCTATAAGTTATACGGTTTGATAGAGGTGCACCAGGCAATAAATCAATTTGATGCTCAATATCTCTAATAGGAGGCAAACCATGTGGTAAATCTTCTGGAAACACATCGATGTACTCCTTTATCAACTTCTGCATCACTGGATGTGTACTCATCTCTTCTACACTATCACTCTTCTCAACCACCAGTAGCGCAAAAACCTTTTTTCCCTCATCAAGATTCCTCATAACCCGTGATTCTACACGAAAATATTTTTCCTACAGCTCTTTTTTAGTTTTGTTTTCTCAAACATAGTAGGTACCAGTGGTGTCAACGGATATGCTTTTTATCCTTGTAGAAAGAATTAGTATTCTTGTACCCATCATGCATAACTCTCCTATCAAACTCCCAAGGCCTCCCAAGTAACAGATCACAAGCATCCATTGGAATTACGTCACATAGCACCTTATCTTCATAGTTCTTTCCAATAGAAAATGAGATAACAACTTGTTTTGATACATGCAATTTACTGTCATTCAATTACTTCAGCTTGTATGGTTGTTTATGTTTTGTAGTAAGCAAACTCAGTTTTTCCACAAGAGTACTTGATTCAACATTCGCACAACTCCCACTGTCAATGATAATATTGCAAACCTTCCTTTGAACTGTGCAACGAAACTAGAAGATATTCTCTCGCTCTACTTCTTCAATAATAAGAACATAATGTAAAGCCCTCCGAATCACCTATAATTCTCCATGATCAGGTTGTTCAACAACCTCTTCCTCTTCATCACGTTGATATTTCTGATCCATAGCTGCCAAATCAAGAGATTCCTGTTTCAATTCCGCTTCAATCTCCTGAATTGTCATAACTCTGCGATTAGGACACTCAGCCTGGAAATGCCCAAATCCTTGACACTTAAAGCACTTCTTCTTCACACTAAGATCAATAGGTGTTGTTATAGCCTTCATATCAAACTTTTTGGAGACCGTTGCAAGTGTGTAAGTTTCATGTACATATCTTGCTTGTAATCATTTGGTAAGAATCTCCTCTTCATAAGCCTCTTCAACTTCTTCCATGACTGAGTCTAGTATTACCTTCTATAACATGCTGAAACAACCCGACCGGTTTTTTTTTTTTTTTTAAACATTGGTCTAGATTATCATTCCCATAAATGATAATCCTCAAGATCCAATCATGCTACAATTCAACAACCAGCGGAAAACAAAGAATAATTCAATTCCATTAAACCAATAATCAATTCAACCAAATAACCAGTACTCAATCTCAATTCAATAAACCAATAACCAATCTCAACTACTACATCCAGCAACCTAACAGTTCTAGCATGTAAAGACACCAAAACGAGACACTAAATCATCTCCTCTTCCTCGCCTTGATTCCACGATCACATCTTTTATTTACCTGCAACACATGGTTATAAAAGTTGCGTGAGTATTATCATAAATACTCAGTGACGCGGTCATCCCGTCTACCAGATACATAGTAAGGGAAAATAGATTATCAATTCTACGCGATTCCACAACAATCCACATCAATAACAAAAACAGCATTTCAAAATAAGTGGTGTCAATCGACACTACCACTAGGTGTCGATCGACACCTCTCGCAGAAAACCTAATCCGAGTCAAATCCTCCCGCGATTCGAATTCCATTTCATCACACGAGATCATTCACGATTCCAAACACTTAATTCACACAGAGTAATCACAACAAACAATCAAATCATCACAATCATTCCTTCCAAATTCCTAATAATCTAATCCCATATCCACGATCACGCACTCACCTCGGAAACGGATTGAAACGAGGGAACAAGAAACACACAACACGATACGAACAGAAGGGAATAACTCGCGATTCCCTTCACCAAACCAAGTTCTGAAACCTGATCTAGAAACTAGACACCAAGAGCTTCGCAACGGTGTATAGAAAGTCTCCTAACTCCAAACAATTCGACGAGAAAACAGCCCGCAAACTCAGTGATCGAAATTGGAAAAACAGAGATTTCAGAAACGACACCCTGAAATCGGACAAACACAGAGAACGGAGATTACATCTGAATCAGGATCGGAAACCCAATATGAAAATTAGACCGACAGGGCTTTCTAATGGTACCAAGATCATCCTCCGATTCCCTCTGAAACGCCGGGAAAACACTTCCCAAGAAGACTGATTGAACCCCAAAACTGCACAGACCATTTACGGGAAAACAATCATTACTCACAAACTACCGATCCAAAAGACAATCTTGTTTCTCTTATAGATAGCTAAGAAGAAGAAGAACACACTTACAAAAAATCACGCCGATCAGACCTGAATTGATCGCCCGTTCTTCCTCTCTACCGAAACAGTCCAGTCTGTCCTCTCCTCTAGGATTCCCGAAACTCTCTTCTCAAATCACCAAAGATTTCCTCCTCTATAACTGACCAAATTCCTCTTTTTCCTCTGAAAAATATGGCCACGACCTTATATAACACGTTCTAGGGTTCCGCACCCTTAACCGACGTAAACCGAGCAATTAAATTGAAACCGAAAAACAAACCCCCTTTCCAAATACAAAAATTGGAAATGGGATGTTACAATTCTCCTCCACCAACTGGATTCATCCTCGAATCCTAACAAAATCGCAACTGATCCCTGCTTAGGCTAACACTTTTGCCCATAAACCGGCAAGATTCCCCCCGAAACCACCATAATGTACCGTTTATAGTCCCGCCCAGCCTGCCCGATTGATCGCACAACAATCAAGCAAGAACATGCCCGACCAATCGTGTAACAATCAAACAAGAACATACAGGACCAAAACGCCACATAAGTTCCAAAGTCGTCTAGAACGAGGTTCCAAACGTAAGTACTACCCTAGACTAAATCCCAACACAACCAAACCCCTTGCCCCTCCCGGCCAGTACCACCTGAGATCCTCACTGATCCCTGAAGCTCATCCAGTCTCAATACGCATAGTCACATTACAGAAAGCACTGCCCGTACTCAATATATATATACACCCTACACTCCCAGTGTCGTCACTCCGAAGTCGAGATGTATAACATCCGATCACCCTCCGGGTGGCCACCCGTCAGGCTTGGTCTGCTCCCCGCCGACATGTCATCGAGACACACAGTCCCTCAAACGCTCTGCGGGCAGGAGATGCCAAATGTCCCCTGGAGAGAACTCGTCTGTCCCTCGAGATATATACAAGAAACCATACTGGTCCCCTGGAGAGAATCTATAATCCCTCAAGTATGCTCGGACACCTTCTGTAACGTGGCTATAAGTACCTATTGACTCGGAATCCTTCACGTGGCTCACATGACATTTCCTTAGCGAAATATCATAAATGACCAATCCTTAGGTCAAATGGAACAACCCCGTACTGGAGTGCTCCCGAAGTCCCTAGCAAGGTTAGGTCCTGCAGAACCCTCTTTCCAGACTTCCCCTAGAGAATAGTCCGCCCCTCAAACCTGTGAGGTCCCCTATTCCCCAGCCAAGAGTCCCGAGATAGAAAAGTCCTAATACCGCATAAGACCTTCTTCCCGACCCCCTCTAGAAAATAGCCTGATCCTAATACCGCATAGGACCTTCTATTTCCCAGCTAGCCACCCTAGCGAACAGACGCAACCTCCATACTTACAGATTCGCCACCCCTAGAGACCCCCGACCATGGACAAGCTCTAACTCCCATAGAACTTCCATGCTGCCAGACAAAAACACACGTGACCCCCACCGATCACTTGCTACAAGAACTCACATCTCATAGCACCAGCCTCATGACGCTCCCGTCATGACATTGGAATCCCACATCCTATAAACTCATCATAAGAACACATCTCATGAAACATAAATAATAAGAAATCCCATCTTATTAATCTCAATAGTGTATATCGTTACAACAAAACGAAAATACAATACACGTAGCCACATGTTAAAACAACAAAAAGACTGAACCAGGATAAGAAAGACCCTCAAGCCTCTGCATGCTTCTCGAACCACTTCGAGAACTTAGTCTTCATCTTCGCCTCTGGTTCCCAAGTCTCCTCCACAATACCATCACTGTCCCACACGACTCTCACTAACGGTATCCTCTTCCGGCGCACCACCTTGACTCTCCTCTCGAGAATCCTCACAGGTCTCGCCTCCAACGTCATGTTGGGCTGAAGATCCTCCGGGATCCTAGCCAACACCTCCTCAGACTCATGCAGACACTTCCGCATCATCAACACATGGAAGACCTTATGAAAAGCCTTCATACTCTGAGGTAACTCCAGTCTATAAGTTACCGGTCCGACCCGCTCCACAACTCTGAATAGACCCATAAACCTCAGACTTAGCTTATTCTCTGAAACGGATCTATTAGGACCCCTCAACATAGCTGCCTTGAGATACACCAGATCTCCCAGCTCAAACTCCTACTCCTTCCTCCTCTTATCGGCATAACTCTTCTGCCGATCCTGAGCTTTCTTCATGTTCAGCCTCAAGACACGGACCTTCTCCGTCGTCTCCTGAACAAAGCTCGCACCAAAAATGCTCTTCTCCCCCACTTGTGTCCAGCATAAAGGTGTCCTACACGGCCTCCCATACAATGCCTCATACGGAGCCATCCCGATACTCGTCTGATAGCTGTTGTTATACGGAAACTTTACCAGGTTCAGATGATCTGCCCAATGACCACCATAATCGAGCACACACATCCTCAGCAAATCCTCTAAAGTCTGAATCGTCCTCTCAGACTGCCCATCCGTCTGCGGATGATACGCCGTACTCATATGCACCTTAGTGCCCATCTCTGCTTGAAACTCCCTCCAGAACTCAGAGGTAACCTCGGATCCCTGTCTGACACAATGCTAGCTGGCACCCCATGCAGCCTCACAATCTCCCGCACATACTTCTTAGCCAAAACTGCCGCTCCATCGGTTTTCTTGATGGCAAGAAAATGTGCTAACTTGGTTAGACGATCCACAATAACCCATATCGCATCATACGTCCGTGAGACCGGCAACCCTGTCATAAAATCCATGGTAATCATGTCCAACTTCCACTCTGGAATGGGTAAACTCTGCAACAAATCGCTCGGAACCTGATGCTCAGCTTTCACCAGCTGACACACGTTGCACGCTGCAACCCAACTCGCTACATCCTTCTTCATCCCGACCCAATGGTAGTATCTCTTCAGATCCCGGTACATCTTGGTCGCCCCCGGATGAATAGACAATATGCTCAAATGAGCCTCCCTCAGAATCTGTTGCCTGAAACTCTCATCTCTGGGTATACAACCCCTCCGTTCACTAGTATTGTTACATTCGCCGAGACCGAATACTCTGAACCCGCAACTTGAGAAGCATCAATCATCCCCTGATCCTTCTCCTGAGCTTCTCAAATCCTACTCAACACATCTGCCTGGTTAGTTGTCTCTAACCCCGACGGCTCCTGTGAGATAACGCACAACCTCAACATGCTAATCTCGCTCGCCAAATCCTCCATATCATACTCTTGAGCCAAAGCAATCCTCTTCCGACTCTCGATACATTCGTACTTACCACGTAAGGCTCACCCGGATCAGGCAACGCCAACAATGATGTACTAGTCAGCATCTCCTTCAGCTTCCCAAAATTCTCCTCGCAAGCTGAAAACCACACAAAAGGGACATCCTTCCCCGTCACCTTCGTCATCGCCTGCGCTAAACTCACAAAACCCTTGATGAACCTGTGACAATAACCAGCCAACCCAAGAAAACTCCTGATCTCCGTCGTACTCCTCGGTCTATGCCACCCTCTAATAGTCTTAATCTTAGACGGATCCACAAAACTCCCTCTGCAGACACAACATGGCCAAGAAACCCATCTCCTGCCGCCAGAAACTGCACTTACTCAACATCGCTTACAGCTTTTGCTCCCTTAACTTCTCCAACACAAGCCTCAAATGAACCTCGTGTTCCTTAGAACTCCTCAAATAGACTAAAATATCATCCATGAAGATGATCACAACTCATCCAAGTACTCCTGGAACACCCCATTCATCGGTCTCGTGAACGTTGGCGCATTCGTTACCCTGAAAGGCACCACCACAAACTCCTAATGCCCAAACCTTGTTCCCAAAGACTATCCAGATGCATTCTGCACCGACCCAGCCAATCCATCCCAAGATTGACATCATACAGCACCACCGGCTGATAATCCACTCTGTGGCATCGACTAAAACATCAGGGATTTAACGCCTCTCATTTGGAGTAGATTAACGTTGACTTGATTGGTCACCCAACAATCAAACAAGAATATGTGCAACCAACCATAGACCCAGAACTAGACCAACGATGCTACATATCATCATCACACCACTTTAAAAATACACAGGATTTCACACCCGAATCCCACGACTCGTCCCTCCCAGGATAGCTTGTCAACTTGTGATCCATGCTCCCATACCCGAAGCATCCCAAACCACCCTGAACCCTCTGACTCGGTCCGGAAGTGCTCTCCCACTTCCTCTTTTGTCCTTGCGCAGGCTTCCCGCCTTTGCTCGGACCTACCTGCTACTACGACCTTCTATGCTGAATCGGCGGACTAACCACCACCACCTGCTCTCTCAGGTCCTCCTCTATCGCCGCAACAATCTCAACTAGCTCTGCCATCATGGAACAAGTCGATGCATTGAGCTTGCTGTGCCATGAGGTTGCGGCCGAGGGAATGCAAATCTGTGAGATCTTCACTGTCAATTGTTTCATTGAGAAACTTCCCCCGAGCTGGATAAGTTTCAAGAACTATCTCAAGCACAAGAAGAAGCCCATGTCACTCTCTGATGTCATCACGAGGCTCCAATTAGAAGACAGGAACCGTGTTAATTTCTCTCTTCCGGAGCAACACAATGTCAATGTGGCTGAGCACAAAAACAAGGGTAAAGGGAAACGGATATCTCCGGAGAAGTCCCTAAAACCGACATCCTCAGGAAACTTCAAGAGGGTTGCAAGACCAGGACAGAAGTTCAAAGGAAAGTGCCACAAGTGTGGCAAGATAGGCCACAAATCTGATGTATGCAGGAGCCAACCCAAGGGTAATAGAAAGGCTGAAGCTAACCTCACTGAAGAGGATATGTGTGCTGTCGTCAATGAAGTGAACATGGTTGATGACAACCAGATGGAATGGTGGTATGACACTGGTGCAACCACCCACATCTGCACTGAGAAGTCGATGTTCACCACTTATCAAAAGAACAAATCGGAGGAGCAATTGTTCATGGGAAACACGGCTTCCTCGAAGATTGAAGGTCGCGGCAAAGTGGTTCTGAAGCTGACTTCAAAATGTGAACTCACCCTCAACAATGTGAAACATGTGCTAGACATGAGGAAGAATTTGGATACACACCCAAGTTCAAAGAACCACAGAACCTCTAAGTTTAATACACACAGATTTATGTGACCTGGAAATTATACAAACTAGAGGCGGTAAAAAGTATTTTGTGACATTTATCGATGATCATAGAAAATATTGTTATGTATACTTGTTACGTAGCAAAGATGAAGCCTTGTCAAAATTCAAAGAGTATAAGCTTGAAGTTAAAAACCAACTAGGTAAAACTATTAAAGTAGTACGAAGTGATAGAGGAGGTGAGTATGCTGATTCATTTAATGACTTTTGTCAACAACATGGCATCATACATCAAACCACAGCTCCCTATTCCCCCGAATCTAACGGAGTTGCGGAATGGAAAAACCGAACCCTCAAAGAGATGATGAATGCAATGTTCCAGGAATCAGGATTACCCCAGTCAATGTGGGGGGAAGCTTTCCTAACTACGAACTATATTCTCAATAAGATACCTCATAAAGTTACTGGCAAAACGTCATAAGAACTTTGGAAAGGTGTTTTACCTTCGTACAAATACCTCAAAGTGTGGGGGTGCCTTGCCAAAATCGCTATACCACCTCCGAAAAAGGTCACAATTGGACCTAAAACAACGGACTGTATTTTCATAGGATATGCACACAACAGTAGTGCTTATCGGTTTCTGGTTCTAATATCAGACATACCCGATATCCATGTGAATACAGTAACGGAATCACGGAATGCGTCTTTCTTTAAAACTATTTTTCCTTGTAAAGACAAACAACGTCCGAAAAAGGCATTTGACCAACGGGAAACAAGCTCCTACACAAACGAGGCAAGCACTTCCAGAACCTCACCAAATGATGTGGAAGACGTAGCAGATGAACCTCGACGCAGCAAAAGAGCTCGTAAGGAAAAATCTTTTGCTGATGATTTCATGATGATGTTTCTCACAGAGAACGCACCAAGAACTTACTCAGAAGCCATGTCTACTCCTGACGCAACTTATTGGAAGGAAGCTGTTAATAGTGAGATCAATTCTATAATGTAACATCATACATATGAGATTAGTGATCTACCCGAAGGGTCTAAAGCACTAGGGAGTAAATGGATTTTCACAACAAAAATGAAAGTTGATGGTTCTGTGGATAAGTATAAGGCCAGGCTAGTGGCTCAAGGATTCCGACAAAAAGAAGGCCTGGATTTCTTTGACACGTATTCTCCAGTGACGCGAAAAACCTCCATCCGAACTTTGGTTGGTATCGCAGCACTAAGAGGCCTAGAAATACATCAAATGGATGTCAAAACCGCTTTTCTACATGGAGATTTAGAAGAAGAGATCTATATGAAACAACCTGAAGGTTTTGTTATCCCCGGACAAGAACACAAAGTTTGTAGACTTGTCAAGTCATTGTATGGACTGAAGCAAGCTCCAAAACAATGGCATGGAAAGTTTGATAATGTGATGATGTCAAATGGTTTCAGCATTAACGAATGTGATAAATGCATATACATCAAATGTACCCCACACGAATATGTTTTGTTGTGTTTGTATGTTGATGACATGCTCATTATTGGCAACACTAATGACATGATTAATCAAACAAAGAACTTACTTCATGGTAACTTTGACATGAAAGACATGGGATTGGCAGATGTCATTCTTGGTATTAAGATTCACCGACATGCTGGCGGAATTATCTTATCACAATCACATTATGCTCAAAAGATACTTGATAGATTCAAAAACTATTCAAGTGGGACTGCAAAAACTCCAGTCGACCCTCATATTCACTCGACTAAAAACTTAGGTGATGCAGTTTCAGGTGGAGTATGCACGAGTAATCGGAAGTTTGATGTACTTGACCAACTGTACTCGACCCGACCTAGCACATGCAGTAAACATACTGAGTCGCTATACTAGTAATCCAGGACATAAACATTGGAAAGCAATAACTAGAGTTTTGAATTACCTACGTTATACCAAAAATTATGGACTACGCTATGGTAAAGAACCATCAGTTTTGGAAGGATACAGCAATGTGAACTGGATTGCGGATTCCAAAAACTCAAAATCCACAAGTGGATATATCTTTACACTTGGAGGTGCAGCAGTGTCCTGGAAATCTACCAAACAAACCGTGATAGCCACATCGACCATTGAATCTGAGTTTGTTGCTTTAGACAAAACTGCTCAAGAAGCAGAGTGGCTTCGGAATTTTTTGGAAGATATCCCCATGTGGGAGAAACAAGTGCCAGTCATACGTGTACACTGTGATAGTCAATCGGCTATCTCTCGGGCACTGAATAATAATTATAATGGGAATTCTCATCACATACGGCGACAACATAAAACCATTAGGAACTTGATCTGCACCGGAGTAGTCACGATAGATTATATCAAATCTGCCGATAACCTAGCTGATATGTTCACTAAAGGTTTGGCAAGAGATCAAGTAGTCAAATCATTAAGAGGAATGGGTTTAAAAGCCTATGAATAACGTTGATGTTTGATGGACACCCCACCTACATGAATGGAGATCCTAAGAAATAGGTTCAAAGGGAAAACAAATTCAAACTTAAACTAAACGAACACTGTGAGATTAATATCTCTACCCAGTTCCTAGGATGACATACAGTGTTACATCGGTATGGAATAAGGATAAGCTTTTGGCTTTTAATGATTTCTTAGCCTTATAATAAATCGTATTACCGAATACTTCTAAAGATAAGCTAATGAAAATCACCTAGTGAGTGTGAAATGGGGCCGTTTCTAGGAGAATGAAGGAAAGGCTATATTCTCCAAGTTCACTCATGATAACCAGGCAAGTTCAAGGCCAAAATAAACACAATAGAGAACAAGGTTCTATGAGAAAATGAAGCTGTGTTATAGCTGTTGTCTAGGTTTACATAAAAATCCAGGTGGTTCAAGACATCATGTCCACCTCCTAGCCAAGTAAATCCGACAGCTACTAAGTACGAGTGGTTCAAAGCTAAAAAATTGCTACCAACTCAGATACAATAATTTTTCGTTATACTCTTGAAAAGTTTGTATGTCTATCTAGTCAATTAAGTTGGTCTAATCAGTAGAGTCTTAGAGTTTATCGAGTCGTCATATGTTTAGAGGTCATTTATATTTATGTGGGGGATTGTTGGAACCAATTTTTTAATAATCAAATGGGCTTCTTATAAATTTGGATTATGGAAAATGAGTTTAAAATGTGAAGATGAAATGAGACAAAGCCTTTGGGCTAAGAGGTAAAGCCTCTTATGTTGGGCTAAGATTTTATTGTAGTATATATATGCTCACTCATATGTCTATGTTCAAAACTATAAACCAAGTATGAGAAGAGGGAAACCCCACACGCGCGCCAAACCGAACCGAGCCGGGCTCGGGCTTGGGCTCGGGCAATTGGACCAAAGCTCAATCAAGATTATTCTTTTTGGGGAAAATTTTATTAAAAATTTAAACCGAACAATCGCAACCCAAAGTAAGTCTCGAGAGTATTCATAGATATCGTGTTCGTTAGATTACGATTTTGAGTGTTACAAATCGTTTTACTCACGGTTTTATCTTGGGATTCGTAATTGTATCAAACCGTCACACTACGGGCGATTTTTCGAATTAAGGAAAGAGAGAAATCTCGACTCCGTGTTTGTTTTGAGATCGAGAATATCTTCTTTTTCTTAATTCTTTTTCTTATTTCATTCGGATTTCTCAATTCGGTGTTCGCGGTTCTTACAATCGGGAAAGCAACTGCTGAAATCTGAGACCGGTTGTCATTAGAGAGCTTGTACATTCTTGTTCACCTATTCACAATAAATGTGAAGTTGAGCAGCTTGTCAACTTGGCTCCACTGCATCAATAATACTCTGCTTTTAAAATTAACGGTTATGATGAAGACAAGAGTCTAAAGGAGATGGAAACTGCAAATGGAGAAACCGATGAAGCTTTGAGATAACATCATTATCAGCAAACTTTTATCACGTCCGTGCACAAGAGACAATCTCATCAACAACATGTCTTTGGTACAAGTTGCTTAAGGAGTGATTTGTCTTGTACCAAAGACATGTTGTTGATGAGATTGTCTCTTGTGCATTTGTTTCCAGAACTCAATTATAGGCCAGCCTTAACAGCGATACCACACGAGATTCTCCCCTGACCTCAGAGGCTCACTCTAATCTACACACGAAACATACCGCTCGCACTCTCGGGACGCATCCTTCGAGCCAACGGTATCTGGGGATCTCACATCCCTCGCTACTTATTCCAGGAACATGCTTCCTGATGCGGGCTCAAATTCACCCTCGAACCACTCTCTCAAACAATGAGGTCATCGTAGTATTTAGGGATCGAAATCCACAGGGAGTTGGAATACACAATCAATCTTAGTATTCAGATTACGCTAAGTGAAACGGTATAAATGTAAATGCAGATTATAAAACAAGTAAACGAAAGATGGTTAATTAAATTCTTGAAAAGATGAAAGCTAGGTCATGGAAATTCTTTAGGTAATGATTCGAAATCAATATATAACAATTGTCAAGGTTCAATTAAGTGCCGTTGTAGAACTCAAACACGAAAATATAGCCAGCTAACTGTCGTTACGAAGGCTATCTATCTTTAGATCCTCGAATCCCAAATTTCTTTGCGAATTCGTCGAATCTAAACAAGCATTTAGTACGAGTTCGATATGTTCACAAAGTCCCTAAGCCAAATTTCTTTGCGAATAAGTAACTTTGCCCATTTAAACTAGTTCAGGTAATTAATCCCACTGTCGTGGCTAATCAACAATCCTAAGATCAAGATTCGAGATGATCAAGCAAGAATCAAGCATTAATAACAGTTTAAATGAAGAACCTACAGATAAACCTTAACAAATATGCAATTTCAATGATTTCTTGTCATAACCCAAGAAATCTCAAAACCTAACAAGTGATTTACTCAGAAATAGATGATGAAATCATATTAACTGAATAAGATTGCATTAAAGAGTAAGAGTAGATGATACAAAAGGCTTTGAAGTCTTTGGATCTCAAGAACATGTAGATCTTCTCAAAGTTTCTCCAAAAGTCTCTCTTTCTCTCTCTACCTCCTTAATAAAACAGTGTATCCCTAAATAAAAACGAGTAAAAAGTATTTATACAAGTGGTAAAATTAGGTTTACAGAGCGCCTGTCGATCGACACAAACAACATGTCGATCGACACGAGGGCATCTGTGGAGATTTTCTACGTCTTTAAAAACTTCTGTCGATCGACAGTGGATATACTATGTCGATCGACAGGGACCTTTTAAAGGTCTCGATTCCACTTGTATCTCTTCCGCTCCAAAATGGTCCAAAATGCTTCAAATGTTACAATTAAGCTCCAAAGGACCATTTCCTGCAAAACACTACAAAAGACACAAAAATACCAAAAATACTAATACAAAACCCGCTTATATCATGGTTAAAATCGGGTAAAAACCATGATATATCAACTCCCCCAGACTTAGCGTTTGCTTGTCCTCAAGCAAAATCATAAACCAAGAATGGAAAAAGTTGAAAACACAGAACATACCTTTCCAGTTAGTGAACCACATGATTTAGAACCAACCAAAATCAGACCACCATGTACTTCTCCGCAGACACACACGGCTTTCCAAATCCATTCACCACTTCGCAGCATAATCCGTTAGTCTTCATCGCTTGACCTCAATGATCTCAATACCATGAACCTTCTAGACTCATTTCCATACTGTACCATGACAAATCAACCTATACAACACTTGGTACTCTTTCTCTCCCCCAGACTTATTTTGTTCTATATTTATATATATACATATTTTTGAGATTGTTGAACTCGAAGCAGTGCATATTTCACTAATGTTGTTCCTTGTTAGGAGACAGGGTCGTGACTCACTACTATTGTTCCTTGTGAGGAGACAGGCTCGTGAGATTGCTCGTCCTCTACATCCTTTTTAAGGGACTCAAACTGCTGCTTTTGAGCTGGGTGATCATCTCGAGTACAGATTCATTGGATTTATTCCTCATCTTGTACTCAAAAACTATCATTTCACCCCAATCCTAGTAATATTTTTATATATAGCGATCTTTTTATATATGGGGAAAGGAGTACCATTACTATCAACAGGGGGTTGCATTTATCAGGTACGAATGAGGAGTCAAGCTCAATGGACATCGATCCCAAAGAGAATCGTGCAATAGCTCTGACTTGGCGGATTAGACTGGAAGTAGCGGATGTTTCTAGTCAACCGGTCGATCCTAGGATTTTTCATTAGTCTGACTCTGAAACTGATCCTGGAAGAATGGTCACACGCTGAAAAGGACATTCCACTACCAATACAAAAAATTTCTACTAGTTTTGACTCGATAAAACAAAAAAATTTCCAAAAAAGTATGAGTCAAAACCAAAACAAAAAGAAATACGTTAGTAGTTCCCTCCCCCAGACTTAAACAACATTGTCCCCAGTGTTATCAAGCCCGAGATTGGCAAAATAAATCAAACGAAACGTGAACTTGATCGAAAAAGTAGAGAATTTACCATTTTGAAGATCCTGTCGATCGACAGAAACATCATGTCGATCGACAGATTACGTTCTGCCTTAACCGTTGAGGTGTTGAAAATTCCAATTTTGTGCTCGTGTCGATCGACATAAACAACATGTCGATCGACGAATGAGCTTCTGTCCAAATTTGCACATTTGTAGATTTTTCGAAAAGTGTTTGGTTCGATGTTCCAAACCTGCATCTACAGATATTCAACAAACGATTAATGGAACAACACGCTGCAATCCTTAAAATAGAAATATGAGTTCACATTTTGTTTGAAATTCCAACAAAAATCCGAAATTAAAAAGCTAAAGGGAAAATGTTTGAAAAGGGAAAAACAAAAACAAGATAAAGTAGAATGGAGGAAGGGAACTAGTCCTCCTCCTCGTCATGATGATGCTCTGGTGATGGTGTGTTGCGTGGAGACGGTGTGCGGGGACGGATACAGTCGGACTTGCAAGACATTGCATCCCATGTCGCCTTTAGAGCCTTGGCGATCCAGCCTAAACGCGGGTCGTCATCCATCAAACCTGCTGGGAGACTCGGGAAGCGATGCTCGTGTACAGGCTGCTCCGGCGGTGCTTGAGATGAGCTAGCTCCACCCCGTGTCGTGAGCTTCCTCGTAGGACCCATGGGCATAAGAACTTCCTCAGGTGGATTGAAGGAGATAAGTGTAGGGTCATTAGTGACCCGCAATAAATCCATCACTCTCCCAATCTCTATCTTTCTCTTTTGGCCATTCGCAATTGGGAAGACCCAGTGTAGAGGATGCTCATGCGTGATCCAATGAGCATTCTTCATATGCTCCAAGTCCACAGAAGCACTCTTGCTCACCTCCTCATATTCGGTTGTTGAAACCTTGCATTTCGTGAAGATTGGAGTGAGGATGCTTCCCACCGGTAATTGCTTCTTACCAAAATTAGTAAGAGATAGCGGAGTATGCTTGAGCGAGTAGAGGTACTCCATCAACACCATTCCCATGTTTAGTGTTATAGTGTCCCAAGTCTCATTGTGGATGACGCTCCTCAAAGCGTAAGAAAGTAAGACCAACTCGTGACTCCTAACCTTCACTGGCTCCATCTTGCACATGATGGTAGTGGTGAGCAATCGAATCAAGTAGCGAGCAACTGGATGACGCACATCGGCTTGTGCAGAACTCCCCACTATATAAGGACCGGTGCCAATCTCATTCCACAATGTCTGGACGCCGCCAGCAATGTCCTTTGGCAATCCAACAAGTGGAACTTCCGGGAACCCAAAAGTCCTGCAAACGGTTAAGGCATTCATCTTGTGCCGCTTCCCGTTACTCATGAAGCTCATGTGGAAATGCCTCGGATCTAGATTGTCCTCTGGAGTTTTCGCGTCACTGGATAGCTTAACCGTGGCGAAGAATTGGCGGACAAGGTCGGGATACATCATTGAACGTCCGTTCACCAATTTCGCCAAACCCATCTCTTGAATCAACTGCTCAACTTCGTCCCTGATTTTCAGATGTCCTAGCGACAGCTTGTCGATGAACTTGGTGGTCGCTATGGGGACCCTGAGCCACTCGTTGTAGAGGAGGGAGTCATAAACGTCCCAAGCGGGTGAATCTTCCCTCTTCTCAATCTCATCACTTGTCAATACCGACTTCAACGTTACTCCCCTTTTAAGAGACTCAAACTCAACTTGAATCCTTTTGCTCTCCTCCCTTGGCCATTTCGGTTTGGCACCATGCTTGATATCATAAGTAGGTGGTGGAGATAGAGCTTGAGAACTCGAACCATCATCGGTCCTTGGTCGTTTGCATGTGCTTTTATCAGTCGTACGTCCCATCTGCAAAATAAAACCACAAAGAAAAACAAGCAGAGGAAGTTAGAAAGAACCAACAAAATGGACAGTCACTTCCCTGTCGATCGACACATGTCCTTGTCGATCGACAGAGAGGCTACTGTCCCAGTTCTGCATACGACAAGAAATCACACAATTGCAACACCAAATCTCGTCTAAATCATGCTTATCACGACTCCTAGCATCACTATTAAACCTATTGTCGACACAACAATCACCAATTCGCACAAATTCACAACACATTCAAAAACCCCCAAATTATAAAGTTCAAACCCTAATTATCAAAATCAACACAATTTAGGCATGAAATTGGTTCGAAATTACTCTTATAGTGTAAAGAAAGTATTAAAAACTCAAGAATCGAACCAATTTAACCCAAAAACTCATCACCTCTCTTCATGAATTCGGAATGAAAAATCGAGAAAGGGAGACATACCTTGTTTGGTTGCTAAAACGAATGTGAGAATCGAAGAGAGGAGGAAAATCCAAGTGGATTAGGCCCAAAAATCGATTGATTCGGTCAAGATTTCGAAAATCTAGGGTTTGGGGAGGATTTGTCGATCGATGGGGAATGTGAAGTGAAGAAGAAGATGAAAAATCTGGTTAAAACCACTTACCTCGTGGGTTCAGTAACCCGTGTCGATCGACATGGACTTAATGTCGATCGACAGGGATGTCTCTGCCTAAATTTTCCCTTAACTTAAGACTAAAACAAACGTTAGTAAAACCAAAATTAAAAGCTAAAAATACACACACTTACAAATGGGTTGCCTCCCATTTAGCGCTTGTTTTCAATCATTAGCTTGACTCTGTTTGAAGCTCAGGCTCCGGGTGCATCATCCAAGGGTACCATGTGTCCCTCTGGAATTTTGGCTTCCGCCCAGTAATGTTTTACCCTCTGACCATTCACCGTGAACTCCTTTCCATCCTTTGCGATTAACACCACAGCTCCATGTGGCCTAACCTCCTTGATCGTGAAAGGACCTGACCATCGAGAACGCAATTTACCAGGAAAAAGTTGTAAACGCGAGTTGTATAGCAATACCTGGTCGTTGGGTACGAAGCTCCTGAAGATTATCTTCTTGTCGTGGTACGCCTTTGTCCTCTCCTTGTACAGCTTCGAGTTCTCGTAGGCATGAAGTTGAATCTCATCCAGTTCGTTCAACTGAATCAATCTTCGTTCTACGGCGGGCTTGATGTCGAAATTGAAATGCTTTACCGCCCAAGCTGCCTTATGCTCGAGTTCCACCGGTAGATGACATGCTTTTCCATAAAGCAGATGGAAAGGAGTGGTGCCTAGAGGAGTCTTGTAAGCAGTCCTATAAGCCCAGAGCGCATCGTCTAGCTTTGTAGACCAATCCTTCCTCGTGACACTTACCGTCTTCTCAAGGATTGCCTTGATCTGCCTATTCGACACTTCCACTTGACCACTCGTTTGTGGGTGATAAGGACTCGCCACGCGATGGTGAACACCGTATTTCTCTAAGAGTTTAGAGAATATCTTGTTTATGAAATGTGTTCCACCATCACTAATGACTACTCGTGGCACTCTAAATCTCGGGAAGATGATGGTCTTAAACAACTTAATGACCACCGCAGCGTTGTTCTTCGGACTAGCAATTGCCTCCACCCATTTGGAGACATAGTCCACAGCGACAAGTATGTACTCATTCCCATAAGAGGATGGGAATGGACCCATGAAATCGATGCCCCAACAATCAAACACTTCAATGTCAAATTCATGGAGAAGGAGGATCCACCTCAACAACCTCGGTTTAGCGTCTTTCTTGTGCATTAAGTACTTCAATGCTGAATGATCCGTGTGCACTATAACCTTGGCTCCAATTAGGTAAGAGCGAAACTTCTCGAAGGCGAAAACGACGGCTAACAACTCCTTTTCAGTAGTTGCGTAGTTCCTTTGAGCCTCGTCTTGCGTTCTACTAGCATAGTAGATTGCATGAAGTTTCTTGTCCTTCTTTTGCCCTAACACTGCCCCAACTGCGTAATCACTTGCATCGCACATTACCTCGAAAGGTAAATCCCAATCGGGAGGTTGCACTATCGGGGCACTCACCAAAGCTTGTTTAATCAGTGTAAAAGCATTTAAACAATCAGCATCAAAATCAAATTTGATGTCCTTACAGAGCAATGTGGTGAGTGGTCGAGCAATCTTTGAGAAGTCCTTGATGAACCTCCTGTAGAATCCAGCATGGCCAAGGAAACTACGAATCTCCCTAACCGTAGTTGGCGGTTGAAGACTCATCATCACTTCAATCTTGGCACGGTCCACCTCAATACCATCCGCGGAAACTCGATGGCCAAGCACAATTCCTTCTTGCACCATGAAATGGCATTTCTCCCAATTAAGCACCAAGTGCTTCTCCACGCATCGAGCGAGCACTTTCTCTAGGTTGTCCAAGCAGTCCTTGAATGAATCACCGTGGACCGAGAAGTCATCCATGAAGACCTCCATATATTGCTCAATCATATCGGTGAAGATGGAAATCATACACCGTTGAAATGTAGCTGGAGCATTACAAAGTCCAAATGGCATTCTGCGGTATGCAAAAGTGCCATAAGGACATGTAAACGTTGTCTTCTCTTGGTCATCTGGATGGATGGGGATTTGGAAGAACCCAGAATATCCATCGAGGAAACAGTAGTAGGGGTGCTTTGCTAAACGCTCTAGCATCTGGTCGATGAAGGGTAACGGGAAATGGTCCTTCCTTGTGGCCGCGTGTAGCTTCCTATAATCTATGCACATCCGGTGATTAGCTCATCTATAAGTTACAGTCCTCATCGGAATTAGCTCATCTTTCTCGTTCTTTACTACTGTGATACCTCCTTTCTTTGGTACCACATGCACTGGACTGATCCAAACGCTATCCGGAATGGGATAGATGATTCCAGCTTCTAGGAGTTTCAAGATCTCCTTCTTGACAACCTCTTGCAGGTTTGGGTTAAGTCTCCTTTGATGCTCAACCGATGATTTGCTCTCATCCTCAAGGTGAATCTTGTGCATACACAAGTCCGGAGAGATACCTGCAATATCATCAAGAGAATAGCCGAGAGCTGGGCAAAATTTTCGCAGTTTGCTCAGCAGTAAGGCGAGCTCTGGATTGTTCAAAGAAGAATTGACAATCACGGGGTAAGTAGAATTAGGTCCAAGAAAGGCATACCTTAGCCCGGTGGGAAGTGGCTTGAGCTCAAGCTTTGGAGCTTTTTGTTCGCTCCAATCACTGATTTATGGAGCTTTCGATGAAGCTTCCCCCAAACTAGCACTAGCAACCAAGTGCTTCCTTTCCTTGGTAGCATCCATCATCCTAGCATAACCCCTCGCATCATTATCAAACTGTTCTTTCTCTTGCACAGAGCTAACCAAAGTCCTTTCCACGGGATCAATGGGATGATTCTCATTGAAAACTTCCTGTGCAAGGTCGGTGAGAGTGTCTACGTAGAAGGTGTGTCCATCTATGGTAGGTCTCTTAATAAGCTTGTCCATTTCGAACTTCATCTCGAAACCTCCTACTCTTAAAGTCATGCTACCTCCTTGACAATCAATCATGGCACCGGCTGTGGCTAAAAATGGCCTACCCAAGATAAGAGGATCCTTGGGTTCCTCGTTGTATTGCAAAACCACAAAGTCAGTCGGAATCAAACAGTTCCCAACCTTGATTGGAACATCTTCTAGTACTCCTTCTGGAATCCTAACTGACCTATCCGCTAAGATAAGAGATATCCTAGTGGATTGGTAATCCGTCATCCCAAGACTCACCGCAACTGAAAATGGCATGAGGTTGATGCCTGAACCTAGATCACAGAGAGACCGCGGAAATCTATCCTTGAAGATATAACAATCCAAAACAAAGCTTCCCGGATCCGTTAGTTTCTCTGGGATCCTGTTCTGAATCACTGCGCTTACTTGTTTAGAAATCATAGCCACTGCTTCCTCAATGCCCCAACTCTTGGTCACCATCTTCTTGACATACCATCGTATCACGGGACTGAGTTTAACGGCTTCGACAAACGGAAGTTCCAACACCAGCTTGTCTATGATGGACTTGCATCTTGCATCCTCAAGCTCTTGCTTAGATCTCTTCTGACTCTTCGGGTAAGGTACCTTGGGTATGTACACTCTCTCCACTGGATTATCTGACGATTTTAAAGGAGAAATCGTTCTGGGGGTTTCCTGTCGATCGACGGTTGTAGATCATGTCGATCGACATGGATCTGATGTTCTTGTATCGACCACATTTTTCCCTTTGTCGATCGTCACTGGACCTTCTGCCAAAATTTGGTTTGGATGTGTCGATCGAAGGTCAGATGTGTTGATCGATGGATACTGCTCTGCATCCGGAGACTTGCTCTGTTCTGTTCCTGTCGATCGACATGAAGGTGTGTCGATCGGCGGATGACCTTCTGTCCGAATTTCATTCTCATCAAAATCTCCAAACTCATCAAAATTTTCATTACCAAGTCATTTCTTCAACTCAGGCCCTTGGATAACCTTTCCACTCCTCGTTGTGATGGCAGCAACGGAATGCTTCGGGTTAGCATCCGTTCTAGAAGGAAGGAATCCTTCTTGTCTCCTCGAGTTCTCGGCGGTTTGAGCGACTTGAGTGTCTAGCTTCCTCACATGAAGATTGATAGCCTCAATCTTTCCATTCAAATTGGTGTACAAGGCATCGATTTTGCCATTGAAGTTCACCGTCATCTTTTGTTGACCCTCCAGAATTTGCTCTAGCATTGAGTCCGTCTTGTTATCCGACGACTTAGGAGGTGGAGTTTGGTAAGAAGAAAAACCGTAATTCCTAGTGAAGCTGCTCTGATAGGGTTTCTGATAATCCGTATTCTGGAACTACGGTTTAGTGTAGCTAGGTGTGGCTTGATTTCCAGTGAATGTAGATCTCTGATTGTTCCCACCGTAGTTTATGTTACCCTGCTGATTACCAAATCTCTGTCCCTGATAACCACTACCACCGACGTAGTTGCAGTCCTCTTCATTCTCTTCTTCATCTCGAATGAAGGTCTCTACTTCCTGAGCAAACTGTACTTGCTTCTTTCCCACCAACAAGTTATGCATCGAGTCTAGCTTGGCTTCCATTTTAGCCATGTTACCTCCGTCTATGCTCTTACCAAGCTGCCTCCTCTCGTAGTCTATGTTCTTCGTACTACTACTCGAAGCCATGTTCTCGATGAGTGCCAACGCATCACTTGGAACGTTGGTGTTGAAGTTTCCTCTACTTGCAGAATCCAAAGACATTTGATGTCTCCAATCGATTCCTCTGAAGAAGATTCCCAACAACTGCACATCACTAAAACCATGATGGGGACAATCTCTCTGGTAAGATTTGAATCTTATCCAGACATCCTTGAACGCTTCGGTTGGTCCTTGTCTGAATGTCGAGATCTTCATCCTTAGATCCTCAGACCGTGTCTCATCAAAGAAGTTGACGAGAAACGCGTTTTTCGTGTCCTCCCAAGTAGTTAAAGAACCGGGGGCTAACTGCTTTAGCCAGTAAGCTGCTTCCCCGCTGAGAGAATACGGGAAGAGCTTGCAGAAAAGGTAGTCTTCAGGAACCCCATTTGCTTTGATGCTGGATGCTAAGTCCTCAAACATCTCGATATGGTCCATGGGATGTTCTGAAGGAAGGCCATGGAATGGGCGTTGAGCTACCAAAGAGAAGTAAGCCGGCTTTAGCTCGAAGTCATTCCTAGGGAAGGAAGGAGGTCTAATAGCAGCTCTGTTGGTGTAGAACTCCTGAGGCCTATAGTGCTCTCTCAATGTACGCTCATGCCCAGCTGGCTCGTGTTGTTGCTCCTCTTCTACCACGGTTCCATCGTCCTCAATGCGCTGGCCCTCAGCGTTATACTTTCGTCCTTGATGGTCCGTGTTGGCTCCATCTGCACCACGGAGCAAGATCACTCTGTTGTTGACCATCTTGGCTGCTCTTGTTGCTCGCTCTAACTTTCCAATCTCAGGAATGAGATCGACTAGCTCTTCGTTTCGATTGCTCCTGGTTATACGATTAGGCATAAACCTGAAACACACAAACACCAAGAGAAAAGAGCAAGTTAAGTATCAAAATAAAAATAAAAGCTTAGACAAAATCTTAGTAACTTGAATTGAATGGTAAATTCAACTCCCCGGCAACGGCGCCAAAATTTGATGCGGGCTCAAATTCACCCTCGAACCACTCTCTCAAACAAAGAGGTCATCGTAGTATTTAGGGATCGAAATCCACAGGGAGTTGGAATACACAATCAATCTTAGTATTCAGATTACGCTAAGTGAAACGATATAAATGTAAATGCAGATTATAAAACAAGTAAACGAAAGATGGTTAATTAAATTCTTGAAAAGATGAAAGCTAGGTCATGGAAATTCTTTAGGTAATGATTCGAAATCAATATATAACAATTGTCAAGGTTCAATTAAGTGCCGTTGTAGAACTCAAACACGAAAATATAGCCAGCTAACTGTCGTTACGAAGGCTATCTATCTTTAGATCCTCGAATCCCAAATTTCTTTGCGAATTCGTCGAATCTAAACAAGCATTTAGTACGAGTTCGATATGTTCACAAAGTCCCTAAGCCAAATTTCTTTGCGAATAAGTAACTTTGCCCATTTAAACTAGTTCAGGTTATTAATCCCACTGTCGTGGCTAATCAACAATCCTAAGATCAAGATTCGAGATGATCAAGCAAGAATCAAGCATTAATAACAGTTTAAATGAAGAACCTACGGATAAACCTTAACAAATATGCAATTTCAATGATTTCTTGTCATAACCCAAGAAATCCCAAAACCTAACAAGTGATTTACTCAGAAATAGATGATGAAATCATATTAACTGAATAAGATTGCATTAAAGAGTAAGAGTAGATGATACAAAAGGGTTTGAAGTCTTTGGATCTCAAGAACATGTAGATCTTCTCAAAGTTTCTCCAAAAGTCTCTCTTTCTCTCTCTACCTCCTTAATAAAACAGTGTATCCCTAAATAAAAACGAGTAAAAAGTATTTATACAAGTGGTAAAATTAGGTTTACAGAGCGCCTGTCGATCGACACAAACAACATGTCGATCGACACGAGGGCATCTGTGGAGATTTTCTACGTCTTTAAAAACTTCTGTCGATCGACAGTGGATATACTATGTCGATCGACAGGGACCTTTTAAAGGTCTCGATTCCACTTGTATCTCTTCCGCTCCAAAATGGTCTAAAATGCTTCAAATGTTACCATTAAGCTCCAAATGACCATTTCCTGCAAAACACTACAAAAGACACTAAAATACCAAAAATACTAATACAAAACCCGCTTATATCATGGTTAAAATCGGGTAAAAACCATGATATATCACTTCCCAATAAGTACACAGGAGAACACCTATATCCTCCGATTAGAGCTGCCTCCCGTGGTATAATCTTGGTATTCCTAGCCTGGAATAACCCCACAGAACCCACCAACCATGGTCCACACATATAAAACACATGAAGAACCACTCGCCTCATAACTCATATGAAAAAAAATATAAGGAACGCCATCTTATAAATTTTCAAAAATGTATATCATTTTCAACACTAACGAAAATACAATAATCCAGAAACAATAACACTAAAGCTCAAAATCCGAAACTGGAAACAAAACCAAAATGAAACAATACCAGCTCAATCCTCGAACTGCTCCTCTAGGCCCTCGACCGCTACAAGTGCCTCCACCAGCTCTGCCCTCGAGGCATACCTGGAAACCATGCCAGGCTTCTTCAGCCCGATCCGAAGTCCTTCCACGAACTTGCCCATCTGGGCTCGCTCCTCATCCATGCCGCTACTCGCATAGACCACTAGCCTGCTGAACTCAGCATCATACCCACGCACTGATCGGTTGCCGTGAACCAGACTCTGGAACGGCAACTCTAACTGCTCCACAGCTTCTTGAAGAAAATATCTGGCATTAAACTCGCCCAAGAATTCTCCCCAAGTCCACAATGTTCGCCTCCTCCTGGCCTAAACTCCGGTCCACCAAAGGCGAGCATTGCCTTCCAAGAACCCCACCGCTAGATCAACACAGAACTCATCAGGACATCTGAGAATATGAAGTCTTCGCTCAACCCTCAATCTCCACTCGTTGGCTTCCTCTGGCCTTCCACCACCCGAGAATGACAAGGGCCCTATGAGCACCAACTCCTTAGACCATGCAAGATACTGCTCCCTCCGGGTCTCCACTGGAGTCTGCACTGGCACTGCGCCCGGTAAACGCTCCAAAATCAAGGCTAGCATCTTAGACACATGATCCTCCAGATCTTGAGCTCCGCCTGAAGTACCACCTGCACCTGGGTCTCTCGCCGTACCCGTAGCTCTGGCACTAACCCTAGCTCCAGCTGAACTATCTGACACACTGACAGTGCCCTCTGACAACTCCTGGTACTCTGGCGAACCGACCACCTGAGTCTCCCACTCGAACGACTTAGCCACACGACCCTGGCCTCCACGGCCACGACCACGACACTGGCTTCCACGGCCACCCGCTCTACCACCACGGCCTCTTGGAACTCTAGCCATCGCACGGTGCACTGACCAAAAGCACATTCTAAGCTACTAGAATTAACAGAATAACGTCAGACAATCACATACCGTGGAATCTCTTTGAAGGCTCGGAGAGGATGATCTAAGATTCTACAATTCACAGAATCAACTAACTACACATAGTCAATTCAACAACAGTCTCAACTCAACCAATTACTAACAGCCCTAGAACCGTAAGGGCTCTGATACCAAAATGTAACACCCAATTTTTTTTTTTTTTAAACAAACATTTCTACTGCGGACTATAACATAAACATTTAACCCAATCTAATACTCCAAGAAATTCCATTCATTAAATAAATCCCTTTAACATTTAATAAACTAGCAACCTAAGAACATCGGTTCACTAGACTAAACAACAAAATACAATCCCTATCATCCCCTCGTCCCAGCCATGATTCCACGATCTCACACTTTTCATTTACTTGCAACTCAAAAGGGAAAAACAGAGTTGCGTGAGTATTATCATAAATCCTCAGTGAAGCGGTCATCCCGCCTACCGATTACAAAAATAGGGAAAAAGCATGTCAATCACTACGCAACAACCAACATTTAACAGATATGCAACGATCAGCGGATATGCATTCACTCAACGGATATGCAACGATCAACAGATATGAAACGATCAACAGATATGCAACTTTTCACAGTTTAACAAGTGGTGTCGATCGACACTCCACCTGGGTGTCGATCGACACTCCAATCTCAAAACCAAACCTCGCAATCAAAAAGAGTGGTGTCGATCGACACTAGCACTAGGTGTCGATCGACACCTCTCGCAGAAACCGAATCCGAGTCAAATCCTCTCGCAGACTCGATTTGTTTCCTTCTACAAGAACAGTCACGACCAAGCCACAACATAACATACGAAATAACACAGGAATATCAATCAATTATCATCACAATTCAATTATTCGATCACAATCATTACAATTCAATCACACAATCCCTAACAAGTTAATCCCGTAATCGCGATCACGCACTCACCTCGATTTCAGAAAAAACGAGGAAAGAACGGTTAAGAACACGGAATCAGCGACCTCGCAGCCTCTGATCTTAACCGAAAACACCGAGAAACCCTTCCTCAATCACCTAGAACACAAAACTTGGATTTTCCCAAAACCCTAAATCAGATATCCAGAAACAGAACGACGCACTGGATTAAAACGATCATAAAGATCGGATCTTACCTCCACATTCAGATCGGAAACCCAATCTGAAAACTAGACTGACAGGGCTTTCCAACGGTCTCAAGCTCGCCTCCTGATTCCTTCTCAAACGCCGGGAAAACGCATCCCAAGATGACTAATCAAATCCCAAAACTGCACAGACCCTTCACGGGAAAACGATCATAACTCACAAACTACAACCCCAAAAGCCAATCGGATTTTTCCTATAGAAATCTAAGAGGAAGGAGAACAAACTTACGAAAAATCACGTTGATCAGACTCGATTAGATCGACCGTTCTTTGCTTCTACCAAGACAGATGAACCTGTCTTCTCTTCCTCTCAAACCCCTCTCTCTCAAACCGAAAAGTAGAAATTCGGTAAGGGTGTCGATCGACACCCATGGTGAGTGTCGATCGACACCACGCGTTTTTGACCGATCGGGTTAAAATTTTAATCGCAGGTTGGCTCGGTTTAGTGGAATGGGCCTAGGGTTTCGTATTTACAAGTCCTTTGGAATTTGTGGCCGCATGAGGGAGAAAGAAAAGGGATTTCCGTGGCCTTGTGTGAAGGAGAAAGAGTTTTGAGAGAGAGGGGTTTGAGACACTCCAAAGTCTACAGATTTTGCAAAGTCTGCCAATGTCTTAGCAAAGTCTGCAGATTTCTAGCAGACGCTCCAAAGTCTTCCGAATATGTTGGTAGACTTAGAAATCAATCTACTAGTCTGCGAATATCTTGGCAGACTTGGTAGAGTCTTCCATTTTCTACCAAAATCTGCCAATATATCGGCATAGTCTACCAATATTTTGGCAGAGTCTGCCAATGTTTTGGTAGATTCGGCGTTTTATTGGCAGAGTCTAAGAATATCTTAGTAGATTCGGTTGACTCTGCGCTTTCTGGCAAAGTCTGCCAACGTTTCGGTAGAGTCAACCAAAACTTTGGTAGAGTGTCAATATTTCGGCAGAGTCTACCAAGGTCTACGTTTTTTTAGTAGAGTCTGTCAATATTTCGGTTGAGTCCGCCAATATTTTGGCAGAGTCTACCAATATCTCGGCAGACTTTGAGTTTTCTTAGTAGAGTCTGCCAATATCTCTGTAGAGTCTGCTCTTTCATAGTAGAGTCTGCCAATATCTCGGCAGAGTCTGCGTTTTTCTATCAGACGTTCTAAAAGTCTTCCAAACATATTGGTAGACTTAGATATTAATCTGTTAGTCTGTTATTGTCTCGGTAGAGTCTGCCAATGTTTCGGTAGAGTCTGCCGAGGATAATTTTGGTATTACGAAAAAGATAAAATACAAAGTAGGTTATTTTAGCAATAAAAAAGTAGATAGGTTATTCTAACTATTTATTTTTTTAAATAGGTTATTCTAGCTAATCTCCCATTTATAAAAAGATTAAAGCATAACTTTTTTCTTTCTTTCTTTTGACGGTGCTTAGTGGGAATCGTACGTGGCGACTCTTCGGTATTCGGATGAGCAAACATGAAGTAAACCAGCTAAAATTCTTGTATTTTAACTTAATGATATTTTCATCGTTCAGAGACTTCAAGTATATATATATATATATATATATATATATATATATATATATATATGCTTCCGTTCTGTTTGATTATTTCATAAAATTCATAAAAAAAAACTTTGGAACCCGTTATGAAATATTCCTTATAATGATTTGCATCTTATAAAACACAAGCACATTGAAACAACCATGTGTTTTTTTATTTTTAACTAAACATTTCTACTGCGGAACTTATAAATCAATTAAATCCAAATAAAATATTATAATAACTCAACAAAGTAAATAATCAATATTCCAAAATAATTCAAATACCAAATTCAGGAATGAATAAATAACCATCTAGCATCCTATGACCACAGGTTCACTAGACCAACCAAAACAAAACATAACATCCTATCATCCTCTCGTCCCAACCATGATCCCACGATATCAAACTTTACTTTACCGGCAACACATGGAAATAAGAGTTGCATAAGTATTTCATAAATACTTAGTGAGCTGGTCATTCCGCCTACTGGCGTAACAAGCAGGCTCAGATAAATATTGCAACACACACACTTCAAACCACCTCAACACATAACAACATTTAACAATACGAAATCAGCACATTTCGGGTAATCTGAACCTCGTGCCGAGCGACACCACGAAGGCGTCAATTGACACGACCAAAAGTCTGGTGTCGAGCGACACCCTCCTGGTAACGATCGACACGCCTCCATAACTGCACCACAATCGAGTTCATCCTCTCTCGACTCAATTCCGGTGATTACAATTCGCAAATCTGCACAAAAAACACAACAATCCAATATATGCAACCACATCAATCATCACAATCAAAAGCATACGAAAATTACATCAAACAATCATCAAAACTCATCGAATATCCTCATTGCCTAGAAACCAACGGTCACAACTCTCCTCGGATTCTTAGGATTGCAATAGGGATTCGGATAAGACACATGGTGTCAGAGGTTTTAACCCCAAAATAAAGTTGCAAGTGCACAGACAATCGCAGTAGTATAAAGGGTATCGAATCCACAGAGACCAAGGTTACACTATGAAATTATAGATTTTAATTTAAATCTAAGATAAAATATGGGTTTTTGATTGTAAAGAAACAATGAACGAAACAACAAATTAAACGATATGAAATTCAATTAAAACAAGCACTAGATCAAGGTCATTCGCCGGTGATTTCGGACTAAGGACTGAGCTACTATCCAAGAACTAATGCAATTCGCTCTAGAACTCAAACATAAAGATAATATTGCCCCACTGTCGTGATGTATCAATATCTTTGTCTAACAACCTAAATGCCTAAACTGTCGTTTGAATTCAGAGATGTTGACAAGCATTAGCGAATGGGTTCAATTTGTTCACAATTGATGGTAACAATCAACTGTCGTAGGTTACACACCAGTTGCTCACCAATGGTTTATCTAGCAACCTAGAGCACTGTCGTGAATAAGTTAAACTTGAAATCATAGACTAGGCGGCCACGCTAGCCTAAACATTACGAATCCCAATTGATGAAGACATATGATAATCTATCCTATTTGGCTCAGTCACTAATCAATCCTAAATCACCATTGAAATCCCCTAATCTAGCTAAAGGACTACTCGAACATGGAGAATAAAAACGCAACAATACAATCAAGAGAATTCATAATATAAAAGAGAATAGGGATTAGAATTCTTCTCAATAGATGTTGTGGAGTGAAATCTCCAAATCTTATAAGCAAATCCAATGGGATGAAGAACACTTGAGTATCAAAGAAATGGGAACAATGGAGTCTTAGCCTCCCAAAAAGGTGAAAATGAAGTGAAAAAGGAATAATAATTCAGAGGTGGCTACCCTCTTATTTATAGGAAAAATTAGGTTAAAATGGTTCTGGGGACTGGACCGGTCGGTCCGGTTATGGGACCGGTCGGTCCGGATTCCAGGGGGCTTCGAGTCTTTGAGTCCTCGGGCGAGCAGGTGCTCGCTCCAAACCGAGCAGGTGCTCGGTTATGAAAAATCGCCTTTTTGCTCCAAACTCATCTCTTTAGCTTCAAATAGCTCCAGCAATTCCAATCCATGCTCCAAAGCCTTCTGGAACCTGAAAAGACACAAAAAGAACTAGAAAGACTCGAAAAACAATAGAAAACAATAAACAGATTAGGCTAAAATCCTAATATATCAACACAAAACGCACACGAACAGACCTCCTAACCATGAGAATTTATTGATCCGAAAGATTCCCGACGAACTACGAAGAACAATCGATTTCCACGGTTCTAAAACTCGATAAGAACGTTTCATATGAATTTCTTTGCAACAATTCACAAGAACACGATTCACTCTCAACTGTAACACGATTTTCTGCTAAAAACCGACGGCAAACTTCCCAAAGGACTTATAAACACGAATACTAGGTTTAACGCCTTTAAACCGGGCAAAAATCGTAATTAAAAAGTTAATTACTCGGTTCAATAGACTCAAGTGTCGAGTGACACCAAGACCGTGTCGATCGACACACTCAAAATCTTTCGTGTCGATCGATACACACCTTGTGTCGCTCGTAATGACCACCAGAAACGCATTTTCTGGTTCGCGGATGTTAAAATTCTCTCCCACTAAACTGGATTCGTCCTCGAATCTTGACAAATTGTCTAACAAAGACCCATAACCTTACCCAAAACCGGTCAATACCACCCGAGATCCTAACACCCGATCTCCGAGGCCCTCGTCTAATCTCATGTTTATACGCCCGTTTTTAGACATTTATGACTCTTAACTCATTCGACACCCCTCCCACTCGCAGGACACTTCCCTTGAGCTATCGATGTCACGTGCCCCATCGACTCTCAAGACGCATCCCTTGAGCTCCAGGTACACAGGGGAACTAATCATCCCCTCGAGAGAACTAATCATCCCTCGATACTCTAATGGAAACTAATCATCCCAAAGTGTATACAGGAGAACTAATCATCTCCTCTGAGGAACTAATCATCCTCACTGAAGAACTAATCATCTCCAGATAAAATGAATGAGTTATTCGGAGCCGCAGCTCCTAGAGTAATAAATTCTAAAACGTTTATAAACATCTATCGACTAGAACTACCTCACATGGCAAACTCGATACTCCCTAACCCGGAATATCACCATAAAACACATATAAGAACTAATCATCTTATATATATACGGATAAATAAGGAACAACTTCATCTTATAAATCTAAAAAAAATATAATCGTTACAACGAAACATACAACAAAAGTAACATGCCAAACAAAGGAAACTAAAACCACAAAGAGAAATAAAGCTCAAACGGCGACCTGCTTGTCGAACCACTACCTGAACTTTAACTTCAATTTTGCCTCAGGCCCCCAAGTCTCCTCCTCGCAACCCGCGCAATCCCAGAAAACTCGCAATAAGGGAATCTCCTTCTGACGCAACTCCTTGACTCTCCTCTCCAGAGTCCTCACAGGAACCGTCGGAACCGTCAAATCAGGTTGCAGATCATCAGGGATCTTAGCCACTTACTCCTCCGATTCATGTAGGCACTTCCTCAACATCGAAACATGGAAAACCTTATGAAATGCCTTCATAATCAGAGGTAACTCCAGCCGATAAGCAACCGGCCCAACCCGCTCCACAATCGGAAACAGACCCATAAACCGTGGCCTCAGCTTGTCCTCTGCTATGGATCTGCTAGGACCCCTCAACATAGCCATCTTAAGATACACACAATCTCCCACTGCAAACTCTGCCAAGCTCAAATGGTCAACCCAGTGACCACCCCCAATCCAGTACGCACATCCGCAGTAATTCCTCCAAAGTTTGAATCGTCCTCTCTGATTGCCCATCAGTCTGCGGATGGTACGTTGTACTCATGTGCACCTTAGTGCCCTTCTCTGCCTGAAATCCTCCCCAGAACTCTGAAGCAAATCTTGGATCCCGGTCTGACACAATACTGGCTGGCACTCCATGCAGCCTCACAATCTCCTTCACAAATTTCTTAGCCAAATCTCCGTCTGTCTTCTTGATGGCCAGAAAATGTGCTGACTTAGTCAAACGATCCACGATCACCAAATAGCATCAAAGGTCCGCGAGTTAGGTAATCCTACCACGAAATCCATCATGATCCTAACCCCCTTCCATTTCGAAATGGGTAAGCTCTGCAACAAACCACTCGGAACCTTATGCTCAGCCTTAACCAATGACACGTGTTGCACTTCACAACCCAATTAGCCATATCTCTCTTTATCCCGACCCTATGATAGAACTGCTTGAGATCACGATACATCTTAGTCGCTCCAAGATGAATCGAGAACTTGCTTTCATGAGCCTCTCGCAGAATCTCCTGTCTCAACTCCTCCACCTTGGGTACACAAACCTGACTGCGAACAAGGATAATCCCATTCGAAGAGACCTGATACTCAGAACCCTCTACGATCGACGCAGTAACCAAACTCTAATCACTCGTCTGAGCCATTCGAATCGTACTCAGAAGATCTGCTTGATCAGCCGCCTCTAAGTCCAACGGCTCCTGCGACATAGCACACAAGCCTCTAAGTCCAACGGCTCCTGCGACATAGCACACAACCGCAAAGTGCCAATCCTGCTCAGAAGCGACTCGATATCTTGCTCCCGAGCCAAATCTACTTGTCGACGACTCAAAGCATCTGCCACCTGGTTCGCCTTACTAGGATAGTAAACAATATCCATTTGAGAACTACTGGTATCATAAACCAAAGTCTGAAATGTCCTTCCTAAACTCCGACAACCTCCTCCAGCAACCATCACCTCATTTAATACACCAGTTGACCCTTATCACACCCTACAATCCTCTGACCGGTCTAACACGAAATCATACACTCAAACTCCAAGATCCATATCCCGTCTCGCACATATGCGACGATCAGACATTGATTACTCGTATATATACCATTATCATCATACTGTCAGAACATCTCTTTCAAGGTAACGATGTCGATGCCACTCCACTCTCGGAATGTCTCCCTCAAGCTCTGGATCTATATAGGAAAAATGTTTCTTTTAGAGTAATCAACTCATACGCGTACAAGCACCTGAAACTAGGATTACTTCCCGTGATATTAACCGCCATTACTTACTACAACATAACGTCTCTTCTCTAACGAACCCTTGGCTAACACAACTGTTCTTCCACAAGATCCATACTTAACCTCCGAATCACAATGTTAATCCTAAGATTATTCGCACGATACGGATACCTATTGCTCTTAACTCTTTCCACTACCTGACACCACATGGCGCATCCTATGGCCCATCAGGATACATACCGCTCGCACTCTTGGAACGCATCCTTCGAGTCAACGGTAACTGGGGAACTCACATCCCTGCGACACTATTCAGACAACATCACCCAAGATTACCACTCGAGTCCAAAAAACCATCTCACAGAAGACTAACCTCCTGGCCAACCTTGGCCAATACCAAAAGAGATCCTCACCTGATCCCAGAGGCTCACGTCTAATCCTCTCAAGAAAACATACCGCTCGCATCCTTCGAGTCAACGGTATTTGGGGAACTCACATCCTCGCGAAAGAACTTACATCCCTCGCTACTTACTCTGGGAAATCACATCCTAAATAAGTATACAGGAGAACTCACATCTCCTCTGATTAGACCGCCTCACGTGGTACTATCTCGATATTCCCCGCCTAGAATATCCTCATAAAAATGACCCACATTGGTCAACACCAAAAAAAACACATAAGAACCACACGTCTTATAAATCATAGGAAAAATAAATAAGGAACACCATCTTATAAATTTCCACACAGAAAAACGTTTTCAACACCAACAAAAATACCAAAAACCAAAAAAAAAACAACAACACCAAAGCTACCACTCTGAAGCTGGAAACAAAACCAAAAAGAAAGAACAACCGCTCAATCCTAGACCCGCTCTCCCAGATCCTCGATTGCTGCAAGCACTTCCACTAACTCCGCCCTCGAGGCGTATTTGGAAGCTATGTTGGGCTTCTTCAGCCCCATCCGAAGTCCTGCTACGAACATGCCCATCTGGGCCTGCTCCTCATCCATGCCACTACTCTCATAGACCACTAGCCAGCTGAATTAGCATCATAATCACGAACGGACTAATTACCCTGAACCAGACTCATGTACTGCAACTCTAACTGCTCCATCACCTCTTGAGGGAAATACCTGGTATTAAACTCGCCCAAGAATTCACCCCAAGTCCACACTGTCCGCCTCCTTCTGGCTTGAACTCCCGTCCACCAGAGATAGGCATCACCATCCAATAACCCTACCGTCAAATCCACGCGGTACTCCTTAGCACATCTGATAGAATGAAGCCTACGCTCTACCTTTAACCTCCACTCATTGGCTTCCTCTAGCCCCCCTCTACCTGAGAAAGACAAAGGACCCATGCCCTGCATCTCGTTGAACATCAGTAGATACTACTCCCTTAGGTTCATTGTTGGAGCCTGCACTGGTACCGCAACCAGTAACCGCTCCAAAATTAAAGCTAGCGTCTTCGCCAAACGATCCTCCAGATCCTGAGCTCCGCCCGTAGCATAACCCGAACATGGGCCTCTGACCGCACTAGCAACTCCGGTACTACCTCTGGCACCGGCCGTCCTAACTGCTACACGGACACTACTCACTGAATCCTCCTGATACGTCGGCGAAACCGCCTCCTGCTCTGACGACTCACTCTGAGTCACCCACTCGAACGACGTAGTCACACGACCCCGACCACGATTTCGGCCCCCACGGCCACCAACTCTGCCACCACGACCTCTCGGAACTCTAGCTATTGCACACTGCACTTACCAAAAGCACATTCTAAGATACTAGAATTCATAGAATAAATGTCAAACAATCACATACCGTGGAATCTCTTTGAAGGCTCGGAGAGGATGATCTAAGACTCTACAACTCACAGAAATAACTAACTACTCACAGCCAATTCATGCCACTAGCCAATTCTGCACAAGAAACACAACAATCCAATATATGTAACCACATCAATCATCACAATCAAAAGCATACGCATCAAACAATCATCAAAACTCATCGAATATCCTCATTGCCTAGAAACAAACGGTCACAACTCACCTCGGATTCTTAGGATTGCAATAGGGATTAGGATGAGACACGAAATGCACACGAACAGACCTCCTAACCATGAGAATTTACTGATCCGAAAGATTCCCCATGAACTATGAAGAACAATCGATTTCCACGGTTTTAAAACTCGATAAGAACGTTTCCTATGAATTTCTTTGCAACAATTCACAAGAACACAATTAACGCCTTTAAACCGAGCCAAAACCGTAATTATAAAGTTAATTACTCGGTTCAATAGACTCAAGTGTCGAGTGACACCAAGACCGTGTCGCTCGACACGACCACCAGAAACGCATTTTTTGGTTCGCGGATGTTACACACATATTCTTTGTACCTTGTTTTCATGTTTTTTTTGTTAAGCCACATTTTCTATGTTAAAATATCTATAAATATATATATATATATATATATATATATATATATATATAGTTTTTTTAAATATTAATATTTGATAAGTTAATATATTGTTTTGGTTTAAAAATTGGTTAATCAACAAAATATTATATCTATAAATATTATAGTCCTAATATGATTAATTAATATACATTTTATTGTATATATATAGTGTTTTTTTAAAAACAATATGTTAAAAGTTATGTCCTAATTTTATGATGCAAGTTTAGTATGTTTTCTAACAATATGTTAGAAATTTTAGTGTATATATAGTCTTTACTCGCACTGTGTTGTAAGGTTGATAAATAATGGAAAGAGACAGATGTCACATTCGGAGTAGGGTGTTTTTGACATCAGGGAAATCAAACTGTTTTATTAGGTGTGAAGGGACTTAGAAAATTGCGGTCTCCCCTATACAGATAGAAACGCTTTAATGGGCAATGAGCAGCATGTTGGACAACAATGTGCAATGTCAGAGTTTTTGGATGAATTGTGCTTATCTACTCACGCTCTCACAGTCGACGGAGGAGTGGCTAGCTCTCGCCATCCTCACCATCAGATTCGAAGCCCTACTTTTGGGGTCATGTTCCCCATGATAAGATCAATGTGCCGAAATAACTAAGTATGAAACTGCCGCGAGGTCGACTGGGTGAATGCAACAAATCCAACTAGCAGAGAAGTGCACGAGGTCAAAGCAGAATACAGCAACGAAGTCAGTTAGCAGAAAGGTGCACGAGGTCAAAGCAAAATACATCAATGAAGTCAGTTAGCAGAAAGGTGCCCGAGGTCAAAGCAGAATACAATAGCAAAGTCTGTTAGAGGAAAGGTGCATGAGGTTGACCAAGCGAAGTCTTAACAAAGCGGTGTACTCGGCGAGTTCAAGTTAACAACGTAGAGCAGAAAGCCCACCAAAGTCAAGCCCAAAATGAAGACGAGGTGGGCCAAGTCCAAAAGCCCTGAAGATATTCGATCAAGCTCGACGAGGCCCGCGATGTGGAACCAACCTAGCCGTCAAAAAGGTAAAGGAAAATCCCAAAAAATTAGGAAGTTTTCCTTATCTCTTTAGAAGTCCACCTAGCCAATCTAGCAGACTATATATACTGGTACATAACCCTTAAAAAAGGGATCCAAAATTTTCCTAAGAGCAAATACTTAGAGCTTTTCTTAAATAACTATAATAAACAATCTCTTTTCAACCTTTACATTGTGGTTTAACCTAGAAACTCACATTTCCTCTAAACCCCTTACACATCTAATTGTGCGAGTTACGACTCCTACATATACGTGCACAACTCCCTTTATTCTTTCTCACGCTTATGTCTCGTCAATCAAATTTAAAGGCTGATTCTCTAGTTCGGCTTGCTCGGTCAAAAGCGTTTTCTATTTCTCATGTGAACAACTTACTTCCATTTTGGGTAACCAGTCGACAGAGTTTTATATAATTAATTTTTGGTTGAAAAAAAAATAAAATTTATGGTGCATTATAAAATCAATCACATATAGACATCTGGAATGGGAACTAAAAAATCATATAAATTAAGGATTGCCCACGCGTTGCATGGGTTTAAGAATTAACATAGTAAAATATGTAATAATTTCTAGCTTATTGACTAATTGTTATTTTTCTTATTACATAAATTTGATGTTTCTAGTAAAATTAAATAATTATTATCATTGTTAGATGATTAAACATTTGCAGGAAATTTTTGGACGTATATAATGGTATGAAAATAAGAAATAGACCATTCATAAAATTACAGCATATAGAAGAAATTTATTTTGGTATTGTAACATCCGCAAACCAAAAATTCGTGATTTTAGTGAGGGTGTCGATCAACACCATAGGGTGTGTCGATTGACAACAATGTTATTCGATTCGGATCGGTTCGATATTAATTACGAGTTTTTGTTCGGCTCAGGTTAGGGAAACCCTAGGGTTGTGTTTATAAACCCTTTTTAATCGAGCAGTCGTTTTTCATCAGAGAAAAACGTGTTTTCGGAAGGAAGTGAGAGTTTAGTGTGTTCTTGAGTGATTATTGATCGAACAGGGCTCGTTTGCGGTTCGTGAAGGGTTTAGAAGTCTCGGTGATCGTTTGTAGCGTGATCCGTAGCAATTTTGGTGAGAAATCAGAAGTTCTAGGGCGTGAACAACCTGGTTTTTCTTGTGTCATTCTCAATCCTTTCCCAAATTCCTAAGGTGAATGCGTGACCATGGCTTATGGGCGATCTGGATTGATAATGATGTGTTTTTGTGGAATTGATTGATTGATAACTTGTCTCTCTGTGTTATATGTTTGTGGATTGTGTTGTTGATGTTTTAGTGCATGTGGATCAATTATCGTTGTTCGTGATCGAGCCAAAAAGAAGACGGCTCGATCCGAACGTTTCTGCGATAGGTGTTGATCGACAGAAGTCGTCCGGTGACGATCAACACTATTGTTTGGTGTCGATCGACACCAGAGGATGCTGAGTGTTGTTTGGCGAATTGTTATTCTGTCAATTTTTATTGTTATTGTTGTGTTGCTGTGTGTTGCCCTGTTATTGTTGTTACTTATTAATTACTTTAAGCTAGAGTGATAGGCCATAGATGGTATGACCGTCTCACTAAGTATTTATGAAATACTTACGCATCTCTTTTTTCTATGTGATGCAAGTAAAGATAAAGTGTGATCGTGGAATCAGGGCGAGGAGAAGAGGATGATTTAGGGTGTCGAGTTTAGTGTTTTGTTTATGGAACTTAGATCATGGTGGTTAGGTTGCTAGTTGTTCCGGATTTGATATTGGGAATGGTTGAATTGAATAATTGCGTGGTTATGTGATTTATATGTGGTTTGTGTGTTTGTTTGTTAGGTTTGAATTAACCGTTGATAATTAGTAATTATTGGAATACTTAATTAGGGTTAATTAATTTTTTTTAAAAAGGGTTGGTTTTTTCAGGTACAAATCCCTAACTTATATGTCTTTATCAATATTCACTACGATTTTCTGAAAATATATTTGTTCGTCTTTTTTCTTTCATGAAACACTTTTCTAAAAAAATTATTGATTCTACCAAAGATGTTGGATGTATCTTTAAGTTTTTTTCTTAAAACTTTATATCGCAATTTGTTGTGATTTTTTAAAAATTAACATAATAAATTATGCAATAATTTCTACCATTGAAATATAAGATATTACCTAAATTTGGTGGTTATAGTAAATAATTGTATAGATTAGAAGACTAAGAATTTGTAATAAATCATTAGACATAAACAATAATCTCAACAAAAATGTTGGAATGTATCTATTTCATTTATGAAGATAATTTGATTTAATTGTTTACTTTAAATTAATATTATCATCACATTTTTATTTTAAAGAATCAATTCAGAAATCACAAAATTAAGGAGACAATTGTCAAAATAAAGAAAATTATAAGGTTCTAAATAAAATGCCATCCTCTCATAACTTTGGTTTTGAAAAACTTTAAAATATTATATAAATATCTAGATTGGCAAACCCAATGTAGAACTATAAGTAATAACTTTATTTTTAATAATAAAATAGATAGTACTGTTCAACGACAAAAAAAAAAAACAAAATTATGTTAACGAATTCAAACATCTTGATACAAAGACTAGATAAGTGTTAAATGTTAATGATGAAAATTAGATTTGGATAAGATTTGGAGGGGTCGATGTAATTTAGTCTTCTCTAATCGTTGTTCGAAAATTAATGCTCGATGCTTGGGCATAGGATTATAATGTTGAATTTAATCTTAATTTTTTCTTTTTTTTTTTCAGAAAGGGCGTTCATTAATAAATATGCAAACAGTTACAAAATGGAATACAAAATATGTACAACACTAATGACTAGCTAAAACCTGAGACTTTATCTAGAGCTATAAAGATACTAAAAAGGATACATGAGTCGAAATTGTCGAAATTGTCTAAACCCCAAGAAGATAATAGCATCAACATCGAACTGAAAACAACGACAAAGGACGGAAGGTGAGAAACCAAGCACTCTAAAGGCCAAACTATCTAGGTAACCATCATTGCCGAGACTAGCCTTGAATCTGGTAAAACCAAGTCCTTTGAACGCAGAAACGATGCTTGAACAACACAAAACCAAGACAAAATAATAACTCGCACAAACCCGAGCTTATACTCTTCACGCCACGTGGATATGTACTATGAAACGGAATAACTAGTAAAATCATTTTTCACTGTCTATAAATGCATTTATATAATGTCGTAAAATATCGAACATGTGGTAATAATCAAAGACATGCGCTCCTATTACTTCCCTCCCCACCTAAATTTCGGTCAAAAGCAAATATGTGTTGTAATATAATAATAACAATACTATTTTTTTCTCTCATGTAATGATACATGCTTTTTAATTGAATATCATTTTAATAAAACTATATGATTTCTAAGGTATCTAAATTTATTGAATGATTTTACTTGATCAAAGGTTAATCAAATCAAACAACACTGGTCAAATGAATTGGGACCACTGGTGAATTGAAAACAATTATCAGCTATCTCTTTTTTTCATAATAATTAATATTCATAATTACAATTGAGAGTTGACTTGTAACTTGGAATGGCACAAAAATGTTATCTTTGTTACTAATGAAATGTTGCAAACACATTATAATTGCATAATTAGAGATTGTCTAAAATTTAATAACGAGATAATGGAGAATATAATGAATTAATGATGCTGAAAATTGTTAGCTTCTCACACGGTTATATTGAAAACAATACATTAAAAACAAATTAAAGGAAAGATTCCCTTTAAAGCTGAATTATAAAAGAAAAATAATTCTTAGCTACCCGAACTATTACGTAATATGTTGTTAACCATTACAAGTATAGAAATTTTCTCTAAACTACTCAAAGTAATATATAATACATTGTGACTTACACAACCTATATGTAAACATGTCAAAAACTACAAATTGGAGTTTTTTTATATATATATTTTTTTTTATTTTGGAGCCATATGTAATAATTATATTCAAAAAATATAATGAAAAAATCCGAAATAAATTTAAAACAACGAAATATAATTCAGATTTACGAAAAATATAATTCAAAACAAAATATAATTCAATTTGAAAATTCTAAGAAATTCGAAAACAATAATAGTATTCAAAAAAATCTCAAGTTTTCCAAAAAAAAATTAACGTTAATATAAAAAATTTATTTATATTTTAATATTTAATTTCATAACCCAAATTAAATTTTAAAAATCCAAAAGCATTAACAATATAAAATTTCAAAAGTCTAAAAATTAACCTAAAGCCAAATTATGTTACAGATTGAAAATAAATATACTAGAAATTTTGAATATCGGGGTAAGATATAATTTTCTTGACTTGTTGCACGAATTGGTCGACCATAAGGTTTTCGAAAAATAATTTACGATTTTGGGTTTTCCATAATCGCTAAGTTTTGAAAGTTTTTTTAATCAAGTTTGGTTTCCAAGTTTAAAATTAAAAAGATAATTCAAAAATTATTATTATTATTAATGTGTTGTAAAATTTAAATTTTTGGATTGTCCAATTTTTGTAATTTTTTTTCATTTCAAAATGAGAACGTTTTTTTTAAAACAATATTTGTTTTATAATTTGTTTTCATTTTTTTTGGATATTCATGTATTTATTTTTTCTTTGAAATTTTCTTTTTAAATATTCTTTAACAAAATATTTACTAATTAACCCAAAATTAACAATTTTTGATAAAAAAAAACTCATGTTTGTAGTTTTGACATATTTAAATATAGTGTATGTTACCATGTATTATATATTAGTTTTTGTAGTTTAGAAAACATTCCTATACTTTTGATGGTTAACAACATATTAGCTAATAGTTCGCGTAGTTAAGAATCATTTTTTCAATTATAAAATGTGAGAATTTTAACTGGTTCCATGGCCGTCATGACACGTTTGCATCAGAGAGGCATTGACTGTGCGACGGTATGTCAAAGATGTGGTGGAGACGAAGAGTCGGTTAATCATGCGATATTTGAATGCTCGGTAACTAAGAGTACGTGGAACTTAGCTTCCTTTTATATGAACACCGATAATTTTCCTTATTCGTCAGTCTTTGCAAACTTGGATTTTCTTTTTTGGCGGTGTCCAAAGAGACGGGAACTAACTGGAGAACACGAGTTATTCCCATGGGTAGCATGGTTTTTATGGAATTCTATGAACAAAAAAGTTTTCCAAGGAATAGATATGGATCCACCTGAGATACTCAATCTAGCAGTTAATGAGTGTAAGGTTTGGAACGAGGCACAAACACAGCCTCATTCCTCAGGGCCACAAAATCCTCCAGAAGGTTCCCAATCAGCGGAGCTATGTTGTAAGGTTTATGGGTCTTGGAAGGAGACGGACACCACATCTGGGATTGGGTTGTGGTGTCACCAGGGCTCCCAAGCAATATTAATGGGGGCGAAAGGGATCAGACAGGTGAGGTCACCCCTTCATTCAGAGATAGAAGCGCTAATATGGGACATGAGCAGCATGTTAGAGAATAATGTGTCATGCCAGAGGTTTGAAACAGATTGTGCTTATTAACCGAATTTCTCTCTATCGGTGATCCCCCGTGCATCAAATGCAAAAGCAGATTCATTATCTCAGTTAGCTCGTTTACGGGCTTTTTCTTTTTCTTATGTAAACAACTTGTTTCCAGTTTGGGTAACCAATCAAGAGGTTTTCTTTTAATTAATGTTTGGTTGACAAAAACAAATGTGAAAATTTAAGATTTGTAAGACCTATAATCTCGTAACATAATAAACAGACATGATAGTTGATACATATAGTTTCATAGCACTTTGGGCTGCAAATTTGCTAAGTTATAATGGGCTTATTATACCCTTTATTTTACAACTCCTTTTTTGTTTCTAAATAAGTAAATCATGCGATATTTGAATGCCCGGTAGCTAAGAGTACGTGGAACTTAGCTTCCTTTTATACAAACACCGATAATTTTCCTTATTCGTCAGTTTTTGCAAACTTGGATTTTCTTTTCTGGTGGTGTCCAAAGAGACAGGAACTAACTGGAGAACACGAGTTATTCTCATGGGTAGCATAGTTTTTATGGAAGTCTAGGAACAAAAAAAATTTCCAAGGAATAGATATGGATCCACCTGAGATACTCAATCTAGCAGTTAATGAGTGTAAGGTTTGGAACGAGGCACAAACACAGCCTCATTCCTCAGGGCCACAAAATCCTCCAGAGGGTTCCCAATCAGCGGAGCTATGTTGTAAGGTTGATGGGTCTTGGAAGGAGACGGACACCACATATGGGATTGGGTGGTGGTGTCACCAGGGCTCCCAAGCAATATTAATGGGGGCGAAAGGGATCAGACAGGTGAGGTCACCCCTTTATTCAGAGATAGAAGCGCTAATCTGGGCCATGAGCAGCATGTTAGAGAATAATGTGTCATGCCAGAGGTTTGAAACAAATTGTGCTGACCTACTAAAATTCTCCAAATCGCCGGAGGATTGGCCAGTGCTCGCTATCCTTGCAAGCAGATTTGAAGATCTTCGTGCTTATCCACCGAATTTCTCTCTATCGTTGATCCCCCGTGCATCAAATGCAAAAGCAGATTCATTATCTCAGTCGGCTCGTTTACGGGCTTTTTCTTTTTCTTATGTAGACAACTTGCCTCCAGTTTGGGTAACCAATCAAGAGATTTTCTTTTAATTAATGTTTGGTTGACAAAAAAAAAGTGAGAATTTAAGATTTGTAAGACCTATAATCTAGTAACATAATAAACAGACATGATAGTTGATACATATAGTTTCATAGCACTTTGGGCTGCAAATTTGCTAAGTTATAATGGGCTTATTATAACCTTTATTTTACAACTCCTTTTTTGTTTCTAAATAAGTAAATGAATCAACTTTTGGAATCTATAAATTAGGCTTAAATATTACCGAAGGAACAAAACTTTGTTCTTGATCAAAGGAACTAGTACGTAGTATGGATCCAGGCCTGGCTCAGTCTTTAATTGGACCCTGTGCTAAATAAAACCTTTTCTCACTTAATATATAACAATTTGTTCTATTTTAAAATTTAGGGCTTTTTTAACAAAATATATAGCAATTTAGGGCCTTTTTGCAAAGAAAAAATGAATAAAAATTGTGGGGTTCTGTGCTAAAGCACATGTGGCATAGGTGGAGAACCGGGCCTGTATGGATCGGTCCAAAATAAGATGCATGACCCAATCAATAGGCGAGGAACAAGACTCGGACCAAACTATTTGCTTCCTTGCCAAATCAATGTCTTTTAGGTTTAAAACTCAACTCCTTTTCACTAAACCATTGCCAGTTACTTTTATTGTATATAGTCTTGTGCACATTATTAGATTGTATATATGTTGCTTGGTTTTGTATAGTTTTGGTACAACACAGTCAATTGTACAATGGTATCCTATAAACCAGTTTGTATAGTTAAGGCTTTGGTTTAGGTCTTCGTCAATTGTATATAAACCCACAATTTTAATCTTTTGCTAATTAATGAAAAATAAAGTTTATTTACTAAAATTAATGGTATCAAGCTATAACAATCTAACAAAGTTTCACCCTTGTCCATGCAAAAGTAAAAAAAGTTTCATAAATATCATGTTGGAGATAAAAAAAAACCAGAGTCGAGCTCACGCGCGGCAATTCTTATTAAAAACCACCGCCGCGGGTTTCTCTCCTCCGATCTTCCTTCTCGCCTCTCCGGTTTCCGGTTTCGACCAGTGCCGTGAGAGGGCAATTCCCATCTCCCTTTCTATTGTAATTTACGGTGGTTAAAGCCTTTTGATCGGCTGGATTTGCTCTGTTTAGGCGAGCGGATCGAGAAGCGTGATGTGTGACGGTCGCGTCTAGGTGTTCGGGTTTCTCTGGCGGTGGCTCTGTGCTTCTCGACGGAGTTTGACATCTCTGGAGTTCAGCTGTCCCCGACATCT
Organism: Draba incana; assembly: GCA_963576765.1. Taxonomy (NCBI): domain Eukaryota; kingdom Viridiplantae; phylum Streptophyta; class Magnoliopsida; order Brassicales; family Brassicaceae; genus Draba; species Draba incana. The sequence continues at coordinate 19,050,687 of OY755212.1, read as the reverse complement.
GCCTCATGCATGTCGAATCGCGTGGATCTCCTTCGTAGATATTTCTCATCCTTCGAGATCTCGGTGACGGTGATTCATGTTCAGCGACAGAGCGACGTCTCTCTGTTGATTTCTCTGGTGTCTCCATCTCCTTTGGATTTCGATTTCCATCAGGCTTTAACCACCGTAAATTAGGCTTCTTCTCCGACGAGCCTGTTCCTTCTCTTATTTCCGGAGATTAGGCTTCTTCTCCGACGAGCCTGTTCCTTCGAGGACGGTAGCTCTCTTGTTGTGAATTTTCTCCTTAGTCCTCACCAGCGAGATGAGGTCCGTGATATGGGTTATGGGCTCGAAGATTTCTGGCGTTTTGCCGGTTCCTCGGTCTCTGTCTATGCTCATATCTTTTGGGATTCAAGCCAATGCTCCTAGATTGGTTCCTTTGTTGTGTTCTCGACATTTTTGCTTGTAGTTTTGGTTCTTCCTCTGTGGGTTTCTGTGGTTGGGCAGTTGCAAAACCTCCAAAATTGTGTCATTGTGGCAGCTCAAGTTGTGTTGATGTTTCATTCAGCTTATGGTTCCCTCTCAGGCTGATGGAGTTGTATCCCTTGTCTTGGTCCAGTTTTTGGTGATAGCTATTGATCGGTTCTTTGTGCTTGCTCCTCCATTTATCTAGTCGTGTTAGTTTTCTTTAGGGTCTGGTGTTGCTTGTGTCTGTCTCTTGTTCAGGGTTGTTGATGTTGTTCTGCTTGCTTGCGCTCAAGGAAAAGGCTTGTTACTAGAGGAGCTAGTAAGGCCTTAGGTATTTCAATGGGTTTTAGTGTTTATCTTGCTTTGTACTGCTGACTCTTAGAGGGACTTGGTAGGGTGAGCTATCATCGCTTGCTGTCTTGGCTCGTGAGGTTTCTTCAGAGTTAGCTCATGGTTTTTGTTCCATTGGTCGCACTTGCGAGGTGCAGGGGAGCTTGTGAACGAGGGCTTTGTGATAATGCTGTTGACGACTCTCGCTTGGATTTCCTTTGAACGACTTCTAGTGATTGCGGTCATGTTCCCTTGGTTATGCGTCTTTGCTTCTGCAGTCTCGTCTCTCTCCTACTATGTTTGGAAGAACAATCGCATCGTCATCAATTTGTCTTTTTCTATTAGCTTCCGCTAGTGTCGAGGAGTCTCCATGTTTTTTTTTCTTTTTTGCTGTGGATTCATATTCTAGGATTTATAAACTAGCTTCACAATCCTAAATCATTTTTCATATCAATGAAATATTTACCTTTTAGCAAAAAAAAAAAAAATATCATGTTGGATGAAGGTTTTCCCGTTGGTTTATCTAAAATTTGGTCACAAGATGTGAATTGAATTAGCTTTCATTTTGTCATTATCAATGTTAATTGGCATGAATAATACCCATTTGATCAATAATTAAATATGTAATATGACCTAAATTAAAATTAGGTATCTAACATTGACTATACCTACAATTACTTTTTTAGCCTTAATCTATTTTTTAGTTTTGAATCTTAAAAAAAAAGAAAATTAAAACCCTAATCTAAACCTCCTCATTCTCTTCTCATGCCAGATTTTATGTTTCTCCTCTTCGCCACTTTGCTTCTCTTCCTCTTATTCTTCTTCTTCTCCTTCTTCTTCTTCTTCTTTTTGTTTATTTTATTTTTAATTGACAAAACATGGCTCTTCTTCTCACCCTCCTCCTTCTTTATATTCTATTTTGCAATTCGCGTCTTCTCTTTCTATTAATTTGGCTTAATTCGTTGTCATGGATCCAAGTCTCCAATCGTGAATTAAGATGGTGTCGTGTTTTCTCTATTAAACTCCTACCGTCCATCTCTAGTTCAAAGTGCGACATAGTTAACTATCTTCGAAAAATATAATATGTAACTATATTTCTAGTTCTTATAATAGTTAACTATGTGTATTATTTTTTAATATATGTCAACTATTATAGGTAACTATTACAATAATATTTCATGTAGTTAACTATATTATGAAATCAACATCATAGATTACTATGCTCTAGAAATAGTTAACTATATTTTTTAATTAACTAATTTCTGAAAATAGTTAACTATGTTTTTAAATACTTACTAATAATGTGATATAATTAACTATGTTCTTAGATCAATTGAAATAGTTAACTATTTTTTGACATACATATTTGCTTTTTTGATATAAGATTGGAATCCACTAAACTTATGTTCACTTGATTATCAAGAGTTTTCAAGCTTTGTTACGGAAATGGGCGTGATGTTGAGATGGAAGGTGGTGGTTTGATTGACTCGCTCAATCGGTGGGTTGATTGACTCTCTCAATTGGTGGAGGAACAAGTTATTTGAATCACACAAACAACTATATTCGCGGCTTCTAAAGAATAGAAGTGAATCGCACACTTTTATTCAAAAGAAAGAATAATTCTTCAAAGAAACACACTTTGAAAGAAAAACGAAAAATACTTTGATTTATTTGATTGAAAGGTGATTTACAATGAACAATGAAGTGAGCTAATATAGGCTCGAAAATAAGCTATCCTAACGTTCTAAAAGGTTGAAACAAAGAAACAAAGTAGAAACGTAATGCATATGGCCGTTGGAACTTTGATGGCAAAATCAGTCCAAATAAGGTAAGTTGTGATGATGCTTGAGTCTTGACAGCTTGGGAGAGAAAGTGTGGTGCCTTGGGACGTCAGGATTCAATGAATGAGTTTCCAAAACGCAGCAGCAAGGAGGAACTAGCCGTTGGTGATTTATGGCATTAAGGGTGAACGCGTCTAAATAAGGAAAGTGTGATATCATGAGGATCCGCCTGATCCTATGGATGCTGGTGCATTGGAATATGTTAGATAACTCTCTTGGATGGTAAGATGAGTCTCTTGAATGCTTAGATGTCTCTCCTGGTCGCCAAAGTTGAGTTTGCAACTGATTAAACCCGTGAGCTTCCAAATAAGGCAAGCTGAGAATCTTCTGTTTTAAAAGTTGAATAACTTTTAAACCAAAACCGGAAATTGGTTGAATCCAATTCCATGACCTCCCTGATTGAGTCAAGATTTCAGAAAAAGTTAATTCATATCATAATTCCTTACGGTTTGGTCGGAATCCTTCAATAAGCGCTCATGTGTCCAAATCGGGAAAGTTCTTGTTCACCCGATTTGTAAACTCCATAACTCTTAAACCATATCGAATTTGGTCACGAATCCAATTCTCCGTCTTTTTCTGATGAGTTAAAAATCCAAAACAATTGGACTTGTAGCTTGGTTCATCCTGGTTTGGCCGGAATGATTCGATGAGTGATTGTATGTCTCCTTCGCGTCCATTGAAGATCTGCCATTTTGTATCTTCAATAACTTCTTCATATGGAATCCTTTTTGGTTGATTCTTCTTCGTGGCTGACTCTGAATGAGTTGAGTATGATCTCCAAGTGTTGGTTGAGCTGGGTTGTTTGATCTTAGCCTCCATTTGAGTTGAACTTAGCTCGCTTGCCTCCTTAGCTCTCCTCAGCTTCATGCTCTCCTCTTCAAGACTCATGGTTTTGTGCTCCTTGGTTGATGATGACTTGATGTCCTCATCATACTCACCCTCTTTAAAAAGGTTTTGACCTCGAAACTATATCTCCTGCACCAAGATAGAGCAAGTTAGTATCTTTACATGAATATGAGAGAAGAAACTTACCTCGGCCAAAATCTTTTTGGCGATTCATGTGGGATAGGATATGAGCGTCTGGTGGTTCCTCTTTGATCAGTAAAGTGGCAATCACTCCTTTCCATGGTTTGTTGTTGACTTCTTTGGGCAGAAAGTTAGTTGTCTTAGTGAAAGCTCTTTTTTCACACTTGTTGTCGCCATTGATCCTTGGTGTTTCATCCTCTTGTTGCTCCTTCTCTGTCCCTGCAATGTCCTCTTCACCTTTGACAAGAGACAAGTGCGTTATAACAGTCATGAGATTTTTATAAACAAAGGAACAAGATTCATTAGTTACCTGATCAGAACTCTCGTTATGTTCTGTCTTTGCCAATGCCATGGTATATGAGTTGACCATGTGATCTGGTGGCTCTTCTTGGATCGAAGTGAAGCTGGTGAAAACTTTATCTTTTAATGCTTGTCTTGAGACCTTTATTTCTCACTGTTTGCTCCATGTCACGATCTAAACCTGTATCATTTACCTTTGGAAAAGACAAGTGCATTAATCTTGAATTGGAAATTTCAAAACCAGTTTGTACTAAACAATCACTTCTGTTATTTGAATTCAGTTTTGGTTCAAGTGTTGTAACTTTAACTACTAGTCTTTCAGGACACGCTGCAGCAAAGTGGCCTCTCTTATGGCATCTATAACATACTGGTTCTTTGAGATTCAAAAAGTTAGAAGACGTACCTTGGTTTAATGTATCTTGCAGCTTAGGTAAATTGTTGGAATTTGATGCGTTTGCCTTGGGTGAAACTCGTGTTTCTCCTTTGTTTATAGAATTAGCTTTAGGACTTTGTTTCAGCTCTGTCTTCACCTCCTTAAACAATAGTGCATCATCTTTCCTTGGACTTGTTACTTAATCCTTACGCTTGTTGGCTCCTGGGGCATGATCGTGCCTTTTGTTGTAAACTTGGGGGCATGGATTCTGAACTCGTTTGTGACAATATCCTGGTGCGAATCTCCTCCTCATATGCCCTTTCACCTCAGACCATGTTGTGATTGGTGTTTGTTTATAGGCTCTTCGCATCTTGTTGATATAATCCCACCAATATCTCGCCTCTCCTTTGAGATTTTGAACTGCGGTGGTGAACTTCCTTTGTTCCGTATAACGGTTAGAAGCAAATAGCTCTTCCATCAGTTCTTCCCACACAAGATAAGCCTTGTAATCTTCTGGTCCATAGAAGAGATATCTCCATGATTCAATTCTCGGTTGTGTTCTCTTCACTGGTTCAACTCGACATGGGTAAGATTTTCCTTCTCTTTCATACATGGCCCTCACTTCTCGTCTAGAAAGATGGCTGTAAGAGTTTTCTTCGTCAGAATCTTCTTCACTTTCATAAAACTCCATTGTTTCTGAATATTATACCTTGCACAAAAAAAAGCTAACGTATTAAACCCAAATCAACACAAAAGGAAATAATAATGATAAAAGACTCAAAAAAATGGTAAAAAGATTTTTTGATTTTCAGAAAAAGGAAACAACGCAAGATTACAAATCTTATGGTATTTTTTTTTTTTTTTAACAAACGAAATAAATGGACAAAACTGATGCAACTAATATATAGTTTTTTTTTAATAGGATAAAGTTTTGAAAAATCACTTTAAAAAAAAATACAATTTTTATGGCTTTTCTTTTTATAAAACGAATTTAAACAAAAAAAATGTGGAAACAAATAACAAACTAAAGCAAATAAAAATTTTATATGGATTTTCTTTTATGGGTGGAGAAGCAAATGAAATAATTTGCAAGAAACAATTTTTTAATGGTTTTTTTATTTAAGATAAATGAAATAACAAAGCATAAAAATGAAAGATAAGGGTTGGATTAACACAACCTGATGGGTAAGAGCTTTTGAAGCTCTGATACCAGATGATATAAGATTGGAATCCACTAAACTTATGTTCACTTGATTATTAAGAGTTTTCAAGCTTTGTTACGGAAATGGGTGTGATGTTGAGATGGAAGGTGGTGGTTTGATTGACTCACTCAATCGGTGGGTTGATTGACTCTCTCAATCGGTGGACGAACAAGTTATTTGAATCACACAAACAACTATATTCGCGGCTTCTAAAGAATAGAAGTGAATCGCACACTTTTATTCAAAAGAAAGAATAATTCTTCAAAGAAACACACTTTGAAAGAAAAACAAAAATCTTTTGATTTATTTGATTGAAAGGTGATTTACAATGAACAATGAAGTGAGCTTATATAGGCTCGAAAATAAGCTATCCTAACGTTCTAAAAGGTTGAAACAAAGAAACAAAGTAGAAACGTAATGCATATGGCCGTTGGAACTTTGATGGCAAAATCAGTCCAAATAAGGTAAGTTGTGATGATGCTTGAGTCTTGACAGCTTGGGAGAGAAAGTGTGGTGCCTTGAGACGTCAGGATTCAATGAATGAGTTTCCAAAACGCAGCAGCAAGGAGGAACTAGCCGTTGGTGATTTATGGCATTAAGTGTGAACGCGTCTAAATAAGGGAAGTGTGATATCAAGAGGATCCGCCTGATCCTATGGATGCTGGTGCATTGGAATATGTTAGATGACTCTCTTGGATGGTAAGATGAGTCTCTTGAATGCTTAGATGTCTCTCCTGGTCGCCAAAGTCGGGTTTGCAACTGATTAAACCCGTGATCTTCCAAATAAGGCAAGCTGAGAATCTTCTGTTTTAAACCTTGAATAACTTTTAAACCAAAACCGGAAATTGGTTGAATCTAATTCCATGACCTCCCTCGTTGAGTCAAGATTTCATAGCAAGTTAATTCATAGCATAATTCCTTACGGTTTGGTCGGAATCCTTCAATAAGCGCTCATGTGTCCAAATCGGGAAAGTTTTTGTTCACCCGATTTGTAAACTCCATAACTCTTAAACAAAATCGAATTTGGTCACGAATCCAATTCTCCGTCTTTCTCTGATGAGTTAAAAATCCAAAACAATTGGACTTGTAGCTTGGTTCATCCTGGTTTGGCCGGAATGATTCGATGAGTGATTGTATGTCTCCTTCGCGTCCATTGAAGATCTGCCATTTTGTATCTTCAATAACTTCTTCATATGGAATCCTTTTTGGTTGATTCTTCTTCGTGGCTGACTCTGAATGAGTTGAGTGTGATCTCCAAGTGTTGGTTGAGCTGGGTTGTTTGATGTTTGCCTCCATTTGAGTTGAACTTAGCTCGCTTGCCTCCTTAGCTCTCCTCAGCTTCATGCTCTCCTCTTCATGACTCATGGTTCTGTGCTCCTTGGTTGATGATGACTTGATGTCCTCATCATTTTTTTATATGTCTTCTCATATATTTTTTCATATTTTTGCACACAGATCTATTTTCCGAGATTTAAGTGGATGAGCAATGAGATCAAGAGAAGATTTTTAGAGATTTGTTTTTATATAATTACCTTAATTATAGTTGTAAGGACAATTTTTTCATATTTTTAATTCTCTCTGTTAGTTACCTAAATATAGTTTTAGACATGTTATATACCTAATTATTCCCCTCAAAAGTAATATACACCTAATTAACCCATCTTTTAATCCTTTTAGTTATGTTATAAATTCTTTGTTAAAGCACGTCAAAGTTAAGGATGCTAATTCAGGACTTCTTATTCTTTTTTACCACTTTATGTTCATCCTTAATGGCCCTCTTAGTTTTAGTTGGTACCCTACCTTAAATCATTTATCTCTTTTCAAATCTCACCCATTCTTTTCTTCATTTTCACATGTGTAGATATGTGTAAAAACGTCAGAGAGAAAGAGAACTGACGCTGTTTTTCAATCACTATAATGCGGAGATGGAGGATACTTGGTGGAGTACACGAATATTCATGCATAGCTCGGTTCTTCCTTGGGATTTACACAATATCATGGTAATTTTCGTGCTTGTGAGACTCCAATATCATAAGACCAATTTTCCCCTTTATAAAAAAAAATATAAATTCATGAACAATACAAGGGAAAGACATTTATGAGTCTCAAAGACAATAAAGAATCTCAAGGAATGATATTAATTATTTGGAGAGATAGAGTTCTTTATTCAAGATGAGGATGTACTTATGGAATCCCAAGTTCAAAACAAGGAGGTACTTATGATTTTAATTCGAGTCGTGGAGTTACTTATGGAGTACTCAGAGCAAAATCTAAATCTGGGGGAGTTGCATTTAAGTGATTGAGAAATTGTGGACCTCAACTGGACCAAATCTCTCTTACGATTTTTCATAATATTTGTGTAATATCCCATCACCGGGATATGAATCGATTAAGAATACTTAGGGAAAGAATCAAGAGTTTCCATGGGTAAGAAATGGCCTTGAAATGGGAAATGGTTCAGATAGACTTTCCTACGGCCCATTAGGAGGAAAAGAGGACGTGGACAAGGACCTTCCTTGGAGAGGAAGGAAGTAAGCGGGCCTTGGCCTATAAAGTAAGGATGTGGAGAAAATTTAGGAAAGTGAATATTCTCCTACGGCATTTGGTGTAGTATATATAGTGAGCAAGGGGAGCTCATTGTTCTCCATACCAAAAATTATTCTCACTCTAGAGACAAAGATAAATGCTTAGGAGCAAGAGAATATGAGGAGCTTGAGAAGGAACTCAACGCTACAAGTCCCTAGGAGAGCGGTTCAAATCAAAGGTAAGGCACAATCCGTACTTAACATATTTCTTTTATGCTTTTCTCCATTATAGTTTTCATATAGTGTTTTTGTAGTTTGTGTTAGGGTAGTGTAGAGATGGGTCAAAAGAAACTCGGTCTGGTAAGGGATCTAGACGAGGGCTCGATCCAAGTACGTAAGTGGTCCGGACGTACGTAGTACGATGGATTGGACAATGGTCCGTACGTCCGTGGTACGATGACGGATAAGAGATCCGGACGTATACGGTGTGATGGAATGGACGATGGTCCGGTATGTGAAGTGTTCACGAGTGTAGTTTACTAGTATGGCCTTAGGGTTGACTCAGTAGAAAAGATGTGGAGATGTTATCGGTATGGCCTCGGGGATGCCTCGATACATCTTCTCTAAGGCTGAGACGGGCAGTGCAGGCGCATCGATCGCATCAATGCTAACCTAGAAAGCAGTTGTCCGCAGATTAGAAGGTCTTGATCTGATATCATGTAACCTCATTCTAAAACCAGCACAAGGCTATAAGGATAAGCATAAGCTTAGCCATAGGCGCAGTGACAAAGCATTTAAGACTCGTAAGTGTGAATGGTATATAGTCTATCATGGACTTTTTCTATGAACACGTTGGCAATGGATTGAATACATGCGCCGAGGAAACGCCATGGGATTCAACCATATGCTCGGGGAAGCTTGTCTTGGCTAAGGCTAAGGCTAAGGCAAGAGTGACTCGTTGTTTGGTGAGAAAGACATGAACTCTAAGGAGTTCTAAGTTTTAACTGACATTTATATTGTTAGGAATGTTAAGAAAGTTTAGAAATGATGGTTTACTATCATTTTCGAATAGAGTCTTGTATAGGCGTAGCTATACCCTTCCTCGGAAGCTACCATGAGCCAAGTGGTTGATCCGATTGTCGTTACTAGTAAGTACTTGATCCGATCATCATTAAATCATGGAAATATAGCTATGGTAAGATAAATGATCAAGAGAACAATGGCACACGTTCTCTTGATCATGCTATGTATGGGCATATGTTCCGCCTTGTTTGTTTTTTGCTTGAAAAAGTGGCACAAAGACCTAACTTGAACAGTGTGACTTGTTAGAAGAAAAGAGAAAAGTGACATTCCACCGACGGGCCGAATGACGGTGATCATGATCACATATCATAGTTGCTGAATAAATTTTAGTACCGTTTAACTGGATCATATATCCTAGTTATTCGGGAGAGTTACAGACTACGCATTGCTTAGGACGAAGTAAGATTTAAACTTAAGGAATGGCAAAGGTAGAGGTCACTTGTGAGGTGACGAGACACATAGTGCTCGGCATTATGTGGAAGTTGTAGTGGTTATGGGTAGTTAGGATTATGTTAGGTCGTGAAATGAAAAGACCGTTTTACTGAGTATCCAATACTCACCCTTTTCCAAAGTGGCAGGAAAGATGACCAAAGAGGTGGACCAGAGGATTGTAAGGATGGAAAAGCGGGCAATGGTGAAGACTTTCCAAAGGCAATGTAGTATAGTGTCTACATACATTGTAATTTACCAAACGATGTAAGAAATTTTTAAGAGCAATGAAATGATACGTAAAGTTGACTAATATTCGTTGTTGTCGAAAGTGCGGGTATTACAATATGCATCCTCCAGAGCATCTGGTAACCATAAATACTTTAAACTCCACCACTAAATACTTTACAAATGCCTCCCTAATACCGAGCCGTATTCCTTGTGTAAATGTCCTTTGTGAAAGATCGTTATTAATCTAATAAGGTAAAAGAGTCGATTGTGTTGAAGTTGTGACTTTTGCTGAAACATAAATATAGGGGCATATTTTCAATTCTTGAGAACAAGATGAGAGCGTCTATGAGCCGATTCCATAGGTCTAGACTTTGATGCTATGATCTTAAAGATATGTGAGTTCCTGTGATTTTCAGCCTCTTTTCTATTCTTATTACTTTGTTTGCTTGAGGACAAGCAAAGTTTAAGTCCAGGGGGAGGTGATATATGCTATATTTTACCGAAGAATTAGTGGAATACCCGATGGATCACTTGGATTACTTTGAAGAAATATGCAAGACAACTAGGATGAATGGAATCACCCTAGATAACCTGAGATGCAAAATTTTCATTTTTTTCTTAAAAGATAAAGCTCAAAATTGGATGAAAGCACTCCCACCAGGCTGAATAACTGGATGGGAGGAATCCATATCACTCTTCATAAATCGATTTTACACAAAATCACGATCTATACTCAGGAGGAGTAAAATACAAGGATTCAGTCAGGAATCCAAAGAAACCTTTTATAATGCTTGGGAAAGGCTCAATGACTACATCAGAGACTGTGTGCATCATGGCTTCTCTAATGGGAGCATCCTTTATACTTTATCAAGGAGTTCATCTCTGGTATCACCTACTTCTAGATATTGCTAGTGACGGAGATTTCTCTACCAAATCTTTAGACTCTGCTCTACCTCTCATTTAAAACTTAGCCAAATAATAATGAACCCTATGAGCTTGAAAACTTTGTTCCCGTTGAATATTTTAAAGAACTTTCTAAGAAAGTAGAGCAACTTATTAGAAATAGTGAGAGTGTCCTTCACCCAACTCCAGGATTAGAATCCCAAAACCGTTTTAAAGAAGCTAACCAAACCTGGGATAGCCCTGAACCTTCCGATTACCAGGAGCATAACAACCGAGCGAATGCCAATGCTGACCGATCGATCGCTTCGTTGAACGTAGGACTTGAGTTGTAACGCCCGCGAACCAAATTAAGTGGATTTGGTACGTGTGTCGATCGACACAGTGTTTTTCGGGTCAGTTTTGGTTCGATTTTAATTGTCGGTTTGGCTTGGTTCTGGTTATGGAAACCTAAGAGATCGTATATAAATCCCTTTTTGCTCGTGCAACCGTAATTGGGATCAGAAAACGTGATGAGAGGAATATAAGAGAGAAAAGTGTGTTCTTGAGAAAGAGAATAAATTTTGTGAGAAACAGACATTTCTGTTCCATTTTGGTAGAGAAGAGAAACGGACATGAAGAACAGAGCGGATCAGAGTAAATTTTATGGGTAAGTTCTCCTCTCTCTTAGATAGCAGTGAGTGAAATCAGTTTGTCAATCAGATGTGTATGCTAAGAGATATCATTGTTTTCCTTAGAGAGGTTTGTGCATAATTGGGTCTGTAATCACACTACAGGGCGTTTTGCCGGAGCTACAGAGAGATTTAGGCGATGATATATATGTCGTTGGGAAGGTCCTTTTATCTTGTTTCTGGTTCATATTTCCGATTGTGATTCTGAGGTAACCTCCGTCCTCAATGTTGATCTAAGTCAGCGTGTCGGTTCTATTTTCACTACAAGAAAACAGGTCGTTAGTCACTCCGGGAAGAGTCACAAAAGAGTTACTAATGAGCCATTTACGACTAATTAGCGACTCGAAAAATGGAGTCACAATAGTCGAGTCGCTAATTTTTCGAGTCGCAAATGAGTCGCAAATTAGCGACTTTTTTGTGTCAAAATATTTAAGTCGCAAATAAGTGACTCGTTTGTGTCGGACGGATAGAGTCGCTAATTTGCGACTACTGTGTGACTCATTTTGGGGTCACTAATTAGTGACACTATAGCGACGCTTTTGCTACTGTTTTTAGAGCCATGGTGGTCACATATTAGTCTTAATAATGTCACTTATTAACCACTAATTTGCGACTCCTATATTTTGTAGTCCCTTTTTGATCTCTCTTTTGTTACTGATTTGGTACTAATTTGTTACTAATATGAGACTACTAAGCTATTGATATTTAGTTCTTTCTTTGGAACCAATATAGAAAGCAAAATAAATTAAAACATAATTAAAGTTTTAAACAGAAACTTAAAACATGTTTGTTTTAACAAAAGAGAAACTGGAAGTTAAGAGTTTAAACAAAAGAGAACCTACAACTGAAAAGAGATTGTTCATTAACCAAAAGAGACAAGTTGATCAACGAAATGATCAAGTGTTGTTGTTGGCTTCTGGTTGTGAGGCAGGAGGAGCTTTATCAGCCGATTCGCCATTCAAGACAGAGGACTAACTCAGGTAAGCAGCGAGGCGGGGATTGTCCATCTTCATGAACTCCATCATCTTCTGGACTTCAGACAGGTGAGACTGACTCTGCCTTAGCTACAGTAGCTCATCATCACGACGCTTGTCTTCCGCATCTCGACGCTTATTGTCCTGTTCAAAGTCAGCAATCTTTTGTCGAGCTGCTTTGAGCTCAGCCTGCATTTCTTCAAAGGCTGGCGTAGACGTTGAAGCCTCGCTGGCCTTCCTCTTCTTTCTGTTAACCTTCTGGGTCAGTTGACCCATTCCATAAGGATTGCCCTTGGGATCGATGTGCGTAACCTGCAAGAGAAACATTTAGAATAAGAATCTAACATCCCATCATTATTGACAAACGTAAACCATGTACACAAAACCTAAAGCCAAGTTTATAACTTACTAACAAATATCTAACAGACACAAGACCTAAATTATAAGAAACATAAACTAAACCAAGACAGCAATGATAAGAAACATGAACTAAAAGCAGAAGCGAAAGGTTACCTTGAGGAAGATTTTATTTAGGTCATCAACAGTCAGTTGCCGTTGCGTTGAATTCTCTGAATCGTCTGAAGCATCTGGTCCTTCGCCTTGCGCCTGCTCTCTAACCTCTTGGACCATCCTGTCGTAATCCTCATAGACCTGCTTAGCCTTTTGGTCGACATAACTGCCATCGGGCAGTGTACGAGTCTGCTTAAAGACTTCAGCAAAAGACACAGGTCTTCCTAGCGCATCCTCCTGCATTAGTAAAAAAGGAATGTTAGTTATATGGTTATTTAGCTGAAGTTTAGGATGATACCACTGTAGGAATTTACTCAGGTTTTCACAAGTTTAATCTCTATTAAACAACCTAACGAAAGTTCCTTTACCTAGGATCTAGGGTTTGTAAACAATGAATCTAATAGAACAAATCTCGAATATACCTGGAGTTTTGCAGCGGAATAAGACCAGGGATTCGAGATCTAGAGCGCCCCAAGTGTTGCGCCTCTACTGTTAGTCCACACGCACACAAACTGGAATCCGCAGGGATGCTAGTGCCTGGAATCAGATCTCTCAGGGATTTCTGTGTTTCAGGGTGGCTGTGAAAAACCTTTCATTAAAAGTCTATCTTCCAGGTCGTGCCTCATATCCTTTATATAGGCCCTGGAGAAAACCTAATTAATCCCTGAACCGATTCAGAATTAATTAAGTCGTTAAATGGAAATCCCTATTTCGGTTTTTAGCCCGTGTCGATCGACACACTAATTTAATGTCGATCGACACCTCCTTTAAAACAAAATTCTTATGTGTATCAAATACACATCATTGGATCATTACATTAATGATCATTCCCACATTAAGTAAATCCAGTTTGCTTAGGTGTGTGACCCTGTAGGATCATATAATACTAGCAATGAGTTCATAACTCATAGATCATCAGCGGCTTCTAGCAAAACGTCATGACCACCTAGTATCATATGAATGTCTAATCTCGACAGTACAACTATCTCTAGAGTAAATACAAGTGTGATTTCAGGACATTCCTAACAATCTCCCACTTGTACTGGAATCAACTATTCCCGTAATCCCTTCGTCTCTATATCTCGATTATGGCATAAGGCAAGAACCGTGTCATCCTTATTCAACCAAAATCATGTTCATCGAACTCCGATTTATACTGAACAAAAACAAACGACTGACAATCACCTCGTTTGAGCGCGGCCACGCATTTCTCAGTATCAAATCTTCGATGGGCCCTGAGATATTTATCTCTTGTTATATAGGAGGGACAAATCCCATCTTGTTCCATCCCTGTTCCTTCACACACTTCATGATACGCCCAATCAATGCCTTTATAGTCACCTGTTACGGATAACGTTTGACAAAGTTAAAGTGGACCAATTCATATGCAAGAAATCATGATGAACTCAGGTCTAAGGACTATACTCTATAGTCGTAATGAGAACCTCTTATGACACTTATATAACTATCCTGTAGAGTTCTCATTAGCGGGTCATGTCCGATCCTGTGTTCTCTAACACATATCTATGTGATTGACTTTAATACTCTTATTAATGACTCCATGAAACTTAGTCATCAGTCACCTCACATACCAGTCTCACACGGTTGTCAGTGTCCCACTTTAACAACCTTGACTAGTTTCAAATATAATCTATGTCATTTATCACTTATAGGGTTTCATGATCAAGTCCTCAACTTGATGACCTATAAGAATGCCATAAATTACTTTGGGACTATTATTTAATTATCCAATAATCAAATAATACATGAAACAATTTCATTATGACATAACCAAAGTATGTCTATATGAATATCATAACATAACTAATTCCTTTACAACTCCCACTAGAATCAAGATCACATCTTAATATATCTAATACCTACAGCAGGAGGGTGAAACTCATGCTTAGGTCGTGGGAGAGGCTGCGGCGCTCTGCTTGGAACCCTTTCCAACAAACCGCAGGCTGCGGTGCTCTGCTTGGAACCCTTTCCAACAAACCGCACCGCAGTATAGACACAAGACATAACCAGGTTCCGACCGGAAATCGTCTTTGTCCGTCTAACCATTCTCAACAAAATACTTCCTTAGTTCACCAAGCTTTTATCCTTAGTATTTCTCAAATACTTGAGAATATTCTTGGTAACTGTCCAGTGACTTTCACATGGATCATATTGGTATCTACTCGTCATGCTTAAAACACAAGCAATATCTGGACGAGTGCAGGTCATGGCATTCATGATAGATTCCACTGTATACGCCTGGGAATCCTACTCAAACGTTCTTGCTCAGCTAGTGTCTAGAGACACTGCTTCTGGCCAAGATTAATGCCATGAGACATTGGTATGAAGCCATTCTTGGAATCATGCATACTGAATCCGTCCAAGACCTTATCACCATAAGCATCTTGACACAATCCAATCAGCCTAACCAATCTATCTCTATAGATTCCTATTCCAAGAATTCACGCGGCTACTCCCATGCCTTTCGTCGAAAAAAAACTTCCGATCCAAGTCTCTAAGACTAAGGCAACGGAACGTCATTTCCGAGAATAAGTATGTCATCTACATACATAATGAGAAATGCAACTACACTCCCACTAGTCATCTTGTAAACACACGGTTCCTTTTTCATTCTTGACGAGGTCAAACATTTTGACTGCTTCATCAAAATGAAGATTTTAACTCCGTGATGCTTGCTTCAATCCTTACATGGATCGATGAAGGTTGCATTCTTTCCCAGCATTATTTGGATCACATCCATTTGCCAAATCTCATCACCATGATAAATGACAGTTGCTAGTATAATCCGAATGAATTTAAGCATAGAGCTGGGGAATAGGTTTCTTCATAGTCATACCATGAATTTGCTTGAAACCTTTAGCCACAAGCCAAGCTTTGAATATCTGGATATTCCCATTTCAGATCTAGCGGCTCCTAGCCACTTTTCGGAGTCTGGGCCCAACACTGCTTCTTCAAAATTTGCAGGCTCGTCATTGTCAATGATTAACAAGTCATGACAATCGGTCACAAGAAATTCATATCTCTCGTGATCGTTACGAATCCTTTCGGATCTGCGAACTTTAGGCACCACAGGTGTAGGTTCTACAACTCTTTGCAGATCCAGCTAATACTTTTCCTTAACAGGTCGAGTAGTCTCCTGTGATTCTCGAACATCTTCGAGTTGTACTTCACTCCCACTATTTTTCTTGGAAAGACAATCTCTCTCAAGAAAACACATTTCTTAGCAACAAACACTTTGTTCTCAGAGCGATTGTAGAAGTAGTAAGTCTTGGTTTCCTTAGGAAAACCTACGAAGCAGAACTTATCGGATTTGGGTGCGAGCTTGTTAAACGTTTTACATAAGCCTCACAACACCAAATTTTAGTAAAGACAAACTTGGAACATTTCCAATCCACATCCCATGTGGTTCTTTGCAATCGATTTTGTTTGAACCCTATTAAGTGTAAACTCAGACATTTCTAGAGCGTATTCCTAAAAGAATTATGGAAGATCTGTGTGACTCATCATTGATCGAATCTTATCCAATGAGGTCCGATTCCACCTCTTGGAAAACCCATTCCAAAGGGGCGTTCCAGGAGGAGTGAGCTGTGAAACAATTCCACACTCTCTCAGATGATCACTTAACTTTTGACTTAAGTATTTTCCTCCGCGATCTAATCGAAGAGCTCTAATACTTTTGCCCATTTAATTCGGTACTTCATTCTGGAACTCCTTGAACCTTTCATAGGATTCCGACTTGTGTCTCATTATATGGACATATCCATACTTACTTAATTCATCAGTAGAGGTAATGAAGTACTGAAAGTTTCCTCTAGCACTTGTGCTCATCGGGCCGCACACATCTGTATGTATAAAGCCCAATAAGTCATTGGCCTTTTCATATGGTTTGATAAAAGGCCCATTGTCATTTTGCCCAATGAGCAGGATTCACATTTCTCACATGATTCACAATCAAATGAGCCCAAAATCCCTTCACTATGGAACTTTTGAATCTGCTGAAGCCCAAAACGACAATGCTAGAGAAAATTGGTTTCTTAGTCATTTTACTCGAACAGTTTGGTATTTATGTTATACAGGCATAAATTGGTTTAAGACATAAAACCCATTCTCTAATGGGGTGCTATCATATAACTTCTCATTAAGATCAAAAGAGCAACATTTGTCTTTTATCAAAATAAAATCACTCATATCCTTACAAGAAAATGAAATGACATTTCTGCTCATAGCAGATACACAATAGCAATAATATAGTTTCTAAAATCAAGCCCGAAGGCGACTACAAATGGAAAGTTCCTACAGCTAATGCAGCAACTCTTGCTTCATTCCTGTTGAGCATCTCCACTTGTCCCTTCTTCAACGTTCTACTGTTGCTTAGGCCCTGCATATTTAACCAAATATGAGCACCACAACCGGTATCTAATACCCATAAGATAGAACTTGAAATAACACAAATACCTGAATAAGGAGTATCATACATCTCCATTATTTCCATAGAATCTTCCATGTATTTCTTGCATTTTCTCCTCCAATGCCTTGGCTCCCCACAGTAGCTGCAAGTATCATCATCAGATGGGCCAGACTTGGGTTTAGTGAGAAACTCGGGCTTATCCTGATTCACAATCTGGACGGCCTTTCTCTCACCCTTGTCTTTACTGGGTTTCACAAACCTTTTGCCCTTCTTAATATTGAGCTCAGCTGTCTTGAGCATATCATGCAGTTCAATCAACGTCTTCGTCAAGACATTCTTGATGTAGTACTTGATGAACTCATCATAGCTCGTCGGCAGTGACTGCAAAATGATGTCAGTAGCAAACTCTTGGCTAATAGGACAATCCAGTCTCCTCAGGTTATCAATATAACCCATCATCTTCATGACATGAGGACTTACTGGAGCTTCCTTTGGTAGCTTGCACTCAAACAGAGATTTAACTGACTGGTATCTCTCAGTTCGAGTCTGCTCCTGAAATATAGCTTTCAGGCTAGTGACTATCTCGATAGGCGATTCCATGTTCTCATATTGCCCCTGCAATTTAGAGTTCATGGTATCCCTCATCAGACGGCTCACATCGACCACATCATAATAATGCTTATTCCAAGCATCATGTACTGCATGTGAGGCATTGGACCTTAGATTCTCAGGGAGAGCTTTCTCAAGTACATAGTCCTTTCTCTCCTGCTTGAGAACGATTCTCAAGTTCCGATACCAATCAAGGAAGTTGGATCCATTTAACTTGTCCTTCTCAAGGACGGATCTCAACGAGAAAGAGTTCTGATTAGACATAACTGTAATAAGAAAAGGAAAAATCAGTTATGATATTCAGGAAATGAGAAGTCTTAACAATTAAGAAAACTCGCATTATATTCAAAACAATGTTTCCTCAAATGAATATAATGATCCAAGATCCATGTTTTACCAAAACTTGAGCGAGCCACTGGCTGTCACTCAAATCTTAGTATATATAGGTAAGCAACACTTTGCTAATCATATCCAATATGACTCTTGGTTGTGGATAAGACATCTTATGTTTTATCCACCTGATCTCTCTGGGCCCAGAAGTTCTGATAGCCCATTCAAGCAAACCAATCTCTTCAGTCATGTAATAGTTGATGCCATGCACTGCAAGCCCATCAACACAATTACAAACTGCCTTACTCATGTAACTGCGGACACCTTGCACTGCAAGCCCATCACGCAATGAAACAAGTCTTGACAGCTGACAAGATCGGAAAGACATCCAGAACACTTGATATTAAGTTGAGGAATTGAACTTTCAATCCTTAATACATATCATATATGCATTCAGGAACCTAATCTTATTAAATCTGGTTCGCTTATTAGATTTTAGGTTCACAAACCATAACCTTAGTAGTCTGTCGATCGACACTACCTTAGTGTCGATCGACACTTACCTCTCTGTCACAGTTCTTCGAAAACTGATCAATCCAATTGAACCGATTTCGATAACCAACAAAACCAATTCGATAACCGGTCCGTGTCGATCGATACAACATTTGTGTCGATCGACATAGACTAAACCAAATTCAATTTTTGATAACCGGTCAATCCAATTGAACCGGATCGATAACCGGTCAATCTAATTGAACCGGGTCGATAATCGGTCGGTGTCGATCGACACAACATTTGTGTCGATCGACGCCAACTAAATCGCATCGAACCAAGTGAGATAACCGATTCAATCCAATTGAACCGGTTAACCACTTCTCAAGGTCGTGTCGATCGACACAACCATTTGTGTCGATCGACACCTGGGTTTCTGGGACTTTGATCTTACGATCGAAAACCCTAAAACTTTAGCAAAGTCGTGTCGATCGACACAACCATTGTGTCGATCGACACGATCAGCTCTGATCAATTTTAACAAATGATTTTGACAGAAAATTGATCTATCAAACTGAATTCTCTAATTCAATTACGTTCTAGCAGATTACATGTTAAACCCTAAGGCTCTGATACCACTGTAGGAATTTACTCAGGTTTTCACAAGTTTAATCTCTATTAAACAACCTAACGAAAGTTCCTTTACCTAGGATCTAGGGTTTGTAAACAATGAATCTAATAGAACAAATCTCGAATATACCTAGAGTTTTGCAGCGGAATAAGATCAGGGATTCGAGATCTAGAGCGCCCCAAGTGTTGTGCCTCTACTGTTAGTCCACACGCACACAAACTGGAATCCGCAGGGATGCTAGTGCCTGGAATCGGATCTCTCAGGGATTTCTGTGTTTCAGGGTGGCTGTGAAAAACCTTTCATTAAAAGTCTATCTTCCAAGTTGTGCCTCATATCCTTTATATAGGCCCTGGAGAAAACCTAATTAATCCCTGAACCGATTCAGAATTAATTAAGTCGTTAAACCGAAATCCCTATTTCGGTTTTTAGCCCGTGTCGATCGACACACTAATTTAATGTCGATCGACACCTCCTTTAAAACACAATTCTTATGTGTATCAAATACACATCATTTTATCATTACATTAATGATCATTCCCACATTAAGTAAATCCAGTTTGCTTAGGTGTGTGACCCTGTAGGATCATATAATACTAGCAATGAGTTCATAACTCATAGATCATCAGCGGCTTCTAGCAAAACGTCATGACCACCTAGTATCATATGAATGTCTAATCTTGACAGTACAACTATCTCTAGAGTGAATACAAGTGTGATTTCAGGACATTCCTAACAATTGTTTTGTAAAATAAACTTACACTTACAAAGTCTTGTTGAATGGTCAGGTAAGAAGACTGGCCAGACCTGTGCTTGTGTAGTCCAAGGCCGTTACAGTCAGAATTGCGGGAGTTCGAAGCGGTAGTGCTCCTCTCTATTGCATCTGAAGTGCCCCAGTGGAGCCACATCTCTTTCCACAGATCATCATTTATCCATATTGGCCTCACTCCACTTCTCTTAGCACGACTGACGATTCCTTTCATGCGATTGATTGCAATCGCATTGAAATGATCCCTAACAAGCTCAGTTATTTCTGGATCCTAGTAGTACTTACTCTACACAACAAATATAGGTGGTCAGTAACTGAAAACTAAAGGAAAGTAAAACTGAAATGTGAAAATAAAAGAAGCAGAAGCATTACCGCAAAAGTCCTGAAGTATCGTTCTTGTTTGTCAATTGGAGTCACTGTCCAACTGAAGAAAGGACCATCAAACAAGCGTCTAAAGATTGTTGAGAGAACACGGGTCAATTTGCCTCTGTCCCGAGTAAACCTTGCAAGGAAATAGAACAAACAATACTAATTAGCAGTGTACTAACAAGAATAATTAGCAACTAACAATACTAAACCAGTGCACTAACAATACTAAACCAGTGTACTAACAATACTAAACTATTCTACTAACAATACTAAACCAGTAGTAGAAAGAAGAACTTACCACAAGGAGTCTGGTGCAGGGACTTCACTCTGAAGGGGAAGTCTTTGACGTCCTGGAATAGCCAACATATTAGCCAACAGCTGGGTGTCGTCTAGCCCTTGTGGTTGCTGCTGAGCAACAGCTTCGAAGTCAGGTTCTTCTTCATCACCTTCGAGATCTTCTTCATCATCTCTGTCTTCTTCTTTATCATCATCAGTCTCATCATCTCTCTGAAGCCCTTCACCAACAACTCCCGTATTGGGGTTAAGGGTTGGAGAAACACCTCTTCCTGAACCACCTTGGGAGTTTGATGATCCCGGGTACTGTAGAGGAATGGTTCGACCCGCAGTGATTTTTGAGTCAGACACCCGGGTCCCATGAGAAGGAGGCGACGGGTTAAAGGAATTGGAGGAACCAATATTTGAAGTAGGCCGAGCTACAGGTGAACCTCCATGATCAGTAGTGTCTTCACCACCGGCTGAAGAAGATCCCAGCTTCAGACTAGGTTTTGTGGCTACAGGACGCCTCACCGGCTCAGCAGTGGTAGCAATACTCTTACCACGATTCTTGGTAGCCCTAGCTGCAGCCATGGCTGCAAGTTCCCCGAGAGGGATGTACTCAGGAGCCGGTCCTCTTCCACCGCCTCCACCGCGTCCAGAATCGCCTCCTCTAGAGACGCCTCTTCCTGAACCGCCTCCTCCAGAGACTCCTCTTCCTGAACCGCCTCCTCTAAAGACACCGCCTTTTCCAGATCCTCCGCCTCCAGAGACACCTCTTCCTGAACCACCTCGTCCAGGAGCAGGAGCAGAAGGTACAACCTCTTGTCTTTCACCGGCTGGATCCACTCCTCTTCCACCACCTCCGCCTCTTCCATTAGAACCGCCTCCTCCTCTGCCTTTCCCTCGTAACGCAGATTTCGCCATTAGGGTTTATGGGTTATAGGAATTAGGGTTTCTGGATTCTAGAAATTAGGGTTTTTGGGATTGAAAATTAGGGTTTCTGGGTTTGATTTTAAGGATATCGAAGGAGAGATGAAGATCTATGGTTTACTGAGGGAGTTTATGGGTTTCGAAAGAGAAGAAGATATCGAATCGACGAAAAATTAGGGTTTCTGGATTTCTGAAGAGAAGAAAGGTACAGAGACTTCTTCCCTCCGTGAAAGAGAAGAAATCAAAGGGAAAGAGAGAGAAGAAATCAAAGGGAATGAGAAGAATCGAAGGATTTGAGTTTCTGGGTTTCGATCGCAGGAGAAGTGGGAGAGAAGAAATTTTTTTAGGGTTAGGGAAAATGACCTTTGGGGATTTTTTCCCGCTTATGTATTAGCAAAATGGAGTGGCTAATTAGTCGCAAAAAAGTCGCTACTGAATTTGGGTCTGGAGGGAAAACTCTCGCGTAAAAGCCCAATATACCTCGTACAAAGGCCCCCAAATCGTACGTTTCGTACATAAGGCAGAATTATAAGGCGTCGCAGATTAGTGGGTTATAAGTCACGCATTTTCCACTCTTTTGTGACTCTGTAAACATGTATACCCTAAACCCTAAACATTTTGACCACAAACAATCATCCATCATTCTTTCTAGCCCACTCCAAAAGTACTTATGCAATGTTTGTTTGATTAAAACCAAAAAACTAGAAATAAAATAAATTATGGTTATTCTCTTGAAAATAAGAAATTGAAGAGTTAAGTGATATGTATATGTTAGGGTTTGTTAGAAGATTTGTGTTTTTGTGAAATCCATTTGGAATATTTTTTTTTTATGTGTATTATTACACACTTATAAGTCAGCAACAAAGTTGTATATACATAACTATTTTCACTAAATCAACATAATGGTGTTTAAATTGCCCAAAATATTAATGTGGTGGGGAAGTAGTCGCAAATTAGTAGCTATATTGCGACTTATTAGCGACGTTTGTGCGACTCAATTAACGAAACCCTGAATAGTTGCAAAATAGTCGCTAATTAGCAACTCTTTTGCGACTCTATTGAGCGAAACCCTAAAAAAAAAATTATAAAATGGTGTTAGGGGTTTTCGAACCCGGGTTGTTAAGTGGAATGCATGCGAGCATGCCACTGGGCTATGGTGTGTATTCGGTTGTTTAGTTTGTTTATATTTACATATACCAACTCTATTTTTTTTACATATACTAAAAACTCCTACAAGTAGTAGGTGGGATTCGAACTCAGGTTAGGAACATATGAAGAGATGGTTGAAACCGATTGAGCTATAGTTCTTTTCCGTTTAATTTACCGAAGTTCTTTTTCACAAAGGATTTGTAAATTTTGATATTACACAATATATTAAACATTAACTTATGATATCAAATTTAATCACAATGATAAATACACACTTTTTAAAATATTACACACGAAATCTGATAAATTTCACTGGAATTCAGCCCGTGCATCTTTGTCTTCGGAATCTGATAAATTGCACTGGAACTCATCTTCTGGATCCTCGTCGTCAATCTCAAAATCAATGGGTTCCATTGGATGATCCTCATTAACCAAATCATCAATTGCGATGTCATCTACATTAAATGTGGTTGCCTCATCAACAGTTTGTTGCAAAATATTCAGGTCTTGGTCGATATATTTTCCTTGAACACGATGCCTTGGATGCACTCGCAAAACTGATAACCATACTTTACGAAGATGCTTTGGATTTGGATATGGAAGATAACAAACTTGGTCAACTTGTGACCCTGTCACGAGTAAAATTTGTTATTTTCACTAATCGAATTAAAATTTTAAACTCATGAAGAACACGATAGACGAACCTAATATGAATGGTTCGTATTTTGAACATTTCCCACGTTTTATTTTTGTCCCTTTGTCTGCCGACATACGCCCACACTTGTCCTATTATGCCGACATAAACCATTGTCACTCTTTAGTGACTCGGTAGGTGGAGTGGCTAATTTGTGACTCTGTTATGCGTCACTCAAGAGTCGCTAATTGGTGACTCGGCTTTCAGTCGCAACGGAGTCGTCAATTTGTGACTACTCTGTGACTCCAACAAAACATACCAATCGTTGTCGCAGATTAGGCGCAAATATGTGACTACTTAACGACTACCTGATGGAGTCGCAAATGAGCGACTAATTAGTGACTTCGAAAAAAGAGTCACGCTTTAGTCACAAAAGCGTCACAAATGAGTCACAAATCATTGTGACTAACTAGCCACTCGGTAATTCGAGTGGCTAACGACCTGTTTTCTTGTAGTGTTTTTCAGAAAAATTCTAATTTGCTTTAGGAAAAACCCTTGTGGTGAGTTATAGGTGATAGAAAAGGAGAATCAGTAGCTTCTAGGCTTGAGAGAGTCTGTGCGTTCGTGTCTCGTGTTGTTCAATTCGATCTCCTAATACCTAAGACTAAGATGAATGCATGACCATGACTTCAGGATGATTTGGAATGATATTGATGCGAATAATGTGGATTGATTGATTGGAACTTGTTGATTTTTGTGTTATTGTGATTGTGGATGGTATATGCTGACGTTTTGATGCATGGTTTGTGATTCGAGGCATGTCGGATTCGGACTAGAGAAGCGAAAGTTTGAGTCTGACGATCTGTAGTCTTGTGTCGATCAACACATGTTTCTTGTCTGTTGTTTGCTGGTTCTGTGTTGTTTTGTTATTGCGTGCTGTCTTGGTATCGTATTGTTCTTTTGAGCCTGAGTGATAGGCCGTAGATGGTACTTACGCATCTCGTTTTCCCATATGATGCAGGTAAAGATAAAGTGTGATCGTGGAATCGTAACAATGAAGAGAGGATGATTAGGACTTGGTCTTAGTTATTTATTGTTTTAGAACTTAGAACTTGGTGTTTAGGTTGCTAGTTCATTCTAGAATTAATATTTAGGATTGTCGAATTGGTTTTATTTATTTATGGATTGATGGTTATTATTGGTTTGAATTGATTTGTGTGTTTTCCGCTGGTTATTGTTGTTTTGCTTGGTTTGAATTAACCGTTGATAATTAGTATTTATGGTAATATTTAATTCAGGTTAATTAATTAATTAATTAAAAAAAAGCTTGGTTGTTTTAACTTTGTATCATAGCCCTAACGGTTTTAAGGCAGTTAGAAATAGTTTAATGTTGCAGCCACAAGGTTTCAAGCAGTGATGGTATGGGACGATTTCTTTTGGTGGAGTTTAATGCCTAGTTCTTCCTGCGAGAAGCAGTGGATTGATTGGAGACGCGGTTCTTGGAGCAGGTTTAGGGAGTCCGATCTGCGCGTAAGTATGATGTTGAGTTTAATCGAGTCCTGGTATATGCTAGTCGAGCTATGGAGGGTGAGGAGGCCGAGGTAACGAGGTTTTTGAGAGGATTTTAAAATGATTTGAGGACTCACTGCAAAGTGAGTAGATTCGCCGGGAGAGCGTAGTTGGTGGAGACAACTGCTGTGATCGAGGAGGATCTGAGGGAGAAGGTTGTGAGTATGTGGGTTCTTTGCATATGTGGTTGTATAGGGACCTTATTAGTGGGAAGTTTTGAGTCCCATGTGTTGTTTGATTATGGAGTATCAAATTGCTTCATTACTCCGGAGTGTGCCAAGAACAGTGGCATCCGAATAAAATCTGGTGAGCAAATGAGAGTTGTGTGAGTTGCTGCAAGGAAGTTCCTGGTGACTCATGGCAGGGAGAGAGGAGTGGATATTCAGGTGACTGGCGAATCGATACCGGCAGACTTGGTTATGAGCCTTGTGAACTTGTACGATGTTATCTTGGGGATGGCTGCAGCAGAGTTGGCAGAGCTGAAGAAGCAGCTGGTGGATTTGCTGAGTAAGAGTTTTATTCGGCCGAGTACTTCACCGTGGGGAGCAGCGGTGTTATTTGTGAAGACGAAGGATGGAAGTTTCAGGTTGTGTATCGATTATCGGGGACTTAACCGAGTCACTGTGATGAGCAAGTACTCTCATCCGAGGATTGATGAGTTGTTAGATCAGTTGAGGGGTGCTACTTGTTCTCCAAGATTGACTTGGCGTTGGGATACCATTAGATTATGAAAGATGAGTCAGTTGTTCGTAAGACGGCATTCAAGACAAGATATGGGCATTATGAGTTTGTAGTGATGCCTTTTTGTTTGACAAATGCGCTAGCAGCGTTCATGGGGTTGATGAACGGCATGTTCCAAGCTCTAGGCTTCCCTTAGCTCATTTTCTTCCTTTTCCTCCTTCATTCTGACTAAGTCCCTCCCATTAAACCAAACTTAGCTGTTTTAAGGACCTTGGACAAGTTTACCTCAGTTTGCCCCATGGGTTACGTGATGTCCCTTACCATGGTCCGTCCTGGCAATCTTACCGCGGGACAAGGACGCTACGAGTCTCCTCCACTTGAAGGGGATTTGTCCTCGAATTAGAATTAGGTTGCTCTGCATACCACTTAAGAAAGTTAACCTTTGTATTTGCTTCGGGTTCCCACGTTACACTTTCCACTCCATTGCAGTCCCATATAACTTTTATCATTGGGATTACTTTCCTTTTTGTTCCCTTTTTCATCCTATTGATAATCCGAACAGGTCAGGCTTCAATAGTTAGGGTTTCTTTTAACTTTGCATGCAATTTAGGAACCAGTTCGTCTCGTTCTGATAAACACTTCTTTAGTTGTGAAACATGGAAGACGTTATGGAATGCATCCATGGTGGGCGGCAAGTCCATCTTGTATGTGACTGCCCAAACTCTTTCCAAAATTAGAAATGGCCCTAATTATCTCGGGTCTAGTTTGCCCTTCATCCTCACCCTTCCCTTAAACGTTATCATTTTTAGGTAGACAAGGTCTCTTACCGCGTACTCTATGTCTTTCCGACGTGTGTCTGCATAGCTTTTTTGTAGATTTTATGCTTCGTTCATTTTTATCCTTAGAAACTTTATCATTTTTATCCTTAGAAACTTTATCATTTCCGTGGTCTGCTCCACAATATCCGAGCCAATGATGCCCCACTTCCCCCTCGTGGGTCCAACAAAGCAGGGTTCAGCATGGACGCCGATATAAAGCCTTGTAAGGGGGTCATTCTGATGCTTGAATGGAAGCTATTGTTGTAAGCAAACTCGGCCAAGGGTAGGTACATTTCTCAAGATCTGCCCCAAGCTAAGATGCAAGCTCGCAACATATCTTCCAAGGTTTTAATGGTGCGTTCCCACTGTCCATCCGTCTGCGGATGATACGCGGTGCTCATGTTTACCTTTGTTCCTAGGGCTTTCCAGAAAGCCTGCCAGAGTCGGGACATGAACCGCGAATCTCTATCCGAGACTATGTTGGCTGGAACTCCATGCAATTGTACAATCTCGCTAATGTACTTCTCTATAATGTTGTGGGCCTATCTGTCTTTTTGACTATGATGAAGTGAGCCGACTTGGTCAATCGGTCCACTATCACCAAAACTGCATCTTTCTTTGTCCGGGTTCTCGGTAAACCTGTTACAAAATCCATCATCACATGGTCCCACTTCCATTAAAGAATGGGCAAGCTTTGTAACAATCCGCTTCGAACTTGACGTCCCACCTTAACCAGCTGGCACGTTTGGCACTTGGAGACCCATTAGCCACATCCTTTTTCATCCCCACCCAATGATAGTATAGCTTAAGGTTTTGATACATCTTATGAAGCCCGGAATGAATCGCAAATTTAGAATCATGCGCCTTAATATTTCCCCTTTAAGTTTCTTATCATTCGGCACGCTGACACGCCTGTTGACCACGATCGTCTTATTGTTTGAAGTCTGAAATTCGGTCTTCTCATTTTGTATCACTTTGTTCAGATTCTCGTCTTTCTCTTGAGCAATCCGAATCCGCGTGAATAGATCTGCTTGATCTGCCGCGCCTAAGCCTAAAGCCTCAAGATCTTGAGACAAGGCATTAAGATGTAGTGTTCTGATCATATTGATGAATGCCTCAACGTCCTTACCCGCTGCCACATCGGACCGCCTCCTAGTCAAGGCATTTGCGACCAGATTTGCCTTTCCCGAGTGGTAGGTAATATCCAAGTCATAGTCGGCTACTAATTCTACCCATATCCATTGTCTTAGATTTAATTCTGGCTGAGTGAAAAGGTACTTCAAGCTCTTATGATTGGTGAAAATTTGTACTTTAGCCCCATATAAATATGAACGCCAAATTTTATTTGCGATGATCACCGCCGCCATTTTTAAGTCATGAGCCGGATAGTTCCCTTCATATTTCTGCAACTGTCTCGACGCATAGGCTATCACTCTGCCTTTCTGCATCGGGATGCAACCTAGCCTTGTTAGCGATCCATCCGTATACACGATATAGGGTTCGTCATCCTCTGGCAAGGGTAGCACCGGTGCGCTTGTCATCAACTTCTTTAATCGAGAGACACTTTCCCACATTCGTCCATGTGAACTTCACATTTTTCCCCGTTAGTTGAGTCATCGCTTTGGCCATACTCGCGAAGCCATCCACAAATTTGCGATAGTACCCAACTAACCCAAGGAAACTTCGTATTTCTGTGGCATTCTTTAGTCTTGGCCACTCTTTGATGGACTTTATCTTTTCTGGGTTCACCGAAACTCCCACTTCGGACACGATATGCCCAAGGAATCTGATACTCCTCTACCAAAAGCTGCATTTGCTCAGCTTCGCATAAAGTTTTTGTTCCCTTAGGCGTTCCATTATTTTCCGCAAGTGACCTTCGAGTACACAAGTATGTCATCGATGAAGATGATAACAAACTCATCCAAGAAGTCCCGGAATATCTCATTCATCATCTTCATGAATGCTGAGGGGGCGTTTGTTGGCCCAAAATGCATCACCACGAACTCGTAGTGGCCATAATTTATCTGGAACGTTGTATTCCAAACGTTCGCCGGATCTATTGGAATTTGATGTTATCCCAAAGCCAAGTCTATCTTCGAAAACCATGTTGCCCCCTTTAATTGTTCCAGCAATTCATCTATCTGGGGTAGTGGGTACTTGCTTGATAGTAACCCGATTCAATCCCCGATAGTCAATGCATATCCTAAAGGTCCCATGCTTTTTTTTCACCAACAGCACCAGCGCTTTCCATGTTGAGTTACTCGGCCTGATGAATCCTTTTTCTAACAACTCTTCGAGCTGTTTCTTGAGCTCGGCCTGCTGGGCTATCCGATAAGGTACCTTAGAGAGTGGGGCTTTCCCGAGTTCAAGTTCGATGGTGAATGGATCGGACCTTTCGGGTGGTAAACCCGACTAGTATTCAAACACATCCGCAAAGTCCTTAACTACTGGGATTGCCTTTATCTCTGCACCCTTTCCAACTTTTGTCGTGGAGATAGTGGCTAGGTATGCTTCGCAACCTTTCTCGAGCATCCATTCTACTTGGATGGCCAATACCACTAAATTCCATGAGGTCGACCGGATCCCTTGGAATTTAACCTTGGTTCCTTTCCCTTTGAATCGCACCCTCCCTTGGTGGCAATCCAAAGTCCCCGTGTATTTCTCGAGCCAATCCATTCCTAAGATCACATCGTGATGATTAAGGTTGACAATGACAAAATCGGCTAACATACTTATGCCCGCTATATTTATGGGGATGTCTTTGACAATTCCCAAAGAATGCATGACCTGACCACCGACGACATTCACTATTCCGAGGTTGCTTCTTGGAGCTTTTTGGAACATTCCTTTCCCGATCATTCCAGGGCTCACAAAATAATGTCACGCCCACGCATCTAAGGTCCTTATACATTCACCTATAATGCTAAGTACCTAACATGCATTATGCAATGCTAAATGCACAATTTGAACAAATCGGGTCATGTAACGTACCAATGATCGAGTTAAAGTCTCTGGCTTTGCCAGTATCCTTCGATAGCTCATAAAGCCATAGTGCCCCAGCCTGCCTCTTAGCTTGTGGCTCGGGCTCCGTATCCCCACAGTTTTCTTTCTATCCCACTTGGAGCTTCGGACAATATGTCTTGAAATGCCCCGCTTTGCCATAGTGGTAGCAGTTGCGAGTATCATTACCCGTGGCCTTTCCTTGTCCTTGTTCACCTAGCAGGCAATTGAAGATATTTTGACCCTTTACGCCACATCGAGCATACGCACCCGTTGCTTTCCAGCATTCACTAGAGTGCTTCTTCCCACAAGTCATGCATTCCACACATCTTTCCAAAGCCTTAGCCCCATTGGCCATTTCATCCCACTTTCATTTCTTCTCAATTAACTTATTGCGGCCTTGATTCTTTTTGTGCTCAAACTGGTCTTCCTCCGCAAGACTTGCCTCAAGCAATGCGGCCCTTTCCACTAGTTCTTCCACCAAACTATAGGCACGTATCTTGCACAAGGTTCGGAAGCCCCGAATGAAACGACGGATTTCCACTGACTAGTCTTCGAGTTCCCTGCTTACATATTGCCTTAGGTGATTGAATTCTTTATCATACTCCCAGACCTATCTGTTTCCCTGGACTAAGTCCAAGAAATCCGTTTCTAGCTTATCCCATGCTTCCGCCGAGAAATATTTCATGTCGAATTCTACCACGAAATCCGTAAAGGAGACTGCTCTTTCACCCATGGGTTTCTCGGTAGCAATCCACCAATTGTGTGTGTCCCCTTCGAGGAAGTGGATCGCTATGTCTTTCTTGTAATCCTCCGGGAAACGAGTAGAACTAAAGTTCCTTTCGAGTATTCCTATCTACTCGTCGGCCTCGATTCGATCTCCACTGCCCTTGAAGCTCTTAGTCGCAAGCCAAAAGACGTGGTCCAACAAGCTCAAACAATCAACCTTCTTTAAGGACGTCTTAGGCCCAAGGGACCTTATGTCGACGATAACTGGAACCACCGCCTTTGGCCTCTGTCCAATTAGGATCGTTTTGGGAATTTGGGGTTGCACCATCATAGACTCCACCAACGGCCCCGTCTGAGTCATTACCTCTTTTACCATCTTTCACATATATTCTGTAAATGGGACTTCATCGTTCTTATCCTTGGCAGAACGATGGGCCAAAGTCAAGGACTCCACCACTTCCTCCTGATTTCCACTGGTACCAACTCCCGATCCAAGCGCTCGCATCTGCTCTAACGCAGCTGGATCCTCAACCGGTAATCCGTCTACCCCAACCACAGGTCCGGTTGGGTTCTCGGTCTCCAGAGCTTTATCTTTCTTACTCTTTGATTTGGGTTTTCGCATATGCATATTCCTTAACAACAACTTTTCATTAAGTAAACATAAACCTAACCGCGCGAGAATCTGTGGCTATGAGTGATGTTTTCCATTACCACGCATGCTCTGATACCAACTTGAAACATCCCGTCCTGACACTATGTCCGTGGAGGTCGCTCCCGCTCGAGTCACTAAGTGACTCTGAGGCACTTAGTCAATTTTAGGGTCTTTTCCTTAAGCATTTCGTTTTCGAGGTTCAATTCTGTGATTCACTATGTTTTAACCGATAATCATAGACTCAAGCAATAAATTCAGATCTTTATTAATTATTAGAAAGGATTCTATATACAAGTATGAGTTTGTTACTTAGGCTATTACAAGTATTCGATCCTACCAAACTAGAACCAACACCAACCATCTTCTCGCGCATCGATTCTCGACGTGCCTATTCCTCAATATCCTTATCGTTATCACCATCATCGTTTCCTAAAACCCAAAGGGACAAAAGTATTCGACTATTTACTTAGTGACGCGGGTAACCCGCTTAGAATTTATGCATATGCCCGTATGCTTATCTAAATGCTTAGGTGATATCCAAGATTTGGATCTGAGGTTCCTGCTAAGGCAAGGTCCACTCTTAGCAGATTCATTGCTTTCCCTAAGTCTTGGGCCAGTCCGCGGATTCCCTTAGAATCCTACCCATTGAATCCAGCAAGCATGTAATCTACAAGAAGTTTTCCTTGAATACGATCAATGGTCACACAAAAATGAACATGTAGTTCACCCCGACTCTCAAGCCAATCACGAAGAAAGACTTAGTCCAATCCTTGGGCTTAACCGAATCATCGGTAGCATGAATCCGAACAAGAGGCTATACTGTCTGACGCACCTTAGCCACACAGTTTAAAGATAGCGATTTATCTATGAGATTCTTCTTCCACATGGCCAAGCCTCAGTGATCAACTCCGATGTGACTTCGGGTCTTCGTCGGAGATTTCTCTTTCAAGGTATCTCTTAGTTAGTGATTTCTGGGAATTTTTCCTATGTGAGCGTAACCGGAAATGCGCCCAAGCCCTTTCTTTATAGGCGTTGGGGGTGATAAGGCACGTTTGGGCGAACAAACACAACTTCACCATTGCTGTTTGTGAAGAAGAAAGATGGAAGTTTCCGGTTATGTATTAATTATCGGAGGCTTAACCGAGTCACTATGAAGAACAAGTACCCTCTCCCGAGGATTGATGAGTTGTTGGATCGATTGAGGGGTGCTACTTTGTTCTCCTAGATAGACTTGGTATCGGGATACCATCAGATTCCGATCGATGAGGTTGATATTCGTAAGACAGCTTGCCTGAGCCGAGTAAGCCTTATACAGTGTACACGGATGCTTCAGGTATTGGTTTGGGTTGTGTGCTGATGCAAGAGGGCATTGTGATTGCGTATACTTCGAGGCAGTTGAGGGGTAGTGAGAGCAAGTATCCTACCCATGATCTTGAGTTGGGTGCAGTGGTATTTGCTCTGAAGATTTGGAGATCTTATCTGTATGGCAGGAGAGTGCATATTTTCATGGATCACAAGAATTTGCAGCATATTTTTACTCAGTCGTTGCTAAATGTGAGGCAAAGGCGATGTGATGTGTTGTAAGTTTTACCACTTAACCAACTTTCTTCAAGTTCACAGCAATCACAATTAGTATAGATAAGGGATCGAATCTACGAGGACTTGTTAACCACAGTATGAATTGTAATGATCAAAATAAAGCTAAAACAAATATGGTTTGATCATTTGTGTGATAGTGAAATAACACGAATGCAATATTAAATGAAACTGAAATCTACAAAAGAAAAGCGTTAGGACTTAGGAAATTGCAGAGACTCATTCAACAATAATGATTGATTAAATCTAGGGATTTAAATTATTCTGAACCATCTAGAACTCATAACACGAAGGTATAGTCTTTCCACTTTCGTGGCTCCGACCACTATGTTCATTCACCCTAATTTACTCAACTTTCGATGATTATTACAAGGCGAAAACATGCAATAAAAGTTCAAGTTATGATATTGTTCACCGAACTCCTTAACTAACCTTTCGAATTGTTAAGACGCTTGGCCCATCGAATACTAGTGTAGGTCATACAAAAGCTTTTGGAATCTATATTAACCTAAGATAAAATTGCTAAATGCACGGTAAATGATTTATGTATTGAGTGCACGTAAAGATGAAGATTATATTGACATCCCTAAACAATCATCAATCAATTATCAAATTATGAAACTCATTGAAGTACAAAGCGAGATCATCCACCAAAAGCTCCTAAAACCGATATATGATCAATTGCTCCAAAGGAGGCTTGGTTGCTGTTTTCTAAAAGTAAAAGTGTTTATTATTTTCCACACACTCTAAACAAGAGGCTAAAAACAAGTACTTATAGTACTAGGGTCTTCTAGAGCTTCTTGTGGGCAAAAATGTCTTTTTGCCGCAACTGCTTAAACCTAACACCATCATGACGGCCACGTGAATTTGGGCTAATTAATGGGCCTAAAAACACTCCATCTTGAGCTGAGAATGGTCACGAGCATCGGCCTTAAGTTCAATTCAATGATTGACTTCATTCTGCACCTTCTTCACCTTTGAGGCAGTTTAACAGGTTTTTAGTAAATCGAGTGTATCTTTTTGCTCACAGCTCCAGATAAGATAACTCCAACTCCATTAAAAATTTGACTCAAAGCCTTGAAATTTAGCTAAGACTCATAAGTATCCAAGTTGATTTAGTCGTCCCTCTATAGCAAAACTTCAGACTCTTCGCTCTTGTCCAACTTAGTAAATTGTGATATCTTGATAAATCTTTGGCTTGGACTAAGTCTTTGGCTTGTTAAACATGTTGTAGCTTAGAAAACATCTCTTTAAGCTCTTTTTTCTCCTTTTTTATGATATTCCCTGTTAAGACTCTAAAACAACAAATACGAGGAAAAACTACATATTTGGTGTAAAACCTTATTAATAAACTTAGAAAATGCATTAAAATAGTTAGTAAAATTTTTAAAATATGAGGTATATCAACTCCCACAGACTTAAACCTTGCTTGACCTCAACCAAAATCCAATAATAGAAAAGAGGTTTGGAAATACGGGAACTTAGAAATTCCGATAAACATAGCGTCGACATCATGATTCGCGATAGGTTCGAGGGCATCCTCTCCATACACCATCCATGACTTTCGCAGCCTATTCTATACTTTAAATAACAATCTTACCAAGTCTCAACGGCACTTCAATTGACTCTAAGTGTGGAGTTCCTCATTAAGGAATCATTAGGTAAACGGCTAGGCATATAAAGGCTAATTGAATTGGTGAGGCTAATAGTGTTACCGGTTACCATATTCTCCATGGGATGCGAGACATTATGCAAAATTGCAACAGAGAACGGACTTATTGAAGTCCACAGTCCTAACCACTTTGATGCATTTCTCCTCCAGACTTAGATCTTTGTCCGAAAATCGCCGTAAATTGCTTTAAATCGCACCATTTCCCACACTTCTTCACATCGTTATCTTGGAATGTTTCCTTGGCCTTAGACTCTTTAATGGACACATTTTCCTTTCCCGCTTGTTTTTTTTTTCTTTTTTTTGAACGGGAAAATGGTTTTTAAGAACATAAGTCAAACTAAAAGCACAAATTTGTTACCATTTAATGTCAATCCCAAGGTTTTGCCATCCTCTAAGAATAATCTTCATTGTACTTCACCAAATTTTGTAACCGCCGCATCTCTAATTGTTAGAACTACGTCGATCCTCTTTCTCACCGACGTTTTTGCACATATCTGCATATAGAAAGTGAAAGCAAGAGTGCATGAGGTCTGAAAGAAAGGCTTAGGGTATAGGTGTGGTACCAACTAAAAGTGAGTTGGCCATTCAAGACACGTAGAGTGGTGAAAAGGGAAAAAAGGTCTTGAACGTGTGATATGTTTCCATGTCTAACTCCTTAATGAGAAACAGTAAATGGGTTAGCGTAAATATAGTTAAAATCAGATTAGTATCAACGAGACAAAATCGAAATATGATGGGGCGAGTCCGGTCATGAAGGTTTTTGAATCGGCTTTCGTGAACAAATCTGGTGATAAATCACTCAATCATAACATCTAGGCAAACATTCCTGAAAATGTTAATGCTCCTGATATGCTCAAATTTCCATTGAACTACTCTCTCAAATTAAGAGATCAATTGTAGCACTTAAGGTTATCGAATCCACAGGGAATCAGGGACACAATAGATTATTACTTTCAGACTAAGCTAGGCAAACTATAATGTATGAAAAACCAAATAAAACAAGCAAGCAGGATAATAAGCTTTAAATCAATGAAGATAAAAGCTAGGTTCAGGGAAATCTCAGGAGAATCAGAATTGCAGATGATAAATAAAAGCTAGGATTATTAATGCTCTTGTTCCTAAACATGCACACGAAAGTAAAACAAACCAGCTGTCGCTGCGAATGTTTTCTATGAATAAATCCTAGAAAGCCAAATTCCTTTGCGAATCCTATGAATCTAAACAAGCATTAAAGATCAGGCACAATTGTTCACAAAACCCTAAACCAAATCCCTTTGCGAATAGGAATTTTGCTCATCAAAAACTAGTTCAGGAAATCAATCAAACTCTCGTTTCTATTAATTATCCTAAGATCAGATTCAAGGTAGCTAATCAAGAATCAGCAATAAACACAAGTCAAGATGAAGAACATTCTAATGATATTATCCTAACAAAAAATCAGATCTAGCAATTCATCAAAACCCTTGAAATCCCTAAACCTAACAAAGAAATTACTCAGACATGTTTAATGAAGCACAAAACATCTTTATTAGAGATATCTCTTAAGAGTAATTCTAAACACAATAAAATAAAGCTTCCCCCCAGCCAAAACAATGGCTGTCAATACATATATATAGGGTTCCGAACCGTCATAGATCTCAAAAGTAAGCATCTGGAGTCTTCGGGCTTCGAACGGGCTTCTTTGATTAAGTTTCGGGCTTGACAGAACAGGGTGTCGATCGACACTCATGGTGGTGTCGATCGACACCAATCTTTAAATCGGCTTCTTTGTCCCAGTAACTAACGTGTCAATCGACACACTTCATCAGTGTCGATCGACACAGATTCAAAATCTTGGTTCCGAATTTGCATTTTGCCACTTCACTCCGTGAATGCTCCAAAACCTCCAGTAAACATCTTTTATGCTCCAGACGGTCCAGTTCCTGTAAAAACACTAATACAATACCAAAAACACCAAAAGACACTAAAACATGGACTTATATCATGGTTGAAAACCGGTAAAAACCATGATATATCAACTCCCCCAGACTTAGCTTTTGCTTGTCCCTAAGCAAAACAGATATAACCACTCCTTTAGGAACCACATACCTTTGCAAAGCCATTTGGTGATACTTCGATGTTTCCCTAGAAGCTTAGCAGTCCTCCAGATTGAACCCAAACTCCTTAGAGAAACTCAGACTTTGAGTCGTAGACCCCTTTAGTAGATTAAGTGCGGTCTCATCGAGGGAATATCGATCGCTGGACCTTCTAGATTCTTTCACTTCCTTTAACACTTTCCTGCGTTTCACCCTCTCTCTTCCCTCTGAAACTGTATCCAATTAAGGATATCATAGAGATGCAATGCCTTTTGATGAATGATTTTTCTTTCTTTGTGATGGCGGGTACCTCAGCAAAGGGTCCTTTACCATTTGTTGTTTCTCTGCACTTTATTCTGGCACTTTTCTGCTTGAACTACACTTTTCTGTAGACTTTTTATTAGATCCTTGGCATCTCTATGACTTCACTAGATCAGCGCTCACTAATGGTGTTCTTGTGGAGACAGGGTCATGAGGCTTTTTCTTTTTTTTCGATCTAGGACAGTTGTACTCGTCATTCGGGAAGAAGTTTCAAGAGCGGTCCGTCCTCGCTTTCAAGTATTTGGAAGCTGAATCAAGCCTTGCGATTATCCAACGCCCTTGACAAGAGATTAGAGTTCATTAGGGTCGGGGTCTTTGACATCCTTTCTGGAGTTCTCCAGAAATCTGAACTCGCTCCGTTAAACCGATCCACTTCCAGTTACCCACCTCAGTAAAACCAGCCAACTTGCATTGGTAATGGTCCATGAGTGTTGTTCAAAACAAGTCTAAAGGAGAGGTTTTGACTCTAAAAATTTTAAAAATGACTCAAAAACACCAAAAGAAAACACAAAAGTTAGCGACTACCTCCCCCAGACTTAAACGACACTGTCCCCAGTGTTATTAAGCCTAAGATCGGTGAAAGAAACATAAAGAAAATTGAAACGAATTGAAAAAGGAAGAAGAAACTTACCTGCCGAGGGGTGTCGATCGACACTGTTGATGGTGTCGATCGACACCAAGAAATTTTTGCCCACACATCGATTGATCAGGTCGATCCGAGGCTCCATCGATTGGTTTTCTCCTCGGGTGTCGATCGATACACTCAGTGAGTGTCGATCGACGCTTGACTCTCTGTTTCTTTTTTTTTTTTTTTTTGATGAACTGACACACTTAAAGTAAAACGTTAGTAAAACAAAACAAAAATAAAAATTTAAATATACTTACCAGTGGGTTGCCTCCCACTAAGCGCTTGTTTTGAGTCGTTAGCTTGACATGCTTAGGCGTTTGGATCATCGGGAAGTGTTGTACCTCCCTTATCCGTTAGGATGGTTGCAGCTCTGTCCTTTGTTCGTCCTTTCTTTGCAGCTCCAGCTCCCCCAGACTTATCAAAAACTATTCCTGGAAAAAGTTTCATCGTGTTCTCCATCATTTGATGGATCACTTCTTCTCCTTTCTCCTCTAAGTCTGAAGGGATGATGATCTTGATTTTTGCGAAAGGCTTTGAGGTCCTTTTAAGCTTCACCTTTGTTTGATTACTTCGCTTTCCTGCAGAAACATCAATAGAAAAACCAAGCTTTCGAGAAACTCGTTGCTTGCATGAGTGCGAAATAGTTTTTTCACAATTTAAATCCTTATTGACGATAGCAGGAGAATTAAAAATAAGTACAGGAAGTTCATACCTTGGCTCTTTCGGAGGATTCTCAATAAAGATCGTCATGGATAAAGCTTCTTCAACCTTTGGTGACGACTCTCGAGCTCTGGGGAAAGGAAGCTTAGGAGTACAGACCTTTTCCTCGGATGATTCAGGCGTTTCGCGAAGATCTAGACCGGACTGGGCAGGGTGTCGAGCGACGCTGGTGTGGTGTCGCTCGACACTCGACACCACTATGAAATTCAGATTCTGCGTCGATTCCCATGTCGAGCGATGCTACTTCTTCTGCTGGTGTCGATCGACACATGTGTGTAGTGTCGATCGACACTAGCTCCTCTGCTTTGGATTTTCGATTTTCTTCACGTGTCGATCTACACAACTCCTTAGTGTCGATCGACACTGACTCTGCAACTCCGAAAATTGCTTGAAATTCGTCGAGATAATCCTTGTTTTCCTCTTGAATAGCATCTTGAGCACGCTTAGGGTCCGTATCAGTCATCGCATGAAGAAATTCGTCTCGCCGCTTGATAGAATCAGCAGCTTCAGCAACCTTAACATCCAACTCCTCAAGATGAGTACCCAAAGCTTTGAGCTTTCCATTCAGATCAGCGTACATTGAATCCAGCTTTTTGTTGAAGTTCTCAGTCAATCTCTGCTGTCCCTCGAGGAGCTTCGCAAGCATAGTCTCCATCCTTGTTACGCCTGAAACTCAAAACAAAACAAAAACAAAAAAAACAAAAATAAAAAACAAGAAAAATAAATACCTAAACAAAATGCTAGTAATAAGAATCTAATGGTATGGTTCCCCGGCAACGGCGCCAAAATTTGATATGCTCAAACTTCCTTTGAACTACTCTCTCAAATTAAGAGATCAATTGTAGCACTTAAGGTTATCGAATCCACAGGGAATCAGGGACACAATAGATTATTACTTTCAGACTAAGCTAGGCAAACTATAATGTATGAAAAACCAAATAAAACAAGCAAGCAGGATAATAAGCTTTAAATCAATGAAGATAAAAGCTAGGTTCAGGGAAATCTCAGGAGAATCAGAATTGCAGATGATAAATAAAAGCTAGGATTATTAATGCTCTTGTTCCTAAACATGCACACGAAAGTAAAACAAACCAGCTGTCGCTGCGAATGTTTTCTATGAATAAATCCTAGAAAGCCAAATTCCTTTGCGAATCCTATGAATCTAAACAAGCATTAAAGATCAGGCACAATTGTTCACAAAACCCTAAACCAAATCCCTTTGCGAATAGGAATTTTGCTCATCAAAAACTAGTTCAGGAAATCAATCAAACTCTCGTTTCTATTAATTATCCTAAGATCAGATTCAAGGTAGCTAATCAAGAATCAGCAATAAACACAAGTCAAGATGAAGAACATTCTAATGATATTATCCTAACAAAAAATCAGATCTAGCAATTCATCAAAACCCTTGAAATCCCTAAACCTAACAAAGAAATTACTCAGACATGTTTAATGAAGCACAAAACATCTTTATTAGAGATATCTCTTAAGAGTAATTCTAAACACAATAAAATAAAGCTTCCCCCCAGCCTAAACAATGGCTGTTAATACGTATATATAGGGTTCCGAACCGTCATAGATCTCAAAAGTAAACATCTGGAGTCTTCGGGCTTCGAACGGGCTTCTTTGATTAAGTTTCGGGCTTGACAGAACAGGGTGTCGATCGACACTCATGGTGGTGTCAATCGACACCAATCTTCAAATCGGCTTCTTTGTCCCAGTAACTAACGTGTCGATCTACACACTTCATCTGTGTCGATCGACACAGATTCAAAATCTTGGTTCCGAATTTGCATTTTGCCACTTCACTCAGTGAATGCTCCAAAACCTCCAGTAAACATCTTTTATGCTCCAGACGGTCCAGTTCCTGTAAAGACACTAAAACAATACCAAAAACACCAAAAGACACTAAAACATGGACTTATATCATGGTTGAAAACCGGTAAAAACCATGATATATCAGCTCCAAAACATATAGTTTTGACTCAATAAAACTCGAATAAAAAAAAAGAAAACATAAGGAAAAGAAAAGGATGAAACAACCAAGCTTTTTTTTTTATAACAATTAACTCCGAATTAATATCCCCATGAATATTAATTCTCAACTCATAAAACCAAACAAAAACCAGCGGAAAACAATAAATCAATTCAACTAATTCCAATAATTCTAGAATCCTAAACCAGGTTCTAAACACAACAACATAAACAATAAACTAGAGATCCTAATCATCCCCTCGTCCCAGCCATAATTCCACGATCATACTTTATCTTTACCACCAACACATTGGAAAAAGAGTTGCGTGAGTATTGTCACAAATACTCAGTGAGGCGGTCATCGCTTCTACCAGTTACATAATAAGGATAACAAATGCCAAATACTACGCAACCAACCAGCAATTCCTACGTTCAAACTACCATAATAAGAACAATTCAACCAAAAATCTGCAACACATCAATCACTGCTGATCGACACACCACATGGTGTCGATCGACACACCATACACAATTACCACAATTTCGACAGGGTGTCGATTGACACAACCACTAGGTGTCGATCGACACTTTATCCATACTCACAGACCAAACACGAAACCTCGATAGGTGTCGATCGACACTCCCTCTAGGTGTCGATCGACACCACGACATAAAACCCAGGATTGAGCCAAATCCTCTCATGGCTCGACTCCGTTTTGTCGAAGATCAATTTTAATAACAAACAGTACGATTTACACACTAAATCATACGAAAAAACAATATCAATATCAATTCCATCACAATCCAAACATCAACCTACCACTTGATTATCCATAACCACAATCGCGCACTTACCTCAAGGACTTAGTCCTAAAAGGAAAGGATACAAAACAACCACGAGCATCGACTTTCTTCAGTGGAAATCATCGAGAACCACCGTTTAATCGTTCCCAACACTCACACGATCTTTTAAAACGAATAAACACGACAAACGACTCCCAAATCCCTGTGAATCACTCTTTTCTCTCAAACTCTAAATAAACCCTTTCTCAAACACTTCCTTACGTATTTCTCTCTGAAAACATCTATGATATGCGGTTGGGTCCCTTATTAACGTCTGCCTAGGGTTCCACACTCTAACTGACCCAAACCACGCAATTAAAATCGAACCTTAAACACAACCGGAACACTGGTGTAGATGGACACCCCTACCAAAATACGCCATTTTGGTTTCGGGATGTTACAACTCTCCCCCACTACTCTGGATTCGTCCTCGAATCCTAGCACACTGGCCACCATGACTCCACTTCACGACTCACCGTCGTCTACCTGAGACCATAGTTCTGACCCAACCTGGTTAGCAACATACGGGACCATCACCCGAATCTCATAAATTGCTACCATAGACCTATTCCTGACCCAGCCCGGTCAGCACCACTTGAGATTACCACTCGCATCCCATAAACCGTCTACCATAGACCAACTCCTGACCCAACCCGGCAAACACTTCCCGAGATCATCACTCTCAATCTCCGAGCTTCATAACTTTTTTGCTCTTAGGAACACTTCCTTTGAGCTAATGGCATACAGGAAATACTCATCCCCTAATACACACTCAGGGAAATTCCTCATCATTCTAGAGAAACCCTTATCTCTCAATCAGCACTCAGGAACATCCTCCTCCCTCCGTAGAAATATACATCTCCTCGTAAACTCTCGGGGAAATCCTCATCCCTCTAGAGAAATCCTCCTCTCCTACTAGACCCTCAGAAAAATTCTCATCCCTGTGGAGGAATCCTCATATCCTAACCAGTACTCTGAGAAATTCTCATCCCAATAAGTACATAGGGAAATCCTCATCCCTCTGGAGAAATACTCATCTCCTAATAAGCACTATGGGAAATCCTCATCCCTCTGGAGAAATCTTTATCTCCGAATACACATTCAAGGAAATCCTCATCCCTCTGGAGAAATACTCATCTCCTAATAACGTTCTTGAAAATCATCATCCCTCTGAAGAAATCCTCATTACCTAAACCCGATATTCCCTGAGCCAGAAATATCACCACCAACATTACCACTGCTGGTCAACCTTAAACCGCACATATAAGAAGAACCATTCAACTTATAAACACATAAATATAAGAAACCCCATCTTATAGATCTCCAAAATGTATAATCGTTACAACACAACGATAAATACATGAACCCAAAGCAACGATAGCACCAAGCCAACTCTGAAACCAGGACCACAAGGATAGAAGTAGGTCAAGCTGTGACCTGCTTGTCGAACCACTTGCTGAACCTCAACTTCATCTTTGCCTCGACAAGCTCCGCTCTTAAGGCGAACTTGGAAACTCTGCGCGACATCCTCATCCCAAGCTTAAGTCCTCCTACGAACTTATTCATCTGAGCCAGCTCGTCATCCATGCCTCTACCCGCATAGACCACTAGCCTGCTGAACTAAGCATCATATTCATGTACGGACTGGTCTCCCTAAACCAGTCTCCTGAACTGCAACTCTAACTGATCCACTGCCTCTTGAGGAAAATACCTGGCATTAAATTCAACCAAGAATTCTCCCCAAGTCCACACTGTCCGCCTTCTCCTGGCCTCACCACCCCTCCATCAAAGGCGTGCATCCCCATCCAAGAATGATACCGCCAGATCCACCCGACACTCATCAGGACACATAAGAGAACGAAACTTACGTTTCATTATCAACCTCTACTCATTAGCTTCTTCAAGTCCCCCTCTATAAGAGAAGGACAAAGAGCCGATAGGCTCCATCTGGTTCCTCATCGCCAGGTAAACCGGATGTTTCACTGCCCCTAGAGTTATTACTGGAGCCTGCACTGGTACCCAACTAGTAACCGGTCCAAAATTAAGGCTAACATCTTTGCCAAACAATCATTTGGATCTTGGACTTCACGTGTAGCATCACCCCTAACTGGGCCTCCTGCAACATTAGTTGCTCTGGCACCACCTTCAGCACCAACAACACCAACAAACACACTGACACTGCCCACTAATCCCTCTTGATACGTCGGTGAATCAGCCTCCTGCTCCTCCGACTCTCTCTGAGTTACCCACTTGAAGGACATAGTTACACGACCCTGTCCACGTCCTCGGCCTCCACTACCATGACCTCTACCTTTACCTCGACCTCTCGAAACTCTAGCTATCGCACACTCCACTTTCCAAAAGCATATACTAAGATACTAGAATTCACAAAATAAAGGTCAAACAAACCCATACCGTGGAATCTCATTGAAGGCTCGGAGAAGTTG
The DNA here is from genome assembly GCA_963576765.1 of Draba incana. Classification (NCBI taxonomy): domain Eukaryota; kingdom Viridiplantae; phylum Streptophyta; class Magnoliopsida; order Brassicales; family Brassicaceae; genus Draba; species Draba incana. Next base: position 19,007,505 of record OY755212.1, on the reverse strand, counting down.
ATCTAAGACTCTACAACTCACAGAATTGACTAACTACTTATAATCAATTCAAACAACAGCCTCAAATCAACCATTCACTAACCGCCCTAAAACCATAAGAGCTCTAATACCAAAAAGAATTAACTAAGCTTTTTTTTTTAAAACAATTAACTCCGAATTAATATCCCGATAAATATGAATTCTCAACTCATTAAACCAAACAACAACCAGCGGAAGACAATAAACCAATTCAACTAATTAAAACAATTCTAGCAACCTAAATCAGGTTCTAAACACAACAACATAAACAATAAACTAGAGATCCTAATCATCCTCTCGTCCGAGCCATGATTCCATGATCACACTTTATCTTTACGAGCAACACATAGGAAAAAAAGTTGCGTGAGTATTACTACAAATACTCAATGAGGCGGTCATCCCATCTACCGGTTACATAATAAGGATAAAAAAGCCAAATACTATGCAACCAACCGGCAATTCCCACCTTCAAACTACCATAATAAGAACAATTCAACAAAAAATACGCAGCACATCAATCAGTGTTGATCGATACACCACACACAATTGCCAATATTCCGACAGGGTATCGATCGACACCACGACACAAAAATCAGGATCGAGCCAAATCCTCTCGTAGCTCGACTCCGTTTCGTCGATGAAGAATTTCAATAACAAACAGTACGATTTACACACTAAATCATACGGAAAAACACATGAAAAAATATCAATATCAATTCCATCATAATCCATCAAACAACAACCTACCACTTGATTCTCCATAACCATGATCGCACACTCACCTCGAGGACCAAATTTGGAAAGGAAAGGATAAAAAAAAAACCATGAGCAACGACTTACTTCAGTGGAAATCACCGAGAACCACCATTCAATCGTTCCCAAGACTCACACAAGCCTTTAGAACTCTAAACAAACCCTTTCTAAAACACTTCCTCACATTTTTCTCTCTGAAAACGTCTATGATTTGTAGCTGAGTCCCTTATAAATGTATGCGTAGGGTTCCACACCCTAACCGACCTAAACCACGCAATTAAAATTGAACCGAAAACACAACCGGAACACTGGTATCGATCGACACCCCTACCAAAATACGATATTTTGGTTTCGGGATGTTACAAAAGACATCAGTACGAGAAAATATCACTCGACTTACTTCACACCGTCCAGTAGTAAAAGCAAGATTCACATGGGAGAGATCGACTCAAATAAAAAGAAAAATAAAAAAGAAACATAAAAATAAGATACAGATAGTTAAAGGTGAGACACCTGGCTCAAAAAGTAGGCGAAAGAGACTCCAACGTGTTTGGAACATCGGCGGGAAAGCGGTTGCCATCGGAGCCAAGTTCAACGATCTCTGTGTCTCTGGAATTAGCCTCAAGGTAACGTGATGGCTGTCCTTAGGGCTCAAGGGCAGTCCACACATGTTCATGTGAGTAGTGGTGGCTAATAGCATCATCTTTGTCGCGATCAAAACCCGAAAGAAATGATATGCTTCCGAAATCGCAATCGGTAATGGTCTCGGTTCGATGCTTGGATGAGCGCTTGAAGAAGGGAGGGACCGTCTTCTTGACTACTTTGACAAGTGTAGAAATCAAATTTACTTGCTTGAAAACTTTGGCTTCAAGTGCTACTCTCTTCTCCGTTTCTTCGACTAAACTACTCTTAAACCATTCAATGGACTCTTGGTTGGCCGTGGTTGAGGAGAGAACAGTTCGGGGCTGTGCTTGGGAGGTGGAGGGTCTAAAATGAGTAGCTATACGTTCCATACGTGCTCTCTCCTTGCTCCGCAATAGAGCTTGCGCGGTGTAGAAAAGGGAAACGCCTACAAAGGGACAACTCGGAATACGCGGATACCATTGAGTGTGTGGAGGATTGAAGTAAGGAACTCCATCACTCAAATCCGGAAGGTCCTTGTATGGAATAAAAATACACTTCTACTCTTGCGAGTATGGTGGTGTAAAGAGATATCCAAAGTTAGTCGATTTGTCGTACCATCCGCATAAAAAAATGTTTCTTTTGGAGCGCGAGAGGATCAAGCTTGTTATCTCCGGTCAAGTGACGTTCACCACTCAAATCAAATCCACAAGCGACTAAAAGTGCGGTGATTACTCTTCCAAAGTTACACGACACATTCTTTACTAACCTTTCATTTGTTGTTTCATGCTTAACCGCGACCAATTGTCGAGCGAGAAGAGATCCGAGATTTGCCGTCTCGTGATCATCCATAAATGGGGTAATTAGCATAGAAAACTCATCAAACTTCACCGTTCGAAGATCCTTTCCACTAAAGTTAAGTTGTGCGATGAGCGCATGAACAAAACGAATTGCGGATGAGGGATTTTGGCCGCTTTTGAAATACCCGGGTTGAGTCGCTCATTAGCAAACCTCATCCATTCATCGTTATGCACATCACTAGCTGTAAAGTTCATCTTTTCAAAGCACTCAAATCCCAAGATATCACAAACATCCGCGATGGTCAAAGTGTAAGACATTTTCTTTACCGTAAATGCCAAAATACCTTCTTTAGCTACGGTTTTCTTTCCTCTTGGATATGATAGTGTCACGGTGGCAAGGAACTAACGAGCTATGTCCACATAAGTTGGGTGAGAGAGGGACACAAACTTAGTGAGGCCTAGTTCTTTAATTTACAATTCCACATCTCGTCGGATACTGAGTAAGTCAAGTGTCTCTAAATCGAGGGTTAGGGTTTTGGGGTAAGGCGAACTGTTTGAGGAGAGTTTTGTAGTCCACACTAGCATGAATCTCTAATCCAATGGTCTTCATTACAACGCTTGTACTCGAGGAATCACCGGTTTGTGATTTACCTTTCGATATCCGCGGTTTCTTTAGTGGAAGGACCGGTTTTGGGACAATGGTTTGTGTGACCTCCACAAATCGCATTGGTTTGCTTACATCCTCATCATCTTCGTCTCTAATTTGGTAATCAATCTCCTCATCATCATCTCTCAAAATACCCTTTCCATTTTACTTTGTCAATATTGAAGATTTTCTAGAACGCGAACGACGCGGAGCTTGAGGCTCTTGTTCTCCAATGATTATGGTATGTTCTCTTGGTCTAGGAATCTTAATAGATCTCCTTGTGGTGGCCGTACCCTCCATTGAAATTTCTACAAAAGAAAAATCTCGAAAAAGTACGTTACGGTCTTGAAAATCGAAAATCCCAAAAGAATTGCTTCCAATGAAAATTTAATTGAGGAAAAGGTCCATCTAGACAATAGAAACATGCAAGAATGATAACTAAATAATTGTTCTCAAATTTAATCATAATTTTTGGATTAATGCTTGATTATTCATGAAACTTTGAAAAAAATTGCAATTAAAGCTCTAAATTACCAAATTTCAAGCCAATCATATGTATATATGATAAACCCAACTCAATGAATGCATTATAACCATTAGAAACACCTAATATTTAATTAAGAAACCCAAAAATCAATTTTTGATAATTTGCATAAAGGTGATAATCATGTAATTAAACATTGAATAATGCAATTCCTAATGTCTAAACATGTTCCCTAATGAATTTTCTAACAACCTAAACAAATTAAGTGTTAAATTTTAGAATTAAGAAATATGCATAAACTTGAAGTTTAAACAAAAAGAGGGTTTAAGAGAAAACATACTTTGATTTAGGAGATAATGATGGCTGGAATTGAAATCCTAAAGAAATTCTAAACTAATATAAGTGAATTAAGCAAAAATCCCAAAATTGGATTTTTAGGGTTCTTAAGCTTCAACACTTGTAAGAGATAGAGGAGATGATGCTTTATTTTTATGAGACAAAAATTCTAAAAATCCTTCATAAATCCTAATTTTTATGTTATTTTGGTTTTAAAAACGGTTAAAAACGGTTTAGAACCGGTTTGAAATAAAAAAATAGAACCCAAAAAAATTAAAAACTTACCCGGACACCCATAATCATGTTCAGAACTTTTCTTCTCTATCCTCCTTGGATTACATTGTTGTTTTACCTTTCGCGCTTGTTAGGTTCCTCACGAATGACTTCTTCAACTTGATCACCAGGCTGCTCGATTTCGACGTCCTTGATGCTTATACCACCTCTGAGTTTGCATTCCGCTAATTTAGCAGCTAACCGCAAACCGAGCACTCGGCAGTTGGCTGTGGAATGTTTGCTTGAACGGTGCAGCTCGAAGTAGGCCGACTCATCCTAAGTTGTGTTTCTCGTCCAAGTGTTGCCGAAGCTTCTGCCCGGATTACTTCTTCCTCAGCCTCGCCCTCTTCCGCGACCATAGCCGGGCGAGTCGATTTGGTAGTTATGAGCACCTTTGAAACCTCCTTTGTGCTGAATGAAGTTCCCTTGCTGCTTCTTTCCAGCCGGGGCTGGCGTTGCTTGAGAGCTAGAGTTCCTGGATTTCCTGTACTTTAAAGCCAAGATCTTCACTTCTTCTTCGTTCTTGGCAAAACCGGTTGCCCGATGAAGAGCGTCTTAGATGGTAGCCAGCTCATTGACGGATATCTCCTTTCAAAAGTCGGAATCATACAATAGAGCCTTCTTTAACGCATTAAGTGCGGACTTGTCGTCTATCCCTTTCACTAGGGTAAGTACTATCTTGAAGTGTCCAATGAACTTTTGGAAAGTTTCGGTTACTCCTTGAGACATAGTATAGAGATCGGCTTCTAAGGATTTTGGTATTTGGTAGACGGTTTGTCGGGATTCGAGGACGAATCGAGAGTACTGCAGGAAAGTTGTAACATTCAAAAACCAAAATTTGGTATTTTGTAGGGGTGTCGATCGACACCAAGGATATGTGTTAATCGACATTAGTGTTTCAGGTTTGTTTTCGGTCCGATTTAATCGTGTGGTTTATTTTGGTTTAGGGGAGAAGCCCTAGAGTATTTTTTATAACTCGTGCAGCTCTCGTTGGCCGAGTTTTTAGACAGAGAAATTAAAGTATTTAAGTGAGCTAGAGAGATTCCTTGTGTCCTTGAGATTGGAGGTCAATAAGGATGAGTTTTGCGTGGTTTTAGAGGTGTAAGAATCGTTCATCCTCGTGTTTCTCGTGGTGTAGATCGGATCAGCGATTTCCAGCCTTGTAGAGGCCTAATTCATGCGTGTTCTTCGATCAAATCTGCATTTTCTTCTGCGGCTAAGGTGAGTGCGAGACTGTAGGCTCATTCAAGCCAATATCGAGTATAAATGATCGATTCGTGTGTTTTCCGTGATGGAATTGGGTGATGGATTATGTTTGCATGTTTTGTGGTTATTGTTGTGTTTTGTGGATTGAGTTTTGGGCATGTATTGGCAGAGTCGGCACGAGAGTGGGTTATGAGAGGAGAGACTCGTTCTGCTGCCTCTGCAGCCTGAGTGTTATCGACACCTAGTGGTAGTGTCGATCGACGCCACTGTTGTTAACCTGTCGATCGACACCTAGTGGTAGTTTCGATCGACACCAAGTAAATTTTTGCGTTGAACATTTTTATTGTATTGTGATGCGGTCTAAATAGATGCAAAAGAGTTTTAAAATTTATATACCCTAATCTGCAAGTGCGCAGTTGACAATTGTAGTACTTAGGGGTCGATCCACAGGAGACTATGTTGCTACAAATCTATATGATAGAGAATAAGCTAAGAGAAAATATATTTGGTTTTGGGGTTTATGATGAACGAAACAAAGCAATAAAAGTGAAGGGATAGATAAATCAAAACACACAAATAAAAGAAATCAAAATAACTTATGCAACATAAACTACACCGATTTTTAAAGAGATGAAACTAGTGTTCTAGAACTCAAATAACTAAGGTAGATTCTTTCCACTTTCGTGGCTCCAAAACCTATAAATTCTACCCTAATAGACTCAACTTTCGATGGTTATTACAAGGTGAAATCATGAAGTAAGATTGAGATTCGATTGCTCACTAAACTTTCCATTGTTAAGACGCCTAGCCTATCATATACTAGATTCGGCGATATAAAAGCTTTTGGAATCAATACCAACCTAAAATCGGTCACTAGGTAGCTAAGCTAGATCACGCTTTGAGTATAAATAAAGATAGAGAATCAATCTGGAAACAAGCTCAACAAAGATGTAAAATATGCAACAAAAAACTTTTAGAATAACTTTATATCAAACATACAACTACTCTACATGTTATGAAAAATGGAGCAACTAGAGTAGATGATAAAAACCAAATATACGAGAAAACTACCTCTTTTGATAGAAAAGCTAATTAAATAGCGTATAAATTAGATAGAAATTGATAGTAAAAGTGGTAAAATACGAGGTATATCATATTTTTTTGCTTGCTATTTGGTTGAATGTACTTAACATGTAGACGGGAGGACCGTCTCACAAAGTATTTATGATAATACTCACGCAACTCTTTGTTCAATGTGTTGCAGGTAAAAAGAATGTGTGATCGCGGAATCATGGCGTAGGAAGAGGATGATTGGGATGTATGAGTTTCCTTTTCTTAGAATATGGTGTTTAGGTTGCTAGAAATGCTTAAGTTGTGTTATTGGAATTTATGAAATTGAGATTGTTTTAGATTCGGTTGTTGAATTATTTTACTGTTAATGCGTTGAAATTGAGTTATTGGTTTTCCGCTGGTTATGGTTGGTTTGAATTAACCGTTGAGTATTTAGTATTTATGGGAATACTAATTCGGGTTAATTATTTAATTATTTAAAAAAAAAATTGGTCGTTTCAATAAGAATTTGTTTTGTACCAGAAAACAAACTATCAAATTAATTTTTAAATTTTGAGCGAAAGGAATTACGGATTAAAAATGCAGATGAATGCAAAGGATAAATTTCATTTGAAGAGAAATTAAATGGATTTGGATAATGTTAAGCCTCTAAAGCCCAAGGCCAGATTCATGTTAAAGCCCTAAAACCTAATTAACCCTAACCTAGCTACCATCCACGTGAATCAGACAAGGAGGCAGAGAGAGATCATGAGAGGAGAAGTGAATAGAAGAGAAGAAGGAAGAGAAAGAAAGAGAAGAAGAAGATAAACATAAAAGGAGACAGAACTGGCATGTTTTATGGAAGAAGAAAAACAAACAGGTGAAACAGATCGGAATAAAACGAGATTTTAAGGGTAAGTAGCCAATTCTATGATATAATTTTATTCAAAAGAAGTTTGTCATTCAGAGTTATGGTCTAAAAGTTATTAGTGTTTTACTGGAGCAGATCTGTGCAGAGTGAACTTGTGATCAGTCGACTTCCCATGCCTTTTCTGATCAATTCTGAAAGAACTAGGTTTTGATCTGGATATCATTGGAAAGCCCCAAGTCTTGGATCTCCAGGGATACTAATTTTGTTTTGATCTGAGGTACGTGTTGTAAGATATGGCCGGTTATGTACGACTGGTTCAGTCTGGCCAGACTGAACAATCTTTTAGGAAGTTTAATAATGGAATGTTAAACTTTATTTCCTAAACGCAGATTTCAGATGCCGTTGTCAATCATTATTTACACGGTGGAGTTTTAGATTCTCTGGATGCTTTAAAGCTAAGGTGAGGGTTGGGATTTGTAGATTCATATTATGCAATAATATGGTTTGATAAGCATGTATGCTTTGTCTAGGAATAGTGATTGAGTGTTGAATGAAATGTTAAAGATGAGATTTGTTGTGATAAATATGATATGTTATATAATTATATGAAATATTATGTATTCGGTGTATGAGTCGGACTGAGGGTGAGGACATGGCGATCCCACCAAAGCCCGTAAAACCGGCTGACGAGCCAAAGGTGGCGTATGACCTTCCGAGGTGACGGCCAGCCCAAGTGTGTCAGGTGTCTAAGATTATGAATATATTATCGAGTCATGTGATATGTGATATATGTGGTTATGAGTTTAAAGATTATGTGTGATTGATGTTGTGATAAATATATGTTGAATGGTGTATGATTATTTTTAGGTTTAGTATATATGTTTTATTAAATTATATTATTGTTTAATATGGATCATGTGGGCTGACTAGATCTCCCTCACTGAATAATTCTTCTGGGAGTTGCTCACCCCTTTTTCCCTTTTTCTCAGTGGGTGCAGGTGTTTCTTGTGTTGCAAGTTAGGGCGCGAGACCTAGTGCTCAAAGTGATCGGGAATGGGTCGTGTCAATTTGGTATCAGAGCCTAGGTTAGGCAAGCCGGTTCTGAGCCGGAAAGCTGTCCTAGGTGACCATGTGTTTTCAAAAATGTTTGTAAAAATATATCCAGAAACTTTTAAAATGATTTGAAAAATATTTTGGGAATGATCTTTATGTATCTTCGGTTTCGTGCTAGAGTATGTTGTTTGCTTGTTAGTCTTAGGATGATTGAATAGTGTTTAGGTTCATTGTACTTTCTTGTTTATTATTAGTAAATTGTGCCAGTTTGTTTCAGTTAAAAGAGTGTAGTTAAATATTTTGTTCAATGTTAGAGCAACACCTAGTATGCGTTCTGAATTGACAAGTGTTTAGATTTCGGAAGTGAGTCATCATGAAGGCAAAGAAGAGTGGTGTCACACGAGCAACAACATTGGAGTAATTAAAGAAGTAAAAGAAGGTGTAATCAAGTTGGGAAAAATGAAATGACAGAGAAATCTTGGGGAAATGAAGAGTATTTGTAATGAAGTAATCATTGGAATAGAACGTGGATGACGTATCGAGAGTTGGAAAGTGCTTGAGTTAGAAGTGAAAGTGAAAGTATTAGTAAAGAAAAAGTTGTGAATGTTCATAAAAGTGAATGATTATGATGATGGTAAGAAATATTTTAAGGCAAGAGACAATCTTGGGTTGAGATTTTGTTACAAAGTAAAACAAGGGTGTTGGTGCGTGAGGTTAGAGCAATGTGCGGATAGCATGGACGTTGATCGAGAATTGAAAATTGTTGAGTCCTAGTAAGGTGCTTAGAGTTCAAGCCATCATGTTGTATCATTGCAAAGAATCGGTCAAGTCAAGATAATCGGAAGAGTAATGTTGGGATAGCAGAGATTCTGGTAGGCATGATAAGGGAATGAGAGGATTTCACAATGAGTTACGGAGCTAGCTGTGGCTTTGTGGAAACCGAGCCAAAACAAGGATTCGAGGACGAATCCCATTTAAGTGGGGGAGAATTGTCACGTCCGTGTCCCGGTGATTTTTAAATTTTGAGCGGAAGGAATTACGGATTAAAAATGCAGATGAATGCAAAGGATAAATTTCATTTAAAGAGAAAATAAATGGATTTGGATAATGTTAAGCCTCTAAAGCCCAAGGCCAGATTCATGTTAAAGCCCTAAAACCTAACTAACCCTAACCTAGCTACCATCCACGTGAATCAGACAAGGAGGCAGAGAGAGATCATGAGAGGAGAAGAGAATAGAAGAGAAGAAGGAAGAGAAAGAAAGAGAAGAAGAAGATAAACATAAAAGGAGACATAACTGACATGTTTTATGGAAGAAGAGAAACGAACAGGTGAAACATATCGGAATAAAACGAGATTTTAAGGGTAAGTAACCAGCTCTATGATATAAGTTTATTCGAAAGAAGTTTTGTCATTCGTAGTTATGGTCTAAAAGTTATTAGTGTTTTACTGGAGCGGATCTGTACAGAGTGAACTTGTGATTAGTCGACTTTGCATGCGTTTTCTGGTCAGGTCTGAAGGAACTAGGTTTTGATCTGGATATCATTGGAAAGCCCCGAGGCTTTGTTCTCCAGGGATACTAAGTTTGTTTTGATCTGAGGTACGTGCTGTAAGATATGGCTGGTTTTGTAAGACTGGTTCAGTCTGTCCGGACTGAACAATCTTTTAGGAAGTTTAATAATGGAATGTTAAACTTTATTTTCTAAACGCAGATTTGAGATGCAATAGTGAATCATTATTTCCGCGGTGGAGTTTTAGAGTCTTCGGATGCTTTAAAGCTAAGGTGAGGGTTGGGATTTGTGGATTCATATTATGCAATAATATGGTTTGATAAACATGTATGCTTTGTCTAGGAATAGTGATTGAGTGTTGAATGAAATGTTAAAGATGAGATTTAGTTGTGATAAATATGATATGTTATATAATTATATGAAATATTATGTATTCAGTGTATGAGTCGGACTGAGGGTGAGGACAAGGCGATCCCACCAAAGCCCGTAAACCGGCTGACGAGCCAAAGGTGACGTACGACCGTTCGAGGTGACGGACAGCCCAAGTGTGTCAGGTGTCTAAGATTATGAATATGTTATCGAGTCATGTGATATGTGATTTATGTGGTTATGAGTTTAAAGATAATGTGTGATTGATGTTGTGATAAATATATGTTGAATGTTGTATGATTATTTTTAGGTTTAGTATATATGTTTTATTAAATTATATTATTGTTTAATATGGATCATGTGGGCAGACTAGATCTCCCTCACTGAGTAATTCTTCCCGGAATTGGTCACCCCTTTTTTTCCCTTTTTCTCAGCGGGTGCAGGTGTTTCTTGTGTTGCAAGTTAGAGCGCGAAACCTAGGGCTCAAAGTGATCGGGAATGGATCGTGTCAAATTTATTATTTTTTATCGAGACTGTTTATCTCATCTCCTAGAGAATGAAGTGCTCCCTTAGAATTAGGGACGAAGAAAAATGAATTAAATAAAGGGTAATTGTGTTGTATAACCAACAATAAACTTAGACCTTGATTGGTACACCCACTACCACCCACAAACGCAGCGTTTGCGGGCGATAGCGGTTATTAGCATTTGACAATAATCATAGAAAACGCTTTCTACCGCTCTATACCGCTCCAAATCGCTCAAACCAAAAGCTGCTTTCCTCGAGGGTTTACGGTTGCGGGTGGTTGCGAATGAATTTATTTTTTATTAAAAAATATAATAAAAACTACTTAAAAATCAGAAAATATATAATAAATTTTAAAAAATCAAGATTTGAATATTATAATTATGCAATATATAAATAATTTGACATTTTTAATTAGTAACCTATTATAATTTTATATTTATAAAATATGCACACCAAAATTATTTTAATAAATTACGATCACAAATATATATATATATATATATATATATATCTAACAAACTAAAATTTTAAAATGTAACATTAATCTACAAAAGAAAAAGTTTCTCTATTTCAAAATATTAAGAATAATAATAATAATAAACAATGTAAGTATCATTTACCTAATTTTTCAGTTTTTAAATTTATTGAATTAATAATTTTTCTATTTTATTATAACAATATGATTTTTGATATTTTTTATACTTATTTAATGTATTTATATTGTTAATTTATTATTTAACAGCTACTACACCCACTGTCAACTAGTCGTAAATATCCCGCAAACACACCAATTTTTAACCGATGCAATACTCGTTCAAATCGTTAAGAAACGCTTGAAACCACAACCGCCCGATTCCGCAAACTCCCGCGACCGCAACCGCAACCGCAACCGTTGATCTATATTTAACCGCTATAAAGTTATCGAATGGGACACTTTTGATTAGTTTCTTAAATTTTTTTTGCTTATTCACCAAATTAATTCTTAAACAAACGTTGAGTTCTTTCATCTTCTTTTATTGTTGGTGTGCTTTTATTCGGCCCGAATGATTTTTCAGCGGGTTTTTACCATTCACTTTGGGACTTATGATGTAGTCAAAGAGGTTCGGAGTTTCTTTGAAACAAGTATTCTTCATCACATACATAATGAAACTCATATTAGACTTATTCCAAAGTCGTTAATGCTAAAGAAGATAACGGATTATAGGTCGATTGCTTTGTGCTCAACACATTACAAAATCATTGCTAAAATAATCACAAAGAGACTACAACCTCTTCTTTCGGATTTGGTGTCACCGCACCAATCGGCTTTTGTTCCGAAAAGAGCGATCTCTAATAATTTGATTATCACCGACGAGATTCTTTACTACCTTCAAACCTCAAAAGCTACTAAACGATGTGTCATGGCGGTTAAAACGGATATGAGCAAGGTGAACAATAGGATTGAAAGGGGTTTTTTACAAGTTGTTCTTTCCCAGCTTGGGCTCAACGAAACATAGGTGAAATGGGTTATGGAATGCGTCAGAACCGTATCGTACTCTTTCCTAATCAACGGAACATCGAGAGGCAAAGTTATACCTTGTAGAGGATTAAGACAAGGAGATCCACTCTCTCCTTACCTATTTATCCTTTCTACAGAGGTTCTTTCCGGGTTATGTAAGAAAGGTCAAGAAGATGGTTCATTACCGGGCATATGAGTGCCTAATAATTGCCCTCCTATAAATCATCTCCTCTTTGCAGATGATTCAATGTTCTTCACCAAAACCGGACCAAAAAGATGTAAAGCCCTTCTTGCAATTCTCAAAAGATATGAAGATGCATTGGGTCAAGTTATAATCTTATCGAAATCGGCGGCTACTTTCTCGGCTAGAGCCCCTATCGCAATTAAAAGAAGAGTTCAAAGGACCTTGAGGATTAGGAATGATGGTGGTCTTGGAAAGTATCTTGGCCTTCCCGAACACTTTGGAAGAAAAAATAAGGATATTTTCATTGGTATCGTCGATAAAATTCATCAAAAAACCGTCTCATGGACAACAAGATTTCTCTCTAGTGCCGGAGAAATGGTTCTTCTAAAAGCAGTTTTATTCGCGATGCCGGCTTACTCTAAGTCTTGATTCAAGCTTTCCAAGTCCCTTACACAAAAATTCAATCCGCTTGACTCGGTTTTGGTGGGATGATAAACCGAGAAAGTGCAAGATGAGTTAGGTCTTTTGGGAATGGCTTTGTCTCCTTAAAGCTATGGAGTATCTCGGTTTTAGAGACATCAAAGCGTTTAATCTCTCTCTACTCGCAAAGCTTGCTTGGAGGTTGTATGAGAATTCTCATTCTCTAATAGGTCGTGTTCTACTAGGCAAATATTGTCAAGGCTTGACCTTCTTAGAAAGTGCTCTACCCTCCACATCATCACACGGTTGACAAGGGATAATTGCGGGACGGAAAATATTGAAAGACGGCCTTGGTTGGATAGTGGGTGATGGTCAAAAGATTAATGTTGGGTATAGTCCATGGCTCACCACATCAATACCTGTAACACCCGCAATTTTTTTATTTTTTTTGGATTAAATAAATAACCATAATAACTCAGGGTGAACAACACGCGGAAACATAAACGATAATAATTCCAGTAAATAACCAAATTCAGGAACATCAGGTCTAATAAATACCATAATCACTAGCAACCTAACATGCTACTAAAAATACGGCAACATCAAATAAAAGACATCCTATCATCCCCTGTCCTCGCCTCGATTCCACGATCACATTTTTCCTTTACCTGCAACTCAAAAGAAGCCGGGAGTTCCGTGAGTATTATCACAAATACTCAGTGGAGCGGTCATCCCGCAACAGATTAACATAGATTAACAATTTACAGATAAAACACATTTACCAGTTAAACGCACTTCAACAAAAGTTCCAACGTTCAATAAAAAGATTATAAAGTTCTCTTAATTTTCAACCTGGTGTCGATCGACACACCACGACTCGGAATCAACTCTCCTCTCATGTCTCGACTCGGAATCAACGTTTTTAGTACTTTTCGATCAAACGCACGGCCTAGAGACTCTGATTCACCACTGGAACCACAAGGAAACTCTTCCCGAATCACCACGACCACGACCGGATGAAGAAATCTCGAGAAATCGAACCAAACTCAACAAACAATTGATTCACACTCGAAATCTCCTCTTCACACTCTATTCTCTCTTGTTTTCTCCCTCTGCCGTCGGCTCACGATCCCCAAAAGAATAAAAGGAACCAAGCCCTAGGGTTTTCAATAACCGAACCACGTGAAAATCGCGGTTTTAGCAAACCGAAATCGAAATCCACGACTGGTGACGATCGACACTACCCAAGGTGTCGATCGACACCTCCAAATAATATTGAAACTTTGGAATACGTTCGTTACAATTCTCCCCCACTAACACTGGATTCGTCCTCGAATCCCGACAAAACCGTCTATCAAAGACTCCAAACCTGACCCGACCCGGTAAAAAAAAAATATCCGCGCTCATAAAAACTCGATCCCCGAGGCTCTAGTTCTGTCTCATGTTTATACGCCCGTTTCCCAACTTCTATTACTCGTAACTCATTCTACACCCCTCCCACTTGCAGGACGCATCCCTTGAGCGATCGGTGTCTCGTGTCCCTTCCACTCTCAGGACGCATCCTTTGAGCTCCAGGTACACAGGGGTACTAATCATCCCCTCGAGAGAACTAATCATCCCTCGATACTCGCAATGGAAACTAATCATCCCAAAGAGTATACAGGAGAACTAATCATCTCCTCTGAGGAACTAATCATCCTCGCTGAAGAACTAATCATCTCCAGATAAAGTGAATGAGTTATTCGGAACCGCAGCCCCTAGAGTAATAAATTCTGAAACGTCTATAAACATCTATCGACCAAAACTACCTCGCGTGGCCATCTCGATACTCCCTAAACCCAGAACATCGCCAAGTAACACATATAAGAAAAACTCATCTTATAACAACACAGAGATAAATAAGGAATAACTCCATCTTATTAATCTCAAAACGTATAATCGTTACAACATAAACGAAAATACAACGATACAAAAGCATCAACATGCTAACAATCGAAGCTAGAACCGCAAAGAGAAATAAAGCTCACGTCGCGACCTGCTTGTCGAACCACTTCCTGAACTTTAACTTCATCTTCGCCTCTGGCTCCCAAGTCTCCTCCTGGCAACCGCCACAATCCCACAAAAACCTCAACAAAGGAATCTTCTTCCGACTCCTCTCTCCAGAATCCTCACAGGAACCGCCGGAACCGTCAAATCTGGCTGAAGATCCGCAGGAATCTCAGGCACTAACTCCTCCGACTCATGCAGGCACTTCCGCAACATCAAAACATGAAAAACCTTATGAAATGCCTTCATGATCAGAGGTAACTCGAGCCGATACGCAACCGGAAACGGACCCATAAACCGCGGACTCAGCTTGTTCTCCATAATGGATCTGTTAGGACCCCTTAACATAGCCATCTTGAGATACACGCGATCTCCAACCGCAAACTCAAGCTCTCACCTCCGCTTATCAGCGTAGCTCTTCTGACGATCTTGAGCTTCTTTCATGTTCAATCTCATGACCCGGATCTTCTCCGTCGTTTCCTGAACATAAGTAGCTCCAAGCATACTGCGCTCCCCCACTTGGGTCCAACATAACGGCGTCCTACATGGCCTTCCATACACAGTCTCAAAAGGAGCCCATACCGATACTCGCCTGAAAACTGTTATTGTAAGCGAACTCGACCAAACTCAAATGATCCGCCCAATAACCTCCCCAATCCAGCACACACATCCTCAGCAAATCCTCCATAGTATGTATAGTCCTCTCCGACTGCCCATCAGTCCGCGGAAGATAAGCTGTACTCATATGCACCTTAGTGCCCATCTCTGCCTGAAACGCTCCCCAGAACTCCGATGCAAACCTGGGATCTCGATCAGAAACAATATTGGCTGGCACTCCATGCAGCCTCACTATCTCCTTCACAAACTTCTTAGCCAATTTAGCCGCTCCATCGGTCTTCTTAATGGCCAAAAAGTGCGCTGACTTAGTCAACCGATCCACAACTACCCAAATAGCATCATATGTCTGCGAAGTAGGCAAACCAACCATGAAATCCATCGTAATCATATCCCACTTCCACTCAGGAATAGGCAAACTCTGCAGAAGACCACTCGGAACTCCATGCTCAGCTTTAACCAATGAATAAGTATTGCACTTAGAAACATAAGCCGCCACGTCCCTCTTCATCCCGACCCAGTGATAATATTGTTTGAGATCTCGGTACATCTTAGTCGCACCCGGATGAATCGAAAACTTGCTCGAATGAGCCTCACTTAGAACCTCCTGCCTTAATGCCTCATCTCGAGGTACACACACTCGACCACGAATCAGAATCGTCCTATTCGGAGAGACCACATACTCGGAATCCACTGCTCCCAATGCACAAAACAAAGCTAATCACCTTGTTGAGCTACTCTGATCCTACTGAGAAGATCTGCCTGATCGACTGCCTCTAAGCCCAAAGGCTCCTCCAAAACGGCACAAATGCGCAACGTGATAATCTCGCCTACCAAATCCTCGATATCCTGCCTATGGGCTGAATCGAACTTCCTTCGACTCAAGGCATCTGCTACCTGATTAGCCTTGCCCGGATGATAGATGATCTCCAAATCGTAATCCGCCAGTAACTCAACCCAGCGTCTTTGTCTCATATTTAGCAATGGCTGAGTGAAGATATGCTGCAGGTTTTTATGATCCGTGAAAATCTGCACTCTGCTCCATACAGATAAGACCTCCAGATCTTCAGAGCGAACACCACGGCACCCAACTCTAGATCATGCGTAGGCCGATTATGCTCACTACCTTACAACTGCCTCGAAGCATAAACCAATAACTCGACCCTCCTGCATCAGAACACAACCCAGACCAACTCCTGAAGCGTCAGTATACACAGTATAAGGCTTCCCCCGGCTCGGGTAGTGCCAGTACGGGCGTACTAGTCTGCATCTCCTTGAGCCTTGCAAAGCTCTCCTCGCACTCGGGCGACAAAACAAACGGAACCTCCTTACAGGTCAACTTCATCATCGGCTGCGCCATAGTCGCAAAACACTTGACGAATCTCCTATAGTACCTTGCTAAACCCAAAAAACTCCTGATCTCGGTAGCACTACTCGGTCTCGGCCAATCACGAATAGCCTCAATCGTGGCAGGATCCACAGATACTCCCTCTGTAGACACAATATGACCCAGAAATCCCATCTGCCTCTGTCAAAAAATGCACTTGCTCAACTTTGCATAAAGCTTATGCTCCCAAAGCTTCTCCAAAACCAACCGCAAATGAGCCTCGTGCTCCTCGGAACTCCTCGAGTAAACCAAGATATCATCAATAAAAATAATCATGAACACGTCCAAATACTCCTTGAACATGTCGTTCATCAATCTCATGAATGCCGCAGGCGCATTCATCAAACCAAAATGCATAACTACGAACGCAAAATGCCCATATCTCGTCCTGAATGCCGTCTTGCGGACATCTGCCTCATCAATCGGAATCTGATGATACCCTGAAGCCAAGTCTATCTTGGAGAACCAGGTCGCACCCCTGAACTGATCCAACAACTCATCCATCCTCGGGAGAGGGTACCTGTTCTTCACCGTAACTCGGTTAAGTCTCCGGTAATCGATGCACAACCGGAAACTACCATCCTTCTTCTTCACAAACAAGACCGACGCTCCCCACGGCGAAACACTCGGCCGAATAAAACCCTTCTCCAGAAGGTCCTCTAACTGCTTTTTCAACTCCACTAACTCTGCTGGAGCCATCCTGTAAGGAGCCCTAGATATCGGAGCTGTCCCGGGCTCTAGCTCAATCGTGAAAGGATCAGACCGAGATGGTGGTAATCCCTTCAACGATCGAAAAACGTCCTTGAAGTCCTGAACAACTCGAATATCCTCAAAAGCAACCTCACTACTGTCCTCTGACATCACGATCGACGCCAAAAACGCCTCGCGACCTCGCTCTAACATCTGCTCTGCCTGAATAGCCAAAACTACAAGGCTACTGGAAGTTGGTCTCAAACCCTGAAACACCAGTCTCACTCCTGCTTGCTCGAAAACCACTCTGCTTCGGTAGCAATCTATGTGAACCCGGTAGAAGGAAAGCCAGTCCATACCGAGAATTACATCGTACAGCGCTACTGGACTGATCACCAAGTCCGCTGGCATCGAATGCCCTGCGATCTGAACATCTACTGCCCTAGCACGGCCCGAAGTAGCCAGGAAATCTCCTCCAGCCACCTTGACCATGCTTGCGCGCTCTCCAGCGCTGCTCCGAATGCCACTGCTCTTGGCACACTCAGGAGTAATATAGCAGTGCAATGCTCCCGAATCAAAAATCACGTGGGACTCAAAACCGCCCACTAACAAGGTCCCTACAAAATTTTATATGCGTTGAAAACAATGATGACTCGACCACAAGTAAAATAAAGAACACCACACAACAACAACAAAGTTCTACCACTAGGAATTTACGAAGTTGAGTCTAAAATTTTACCTGTGATCTGCCCGGCTTCACTATTCTGGCCGAACTCTGCTGGCGAAAACACTCTCGGTGCCGGCCCGATCTGGCCAATCGGCTGCTGCACTGCCGCAATCTAACCCCTCAGCTGCACCTCAACTGGCTGAATCGTAGCTACAGCCGCCGGCTGCAATTTGGGACACATCGTCCTGATATGCCCTGGCTCCCTGCAGTGGAAACACACTCTCAAATCTCGCTGCTGCAACAACTGCTGGTGGTCGCCCTTACGGGGGCAACTTGACAAACGATGCTCCAGACTGCCGCATCCATAACATGCTCTGCCTCTCTGACTGGACCTAGAACCACCATCCCATTTCTATTTTTGGCCCTGCGCAGGCTTGCCGCCTTTGCCGGAACCAGAACCGAAACTACTCTGCTGCTACTGCTGTCTCCTCGGCTGAACAGCAGGAACAACCGACACAGGTACGTCCGCTGGAACGGCTACAGCTAACTGACCTCTCAGATCCTCCTCTATGCCTGCAGCCATCTCAACCAGCTTTGCCCTCGAGGCGTATTCCGAAACCCTACAGCGAATCCTCAAATCTGCACTAAGTCCCCTCAGGAACCTCTGAACCTGCGTCCGCTAATCCTCCATGCCATGATCCGCATATACAAACAGCCTGCTGAACTCGGCATCATACTCTCGCATAGTACGATCACCCTGAACCAGCTCCACGAACCTCGTCCCGAGATGATCTAAAGCCTCCTAAGGAAAGTACTTGGCGTTGAACTCAGCCACGAACTCTCCCCAGGTCCACAAAGCACCTGGCCTCCTGGCCTCAATCGCTATCCACCATAAATGAGCGTCCCCAGCCAGATAATGGATTGCTATCTCAACCCGATAATCCTCCGGACATCGAACCAAACGGAAGTTGCGCTGCATGGGCATGCGCCACTCATCTGCCTCCTCAGGCCCAACACCGCCCGCGAAGAAAGCAGTACTCATCTGTCGCATCTGACCCATCATCTCTAGATAAGTTGGACGCACCTCAGCCATCACAGCCCTCGGCTGCACCTCGGAACCGGAGCCGCCGCCGGAAAACGCCCCAGTAACTCTGTCAGAATACCCTCCATGCGATCCATACGATTCTGAGCCGGAACAGCACCCACACCCAGGCCCGCTCCTCTACCAGCCATCCCGGCGCCTCTCCCGACACCCACAGCACTCACGCTAGCACTAACACTGGTCTCGCTCACAGAACCCGTATGATGCGTAGGAGTCACTGACGCATGCGTAGCACTCAAAGACGACTCAACCACAGGTCCGCGACCACGACCTCGGCCTCCACGGCCACAAACTCTACCACCCCGGGCACCAGCTCTGCCACGACCTCTAGCTCCAGGAACCATACTCGCTGCATTTCCCAAAAACACAGGCTAAACTACTAGAAGTCACACAGAAAATAAAACACAACATACCGTGGAATCACACTGGAAGCTCGGGAGGATGATCTAAGACTCTATACTAACACAATAAATCACATAGTCTCAGATCACTCAATCTACGTCCTAAAATCGTATAGGCTCTGATACCAAAATGTAACACCCGCAATTTGTTTTTTTTGGATTAAATAAATAACCATAATAACTCATGGTGAACAACACGCGGAAACATAAACGATAATAATTCCAGTAAATAACAAAATTCAGGAATATCAGGTCTAATAAATACCATAATCACTAGCAACCTAACAGGCTACTAAAAATACAGCAACATCAAATAAAAGACATCCTATCATCCCCCGTCCTCGCCTCGATTCCACGATCACATTTTTCCTTTACCTGCAACTCAAAAGAAGCCGGGAGTTGCGTGAGTATTATCACAAATACTCAGTGGAGCGGTCATCCCGCAACAGATTAACATAGATTAACAATTTACAGATAAAACACATTTACCAGTTAAACGCACTTCAACAAAAGTTCCAACGTTCAATAAAAAGATTATAAAGTTCTCTTAATTTTCAACCTGGTGTCGATCAACACACCACGACGGTGTCGATTGACACCTGATACTCACGTACAGGAAACTGCACCGAGCGTTGATCGACACTGCCTCTAGATGTCGCTCGACACTCACAGACAACGAGTATCATTTCTTATGTGGTGTCGATCGACACATCCTCTAGGTGTCGATCGACACCATGTTACAAAAACCAGTGTCGAGACTCTCCTCTCATGTCTCGACTCGGAATCAACGTTTTTAGTACTTTCCGATCAAACACACAGTAACAACACGAACCACGCATCAACAGATCATCAATCAATAACCATATTTCACATAAAACAACACACAAACGCAATCATCGCTATTCTACGGCAATCATCGCAATCACGCACTCACCTCGCTAATCGAAGAGGATGAACGGATTGGAAAGACAAACGCACGGCCTAGAGACTCTGATTCACCACTGGAACCACAAGGAAACTCTTCTCGAATCACCACGACCACGACCGGATGAAGAAATCTTGAGAAATCGAACCAAACTCAACGAACAATCGATTCACACTCGAAATCTCCTCTTCACACTCTTTTCTCTCTGGTTTTCTCCCTCTGCCGTCGGCTCACGATCCCCAAAAGAATAAAAGGAACCGAGCCCTAGGGTTTTCAATAACCGAACCGCGTGAAAATCGCGGTTTTAGCAAACCGAAACCGAAATCCACGACTGGTGTCGATCGACACTACCCAAGGTGTCGATCGACACCTCCAAATAATATTGAAACTTTGGAACACGGTCGTTACAGTACCACTAGCCCCTTTCGGTCCTACAAACCGCAACCAAGTGCATTTAAAGGTTAGTGATTTGATTGATCAATACTCTAATATCGGAATGTTGATATGATTCGAAAGCACATACCTTAGTATGAGGGACTTATTTAACAGCTCTTGCTAAGTTCATTTAGGCAATCCGACTATTTGGTTTGGTTACCGGATAAAATCGGCTCCTACTATTTGGTTTGGTCAAACTATCAGAAACATCGATGATAACAACGCAAGCATAGGAATTATCTACACATGTATATCAGAAACAATTAAACAGTGATGGATTCCAAGAACACTAAAGCTGATGCAGCCAAGACTTCTGGTACGATGTTAGTAAAACAATGGTTGCACCTGACTCTGGCGGTGATCAACACTTTCCAATCAACACATTTCAAGGAATGCTTTTGAGAGCAAACCTAAGAAGTTCTTTGATGATCTTCACGCCAAAGATAAAAAGTGATAAAATGTTTAATTGATGTACAAAATTGAAGTGGTAGTATTTATTTCTTAGTATCTTCTTGTTAGTGATCCTGCTCTAGTGAATTAACAATAATTATCACTACTAATAAATATGAGTCGTAGTTTATGAACTCTTTGCGCACTCTTTACGTGAGTTGTTTTTTCTTGTCAACATTGGGCCACAACTGACCTAATCTCTACATTCGCACGGAGTGGGACTCGATCCTGGGTGTAATCAGTGCCGTGCCTAGGTGAGAAGAAAAGAAGCATGTACTTAGGGCATCAAAATTTTTGAATTAAATTAAAAGCATCTTTTTTTTTTTAGTTTTATTAAGTTAGAGTTAATATTTTGAAGATAAACAAAATAGTTCCATGATAGGAACATGTGCTTCTTTAACAAATATTTTTTTTTATAAATGATTTAAGGTTATTTTTTTGTCATTTCTCATGTTAAATTAAAATTGCTATAACTTAAAGCTATAAATTGCCAAAACAGAGTGACTTAGATATTTTATTCAACACAAAAAATTGGTTTGAGATTTGATTTTGAAAGTTTGGTTAATAATTTTTTTTTTTTGGTATGAAGCCGAGGGAAATCACTCTAATTTTATATGAAAGAAAAGAAAAAGATATGTTTTAGTTGATATTTTGTCCGCTAATTTAGTTTTTAATTTATTTTTCCTATATAACCATGATGTTTACAATAGACCAATTATTTTTACGAATTAATTTTTTTTATTATTCGCTTAGGGTAACCGCCAACGTTGTCACGGCTCTGGGTGTAATAGTGCATGTACGCAATTGACTTACCTCCTGCCACTAAACTAAGGTCATTTCACCTTTTTTTTAGGTTTTTTTCATTATTATATCTTTCACATAAATTAAGAACGGGGCATTAAAAAGGCTGATGAAGAAAATAAGATATATAGTTTATACCTTGGCTTATTGTTTTTATGGCAAATTATATTTTAGTTACTTATGTATTTCTGTGATATAGTATTTAACTCAGTAAGTATAGTTAATATGAAGTATTAATAGCAAAATAACGATACAACCACGTGGAAGTAATGGAAGTAATGGAAGTAAGTACTTAACCACAAATTACATTTATAAAAAGCAAAAAACAAACAGTTTCCTAAAGCAAAGATCGAACATAATGATTGATCACTTGGTCATATCATCTGATAATAACACATTAAATGAAGAAACGCTAAACGCATATTCATCCAACGCCAAACGCAAATTCTCTAGCAACTTAAGAATTTTTAAAATGAAGTACTTTTTGTATAGCATCATGAGCAATCAGCCTTGGAAACTCAATTTGTTGTTTTCTCAGTAGACTGACTGCTCGTGATGTTATATCAATTTTCTCAATTTCCACATGGCGTAGTTTCATTGGTTCAATGGAAGCCGGCGGAGCCGAGTGCAGGAGCCCAATAGTCGGCGCCGTTGTCGCTGCCGACTTGGAGTGTGCATGAGATTGGAACAAGACATAAACCTCGACTTCTTAGATCTTTAATCTTTGGTTCTTCATTGGGATTGTCCGTAGTTGAAGACGAAGCTCCTCTTCTCTTCATGCACTGATCATTCACGAGCTAGAACCATAACATAACACGAAAAAAAAAAACCATTTTAATTATTACAAATGTTATTGTTTTAAAATTTAAATCGTTAATACATATTTTTGAAGTTGTATAGGTGTTGAGTATACTATTATAAATATGAAAATAACACAACATAATGTTACTTCAAATGTAAGTAGTATAGTTTATTAAGAATATAAATATTAGGCAAAAGTGACGACAAAAAAAAAAATATATTAGGCAAAATTTTCTGAAATATGTTTTTGAGTGAACGTTAGCAATTGCAATGAGACAGGAAGACACATACGATGATATCATGCCCGGAAAAACTAAATATTTCACCGATTATATATATATAAATAAATTCCACAGATTTTGTTTATTGAGAAGCATAATGAAACAACCCGCCAAAGAAATTTGAAATTCACTTTGATGAAGAGAAAAAACACATAAGGAGAAAGTTGAGATTTAAATAAATTTTAGTGACTTTGTTGGGTTTAACGAATTTGGTTATAATATTGTAAGAGGCGGGTTAAAAAGAAAGCTGCCGACTTCAT
Source organism: Draba incana (assembly GCA_963576765.1). Lineage (NCBI taxonomy): Eukaryota > Viridiplantae > Streptophyta > Magnoliopsida > Brassicales > Brassicaceae > Draba > Draba incana. The sequence continues at coordinate 18,984,025 of OY755212.1, read as the reverse complement.
CTTTTAATATTAATTCAACTTTATCTTTAAAGAAAACAGTAACAAAAGGCACAAAAAAAGGATGAATTTTGGAAACTAAAGCTGTTCACATTTATAGATTTTGATTCAATTGATCCAATAAAAAGTATAGTGTGTAAACTATATAATTAACCCTATATAAAGCATAAAAACATTAAATAAATGGACTTACCTGACCAGGGTCCTCAGGAAAGATGCAACTCCTGTCCCCTTGCAACTATTAAAACCATAATGAAAAGAGATCTAATTAGTACTTAGGAAGCTAATTACCATTAACAAATTAAGTAATATACGTAACAACGAATTACAGTAAGTATCTATCAAGTGATATATACATATATGTCTATAGAAATTTGGTGCTTACATGTTGTTGGTGCCTCATATTCCCCGAGGCAGTCGTACCAAAGTATGGATGACTCAGAGCCTGCAACAGTTTCGAAAAGCATAAATACTTATAAATTATCACATCAATCAAATATTACTTAACATGGAGAGAACAAAACTTTATAACTTTAGTCTTTTTTATTATTTAAAATGTCTCTTTTCATCATCGTTTAAAATCTATTGAAAATATTGTCGTCAATGAAAGAATATATAAATGTTCATACACTATAGCTAAAACATGTTAATCTAGTCATATCATATTGAGATAGATTTCCACTAATCAGGAAATTAATTATAGTCGGAGAGACCTCATTACCAAAAGAGTTAGAGATATCAAACAAATGGTTTTGCAATGTACGTAAGGGGAAATTAGAAGAAAGTATGTATAATTTATTTTTCAGTAATCGCTTGGTTTTCTGAGGCAAATATTTATATATTTATTTTGTCTTGTGAAAGGAAAATGAGAATATTGGGAGTTTAGAAAAGACGAGTCACACCTCAATTTGACTCTGAAGGAATCTAATGTATCCAATAGCTTCCGACAGGACAGAGGCTGTGTCAGTCTGCAAAAGATGGGTAAAAAAAGAAGAGAATAATTTTAGATTACTTAAAAATATCTCAAATATTGATGTTAACAACTCGATTTAATAAGGGATTATAGACAATATTAATAAACGTGATTGGTTAATTAAAATCGATCTTTACCTTGCCAAATGGAGATACTAGCTGATGAAGCGCTGCGATCCTGCCTCCTAGTTTCTCCTTTCTGACCTTTAATTATCACCAAAAATTAATTAACTAATAGTAGTAGCATAAAGTAAAAGCTTTTTGCATATGCATGTGTGGTTATATATTTTTTACTAATTACCATGCACAGAGAAAACGTGCTTACTTAACAAGTCAAAGTGATGAATAATATTGTATTTTCACTTGTATTTGTAGTTAATAACTATATTGTCCAATCCGAAATATCTCCACTTAGTCTTTAAACCTACTTATCTCTCAAAATTAACATATTCCAAAAATTGATATAATATGTGTAAGGAATATTGTTGAGAAGTATATAAGTTTGATGTTATGAAAGAAAGAGAGAAAAAGGAATAATGAAGAAGGAAGAAGAAGACAAAACAAGAAAGAACAAAAGAGTTACAAAACACAAAAACCACACAGCTTATTCTGTGCCCATTCTGTTTTGTTTGCTTCTTCTGTTCTCCTTTGTGTTTGTGTTTTTGTTTTGTTATTATGATGTCAGTGAGAGATTTTCTATAGTATAGAAAACTAAGTTAACTAAAGTTTCGTCAATATAATCAATCAGCTACGTACCTTGAGGGTCGACTGTGACGAAAGAGAAGGTTGAAGCCTTGGCTTCTTATTAGTAGACCCACCAATCTCTAAGCTGTTATACTTCATTACATATATAGATAAAAGAAACAAAACAAAGATCAATTAGTCATGAATCAACAAAATTCAAAGCAAAGCTTATTTCTAGTTGAGTTTTGAATTTAGATCCAAACCTTAAAATAAGGCATGGTTTATCTTGTTCTTTTTAAAGTATTTCACTTTTTCGATTTATAAGTAAACTGGATCTTATTTCTGACTTTTCTCTCTCTCCATTATATATATAATTAACATTATGTTTTAAAACAAAATTTCTGTGTTCTGTCGAAATATTAGAGGTGAGGGAAAACTAATTACCTCAGAGGCTCGATCCGGAGGAGTGTGTCTCCCTTCGGACAAATTTAGACCATTTTGATTGCTCGAGAAATCCAACATATTGTTATTATTGTTGTTGTTGTTATCGTCGTTGCTATTGAGGCTTGTAGTGGTTGTGGTTGTAACACAAGATTTGTTAGGAGGTGAGTTTGGAGAAGATATGAGATAGCGATTGTTGTTGTTAATGTTACTCTCTTGTTTGATGTCAACAACCACCATGGAAGCTTGTTGGTGGCTTAACACTTGTTCTTCCCAATTCTCCAATCTCAACTTCCCTTGAAAATTATGTTGATGGTTCATCATCTCCAATCTCTCTTCCTCTCCCATCATCAATCCACCCCTAAGCTCACAAAGAAAAAATCAATATTAGATTAGCTTATTTGATCATGAAAATATCCAATAAAAACACACACCTACAGACACACACACACATATTTATAAACGTATGTATGTCAATAAGAAGAATTCAAGATTAGGTTGCAATACGTGACAAAACAAAGCTATGAAGGTAACTAAGAGAATTCTAAGATCATTTGCTTAGATAATATTTTCATTTGAGAATATTTAAATATATATATGTAGAGCCAAAGAGAGAGAGAGAGAGAGAGAGGGATAGTTACAAAAGAAGTTGGCTAAGGCTCCAAGATTCAGGAGGGAGATCATTGCTTTCAAGCCAAGAAGAGAGATTAGGGTTATTATGCAAAGACGGTGAAGAAGAAGACGAAGAAGAAGTCGCCGGAGATGGCAAATAGTGCGGCAAGAGATTCGGCATCATCCTTGGTCGGAGATAATTATTGTTATGAGTCATTTGTGGTGGCAACGGCGCTTGCTGATGAGCCATCAACGGTGGTGGTGGCCTCATGCCGTCGCTTACGTTCCACCAAATAGGGTTTCCGGCCGCCATCAGCTGTTGAACCGGAGAACTCTCCAACACATGACCTCTATTCATCACCTTATCTCTCTACTCTTCTCCCTCTCTCTATGTGTTATCTAATCAAAGGCCTTGGAGAAAGTTTGAGAAGTGTTTGACTCTTTAGCTTAAGTAGTTTTAGCTTTCTTGGAGAAGAGAAAGAGAGAGAGAGAGAGAAAGAAAAAAGACTCCAAACTTATATTTTGATCTCATTTGTAAACATGTGATGTTAATTTTTTCGGAGGTTTTTTTAGATTTTTTTAATTTTGTCTTTTCCTCTCTTTTTTTTTTTGTTCCTTTAATCTTTTCTTTAGATTTATTGTATTTTATTATATTTTACTTTTTTCCCATGCTTTTTTTCCATGCTTTAGCTTTATCTTAAAGTGGGGCAGAGAAAGGTGGTAGCTACTTTTATTATTTAAATCAATACATGAGTTGAGAAAACAAGTAAATATTACTTTTAAATTAAGGAAAAAGATTATTCGAATATTTTATATACGGTATATAAAATTTTCGAATATATATTAAATAATGTTTTGGATTATGACAAGGGTTTGCATCTATGATCTACGCATCCGCCTTTTATATCGTGTATAATTTTTTTAAAAACGTTTTGACTTATTTATTATTTATTATGAACTATGAAAATTGTTATTAAGACGATTCTACCATAGACATTCACTCCAAATATTAATTTAATTATCTTTATTTTTATTTTTATCAATCTAGCTTTAACTATTTTTGAAACTTACTCAATTTTTTTTTTAGTTAGTAAGATTGATATAACGGTTTAAATTAATTAATTAGTTCTAATTCGCAATGATTATTTCTTGGCCAATACTAGGGATCCAATTTGTAGGTACTAGCCGAGGTAACAGTGTTTCTTCTCTTATTTACTCCTAATATATATACTATATTACTAACATTAGATGTTTTATTATATTCCATGTATAGTTTTCAATATCACTTGCTATGATATTTGGGAGAATAGCACAAATAGTTTTACTATTTTCAGATAGAACTGAATTTTCAAAACACTGAGGAAATAAAATTTATCAGTGATTCAAATAACAAAAATAATATTGAGATAACTTTTTTACCGTGTTAATACATGGCATAGTCCGGAATGTAAAGTTAGTTAACTCTATCTCCACTTATATTAATCAATGACTAAGTTATATATAATCACATCTCAAATAAAATGGTTTCGTCGATTGATGAGTGTTGAAATCGTGCAAAGAGTCGTTTAGTCGTATAACAGAATATTAAACTTCGATAATAATTCATATCCAGTTAAAAGGATAAAAATAAAAAAAAAATTATGATATAACACTTTACCGTTATGCCATCGTTTAAATATCTTTGCAAGAATACCATCTTTTAATTTTTTTGATTTGGGTTAACTATTTTATATTTATGATATAGTTTTTAGGGTAGAGTTTAGGGTTTGAGTTTTGATTTTTTATAGAAGAGAGAAAGAATTTTTTTTTAATAATTTTATATTTTTCTATAAATGGTGGCATGTTCGCAATAAATTTTTAAAGGTGGCATATTTGAAATTTTCCCAAATAATAATTAAAGACTAAAAAGATTCTTTTGATTTTTTTCAACGAAAGATTATATTTTGGCTGACGTAAAAAGTACTGAATTGTGTTGCGTAGGGTTTACTGTATTCGTAACAATGGGAATACATTTAACGAACTCTGTATTTAACTATTCAAATACGTAAAAACAAGTCACAAAGCCGGTGTGTGCATAGTGCCCATCGGATGATCAAATTGCTCTTAAAACATTTTTCCTCTCTCATTTTTCGTTGAAAAGTAAGGTAAGAGCATATATTATTTCACCGTGGAATAAACTCCCTCCGGGATGTGTAATATTAGTATTATTATGTTTTGTTATTGAAAATATTCTCAATTGGGTTATCGGAAAGAAAAAATCGATTTTCATGTGGAAGAACTCGGTATGAAAATAACAAAAATAAGCTTTTAAAAATCAATGAGAAATGAAGAAAGGTATTTAATTTTTTTTACAACAAATATATAATCATGAATATTATTTCTAAAAGTTCAATACCAAATAATCAAAATTTAAATTTTGTTTTACTATTTGTTAATGTTCACTTTCTTATAAATGACCTCATGTATACATTGCCTAGTCGGATTGAAGTACTTTTTGGGTATTGCTTTTACCAATTAATTTAAAAAATAACTATTTACCTAGCTAATAAAATGAAACAAATAAAATTTTCTAAATATATAGCATATATATTTGTTTCATTTATAAATAAGTAATTTAAAATTGAATCACTCAGGTTTGTGATATAATTTAAGTGATACAATTCACCTTTTTTTTTGTAGTGGGAGTATATTTTTAGACAATTTTCTTTATAGATAGTTGTGATAGTATTTAATACTCCCCCTATTTTATTTTATGTAATGTTTAATTTTTTTGCACATAGTTTATTTAATTTTTCATTTGTTTAAAATTAAATTATTATTTAATTTTCAATTATTAAAAAAACTAACCAATAATATAATAATATACATTATCCAAACTGTCAAAAATAGCAAAAAAGTAATGTTTTTTTCCGTAAAATTGTGATGTTATTATTTGAAGTGAAAGAAACCCTAAAATTTCACTTAAAAGGATTATTTGATTTGTGTATTAATGGTATGTATACATAAACAACTGTTCGTTCTTCCTTTAACCCTGTTAGAGTGGGGCAAAAAAAAAGTTCGCATATTTAAATATGGCTATACATATATATATACCCTCTCAATTTATGTACCACTAGTTCGGATGTAATAAAAAAAGTTTTGTCTTTCACACACAAGATGACGAGAGCATTGTGTCATCTGACGCATGCAAATAGAACTTGTAAATTAGCGTGAGTGACTTATAAAAACATATACAATTAATCAATTAGCTTATTTTTCATTGCTAAAAGGAAGAAGACCAATTTCTCGAAGGAGTCAAATGTCCTAGGGTTTGGAGATCCCTAATATTCTGTTTCCCAGTGATTTCAATTTCCAAGAAATTATTCAATCTACTTGTAAAACATAAAATACGAGTCAGAAATAATATTATCCTTTTTTCCGACTTTATTAATCATTTAAATTAAAGGGGATCATATTTTAGCAATACGTCTTACATCTTTCACACATTTATATGTGTAATTTATACCTTGGCAACTTCATACGTATATATATACGTATAACTCTTAGCGTTCAATTATTTGCTAATTTCTTACATGAAAAGTCTAGCAGAGAAGATCTACATTTCCATTTTTTACCTAAATCTGAGTATATATATAAATGATTTACCACGGCTAAGGGACCCATTATATCTTTTACTTGTACAAATTGAGTATCTAATTATCTATTAACTTATGAAAATTATTCGAATTTTAAGATGTTAAATAGAGGTGAGAATTTTTATGATACGTCACTCTTGGCATGCCACTTTATAGTTATGCAATCGTTTGAAAATCTTTACAAAAATGTCATCTTTTTTGAACTAAACTTTTATCTTTTTTGGGTTTGAGTTAACTATTTTATATTTAGGGTATAGTATTTTGGGGGACAATTCTTGGGTTCACTTCTAGGGGCGAACATAACTCATTCAGCCCTTCTTAATTATCCAATTAAAATTTGATATGTGTCCTTAATAAAATAAATTAGTTTAATCATTGAAAAAGAAAATCTTAATCAAGGATGAGGACCACATAATATTATGTAACCGTGAGTTACCAAACTTTTTGTAAAAAATTAAAAGTCAATAAAAAGAAAAGAAAAAACTTAATAAGTTAATAAAAAATCTGAATTTTATAGTCATTAACCTTAATTTTTCATAGATTTTTTTTATGAAACCCAAAATAAATTCTTAATCCTAAACCTCAAAGCTATACCATAATTTGGGAATAGTTAACCCAAAATAAATTCTAAACCCCAAATTTATACCCTAATTTGAGAATAGTTAACCCAAACCTAAAAATTTAAACTACAAATCCATTAAAAATTAATTTTTAGGGTTTGAAATTTTTAGTTGAAAATTGATTTTCAATGGATTTGTAGTTTAAATTTTTAGGTTTGGGTTAACTATTCTCAAATTAGGGTGTAGTTTTGGGGTTTAGGATTTGAGTTTGGGGTTTAAGATTTATTTTGGGTAGCAGTAAGGATATGGAGAATGAACCGGAGCTTGAACTTGAGCTTGAACTAGAAGGAGATAAGCTTGTTACTGAGGAAACACTTGATCAAGGCGAAAGATGACGCATCCAAACCACTATGGTTTTTATATGAGCTCAAGAACCTCAACAAATGGACAAGTGATGCATTTGCACTCTTTTTTCCTTACCTTGGTTTTGTCCCAATGAGTTTTCTAAGTAAAGTTTTTAATGAGGCTTATGTATCACTTCAAACCATCCAATTATTGATCTGATCCAATGCCAACTCTATAACTCTGCAATTCTGCAACTTTACAACTCTGCAATTCTGCAACTCGGCTAGAAGATCAATACTTATGTTTTCAAAAATTTTGTTTTATTGTTAGTCAATGAGCGTGTTCCAAGACTAAAACCTTTCATTTATTTTCTCTTTAAACTCTTGTGTTTTGAAACTTCATTTCTTATCAAACTTTTTAATCAAAACCCTCTCTGAATTTTTTTTTGATTTGAGAAGTGTGTAATATCTTCTCAACTTGTTCTTTTCTTGTCCGTTCATCTTCTTACCGCTGTAACCATTATAATCTTATCATTTGTTCATCATCAATCCGCTCATTTTCAAGTCCAAAACCTACGAAGTGTGTTCCTTGGACATATATCCTTACAAGGAGTCTATTATAAGAGGAAATAATAAAAGACGTGGCCGAGGTTACAAACTTAACTGTCTAAAAATGCCAAAGACTAAGGGGGTTTATTGGTTTTGGTATTTTAGTGGATTTTGAAATCCACTCCAAATTCAATGTTATTCAATTTATCATTTTAAAATCCTCATCAAAATCCAATGTTATTCAATTCATCATTTTTTAAATCCTCATTAGAATCTCATGTTATTCAATCAATCATTTTAAACCCCCCATTAGAATCTTATATTATTCAATTTATGATTTCAAAATACAAAATAGAATCAAGTCTTATACAATATCAAAATTTTGTACAAGGATTTTGATTTGAATGGATTTGGGAGTGATTTTGTGTTAAAAATATGAAGAGTGAAATCCTTAACAAAGACTGGTTATTTTGAAATGATTAGACACATCTTCCACATATTTTTTCAAATATTACGTCCATATTTATTTCTTCACATTATCATAGTACACAAATATTATGTTCATATTTGTTTTTGTAAATCTCACCATATCTTCAAAAAAGATTCTTCTATATTAACGATGGTTTATTTTTATAATATTTTTTGTTGCTGGATTTAAAAATGCACTTTGTTTGATTTTGAAATCTTCTTTGTTGATTCTTGAATCCACATTATTTGATGTTGAAATCTTTCTTATTGATTTTTAAATCCATATGATTTGATTTTGAAATCAATAGATTTGCTAATCAACATAGATTTCAAAATCCATCAAAATACCAAAACCAATAACCCCCTAACTCTTTTCTTCACTTATCTCTCTTAACTATACTATCTTTTATATTAATTATTTTTTTCTCAATAACTTTGAACTATATGATCTAAACAATCATGAAACAACCAGGCTTTTTTTTTTTAAACCTACTAATTTCTACTGCGGAAAAACAATAAACCAATAATCCATATAACTTCATGTAAATAAATAACCAAATATCCAAAATAATTCAAACATTAAATTGAGGAATGAACTGCACTAGCAACCTAAGAAACGGTTCGCTAGACTAAACAACAAAACACAATCCCTATCATCCTCTTCTTCCGCCTCGATCCCGCAATCACATTTTTCCTTTACCTGCAACTCAAAAAGAAACTGGGAGTTGCGTGAGTATTATCATAAATAATCAGTGGAGCGATCATCCCGCTAACAGGTTAAACATAGAATAGCAAGTAACAAATTATTACTTAATTAAACAATTTTAGCCACATTATGCTCTTACACAATAATCCACAAAATTCCACAATTTAAAACCAGGTGTCGATCGACACACCACCATGGTGTCGCTCGACACTCGCTAACCACGAGTATCAATTTTTAAGTGGTGTCGATCGAAACAACCTCTAGGCGTCGATCGACAGCTCGTTACAGAAAACAGTGCCGAATCTATCCTCACACGACTCGACTTGGATTCAACATGAATCACGACAGCGATCAAACACACAGGAAACATCATCAATAAACATTATACCATCCAGAAAAATCACTCAAACCACAAGAATCACACAAATAACCAAGGAAATTCGCTAATCTAATGAAACCCGCGATCACGCACTCACCTTAGCGATTTAAAATCGAACCGGTGAAGAACACAAAGAAAGCAGCCTCTACAAGGCTGAAACGACTCTAATTTGCACTGGGAATCACACGGAATCACACCACAAACGATCACGAGAACGAACGGACGAAGAACTCTCGAGAACACGAACGATTCGCGAAACAATCCACAAAAACTCTCAAAACTCTCTGTTTCTCTCTGATTCTCCTCTTTTACGCGACCACCAAAACCATAGAACATATATATACGAACCCTAGGTTAAACCCTTAAACCGCAGCAAACCGCAATTAATATTTTAACCCAATCAACCAAAAACGCATGGTGTCGATCGACACTGCACCCAGGTGTCGATCGACACCCTTATCGAAATTCCATATTTTGGTTTGGAATGTTATAATTCTCCCCCACTAAATTGGATTCGTCCTCGAATCCTCATAAAGCCGTCTATCTAAGACCCAAACCTGACCCAAAACCGGTTAATACCACCCGAGATCCTAACACCCGATCTCCAGGCCCTCGTCTAATCTCATGTTTATACGCCCGTTTTCAGACATTTATCACTCTTAACTCATTCGACACCCCCCACTCGCAGGACGCATCCCTTGAGCTATCAATGTCACGTGCCCAACCACTCTCAAGACGCATCCCTTGGGCTCCGGGTACACATGGGAACTAATCATTCCCTCGAGAGAACTAATCATCCCTCGATACTCATAATGGAAACTAATCATCCCAAAGAGTATACAGGAGAACTAATCATCTCCTCTAAGGAACTAATCATCCTCACTGAAGAACTAATCATCTCCAGACAAAATGAGTGAGTTATTTGGAGCCGCAACCCCTAGAGTAATAAATTCTAAAACGTCTATAAATATCTATCGATTAGAAAGACCTCCCGTGGTCAAACTCGATACTCCCTAACCCGGAATATCTAAAAAACAGGACCAACACCGGCCCACACATAGACCATATAAGAACTACTAATCCTATACACAGATAAATAAGAAACTCCACCTTATAAATCTCCAAAACTATAATCGTTCCAACGAAAACGAAAATACAACATAAGCAAAACATATTAAAAACGAAAAATGGAACCACAAAGAGAAATAAAGCTCAAATGGCGACCTGCTTGTCGAACCACTTCCCGAACTTCAATTTCATCTTTGCCTCAGGCTCCCAAGTTTCCTCTTTACAACCAGCGCAATCCCACAAAACTCGCAATAGTGGAATCTTCTTGCGACGTAACTCCTTGACTCTCCTCTCGAGAATCCTCACAGGAACTGTCAGAACTGTCAAATCTGGCTGAAGATCCTTGGGAATCTTAGCCACTAACTCCTCCGATTCATGTAGGCTTTTCCTCAACATCGAAACATGGAACACCTTATGAAATGCCTTCATAATCAGAGGTAACTACAGAAGATACGCAACTGGCCCAACCCGCTCCACAACCGGAAACGGACCCATAAACCGCGGACTCAACTTGTTCTCTGCTATGGATCTGTCAGGACCCCTCAACATAGCCATCTTGAGATACACACGATCTCCCACTGCAAACTCAAGCTCTCGCCTCCGCTTATCCCCATAACTCTTTTGCCTATCCTGAGCTTCCTTCATGTTTAGTCTCACAACTCGAACCTTCTCTGTCCTTTCCTGAACACAAGTAGCCCCATGAATACTATGCTCCCCTACTTGGGTCCAGCATAAGGGTATCCAGCATGGCCTCCCATACAAAGCCTCAAAAGGAGCCATCCCATTACTCGTTTGGAAGCTGTTATTATAAACAAACTCTACCAAGCTCAAATGATCAACCCAGTGACCACCCAAATCCAGTACACACATCCACAGTAAATCCTCTAATATCTAAATCGTCCTCTCGGATTGCCCATCAGTCTGCGGATGGTACGCTGTACTCATGTGCACCTTAGTGCCCATCTCTGCCTGAAATTCTCCCAAAAACTCTAAAGCAAATCTCGGATCCCGGTCTGACATAATACTGGCTGACACTGCATGTAGCCTCACAATCTCCTTCACAATTTTCTTAGCCAAAACAGCCACGGCGTCTGTCTTCTTGATGGCCAAAAATTGTGCAGATTTAGTCAATCGATCCACAATCACCCAGATAGCGTCGAAGGTTCGCGAATTAGGTAATCCTACCACGAAATCTATCGTGATCATATCCCATTTCAACTCCGGAATGGGTAAACTGTGCAATAAACCACTCGAAACCTTATGCTCAGCCTTAACCAGCGACGTGTTGCACTTTGAAACCCAATCTACCATATCTCTCTCCATCCCGACCTAGTGATAATACCACTTGAGATCACGATACATCTTAGTCGCTCCAGGATAAATCGAGTACTTGCTCGCATGAGCCTCTCGCATAATCTCCTGCCTCAACTCCTCTACCTTGGGTACACAAACCCTACCGTGAACAAGAATCATCCTATTCGAAGAGACCTGATACTCAGAACCCTCTGCGATCGAAGCAGCAACCAAATTCTTATCACCCGCCGAAGCCACTCGAATCCTACTCAAAAGATCTGCCTGATCAGCCGCCTCTAAGCCCATCGGCTCCTGCGAAATAACACATAACCGCAAAGTACTAATCTTGCTCACCAGCGACTCAATATTCTGGTCCTGAGCCGAATCTACACGTCAACAACTCAAACCATCAGCTACCTGGTTCACCTTACTAGGATGGTAAACGATATCCAACTCGTAATCTGCCAACAACTCGACCCAGCGTCTCTGTCTCACATTCAACAACGGCTGAGTGAAAATGTGCTGCAGATTCTTATGGTCTGTGAAAATTTTAACATTCCCACCATACAGATAGGATCTCTAATTCTTCAACGCAAACACAACTGCACCCAACTCTAGATCATGCGTAGGGTAATTACGCTCAGCACCCCTCAGCTGCCTCGAAGCATACGCAATCACTCTATCCTCCTGCATCAATACACAACCCAGACCAATACCCGAAGCATCGGTATATACTACGTAAGGCTTACTCGGCTCGGGCAATGCCAACACCGATGTACTCATTAACATCTCCTTCAGCTTCACAAAGTTATCCTCACACTCATGAGACCAAACAAACAGAACATCCTTCCCGGTCAATTTCGTCATCGACTAAGCCATAGTCGCAAAGCCCTTGAAGAATCTCTGATAATAACCTGCTAAACCTAGAAAGCTCCTGATCTCGGTTACATTAGACGATCTCAGCCAATCCCTGATAGCCTCGATCTTAGCCGGATCCACAAAAACTCCATATGCAGAAGCAATATGACCCAGAAAACCCATCTCTCTCTGCCAAAAACTGCACTTTCTCAACTTATCGAAAAGCTTCTGCTCTCGAAGCTTCTCCAGAACTAACCGCAAATGTACCTCGTGCTCCTCCGGACTCTTCGAGTAGACCAGAATATCATCGATAAAGATAATCACGAAGACATCCAAGTAATCCTAAAATACGCCGTTCATCAACCGCATGAACGCTGCTGGCGCATTAGTCAAAACAAAAGGCATAACCGTAAACTCAAAATGCCCATATCTGGTCTTAAAAGTTGTCTTCCGAACATCAACCTCCTCGATCGGAATCTGATGGTAACCTGATGCCAAGTCAATCTTGGAGAACCAAGTAGCACCCCTCAACTGATCTAGCAACTCATCAATCCTCGGAAGAGGGTACTTGTTCTTCACAGTGACCCGGTTTAGTCCCTGGTAATCGATGCATACCCGGAAACTACCATCCTTCTTTTTCACAAATAACACCGGCGCTCCCCACAGTGAAGTACTCGGATGAATAAAACCCTTATTCGCCAAATCTTCTAACTGCTTCTTCAGTTCCGCCAACTCAGCTGGAGCCATCCTGTAAGTTGCCTTGGAGATAGGCTCTGTCCCGGGCTTTAACTCAATCGTAAATGGATCGGACCGAGACGGCGGTAATCCCAGCAACGACTGAAAGACTTCCTCAAAATTCTGAATAACCTGAATCTCACTCACTGCAACCTTACCAACAGACTCTGGCATAGAAATCGTCGCCAAATAAGCTTCGCATCCACGCTCGATCATCTGTAGTGCCTAAACCGCATAAATCACAATACTCCCGGAAGTCAGTCTCACACCTTGAAATACTAACCTCTCTGTATCTCGCTCGAAGACCACTCTGCCTCGGAAACAATCCAGTTGAACTCTGTAAAACGACAACCAATCCATCCCAAGGTAACGTCGTACAACTCCACCAGATTAATCACCTAATCTGCTAGCATCGACTGCTACCGATGCCACTGCTCTCGACCTGATATGCCCTGTCTCCTTGCAATGGAAACAAACTCTGGAATCTGGCTGCTGCGACTGCTGCTGATGGTCACCCTTCCCAGGGCAACTCAATAGACGATGCTTGAAGCTACCGCATCCATAACACGCTCCGCCCCTCGAACTCTGACTGGGCCTGGAAGCGCCATCCCACTTCCGTTTTTGACCCTGTACAGGCTTGCCGCCTTTGCCGGAACCAGAACCAGAACTACCCTGCTGCCTCCTCGGCTAAGCAGCAGGAACAACTGCCGTAGAAACCACTGCAGCTGACTGACCTCGCAGGTCCTCCTCAATACCAGCAGCCACCTCTACCAGCTTTGCCCTCGAGGCGTACTCTATCACTCTGCATCTGGTCCGCAAATCTGGCCGTAATCCCCTTAGGAACCTCTGGACCTGCGCCCGTTGATCCTCCATGCCTCTATCCGCATAGAAAAGTAGCCTACTGAACTCGGCGTCATACTCTCAAACAGTACGATCACCCTGCACTAGCTCCATGAACCTCGTCCCGAGACGATCTAGAGCCTCCTGAGGAAAGTATTGAGCATTAAAATCGGTCACAAACTCTCCCCAGGCCCATGCTACACCAGGCCTCCTGGATTCCAAAGCTCTCCACCAAGCGTGAGCATCACCACTCAGATAATGAACTGCCAACTCAACCCTGAACTCCTCAGGACAACGCACCGAGCGGAAATTGAGCTTCACTCGCAAACGCCACTCATCTGCATCCTCAGGGCTAACACCAACCGAAAAGAAAGCAATACTCATCTGACGCATCTGACTGACCATCTCCAGGTAAGCCGGACGCACCTCTGCAACCGCAGCCCTCGGCTGCACCTCTACCACTGGAGGCACCACTGGAGCCTTAATCGGAACTGCCACCGGAAACCGCTCCAACAACTGCGCCATAAAGCCCTCCATACGCTCCCAGCGATCCTGAGCTGGAGCGGCACCCACACCTGGGCCCGTTCCTCTGCCAGCCATACCGGTGCCCCTCCTGATACCCACAACACTCTCACTAGCGTTACCACTGGCCTCGCCCTCGGATCCCACCTGATGAGTAGGAGTCTCTGACGCATGCATAACACTAGAAGACGACTCAAACACTAGTCCCCGACCACGTCTACCTCTGCCACGACCTCTACCACGTTCACGACCTCTAGCTCTGATGTCCATCTCTCTGCACTCATACAGAACAAGACAATAAGATAAAGAAGTCACAATCAAGCATACAACTTACCGCGAAATCATTTTAAAAGGCTGAAGAGGATGATACAAAGACTCTATTAAATTGACTAAACTCAGAAATCAATTTAGACACATAGTCTCAAACATCCAAATTCAATTGTCTGAAAACCGTCTAGGCTCTGATACCAAAATAAAACAACCAGGCTTTTTTTTTTTTTTTAAATATACTAATTTCTACTGCGGAAAAACAATAAATCAATAATCCAAATAACTTCATATAAATAAATAACCAAATATCCAAAATAATTCAAACATCAAATTCAGGAATGAACTGCACAACCCAACAAACGGTTCGCTAGACTAAATAACAAAACACAATCCCTATCATCATCTTCTTCCGCCTCGATCCCGTGATCACATTTTTTCTTTACCTACAACTCAAAAAGAAACCGGAAGTTGCGTCAGTATTATCATAAATACTTAGTGGAGCGGCCATCCCGCCAACAGGTAAAACATAGAATAGCAATTAACAAATTATTACTTAATTAAACAATTTTACCCACATTATTATTCCATTAATCAACAGTTACACAATAATCCACAAAATTCCATAATTTAAAACCAAGTGTCGATCGACACACCACCATGGTGTCGATCGACACTCGCTAACCACGAGTATCAATTTTTAAGTGGTGTCGATCGACACAGCCTCTAGGCGTCGATCGACACCTCGTTACAGAAAACAGAGCCGAGTCTATCCTCACACGACTCGACTCGGATTCAACACGATTCATGACAGCGATCAAACACACGGGAAACATCATCAATAAACATTATACCATCCACGAAAATCACTCAAACCACAAGAATCAAACAAATAACCAAGGAAATTCGCTAATCTAATGAAAACCCGCGATCACGCACTCACCTTAGCGATTTAAAATCGAACCGGTGAAGAACACGAAGAACGCATGCTCTACAAGGCTGAAACGACTCTGATTTGCACTGGGAATCACACGGAATCACGCCAAAAACGATCACGAGAACGAACGGACGAAGAACTCTCGAGAACACAAACGATTCGCGAAACGATCCACAAAAACTCTCAAAAGTCTTTCTTTCTCTCTGATTCTCCTCTTTTACGTAGCCACCAAAACTATAGAACGTATATATATACGAACCCTAGGTTATCCCTTAAACCGCAACAAACCGCAATTAAAATTTTAACCTAATCGGCCAAAAACGCATGGTGTCGATCGACACTGCACCCTGGTGTCGATCGATACCCTTATCAAAATTCCATATTTTGGTTTGGGATGTTACAAATCGTCTCCTTGCACTTTTTTTTTTAATGGAATTCAATATAAAGCTTTTCATATTAAAAATATAAAAGAAAAACCAAACACTAGTAAAATGATTAAAAAGCCAACACATCCCCCACCGTATGAGTATATTTTAATGCCACAAACTTAATTCTTGTAACCTCTTTTTTTTGTTTGTTGATAAGTAAATTTTATATTTAAAAATAAGAATGTATTTTAATAATTTATTCCTAACAAGAATAAACATTAATTATAGAATTTATTTTTTCAATTAAAATCATAAAAGAATTCCAATTTTTAAGAAGTCTTTTTCGTGGAATCCCTTTTGGTCTAATGGTCAACTAAGGGTTAAATAATGTTTCTACACTCAGAGATGTTTGGGTTCGATTCCCAAACAATGCGATTTATTAACAAATTTACAAATTAATGGAGGCAAGTTTGCTGGAGATATCCAGAGTTGTGCAATTAGAGTCTTTTAAGAATCGTTTTTGTGAAGATGAAGCATTAAATATCATATTTCATGGATTTATAGAATCGTTTTTGTAACTGTTCTCATAATTTATAATAAAATAATATATAAATTTAGATGTTTATAAATTTAGATTTTTCTCATATTTTAGATATAACACACTTCATTAGCTACTTTTATATAAATTTATTATATTGAAATATAATTTAAACCTTTTAGTAATTTATGTGCCACAAAAAAATTAACAATTGGAATTTTGAATGGTTTATGATTTTTGAGTAATTTATCTAAAGAATTTTTGTGCCACAATAAAATTAATTATGTAAGAGATAAAAGATATATCTTTTGATTCCTTTAATAATGACAAGAGCAACAAGAGAAATTGCACATGACCCAAATTTTTTGAAACTTTTCAGAGCTAAAATTAATTTTTGAGGATCCAATATATTTTTTTTGTATGAACAAAGGGCTAATCTTTAGCTAACTGCACATGACCTTAATAGTGATTGAGCACTATATAGTCGCCCTTTATATACAAATCATCTCGTGTGCGATGGATACTTTGAGATTCCAATGGATCCTACTTGGAAGCTAGAGATAGTGATGGTTTCCCTTACCAATCAATTTTGGAAGCAAAGTTCCCAGCACTTTTAATTGCGATGTAACATACGTGAACTCAAGGTTATCGAAATGTGATATTTTAAGGAGACAACAAGATTGTGGCATAATTAAAGATTTCAACATGGGCTGTGACCCGCAAGTCAAGCACACGTAAGACCGCAACGGGGTGAATTTGGACATACTTTTAAAAATCGTAATCCGCGGCAGACCAACTTGTAGGGGTTAGAAAAAAATTGGGTCCGCTACGGCCTACGGGTTGGTCCACGGGTTCGATCACACGTTTTTTTCACATCATATTATTTCCTCTTGTTCACTGGCAATTCACAATTTTTATTTATTCTCTAAATAATCTTAATACAAAGTATTTGAAAGTTTAATTCAACTACTTATAATTTAAATGGTTTAGTGAAGTAAATAAACCATCTTTCTAATCTATTGTCGATGACAAAGTTGCTGTTGACGACAAAGCCGATGATGAAGGTGATTATCGAGATACGAGTTCATTAAAAGTCATATTGGTTTGTTTTTAATGCTTTTTGGATATATGTTTAACACATCATTTTGAATATCAAGAAAAAATTGAGGTTGATGAATTTCAATTTCGATTTAAAGACTATGATTTAGTTTGGATTACATGACTCTGAGGTTGATTTTTTTATGTGTTATTGTTGTATTTGGTATGATTTAGATTAAATAGTATATATAACATACCAATTGTAGACAATGTTATAATGCTATGACAAATTAAAAAGATACATTGTTACTTGTGAATTTAATAAGACATGTTGAGTATTTTGAAAAAGTCATATTTTCGTAGTAAACTTAGTTATTTGTGTATACACATATATGAGCCACATGAAAATTGTGACACCCCGCTTTCAGAGCATATATGGTATATGCAGTATATGCGGAGAGGCTTAAATGAATTGATTTGACTACCTATATCACCAAAGTGCACTTATCTTTTCGGTCACAGGTCTTGAGAGAACTCCAGAGTTAAGCGTGCTTGAGCTGGAGTAGTTTCAGGATGGGTGACCTACTGGGAAGTCATTTCTAGTATCGTGTGAGTGAGGTCAAAACACAAGAAAAGATCGTGTGGTGATTTGCAAGGTTAGTAAATATGACTTCCAAGCCTCCCGGACTATTGGGAGATGAGGATTTCTCTCGAGGGGGTGAGGATTTCCCCTATGATGGCGATCGGGGCGTTACAAAAATCATGTTATCCTCTTGATAATCAAACAAAAAAAAAGATGTGTCACTTTAATTAAGGTTTCACATATCAAGTCGATTTTCTAAAAACACGACCCGCATGTTTTCTTGTTAACCTGGCAATCCATGCAGACCGGTCTTGGACATACTTTTAAAAACCACAACCCACGACAAGCTGGATCGCTTGGATTAAAAAATTGAGACTGCTACGGATTGGGCTACTTAGACGCGAATTAGCCCGTCTGGCATCTCTAGGCATAAGTATCAATGGTGAAAAATGGATTTTAATTGATTTTGTTATATCAAACTTTGGCACAACATATTTTCCATTACAGAAATAGATGGGTATGACAGAAAAATAATCACACAGCTGATAGCATATCGAAATATATCAGAGATTCTCACCTTTTGTAATATATTTCTCTGACCCTCAATATCTTGTATCTTTTTTACACGAGGATTGTAACATCCGCGAACTAAAATTGGGAATCTTGGTGTTCGTGTCGAGGGACACAGGTAGTGTGTCGATCGACACGAAGTAATGTGGAGTGTCGATCGACATACCTTGGGTGTCGCTCGACACGAGGTTTTTGCTGAACCGAGTAATTAACGTTTTAATTACAGTTTTAGCTCGGTTTAAAGTATTTATATACCTAGGGCTGCGTGTTTTCTTCCCAGCCGTCGTGCTAGAGGTTTGAGCAGAGAAAAATCTTTGAGAGAGAGAGAGAGATTTCGTGTTTTGAAGGGATTATGGCAGAAAAATTCTTCCGAAACCGTTTCCTTTGAGTTCTAAAGGCGTAGAGATCGTGGGTTTGGCATGATTGGTGAGAAAGCTTGTGGATCAGTTCGGTCTAGGGTAGAAGAAGGCATGGTTTGTGTGTTCTTTATGCCTCGAACTGTTTCGTTTATCTTTTTTAGCAAAGAAGAGTTTGCGACCATAGGTTTCTAGGCAATGACGGTTTGTTTGATGTTTTCGTGAGGTTTTTGTGATGGATTTTTGTGTGGAATGGATTGTGGTCATTGTTGTGTGATTGTGGATTATTTTGGTATTGATCGTTTGCAAGTTTGCGACTCGTATCGCCTGGAATTGGGCTGTGAGAAGAGAAACTCGATTCTTGTCGTTACAGAGGCGTGTTGATCGACACGAGTGCTTGTAGCATGTCGATCGACACTATCGTGGTTTTGCTCGACACAAGCACTTGAGTCGTGTGGATCGACACCTTGCTGGTGTCGCTCGACACGATCGGTTTTGGTTCATAAACGTTTTGAAGATGCAATGTTGTGTATTTGTTGAATTGTGATAAATATGTTATTGTTTGTAATGTTGCCTGAGCCTACTTGTTACACCAGTTGGTGGTATTACTGGCTCACTAAGTATTTATTAAATACTTACGCAACTCATTTTCCTATGTGTTGGAGGTAAAGGGAAAGTGTGACTGCGGAGTCAAGGCGTAGGAAGAGGATGATAGGGTTTTACTGTTTTGCTATTGAATTAGTCAAGGTTGTTTTAGGTTGCTAGCTTTATCATTCCTGAAACAACCAAGCTTTTTTTTTTTTTAACTAAGCATTTCTACATAGAAAATATAAACATTTAAACTTAAATAATAATCCAATAATTCCATTAAATAAATAATTCCTTTAACCAATAAATCAAATACCAAATTCAGGAATGATCAATTAAATAAACTAGCAACCTAAACCATCCGGTTCACTAGTCTAAAACAACAAACAATCCTATCATCCTCTTCCAACGGCCTCGATTCCACGATCACACTTTTACTTTACCTGCAACTCAAAAAGGAAACCGGGAGTTGCGTGAGTATTATCATAAATACTCAGTGGGGCGGTCATCCCGCCAACAGGTTAAACACATAATAACATTTAACAATTTATTACTCAATTAAACAGTTCTAGCCACATTATTATTCCATTACTCAACAGTTACTCAATAATCCACAAAATTCCATAATTTAAAACTAGGTGTCGATCGAGACACCACCATGGTGTCGATCGACACTCGCTAATCAAGAGTATCAAATTTTAAGTAGTCTCGATCGACACAACCTCTAGAGCCGAGTCTATCCTCACATGACTCGACCCGATATCAATACGGTTCAATACAGCGATCAAAGCATCCAAAATCGACATCAATAATCAGCAACCATCCACGAAAAATCATTCAAACCACAAGGATCATACAAACAACAAGGATTATTCGCTAATCTAACGGAAACCCGCGATCACAGACTCTCCTCGCGATTCGAAGAGGATTGATCATGAAAACGGCTAAGAACACGACGAACACAGACTCTACAAGGCTGGAACGTCACATAATCGCACTAGAACTCACACAAAATCACGTCACAAACGATCACCGAGAACGAACGGACGAAGAACTTGACTTCCTCTCTCAAACACTTAGGCTTTTCTCTGCGTTTTTCTCCTTCGGAAAACGGCCACAAACTGCATAAGGGCTTATATACGCAAGCCCTAGGGTTAAATCCCTTAAATCGAGCCAAACCGCAATTAAAAATCTAAACCGAACCACATCGCAGAACTTGGTGTCGATCGACACCCACAGCTGGCACCCTCTTACCAAAATTAGAATTTTTGTTTCGGGATATTACAATTCTCCCCCACTAAACTGGATTTGACCTCGAATCCCAAGACACAAGTCTATATAAGACCCCACTCTGGTCTGCACCTGCCAATACCACTGGGGATTCTCACATAATCCCAAAAGTCCACAACCAACCCACGCTATACACACGTTTT
Source organism: Draba incana (assembly GCA_963576765.1). Taxonomy (NCBI): domain Eukaryota; kingdom Viridiplantae; phylum Streptophyta; class Magnoliopsida; order Brassicales; family Brassicaceae; genus Draba; species Draba incana. Next base: position 18,962,684 of record OY755212.1, on the reverse strand, counting down.
CAGACATTTATTACGTTTTTAACTCAACCTCACACACACATACACTAGGGAAAACACCGTCCCTTCAAGAGAACTACCGTCTTTCAGCACTATAGAGGAAACCACCGTCCCAATATAGGCTCTCAGTACTATAAAGGAAACCACCGTCCCAGTATCAGTACACAGGAAAACCACCGTCTCCTGGAGAGAACAACCGTCTCTCAGCATGTATACATGAACCCACCGTCCACGATACATACACTGGAAAGCCACCATCTCCAGCTAATGAGTCATCCGTAATAAATTCTAAAACGCCTACCCATATCATCAATAAGAACATAAATCTAATCTAAACAGCTTAATACGCACGGCTCCTGACTCAGAATATACAAATGTAACGTAAACTAATCTTGCCTAGGTCTGCCCAACTGATCGCACAACAATCAAATAAGAACATGGACGACCAACTGTAGACCCAGAATTGGATCGATCGATTGCGCAACAATCAAACAAGAACATGCATCTGCTAATCCCAAATCGGCGGAACCGAACGAAAAGAAATATCTTAGAGGTCCGTATCCCGTTTCATTCTTATGCCACAGTCATATATCGATTACTCATACTTATACCGTCATCATCACACTCTTAGGACGTCTCCTTCGAGGTAACGATGCCGATGCCACTCCACTCTCAGGACGTCTCCCTCAAGCTCTGGCTCTATATAGGAAAAATACTTCCTTAGAGTAATCAACACATACGTGTACAAGCTGGAAACTATGAATACTTTCCATGATATAGATCCAACATTAATACTTCGACATCGCAACTTTGCTCCTACCGAACACTTGGCTAACGTAACTGACTTTCCTCAAGATCCACACCTCAACTTTCAAAGCACATCACCAATCTGAACTCCTCGCACGCCCTAGATATCTATTACTCTTAACTCAGTCTACACCTGACACCCATAGGACGCATTATGTGGCCCATTAGGAAAACATACCGCTCGCACTCTCGGGACGCATCCTTCGAGCCAATGCTATCTGGGAAACTCACATCCTAAATCAACATACATGAGCGCTCACATCTCCTAAAAAACATACGAGTTATTCGGGACCGCAATCCCTAGAGCAATAAATACCGAGCACTGAACATCAAAATTTGAACTTCCCAACAAGGGTCCAAAACCACTCCTGACACCTCAGCGTACTCGCCTATCAGCCGATACATTCGTCTATACTTGAATGTCCCATTTGAAGAGACCTGAAAAAATTGAACCGACTGCCTCAAAACAACTCATAAACTCGGACTCCTCTCCGGAGCCATACAAAATGCTCTATGCACTCCTGAACACGTGGCGTTACGCAACCTACGCCAACCTTCGATAGTTCCAAAATCTTTCCAGTACCAACCTCCGTTGCACTGCTTAATCCTTAGGAATTCTCGATTACATTTAAACATCGTCAATGACTAGCATCACCAAGACCCCTAAGTACTCCTTGAAATATTCCATTCCTCAACCTTGTGAACTCCTCTCCCTTTGATAACCCAACTAACCTCTTGATAACTAAAAAATGCTCAAAGCTCGGTCTTAACACCGCCCTGTGAAATATCCATTCCCCTCGTCTGGATATGATGATAACACGAAAGACCAAGAACTTCCTCTAAATACTGCAACCAAAACTGGTGTTTCCCATAGAGCACTTACTCAACTCAACAAACAGCTTTTGCTCCCGAAGCCTCACCAGAACCAAACGCAAATGAACCTTATGCTCCTCACTCGATCCTCATAACCGTCCAACATAGACTAAAATCCCGACCTGACTTAGCCAATACCACACGAGATCCTTCCCTGCTATCAGAGGCTCCGTCTAATCCTCACAAGAAAATATACCGCTCGCACTCTCGGGACGTATCCCTCGATCCAACGGTATCTGGGTATCTCACATCCCCGCAAGAGATCTCATATCCCTCGCTACTTATTCTGGGAACTCACATCTCCTCTGATTAGAGCCGCCTCACGTGATATAATCTCGATATTCCCAGCCTAGAATATCCTCGAAGAAACGACCAACACTGGTCCACACATATAAAACACATATATGAAGCACGCGCTTTATAAATCATAAGGAACACCACCTTATAAATTTAAATTGAAATAATCGTTCAACCACAACGAAAGTAATAATCATCTGAAACATCAAGCCGAAACTAAAATTCTAAAACTGAAAGGAAACAAACGAAAACAACTGCGATAAAAGAACACAACTCAATCCTGGAACTAATCTCTCGATCCTCCTCCAATGCTGCCGCAACCTCAACCCGCTCTGACCTCTGCTCCTCTACTACTCATACCCACGCTGTGCTCCTCCAATATGACCCAACGGCTGCTCTACCGCTACCTGAGCCAATGGATGTGCTGCCACCGGATGAACCACTGCAAACACCAACGGCTCAAAATTTGCCACCCGGCCTGATATGCCCTGACTCTCTGCAATGGAAACAAACCTTAGCCTCCCAGGAAAACTTAAGACAATTTGCCACCCGATGCTCTGAACTTCTGCATCCAAAACACCCATGCATGCCGTGACTACCTGAACCTGTCCCAGACGCGTCATCCCAATTCCTCTTCTGACCCTGCGCATGCTTACCGCCTTTGCCAGAACCAGAACTCCCCTGCTGATGCTGCCTCCGCGGCTGGACCGCCGGAGCAGCCGCCACTGGAACCACTGCCGCAGTCTGACTCCTCAGATCCTCCTCGATCCTTGCAGCGACCTCTACCAGCTTCGCCCTTGAGGTGTACTCAGTCACTCTGCATCTGGTCCGCAAATCTGGCTGTAATCCTCTTAGGAACCTCTGGACCTGCGTCCGCTGATCAACCACTCCTGCGCCCGCATAAGCTAGTAACCAACCAAACTCAGCCTCGTACTCGCGCACTGAACGATCTCCCTGAACCAAATCCACAAATCTCGTCGCGAGACGATCTAGAGCCTCCTGGGGAAAATATTTGGCGTTGAACTCAACAAACAAATTCCCCCCAGGTCCACACTACACCAGGCCTCCTGGCCTTAATATCTCTCCACCACGCGTGCGCATCACCACTCAGATAGTGGATGGCCAACTCTACTCGGTACTCATCAGGGCAACGAACCGAGCAAAAATTGCGCTCTACACGCATACGCCACTCATCCGCATCCTCGGAGCTAACACCACCCGAAATGAATGCCGTACCCATCTGACGCATCTGACTCACCATCTCCAGGTAAGACAAATGCACCTCTGCAACCACAGCCCTCGGCTGCACCTGTGCCACTAGAGGCACCAATAAAGGCACCACAGGAGCCTGAACCGGAACTACCGTTGGAGATCGCTCCAACAACTGCACCAAAAAGCCCTCCTTACGCTCTCAGCGATCCTGAGCTGGAACAACATCTACACCTGGGCCCGTTCCTCTGCCATCCATACCGGCGCCCCTCCCGACGCTAACAACACTCTCACTAGCGTTATTACTGGCCTCGCCCTTGGATCCCACCTGATGCGTAGGAGTCTCTGATGCATTCAAAGCACTCGAAGACGACTCAACCAATGGTCCACGACCACGACCTCTGCCCCGACCTCTACCCCGTCCACGACCTCTAGCTCTGGCGTCCATCTCTCTGTACTCACACAGAACAGGACAATAAGCTACAAGAAGTCACAATCAATTAACATAGACTTACCGTGGAATCATTTTGAAAGGCCGAAGAGGATGATACTAAGACTCTAAAAAAATTAACTAAGTACATGAAATCAATTTAAACACATAGTCTCAGACATCCAATTTCCATTGTCCTAAAACCGTCTAGGCTCTGATACCAAAATGAAACAACCAAGCTTTTTTTTTTTTTTTTAGCTAAGCATTTCTACTGCAGAAAACATAAACATTTAAACTTAAATAATAATTCAATAATTCCATTAAATAAATAATTCCTTTAACCAATGAATCAAATACCAAATTCAGGAATGATCAATTAAATAAACTAGCAACCTAAACCATCCGATTCACTAGTCTAAAACAGCAACAAACAATCCTATCATCCTCTTCCAATGGCCTCGATTCCACGATCACACTTTTCCTTTACATGCAACTCAAAAAGGAAACCGGGAGTTGCGTGAGTATTATCATAAATACTCAGTGGAGTGGTCATCCCGCCAATAGGTTAAACACATAATAACATTTAACAATTTATTACTCAATTAAACAGTTCTAGCCACATTATTATTCCATTACTCAACAGTTACTCAATAATCCACAAAATTCCATAATTTAAAACTAGTTGGTGTCGATCGGCACTCGCTAATCACGAGTATCAAATTGTAAGTGGTGTCGATCGACACAGCCTCTAGGCGTCGATCAACACCTCGTTACCGAAACCAGAGCTGAGTCTATCCTCTCGCGACTCGACCCGGTATCAACACGGTTCAAAACAGCGATCAAAGCACACAAAATCGACATCAATAATAAGCAACCATCCACGAAAAATCATTCAAACCACAAGGATCATACAAACAACAACGATTATTGGCTAATCTAACGGAAACCCGCGATCATGCACTCACCTCGCGATTCGAAGAGGATTGATCACGAAAACAGCTAAGAACACGAGGAACACAAACTCTACAAGGCTGGAACGTCACAGAATCACACTAGAACTCACACGAAATCATGCCACAAACGATCACCGAGAACAAACGGACGAAGAATTCGACTTCCTCTCTCAAACACTTAGGCTTTTCTCTGCATTTTTCTCCTTTAGAACGTGGCCACAAACTGCATAAGGGCTTATATACGCAAGCCCTAGGTTAAATCCCTTAAACCGAGCCGAACCGCGATTTAAAATCTAAACCGAATCATATCGCAGAACTTGGTGTCGATCGACACCCACAACTGGTGTCGATTGACACCCCCTTACCAAAATCAGAATTTTGGTTACGGGATGTTACAATTCCTAAAAAATGTTATTGAATTCGTTTGTTGGGATTTGATTTATTTGATTCTTTGGATGATTTTATTGGACTATTTATAGATGATTTCCTCTTTGTTATATCTAAAAATATAGTATTTATGAGAATGCTAATTCGGACTATTTAAAAAAAAAAAAAAAACTTGGTTGTTTCATTTTTGTATCAGAGCCCTCACGGTTCTAGGGCAGTTAGTTATTAGATGAAATGAGACTATGTGTTTAATTTATTATGTGCGCTTAGTCAGTTAGTAGTCTTAGAATCATCCTCTTCGCCCTTTAAAGAGATTCCGCGGTGAGTTTTTTTTTTTTAATTCCTTGTGAGTTCTAGTGTGCTTGTCTTCTGTTCTGTGGAAATGCAGAGAGATGGCTCCAGGTGCTAGAGGTCGTGGTAGAATGGGTGCCCGTGGTGGCAGAGCAGTTGCCCGTGGTGGTAGAGCAGGAGGCCGATTTTGTGGTTTAGGACCAGAGATAAAGTCTTCGAGTAGCGTGGTTGCGAGTGCTACACATGTGTCAGAGACTCCTACGCATCATGTGGGATCCGTGAGTGAGATTAGTGTGGGTGCCGGGAGGGGTGCCGGTGTGGCTGGTGGCGGAGTGGGCCCAAGTGTGGGTGTAGTTGATGGAGCGGTTCCTGCGGTGGTTCCGATTCAGGGTCCAGTAGGGCTTCTAGTGGTTGAGAAGCCGATGGCTATAGTTGCTGCGCATCCTCCCTATCTTGTGATGATGGGACAGATGCAGAAGATTGGTACGCCTTTCTTTGCTGGTGGATTTGGGCCATAGGAGGCCAATGAGTGGCGCTTGAGGTTGGAACGAAACTTTCGATTGATTCGATGTCCTGCTGAGTTTCAGGTGGAGTTGGCTATCCATTATCTTAATGGAGATGCGCATGTGTAGCGGAGAGCTATGGAGGCTAGAAGAGTCGTTTGGACATGGGTCGAGTTCTTAGCCGAATTTAATGCTAAGTACTTTCCTCGGGAGGCATTGGACTGTCTGCAGATGAGGTTCATGGAGCTGACTCAGAGAAAGGGTTCGGTGCGTGAGTATGACGCGGAGTTCAGCAGACTGGTGGTTTATACTGGTCGTATTATGGAGGAAGAGCGGACTCTTATGCAGAGGTTTTTGCAGGGACTTCGTCTTAGTATCAGGACGCAGAGCAGAGGTTCCAGTTACGCCTCGAGGGCGGAGCTGGTAGCTTGCTGCATCTATTAAGGAGGACCAGCGCGAGCAGGCTAGTGCGGTGGTTGTTCCACCTGTTGTGGCTCCTGCTGTTCAGCCGAGGAGTCAACAGCTGCATCAGCAGCGCAGAGGTTTTGGTTCTGGCAAAGGCGGTTAGCCTGCGCAGGGTCAGAAGACGAGATGGGATGATGCCTCTAGGATATGCCAGAGTGGTCGCGGGTGCTACAAGTGTGGTAGTATGGATCACAATATGGCGAGTTGTCCGAAGAAGAGCGTGTCGATCGACACGAGTGTTGGTAGCGTGTCGATCGACACCATCGTGGTGTCGCTCGACACAAGCACTTGAGTCGTGTCGATCGACACCTTGCTGGTGTCGCTCGACACGACCGGTTTTGGTTCAGAAACATTTTGAAAATGCAATGTTGTGTGTTTGTTGAATTGTGATAAATATGTTATTGTTTGTAATGTTGCTTGGGCCTGCTTGTTACACCAGTTGGTGGTATGACCGGCTCACTAAGTATTTATGAAATACTTACGCAACTCATTTTCCCTTGTGTTGCAGGTAAAGGGAAGTGTGACTGCGGAGTCAAGGCGTAGGAAGAGGATGATAGGGTTTTACTGTTTTGCTGTTTAGTCTAGCGAACCCGGTTGTTTTAGGTTGCTAGTTTTGTCATTCTTAAAAATTGTTATTGAATTCGTTTCTTGGGATTTGATTTATTTGATTCATTCAATGATTTTATTGGATTATTTATTGAGGATTTCTGCGTTATTATATCTTAAATTATAGTCTTTAAGAGTTAGCATTTATGAGAATTCTAATTCGGACTATTTATAAACAAAACAAAAAAACTTGGTTGTTTCAAGGATTTCGCAGTTTCAATGAAATGAAAGAAGTTGATGTTAAAAAAAAAGATTATACACAAATTGGTGGTATCGGATTTAGCACCAATTACTATGAACCGATCCGAGACAGAATTGACCCAAATACCCCGAAGAAAATAGTTAAGTGGGCTGCAATGACCTTAATTCGGCTCATCATGGAAATTCAATCCTAGATTCATCTCAGCTTGCCGACTTAATGCACTTCGAAAAATAAAGAAGGGATTACCTTGAATATACAGAGAATAATTGAGAATTATGAAATTTTCAATTTATTTTTAGGTTTTATTCGACCAACTCGAATGAGTATAAATATGTAACATATTTATCTTAAAAGGGATTCACAACCTCTATCAATACAAAATCTCTCATGAAAACTCGTTCACTGTTCTTCAGCTTTTTTAAATTGTTTTTTTTAAAAAACCTAAATTCCTACTAGGGGTGTCAAAATGGGTCATTACCCATGGGTTATCCGAATCCGCCCACGATTTTAGCGGGTTTGGGTTATAATTTTTTACCCATATAAATAAATAGGTTTTGTTGGGTTACCCTAATGGGTTCATGGATTTAATGGTAAAACCCATTAGGGTTATGGGTTACCCATGGGTTTAACATAAAATTGTAAATAATTAATATTTATATATATATATATATATATATATATATTTTAAAGCCGTTCTAGGGTTTTCGGTTTTCTTAGGTAAACAAAAAATTTGGGTTTTCTAATACTTATATAAATTGGAGCCGTTCTTTGCCTCTATTCCTATCTAATTCTCAGAGCCTTTTTAGTAGTCTACATTCTTCTTATAATTAGTTTTATTGGTTTTATTGGTTTTTCTATTTTATTGGTTTTCTGGTTTTACAATATTATTTTAGGATATGTAGACATTTTAATTTAGTTTCTTTCTTTTTCAAGTTAATAACTTTTGTTGGATTTATAATAATATGGAATGTGTTGGTTTTTAATAAATTTATATTGTATAGTTCAATATATACATAGATATCCATGGATAATCCATAACCCTAATGGGTTTCATATAAATGGGTATGCGTAGATAAATTGTACCCATATAATAAATGGGTTGGGTCAAACCCGCCAACTGAAACTTCAAACCCATGTGGGTTTGGGTCGGGTTACCCATTTTGACACCCCTAATTCCTACTCATTTGTAGGGGTGGGCAAAAATACCCGGAACCGAAAAACCGAACCGAACCGAACCGATATTACCCGAACCGAGTCCGAACCGATTTTTAAAAAATACCCACTGGATCTTTTGTGCTTAGAACTGAAAAACCGAAACCGAAACCGAACCGAACCGAAAATCCACGGATAACCGAAATATCCGAAACATAAATTAAAGTATTTTGTGTTTTATTTTATGCTTATGGACTTTGTGTTTCATTTTGTGTTCCATTTAATGTTTCATTATAGACTTTAGACTCAAACGATTTACGTATAATGTTTTTGTGTTTCATTTTTGATTCGGGACTTGATTTGTTTAGGTTTTGATTCGGTTATTCTATAAATAACCAAAACCGAACCAAAACCGAACCGAAACCGAAACAATTCGGTTCTATTATGGATCTCTAAATATGAAACCGAACCGAACCGAAACCGAAGTGAAACCGAACCGAACCGACCTATAACTCATATGGTTCTATATGGACTCATTTTAGCTAGAACAAAAAAACCAAAAAACCGAAAAATCGAACCGAAACTAAACCGAAGAACCGAACGCCCACCCCTACTCATTTGGATTGAATAAGGGAAGCTTACGCGATCCAGATCCACCATAAATTAATTGGTCCACAGTCAAATTGGTCCTTCCTATTGAATCGGCCGGGTTGAGTTTTCTTTTTAACACGCTTCAAATATCTTTGTCGGAGAGGATGTGTCGTTTCTTCCCATATTTATTCTCTTCCTTATTTAATGTTTCTTATTTCTTCTTCTTTTATCATTTAATGGTTACAAACAAACACCAAGCACCAAATTCCTCTTTCTTGTCTTCCTCCAACATCTTTCTTTTATTTTTATTTTAAATTATTAAAACTTTTTTTCTTAAACTCAAAATAATTTTATGTACTTCTAATATAATCCGGTTAAAATTTAGTAGTGACATGGACTGATTGAGTATCGAACTAATTTTATCGGGCGTAATAATTCTTAGACTCGACTTTAGCTTGTGATTGGTTGTATAGTACTAATGTACCACAAACGTGAATATATGATAAAGTGTAACTAAAACAAAAAAATATACACAAATCATGGATATAACCATCAACTTATACGTAAGAGATTTTTGAGACGTTCTGTGGGATATGTATTCGTATGTCTTTGTAATTATGTATAAAACTGAACAATCACAATCCACAAGAATTTTCAAAATTAATTTAGCAAAAAAAAGAAAAAAAAAAACAGACTTTTCAAAACTAGCTTCCTTTTCTTTTCTAAAGTAACCAGTGCTATATTTTTTAGAAGAAGATAAAATCTTGAGATATTACAATATGTACGTAAATAGAAACTATAATTCTACATTGATTATATCACTCTTTAAGACTTATGAAATAAATATATTATTATCTATATCTATATATATAAAGTTAGCTTTTCTCTCTTCTCATGCATTCATCTCATCATCCACATGTATATTAAATTATATTTTTATTTATTTGTAGTAGTTTAACATTTAATACATTTGGTTGTATCATTATGAAAAAAATTTGAAAAGTCATTATTCATATTTTAAATTAAACATGAAACCTCAAAAATTACATAAATACAGTTCACTCAAAAAATAATAACAAGTTTAATACATATTATAAAATATCAAATAAGTCCTAAAATTAAACAAATAAATTGATCTATAACTAAATTCATAAAGCAAAATATAAGTTCATATATACATAAAGTGAAAATAAGAGAATAAGAAATGATTGCAATTACATCAGATAAAGACAAAATAAATTAAATTTAGGTATAATTAAGACAACTATTTCAATTATACATACATCAAGTGAAAATAAGAAAATAAGAAATTATTGCAATTTACACATACAATAATATGATTTATGATTTTATTTTTAACCCCTAAAATTCTTTAAAACAATTGATCAATAACTAAATTCATAAAGCCAAATATAAGTTCATATGTATATAAAGTGAAAATAAGAGAATAAGAAATTATTGCAATTACATTAAATAAAGAGAAAATAAATTAAATTGATGTATAATTCAAAAAACTATTTCAATTATACATACATAAAGTGAAATAAGAAAATAAGAAATGATTGCAATTTACACACAAAATAATATGATTTATGTTTAACCCCAAAAATGGGAAGCAAATTGGGTAATTCTTGATTAGTGTTTATGATATTATTCTCAATCCAAAAAGGAAATTGAAATGTAACTATTACGTAAATGTAAATGCAATACTGCAATTAATATCTTCTAACCATACAACATTAAATTTCAATGTCAATATATGACAAAATGTACAAAATGTACTTTGTATTTTAATTTCAAATAATTCAATTTTTTACTCTACTAATTGTAACGCCCGTAACCCAAAAATAGGTATTTTTGGGTTAATTGTTCGGTTTGGTTAGATTTTATTGTCCGGTTTTGATGCGATTTCGGGTTAGAAACCCTATGAAACAACCATATATATATTTTTTATTACAAATTCTCAAGTAATCTACATAAAACATTAAACCAGCAGAAGACAATAAACCATTCAACAACAATACTAGAACAATTCCAGAATCACTAGCAGCCTAACAAGCAATCCTAAACAACAAGTCTAAACCAAACACATAACAATGAGTCCCTAGATCATCATCCTCCTCATAGCCATGATTCCACGATCACATCTCATATATGCAACACATGGAAAAACGAGTTGCGTGAGTATTATCACAAATACTCAGTGAGCCGTTCATACCACCTACGACGTATCACTCAAGCATAAGAAATAACAATTATCACATCAATGATCAATCATACGAATAATCCACACATTTCACAAATCACAAATTTGGTGTCGATCGACACCTCAATTGCTAACACAGAACATAAATAACTGGTGTCGATCGACACAACCACTAGGTGTCGATCGAAACCTCGTTCGCAAAACACAGAATCGAGCCTATCCTCTCATGGCTTTATCTCTTGTTCAACAAGCGATCCCTGCAACAATAAACACATCACGATAGCAACATCACAAACATCACAGAGATAACACTATATCCTAACACAAATCGTCTACAAAGTAATCACACAAAACAATCTTACTCCTCAGCCCAAAAACCATGGTCGCGCACTCACCTTGGCAAATCGGAGAAGGAAAAGATATGAACACGAGATCAGCGACTCAAACCCTCACAGCCTCTGACCTCCCACACAAACACCGAGGAACGCTTCCTCTAACACCAAGAACTCACAACTAGGGTTTTCCTTAAACCCAAATCAGAATTCAAAAAACAAAACCGACATGCTGACTTAGAATCAATGCAGAGATCGAAGCTTACCTCAAAATCTAGATCTGAATAACAATCTGAAAACTAGACCGAAAGAGCTTTCCAACGGTATATAAATCCTCTCCTGACTCCCTCTGGATCACCGGGAAAACGCTTCCCGAAGGGACTGATCGAAACCCGAAACTGTACACACCACACACACAAATATGACCATAACTCGTTGGCTATAGATCAGAACGGTAATCCATTTTCTCTTATAGATACATAAGAGAGAGAAGAACATACCTACGAAATTTCACACCGATCAGACCTGATTTAATTATCCGTTCCTCCTCTTTACCGAAACAGCCAAGTCTGTCCTCTCATTTCTCTTGATCTCAACGAGCAAAACACCCTCAAGAACACTCCAATCTTCTTTCTCTCTTTCTTTCCTATCACACACGTTTTTCCTTTCTCAATAACGGAGGCTTCTCGACAAAAGAGATTATAAACGAAGCCCTAGGGTTCTAAACTCTTAACCGAGCCAAACCGTAATTAAAAATCCAAACCAAAACGATTCAAATTAACTAGTGTCGATCGATACCACCAAAATTCCACAATTTCAGTTCGCGGTCGTTACACCCTAGGTCTCGAATATATATGTCGAGCAGGCCGTATTTTACTAAGGGAGGAGAGGTTTTTCGGGATCAAAAAGAAAAGAGAGAGTTTGTGGTTAGATTGTGTGTTCTTAGGCTTGTTTAAGTTCAAGAGAGCAAGTGAATCAATCGTGTTGGTGATCTCTAGAGAAGAGAAGAAGAAATCAATTTCTTTAGGTGTTTAGAGGTTGATTTTGGGAGTCTTTATTCGTGTTCAATCAATTTCGTTCTGAAAAGTCAAGGTGAGTGCCCGACCATGGCTGATCTGGGGAATGAATGTGATGATTCCTTGTTTTAGGGGGGTTTATTGGTTTTGATATTTTGATGGATTTCGAAATCCTAACCAAATTCTATGTTATTCAATTAATCATTTCATAATCCTCATAAAAATCAGGTCTTATTCAATTAGTAATTCTCAAATACAAATTCAAATCACTTCTTATTCATTTTGTGATTCTCAAATACAAATTCAAATCACCTCTTATTCAATCCTACGTATTTCCTTATGGATTTGATTTTAAAATGGATTTGAAAGGATTTATATGCTAAAAATGGAAAGACTCAAATCCATTAGAAAACCTTGTTATTCTCAAATCCTAATCCATGTTATTCTCAAATACTAATCAAAATACACAAGATGGATTTAGCTATCACAAGATTTGTAAATTCTATATGGATTACGAAATCCATCAAAATACCAAAACCAATAAACCCCCCTTAATGTGTTTATGGATTGAATTAATGATTGATGCTTGTTTTATCTGGGATTTCGTGGTATTGGTATGGTTTTTGGTGTGTTTGAATGAAGGGATCGATGGCTCTAACCCATAACCGAGCCAAGAGATGAGAGGCTCGATTATAATACTCACGCAACTTGTTTTTCCATGTGTTGCAAGTAAAGATAAAGTGTGATCGTGAAATCAAGGCAATGAGAGAGGATGATATGAATCTTTTATTGTTTTATGAATTTGCATTTTAGTAGAACATAGTGTTTAAGTTGCTAGAAATGCTAGGTTGTGGTATTGGAATATGAATTGATTTTATTTGAGTTTGAATTGATTTATAATTATGGGTTTAAATTGATTTGTGTTTCTGCTGATTTTTGTTCTGTTGGTTTAAGTTAACTGTTGAGAATTAATAATTATGGGATTATTAATTCGGGTTATTCATTAATTAATTTAAAAAAGGACTTGGTTGTTTCATTTTTGGTATCAGAGCCCTTACGGTTTTAGAGTAGTTTAAAATGGGTGATTGAGGCTATTTGATTGAATTGATTAGAAGTGGTTATTCAATTCTATGCGTTGAGTCTTAGATCATCCTCTCGAGGCTTTAAAGAGTTTATACGGTATGTGTTTTGTTTGACCTTTATTTTTGTGATTTTTGGTGTCTTAGATTATGTTTATGGAAAATCCAGAGAGATGGCTACCAGTGCTAAAGGTCGAGGTAGAGGTAGAGGCCAGGGTCGTGGTCATGGACCAGTGTTAGAGTATTTTGAGAGTACGGCGCAAAGTGCAACGCAGGGGCTGGCTTCTGAGACGCCGACGCACCATGTGGGATCTGTGAGCGAGACCAGTACTAGTGTCAGCGTGAGTGCTGCTAGTGCCGGGAGGGGCGCCACAGGGGCTGTGCCACATTAGGCCTAAGTGGGGGTGCTCCGGCAGTGGGATCTCATAGTCCAGATGATCGTCTAGCGCATATGCTAGCATTGATAATAGAGTGGTTCCTGGGTGCGGTGCATGTGCATGCTCCTGTAATGCCTCCAGTGGCAGAGGTGTTGCAGAAGGCTAAGGCTCCACATCGTTTTGGACCATGTGGTAGTCCTTGTCGGAGATGTTTATAGGGTGTTTAGAATTTATTTTCCCTAGAGGCGAGGTGTCCCTGAATGACTCATTATTTTAGGAGATGGTTGTTCTCCTGTGCATTTGTGTTAGGAGATAGTGGTTCCTAGGTACTATTTCGAAGATGGTGGTTCTCCAGTGTACTTATCTGGGATGGTGGTTCTCAGTATAGGTATTGAGGAATGGTGGTTCTCTCGAAGGGATGGTGGTTTACGTGTGTTAATGAGTTAAGGGTAATAAATGTCAAGAACGTGTGTATAAATATGGGATTAGATGTGAGTTTTGGGATCATAGTGTTGATCTCAGGTGGTGCTGGCCGGCGGGGTCAGGTGTTTTTGGTCTTTGGTAGACGTTTTGGCGGGATTTGAGGTCGAATAGTAGGGAGAGTTGTAACATCCAAAAACCAAAATATAGTATTTTCGAAGGGGTGTTGATCGACACAAGGGATGGGTGTCGATCGACACCAGTGTTTTGGGTTTGTTTTTCAGTTTGATTTTAATTGTTGAATTAAGGCGGTTCAGTTCAAGGGAACCCTAGGCTCGTGCTTTATAAGCTTTTGGGATTGAGCAGCCGTGGTTTTGGCAGAAAAACAAGGAGATCGAGGAATTTTAAAGAAACATCTTAGAATCGAACGTTGTGATTATTGGTTAAATGCGTAGTTTGGCATTCATTACCCTTATTATGTAACCGGTAGACGGGATGATTGTCTCACGGAGTATTTGTGATAGTACTCACGTAACTCGTTTTTGCATGTGTTGCAGGTAAAGTTCAAGTTTGATTGTGGAATCAAGGCAATGAGAGAGGATGATATTAATCGTTTATTGTTTTATGAATTTGTATTTTACTAGAACCTGGTGTTTAAGTTGATAGATTGTGGTATTGGAATCTGAATTGTTTTATTTGAGTTTGAATTGATTTATTGGATTTATGGGTTTAAATTGATTTATGTTTATGCTGATTTTTGTTCTGTTGGTTTGAGTTACCCCTTGAGAATTAATAATTATGGGATTATTAATTCGGGTTATTTAATTAATTAATAAAAAAAAAGGAGTTGGTTGTTTCAGCGGGGTACGACGCAGAGTTCAACTGATTGCTTGTGGAGGACGAACAAATACAGGTGAAGAGATTCTTGTGGGAACTTCAGGCTGACTTGAGGACGCGTTGTAGAGTGTCAGAGTACGCATCGAGAGCGAGACTGGTAGAGGTAGCTGCAGCTATCGAGGACGACTTGAGGGGTTAGACAGCTGCAGTGATTCTCGCAATGGTTGCTCATGTTGTTCAGCCGAGGAAACAGCACCAGCTGAGTAGATCTGGTTCTAGCAAGGGTGGTAAGCCTTCGCATGGCCAGAAGAGGAGATGGGATGATGCTATGAGATCCAACGAGAGTGGGCAGGGATGTTTTGGATGTAGGAGCACAGAGCATCGTGTAGCGAGTTGTTCTAAGAGGGAGGTTTCCCAGGAGGCTAATGTTTTCTTCAATTGCAGAGAGCCGGGACATATTATGCCGCCGTGTAATGACCCGTATGCGGCCTCGGCCGAGGTCGACCCTAGTCTCGCTGGACGGACATACCAAACAAGGATTGTTTGGCCTTAGACCTAGTCTAAGCAGCTCCATGACTAAGCAGGGTGCTTGGTTAAGCTCTCGGTGGCTAAGCTAAGTTATCATGACGTTACCTTAGGACGACATACATTTCTTAGGGGCAAAGTAACGTACGTTACTTAGGGACAAAGTAACGTACGTTTCTATGGGATGAAGTAACGTAGAGATTCCAAACTTGATATTTTTATGAAAATATAAAAGTTTGCGGAAGCACCACACATCAGCTCGGGATTTGGCTGCTTGGGATTGACGTGCTTGGGGTTTGACATGCTCGGGATTGAGCAAGCACGACAAATCTGTGATAAGCACGAGGTGTCGCGCATATGTGTGATGAGTCAACGGAAGCACGACAAAACCGAAGCACGAGGTGTCGCGCATATGTGTGATGAGTCAATGGAAGCACGACAAATCCGAAGCACGGCAAATCTGTAAGCACGAGGTGTCGCGACATTAAGCGATGAGTCAATATATAGTGACTAAGCTACCTTTCTCCTTGCTTGCTATACCCTATATATAAGCCATGGATGTCCTCCATCATCTCCATGTTCTAAAACACCAAAACCTCTAAAACAATTACCTTAGAAAATCCGAACCTTTCCCATGTTCGTGATCCAAGACGTTGTCTTGTCCGAGTAGCTCGAGAATAGTGGATTTTCTAGCCGAAGCTCTGTTTATTTTGTGTGAGCATCGAGTCAAAGTTCATCAGAGCCGTGAGTGCCTTTCGCCAGAGCCGTTAGCCAGCAAGCGTAGGCAGTCCTAGAGCTTTATCGAGAAACTTAGGGTAAGCTTCCTATGATCGGATCATTTTTATGTTAAGATAGATTTTTGTTCTGATCAAGATTCTAAAATTAGTTTCTTGATCTTATGATTAGAACCAACGTGGAAACATTGGATCAGTTCCGGGAGGATTCCCGAAGAAATTTCATAGCGAGTCCCGATCTGATCTAGGTAAGATTCGTGAGACTATTTCTTTAAAGTCTCCATCAAAATCCCTAAGTATTGCCTTAGTAAACCTATGGGTCATTTTGTATAGAAAGCAAGACTGAATCTAAGGCAAATCCGAGAGTAGAACGGTTGTGCAGAATCGCATACTTTACCTTTATCAAGGTGAGTCTTAGTTATGCGTGTTTGTGTGTTGATGAGTAGAACACACGTTTGTTTATTGTTTTGCTTATAGCCGTAGAGGTTCGTGTTAAAGAATTCACTAGAATTGCTAAGGGTTTTAACTAGTGAAAAGGGTAAAGAATTAACTAAGTGTTTGATTGGTAATGAGAGTTGCTTGGTTATTTATTCTGAATTGAGGTTCATATAATTCATTCGTAAAATTGCTAAGTGATGAGAATGAACCTAAACGAGTTTGTTTACAAGTTTACATGCATAGATGATAATTGGTTAAATCATATAAACTTGTTATGTGCGCGGTATGTTATTCCCTTGATTAGTGGCTTGGCTAATTACTTGTGGAGTATTAGTTTAAGTGCACGAAGACACAGAGAGACGGAATTGCAGCCTAGGGTCGTGTACTGCATGACGATGCAGAATTCCCGATGTGGTTGCGTACCGGCGATGTATGATCACATGAATTGTTTAAGGATCCTAAGTCATAGGCCTTTGTGGTTATGGACTGAAGATGCCTTGGTAACACGTGATGGGAATAGACAACGCGTAAGACCTTAACGGAATTGAAAACATTAATGCATGTCATATACTGATCACGTTTATTTATGAATGCATTTGTGTGTTGAGTGTTGATTGTTATTTTGAGTTTGGTTGGGAAATATATTATTGATTGTTTAGGAGAGCCTAGACTCATTGGGCAATTAGTGCTCACGACTCAATCTGTTTTGCAGGTAACCCTTAGATCCTTGGAAGCACGGAACGGAACATTAGGAAAAATCAGTCGTAGATTTTCTTGCTTTTGTAAATAAATAATGTTTATTGTGTATGTAAACGTTTTGGAGTATCAGACTCGCGAGCAAATATATCTTGTAACAATTTAAAAGACTAAGTCTAAATAAGTAAAGGTTCGGTTTTAAATAACTCGGGTTTCATATGATATTTAGTCATGTCTGGACGATCCAACTATCGGATATAGCTCGGGTTGGCAAGCCTTGAGCTGTATTCGATAGGGACAGATGCTTAAGTGTCTAGTCTAGGGAACTTGGATATGTTCAGAGAACCTCTGATCAGGCGCTTGAGCGTTCCTCAGTAGCGTTTCCGTTTAGATCCTCAAGTGGGGCGTTACACAACGTGTCCCAAGTTACAGTCGATGGTAGTGGCGGCAGAGTAGTCTGGGACGCAGATAGCGGCAGTGCAGACAGGCCAGCAGAGTTTCCCGCTAATCACAGTTACAATCTTAGACTCATACTTCGTAAATTCAGTAGTTTAGAATTTTATTTCTGTGTTTCCATTATTTTCCTGTGATAAAATGTTAGGGTTTCTTAGCACATGAGGTTTGTGCAGGGACTTTATTAGTTGGAGGTTTTTAGTCCAATGTGTTGTTTGATTCTGGAGCATCGAATTGCTTCATTACTCCGGAGTGTACCAAGAGCAGTGGTATTCGGAGCGAGGCTAGTGAGCCGGCGAGTATTTTTAAGGTGGCTGGAGGAGGGTTTCTAGCTACATTTAGTCGAGCGAGAGGCATAGATGTGCAGATCGATGGTGAGTCTATGTTGGCGGACTTAGTGATTAGTCTTGTGAAGTTATATGATATTATTCTGGGGATGGACTGGCTGGAGCGTTATCGGGTTCATCTGGATTGTCATCGAGGTCATATAGTGCTTGAGCGCGAGGGAGCGAGGATGGTGTATCAGGGAGTGAGACCGACTTCAGGGAGTCTCGTTATTTCCGTTATTCAGGCGGAGCAGATGATTGAGCGGGGTTGCGAGGCATAGGTGGAGTTTTTTGGTGAGGTTGTGGTGAGTGATGTCAGGGTTATTCGAGATTTCGTGGATGTCTTTCGGTCGTTGAAGGGATTACCGCCGTCTCGGACAGATCCTTTCACGATTGAATTAGAGCATAAGACAACGCCTATATCTAAGGCACCATATAGGATGGCTCCAGCTGAGTTAACAAAGCTTAAGAAGCAGCAAGAGGATCTGGCTAATAAGGGGTTTATTCACCCGAGTACTTTTCCGTGGGGAGTGCTGGTATTTTTTGTGAAGAAGAAGGATGGGGACTTAACCAAGTCACGGTGAATAACAAGTACCCTCTCCCGATGATTAATGAGTTGTTGGATCAGTTGAGGGGTGCTGCTTTGTTCTCCAAGATAGACATGGTGTCGGGATACGATCAGATTCCGATAGATGAGGTGGATGTTTGTAAGACTTCTTTCAGGACGAGATCAACCACTTTGAGTTTGTAATTATGCCGTTTGGATTGACGAATGCACCAGCATCGTGTATGCATTTGATGAATGACATGTTCCAGGTGCATCTGGATGTTTTTGTGATCATCTTCATTGATGATATTCGGGTGTATTCGAGGAGTTTTGAGGAGCACAAGGTGCATATGAGGTTGGTTCTGGAGAAGCTTCGGGAGCAAACGCTATTTGCTAAGTTGAGTAAGTGCAATTTCTTGAAGCGAGAGATGGGGTTTCTTGGCCATATTTTGTATGAAGAGGGAGTTTTTGTGGATCCGGCTAAGATTAAGGCTATCAAATATCGGTCCAGATTGGCTAATGCCACCGAGATCAGAAGTTTTCTTTGGTTGGTAGGATATAATCGGATGTTCATCAAGGGATTTACGAGTATGGTGCAGTGTATGACGAATTTGACTAGGAAGGATGTCTCGTTTGTTTGTTCTCAAGAGTGCGAGGACAGCTTTGCGAAGCTGTAGTTGATGTTGATGAGTACACCTGTTTTGGCGTTGCCCGAGCCACGTAAGCCTCATGCAGTGAACACCAATGCTTCTGGAATTGGGTTGGGTTATGTATTGATGTAAGAGGGCAGGGTAATTGCGTATGCTTTGAGGCAGCTAGGGCGTGATGAGCCCAACTACCCTACCCATGATCTAGAGTTGGGTGCTATAGTGTTCGCTCGAAAGATCTGGAGGTCCTATCTTTATGGTGGGAAGGTGCAGATTTTCACGGATCACAAGAATCTGCAACATATCTTTACACAACCATTGCTGAATGTGAGGCAGAGGCGTCGGGTAGAGTTGTTGGCAGATTATGATCTGGACATTGTTTATCATCTGGGTAAGGCTAACCTGGTGGCAGATGCTCTGAGTCATCGGAGAGTAGATTTGGCTCGGGAGCAGGATGTGGATTCGTTTGTGAGCGAGATTAACACATTGTGTCAAAGTGCTATTTCGCAGGAGCCGTTGGGTTTCCAGGCAGCTGGTCAGGCAGAACTTCTGAGTAGGATTCGGCTGGCTTAGGAGAGTGATCAGAGTTTAATTGATGCGTCGAGGGCAGTTAGTTCTGAGTATTAGGTCTCTTGGAATGGGTCGATTCTTGTGTGTGGGCGGGATTGTGTGCCTAAGGATGAGTCGTTGAGGTAGGAGATTCTGAGTGAGGCTCATGCGAGCAAGTTCTCGATTTATCCGGAAGCAATTAAGATGTATCGTGATCTCAAACGGTACTATCACTGGGTTAGGATGAAGAGTGATGTAGCTGACTAGGTCGCGAGGTATGATACGTGCCAGTTAGTGAAGGTAGAGCATCGGTTTCCGAGTGGTAAGTTGCATAGTCTATTTATTCTGGAGTG
This sequence comes from Draba incana, assembly GCA_963576765.1. NCBI lineage: Eukaryota > Viridiplantae > Streptophyta > Magnoliopsida > Brassicales > Brassicaceae > Draba > Draba incana. Next base: position 18,942,386 of record OY755212.1, on the reverse strand, counting down.
GAAGTTGGATATGACCATGATGGATTTTGTGGTGGGATTACCAAACTTGTGGACTTATGATGCTATTTGGGTGATAGTGTACCATCTGACTAAGTCAACATACTTTTTGGCCATTAAGAAGACCGATGAAGCTGCGGTTTTAGCTAAGAAATATGTGAAGAAGATTATGAGTCTATATGGGGTGCCAGCCAGTTGATATGCTCAAATTAGACCTAGAGCTAAACTCTCTCAAATTAAGAGATCAGTTATAGTTCTTTAGGATCAAATCCACAGGGAATCAATTGCACAATAGATTATTAAATTCAGATTAAACTAAGCAGGATGATGCGTATGAAAAGCAAGTAAACAAAGCAGTAAATTCGGGTTGTAAAATCAATAAAGAAAGACTCTAGGCACAGGGAAATCTTAAGTGAATCAGAATTGCAGATCAATAAATAAAAGATAGGATATGAAGCGCAATTCTTAAACATGAACACGAATATGAAATCAATCAACTTTCGTTGCAGAGATTATCTATGTTTAAATCCTAGAAAACCAAATTTCTTTGCGAATCCTAACAATCTAAACAAACATTAAAGTTCAAGCTCAATTGTTCACAAAAGCCTAAACCAAATTTCTTTGCGAAAAGGAATTTTGCTCATCAAAGAATAGATCAGGTAATCAACAAAACTGTCGTTTCTATTAATTAACCCTAAATCAGATTTCAGGTCATGAATCTAAAATCAGCAATAAACTCAAGTCAAGATGAAGAACATTCTAAAGATATTATCCTATGCAATTCAGATCAGATCTAGCAAAACATCAAACACCTTTGAATAATCCTAAACCTAATAGGGAAACTACTCAGACATAATCAAAGAAGAAACCATTACTTTTGTTGATAGATATCTCTTAGACTAAGTAAAATAAAGCATAAGCCTAAACAATGGCTGCGAAAACGTATTTATAAGGTTTCTAAACCGTCATTAACATAAAAATAAACATCTGGGAATTTTGGGCTTCGAACGGACTTCTTGGCAATCATGCTTTTTCTTTGGTTGAGCAGGGTATCGATCAACACCCATAGATAGTGTCGATCGACACCAACTTAGATTTCCGATTCTTCACTTCGATCTTTGCCACCTCGTTCAGCAATGCTCCAAAACTCCCAGTAAACTTCTTTTATGCTCCAAACGTCTAGTACCTGTAAAGACTCTAAAAACCAACTGGAAAACACCAAAAGAATCTAGATATAGGACTTATATCATTGTCTAAACTGGGTAAAAACCACGATATATCAACTCCCCCAGACTTAGCTTTTTGCTTGTCCCTAAGCAAAACAGTGTTATCACTCCTTTAGTAACCACATACCTTTTAAAGCTAATCTGGCGATACTTCGATGTTTCCCTAGAAGTATAGCAGTTCTCCAGATTGATTCCAAATCCCTTAGATAATCTCAGACTTTCAGTCGCAAACCCCCTTAGTTAATTAAGTGCGGTCTCATCGAGAGAATATTGATCGCTGGACCTTCTAGATTCATTAACACTTTCCTGCGTTTCACCCTCTCTCTTCCCTCTGAAACTGTTTCTAATTAAGGATATCATAGAGATGGATTGCCCATTTTGAACTTTTTGATTAAGTATTTTTCTGATTTTCGGACTTGCACTTTTCTGCTTGAACTACACTTTTCTGTAGACTTTTTTATTAGATCCTTTTCATCTCTATGACTTCACTAGATCAGCGCTCACTACTATTATTCTTGTGGAGACAGGGTCATGAGTTTTTTTTCTTTTTGATCTAAGACAGTTGAATTCATAATTTGGGAAGAAGTTTCAAGAGCGGTCCGTCCTCGCTTTCAAGTGTTTGGAAGCTGAATCAAGTCTTGCGATTTCCAACGCCCAAGACAAGAGATTAAAGATTCATTAGGGCAGGGTCTGAAACGTCTTTCTGGCGTTCTCAAGAAATTTGAACTCGCTCCGTTAAACCGATCCACTTCCAGTTACCCACCTTGTAAAACCAATTAATTGCACTGTAATGGTCCTTGAGTGCTGTTCAAAGCAAGTAGAAAGGGGAGTTTCGACCCGAAAATTTTAAAAACTGACTCAAAAACTCAAAATAAAACACAATAATTAGCAACTACCTCCCCCAGACTTAAACGACATTGTCCCAATGTTATTAAGCCTGAGATTGGTAAATAAAATAGAGAGAAAACAAAAGGAATTGAAAAACAAATGATTTTGTTACCTGATGGAGTGGTGTCGATCGACACTTACAAGGGTGTCAATCGACACCCATGATTTTCACCCGATCGACCAGATGGTCGATCCACTGTTCATCCGCAATTTTTTTTTTTTTTCAATCCTGAAACACTTAAACTAAAATGAAAGTTAGTAATAAAAGAAAATTTAAAACGAAAATAAAATACTTACTAGTGGGTTGCCTCCCATTTAGCGCTTGTTTTTAGTCCGTTAGCTTGACTATTTTGAGGAACTAGAAATCTGGAGGATCTGCACTTTTCCATGGAATGATTCCAGGGAAAAGTTTCTGCGTTTTCTGTACCATTTCTGTAATGACCACGTTTCCTTTAGCCATAATCTCTTGAGGAATGATGATTCTCATATTCACGAAAGGCTTTGAACTCCTATTAGGTTGCACCTCTTCTTTTCTCTTTCCTGCAAGTTCATCAGAAAAACCAAGCTTTCGAGAAACTCGTTGCTTGCATGAGCGCGTAACAGCCTTTTGAAGTTTGAAAGCATGATTTAAATCAGGAGATTGAGAAATAAGTTCAAGAAATGCGTACCTTTCTTCTTTGGGAGGATCGTGGGCGGGGAGTTATGGAATTATCTGTTCAGCAACAGATGAAGGACCGGATTCTAACTCCTGGATTGAAGCTTCATCCTCTAGAATTTCCACAGAGAAAGTTTGACCATCAATGGTGGATCTTCTCCTTGTGTTCTCCATGTCAAATTCCATGACAATATCGCCTAGATCAAACTTGATCTTCCCTTTCCTGACATCAATTTGCGCACCAGCAGTAGCCAAGAAGGATCTTCCCAAAATCAAAGGATCTTCAGGCTCATCGTCGTACTCTAAAACTACAAAATCCGCAGGAATAATTCAATCCTGAATTTTAATAGGCACATCCTCTAGAATTCCTTTTGGGAATCTCCTGGATCTATCAGCTAGGAGAAGAGACATCCTTGTTGCCCTGAAATCAGTCATCCCAAGATCAATAGCAACAGACAATGGCTTCAGATTAATACCAGACCCCAAATCACAAAGAGAGTGAGGAAACTGCCCTGTTGCGATTGAACAATGAAGCACAAAGTTTCCTGGATCGGGAAGCTTCACAGGAATCCTGCTCTGAATCATGGCGCTCACTTCTTCAGAAACCACTACGTCCTTCTTCTTCTTTTTCGGCACTGGAGTTGTGTTCAGAAGAATTGGTCGGATATCTCTTGTAAGCAATGCTCCTTCCTTTGGACTAACACAATTAGCTGCAAGTCGCTTGACGTATCGTCTTAGCGCAGGAGAAAGTTTAACTGCATCAACAAGAGGCATCTCAACCATAACCTTGTCAATCATCCTCTTGGAAATCTCCTCTTTAACCTGCTGCTTGGACCGCCTATCTCTGGGGAATGGTACTTGAGGTTTGTAGACTCGTTCCTCGGCTTGAACTGAAGATGTCGCAAAATTTGGACTCGTCTGGATGGGGTGTCGATCGACACTCTCTATAGTGTCGATCAACACTAGCTTCTGAATTCCCGAATCATGATTCGGTTCAAGTGTCGATCGATGCTTAGCTGTAGTGTCGATCGACACTGGCTCTGCAGACCCAAAAATTTCCTCAAACTCATCGAAATAGTCCTCCTGAGTAGCCAGAACAGCATTGGAAACACTCCTTGGGTTAGCATCAGTCTTCGCAGGAAGATAACCCTCTTTTCTCTTGATAGAACTGGTAGTTTGAGCGACATGGACATCCAGTTTCTTCACATATGCGCTCAATGCAGAAATCTTCCCATCTAATTCTTGGTATACCGAATCAAGCTTTCCATTGAAATTCACGGTCATCTTCTGCTGTCCTTCTAGGATCTGGTCCAGCATAGTCTTAACCTCATTGTCCTGCTCAGGAGGTTTCTGGTAAGAAGAGGAACCGTAATTCCTTTGATAGTTTTTGCTCTGATATGACTTTTGATAGGACGAGTCATAGCCTTGCTTCTGAAATCTAGTCCCATTGATGTAGTTGACATCCTCTGGCTCAAATGTCTCAACCTCTTTAGCAAACTGGACTAACTTCTTTCCAGCTATAAGACTATGCATCGAGTCTAGCTTCCTGGTGTCTTCTGCAAACTGGTTACCACTGATGTCTTGCTTCTACTGGCTCCTCACGTAGTCCAAGTTCTTAGCAATATTGTTGTTGGCCAAGTTCTCGATCAGTCTCAAGGCAGCATCTGGCGAGTTTATCATGAAGTTCTCATTGCTCGCTGCATCCAAAGTTACTGCATATCTCAATGCAATCCCTCTCTAGAAGATGCTACGTAGCTGAACATCCGTCAATCCGTGATGAGGACAGTCTCTCTGATAGCCCTTGAACCTGTGCCACACAACCTTGTATGCCTCAGAATCTCCTTGCTTGAAGGTGGCAATCTTTGCTCTCTGATCCTCGGACTTTGCATCATCAAAGAAATTGCTTAAGAAAGCATTCTTCGTATCCTCCCCGTTAGTTAACGAGCTCGGTGGAAGCGTCTTTAGCCAATGCTTAGCTTCCCCATGTAGAGAGTAAGGGAAAAGCTTGAAGAATAGGTAGTCCTCAGAAACTCCGTTTGCCTTGATGCTTGATGCGAGATCCTCGAATCGCTCTATATCATCCATGGGGTTTTCATGAGAAAGACCGCATAAAGGCTCTTGAGCAACTAGTGAGAAGAATGCCGGTTTTAGCTCAAAGTCGTTTCGCTGGAATGGAGGTGGTCGAATAGCAGATCTATTAGCGTAGAACTGCTCTGGTCTGTTGAAATTCGCTAGCGTCCTTCCTCGCGCAGCATTCTCCTCGTTCCTCAAAACGTTAAGGCGATTAAGGACCTGGTGTCGATCGACACCCAAGGGGTGGTGTCGATCGTCACCTGCAATTCCTTCGTGTCGCTCGACAGGTTGTTGGCGTCGAGCGACACCATCTGTCTGAATCGCCAGATTCTGTTCGACGATCACTGTTCCGTCGTTGTTGATCCTCTGTCCTTGCGCATTATACTTCTGTCATGCTGGATCACGCATAACTCCATCATCTCCCGGAGTCAAATTGATGGGTGGTATAGCAGCCATCCTTTCTTCTCTGACTCCTCTCCTGTTCTCACGTTCGAAACGTGCTAACTCCTCGAGATTAAAGTTAACTAGCTCCTTATCTTGGTTGCTTCTAGTATCACGCATGTACCTCAAACACAAAACAAAAAGAGACGAACGAAACTAGCAAAAAAAAAAAAAAAAAAAAAAAAAAAAACTTAGACAAAATCCTAATAAAATAAATCTAATGGCATTGATTCCCCGGCAACGGTGCCAAAATTTGATAAGCTCAAATTAGACCTAGAGCTAAACTCTCTCAAATTAAGAGATCAATTATAGTACTTTAGGATCGAATCCAAAGGGAATCAATTGCACAATAGATTATTAAATTCAGATTAAACTAAGTAGGATGATGCGTATGAAAAGCAAGTAAACAAAGCAGTAAATTCGGGTTGTAAAATCAATAAAGAATGACGCTAGGCACAGGGAAATCTCATGTGAATCAGAATTGCAGATCAGTAAATATAAGATAGGATATTAAGCGCAGTTCTTAAACATGAACACGAATATAAAAATCAATCAACTTTTGTTGCAAAGATTATCTATGTTTAAATCCTAGAAAACCAAATTTCTTTGCGAATCCTAACAATCTAAACAAGCACTAAAGTTCAAGCTCAATTGTTCACAAAACCCTAAACCAAATTTCTTTGCGAAAAGGAATTTTGCTCATCAAAGACTATATCAGGTAATCAACAAACATCATCTTGAGCTTTTGGGCTTTGAACGGACTTCTTGGCAATCGGGCTTTTTCTTTGGTTGAGCAGGGTATCCATCGACACCCATAGATAGTGTCGATCGACACCAACTTAGATTTCTGATTCTTCACTTTGATCTTTGCCACCTCGTTCAGCAATGCTCCAAAACTCCCACTAAACATCTTTTATGCTCCAAATGTCTAGTACCTGTAATGACTCTAAAAACTAACTGGAAAACACCAAAAGACTCTAGATATAGGACTTATATCATTGTCTAAACTGGGTAAAAACCATGATATATCACCAGTATTGCGTCAGACCGGGATCCAAAGTTCACTTTTGAGTTTTGGAGAGCATTCCAGGCTGAGTTGGGCACTAAGGTGCATGAGAGTACAACTTATCATTCGCAAACTGATGGGCATTCAGAGAGGACTATTCAGACTTTGGAGGATTTGCTCAAGATGTGTGTGTTGAATTGGGGTAGTCACTGGGTGGATCACTTATGCCTAGCTGAGTTTTGTTATAACAAAAGCTTTCAGGCGAGTATCAGGATGACTCCTTATGAGGCGTTTTATGGGATGCCGTGAAGAGAACCTTTATGTTGGACTTAAGTGGGAGAGAGGAGCATTTTTTGTGCGAGTTTTGTTCAGGAGACGATGGAGAAGATCCGTGCCTTGAAGTTGAACAAGAAGGAGGCTCAGGATCAGCAGAGAAATTTTGCTGATAAGAGGAGGAGAGAGTTGGAGTTTGCAGTCGGAGATAGAGTATATATCAAGATGGTCATGTTGCGAGGTCCTAACAGATCTATTTCAGAGAATAAGCTGAGTCCGAGGTTTATGGGTCCGTTCCCGGTGGTGGAACGAGTTGGACATGTGGCATACCGGTTAGAGTTACCTCCGATTATAAAGGCATTCATTATGTGTTTCATGTGTCGATGTTGAGGAAGTGCATGCGTACTTCAGAGGCATTAGTGGCTCAGATTCCAGAGGATCTTCAGGAGCTGTGTCGGAAGACCTTTGAGGATTCTCGAGAGGAGTGTCAAGGTGCTGCGTCAGAAGAAGATTCTACTGTTGAGAGTTTGTGGGATTGTGCTGGTATCAAAGAGGAGACTTTGGAGCCTGAGGCAAATATGAAGTTGAAGTTCAACAAGTGGTTCGACAAGCAGGTCACGGCTTGAGCTTATTTTTATCTTTGTGGTTAAGGTTTCAGGGTTAGCATGTATTTATCATTTTCGTTGTAACGATATACATTTTTGAAGATTTATAAGATGGAGTTTTGTTATATTTTAGTGTTATTATAAGTTGAGCGGTTCTTCTTATATGTACGGTTTAGTGTTGACCAGCGGTTGGTCATGTTTGTGTGATATTTCGGGTTAGGGAATATCGTATTTAGACCACATGAGGTAGTTCTAGTCGGAGGTGTTTACACGAGTTTAGAATTTATTTCCCTAAGGGCGAAGTGTCCTCGAATAACTCTTTGTTTTGGAGTTGGTGGTTCTCCTGGGTACTATTTTGGAGATGGTGGTTCTCCTGTGTACTTATCTGGGATGGTGGTTCTTAGTATAAGTATTGAGAGATGGTGGTTCTCTCGAGGGAATGGTGGTTCCCCTGTTTTAATAAGTTAAAGGTAATAAATGTCTGAAACGTGCGTATAAACATAAGATTAGATGTGAGTCTCATCATAGTATTGATCTCGGGTGGTGTTGGCCGGTGGGGTCAGGTGTTTCGGTCTTTGGTAGACGGTTTTTTGGGATTCAAGGACAAATTTTGTGTTACTGGAAGAGAGTTGTAACATCCCGAAACTAAATTATTGTATTTGGCAAGGGTGTCGATCGACACCAATGTTTTTCAACTGTTTTGGTTTGATTTTTTAATTGAGCGGTTTGGGTCGGGTTGGGTGCAGAACCCTAGGCAGACATATATAAGGGACCTAGCCACTGATCATAGATGTTTTTCAGAAAGAAAAACGTGAGGAAGTGTTTGAGAATGGGTTTTGGTTAGAGTTTTGAGAGAAAAGAGTCACTCGAAGGGACAAGAGAGTCGTTTGTCGTGTTTCTCCGTTCTAATGGTTTGTGTGAATGTTGGGAACAATTGAACGGTTGTTCTCGGTGATTTCAGTGTAGGAAGTGTAGGGGTCAGATTTCACCCCTAAGAGATTGATGTAACGACAATAAATCTTAAACGGGCTTGTAGAAGCCCAATTCAAGTTAGGCCTGTAATGTTATTAAATCCATAATTAAAATGGCCTTCATAATATTATGGGCTAAGTCATTTAAATGCTTAATGGGCCAGACCCAAGTGTATTATTAACCCTTGTGTTAAAAGGTATAACTAGCTCATTGTATTCACCCAGAAAAGGAGATCAGAACTTTTCAGAGAAAAAGAATAATAAAGGCTCTTTTAACAGCGAACGCAAGTATCAACATTCTTCTGCATAGTGGTTATGTGACACCCCGGTTTCAGGGCATATATGGTATATGCGGTATATGCGGAGAGGCTTCAAAGAATTGATTTGGCTACCTATATCACCAAAGTGCACTTATCTTTTCGGTCACAGGTCTTGAGAGAACTCCTGAGTTAAGCGTGCTTGAGCTGGAGTAGTTTCAAGATGGGTGACCTACTGGGAAGTAATTTCTAGTACCGTGTGAGTGAGGTCAAAACACGGAAAAGATCGGGTGGTGATTTGCAGGGTCAGTAAACATGACTTCCGAGCCTCCCGGACTAGAGCACCGACCATCAAACATGGTAGGCCCATGAGCCTAAGAGTGGACGGGGCCCATGGGAGGGGCGGTTGGGGCGTTACAAGTGGTATCAGAGCGAACCCTGAAAACTGTGTGCTGTCGGGGTAACGATCTTGGTATGTGCAACGAGGATATTGCGATCTGTTAGTGGGGGTGATTGTGACACCTCGGTTTCAGGACATATATGGTATATGCGGAGAGGCTTAAAAGAATTGATTTGGCTACCTATATCACCAATGTGCACTTATCTTTTCGGTCACAGGTCTTGAGAGAACTCCAGTGTTAAGCGTGCTTGAGCTGGAGTAGTTTCAAGATAGGTGACCTACTGGGAAGTCATTTCTAGTATGGTGTGAGTGAGGTCAAAACACAGAAAAGATCGCGTGGTGATTTGCAGGGTCAGTAAACATGATTTCCAAGCCTCCCAGACTAACACACCAACCGTCGGACATGGTGGGCCCACGGGCCTGAGAGTGGACGGGGCCCATGGGAGGGGCTGTTGGGGCGTTACATCAATGTTTCGGATTAAGTTTCGGTTTTAGTTAATTGTCCGGTTTGGGACGTCGGTTTGGGAGAAGCCCTAGGTCGTCCTTTTATAAGCAAAAGTGGCGTGCAGCCGTGGGGAGGGGGAGGAATATCGGTGCTTAAGGTTTTGTGAGGAAGAAGTGGTGATTTAAAGAGTGCTTGTGAGTCGTTCGCCATTGTTCTTCGTTTAAAGGTCTCGTGTAATGTGGTGCGGGATCCTGGTGTTGTCTCGGTGATTCCAGCGAGGGAGACTGTTGTTCGTGTTTGTTTTTCGTCTTCTCTGCATTCCTTTCCGAGTTCAATTGCGAAATCGTGGTGAGTGCGTGATCGTGGATACAGAATTATATTATTAGGATATTGGTTGAATAATTGAGCGATTTTGATTGTTCCTGTGATGTTTCTGTGTGATCATGTGTGGTTTCAGTCGTAAATAATCTTGTTTGAGGAAACGAAACGAGTCGCGTGAGGATTTGACTCGGTTTCAGTTCCTGCGAGAGGAGTCGATCGACACCTAGTGGTAGTGTCGATTGACACCACTCTTTTGATCGCGAGGCTTGTTTGTGTGTTTGTGGTGTCGATCGACACCACCTATTTTTAAAGTTATTCTCACTTGTTGAGGATTGTGGTTTGAACGCGTAGTATTTGATAGTCTTTTTCGTATTATGTATTCGGTAGACGGGATGACCGCTTCACTGAGTATTTGTGATAATACTCACGCAACTCTGTTTTTCCCTTTTGAGTTGCAGGTAAAGGAAAGGTGTGATCACAGAATCATGGCGTATGAAGAGGATGATAGGATGTTTGTGGTTATTGCATTTCTAGTAGAACCGTTAGGTTTTTAGAATTGTTAGTTGTCTGAATGGAATTTTGGAATTGAATATTTGCTTGAATTAAGTGGATTAAATGAATTATTGGTTTCCGCGGTAGAATTGTTAGGTTTAAAAAAAAAAAGCCTGGTTGTTTCAGGTTAACTAGGAAGTATTGCATTTCCTCGACAACCCTTACAAATTCAATTGTGCGAGTTAAAACTCCTACAAGAAGTTACTGCTCGTAGTTTGATTTTGTTCTCTTTCCTTTCCGAATTCGTTCATCAAGGTGAGTGCGTGATCGTAGGCTTATCAAGCCATTCATGGGTTGATGATCGTTGATATGATTCTCTTGATGGAATGATGGTTGAATCGTGATGTTTCTGTGGTTTTTGTCTTATTTGTGTGCCTGTGGATTGTGTTTTTTGTGCAGGTTTCGGTTGTGCTTGTCGCGAGAATGCCAAGTGAGGAGAGGCTGCTTCTGTGTTTTCTGCAACCGAGTGTCGATCGACACCTAGTGGTTGTTTTGATCGACACCTCTGTTGTTCGTGTGTCGATCGACACCACTGTTGTGCGAGTGGCGATCGACACCTAGTGGTGGTGTTGATCGACACCAGATCATTTCATGTGCTAAATGTATTGAAATGTATTATTTTCTTGTTGTGGTTTGATATAAATAGCTTGTAGATGGGATGACCATTTCACTAAGGGGGGTGTATTCAATCTAACATTTCAAGTGATTCGTTTTAATTTGTCAAATCCTATGTTATTGAACCATGAATTTTAAAAAACTTATTAAAATCCACTGTTATTGAACTAGTGATTTTAGAAAGTACTTTAAAATCCACTGTTATTGAAATTATACTAAAGATTTAATTTTTAATGATTCAAAGAGATTTTAAAGGAAATTTCAGGGGATTTCCTTGTTAAAAATACAAAAACTAAAATCTCATGGTTTTAGGTGAGATTGCAGAGAATTTTATTATAAATCTCATAGAATCACACAAAATCATTAAAATGACCTAAAATCTTATTAAAACTCAAATCTCTTTAAATGCAAGATTCAATACACCCCCTTAAGTATTTATGATAATACTTATGCAACTATTTTTCCTATGAGTTGCATGTAAAGATAAAGTGTGATCGTGGAATCATGGTTGGACGAAAGGATGATTAGGAACTCTAGATTACTGTTTATGCGTTGAAATTTAGAACCTGGTGTTTATGTTGCTAGATTGCTTTGGAATTGATATTTTGGAATAATTAGTTTATTGGTTTAAATGGTTTATGATTTAAAGGATTTAAATGCTGGTTTAATTATTTATGTGTGATTTTCGGTGGTTGATTGAAATGTGATTGACTTTGAGGATTATTATTTTTAAGAATAGTAATCCGAGTCCATTAAAAAAAAAAAAAAACTTGGTTGTTTCAAATATACAATACGTAAAATTCCAGAGACCGGAGAGGAGAGAACCCATCGAGAGAGAAAGTCTCGGCATAGCAAAGCACATCTGAGAGAAATAAAGGTAGTGAAACACCAAAGTCGCATCAAAACAGAATCGAAACAAACGCAGCCACCACCGAGCTTTGAGTAAATCGACCATTCAAACTAACCTTGAATCACCGTCCTTAAGTGTAACAGAGGAGAGACAAAAGGGCGGAGACACCTAGAGCAACGACAGTGAAAAGCCACCTCCGACGAACCAGATCTACATTTCAAAACGAAGAACTCATCTTAACCTCTAGAACTAGTTAGCCGAAAAGAAGAAGAGATAAAGAAACTCATATTATTTATCTTTAAATGTAATATGTTTATGCAGTATAGATAAATTAAACTATTTGTCTTTAAATATGTTAAAATTGTAAAAGAAACACTAGTTTTATATATATTTCTACGTATTGTTATGTCTCGACTACTACTTTTCTTGACCACCATGCTCACTCTCAATTATTGGATTCATTTACTTCTGATGGCTTTTTATTACTTTTAAAAGTTTTAAAATAATTTTTAACTAATTTTACATATTACCACATACTTTAATATTTTCTTATATTTTCTTCTTCACGTTGTTAAAAATTAGTTCAAATAGATCACTATAATTAAATAGTTCCAATTAATCACATTAAGCTGGTAATATTTCTTCAACGAGATATATACCGAGCAATCAAATTATGATATGGATAATCAATAATGTTACAACCATACGCAATATTTTTTTTAATGGGTTACTATATATATTTAAATATTTATTTTAAATTATCTATTATATTATTAGAGAGGTAACTATGCACCAGAATAAAAGTTGAGTTTTTATTACAACGTATTTTAATGATGTCTTTAAATTATATATTTTAGATGGATATATGGGATAACTATTTATTATTATTATGGATATATATGTATAAATTGAATGCGATGATGATGGAAATTATCTCATCATTACCTATTAATTCCTCAATCCTTACTTTGTTTTGTTATATCAAAAAAAGGCTCTCTCTCTCCATTCTTCCTTTTTCCTTTCTTCGTAGTATCTCTTTGATCGTCAATATTTTTGTTTTGATATGTATTTGATATGATTTATTTGGTTGTTTATGTCTTTCTAGGTTTTAATATTGATTCTCCTCTCAATAAGGTATGATTTATTTCATATTATGTTTCAATATCTTTGACTATCTATTTACTTTTCGTTTCGTTTCGTTACCAATAAGCTTTTGATTTTATTTTTTCCATTGTTTTTGTACATTAGTTCCTTCATGGTCAACAAGGTATGATATTTTCCTTTCGGTTCTCGACTTAAATTTTGCAGGCTGAAAGTTGGAATCATAACTTTTAAAACCCGTATATATACCAAACCATGGTCTTTATCTCCAATATTTGAATCAGCCACATTCCTCCGACTTTGAAATAAATAAAAATCGACCATCGTATGAGTTTCTAAATTATATACTATATTGATTGCAATCAATATCTCATTAGAACAATTGTGATGAGTTGTTCTATTTGTTTAGCTAATACGGGGGACGTGTAAGGATCAAGATGGAGGTTATCAGATAATAATAATTTCATGGAGAAGTCTTGCCTTCCGTTGAGCAGCTACTATCTTTGATTTGTAAAAATGCATACCTATATATTTATGGTCATTAATCACAAATTCAGTTTTCATCAGACTAATTCGATTTTCCTCCAAAGTATTGTTAAAATTAAGGAAGAAGTAGTCGTCTAATGTCCATGCCTCCATGGAACAACACCATCTCCACACAGACTTAGGGTACTTCTTTCTTAAGTTATCATATTCCATGCATATGGGAATCAGATAGTCTCACTCCTCTATTTATTTTTCTTGTCTTTAAGTTGCGAACATATTCAACGCTATAGAAACAATTGGAACTATATTCTTGAGAGTTGTGATCGGAGTTTTTTAATTTGTCAACGCAACTGTGAGTTTATTACTTCCATGACCTTATGAAAATGTGAATCATCCGTGCCAAAAGGTGGATTCAATTCGGATTTGTTGTGTGTAAAAGGAATGATATGCTTATAGTACAAAGGGTATTAAAGCACATCTTTTTTTTTAATGAATGTATCAAGGCACCATCGAAAGGAATGCTATGCTTATATACTGGAATAATTATTGTTTGGTTAATTTTTAGGTCTATATTTTTCTCAGATACTCCAGACTGTATGAGATTTATCTTTGCTTTTAGAGCTTTTTTGTCTTAGCATATATAGTGTGATTGTTGGATAATAAGTTCTTCTCTTATCACTACAAAAAAACAGCACAAGAGTGACTACTTTTTGTGACTGTTTTTTTAGTCACAAAAATTTGTGACTCATTTGTGACTGATCAGTGACCGTTTTGGGACTACATAAAAATAGTATGCAAATGTTTGCACATTTGTGACCAAATACCGTCGTCGCAAAAGAGTGTGTAATAAGGGACTGGTGTACGACTGTTTTATATGGCGTCACACATTAGGGACATCTTTGCAACTCCAACTTACAGTGACAGATTTGTGACTATATAGCTTCTCCAACTTCTACAAAGGAGTCACAAAATCATGTCGGTAGCAAAAAGACAAAGGAAAAATATGTCGGTAAGATGAAAACAAAACAATATCTTCACGTAACAATAAAAAAAAAACGTGCGAATTATCTTCACCTAATTATTCCCAATTAGTCACAAATTGGTCTCAAAACAGCCACATATTTGTGACTGATTTATATCAGTTGCCAAACAGTGGCAAGTTATTTCCTATATATATATGTCAAGCCTCCATTCATTTCCATACACATCTCTCTCACATTTCTCATTCCCAAACAAAAAACGAGCAAATAAAAAAAAAATTAAGAAAAAAGGGTGGAAATTTTTTTGAGAGAAATTCCAAAAAAAAAAAAAAAAAAAATATGTGGTCTGGTTTATCTCGAGTATGGATGTACAACCGAACCGATCCGTGCACGAATAATTTGTCAGAAGAATTTATGTTGGGGGTCGACCAATTCATTTAGTTCGTAGGAAGCCAGGACTTTGCTATAAGCAGTGGAGGTAAGATACCTTGCCCATGTAAAAATTGCAAAAATTCTGGTAGATTAAGACCTCTTCGAACGGTTACCTACCATCTTAATTATAGAGGTTTTATGGATAATTATTATGTGTGGAGCAAACATGGTGAAGATCCCAATGTAGTAGGAGTAGGAACTAGTAGTCATCAGGAAAATGTTGATATTTGTACTAGTTATCTGGAAATAAATTACGAGGGTGATAATGTTTATGCTAGGATGGTTCATGATGCATTTCATGGTTCTGCGCCATTTAATGATTATCAACATGAACATGATCAGAGCGGAAATGATTATGTTCATGAAGAACCTACCCAAGAGGCAAAACATTTCTACGAAATGTTAGAGGCTGCAAATAGGCCGTTGTATGAAGGTTGTCGTGATGGTATTTCGCAGTTATCATTAGCTTCTCGCCAAAAGAACATCAAGGCAGACCATAATTTGGCTGAAACGTGCATGGATTCGTGGTCGGAATTGTTTACAGAGGTGTTACCTCAGCCTAATGAGGCAACTGGTTCATACTACGAGACATAAAAACTTATGAGAAAGCTACGATTGCTGGTGAAGACATATGATGTATGTGTCGATAATTGTATGCTTTTCTGGAAAGCAGACAAGGCGTTGGAGAATTGTAAGTTTTGTGGAAAAGAAAGATATATGCCAAGTACGGGGGGGGGGGCGGAAAAGAGTATCACTGAGCAAAATGTGGTATCTACCAATCGGTGACAGATTAAAGAGATTATACCAATCAGAGAAGACGGCAGCGGCGATGAGATGGCATGCTGAGCACGAATCACAAGACAGAGTAATGAATCATCCATCTGATGCGGCGGAGTGGAAAAATTTCAACCAAATTCATCCTGGTTTTGCTCAGGAAACGCGAAACATCCGGCTGGGATTATGTACAGACGGTTTCAACCCTTTTGGTATGTCAAAAAACCATTCCTTGTGGCCTGTGATCGTGACCCCTTACAACTTACCCCCCGAGATGTATATGAAGAGTGAGTATTTATTTCTCACGGTATTGAATTCGGGACCTAATCATCCGCGTGCGAGTCTTGACGTTTTCCTCCAACCTCTGATTGATGAGTTAAATGAGTTGTGGAATAACGGAGTTGAGGCGTATGATGTGTCATTAAATCAAAACTTCAACATGAAAGCAGTTCTGTTGTGGACAATAAGTGATTTTCCAGCATATGGTATGTTATCGGGATGGACGACGCACGGAAAATTATCATGTCCAATTTGTATGGGGGATACAAAATCTTTTTACTTGCCGGCTAGTAGGAAGACATGTTAGTTCGACTGCACATAAGGTTTTTGCCAGATAATCATCCATTGCGGAAGAACAAAGTCAATTTTCGAAAGGGAAAGGACGCAGTGAACGACGATCCACCAGCATCGTTGACTGCTGAACAAGTATACCAGCGTATCTTGTATGTCGAAGCACATAAAATGTCTGTATGTGGTGGAAATTGACATGAGAGAAGACCTCGCGGTTACGGAGAACATCATAACTGGCATAAAGAAAGCATTTTCTGGGAGCTACCGTACTGGACCGATCTCAATCTACGGCACTGTCTTGATGTGATGCATATCAAGAAGAATTTTTTCGATAACATCATGTATACTGTGATTAATGTTAAGGATAGATCGAAAGACACAATCAAGTCAAGAATCGATATCACAACATTCTGCAATCGGAGAGAACTGCATGCGGATGATAATCGAAACGCCCCATTTCCTATTTGGAGATTGACCGACAAAGGAATACATGCCTTACTACATTCGGTGAAAAATGAAGTAAAATTTCCAGATGGGTATGTAGCAGATTTAGCAAGCTGTGCAGACATCAAAGGTGGCAAGTTTTCAGGAATGAAAAGTCACGACTGCCATGTTTTTATGGAGCGGTTGCTAGCGTTTGTATTTAAAGAACTTCTCCCCCGTAACGTTCACAAAGCATTAACAGGTATATACCACCTTCTCGTCTTGTACAATTTGTAGTTATTGTTCAGTACTTATGCAAAAGTTTTGTAGGTTTTGGAGCATTTTTCCGCGATATTAGCAGTAGATCATTGGATGATAGCCGTGTCCAAGTTTTGAAGAAAAACATTGTGATGATTCTGTGTAATTTTGAAAAAATATTTCCACCTTCTTTCTTTGATGTGATGGAGCACCCACCTATCCACTTGCCATACAAAGCAGAGCTCGGGGGTCCTGTACAATATAGATGGATGTATCCGTTTGAAAGACTCTTTAAACATTTGAAAGGCAAAGCGAAGAACAAAAGATATCTAGCAGCCTCGATTGTTGAATCGTACAGGAATGATGAGATTTCTTACTTCTCGGAACATTACTTCCCGCCAAAAAATTCTACAGCTAGCAGAATAAGGTAAATTTACTACTTATCTATTTAATATTGCAACCAAGGTTTTGGATATCATGAAGTATGTGAAAATTTGCAGGATAAATCGGTACGATGAAGGTGAAGTACCTGTGTATCCAGTACCAGTACCACATATATTTACTGCTCTAGGCCGTCCAAGTGGCAAATGTACGGAATTGTGGTTAAGCGAGAAAGATTATATGTGCGCACATTCGTATGTTCTGCGTAATTGTGACTATTTTAGACCGCTTGAAGGGTAAATTTCAGAATCTATTAAATTGTTTAACTTGACTGTATTCACAACTATCTCACACGTACTTTCAAATTAAAACAAATTGTTGGAGCAGCAAATTCGATATGAAAACCCTGAACTATCTGATGATGAAGTCATGGAAAAAAAGATGAAGACTTTCACATATGGGTCCGCCAATACGTATGCATTCCATCATTTACTATGAATTCAATAATTATCATTGGTTTAATTTTGTATATTGGCATGGTATCTTACTTCGTAGGTGCACCACATGAGAGGTCAAGAAAGTTTTCCTCATTAGGTTCTAGATATTGTGGAAGGTCTTGAAAATAAAGTTAGGACGTGGCCCATGTATTTTACAAGAGGCTATATGTTTCATACACGTGGACATGGGACTGGGAAAAAAACAATGAACTACGGGGTTTGTGCACGAGGGCAAAATTATTCTGAAGCAGCCGACGAGGATGATTTTTTTGGAACCGTAGAAACTATCATGGAACTGCAATATCCCGGATTTGTGAATTTGAAGATCATAGTTTTCTATTTTCAATGGTATGACCCCACAATTGGAAAAGGCACTCGTAAAAGTGAAGGAGGTGTTGTCGACCTCCTCTCATCCAGGAGATATCCAAAATACGAACCATTTATTTTAGGTATGATCTAGTTTTCACATTTAGTATATATACATATGTTTTTCTGCCTACAAACTTTAAAATTATTAAAAAAAAAATTTTAGCGTCCTAAATAGATCAAGTTTGTTATCTTCCATATCCGTGTACTAAATGCCCTCGGAAAGTGTGGCTTAGTGTGATGAAAGTTAATCCAAGGAATCGTGTACAAGGCAAGTTTAATGACACGGAATTGGTAATTTTGCAACAAACAGATGATGATAGATTGATGGAAACCATTCGTGAAATTGATGTCCATAATTTGGTCAACGGGATGCATCCAGTTGAACCAATTGACTACAAAATTGAAGACGAAGATCCTGATGAATTTCTTTGCAATTTATCAACTTCTGAGGAAGATTCGGAAGATGAAAATGACGAACCTAATATATATGAATAATAAATTTTATGAAATTTCTTATGTATGGTATGAAATTAATATGTATGAATGATAAATTTTCCATTTGAAGATCACAGTTTTCTATAGGATTGTAAACAATTTCCATATATAATGTTTGCATTTCTTTTTAATTCGTCCGAAAGAAGCTAAAATCAATTACAATGTATCAATAATAAATAAAACTTACAATAGCCTAGTGATAACACACTCCACCGAATTAGTTCACCCACCATGGTTCGATAGTAGGAGACTCCAAATTTTTTGACTTTTCGTTTTACACGCATAAGACAATATATGTTACTCATTTACCACTTTATTTTTGCTCAATTACATATTTGTCACTACCT
The DNA here is from genome assembly GCA_963576765.1 of Draba incana. Taxonomy (NCBI): domain Eukaryota; kingdom Viridiplantae; phylum Streptophyta; class Magnoliopsida; order Brassicales; family Brassicaceae; genus Draba; species Draba incana. The sequence goes on along the minus strand of OY755212.1, from coordinate 18,923,698 downwards.
AAGCACTCTTTAGTGACTATACCCTAGGTAGTAGGTACAAACATTATAAACTTTTTTAGGGTTTAGGTTTAAAGTTGTGACAGAAAATTAGTGTCACAAAGTAGTTTTAATTTGTGACTAATGTGTCACTGAAATTTATTTCCGTCATATATTTGTGACTACTTTGGCACTATTTAGTGACACTTATTAAGATTTTGATTTATTCAACACTAAATTGAAAATAAAATATATATTTACCACACTAATATCCATGTCAATTACAAATTACATTTATTCTTAGCATACATAAAATATTTGGTAATTTTGAAAAATTTAGTTCTCACTAACTAAGAACTATAAGATGTATTGTCATAAGTATATAATTCTAATGGAATATAATTCCAAATCTAAAGTTTCAACAAAATAAAACTTATTTTGTTTTGATTTAATTGTTATAATCAATGTAAACACTTAGTACCTACATTAAAAACTTACATGAAACTTGTAAATCACAAAATTTCAAAAAAATAGTTTAGGGTTTAGGGTATAGATTTGTGACTGAAATTAGTATTACAAAAGAGTCTTAATTTGTGACTAATTGGCTACATAATTTGAACTTTGTTAAAAAAATTTTGGCTCCCAAACTTATTTGGACCAAAATTTTGGCTCCAAAACACTAAAAAATTTGGCTCCAAAACAACATTTTTGGGCTCCAACGACCAAATCAAAACCCAAAAATATATATTTATCCCCTTTGGAAGATAATCAGTTCTGATTATCAAAAACCCTAGCCACTTCTACATTTCCTCTCACTCGCCTTCTCTCTCTGAGTTGAACACAAACCCTAATCTCTGAATTCCTTGTTTCTTTCTTATACATTTTCTTGCCTCTCGCAAAAACCCTCATTTCTCTCCAACCCAGTTCTCTGAACCCTAATTTCGTCGAAATCTCATCTGCTTCAATGTCTTCGAAGAAAACAAACGGAGGCGGAAAAGGAGTCGATGGTGTCCGTAGATCATTACTTGGTGAAGGTGAATAGTCTGTCGGAGTTACTCCAGCTAACGGCGGAGATCTGAACGCCTCACCTTCAGCAGCGAGAGGAAAAGGCATAGTTATGGACGACCTTCCTGGATCTCCGATGCATGGAGAAGATCTAAACCGCAGAGCAAAAAACATTTCTATCTCAACTTCTTGTTCAGCAGTGAGAGGAAAAGGCGTACAAACTGGAACCAACGCCGGAGCTCCGATATCCAACGGCAGAGCTGACTTCAACGGCAGAGGTAGATCCAATGGTGGACCTCTTAGATCCAGCGGCAAACCTGGTAGATCCAACGGCGGAGGTGGATCTTCATCCTTCTGCTCCAACCCCTCCTCTCAGGCAACGGTGTATATCACCATGCCAACCCAATATCCACCGCATTCCTCTCAACGCCTCAACTATCAAATGCATATGCCACTGCCTCCTCCAGTGGTTGTTGCTGATCAACAGCCGGAAAACGATGTCGACGACCCTGACTCTGATGCTGATGAAGGCGAAGACGAGATCGATGCTCTTAACCCAGATGCTCAAGACTTTGACCAGCTCCTAGATGATCTCCTCACATCCCTGGCCGAGAACAGCTTCCTCTACTGTGAGAGTATCCCATTGAAGATCGGGAGAGTATATGGTAATCTCTTTTCTCTTAGTTTAGGATTTGAGACGATTGTTTATTTGGATTTAGTAACAGTTTTATTTCTTTCCATTATGTCATCGTTGCATTGTTCAGTCTGTGTAGTTTGCATTGTTCAGTCTGTGTAGTCTTTATTTGTTTAGGTAGTTTGAATTTGGTTCCATCTGCCGCGTGATGTTAAGTCATGTTCAACATATTTTTAAGTTAGTAATTATCAAATGACTATGTCTTTTCATACTTTGATTATATTTTTATCTTAGATGTGTTCTTATTTGACTCCTGATAATGAAACAGGTTTAATCGTGACAAGGAGAAATTGACTCGGGAGATTGCGGGAATCTTTCGTCGTAAGTTCGATGGACCTTACTACAGCTGGAATAAGACACCAATTCCCATCTAGGAACGCTATTTCAGAACGTTTGCAGTATGATTATGACTAAACCTTCTTATTTTGTTGTTCCTTTCAATTTTACATTACACTATTAACCATTATCTCTTTTTGTAGCGCAAGTACAATTGAGAAACTGGGATTACAGCTACTGTGAAGTCGGAGTTCTTGAGGATAGCAAAAAACAGGATGAAGGGAATTGTTAGTCAGGCTAAAACTTCTGGTGTAAGGCCTTATTGGATTTCCAGTGGCCTTTGGGTGTAAATGAGGCAGCACTGGAACACTACACGAGCACTGGAGAGGAGCCTCATTGCTTTACAGGCTCGCAATTCTGACCGCAATGGTCTTGGGATTGCAAAACATGTCTCTGGGCAGAAATCATACACCCAAATCCAGCTAGAAATGGTAAGTGAATTATACTTCCTCTTCCATCTATTTCCATCTATTACAACTGGTTTTTTTAATAACTTGTTTTGTATCATCGTAGGAGATTGAATACGGCCGTCCTGTATCATATGGAGAGGTGTTCCTGCGTACACACACAAGAGCAGATGGATCCTTCGTTGATCATAAGGCGGCACAGGTTGCTGCATCTTATGATAAGCAGATCTAGGAGGCTATGTCTATGGATGATTCGAATGGCCCTGCAGATTCTACTAATTCATCAGAACAGTCTACTCATCGCACACTTAGCTTGAATAAGAAGAATGACCTCTTTCTCCAGTTATTTATCTCTCTAGCTAAACCAGTTATTATTTTGCTTTATGGGATAACTTCTAGTGAATCATTTTGGTTTTGATTCTCTTTATTTTCCTCTATCAAATTGGTGTTTGAATCTGGTTGATAGCTCATCAACTGTTGTTTAGATTTGCTTGACTCTTCATGTTCTTTGAATCTGTTTGGATATGCTTTTGCCTTTGAATCTGTATGGAATCATTCTGTTTTAATAATGACTAGGACATTTTGTTTTTGCAATGTACTCAGGCTGATCCAAAAGGAAACATCTTTGGACTTTGACAGCTAACTGCCCAAATCGACAGGAAATGGAAGAGAAAGGTCTGTGAAGCAAGTTCTTCAACATCTCTTGCAGAGCTTAAGGAGGAACTAGCAGTTGCTCATAAGAAAATAAAGGTCCAGGAAGAAGAAAATCGAGCCTGTGAGGCTCGCATGGTTGAGAAGGAGAAGTTCTTCACATTCATGAAGAACAACAATGATCCACGGGCCTTAGCTTATATGGCACAACAAGCAGCCTTAGAGACTCCTCCTTCCACTTCCAACCCTCCTTCCACTTCACCACCAAATGGAGCAGTCTTAGAGACTTCTCTGGCTAACCAAGATTAGCCAAAAACTCTTTCAACATGTGTTTTAAAAACTGTACTGTTATGTTTTAAGTAATGCTTTTGGAACCAAACTCTTTAAGGTTATGTATGTTTGATGTTTCTTTTGTAACTCTCGGTTATGTTTGCTATTCTACTAAGACTTACGTTTGTTATAAGTTTGTAATATAAGTTTATTCAACTTTTCACTGAATTTTATTTTTAAATCATATATTTGAATGTGTTTTAGAATCTGTTTTTGGTGTAAAAGAGTCTCAAATGAGTCTCAAATTTGAGACTAACATTTGAAACAAGGGTCACCAAACAGTCATTTTTTTAAAACTGATTTGCAACACCACATGCTGTCTCTAATCAGTCTCACATTTCCGGATGAACAAACGTTGCAATTCAGTCACTCATTAGCCACTGATATAGGAGTCGTTTAGTAGTTGCCATTTACGACCAACACATGTTGTCTTTAAATAGTCACAATCCGTGACCACAATATATATGTCGCACTCCGGTCGGCAATTAGTGACCAACTATGGTTGTCTTTAATTTGTAACAAAACCGTACCATAATGTATCTGTCACAGTTCAGTCGCCATTTAGTGATTAAATACGGTAGTCTTTAAGTTGTCACAAAACAACGACTGAAACATATCTGTCACAATGTAGTCGCAAATTTGTGACTCCAATGCGATTACCATATTTTGCGACGAACAATTACCCACTCCTCTTTTCAGACGCAAATCAGTCACAAATCACCCTTTTGCCACTGTTTTGTGACGATTTAAGGAGTTGCAAATGGGCAGTTTTCTTGTAGTGTATGTTTGTTGGCGAGTTATGGAAGTTTTTAAGTTTATCAGTAAGCGAGTGTGTGTTTATTTGTCAGCGAATGTGACTTGAAGGGCTAAGATGCAAATGATAATAATTAGTTAGCTGAGAGTTGGGATTTTAAGGTTTTGTGATGAGATCCCACGTGATCTAACTCCAAAAGAAAGGCTGAGATGATGCGAATATGAAAGGATGAAGGCGTGATGATGATGATGAGAATAGCAGCGGCGTTGATTAGAGATGGGGATGTATTCGAATGAGATGATGATGATGTATGATGACTGATAGAAGATCTTCTTGTAAGCATAAACTTGTAAGAGGATCGAATTCAAAGATGAACACACTTTGAGCCAAGGAATGAAGAACAACACTTTGCTTTTTCTATTACGTTAATTCCAAAACTCATTACAAAAGAGCCATGCCTCAGATACTTATAGTCACGGCAAAGGCAAACTAGGGCACACACCCAAAATAGCAAGATGTGTGAAATAAAACTACAAAGCGTCTAAACTTAATATAAAACAACGAGGCTTCCCTTCCAAATGGACCTAAGTGGTGCGCCTCAAAATACTAATGCATTGTGAACGGTTCAGACTTGCATATTATTACCCATTAGCAGCAACTCCTAAGTAACTCGACATAGCAATGATTTCTGCCTCGTTAAAAACCTTGGGAAATAACCTCCTTCCTACCAAAATCCTCACCAAGGAAAAGAGTACAGAATCATCACCTAAGTTACTTAGTCGTTGTTACCGGGTTTTTCGTTCTTCACGATAGAGATGTTGAAGATGTGAGCTTGAGCTTCTTCTTGATTGATGTCTTTTGCGGCAATGAGGGCATGAGCTTCCTTAGCCATCTCTCTAGCTCTGGAACGGGTGATCCTTCGTAATATCTCTTGCTCTTCCTCCTCTGAGCTTGTCACGATCATATCATCCCCTCCTTCTTGAAAAGGATTTGTCCTCAAATCTGAATCTACAATAAAAGGCGACAAGTCAGAAACATTAAAAGCATCATAAACATTATACTCCCCTTTAAGATCGATTCGGTAGGCATTGTTATTGATCCTCTTGATGACTTCGAATGGTCCATCCACTCTTGGCATTAGCTTGTTCTTTCGTTCTGCTGGAAATCGATCCTTCCTCAGGTGGATCCACACCAGATCTCCTTCTTCGACAATCAGCTCCTTTCTTCCTTTGTTGGTGTGGCGCTCATATTTCTTGGTCCTCCTTTCGATGTTCTCCTTAGCCTTCTCATGAATCTTGCGCACCTGTTCTGCCTTTTTCCTGCCATCCAAACTAACCCTTTCTTTCAAAGGCAAAGAGATCAAGTCTAGTGGGGAAGAGTGATTAAACCCGTCAACAATTTTAAAAGGAGAGAAAAGGGTAGAAGAATGCTTAGGGTAGAAGAATGCTTAGCGTGATTGTAAGCAAACTCGATATGAGGTAGACATGCTTCCCAAGACTTCAGATTGCCTTTCACCATCGTCCTCAATAGAGTTAACAGCGACCTATTCACCACTTCGGTTTGTCCATCGGTTTGTGGATGACAAGTCGTTGAAAACGCCAGCTTGGTCCCCAACTTGGCCCAGAGTGTGCGTCAGAAGTGACTCAAAAACATGGTGTCGCGATCAGAGACTATCACCTGAGGTATCCCATGGAGTCTCACCACCTCTTTGAAGAACAAATCTGCTACTTGGACAGCATCATCGGATTTATGACTAGCTATGAAATGAGCCATCTTGCTAAACCTGTCAACAACAACAAAGATAGAATCTCGACCATTCTTGGTGCGAGGTAAGCCAATAACGAAATCCATAGAAATATCTGTCCAAGGATGAGATGGTATAGGTAAAGGAGTATACAAACCGTGAGGTTGCACTTTACTCTTAGCTTGTTTAAAAACAGCACACCTTGAACAAACCTTTTCAACGTCCTTCTTCATGTTAGGCCAATAGAAATGTCCTTGAAGATCAAGCAGGGTTTTGGTGACGCCAAAGTGACCAGCAAGTCCTCCTGCATGAGCTTCTCTGACTAATAACTCTCGGATGGACCCACGAGGAATGCACAAGCTATTACTGAAGAACAAGTATCCATCCTGCCTATAAAATTTCTCAAAAGCAAACTTGTGACACTTCGCATAAGTCTCAGAAAAATCAGAATCAGTTTCATAAAGATCTACGATGTGTTCAAATCCGATTAACTTCGAAGTTAAAGTAGTAATGAGAGTGTACCTCCGGGATAATGCGTCGGCAATGACATTATCCTTACCTTTCTTATACCTAACAACGTATGGGAATGTCTCAATGAACTCCATCCATCGCCCATGCCTTTTGTTAAGTTTCTGTTCCCCCTTGAGATGCTTCAGAGACTCATGATCTGTGTGAATCAGGAACTCCTTAGGCCACAAGTAGTGCTGCCACGTTTGAAGCGCCCTCACCAAAGCATACAACTCCTTGTCATAGGTGGGATAATTCAGTGTTGATCCTCCTAACTTCTCACTGAAATATGCGACTGGTTTCTTATCCTGCATAAGAACTGCACCAATACCTACACCAGAAGCATCGCATTCAATCTCAAAAGTCTTAGTAAAATCAGGAAGTACAAGCAAGGGAGAATTGATAAGATTCTCTTTAAGGGCTATAAAAGCCTGTTCTTGAGCCTCTCCCCATTGAAATCCAACGTTCTTCTTGATGATTTCAGTTAAGGGAGCAGCAATGGTGCTGAAGTCCCTCACAAACTGCCTGTAAAAGCCTGCTAGTCCATGGAAACTTCGGACTTCTCCTACGTTTTTAGGACTTGGCCATTCCTTGATTGCTTTGATCTTTTCCTCATCAACTTTCACGCCATCTGCACTTACTACAAAACCTAAGAAGACAATCTCATTAGTGCAGAATGAACATTTAGATAAATTGGCAAAGAGAGATTGAGAGCGAAGAACATCAAGAACCGATCTGATGTGATCTAGATGTTCTTCCAAACCTTTACTGTAGATGAGGATATCATCGAAATAGACTACTACAAACATGCCAATGAAAGGTCTCAATGCGTGATTTACAGTCTCATGAAGGTGCTTGGTCCGTTGGTAAGACCAAATGGCATTACCAGCCATTCATACAATCGTTGCTTAGTCTTGAACGCGGTATTCCACTCATCCCCTTCCTTCATTCTAATATGATGATACCCACTCTTCAAGTCTATCTTGGAAAAGATCGTGGAGCCACACAACTCGTCCAGCATGTCATCTAGTCTTGGAATAGGGTGCATGTACTTCACGGTTATGTTATTGATAGCTCGGCAGTCTACACACATCCTCCAAGACCCATCTTTCTTTGGTACTAGCAGAACTGGAACCGCACATGGACTCAAGCTTTCTCTGATATGTCCTTTGCTCATCAGCTCTTCCACTTGTCTCTGCAGCTCCTTGGTCTCTACAGGGTTGGTTCATTATGCAGGCCTATTAGGTAGTGCAGAGCCTGGCACCAAGTCTATCTGATGCTCTATTCCGCGAATTGGAGGTAACCCTGGTGGAATTTCTTCTGGAAAGATGTCCTTGTATTTCTGCAAGATCTCAGTCATAGCACTAGGAAGCTGCTATGGCGGGTTAGTACTAACAAGGGATTCCTTGTATACAAACATAAAAGTAGTCATTTCAGGATCAGAGAGTTTAGAGAATTCACTGTGGTTCATGTAGAGGTTGTTGGCGATTTTCTCCTTCCCCTTGAGCTTCACCTGAATCTGATCTTTTTTAAATCTCAGTAGGCGTGAGTTGTAAGAGTGTGATCTTGCGGCCTTTAAACTCAAAGGAATGTTTGTTGGTGTAGCCGTCATGAATGACTTTGCGATCTGATTGCCAAGGCCTTCCCAACAACACGTGACTTGACCCCATAGGAATCACATCGCACAATACCTCATCAGCATATTTTCCAATGGATAAAGATACTAGAACCTGCTGAGATACTGTTAAAGCTCCACTTTCATTCAGCCACTGTAACTTGTACGGTATGGGATGAGGAATGGTCTTGAGCTGAAGTTTCTTGACCATCTCTTCACTTGCAGCATTAGTACAACTTCCACCATCTATGATCAAGCTACAGACCTTCTCTTTGATGACGCATCGTGTATAAAACAGGTTCTCTCGCTGACATTTCTCTTCATGTTGGTTTTGAACGCTCAAAGTCCTTCTTGGAACCAACATCTCACCCACGGCAGCAGCTTCTTCCTCTTCCTCTAGCTCATATTCGGTTTCTGATTCCTCTTGAGGAACTATCTCTCCTCCCTCTTGTAGCAAATACATCTTCTTGTTAGGACAATCATGGGAGTAATGTCCCATGCCTTGACATTTGAAACATCTTACGTTACTGTTGGAGTTACCACTTCTTGGTTTAAATTCGGGTTTAACTTCTTCTTTAGCCACAGTAGGAGTCGGTTTGATGTCTCTTGAGTAAGCTGGTTTGCTGATCTCCTTAGGCTTAGTCACACTAGGTGTGAATGTAGACTTGATGATACGCCTCTTGACTTGAGACTCAACCAATTCAGCCTTATGCACCATCTCTTGTACATCTGCGAAATCCTGAAGTTCTACCTTGTCTTGAATCTCTCGGTTAAGTCCTCCAAGAAATCTAGACATAACCATTTCTTCTCCTTCTCTTAAATCTGCACGAATGAGCAAAGTTTCCAGCTCCTGATAGTAATCTCTAAAAGTCTTTGTACCCTGGACGAGACGTCTAAGCTTGCTGAGTATCTCTCGCTGATGATGGGCTAGAACGAACCTCTTTCTCAACTGTATAACAAGCTGATCCCAAGTAGTAATTGGAGGTTCTCTGAGGCGGTTTTTGGTGATTCCCAACTGCTCCCACCATAGAAGTGCATACCCATGGAATTCTGAAACAACAATCTTCACCTTGTTGAGCTCGTAGGTTCCTTGGACCAAGAAATTTGACTCCATCTTCCTTTCCGAGTCTAAATAAGCTTCGGGATCATTAGTTCCATGGAAAGGAGGATACTGGATTCTGATATGACTCAGCTGCTGGCGTAGAGGATCATGGTCTCGTCCTTGTCCTCGGCCTCGGTCTCTTCTCACAGTTTCTCTACTATGATCAGAAGCTCCTTCCTCCTCATAGTATTCTGGATCGGTATCCATGAAGACTCGATGCCCAGCGATGTATTCCTCTCTGCGGTGTTTACTCCTCTGATTAAACATAGTCTCTCTGCCCCCAATCTGACTTCGGTTAGTCTTAGCTCTAGGCCTGATTTCAGAGAGTATGGGTTCGCGTTGGAGTTTTCGGGAAGATCCTATGTGCCCTTTACCCTTAGCTATGCGCATCGCTTCAGAAGGAGTTGGAGTATGTGAAGACTCTTCTCCACTTGCGCTAAGATCTTTCAGAAGATCACTAATCTTGGTTTCAAACTTGTCATTAAGCTGATCAATCTGCTGTGTGAGCTGCGTTGTAATGGCTTGATTTGATTCCTGGATTTGTTGAGCCATTGCTTTGTTGAGAGTTGCCATGGTCCCAGCCAAAAGCTCCATGGTACCTGAAAAATTTACAAATAGCTCGCAGTAAATTGTTCTAAGCGAAATCACAAAACAGAAAGATGGCTTAACTAATTTAACAAATCAAAAGCTAAGACACAATAACAACAGATTCGACACAGATAATCTAGGTTTGGAAACGAAAATTGCAGAAGTAAGGAGATTAGAAACGAAAATTGCAGAAGTAAGGAGATTAGGGTTAGGGTTTGCTCAGCCTTTGGTTCAGAGTTGGGCTCTGATACCACTTGATGAGATCCCACGTGATCTAACTCCAAAGGAAAGGCTGAGATGATGCGAATATGAAAGGATGAAGGCGTGATGATGATGATGATGAGAATAGCAGCGACGTTGATTAGAGATGGGGATGGATTCGAATGAGATGATGATGATGTATGATGACTGATAGAAGATCTTCTTGTAAGCATAAACCTGTAAGAGGATCGGATTCAAAGATGAACACACTTTGAGCCAAGGAATGAAGAACAACACTTTGCTTTTTCTATTACGTTAATTACAAAGCTCATTACAAAAGAGCCATGCCTCAGATACTTATAGTCACGACAAAGGCAAACTAGGGCACACACCCAAAACAACAAGATGTGTGAAATAAAACTACAAAGCGTCTAAACTTAAAATAAAACAACGAGGCGTCCCTTCCAAATGGACCTAAGTGGTGCGCCTCAAAATACTAATGCATTTGGAACGGTTCAGACTTGCATATTATTACCCATTTGCAGCAACTCCTAAGTAACTCGACGTAGCAATGATTTCTGCCTCGTTAAAAACCTTGGGAAAGAACCTCCTTCCTACCAAAATCCTCACCAAGGAAAAGAGTACAAAATCATCACCTAAGTTACTTAGTCGTTGTTACCGAGTTCTTCGTTCTTCACGATAGAGATGTTGAAGATGTGAGCTGGAGCTTCTTCTTGATTGATGTCTTTCGCGGCAATGAGGGCATGAGCTTCCTTAGCCATCTCTCTAGCTCTGGAACGGGTGATCCTTCCTACTATCTCCGGCTCTTCGTTCCTGAGCTTGTCACGATCATATCATTTTGTCATATCTTGAACTAATGTATAGGTGTGATATTCCACAAAGAGAGACAATATTATTAATACTATACAAGTTACTGCTCTTGGTGTGCTTATAATCAGTCGTGGTGACGTTAAATCACCATCCATCCGTTTTGATATGAACATGTGCCCCAAATTTATTTCCGATTTGAATGACTTGGAGTCCAAGATCTCGAGGATAGTAATTCCAATTGGGATAAGGATGCTTCCATGGCAGGGAATATAATTCAACTGATGATATATGAGTCGTTTTTAATTACCATCACACGTCATTGAAACCAATGTATCACCCTTTTTTACCGTGGTGAATCTTTGAATTTTGAGTTTTATTAGAGACATATATAGGAAATCAAGTACTCACTAGTTTTTATTTGGTTTTAGGGTTTTTTTGAGCCACATGAGAATTTTTCCTTATCTCTAAGTTGGAATTGTTAAAATTTGGGATATGCATTAAGAAGTGAGGAAGGCGTGACCTATAATTAGTTCCTTGCAAATATGACATCTCTATGTATGAAAAGTAACTTTAGTTATCAATAAGATATAATAAGGTTAGAGACTCTTGAAGCTCATGCATTTCCGAAGGAGGTATAGAGAAAGTTTTCCAAGAAAAAGAGGAAATATAGGGAACTCATAAGATATCAAATTTCGAAGTTGTGACCATTAATAATAGGGGTCATGAAAAGTGAAAACTCTTAAGATATCACACATTTCTACTTTACGGTATTCATTCAATTGTAATGTACTAACGTGCATGTGGACATTTACTTATCACACTAGATAAGAAAATCATGGTAGCTAATATAGATGGGTGTTTCTTCTGCAAATACATAGTAGACTAGATTTTCCGGTGACGCGGGATTAAAATATTTGAAAAGAAAAAATCATTGATTTAATATATCGATGTAATCAGAAATAATAAATATCAAATGATATATTTTCTATATAGTAAATATATTTATTTAACAATTTTAATTTGTATGACATTTGGCTTAAATATAAGCATTTGTGGTGTAAATCAAATATGTTTGTTATTATGGATTTTCTCAAATTTATTTGACTTAACCAAAAATCAAAAAAATATTGCGTTAGTCTGTATATATTTTCAGATTTTATAAAACAAACACGGAAATAAGGTTTTAGAACAAATTATAAGGTTTTTTAGCGGGGTTATCAGATTCTAAACAGATTATTAAATTTTTTAAATGGGGTTATAAAGTTTTTTTTAAACATATTATAACTTTTGAAAAACTTTATAATTTGTTTTAAAACCTCATAATCTGTGTTTTTTTTTATCTTAAATATGGCCAGTTTGGAAATATGCATGTGATAGTTGCATGATTGAAAAAAAAAAATCAATGGTAGCACATTTGTAATTCCCCACTTTTATTCGTATAATATCTATTGTGGTAACTATGCACTAGAATGAAAGTTCAATTTTTATAACATATTGTAAGTACATTTGTGAGGGTTTAGGCTCCCATATTAGAGTTTAATACCACTTAAAATCCACATACGTAATCATCTGGATCTGATTAAAATCGATATATTTATTCAAATCGATCTATTTAAACCATTTCATAGTATAAATATATTTGTGAGGTTTAGGCTCCCATGTTACGGTCAGTACCACTTAAAATCCACAGATTAGTATATTCAAATTGATTAAAATTAATATATTTAATTAGACCGATTTGTTTAAACCATTTCATGCTGTAAATACATGTGTGAGGTTTAAGCTCCCCTATTAGAATTTAGTACCACTTAAAATTCACATGCTTAGTCAATTTGAACTAATTAAAATCAATTTAATATTCAAACCATTATAGTTAGATCATTATATACTGTAAGTACATTTGTAAAGGTTTACACTCCCTTATCAAAGTTTAGGCTCTTCTATTATAAATTGTAATGCCCGCGCAAGGGCGCGAGTAAAAACCTAGTGTATTTATATAATTCGGTAAAAATGTTGTTATTTTTTTTAATTTAGATAATTCAGTCAAATGTTGTTTCAACTTTATTTGTGAAGAAAGGACGAAAGAAATGTTTTTTTTAAAAAGGACAACGAAATACAATCTTTTCAGCAAAAAAAAAAAAACAAATTTCAAAGGAAAAGATGTCCATTTTAAGAGGAACGAGTCCACACAATTGTCGTACTGGCACGACTTGTAATTATCTCCATGAAAACATATAAGCTACCGTAATCGTTCGTGAATTTGTTTTTGGATATATGAATTAATTTTTACTTGAAACAAATATACAATGAAAATGGACGTTTTTATTTGTTATTAACATAAATGGACCGTTTGGTAACATTTCTTTGACAAAAAAAAATGATTGTAGTTCACATAACGAAAAATTGTATAAATAATCAACTGAACTCGAAATAGAACATAAGCGAAAGTGAGACTGTTTGCCGGCCAAAAAGTACTTCTCAAACTTCTATGCTGGGAACAAAACAGAGTACTAAGTTTTAAAAAAAAAAAAAAAAAAAAGTGCGTTGAGTTTGAACTAGTTTATTCGGCTAAGGAAAAAAACACGAAAGCATGCCTGCTAGCCAGATCAGATTTCGGACAAGCAGTGTTTTTTTTTTACTGACATTTTTTTTTTATTGGTTCACTGATATAATAAATTTTGTATCTACGTAATAAATGAAATGTGTTAGTGATAAAAAATAGTTAATAAATGCAATGTTTGTATTAAAAATTCATAATCGTTACAATCTATGTCCGAATAAAGTATACTCCATATGTTTGCTATTAAGTGATGTTTTAGGATATTATTTTTCTTAAAACATTAAGTGATGTTCTTACTTTAAAATGCAAAATAAATTGTTTTTCTTTTGTTTTTACTGTTTGAATTATGTAAATTATTTTTTTATTGGTTAAATTGTGTTATATAGATAATAAAAAATGTATTTAAAAAAATAACAAAAATGAATACCTTTTAATTGGTGTACAAAAAAAATCAAAACTCACTTATACTCACTTCGTTTTTTCATATAAGATGCTTTTGATTTTTTTTTTTTCGCAATATAATATGTTCTCATATATTATCTAATTTGTATTTTTCATATATTGTGTGGCCAATAATATTTTATAGTTTTTTTGATTATTGGTTGAATTTTTTTAGTATTCATATATTAAATTTTACTTAATTTTTTAAATATTTTATTTTAGTTTTGGCTAAAACATCTTATACTAATAAACGGAGAACGTATAAAATAGAGAAAAATTGTATTAACAAAATATATAGATCCATACATATATATATATATATATATATATATATATATATATATATATATATATATATATAAAGAGTTAGAGAATAAGTGTACTTTTGGTATTTTTAATAATAAATTAGAATAGTTCTGATAGACCATATCTTAGTGGCGATATGATTATAAAAATAAAACCATCAATCACTCTCAATAATTAACATATAAATTAAAGAATAAGTGTGATTAAACTACAGATCCCAAAAACCCCTAAAATCATGCCTTTTGTGTTTTTTATATTGTTGTTTTGTCTTCTTATAAGTAAATATAAGCTTATTTAATTAAATATTAAATGTCTTCTTTTGCAGTTTTTTCTCCACTCATTGAACTCTATTTACTTTCCTCGGCTATAAAGCAAGACAACATACTTTTGTGGATGATAATTAAACAAAATCTTCTGTGAATAACAACCACAATAGACTATATATATTTGTGATTAAACCAAAAGAAATAAAAAATTATAACAACAAAGAAATAGTGAGATTAGTGAGACAAGGAAGTGACGTGAGTTAGAGTGATTTTATTATTGCTTTTTCTTTACATATTTATAAGACTAAAAAAACTTCTCTTTAGAAGCTTCAACATCTTTCTAAAAATAAAAGCAAAACCAGATCTGATCTTGACTCTTGCCCGGCGTCCGGTCCTTTGCCGGCGTTCGTGGCTATGTTAAATTTGAATATATTGTTTTCTTGTTTTTCCAATCTCTTCGGATTTGGGCTTTCGGTTTAGGCCGAATTTTGTCTCTTCCAATTATTGATCGGAGATATGTTTTTGTTTATCGGATCTATCTTTGCGTTTATCGGATCTATCTTAGTTCAAGTTTGTTATTTTGTTTTCCTCGCTCCGATCTTTATTGTCTTATTTGGTTGATGTTGAATGTTTTCTTGAAGTTTGTTTGTGGCTTGCTTTGATTGGTGATGAAGAAAACATATCAATATTGTCGGTGTCTTGAGAGCAGGAAATTTAAGAGACCAAGGAGAATGGATTATGAGGATTCTCTTAGCATAGGTAATATTAGATAGTATTACCTGACCTCTGCTTTACCCGTTAGAAGCTAAGGTTTTGGCACTGCTAACGGCAGCACAGAGCTTGGCTAGAGCATCTTCTGCGAAAGATAATCTTAATTCAAGGTCTCTTGGAAATTCATATGCATAGTTGAAGATTTAGTTGAAAATCAATCTTTATAATATTAAGCTTTGTGCCTCTTATCAGTTGTAACTGACATTATATTTCTTCTCTATAAAATGCATGGTTGCCGGAAAAAGAAAAAAAACATAAACAAATGACACTTGGACAAACAAATGACACTTAAGCTTGCTTGGTGTCTAACATGTGTTAAGTATAAAAGATGACACATGTAGATTAGTTAGCTAAGCTTAGTGTTAAATGAAGATGAATAATCACTAATTTCTTAACACTCCTTGAGTATTCATCATTTTCGATGTGCATTAAAAACCTTCCATGGAAAACCCAGTGGGACAAAAACTATGGCAAGGAAAAGAATGCTGAAACAACCAACACCTTTTTTATTTTATTTATTGAATAGTCCGGGTTAACATTCCCATAAATGCTAACTGTCAACGGCTAATCTAATACTATCAACGCGGAAATTCTCAAACAAATAAACCAATAAAACAATTATTCCAATAACCAAATATCATATCCAACAATTTAATTCCAGTATTCAATTCCATAAAAACACTAGCAACCTAAACACCCGGTTCACCAGCCTTTTTACCTGCAACACATGAAAATAAGAGTTGCATAAGTATTTAATAAATACTTAGTGAGATAGTCCTCCCATCAACAAGCTAAGTACACATATACCAAATATCACAACAATCAATTTAAAACGTTAAACGTAGAAAATAGCAGGGTGTCGATCGACACATCACACGGTGTCGATCGACGCTTGATCAACATGGGTGTCGATCGACACATCGCACAATGTCGATCAACACTTCATCAGCAAGGGTGTCGATCGCTACACCACAAGGTGTCGATCGACACTCTGTTCGCAGAACAACACACATGAACGTTCACATATCGTAATCACGAAACAACCGATTCAATAACAATTTTACAACGAATAACACACAATTAACCACGATTCAACACAAGGAATCAACACAAACAGCCACGATTCCCTAATGCAAACCCTTAAATCAATTGCTAACAATTTTTAGCATATACGAGCCTACGGTCGCGCACTCATCTGGTTAAAACGAATTGAGGAATGAAAAGCACGAAAATCAGACATGAACGGTTATCTTTTTTGTTGGAAATCACCGAGAACTCCGCTCAAATGCTCTCAAACACGCACACGAGCCTTAACAAAGAAGAAAATACGAAAAAGGATCACAAAACTCCTCCAAACACTTAACCACTAAGGAATCTCTCTTCTCAAATCTCTTTCACGTGTTTTTTCTTTCTGAAAAATGCTCTTCATTTGCGGCTGGTTTATATATAAAACGACCTAGGGCTACGCACCCAAAACCGAGCCAAACCGAGCAATTTACTTTAAACCACAATTGCTCCGAAACAATGGTGTCGATCGACACCCCTTCCAAATTACTATAATTTGGTTTCGGGATGTTACAAATGCAGTCTTTCTCCTGGAAATGATTGAGATGATCTTCTTTTCAAAATTTTTGTATATGCAATCTCTCCCTCAAATAAGTCTTGTTTCTTCATAGACTCCATAGAGTGATTCACTTTGATCATTATCTTCCCTCGTCTTGGTTTCATCAATGTATGATAAAGTGTTTGGAATATTGATAGACTTTTCTTATTATAACATTCTACTTACATGTCTATCTTTGGCGTGTTATTGGTTATCTCGTTAAAAACTTCGTCACGGAAAATCGAATGGGTTAAAACCATGATAAGGGAAAAAGAGTACAACCACGCTCATCAACATATTTCTCCCCTTGGAAACTATCATCCATACGAGATTCATTCTAACAATATATACCATTCTTTTGGGAGTTTTTGCTTGTTTTATGCTGCCTCGTTAAAAACCTTTTCATGGAAAAACCTAATGGGACAAAAGCCATGATAGGAGAAAAAGAGTACATCCACGCATATTATTATCATTTCTACCCCATAATTTTTGACTTTGGGCGTAGCTGATGGATATCTCAAAATTTATTATTCTTTTACGTCTTTTGGACGTTTCTCTATATCAGGTTCCTCTAGACCTTTTTCATTTATGTTTTCTAAACATTTTTTTATTTTACTATCTGCGATAACTCTTCGGGAGTTTCCAATCGCGTAGAGTTCCCGGGAACATAATAATGATATCATTAATCTTTCTAGGATTATAAATATTGAGCGCAATCCAAGTCATTTTTTCCATTCCTCTTCATGGACAAATCTTCTTGATGTTCGGACTACTGGTCCAAACATCTCTCGTTCTTAAAACGAGTAACAAAGACTTGATTTCCTCTTCTAACGTATTGACCAATACTTTTCTCTCTACGCTCAACCTCAGAGCAGAGTTATGATCCTCATTAATAATTTCACGCGCTTTATTATTTATTTTGTCGACATACATTTTCTCTTTGGTTCCCTCTTTTTACATGGTTAATCGAGATATCTGAATCATTCTCAATTATTTCTTTTAGGTACGTGATTTCATTATTAACCACATTTCTTTACTCTCTTCAAGAGTATAATCCTCCTTTTTATTTGCTCCAATTTCTTTTCAAGGATTTTCTTTATTTTTGGAACCAAAGTAGTCTATCACGTCTTTTGCTTGCTATAGACTTAATAGATTCTCCTTCTGATACATCTATTCTTCTTGGAGCATTTTAGCTAGAATATGAGATTTCTTCTTTTCTATTATATGAATTATCCTTTAAACTTTCAAGTTTCTATATATGAGGATCTATGATAATTCTTTTCTGGAAATCTCATCATTCAGCTTTTGATTTGCAATATAGTAGCAATTCTTTGAACTTTTCACATTAACTTGTTCAAGGATACCACCTACTCAACATTTTACCCACAGAAAATTCTCATCAAAATGAGTGCAAATCATACAATAAGCACATCCCGTCTTGATGGTTTAACATACTACATGCGTTACTGCATGTTCTATGCCAATCATAGAGATTAACTTCACCATTACTAGTCATCCGTTTTTCTCATTTTGAATATGAACATAATCTCATTTATTTTCTACTTTATTTCGACATGTAGTAAGTGATAAACTTTAAAATCTTAATTTACCAAGATTATCAAACTTGGTATATAAACTCACCAAAATTACCAACTTACTTGTCGATGTGGGATTCTTTAATTCTCCTCCTCGAGATGATGACACTACTTGTCTATCCATCTCGCATTGAATCCCATTTTAGAATCGACATATCCATCTTGGATCATGCATTTTATTCCATATCCTTTTAACATATATTTTGGGTATCATAATACACCCTCTCAAGATAATGGATCTTTTGGCCCATTTTTCTAAACCGAATCTCACTTTTAGATTGGTTATATTCAGAGTGTAATTTTGGAGATTAAAGACCTCAACCACTATATCAAATGAGCTTTATTTACCAAAAAAAACGGCGACTCATCAATTTATCTCCAATAATGACCTTATTTTTGCTTAAGACATGCTACGTGAAAAACTTTTAGGTTTTACAAAAATTTCAATGATCTTAATATCATTGTTTGACCAAGATGAGGTGATGGTGATCATAATTTTTTTGACCAAGTAGTAAAACTTGTGGTTTACTACCAACATATTTTAAACAAGTCAGTAAACTTCATGTTTATTAAACATATTTTAAACAAGTTACTATACAAGCATGTCTTAGCTATATGCTCTTCTTGAGCATTTGCAGTGTCCAATATTATATTTACAATATTATATTCACACGTGCTTAATAAATTCTCATAAGAATTTATTTTCTTTTGAATTCTAAATTTAGATAAACATGATAACAATATACACTGAACGGAAAGTAATTTAGGAGGCAAAACCTTCCATTTAATAATAAACTTGCCCGCACCATGTGCGGGTGTGAACAATATTTTTGTTGTTGCCTATTTGTTTGCTTCAGTAACGCATTTGAATATGTGTAGGATATGGGTTAGAGGAGGGTAAAGGTTTTTTTGATGTATATCATGTCCATGTTAGTGTCTTTAATAAGGGAGGTTCGTATATGTGCCGTGAAGGAACTTGGTGGTGGCAAGTATATCATCTTCACGTCATAGGTTAGTATTATAAGGACGAAAGATGTTTTTCTTATTTTAATTTAAACAATTTTTATGTTTTGTTTATTGCAAAACAACCACCATATCTTTTGGTTTTTGGATTGTTGTAAAGTTTGTGTTGAAGCATTGAATGTTTCATATGAGATGAGATATGTTTGTTATTCATGAAGCTCAATGTAGCATAACGGCATCACGTCTTAGCCATTTTTACTAAATTGGAGAGTTCACGATCATTCATATGGAACTATATGCTTAACTAAAAAACTAAGAGGTTTTTTTCCACTGCTCTTAATTAGACAACAATAATTGAACTTTAAATCATAACTTCATTTACCGAATCATAAAACAACATACACATTTCTTTAACTCTATATAATTTAATATGTAAAATTTTAAAATATATTATAACTCCCACAAGGTGCGGGAGATCACCTAGACATATATTCTTTAATGAGTATATGTTACTCTATCAATAGTAAAATTTAGGATTAGTTTGAAAATTTAATCACCGACAAAGAAGATAAAATGCAGAAAAAATGAATGTCGAACATAAGAATGTGTTTCAAAACTTTTGTTAGTTTTTATATTTGATTTTTGTTTTGTTTAAATTTCTTAAACCATACTTATGTTTTTCGTTTGTTCTCATTATTCAATGTATCATTGAGTAAGTCATATGCGACATTTTCAATCTAATTTTACATGCTACAATATTTTAGCTTTTCATAATTAATAATTTATAATACCTTTAATATTAAAACTAACCACGTTACAAAATATTAAAAAAATCTATAATTAGTTTATAATTGGATTTACAAATATAAAGATGGGTAAGATCGAACCATGTTTATAATTGGATTTATAAATACATTCAGAATCTTAGAATCCAAGAAATCATTAAAACGTGATTACTGGTGTAACACCCAATTTTGTTTTTTAACAAACACGGAAATTCTCATAAAATAAATCCATAAAATAATAAATCATTTCAATTCCAGTAATTCCAAATTCCAGGAAACAATAATAAAAATCTAGCAACCTAAACACCAGGTTTCACTAGACTTAAACGAAAATAAATAAACATCCTATCATCCCCTTCGCCGGCCTTGATTCCGCGATCACGCATTTCTGTTACCTGCAACTCGAAGGGAAAAACAGAGTTGCGTAAGTATTTAATAAATACTTAGTGGAGCGGTCATGCCGTCTACCAGATATATAATAGGAATTAGACTATCAATTCTACGCGATCAAACAACAGTTCACAACAATTAAACAAATTCAATATTTAAAACAAGGAGTGTCGATCGAGACCACCACTTGGTGTCGATCGACGCTTCACGCAAGCAACCGATCCTCGTGATCATAAAACAGCGCAGAGACCTGAACCGAGCCAAATCCTCTCACGGCTCGAGTTCCGTTCCGTCTCGCGAGATCATCATGATTCCAAAACGCATAATTGACACAGAAATATCACAGGAACAATCCAATTTATCACAAACAACCAATCAAATTTCCTAATAACCTAATTCCATATCACGATCACGCACTCACCTCGATTACACGGAGGAAAAGTGAAAAACGCAAAGAACACGAAGAACGAGAGAAACAGCGACGAATCAGCGACGAAACAGCACGATCTTCGCTGGAATTCACCAAGATAACACCACACTCTCGAACAAACACTTACACGAGACTATCACGTGAAGAACGATGAAGAACGGATCACAAAAGCTCCTCGAATCACCGAAATCTTCACCTAACAACCTTTAGAACTGTTTCTCCTCCTCTGAAACACGGCCACACTCGGCAAAAAGGCTTATATACTCGAGCCCTAGGTTTCTCCCTAAACCGACTCGCAAACCGGACGATTAAACTTAACCGAAATAGACCAAAAACATTGGTGTCGATCGACACCCACCACTGGTGTCGATCGACACCCCGACCATATTCTCAGAATTCGGTTTCGGGATGTTATAACCGGTAAAATTTTGTTTGTCATGAGTTAATATTAATTTAATTAATTTCCAAATTAAGTAAGATTATTTATTTGATGATTTTCCAATTAACAACCATTATTAATCTCCTGTGTTTTTACATAGTTAAAAAAGTTATGGACTCTTTTGTTTCAGTTTCAAATGTAAATCTTTCTGTTTGAAAAACATAATAAAAAAAAAAATCATATTTCTTCCGTTTACGACGAAAAATATTTCTTCCGTTTGGCGTTGTAAATATTAACGCAAGACATAAATAAAATAATTTGGATTCAAAGAAAAAAAAACACTAAATATTGTGGTAAGTATACCAAAGGTTCCGACCAAAAAAACTATACCAAAGGTAAACGATTATGTAAATTTCCAATATTGATAAAAAAAAAAATTGTAGTTTCTATTTGAAGAAAATCACACACCAATAACTGTGACAAATAAATATAGCACAAACAACAAACCGAACTAATATCAAGTTTTAAATAGTTTTTAAAGTTAAAGAAATGATTAAAATATTTTAAAAACAATTTTAAGCCATGTCATCTTTTTCACCATTCCATGTCACCATTCCAAGTCATCATTGTTTTAAGAATAGACCAATAAAATTAAAACACCTAATCATCTATAACTTAAACAACTTTCCATTTAATAGGAAGGGAATATTAAAAACAATACCAAAATTCTTATTATAGTTATTATGCCACA
The DNA here is from genome assembly GCA_963576765.1 of Draba incana. Classification (NCBI taxonomy): domain Eukaryota; kingdom Viridiplantae; phylum Streptophyta; class Magnoliopsida; order Brassicales; family Brassicaceae; genus Draba; species Draba incana. Next base: position 18,901,717 of record OY755212.1, on the reverse strand, counting down.
TCGATCATGGTCCTTTTATTATGTTTTGATTCTACTAGATCAACAAGGATTATGACATCGAGAGGAGACATATCACTTAGACCATTAAAGGAAAGTTCACATTCATCCAAGATGAACTAAATTCAACATTTTTTATTTTTGCCATAAGTGATTTTTGATACGATGCGCTAAATATTTTGGCATACAACATCTACGTACCCATTATCCTTTCATGTCACATCAGTACCAAGTTATCTTTTTTTTTTTCTCAATGCAACCAACTTTATTGGTTTTATCTTTGTTGGAATTGTTGGACTGGAATTCTCTTTCCACTATCTCCGTCCATCACCCTATTCACAACAGCGACTACGGTCTCTGCCGTATCCAGATCCTTGTCCAATTATTATTATTAGATACTACCATAATCACTTCTGGGAATGGAGCTAATCTATATGGACGGATTAATTGTTAAACATCTCTTAAACAATTTTATAGGTGATGACGGAAATATAGCATGATATTAGCCTTTAATTCATTCGATGTCATTTTTGACCGATCGATGGTTCAAAATTTTTATATGATCACCATATCTTTAATAAATTCAAACTACTAATTTTTCAAAATTAATCGATCATATATTGTAGTTTACTTTTCAAATAAATATGCAAGCATAATAATAGCATAAATAAATATGATAAATTAGATGCATGCATATATATATATATATACAAAGAGGCAAAGCCTACATTTAAATTAAAGAGGAGGGATAACCTACCACTCCATATATATTATATATATGATCTTAAATAAAATCAACATATATTAAAATCTTCTCTAACACAAATTTAAATGTTACCTCTATTACGTATGATCAGAACGAATTGAAAATGACTCGGATTGAGAGACGATCGTGCTGATAACGTGTTGTGAATAACGACCACAATAGACTATATATATTTGTGATTAAACCAAAAGAAATAAAACATTAGAACAACATAGAAATAGTGAGATTAGTGAGACAAGGAAGTGACATGAGTTAGAGTGATTTTATTATTGCTTCTTCTTTACATATTTATAGGAGAAGTGATTACATTAACAAATGACACTTGGACAAACAAATGACACTTGGAATTGGTAAAGCTTGCTTGGTGTCTAACATGTGTTAAGTATAAAAGATGACACATGTAGATTAGTTAGCTAAGCTTAGTGTCAAATGAAGATGATTAATCACTAATTTCTTAACAATATCCTTGTACTTGTAATTACAGTGTATAAACATTTATGTGTATAATAAAACAAGAATTTCTGATATGGCTATAATCATAACTCACTATGGAAGCTAGATTCTGCACTAAAAATTTATATGTGAATTCGGGAAAAAAACTTTAGTCCTAAGAAATGTCAATAAATATGTCTAAACTCGAGACCAAGATAGTGGAAAATAGATTTATATTGATGAATAATCAAGTATACATAAAAACTTTAGCTAGAACAAGTGTGATGAACATAAGTGTGATTGAGTGTACACATAAGGAAAAAGTTCGCCATTTCGGCTCTAGAACTCGCTATTTATCCTCCCACTACAAGAAAACAACTTATTTGTGACTTCGATTTGTGTCACAAATCAGTCACAAAAGCATCATTTGTGACACTTTTGTGGCGAAAAAAAAAAAAGTGACAATTTTTTCGTCGCACATTAGTTTGGTCACACATGCGTCACATATTTGTGACACTTTTGTGACCTGATTAAAGAGTAGCACATTTGTGACGGATTTGAGACGATATGGATGCGTCACAGATTAGTGACATAAGAGAGACTGAAGACAGTGTCGCAAATTACCGACTAAATTATAACACAAATGTTGTGGCTAATGTATGACTAATTTGTGACATTGTGTAGTGTCATAAATCTGTGACTCTTTGATGACTACTTAAAAAAAAATTGGTAGTCTCAAATTGGTCACTAAAGTGTCACAAAAAAGTGACCAAAACAGTATAAATTTTGTATTCTACTAATTGGTATTCTACTGAAACAATATTCTACATAAAAAAAAACGTAGACTTTATTAAGCAAAATACGGTTCCGAATAAGTTATACAAAAACAGTTAACATAAAGTACAAAAAAGTTGTTACATAACCGAAACATTAGATACACACAATAGAATCAGACACCTTCTTTTGGTCCTTGGTCTTCTTAATTCTCTCCTTGATATCACTGGAGAATCATCATATCCATTTCAAGTTCTAAAGGAGATTGATAATCTGAGATGTGCACTCGTCCACATCTAACACATTTGATCAAAAGATTACGATTACGCATTTGAATTCAATGATTTTACGTCAAGAGAATATGTTAATAACAAAAAAAACTAGATGCTAGTAAATATTCCTTGACACGTACCTTCACAGCTCTTTACTCCATCGCCCTTGAACCCATGTGGGCTTTTGCAACCACTACAAGAAAATAGTGATATTGCAATAATAAAAAGTTGTTGCAAATGCTAGTATATTGTTGCAAAAAGTATAATTGCGATGAGAACGCAACAAAATATATAGTGTTGCTGTTTGGGGGTTGCAAATTCGTGTTTGTTGCACATATGTCGCAAAATAAACAACGAATGAGTTTCTAGCAATTATGTCGTATCAGTGCAATGACATTTTTGTAGTAAATTTGTTGTATATTTGTAACGCCGATTGCAACTATATATTATTGCAAATTATTGCTACGTATAACCTATAGCAAATAACGTTACAAATACATTTATTCGACAAATTTAAAATTTATTTGTTTTTATTAGTTTCCAAAATTATTATTTTATATTCATCAATTATTATTTACAATAAAAATTCGTTTTTAATATCTATCAAAATCTTTTTTAACACTCATTTATTTGATTAATAACAAATTTATTGTTTAAAATTATTAGTTTATTCATTAATTATTATTTTATTTAGCCAAAATCTTTTACAATATCTACTCAAATCTTGGGAAGCTTTTTTGTAACAACACGTCACTTAAATAAGTCTCATTTACAAGAACACCATAATCATAAATCAAACTCAATTAAAATTGACTTTCATCAAAATTTTTATAACAACAAAAAATGATATAAACTAAATTTACGAATAAAAAACATTGTTCAACTTGAAAACTTTAATTCTTCTTCCATGCTTCGCTTCTTCCAATTGTAGAATAAAGTTCGTAAATTGGCTCATGACCATGGATCCTTTGAGTTATCATAATACTTTAAGCCACTTTTGTTCTCCAAAATTTTTGAATAAATTAAAACAATTAAATCAAAACTTTAGAAAAACAATTGTATGAATAATAACTACAAGTATTATCATAGAAAATTGAAGTACATTTATACCATATTTCTCTAAATCGTGTAACACAATTCGAAAAGATCGTTATGTGCTTCTTCGACAAAATCTTGTAGACTTGTTGTTCATTTCTTTAACAAAAAAGAAGACTTGTAGTTGATCAACATTATCGCACATTGTTTTTTTTTTAAATATGAAAACAAAAATAACAAAGAAAACAAATCATGAGTGAGGAAATCAAAAACAAAAAATGAAAGAAAGAAGAGAGGTTCTACCTTGAAGGGTTAAAGAAAATTGAGAGTTATCAAATCTCAGTTATTGTTTTCAAAAACGTTTTAAAAATGTTTTTTGAAGATACTTTAGGAAAAAAAGATTTTGGGTGTTAAAGAGGGATTGTGGGAGTGATTTGTGGGTGAGGGAAAACAAATTATTTGATGATTTGGAGAAAGAAATATAATAATTCGTTACTTTTTAAACAATACATATATTTTCTTTTAGATATTTTTTTCCGAAATACTTTTTAATTACTAGTTTAGAAAGATTTTGTTTTTTCAAAGGAAAACAGAAAAAAATTAGGACATTTAATTAACAAAGCTCTACTAAAAACATTTAACCGATCGAATTGCAACCTATAAACAAAAATGAAAAAAAAAAAGATTTCACTCAATATAAAGAGAAATTATTGTTGAAATAAAAGTTACAAACCCAAAATCTGATTTTTTTTTTCTTTTTCTTAAAAAAAACAAGAATTTTATGTATGGTTATGTTTTGTGAAAGTAATATATTTTGGCAACGAATTTTGTTAGTTATTAGTTTCGTAGTCATTCAAATAAAATATTATCTTTCAAAGGGTTATAATGTACTAACAAAATACAAAACAAATCGATATATACTATTTTCACAGGGTTATAATGCAATCAAACGGAATCTATACAAGCTTTATGAACCAATATTGTAAATTAAACATATATCAAATCCATATACAATATAAATTATTGATATTATTCAATTAACTTAAAAAAGTGTTGCAAATGAATTATTAAATTGTTAAAAATGTAGTGAAAAAATTGTCATATATTTTTTCACTTATTTAACAACAAATTTTTATTGCAAAAAGATAACAATTTACTATCGTTGAATATTTCTTGCAAATTTTGCATGAAAATTTTACAAGTTGCAAATTGGTAATGAAAATTTATCACAAATATTTTCAAGCGATTTTGCAATGAATTAGTAATAAATTTGTGACATATATTCATCATTGTAAATATATTGCAAATTTGCTTGCAAAATTTTAATGAAAGCCAAAGTTGCAAAAAATATGTTGCAATAACACTATTTTCTTGTAGTGAACCACTTGAATGATCATCCTGAAAATTCCAATTCAAGAACCAAAGAAGTCTTACTTTAGGTTAAGAAATGATGGTTCAAAAATTAGATATTAACATAGAAGACGAAATACTCACTACGCAAGCAGAGTAAGTGTAGCTGCCTCGGGTTTCTCTCCAGCATCCTCCATTGTTGATACCACAATGCATAGCTCCAGAGACTGCAAAGTAATAACATCTTCACTTTTCCGCACAGTTATATGGTTGATTTTGTCTTTAAATTCTAAATTTTTATGAAAGAGATATATATCATCAGTGGTCTTGACAAGTTACTTTTTCATTCTTGGTACCACAGTAGCAGGTGGTACAAACTGAGAAATAAGGCTCTCATTTGATTCCTAGAAAATGGCCACAAGGGAAGAGTATTGCTAGATTATTCATATCTCCAAAATCCCAATAACGATTCAGCTAAATGTAATCCACACCAGAATGTTATATCGAAAATCAAAATGATATGAAACTTACAATGAAAGTGTCATTGAAGGAAGCAAAGATATGAACAACACCGAAAACTTGTTCATCCTCACGAACAGCTGGACCTAGAGTGACAGTTTCCTCCTTGGGTTCTCTGGTCTTTCTCTTCGACTATATAAACACATAGAGACAAAGAGACGAAAACTAGTTACTATCTAAACAAGCAAACGAATCAAAGGCTATGGATCAGACTATCAACAAAATTATTTTAGTTATCTGATGTCAGGATGTTTTTACACACGGCCGGGGCCATCAAAAACCCCTATGTACGTTGTAGCACAAAGGGTTATCGTATCCACAGAGAGGTTTGATTGATACACTAGGATTGCAATGATCCATTCTTAAGCTAGAGCGATGCTTTTTACAAGTAAACAAAAGATGGAACTATGAAACAAGTGAAAAGGATGGTTTTAATTTACATTGCTCTCGAAGAGACGAGAGTTAGACCATGGAAATTCTTATAGGCAATGAATCAAAGATTATCACAACTATCAAGGTTCTATCACGCACCATTCTAGAACTCAAACACGAAAGTATAGCCAGCTAACTGTCGTTACGAAGGCTATCTATCTTTAGATCCTCGAATCCCAAATTTCTTTGCAAATTCGTCAAATCTAAACAAGCATTTAGTACGAGCTCGATATGTTCACAAAGTCCCTAAGCCAAATTTTCTTTGCGAATAGGTAACCTTGCCCATTTAGACTAGATTCAGGTTATTAATCCCACTAACGTGGCTAACCAACAATCCTAAAATCAAGATTCTAGGTGATCAAGCTAGATTCAAGCATTGAGAACAGTCTAAACGAAGAACTAACGAATAACCTTGACAGATCTTCGATTTTATTGATTTCTCATCAAAACCCATGAAATCTCCATGTCCTAACAAGTAATTTACTCAGAAATAGATGAAGAAATCATAATAACTGAATAGAATTTCATAAAAGAGTTAGAGTTTAGAAGATACAAATGGTGTCACTAGGTGAAGAACATGAAGATCTCCCTCCAAGATCTCCAAAATCTCTCTCTTTCTCTCTCTCTCTCCGAAATAGATCTAGTTTTAAGATAATATCTAGATATTTTACAAAGAAAACGTGTAAAAAGTATTTATACAAGTGGTAAAATTAGGTTTACAGAGCGCCCGTCGATCGACACAAACAACATGTCGATCGACACGAGGGCATCTGTGGATATTTTCTACGTCTTTAAAAACTTCTGTCGATCGACAGTGGATATACTTTGTCGATCGACAGGGACCTTTTAAAGGTCTCGATTCCATTTGTATCTCTTCAACTCCAAAATGGTCCAAAATGCTCCAAATGTTTCCATTAAGCTATAAATGACCATTTCCTGCAAAACACTGCAAAATACATACAAAATACCACAAATACTAATATAAACCCGGTTATATCATGGTTAAAATCGGGTAAAAACCATGATATATCAACTCCCCCAGACTTAGCGTTTGCTTGTCCTCAAGCAAAATCATAAACTAAGAATGCGAAAAAGTTGAAAACACAGAACATACCTTTTCAGCTAGTGAACCACATGATTTAGAACCAACCAAAATCAGACCACCATGTACTTCTCCGTAGACAAACGCGGTTTTCCAAATCCACTCACCACTTCACAGCATAATCCGTTAGTCTTCATCGCTTGCCCTCAATGATCTCAATGCCATGAACCTTCTAGACTCATTCCCATACTTGTACTGTGATAAATCAACATATACAACACTTGGTACTCTTTCTCTCCCCCAGACTTATTTTGTTCTATATTTATATATATACATATTTTTTTGTGATTGTTGAACTCAAAGCAGTGCATATTTCACTAATGTTGTTCCTTGTTAGGAGACAGGGTCGTGACTCACTACGATTGTTCCTTGTGAGGAGACAGGCTCGTGAGATTGCTCGTCTTTCAACATCCTTTTTAGGGAACTCAGGCTGCTGCTTTGAGCTGGGTGATCACCTCGAGTACAGATTCATTGGATTTACTCCTTATCTTGTACTTGAGAACTATCATTTCACCCCAATCCTAGTAATATTTTATATATGTATATATATATATTTTTCTTTTTATATGGGGAGAGGAGTACCATTACTATCAACAGGAGGTTGCATTCATCAGGTACGAATGAGGAGTCAAGCTCAATGGACATCGATCCCAAGGAGAATCGTGTAATAGCTCTGACTTGGCGGATTATACTGGAAGTAGCGGATGTCTCTAGTCAACCGGTCAATCCTAGGATTTTCCATTAGTCTTAACTCTGAAGCTGATTCTGGAAGTACGGTCACACGGTGAAAAAGAAACTTCACTGAACCAAAAGAAGGGTTGTTGTTTTGACTCAATAAAACAAAAAATTTAAAAAAATTTGAGTCAAAATCAAAACAAAAAGAACCACGTTAGTAGTTTCCTCCCCCAGACTTAACCAACACTGTCCCCAGTGTTATCAAGCCCGAAATTGGCAAAATAAACCAAACGAAACGTGAACTTGCTCGAAAAAGTACAGGATATACCATTTTTGGAAGTCGTGTCGATCGACGGGAACATTGTGTCGATCGACAGATCTTGTTCTGCCTTAACCGTTGTTGAATTTTGTTGCAGTGTCGATCGACAGAAACATCGTGTCGATCGACAGATGAGGCTCTGCCCAAATTGCACATTTGTCGAATTTTTTTTTCGCAAAGTGGTTGGTTCAATGTTCCAAACCTGCATCTATAGATATTCAACAAACGATCAACGAGAAAACATACTGCAATCCTTAAACAGAAATCCAAGTTTACATATCGTTTGAAATTCCAACTAAAAATCCGAAATAGAAGTACAAATTGAAAAATAAAAGGATAGAATTGCTTGTTTTTTGTCTCTAGCATTGACGAGGGATAGGTTTGGGGAGGTCCCCAAGGGCGCGTTTAACGTCACTAGCTTGACGGTTGCTTCATCCTAGTCACTTCCTTCATGACAAAAGTGAAAAGATTAACAACAAAAGAAAATAAAAATAAAACTCTAGCCTCAAGAAGAATCAAAATCCTAATGATCAATACAAAACCTCCCCGGCAACGGCGCCATTTTGATGTCAGGATGTTTTTACACACGGCCGGGGCCATCAAAAACCCCTATGTACGTTGTAGCACAAAGGGTTATCGTATCCACAGAGAGGTTTGACTGATACACTAGGATTGCAATGATCCATTCTTAAGCTAGAGCGATGCTTTTTACAAGTAAACAAAAGATGGAACTATGAAACAAGTGAAAAGGATGGTTTTAATTTACATTGCTCTCGAAGAGACGAGAGTTAGACCATGGAAATTCTTATAGGCAATGAATCAAAGATTATCACAACTATCAAGGTTCTATCACGCACCGTTCTAGAACTCAAACACGAAAGTATAGCCAGCTAACTGTCGTTACGAAGACTATCTATCTTTAGATCCTCGAATCCCAAATTTCTTTGCGAATTCGTCGAATCTAAACAAGCATTTAGTACGAGCTCGATATGTTCACAAAGTCCCTAAGCCAAATTTTCTTTGCGAATAGGTAACCTTGCCCATTTAGACTAGATTCAGGTTATTAATCCCACTGTCGTGGCTAACCAACAATCCTAAAATCAAGATTCTAGGTGATCAAGCTAGATTCAAGCATTAAGAACAGTCTAAACGAAGAACTAACGGATAACCTTGACAGATCTTCGATTTTATTGATTTCTCATCAAAACCCATGAAATCTCCATGTCCTAACATGTAATTTACTCAGAAATAGATGAAGAAATCATAATAACTGAATAGAATTTCATAAAAGAGTTAGAGTTTAGAAGATACAAATGGTGTCACTAGGTGAAGAACATGAAGATCTCCCTCCAAGATCTCCAAAATCTCTCTCTCTCTCTCTCTCTCTCTCTCTCTCTCTCTCTCTCTCTACGAAATAGATCTAGTTTTAAGATAATATCTAGATATTTTACAAAGAAAACGAGTAAAAAGTATTTATACAAGTGGTAAAATTAGGTTTACAGAGCGCCCGTCGATCGACACAAACAACATGTCGATCGACACGAGGGCATCTGTGGAGATTTTCTACGTCTTTAAAAACTTCAGTCGATCGACAGTGGATATACTATGTCGATCGACAGGGACCTTTTAAAGGTCTCGATTCCACTTGTATCTCTTCAACTCCAAAATGGTCCAAAATGCTCCAAATGTTTCCATTAAGCTCTAAATGACCATTTCCTGCAAAACACTGCAAAATACATACAAAATACCACAAATAATAATATAAACCCGGTTATATCATGGTTAAAATCGGGTAAAAACCATGATATATCATTATCACTAGAGAGAGAGAGAGAGAGAAGAAATTCGGTTGTATAGAATTATAACTAGCATTACAATCACAAAGTGAACAAAAGGACTTATCATAAGAGCTGAGAACATACCTAACCAACCATATTGAAAACAGAGAGGAGAGGATAAAGCAAACACATTCTTCGGCTTTGATTCAGTAAATCAGATTTTGATGGGTCCCACAATACCGGATTTGACAACGAAATCAGAGCCTCCGCCTTTAACTTCAAATCTTTAAGAACAACATCCCTAAGACCATCTCCAATGTATTTCCCTATTTTCTACTCTAAAATAGGGGAACTCTATTATAGAGATGGATTTTCCTCCAATGTATTTATCTATTTTTGCCTCTAAAAAGGAATATTCTAGAGTATATTCTCTTTTCATTTTATTATATAGTACTTTTTATTTGTAAAATTTACAAATTGACCCCATATATTTGATTATTGCAAAAACCTTCAATAAATTATATTTTTTTAAATTAAACATTTATTATACTAATAAAATCACTTTACATGAGATAAAATAATAAAACATAGTGGATTTTGATTTAACCATCACCATTACCATGATTTTCCCACAAATGATCAATCAGTGCATTTCGAAGTGAATAGTGGGCTTCTTTATCTTTGATTTTCTTGAATAGACCTATAAACTCTTGGAACCAAAGTATTAAATTACTACTTTTTGTTGTATGAAAAAAATATTTATAATGGAATAAATGTATAATTTTATATTTAATCATTTTCAGTTTATTTAAGTAATGTACTATTATAAATTCATATATGAAATATTATTACGTGTTGCATGTTGCTTTACTATTCAATCAATATAACATTATGCATGTTGCTTTCTACGTAAGAAAACAAATAGCTTTCGGATTCTTGTTTTTTAGTTCGTAAGTTAATAAAAACTGAATTTAAAGGACTAATTTGTAAATAAAAAAGTTTGACTCTAAAATAGAGGTGAAAATAGAGATGGGTTGGAGAAGATTTTCCTCTAAAATAGAGTTTACAGGTGAAAATAGGGATGGGTTGGAGATGCTCTAAAAAGCAATAAAACCAAAATTCACAAAAGGGCTGACATGAGCTTCAAAAACATGGTGGCGACGAACGGGACAAGAAATTAAGCTCGGTGCAAAAAATGGGGAAAATCTTCTTCACTTAGATTCAGTATATCGAGGATCATCCAGATCCGAGAAACGAACCGATTGAACATTAAAGATCCAACACACGATCTCAAATTCGAATCAAGCAAAGGTTCGTCGATCGATCTAACGGTGGAGGAATCGGCCAGAGAGAGAGAGAGAGAGAGAGAGAGAGAGAGAGAGAGATATATTAGAGCCTTAACGGTGGAGGAATCGGTTGGAGAAGGAGATGGCGTCGATGTTCACGGAGGCGATTAGGTTTCTGAAAGGGGATCTTCTTTGAGTTGGTCTCGCAGAGAATAGACGGAGGAGATTAAGTGTGTTAAGTGTTAAGTGTCAAGTGGGTAGTGTATAAAACCTGAGCCGAAATAATCATTTGGATTTGGGCCATTTTTTGATTTTTTGGTTAATTTTGGGTGCGAGGGAAATGAAAATATTTGGATTTGAGGTGTTGTTTTTGGTTTCCCACCAAAACTAAATTGGTGACATTTTAAAATGCATGACAAATTTGTAACTGATTGGTGACACATTTGTGACACCATAAATTGAGACCCTATACACTAAACATTGAGATCAAATAATGAGGTGCATAGGTGTTGGAAATCATTTTTCATCTATTCCTAAAGTGATTTATAGATTAAATTGAATTTGTATCACTTAAAAACTAAATAATGACTAAAAACTATGGTTTAGTAAAATTTGATATGAATACAAGTGTTATAAGGAAAAAGGTTTGTTATTTGGTTTATGTATTTTGAAAAATTGTTATTACTTTGTTTTCATAGCCAAAGCTTGTCGAGCGACACGTCTCTGTTCCACGCGTCGAGCGATCTCCTCCTCGTGTCGCTCGACACGAGCCTGTTCTTCACGAGCGATTCGTTCATCTTCCTCGCGTCTCTGCTCCTCCTCGTCGATCTGCTCGACGATCACATTCCCATCAGCGTCGAGCTTCTGTCCAAGCTCGTTGTATGGGTTTCCTTCTCTATCAAAAAACCCGCCATCTCTATGAAAGATAACCTTATGAGCAACCATCTTTGTTTACGCCTCAAACTCAAAACAAATAAAAACTAAAATAAAACTAGTTAGTAAAGTAAAAACAAAAATAAAAAATACTTAGACAAAATCCTATTAATAAAAATCTAATGACGTGATTCCCCGGCAACGGCACCAAAATTTGATATCGTTCAAATTTCCTTTTTGTCCTACTCTCTCAAATTAAGAGATCGATTGTAGTACTTGGGGTATCGAATCCACAGGGAATTAGATTTGCACAATAGATTAAGACGTTCGGATTAAACTAAGGAGAATAAAATTGTAAATAAAAACAATTGCAGGAAAGTAAATCATGATGATTCTAAACTTTAAATTCAATAAGAGACAAACGTTAAGGTTTAGGGAATTCGCAGGAATAAATCCAAGTTGCAGAATAAATTTACTATTGGGATAATTGATGATGCACAATTTTAGAACTCGAAACACTGTTGTAAAGTAAATCAACTGTCGTTGCAAATACTATCTATGTTTAAACCCTAGAAAACCAATTGTCGTTGCGAAATTAAATTGATCTAAACAAGCAATAAATTCAGGTTCGATTGTTCACAAGGATTCAAAGCCAATTGTCGTTGCGAATCGAATCCTTGCTCACCTATGATTCATTTCAGGTAATTTAATAATGATGTCTCATCTATTAAACAACCTAAGATATCCAATTCAGCGCTAAATCAGAGTTAATGTAATCAAGGTGAAGAATATAAATAAATATGATGCAAATCCCAATAGTAATTAAACTCTACAACTTTTCATTAAACCTTTGAAAAACCCTAAAACCTAACTAGGGAATTACTCAGACATAGACATGAATAATAAATCCCTAGTATAAAAATCTCTAAGTAAAATAAAGCATAGGCTAAAAAATGGCTTAAAACACCTATATATAGGTTGCAAACACGTCTTGGGCCCAATTGCAAACATCTGGGCTTTCTGGCGCAAAATCGGAAATCTTCTAAAACTTGAGTTTTGGGCTTCTGCGGACGTCGTGTCGAGCGACACCATAAATTTTGTCGCTCGAAGCTTGCAAATCTTTGGTGTCAAGCGACACCAACATCCTTGTCGCTCGACACTGACTCTGAATGTTGACTCTAAATTTGCCACTTTGACCGCTCATTCCGTTATGCTCCAAATTGCTCCAGTAAACACTAACTGAGTCCAAACGTCCTTGTACCTAATATAAAACATAAAAGACTCGAAAACACCAACAGACTCAATAAAACAAACATATATCATGGTATAAAAACCGGTAAAAACCTTGATATATCAGGAGCATATAGAGGGCTTTATGGCGTAGTTGTTGGAGCGGTTTCGGCGGCAGTTCCTGTTCAGCAATCAGAGAATATCTTTCACCTAGATTGACAAGGAGATCTTCTATCCAGCAATCCTTCTCGAGGATATTGCTTGTTGGATAGTGCATAGAGGAAAAAAGCTAGCTTTAGACCCAGGAGATTACAAGAAGAAGGTTCAGAATACTCCTGCTGTGATTCCTGCGATTTTAGTTCCTGAAGCAAGCAAACTGCATTCTTCAGTCCCTAAAGAAGAGATGAAAGTCATCAAGCTTAAGCGCAAGAAAGTTTCAAAACCATTCTCCAAGTTCCGAATCATCATCCCATCCGATATACAGGAGAAAGGAGAAGCTGTTATTCAACAGATGTTGGAGAATACCTTGAAGCTTTTTCCTGGAATTCCTTCTGATAAGTATGGGCGAGCTAGAACTACAAGTTTAACGGAGCGAGCAGCAAGTTTCCTGAAGGATAAGGGAGGAACAAAACCTCCTGAAGATCCACCAAAGTCCTGAAGTCCTAACACGGTCAAGCTAATGACTCAAAACAAGCGCTTAGTGGGAGGCAACACACTTGTGAGTCTACTAACTCTTTCTTTTATTTTATTTTCATTTCTTTTTCAATTTTATGTTTGGTTTTCGTTTTTGTTTTGATTTTCAGGAAAATAAACGTTCGAATGCAAGTGAGAGTGGACATCAGACTGTGGTGTCGAGCGACGCCATATTTAGTGTCGCTCGACGCCAAGGGAAATCATCTATCGATCGACAAGCAATCCTAGTTGCTCGACGTGACCAAACGTCAAGCGTCGATCGACACTACAGTCGTGTCGGTCGACACTACGGTCGTGTCGCTCGACACGACCCCCAGGTACCACATTCTCATTCGATTTTCATTCATTTCCTTTTCTGTTTATTTTATTTAACCAATCTCGGGCTTAATAACACTGGGGACAGTGTTGTTTAAGTCTGGGGAAGGTAGTCGCTGACTTTTGTGTTTCCTTTTGGCATTTTTGAGTCAATTTTAAAATTTTTAGAGTCAAAACTTCCTTTAGACTTGCTTTAAACAGCACTCAAGGACCATTTCCAATGCAAGTTGGCTGGTTTTACTGAGGTGGGTAACTGGAAGTAGATCGGTTTAACGGAGCGAGTTCAGACTTCTGGAGAACGCCAGAAACGATGTTGCAGACCCCGCCCCTAATAAACTCTAATTTCTCTTCTTAGGCGTTGGTAATCGCGAAACTTGATTCCTCTTTCAGCACTAGCAAGGTGAGGATAAGCTCCCTGAGTTTTCCCTTAACAGAGGAAAAAAAAAAGTGTTTTGAACAAAAGTCTTAGATAGAAAAGCGTAAAGATACTCGTGACCCTGTCTTCTCACAAGAAACAACAGTAGCAAGGCCTCGTGACCCTGTCTTCTCACAAGAAACAACAGTAATGAGCGCTTTTCTAAGCAAACATAGTGATAAGCCGAATCCTATGAAACCATGAAAATGGATAGAATAAACTAAGGGAAACGAGAAAGAAAGCAGTGCAGAAAAGTGTTTAAGTAAGGGAAAGAATCTATAAAGTTCTGCGATCGATATTCCCTTGATGAGACCGCACCTAAATGACTAAAGGGGTTTGCAGCTAAAGAGTCTGAGTTTCTCTAAGCGGTTTGGATCCAATCTGAAGATTTACTAAGCTTCTAAGGACACATCAAAGTATTACCGTTGACTTTGCAAGGTATGTGGTTCCTAAAGGGGTGAGTACACTGTTTTGCTTATGGACAAGCAAAACGCTAAGTCTGGGGGAGTTGATATATCATGGTTTTTACTGGTTTTTATACCATGATATATGTCCGTTTTATTGATTATGTTGGTGTTTTTGAGTCTTTTATGTTTTATATTAGGTACAAGGACGTTTGGACTCAGTTTGTGTTTACTGGAGCAATTTGGAGCATAACAGAATGAGCGGTCAAAGTGGCAAGTTCGGAATGAAGATTTAGAGACAGTGTCTAGCGACATGGTATTGGTATCGCTCGACACCGAAGAAATGCAAGTGTCGATCGACAGAGTTATGTGTGTCGCTCGACACGACCGTCGGACCAGCCCAAATTTCAAGTTTCAGAAGATTTCCTTTCTGCACCAAAAAGCCCAGATGTTTGCAATTGGGCCCATGCCGACTTTTGTACCTATAAATACTTATTTTAAGCTATTGTTTAGGCTTATGCTTTATTTTCTTAGAGATATTTTATACAAGGGTTTTATTATTCATGTCTATGTCTGAGTAATTCCCTTCTTAGGTTTTAGGGTTTTTCAAAGGATGAAAAAGAATTGTTAGAGTTTATTTACTATGGGATTTTGCATCATATTTATTATTCTTCATCTTGATTGCTCTAAATTCTGATTTAGGCCTGAATTATATATCCTAGGTTGTTTAATAGATGAGACATCATTATTGAATTGCCTGAATTGAATCATAGGTGAGCAGAGATTCGATTCGCAACGACATTTGACTTTGAATCTCTGTGAACAATCGAACCTGATTTTATTGCTTGTTTAGATCAATCAGATTTCGCAATGACAGTTGGTTGTCTAGGGTTTAAACATAAATAGTATTTGCAACGACAGTTGATTTACTTTACAACAGTGTTTCGAGTTCTAGAATTGCACTTCATCAATCCCATAGTAACTTTATTCTACAATTTGTAATCATTCCTGCGAATTCCCTAAAGCCTAGCGTTTGTGTCCCTTTGATTTTAAAGCACTACATTCACTTCTGATTTAATGTTTTCTGCAATTTATTTACAATCTTATTTGCTTAACTTAGTACAAAAGTTTTAATCTATTGTGCAACTGATTCCCTGTGGATTCAATACTCCAAGTACTACAATCGATCTCTTAATTTGAGAGAGTAGGACAAAGGGAAATTTGACCATATTAGTGATGCTCACCCTTGTTGGAGAGCTTTGGAGGCCAGGAGGCCTGGCGCAGCATGGACCTAGGGAGAGTTTGTGACCGAGTTTAACGCTCAGTACTTTTCTCAGGAGGCTCTAGATCGTCTCGGGACAAGGTTCGTGGAGCTAGTGCTGGGTGATTGTACTGTTCGAGAGTATGACGCCGAGTTCAGTAGACTGCTTGTCTATGCGGATAGAGGCATGGAGGATCAATGGGCGCAGGTCCATAGGTTCCTGAGGGGACTACGACCGGATTTGTGGACCAGATGCAGAGTGACGGAGTATGCCTCGAGGGCAAAGCTGGTATAGGTGGTTGCTGGTATTGAGGAGGACCTGCAAGGTCAGTCAGCTGCAGTGGTTCCATCGGCAGTTGTTCCTGCTGCTCAACCGAGGAGGCACCAGGGTAGTTCTGGTTCTGGTTCTGGCAAAGGCGGGAAGCCTGCGCAGGGTCAGAAACGGAAGTGGGATGGCGCTTCCAGGCCCAGTCAGAGTTTGATGGGCAGAGCATGTTATGGATGCAGTAGCTTCGAGCATCATCTATCGAGTTACCCTCGGAAGGGTGACCATCAACAGCAGTCGCAGCAGCCAGATTTCAGAGTTTGTTTCCACTAGAGGGAGACAGGGCATATCAGGTCGATGTGTCCCAGGTTGCCACAAATGATTGTTGCTGCAGTTCAGCCAGTGGCGCAGCTGGCGGCAGTACAACTGTTGAACCAGATTGGACCGGCACCGCGAGTCTATACCCCGGGCAAGGCGGGGTAGCATAGCGGTGTGTCAATCACAGGTAAAATCTTAGACTCAGACTTCGTAAATTCTTTAGTTGGTGAATTGTTGTTTGTTTCCTTTATTTTGCTTGTGATAGTCTAGTAGGGTTTTAAACGCATGTGAATTGTGTAGGGACCTTGTTAGTGGGAGGTTTTGAGTCCCATGTGCTTTTCGATTATGGAGCATCCAACTACTTTATTACCCAAGAGCATGGCGACGACAGTGGCATCCGTTGCAGCGCTGGTGAGCGTTTGGGTTTGGTCAAGGTTGCTAGAGGTGGATTACTGGCTACTTCGGGTTGTGCTAGAGCAGTTGATGTTCAGATTGTTGGGCAGTCGATGCCAGCAGATTTGGTGATTAATCCGGTGGAATTGTACGACGTTATCCTGGGGATGGATTGGTTGTCGTTCTACAGTGTTCATTTGGATTATTTCCAAGGCAGAGTGGTCTTTGAGCGGGATGCAGAGAGGTTGGTGTTTCAGAGAGTGAGACCAACCTCAGGGAGTCTTGTGATTTCTGCAGTTTAGGCAGTGCAGATGATCGAGTGTGGATGCGAGGCTTATTTGGCGATAATTTCTATGCCAGAGTCTGTTGGTAAGGTTGCAGTGAGTGAGATTCAGGTTGTTCATGATTTCAAGGATGTCTTTCAGTCGTTGCAGGGATTACCGCCTTCTTGGTCTGATCCGTTTACGATTGAGTTAGAGCCCGGGATAGAGCCTATCTCCAAGGCACCTTACATGATGGCTCCAGCTGAGTTGGCGGAGCTGAAGAAGCAGTTAGAGGATTTGGCGAGTAAGGGTTTTATTCGTCTGAGTACTTCACCGTGGGGAGGGCCGGTGTTGTTTGTGAAAAAAAGGATGGTAGTTTCTGGTCATTCATCAATTACCGAGGACTAAACCGGGTCACTGTGAAGAACAAGTACCCTCTCCCGAGGATTGATGAGTTGCTAGATCAGTTGAGGGGTGCTACTTGGTTCTCCAAGATTGACTTGGTATCAGGTTACCATCAGATTCCAGTCGACAAAGTTGATGTTCGGAAGACAGCTTTCAGGACCAGATATGGGCATTTCGAGTTTGTGGTTATGCCTTTCGATTTGACTAATGCGCGAGCAACGTTCATGCGGTTGATGAACGGCGTATTTCAGGAGTACTTGGATGTCTTCGTGATTATCTTTATCGATGATATTCTGGTCTTCTTGAAGAGTCCGGAGGAGCACGAGGTGCATTTGCGGTTAGTTCTTGAAAAGCTTTGGGAGCAGGAGTTTTTCGCTAAGTTGAGCAGTGCAGTTTTTGGCAAAGGAAGATGGGTTTTCTGGGCCATATTGTTTCTGTAGATGGAGTTTCTGTGGATCCGGCTAAGATTGAGGCTATCAGGGATTGGCCGAGATTGTCTAATGCAACCGAGATCAGGAGCTTTCTTGGTTTAGCAGGTTATTATCGGATATTCGTCAGGGCTTTGCGAGTGTGGCTCAGTCAATGACGAAAATGACCAGGAAGGATGTTCCATTTGTTTGGTCTTAGGAGTGCGAGGACACCGGTGTTGGCGTTGCCCGAGCCGGGTAAGCCTTACGTAGTGTATACCAATGCTTCAAGTATTGTTCTAAGTTGTGTGTTGTTGCAGGAGGGTAGAGTGATTGTGTTTGCTTCGAGGCAGCTGAGGGGTGCTGAGCGTAATTACCCTACGCATGATCTAGAGTTGGGTGCGGTTGTGTTTGCGTTGAAGATTTTGAGATCCTATCTTTATGGTGGGAAATTTCAGATTTTTACAGACCATAAGAATCTGTAGCACATTTTCATTCAGCCGTTGCTGAATGTGAGACAGAGATGCTGGGTCGTGTTGTTGGCAGATTATGAGTTGGATATCGTTTACCATCTTGGTAAGGTAAACCAGGTAGCTGATGCTTTGAGTCGTCGACGTGTAGATTCGGCTTGGGAGCAGGATATTGAGTCGCTGGTGAGCGAGATTAGTACTTTGCGGTTATGTGCTATTTCGCAGGAGCTGATGGGCTTAGAGGGGGCTGATCAGGCAGATCTTTTGAGTAGGATTTGAATGGCTCAGGCGGGTGACCATAATTTGGTTTCTGCATCGATCGCAGAGGGTTCTGAGTATCAGGTCTCTTCAAATGGGACGATTCTTGTTTGCGGCCGGGTTTGTGTA
The DNA here is from genome assembly GCA_963576765.1 of Draba incana. Taxonomy (NCBI): domain Eukaryota; kingdom Viridiplantae; phylum Streptophyta; class Magnoliopsida; order Brassicales; family Brassicaceae; genus Draba; species Draba incana. The sequence continues at coordinate 18,882,881 of OY755212.1, read as the reverse complement.
CCCAAGGTAGAGGAGTTGAGGCAGGAGATTATGCGAGAGGCTCATGCGAGCAAGTTCTCGATTCATCCTGGAGTGACTATGATGTGTCGTGATCTGAAGTGGTATTATCACTGGGTTGGGATGAAGATAGATGTGGCGGATTGGGTTTCGAAGTGCAAAACGTGTTCGCTGGTTAAGGCTGAGCATAAGGTTCCGAGTGGTTTATTGCAGAGTTTACCCATTCTTGAGTGGAAATGGGATATGATCACGATGGATTTCGTGGTAGGATTACCTAATTCGCGAACCTTCGATGCTATATGGGTGATTGTGGATCGGTTGACTAAGTCTGCACACTTTTTGGCCATCAAGAAGACAGAAGGCGCGGTTGTTTTGGCTAAGAAATTTGTGAAGGAGATTATGAGGCAGCATGGAGTGCCAGCCAATATTGTGTCAGACCGGGATCCGAGATTTGCTTCAAAGGTTTGGGGAGCGTTTTGAGGCAGAGATGGGCACTAAGGTGCATATGAGTACAGCGTACCATTTCCAGACTGATGGGCAATCTGAGAAGACGATTGAGACTTTGTAGGATTTACTTCGGATATGTGTATTGGATTGGGGTGGTCACTGGATTGATCATTTGAGCTTGGTAGAGTTTGCTTATAATAACAGCTTCCAGGCGAGTATTGGGATGACTCCTTTTAAAGTTTTGTATGGAAGGCCATGCAGGACACCCCTATGTTGGACCCAAGTGGGGGCAGCGGAGTATTCATGGGACTATTTATGTTCAGGAAATGACAGAGAGGGTTCGAGTTGTGAGACTAAACATGTAGGAAGCTCAGGATAGGCAAAAGAATTATGCGGATAAGCAGAGGCGAGAGCTTGAGTTTGCAGTGGGAGATCGTGTGTATCTCAAGATGGCTTTGTTGAGGGGTCCTAATAGATCCATTGCAGAGAACAAGCTGAGTCCCCAGTTTATGGGTCCGTTTCCGGTTGTGGAGCGGGTTGGGCCGGTTGCGTATCGGCAGGAGTTCCCTCCGATTATGAAGGCATTTCATAAGGTGTTCCATGTTTCTATGTTGAGGAAGTACCTACATGAATCGGAGGAATTAGTGGCTAAGATTCTCGAGGATCTTCGGCCTGATTTGACGGTTCCGGCAGTTCCTGTGAGGATTCTCGAAATGAGAGTCAAGGAGTTAATAACAATCCACTGTTGCGAGTTTTGTGGGATTGCGGTGGTTGCGAGGTGGAAACTTGGGAGCCTGAGGCAAAGATGAAATTGAAGTTTGGGAAGTGGTTCGACAACTAGGTCGCCATTTGATCTTTATTTCTCTTTGTGGTTCCAATTTTGTTTTTTGCATGTTTTGCCTATGTTGTATTTTTGTTTTCGTTGTAACGATTATACTTTTGGATTTTTATAAGATGAAGTTTCTTATTTATCTGTGTATAAGATGAGTAGTTCTTCGATGTTTTATGTGTGGGCCGGTGTTGGTCCTGGTTTTGAGATATTCCGGGTTAGGGAGTATCAAGTTTGACCACGAGAGGTCGTTCTAGTCGATAGATGTTTATAAAGGTTTTAGGATTTATTACTCTAGGGGTTGCGGCTCCGAATAACTCATTCATTTTGTCTGGAGATGATTAGTTCTTCAGTGAGGATGATTAGTTCTTCAGAGGAGATGATGTTCTCGTGTATACTCTTTGGGATGATTAGTTTCCATTATGAGTATCGAGGGATGATTAGTTCTCTCGAGGGGATGATTAGTTCCCCTGTGTACCCAGAGCTCAAAGGATGCATCCTGAGAGTGGATGTGGCATGTGACATCGATAGCTCAAGGGATGCGTCCTGTGAGTGGGAGGGGTGTCGAATGAGTTAAGAGTGATAAATGTCTTAAAACGGGCGTATAAACATGAGATTAGACGAGGGCCTCGGAGATCGGGTGTTAGGATCTTGGGTGGTATTGACCGGTTTTGGGTCATGTTTGGGTCTTAGATAGACGGCTTTATGAGGATTCGAGGACAAATCCAGTTTAGTGGGGGAGAATTGTAACATCCGAATCCGAAATATGGAATTTCGATAAGGGTGTCGATCGACACCAGGGTGCAGTGTCGATCGACACCATGCGTTTTTGGCCGATTGGGTTAAAATTTAAATTGCGGTTTCCTGCGGTTTAAGGGTTTAACCTAGCGTTCGTATATATACATACGTTCTATGGTTTTGTGGCTGCGTAAAAGAGGAGAATCAGAGAGAAAGAGAGAGTTTGAGAGTTTTTGTGGATTGTTTCGCGAATCGTTCGTGTTCTCGAGAGTTCTTCGTCCGTTCGTTCTCGTGATCGTTTGTGGCGTGATTCCGTGTGATTCCCAGTGCAAATCAGAGTCATTTCAGCCTTGTAGAGTCTTCATTCTACGTGTTCTTCAACGTTTCGATTTTAAATCGCTAAGGTGAGTGCGTGATCGCGGGTTTTTGTTAGATTAGTGAATTTCCTTGGTTAATTGTGTGATTCGTGTGGTTTGAGTGTTTTTCGTGGATGGTATAATGTTTATTGATGATGTTTTCCGGTGTGTTTGATCGCTGTCGTGAATCGTGCTGAATCCGAGTCGAGTCGTTTGAGGATAGACTCGGCTCTGTTTTCTGTAACGAGGTGTCGATCGACGCCTAGAGGCTGTGTCGATCGACACCACTTAAAAACTGATATGCGTGGTTAGCGAGTGTCGATCGACACCATGGTGGTGTGTCGATCGACACTTGGTTTTAAATTGTGGAATTTTGTGGATTATTGTGTAACTGTTGATTAATAGAATAATAATGTGGCTAAAATTGTTTAATTAAGTAATAATTTGTTAATTGTTATTCTATGTTTAACTTGTTGGCGGGATGACCGCTCCACGGAGTATTTATGATAATACTCACGCAACTCTCGGTTTCTTTTTGAGTTGCAGGTAAAGGAAAAATGTGATCGCGGGATCGAGGCAGAAGAAGAGGATGATAGGGATTGTGTTTTGTTGTTTAGTCTAGCGAACCGTTTGTTAGGTTGCTAGTGCAGTTCATTCACGAATTTGATGTTTGAAGTATTTTGGATATTTGGTTATTTATTTACATGAAGTTATTTGGATTATTGATTTATTGTTTTTCCGCAGTAGAAATTAGTATGTTTTAAAAAAAAAAAGCCTGGTTGTTTCAAAACCTCCAATGGCTACTAATCCAACACTACAAGAAAACACCCCCTTTTGCGAGACAATTGCGCTTAAAAGATTTGCGAGGTATTTGCGACCACCGCAGTTGCGCCGCACAATTGCGACGGATTTACGGCGGTTTTTTTTTTGCGGCGAGTTAGCGTCGTTTTATTTTGCGACGGTATTGCGACTAGTATTTGAGACGATTTTGCGAGGCTAATTTATTTGATTTTTTTAAAAAATACAAAATTAAAATAAAAATAATTAAAATTTAAACAAATTATTAAATAAACATTCGAAAAATATTTAAAATTACATTAAACAAAAAAATAAAGTTTAATACATACAAAAACCGAAACATATCTAGTTATCGATATTGATTTGTTCTTCGATCGGAGTCGGAAGCAGAGCCGTCTGTGTGAGGTGCACGGTGTCCCGGTCGCAGAAGACCTCTACCTCTACCTCGACCAGCAGAAATATACTGAATATACTCGTTATCCATCTACAATATATTTTAAATATTTTAAAATTAGTTAACCTAAGAATTAATTTTAAAAAATTAGTAAATTAACAATTTAATTGATTACAACAATATAAATAAAATAATCAATTTTAATGATTCTTAACCTTGAAATTTTAGTTAATTATCAATTTTAATATACAATTCCATATCTAAGTAATTACTTGCAACCATCTCCTTTATATAAAAGGGACTGATTTTGTGGTTTCTAAGGTATGCCACCTAAGCAAAAAATATGGGGAATATTTCTAGCCAACCAAAGTGACATGTTTTTTTTTTTTTCCTTTCTAATCGACTCTTCTCCTTCCCCCACTCCATCTCTCGCCTTCAACGCCGACTGTAACGTTCGTCCCCGAGTTCAAGGCGTGTCTTAACGCAGGTAAATTGAATTCTTTACAATCTTCCCCACCTCTCCATCTCCCACGTTCGATTCTTCATCTCCCTTAAGCCGTTTCTTCTTTCTCTTAAAACCCCCAATTACATTCTCATAATTGTAAACCCGTAACCCTTACTCAATAAATTCTGCACTTTTCACACCACCAACTCGTCTTACTCTGAAAACTATACACCAGTGCAATTTAACTTTTCTCCAAAATGGCTACCTCTGATTTAGTTGCGAAGCTGTGTTTCTTATATTCGCAGCGAAACCTCTCTTGAGTTCCATGGGAATTAAACATGTAAAATATCGATCTTTCGGATTAAATAAGATGTTTCCTTACTATATATGAGATTTATGAGATTCTTTTAAAACATGGTTTGGTTTAGTTACCGGATTCTCCTATCTTGAGACCTGCTCAAATATATTTATCTTTACGATCACTCCGTGCACCCGTGGTTCTTCTTTCACTCGCTACACAAGGTGTTTCTTGCGGATTTAAAGACCATTCCGTTATACGCAACTGGTAACGCCATTTACCAGTATAAGGTGTTTCTTGAGGATTTAAAGACCATCCCCAGCTTGGTAGTATCGAGCTAGATTATGCCAAGGTATAAGCTGTTGAAGTTTGAGATCGATGCGATGGACCATGAAGCAGCCAGGCGTTGACGTGTTATTAGCGCTTTCTGGAAGTTGTAGTAATTCCATGTTAAGTTGATGCTATCGCGTTTTCCTGGACATGCTTGTGCTGTTGAAAATGAGGTTAAGAGGCTAAAAGACTATTGTGCTCATTTAATTGGACTTTAAAGCCCGTTACGAATCTGATTTTCCAAAAAAAAAAAAATTTGTCCCGTAGAGCAAATTATGGTAGAAATTTTTTTTTTTCTTTTGTTCATCTCCTACCTCTCCGGTCTGCCGCCACCGGAGAGGTCACCGGAGCTCGCCGATCTCGGCCGTGGAGTCGTCATGACCCGCCCACCGCAAGTCGTCGTGACCCGCTCATCGCAAGTCGTCGTGACCCGCTCACCGTTATTAGATTTACACCTTGCCGCCGCCGCTAAAATGGTGATCCACGCCGATTGATCCCCGCAGCCCACACCATCGTCGTCACTTCCAGCAGATCCGCCGCCGCACGAGGAGCTTCGGGAATCATTGAGGACCGCCGCTGCATCGCTGTCGTGGAGCTTCGGGATTCGCAGAAACGCCGCCCGCTTCTTCATCATCGTCGTGGCTGCTACAAACAGATCTTCGATCCGGCCACGATCCAGACGGGAGAGAGCTTTGCGGTGGCTCTGCTACATCTCCATGGCCGTGGAAGCTTTGTGGCGGAGAGGAGGAGCTTCACGGCAGAGGATCTTCCCGGATCCTGAGTCTGGCTGCTCGTGGCGACGGCAATGGAAGCTTTGTGGCGGAGAGGAGGAGCTTCACGGCAGAGGAGCTTGCGACTATGGCGGTGGCGACACGGCGATCAACGGTGGAGCTCCGGTGAGTGGTTCCGATCTGCTTGTGATTCACGCGGTCAACGCGGTCAAAGAAGGTCAACGGAAGTCAACCCGGATTTCGGTCAACATTCCGATTCAGTCAATGTTCCGGTTCGGTCAAGAATCTGGTTCGATCAACGTTCTGGTTTGGTCAACAATCTGGTTCGGTCAAAGTTCTGGTTTGGTCAACAAAAGTCAACTGGTCAATACAAATTAACCGGTCAACCATTCAACTGGTCAACAAAAGTTAACAAGTCATCGTTTCTGGCTTGATTTTGAATTTTGAGTTTTGACTCGGATTCCGGGCTTTTACTGCAGTAACGGAATATTTCGGAGCAAATGTCTTCTAGCGATGATAGCGGTTCAGGAGATACAGTCTTCCAGAGTGCTCTGGTAGTGTTTGATGATATCGGAGTGGGGACTCCGCAGGCTACTAAGAGAGACCAGACGTGCAGAGGGCTGAAGTCTTCTAAGTCAACTTCAAGATCTTTAACAGACATTCTTGCACTTTGCAATGCTTCTAAAGATGTTGAGTTTTCCACTCCTATCGCGGAAGATCATGCTGACAACCCTCCAGAAGGTTACTTCACGGTTTATGAAGCCTATTTTTGGACTTGCTTTTTGTGGTTTTCGATCCCTCGCACGATTCTCGAATATCTCTGGAAGAATCACCTTGCCATTTCTCAGATAACACCTCGAGGGATGCGATGCTTAGTTGGACTCATGATTCGAAGTTACGAGATCGGTAGCGAGCTTGGGTGGACCACTTGCTGAGTCTCTTAACTGTCAAAAAGGTCGGTCGCAAAGATAAACTTCATTACTCCATCGACAGCAAACTTGATCTTCGCGTCATCAAAGACTTCCCTCCTCTAGAACGCTTTTGGGAGAAAAAGTTCTTCTTTGTGCGAATAAATAATGATTCAGTTGGAGATCGTCCTAAGCTTCGAAAAAGATGGGGTCACTGTGAAAGTTGACTTCGTCGCGTTTTTGTTTTTCGTCTTATGCTGATTTTTAGTTTAACAATTGTCTCTATTTTTAGTTTTGCAGATTATAGCAGCGCTGACAGGTTCCCGATAGATTTATTTGATCTTCACGCCGATTTCATCACCGAGAAGTGCAGTTGGACGAAAGATTTCACTTTGCACCGTGTTCGAGAAGCACTCATTCATCGTTTCGGAACGCAACTCCTAACTCCTCCACCAGAAATGTCAAGCAACGGGAAGAGATTAACCGCACGCGAGAAGAGAGATGCCGCGAATAGAGTGAGCAATACTACGAGAGCCCCGCAAGGAGCTAGATCTACTGATGCGCCCAAGTCGCGTCGTCCTGAGCTTGAGCGCAATATTGCTGTCCACTCTAGTCGTCGTCATGAATCTCCACCGAAGCGTCGCGATGTTCCAAATATAGATCGAAAGCGCGCTCGAGATGATAGTAGGAAAGACATTGATCCAGGAGAGTTATTTGGCAGCGGGAGTATGGCTGCGGCTGAAATGTCGAAGATTGTGTTTCCAAGGAACGAATTTCGTCCTCCACAAGACATGTCGAGGAGAGACATTTACAGAAAGGTGGCCCTTCATGGCATGACGGTACGTATCTCTGTCGAACTTTAGGGCATTATCCATTTTGCTTCACTTTCGTTGACTTATTACCCATTTGGCAGTTCATTGCTTTGGTCAACGAGCTTACCAAGGGATATGAGACGGATGCCACCTCGCAGAAGCGTCGTCTTGCTAGTGTTCAAGAACTATGTGATGATCATAAGAAACAACGCCGTCAAGCAGAGGCTCGAGTTGCTATCTTGGAAGCTGCTAAAGAGACTGATGATCAGCGCCGCAGGATAGATGGCACGTTTTTAGAGTCTAAAGCTGAAAGGAGACGCTTGCAGCAAGAAGTTTACAGTCTAACCGCTCGCTTAGAAGATGCAGCCAGGCTTCATGATGCATCCGTTCAGAAAGCCGTTGATCGGGCGAACCACGAGCTGACAGCAGAGTATGAGTCGAGGATGGGTCGAGCAAAAGAGAAGCTTAAGATGCTCAACGACAAGCCCTGGACAGATATGTTAGATCTTATCCAAGTTCAGAGCAACATTGAGTTTTTGGGGCTGCTTCAGAGTGACAAGGTGCCCAATCTTAGTGAGGAGCTTGTTGAACTTAGAAAACATGAGGAAGGCTTATCGCAGGCAGAGGAGATTTTTGGGGAGCATATGCGCAAACTTGAGGAGATCCTTAAGACTCCAAGATCTGGTGGAAGGGCTCCTGTTGCAGTGGATCCTATTCGCCAGGTGATTCATCCGGCTTCGAGTTCTTCTAGTTCGTCTGGTGATGAGGATTCTTCAGACTCTGAGACCGAGGTTGAAACAGGTTAAGTTGAGGAGACCGTTGTTGGAGCTTGAGGCGATTTTGCCATAGTTTACTTTAGTTTTTTTGCTTTTAGTGTTTTTCTTCTATTTGGATGGTGTTCGCCCTTTTCGCACTTTGCTTTGCTTTGTTCTGAACCTCGATTTTTTCATAATGATATGATACGCATTTTTACTTCTCGCCACAGTTAGCAGAAATGTTGTTTATAACTTTCTTGATCCAGCAATAAGCATTTTTTTTATGTTAAAGCCAACGTTTTAGACTGTTAGAATTTGGATGAACACTTGGGTTTACGGGTGCATTTTCTACTAATGCTTCCGCTCCACTTAAGGGAACATTCTCTAGTGAGCTGACCAACGCTTTGTAAGTTGGGTTTCCGAAATGATCATTTGGGTTTACGGACACGCTTTCCTCTAACGCATCCGCTCCTATAATGAACATTATGTATTTGTATAGCGCTGTGCGATCCTGCTAAGGATGTAAAAGTCAGATATGAAGTTTGCAAAGTAGACCGTCACTGTGGCCAGCAGCGAGGTGTAATGTCTGTTTTTGATAAGACTTACGACATCCGCGGTGGATGTAAACAAAGATTATATGCGAAGAAGTCTATTTTTGTTAAGACTGTATTATAAGCAAAACTGTTTAGCTAAGTTTGCTTTATTTGTTTTTTGCAGAAAAAACCAAGTGAGAGAGGTGGGAGTGTACGAGTATACGTACCCTACTCCCCCCCCCCCCCCCCCTTTAAGGAGGGGGGGGAGGGGGGGGCATCCGAACTCATCCAACGATGAGCTGCCTACGTACCCTTTGCAGGGATCAAGCCGCCTCGTAGTTCAAGTGAAATACTTAGCGATAGTATTTCTTTAGGTGAGACGCGTTCAAAGCTGGGAATAGGAGTGCCTACCATGGTGGCGAGTTCGTAGACGCCTGGTCTAACTACCTTGGTAACTCTGTAAGGCCCTTCCTAGGTGGCGCCGAGTTTACCAGCGTTGCGTTCTGCCGTGTTCTGGAAGACTTCTCGCAGGACTAAGTCACCTTCGTAGAAACATCGGATGCGCACCTTAGAGTTGTAGTACCTGGCCGCTGAGTGCTGGTAGTTGGTAATCCGAGTCAATGCTTTATCACGATGCTCGTTGATGAGGTCCAGCTCGTCGAGTAGGAGGAGGCGGTTGACTTCTTCTTCCTGTGAAAGTAGCCTTCGTCGCACTCCCGGAAATTGAACTTCGACTGGAATGACGCACTCTGTTCCGTAAACCAAAGCAAATGGAGTTTCACCGGTGACTTCCTTTGGTGTAGTCCGTTAAGACTAGATGACGCCATCTAATTCGTCGGCCCAGCGACCCTTCTTTTCGTCGAGGCGCTTTTTGAGACTGGCAATCAATGTTTTGTTGGTTGATTATGCCAAGCCGTTAAACTGTGGACGTCGCGGAGTAGACTTGTTAAGGCATATCTTCCATTTTTCACAAAATCCTTCGAAACGTCCTGATATAAACTGGGACCCATTGTCTGTGATGATCTCGTAAGGAACACCATGCCTGCAGATGATGTTTTTCCATACAAAGTGTCTACTTGCGCGTCTTTTATAGAGATGAACGCTTCTGCTTTAACCCACTTTGAGAAGTAGTCTGTAAGCACAAGTAGCCATCGTCGTTGTCTTGAGGGGTGCAGAGGGCCAACAATATCCATGCCCCATCTCATAAATGGATAAGGAGAGGTGATTGAAGAGAGCAGCTCTGTTGGTTGATGGATTTTAGGAGCGTGGCGTTCACACTTGTCACACTTGGTTGAAAACTTCACACAGTCTTTGATCATTGTCGGCCAGTAGTACCCATGGCGCTTGATTTTTGTGCCAGTGCCCATCCTCCGGAATGATTGCCGCAAGAGCCGCTGTGAACTTCATGCATGATTTTGCGAGCTTTTTTTCCTTCGATGCATATAAATAATGGTCCTGCCAAGCTCCACTTGAATATGTTACCATCTAATAGAATGTATCTGGCTGCTTGGGCTCTCAGCTTGCTAGCCGCCCATTTATTGGTGGATTTTGTGCCATCTTCAACGTATCTGCGAATGTTTTCAAGCCAGCGTGTATCGCAACCATATTCTGATTCAGGTGAATCTTCTTCAATTGCTGTTGCTTCGTTTGCCTCGGAGGGGCTATTGTTGGCATCGACTTTGTCTGGTGGGGAGTGGGGATCTTCATCCATGGCAACCACCTCCTGGTCGATTTGAGGCGCAGTTCCTACTGGGTCCGACTTCACTAGGGTCGACTAAGTCATTTTCTATGTCCATCTCATAATCCGGCTCCCGTCGTCCGTCAAGTAGAGGCTCGCTTTCTTCGACTTCGCTTATCAGAGTGCTCTCCGCTTCTTCATGGACTTCTGTGTTAGTGATAGTTTCTTCAGAAGTCGTTGTAGTGGTTTTCTCCTTGGCTTTCTTGGCTGCTTGAGATCGACTCAAGATGTTAACCACTTCTGGAATAGGGATACTTAGATGCTCTATAAACTCCACTGGGATGATTCGCATTAATTCCGGGTCGGAGGTTGAAGCGAGAACTGCGAGGGCATCGGCAAGGGTATTGTCGCCTCTAGGAATCCGAGTAAGTGTGAATTTTGTGAATTGCGCGGCCAACTCCTGGACAGCTTTAAGGTATGCTTCTATGCGTTCGTCCTTTGTAGCGTATTCTCCGCTGAACGTGTTTGCAACCAGCTGAGAGTCACAAAACGCGTGAATGTGGTCGAGTTTAAGTGCCTGCTAAAGTCTCATGCCGGCTTTTGTTCTCCTCTCTCTTCACGAATTAGGACTCCGCTTACTGCAGTATCGGAGACTGCGGTGTAGAGAAACAAAGGTTCTCCTACTATTGGCTTTGCGAGCACAGGCGGGCTTGCTAAGTAACCTTTCAGCTGCTGGAATGCCTCTTCGCACTCCTTCGTCCATTCAAACTTCTTATTTCCGCGAAGAGTATTGTAGAAAGGCAGGCACCTATCTGTGGATCGTGAAATGAATCGATTTAAGGCAGCTACTCGTCCTGTGAGCCGTTGTACTTTTCTCTGCATTTTTTGCGAGGCCATTTGGATAAGAGCGTCGATCTGCTTTGGGTTTGCTTCGATGCCTCGGTGGGTTACTAAGTAGCCTAGGAACTCACCGGAAGTGACTGCAAATCTGCACTTTGTCGGATTCAGCTTCATGCTGTGCAAATTTAGCTGTTTGAAACACTCTTCCAGGTGTGCTACATGATCTTTTTCTTCCAGTGATTTGACGAGCATGTCGTCTATGTAGACTTCCATGGTGTTCCCAAGTTTTTCCGCGAACATCTTGTTTACAAGCCTTTGGTACGTTGCTCCAGCATTTTTAAGGCCAAAAGGCATCACCTTGTAGCAGTAGATTCCACGATCTGTGATGAATGCTGTCTTCTCTCGGTCCTCTGGGTTCATCATGATCTGATTATACCCAGAGAGAGCGTCCATGAACGTCAACAGCTTGTTTCCTGCTGTAGCTTCCACCAATCGGTCTATATGGGGGAGTGGAAAGCTGTCTTTCGGACAAGCTTTGTTGAGGTCTGTGAAGTCTATGCATACTCTCCACTTCCCATTCTTCTTCTTTACAGCGACGGGATTCGCTAGCCAGTTGGGATACTTCACCTCAGTGATTGATCCGACTCGCAGGAGCCTTTCTACCTCGTCGTTTACTGCCTTTGCTCTCTCTATCCAGAGTTTGCGTCTCTTCTGCTTAACAGGTTTGAAAATTGGGTCGACATTCTACTCATGGCAAATCACGTTGATATCGATTTCTGACATATCTTCTGCTGCCCATGCAAAAGTGTTGATGTTCTTCTTCAGAAACGAGACAAGGTCGTGCTTGATCTTTCCGTCAAGTTTAGCGCCAATTTCTACGCATCTTTCCGGATGATCGTCGTCTATGCAGACTGAGATCTTTGAAGCTGTTCACAAATTTGAAGCTTCACTTACTTTGAATCTGTTGTCAAATGAATCCATGGAAGAGTGATTTTAAGAATTCACTTACTTTGAAGCTGTTGTCAAATTTAGAAAAGCCTTCTCTTAGTTTACTCTGTTTTTTGAGAGGTCTTTAATCTTTTTGCGATGGTGTATATCTGCAAATAGCTATATACAAATTGTAAACTCATGCTTCCTAACAATCAATTTAATATATAAACATTACAGTATTTAATAATCATCAAAATTCTTTCTCTACTCCTTAGTTTTATTATCATGAAACCCAAATATTACAAAGTTTGACTTTTACTGGACTTTCACTGTACTTTTTGTATTCTAAGATAACAGTTATGTATAGAGAACGTTTAGTAGCTCCAAGTTGTAACTCCAAGTTGAACTTTTACTGTCCTTTCTGATATGTATTTTTAGTATTTTTTGTCCAAAGCAATAATTGACCATAAAGTCCGCACGTGGCGTGGAAAATTCCCTAGAGAAATTTTGGGTGCAAAAATGGGTTAATAGTTTTTTTAGTTGATATTTGGTTGTTTTAGTTGATATTTATTTTTTGCAGGTGTTCAAGAGCGGTTCTAATAGAGGAGGAGATGTGCCGTCGAGATAGACTCATCAAGGTATAAATTAAGAGTGATTATTGGTTCTTATTGATGATCAAGTTTATATGTATTAAGAAATTTCATTTCCTATGATTAGGCAAGATTTAGTAAAGCGCTTATTATTCTAAATAATTGGGCGTTATTGCAAACTCATAAGCAAGAGTAAATAACATGATACACATATTTTTGTTAAAAATTGCAGAAAAGAAAGGGATTGGGGGCTTGGGGACAATGTCATAAACAAATGGATTGGGAAAATCATGTTATCTACATGGTCTTCTCCATGCTTTTGAGGGTTTGTGTACAAGTTTTTAACTCTCTTTTCTAGAATAAAATGTTACAAAAAGGAACAAAATGTTATATACATATGTACAAATAATCAAAAAGTTGTAAACTCGATCACACTATTTATATAGATTTGTATATGACATACATGAAAGTTATCCGGAAAGAAAATAAGGGAATTAAGAAAACAACATTACAAAAAGAATCTCAAATTGAGCTTAAGGTATTAACATTTACAATATAGTGTGAATTATATACTACAAAAGCCACGCGTAGCGTGGGAAATCACCTAGTTCTAATAATAACGTACTTAACTAATTTATTATCTACAAATGCAAAATTTTAAAGTAATAAAAACAGAATAAAAGTTTTAGGATTACCACAGAATGTCGGGGATTGATTTGGGAAGTTGGAGGGTTTTTTTTTAGAGAGAGGATGTTTTTTTTTGGGAGAGAGAGGGAGAAGTGTGGTTTGAGCGAGGAAGTGAAAGTTGATTATATAGAAAATTATCTTATCACACAATTTCGTCGCAAATCCGTCGCAAAATTTTATAAAAACTTTGTTTAACGCGCACAAATCGTCGCAAATGCCTCACAAAATTCCAAAATTTACAAAACAAATTTGTTAACTGCCATTAATCGTCGCAATTTCCTCGCAAAACTTTAATTCCCGAGGTGAATGAACGTTCAATAAATTGATTTGACTGCGTAAATGTCATCGCAAACTGTAATTCGTTTTGCATGGCAATAGCGATGTTTTCGTCGCAAATACGTCGCAAAATCCTAATTGCGACGTATTTGCGACGAAATCATCGCAATTACCACGCAAAAGAGGTTTAGGGTATAGTTAGGGTTTTGTGTGTTTTAGACTATTTTTACGATTCATAAATGGTAAATATACACGTTTTTAGGTCCTTACTCGAATAATTTTGGAAATATTCTTATTCATTACACGATTCATACGAATACTTTTATATACCAATAAGGGGATGTTTAAAACGGCAACGGTTAAAATGTATCGCTTAGGGTATAGGGTGTAGAGAGATTTGCTACGGTTTTGCGACAAAACCCTCGCAAAACCGTCGCAAATATCTAAACCCTATACCCTAAACGATACATTTTAAAACCGTTACCGTTTTGGAACCGTAAAACATGGTGTTTTGGATATATTCTTATCATGATGAAGATGATTAATAAATGAAATTAAGTGTATTACTTTCCCGTCTTTAATTGCGTTGTATTAATTTTTTTAATTTAAAATGGCCTATTTGCTACGGTTTTGTTCCAAAACCGTAGCAAATTTCTAAACTCTATACCCTTAGCGATACATTTTAAAACCATTACCATTTGGGAATCGTAAAACATGGTGTTTTGGAATTATTCTTATCATGATGAAGAAGATTAATGAATTAAATTAAGTGTATTTCTTTCCTGTATTTAATTGCGTTATATTATTTTTTTTAAATTAAAAAGGCCTATTTGCAACAGTTTTGTCGCAAAATCGTCGCAAATTTCTATTTTTGCGATGGATTTGCGACAAAACTGTCGCAAAACCGTAGCAAATTGACCATTTTTAATTAAAAAAATTAATACAACGCAATTAAAGACGTAAAAGTAATACACTTAATTTAATTTATTAATCTTCCTCATCATGATCAGAAATATAAGTTTATACTCCACCTTCATCTCCGTCACCGTCTTCCTCCTCATCTTCCTCGTCTTCATCAATTTCATCTATGTTTCCATCTAAATCCTCGAATATCACTTCAAGACCACTATGGAACGGGTCAATTCTTGTCAAATCGTTGGTCACGTCCGTAGAGATCGAAACTTCTTCGGTTCTGGCAGGTTGCACTGGAGGTTTCTGCTTAAGCCTTGCGACCCGTTTGCGACTAAATGTTGAACTCATAAAAAAGTAAGAATAATAAAAACGTGGTGTAATAATATTCGTGGTAAATTCGTAGCAAATTTTATTTCGACGCAAAAAGGACGCAAAATTATCGCTAAGGGTATAGTTCCATAAATAATAATCCTCAATGATTAATTCAACCTAGCTCAAATTACTAACCAGCGGAAATCAACATCATTACTTAAATCAGGAAATTCCATTAAACCAAAATATCAATTCCAAATTAATCTAACAACCTATCAACCAGTTATAGAATTCAACTTATAAACATAAAATCTAGAGTACCTAATCATCCTCTCGTCCCAGCCATAATTCCACGATCTCAAACTTTTACCTGCAACACATGGATAAAAGAGTTGCGTAAGTATTTCATAAATAGTTAGTGAGCCGGTCATACCATCAACTGGCGTAACAAGCAGGCTTAGGCAACATAACAAACATCAACATATTTACCACAATTCAACAATTACACAACAATGAATTTTTACACATTTTCGAAACCAAACTGGTCCTGTCGAGCGACACCAGCAAGGTGTCGATCGACACACTACTAGGGCTCGTGTCGAGCGACACCCTCCTGGTGTCGATCGACACACCTCTGTATCGACCAGAATCGAGTTTCTCCTCTCACAACTCGATTCTTGGCGATACGAGTCGCAAACCTGCAAACGATCAATACCACACAATCCATAGCACACACAACAATCATCACAATCCATTATACCCGAAATCCATCACTAAACCATCACAAAAACATCAACAAAGTCATCAACAAACCGTCATAGCCTAGAAACCTATGGTCGCGAACTCACCTTAGTAAATTGAAGACAATGCTAAAAACACAAAACCAGCGACTCGAGATCCTCGCAGTCTCTGGTCTCACACGCAAACACCAAGGAATGCCTCTTCTATCACCTAAGACACACAACTAGGGTTTCCCCCAAAACTCTAATTCAGATTTCCAGAATATCAGAACGACACACTGAATTAAAACAATCATAGAGATCAGAGCTTACCTCGAATTTAGATCGGAAACCAAATCTGAAAACTAGACCGACAGGACTTTCCAACAATACCAAGATCGTCTCCTGATTCCTTTCCAAACGCCGGGAAACTGCACAGACCACTCATGGAAAAACGATCATAACTAAAAAACTACAGATCTAAAAGGCAATCGGATTTGTTCTATAGCTAGCTAAGAGAAAGAAGAAAATACCTACGAAAAATTACGTCGACCAGACTTGATTCGATCATCCATTCTTCCTTTCTACCAGAATAGCCGAAACTGCCTTCCTTTTTCTCTTGATCTCAACTAGCAAAACCCTGTCAAGAATACTCAAATCTCCATTCTCTCTTTATTTCCTCTCAACCACGTTCTTCCTCTTTGAAAAACGGAGGCTTCTTGACAAAAAGGGATTATATACGCCTAGGGTTCATCCCTAACCCAACATAAACCACGCGGTTAAAAAAACTTAAACCGAACATCTCCCATTTCTTGGTGTTGATCGACATCCACTCCTGGTGTCGATCAACACCGCTTCCAAATTCTCAAAATTTTGTTTCGGGATGTTACAATTCTCTCCCACTAGCCTGGATTCGACCTCAAATCCCACACAACACGTCTACCAAAGATGAAACTCTGGCCCGCACCGGCCAACATCACTCAAGACCAGAACAAAGATCTCTGAGGCTTTTACCCAGTCTCATGCTTATGACCACGTTTCCAGACATCTATTACTATGAATCGGTACAACACTCCTTTCACATGCAGGAACAAATCCTTTGAGTAATCGGAACACAGGGACCATAATCCCAATGCTCATATTGGGACCACAATCCCGAGTAGTATACAGGAGACCACAATCTCCAAAGGTATATGGTATACATGAGACCACAATCTCCAAGGTATACAGGAGACCACCATCTCCAAAATGAGTATACATGACACCAAGTCCCTAGAATAATAAATTCTAAACGTTCATAAACATCTCCCGACTAGAACTACCTCTCGTGCCCAAGGCACGATATTTCCATCCTGGAATATCATCACCAAAAATACCAACTACTAGTCTACACTAACAAACCATTAGGCAACACACCTCTCAACACGCAGAAATATAAGGAAACCTATCTTATAGATCTTAGGAATGCATAATCGTTACACCAGAACAAAAATATACAAACCAACAGACGACATAGCATCACGCTAAAACAACTGAGCTGGAACCTCAAGGAAAGTGAACCTCCAAAACTGCGACTTGCCTGTCGAACCATTTTCTGCATTTCAACTTCTTCCTTGTCTCTAGTTCCCAAATCTCCTCTCCAAAATTGGCCCAAAACTCTCAACTCTCAACAAAGGATCTTCCTTTTGATGCAGCACCCTGACCCTCCCTCCAGGATTCTCAAGGTCTCGCCGCCACCCCCAATACCGGCTGATACATCCACCAGAACTTAGCCACTAACTTCCCTGAACACGCAAGCACGTCCTCAACCCGGACACATAAAACACTTTATGTCCTGCTTTCATAATCAAGGTAACTCTAACCAGCACGCCACCGGTCCAACTCCCTCCATCACAAGAAATAGACCCATAACTCTTAGACTCAGCTGAGTCTCCGAACTCTATCGGTTAGGACTTCGCAACATGGTCATTCTGTGATACACCTTATCCCCGACCGTAAACCCCAACACATTTGTCTTTTATCAGAATAACACTTCTATCGATCCTGATCTTCTTTCGCTTCCTGAACCATTTGCGTCGAAGACACCCTACTCCCCCACTTGGGTCCAGCATAAAGGCATCCTTCACGGCCTTCCGTACTGATATACCCGGTATTTTACCACTTTTACTATCCGTTTTCCCTATTTTATAAACTATTTAAATAAGCTTTTCTATCAAAAGAGGTAGTTTTCTCGTATATTTGGTTTTGAAGAGTCATATAGGTCAAATCATCAAAAAGGGCGTAAAATGGAGCAAAATGAGTATTCTTCAACCTAAAACAACTTATCAAGGTCAAAGGATCCTATCTAACTCAACCAAGTTGTAGATTTAACAATTTCCCAAGTTGGACAGAAGTTAACTAGAAGAGTCCTAGCTACGTCCGGACGACCATATCCATTTGGACGGTGATGAAATTTCACGTGAAGATAGCAATTTGAGTCATCTTTCCAATGGAGTTGAAACTATATCAAATAGAGTTGTAATATAGAAGATATTCAAGTTTTCCTGAAGACATGTCATTCTGCCTAGAAGAAGAATCAAGTCCAAGATGGGCCTAATCACCGAACCAACCATGGACCACCCATTTACTTGAAGCCACGCACAAGTAGATGATTTTGAGCCAGACCCCGGATAGATTCACGTGACCGGTGCCACCGTCCGGTGCCGTGGCCACTTCTGCGCACTTATCGACAAAAAGACGTTTTTGCCTAAGACAAAACCCTAGGAGTTCCACCGACTATAGACCTCTTCCTACACCTATATATACTTGCTTTTACCCTCTTGAGAGAAGGAGAGCAGCCCTAGGTGATATGCTAAAATTATCCCTAGAGCTAGACTCTCTCAAATTAAGAGGTCAATTTTAGTATTTAGGGTTATCGATCCACAGGAAGTCTAAGAAAACACAATAGATTATAAATTTCAGATTAAGCTAGGCAAGATGAATGTAAAAGCAAGTAAAGCAAGCAGTAATGAAAACGGTTGTAAAACGATAAGAGAAAAACGCTAGGTACAGGGAATTTTCCAGTGTATCAGAGTTGCAGATAAATCAGTTATTAGGATTATGAAGAACAGTTCATGAACATGCCCACGAAAGTAAACATACCAGCTCTCGCTGCGAATAATTTCTATGAGTAAATTCAAACAAACCAAATTCCTTTGCGAATCCTATGAATCTAAACAAGCAATAAATTGAGGCACAATTGTTCACAAAACCCTAAGCCAAATTCCTTTGCGATTAGGAGTTTTGCTCATCAAAAACTAGTTCAGGATTATCAATCAAACTGTCGTTTCTATTAATAAACCCTAGATCAGATTTCAGTTCGCGAGGCTAAAATCAGCAATAAGAACAAGGTAAGATGAAGAACTACTAAAGAATTTATCCTAATAATCAGATCAAATCATGCAAACTCATCAAACACTTTCAAAAACCCTAAACCTAACAGGGAAATTACTCAGACATAATCATAGAAGAAAACATGATTTTATTAATGATTAATCTAAATAATTCCATAAAATAAAGCATGAGTCTAAACAATGACTCTAAAAACGTATTTATAAGGTTACAAAGTCGGCCAGAACATAAAAGTAAACATCTGGAAACTTCGGGCTTCAAACGGACTTCTGCGATTAAGAACTGGGCTTCTGCGAACAGGGTGTCGATCGACACTGATAGGTGGTGTCGATCGACACCAATCTTCAAAATCGGATTCCTTGCTTCACAAATGGTCGTGTCGAGCGATGCTCAGTGATGGTGTCGCTCGACACAAACTCCAAAACTTCATTACATGATTGCATCTTTGCCGCTTCATTCCATGATACTCCAAAACTCCCAGTAAACATCTTTTAAGCTCCAATCGTCCTTGTACCTGAAAAGACTCTAAAACCAACACAAAACATAACAAAGACTCTAGATAATGGACTTATATCATGGCTTAAACAGGGTAAAAACCATGATATATCAACTCCCCCAGACTTAGCTTTTTGCTTGTCCCTAAGCAAAACAGTGTAATCACTCCTTTAGGAACCACATACCTTTGCAAAGCTAATCCGGTGATACTTCGATGTGTCCCTAGAAGCTTAGCAGTCCTCCAAATTGAATCCAAACTCCTTAGAGAAACTCAGACTTCCAGTCGTAGACCCCTTTAGTAGATTAAGTGCGGTCTCATCGAGGGAATATCGATCGCTGGACCTTCTAGATTCTTTCGCTTCCTTTAACACTTTTCCCGCGTTTCACCCTCTCTCTTCCCTCTGAAACTGTTTATCCAATTAAGGATATCATAGAGATGCAATGCCTTTTTGTTGAACTTTTTTTCTTGTGATGGCGGGTACCTCAGCAGAGGGTCCTTTACCACCAAATGCCTATATGAATTCGGGCTTGCACTTTTCTGCAGATTTTTTATTTCCTTGGCATCTCTATGATTTCACTAGATCAGCGCTCACTACTGTTGTTCTATGAGGCTTTTATGATGGCGGGTACCTCAGCAGAGGATCCTTTACCACCAGATCTAGGACAGTTGTACTCATCATACGGGAAGAAGTTTCCAGAGCGGTCCTTCCTCGCTTTCAAGTGTTTAGAAGCTGAATCAAGTCTTGCGATTAGCCAACGCCCTTGACAAGAAGATTAAGATTCATAAAGGCGGGGTCTTTGACATCCTTTCTGGCGTTCTCCAGAAATTTGAACTCGCTCCGTTAAACCGATCCACTTCCAGTTACCCACCTCAGTAAAACCAGCCAACTTGCATTGGAATGGTCCATGAGTGTTGTTCAAAGCAAGTCTAAAAGAGAGGTTTTGACTAAAAATTTTAAAAATGACAAAAAAACACCAAAAGAAAACACAAAAGTTAGCGACTACCTCCCCCATACTTAAACGACACTGTCCCCAGTGTTATTAAGCCTAAGATTGGTGAAACAAGATAAACAGGAATTGAAACGAATGAAAAATCAAGTAAGAATTTGTACCTGGGGACCGTGTCGATCGACACGACATCAGTGTCGATCGACACTCACGTTTCTGTCCCGATTCTGACTATGGATTTTCATGGTGTCGATCGATTCTCCTGTTGGTGTCGATCGACACCTTCAATTGAAGTTCATTCTCACTTTCAATTCGACCGTTTATTTTCCTGAAAATCGACACCAAAAACAAAACCAAAGCGTAAAACTGAAAAAGAAACATAAAAAGAAAACATAAATATTAAACTTACAAATGGGTTGCCTCCCATTAAGCGCTTGTTTTCAGTCTTTAGCTTGACTGTGATGGAACTCGGAACTATGGTGGATCTTTGGGAAGTATCGGACTTCCTCTATCCTGAACGGAACCGGCAACTTGTTTCAAACGGACCTTCTGGACAGCTCCCCCAGACTTATCAGAAACAGTCTCAGGAAAAAGTCTCATCGTTCTCTCCATCATTTCCTGAAGAACTGCTTCTCCTTGATCTTTAAGCTCCGAAGGAATGATGATTCGCATCTTTGCGAAACGCTTTGAACTCCTCTTAGGTTTCATCTCTTCTTTTCTCTTTCCTGCAAATCCATCTGAAAAATCAAGCTTTCGAGGAACTCGAAGCTTGCATGAGCGCGTAACAGGCTTTTCATCTTTAATGAATGTAGAAGAGACAGAATTAAGTACAAGGGGTTCATACCTAGGCTCTTCATGAGGTATCTCAGGAGATGGTTCTGAAACGACCACTTCTTCAATGATCTCAGCAGGAATATCTTTCGAAGGCTCCTTGATTGGTTCATCATCCAGCGATGTATCCACAGAGAAAGCTTGACCATCAATGGTGGATTTCCTTCTTGTTGTCTCCATGTCAAAGTCCATGATAATATCACCAAGATCAAGCTTTATCTTCCCTTTCCTCACGTCGATTTGAGCGCCAGCAGTAGCTAAGAATGACCGTCCTAGGATCAAAGGATCTTCAGGCTCATCTTCGTACTCCAAAACTACAAAATCCGCTGGAATAATGCAGTCCTGAATCCTGATTGGCACATCCTCTAGAATTCCTTTTGGGAATCTCCTCGACCGATCGGCTAGAGTAAGAAACATCCTAGTAGTCCTGAAATTAGTCATACCAAGATCAATAGCAACAGATAATGGCATTAAGTTAATTCCTGATCCTAAATCACAAAGAGAGTGAGGAAACTGCCCTGTCGAGATGGAGCAATTAAGCACGAAGTTTCCTGGATCTGGTAGTTTGACAAGAATCCTGCTTTGAATCATTGCGGTTACTTCTTCTGAGACTACTATGTCCTTCTTCTTCTTCCTAGGTACTGGAGGAGTATTCAAGAGAATCGCTCTGATATCTCTAGTCAGCAGTGCTCCCTCCGCAGGACTAATACCATTAGCTGCAAGCCGCTTGACGTATCTTCTAAGCGCAGGAGAAAGTTTAACTGCATCGATCAAAGGCATCTCAACCATGACCTTATCAATGATCCGCCTGCAAAATGCTTCTTCAATCTCCTGCTTGGACATTTTAACTCTGGGGAAAGGAACCTTGGCCTTGTGGACGTTC
Source organism: Draba incana (assembly GCA_963576765.1). Lineage (NCBI taxonomy): Eukaryota > Viridiplantae > Streptophyta > Magnoliopsida > Brassicales > Brassicaceae > Draba > Draba incana. Next base: position 18,861,019 of record OY755212.1, on the reverse strand, counting down.
TCCTCAGAAGCAATCGCGATAACCGCAAAATCAGGCTCTGTCTGGACGGGGTGTCGATCGACACTCTTTGTAGTGTCGATCGACACTAGATCTTCTGTCTCGATCTCAGATAACTTCACAAGTGGTGTCGATCGATGCTCTGGACCGGTGTCGATCGACAGCTGCTCTGCTGTACCAAAAATCTCATCCAATTCTGCGAAATAATCCTTCGTCTCAGTGTGAATAACATTGCAAGCGCTCCTTGGGTTTACATCGGTCATCGCAGGAAGGAAACCATCTTGTCTCCTAACAGATTCAGCAGTCTGCGCAACTTGTGTATCCAATTGCTTCATATGAGCGCTCAATGACTCGAATTTCCCATTAAGGTCTTGGTAGACTGAGTCCAACTTCCCATTGAAAGTAACTTCCAACTTCTGTTGTCCATCTAGGAGTCGCGCAAGCATAGTTTTCACCTCGTTGTCTTGCTCAGGAGGTTTCTGGTAGGACGAGGAACCATAGCTTCTGTTGAAGTTGTTGCTCTGAAAGGGCTTCTGATAGCCTTGCTGAATTCCATACTTCTGAAATCCTGAGCCATTGATGTAATTCACATCCTCTCCTGCTGTCTCAACTTCCTGGGCAAACTGAATAGACTTCTTGCCCACAAGGATACTTTTCATAGAATCCTGCTTCGCGTTCATCTCAGACAAGTGCTTCCCGCCATCTTTGTTTTCGCTCAACTGTTTCCTCTGGAAGTCAGCGTTCTTCGTGCTGTTGCTAGAAGCCAAGTTCTTGATGAGAGTGATTGCATCTGCTGGGTAGTTGGTATTGAAGTTACCACTACTCGCTGCATCCAGTGCCATCTGATACCGCCAGTCTACTCCCCTGTAGAAGATGCCTAACAATTGAACGTCTGTGAAGCCGTGGTGAGGAAAATCCCTCTGATAGGACTTAAGTCGCGTCCATGCAGCCTTAAAAGCTTTAGTAGGACCCTGCTTGAAAGAAGTAATCTTTGTCCTCAGCTCTTCTGATCTCGCATCATCAAAGAAGTTGTTCAGGAACGCGTTCTTTGTGTCCTCCCAAGTAGTAAGCGATCCAGGCTCAAGCTGCTTCAACCAGTAAGAAGCATCCCCACTAAGAGAGTATGGGAATAGCTTGCAGAAAAGATAATCGCTACACACTCCTTGAGCCTTGATGATGGAGGCTAAATCCTCGAAGTTCTCGATGTGATCCATCGGATGCTCATGTGGAAGGCCATGGAAAGGATGTTGAGCTACTAGTGAGTAGTACGCAGGATTCAGCTCAAAATCATTCCTCTGGAAAGCTGGAGGACGAATCGCAGCTCGATTTGCGTAGAACTGATCAGGCCTGTTGAAATCAGCTAGAGTGCGGTTCTGGACAGGGTGTCGATCGACACCTGGCTGTCTGTTGCGTCCAGCGATCTGATTCCCTTGTTGCTCGGCGTGAATCCCATGCGGGTGTCGAGCGACACCGTTATGGTGTCGAGCGACACCAGCTTGATTTTCGAACACTGCTCCTTCGTCAACTGGCTCGACAACCTCCTCGACGATCACAATACCATCGTAGTTAATCCTCTACCCTTCGGCGTTGTATCTGAGACCTGCCGGATCACGCAGAACTCCATCCTCTCCAGGAATCAGTATAATACGTTCTTGAGCAGCCATTCTAGCTGTTCTTCTGTTCTCACGTTCCAAACGCGCAAGTTCCTCGAGATTGTAACCAACTAGTTCCTCGTGTCGATTGCTCCTGGTATTGCGGTTTCGCATGTACCTGAAACGCAAAACAAAAAGAAACTAGCAAAACAAAAATAAAAACAAAAACCTAGACAAAATCCTAATAAAATAAATCTAATGGTCTAGACTCCCCGGCAACGGCGCCAAAATTTGATATGCTCAAATTATCCCTAGAGCTAGACTCTCTCAAATTAAGAGGTCAATTGCAGTATTTAGGGTTATCGATCCACAGGAAGTCTAAGAAAACACAATAGATTATAAATTTCAGATTAAGCTAGGCAAGATGAATGTAAAAGCAAGTAAAGCAAGCAGTAATGAAAACGGTTGTAAAACGATAAGAGAAAAACGCTAGGTACAGGGAATTTTCCAGTGTATCAGAGTTGCAGATAAATCAGTTATTAGGATTATGAAGAACAGTTCATGAACATGCACACGAAAGTAAACATACCAGCTCTCGCTGCGAATAATTTCTATGAGTAAATTCAAGCAAACCAAATTCCTTTGCGAATCCTATGAATCTAAACAAGCAATAAATTGAGGCACAATTGTTCACAAAACCCTAAGCCAAATTCCTTTGCGATTAGGAGTTTTGCTCATCAAAAACTAGTTCAGGATTATCAATCTAACTGTCGTTTCTATTAATAAACCCTAGATCAGATTTCAGTTCGCGAGGCTAAAATCAGCAATAAGAACAAGTTAAGATGAAGAACTACTAAAGAATTTATCCTAATAATCAGATCAAATCATGCAAACTCATCAAACACTTTCAAAAACCCTAAACCTAACAGGGAAATTACTCAGACATAATCATAGAAGAAAACATGATTTTATTAATGATTAATCTAAATAATTCCATAAAATAAAGCATGAGTCTAAACAATGACTCTAAAAACGTATTTATAAGGTTACAAAGTCGGCCAGAACATAAAAGTAAACATCTGGAAACTTCGGGCTTCAAACGGACTTCTGCGATTAAGAACTGGGCTTCTGCGAACAGGGTGTCGATCGACACTGATAGGTGGTGTCGATCGACACCAATCTTCAAAATCAGATTCTTTGCTTCACAAATGGTCGTGTCGAGCGATGCTCAGTGATGGTGTCGCTCGACACAGACTCCAAAACTTCATTACATGATTGCATCTTTGCCGCTTCATTCCGTGATACTCCAAAACTCCCAGTAAACATCTTTTAAGCTCCAATCGTCCTTGTACCTGAAAAGACTCTAAAATCAACACAAAACATAACAAAGACTCTAGATAATGGACTTATATCATGGCTTAAACAGGGTAAAAACAATGATATATCACTAGGCACCACAAATAAATAATAAACATGTATTTTCGTTATTCTCTTTAGATCTTCATCTTTATCCTTTGAAAAAGAGCGATGAAGGCCATGGTGTTCTTCTCAAGCTCTGTGCTTAGAGATCCACCTATGCCGAGCCCTTACTTAGGACGAATCTACTGTTTTATCAACTTCTCTAGTTGCTCCATGTTTCATAACATGTAGAGTAGTTGTATGTTTGATAATAAGTTATTTTAAAGTTCTTTTACTTGCATCTTCTACATATTTATTGAGTTTGTTTCTAGCATGATTCTCTATCTTTATTTGTGCTCAAGGCGTGATCTAGACTAGCTACCTAGTGACCGATATTAGATTGGTGCCGATTCCAAAAGCTTTTGCACCGTTCGGATCTAATATTTGATAGGCTATGCGTGATTCCACCTTAACAATCGAAAGTTGAGTTAAGAAGTGTAGTGAGCAATCGAATCTAATTCTTATTGCGTGATTCCACCTTGCAATAACTATCGAAAGTTGAGTCTATTGGGGTAGGAGTTATAGGTTTCGGAGCCTCGAAAGGGGAATGATTCTACCATAGTGATTTGAGCTCTAGAACACTAGTTGCATCTCTTTAATTTCTTCTATCTTGCGTGTTTTGATTTATCTATCCCTTTATTTTATTGCATATCTATTTTATCATAAACCCCAAAACTTCAAAATATGTTTTCTCTTAGCTTATTTTGCATCATATAGATTTATAGCGTAACAACATAGTCTCCTGTGGATCTACCCCTAAGTACTACAATTGTCATCTGAGCACTTGCAGATTAAGGTTTATAAATTTAAAACTCTTTTGCATCTCCTAATTCCGGGTGCATCAAGTTTTTGGCGCCGTTGCCGCGGACTAGTTCGCTTACCTATAGATTTTTGATAAAGAATAAGTCTAAGTTTTTTATTTTTTTTTCCTTTTTCGTTTTTTCCTTTTTGCTAATTTCGTTTTTTTTACTTTTTATTTAAGTGTGTTTCAGGGATTTATCAATGGAACATCACACCAAAAACCCTAGGAGAATGACGCCAAGAAGGAGATCTAATGGGGATTACATCCATATGCCTCATGAATTCCATCAACCGCCGTTTCCTTACAACAATTGGTACAATCCACAATTGTACCAACAACAACCGCCTTGAGAGACTCAAGGACGTGACCATCATCATCATGTGCCGCCGAATCACCCTCCACAGCCCCACGACCGTTCCAATTCAACCTCACAAGGAGACCTAATCAAAGCCTCAATGCGTAGATTCATGCGTGATACTCAAAATATCATCCAAGGAATCGAAACAAAGATTGAGACCATCAATTCATCCCTTGGAAAGAAGCTTACTGCCCTTACCACCAAATTTCAAGACTTGGAGATACGCTTGATCCACCTTGAAAAAGTTCAAAAACAACATGCCTTAGACCTTCAAAGCAACGCTAGAAAAATCCATAGTTTCGAGCAAAGTTTTAATGGTCTTTGGGAGAAATTTGAAGGAGAGATCAAGAGCACTAATGACCACGTTGAGGAGATTACTACTGGCCTAGGAATCATAGCAATCAAGGCTCACAAGGCCACGAAAGCTTTGGACGAAGCCAAAGATGATCACCGAGACTTGTATTCTACAAGTCTTGTTTTATCGGAAGGACACAAGCAACACACTCAAGCCATCAAGGACGTTCAAGCCTCTCTAGATAAGAAGTTCAACTACCTTATGTGGAAGTCTTCTACCTTAAAGAAGAAAGAAATTGAGACGTCCAAGACACTTGAGAAGATCGACGACCGTTTGAGACATATGGAGGAAACTAACCATTCGGAAATGAGTGAAGAAGAGCCAACACCTTTGGTCCATTGCTGCACCATAACACCCCTTGAAGAAGATTTCTCCATCTCTGATCAAGATGAGAAAGTCGTTCCAAGACCGTTCCTAATGGCCAAACCGAAGAATCGAAGACTTACGGCAAAAATGTCAACAAGCCCGTGCGGAGAGATTTGCATAGCTAATCAATCCATCAAGAGACAACGTTGGATAAGTGATGAGATGCTGGAGGTATTCAATTCTCTAGTTAGAGAACTCCCTCCCACCCTCACCTTTGAAGATGCTTGGAGAATAAAGCCATCATTACGACAATGCTTTAAACAAAGCACGGAGGAAGACTTTATGATTGAGGAGCTATTCAACCAAGCTAGGAATCCTTATAGGTACCTAAGGATACTTCCTAAGACTCTTGATCCAGGTTCTTTCAACATTCCTTGTTCAATTCGAGATTATACCTTTGAGACCGCTCTTATCGATTCGGGAGCCGGAGTCAACGTTTTGTCGGAATCTCTTGTGAGAAAGATGAGGATAACCAACCTTCGTCCTTCAAACTTGAGAATTTCACTTGCTAATGGTGCATCAACACTCTCATTGGGTGAAATATTCAACTGCCCCGTGAGAATTGGTGATTGCATTGTTCCGACGGACTTTGAAGTGGCTAATATGCAAGATTGTTCAACACCTTTCATCCTTGGAAGACAATTCTTGGCTACTGCTGGAGCTATCATGGATTACAACTTACAAAGGTTGTCTTTTCCTAAGATAGATAGAAACACCTTCTACTACGCAGCACCAACCAGATTTCAATCCAAAGTTACAAGATACAGTCCTTCGGAGAAAAGAGAAATTGAAATCAAGCACCCTTTCCATTTACATGATGAAGACCACGACCATGGAAGCATTTTTTCACACTCTAAGGGCAACCTCAAGCCTTTAGAAGACAATTACAAAGTCTAAAAACCCCAAGGAGTCGAGCTAATTGACTTTAAACAAGCGCTTTATGGGAGGCAACCCATATATCGAGTCACGCGGTTCCGACCGGTGCCCGGGTGATTTTGGTCGGAACAGTCTCGCGGATCGAGCGTCCCACGGTCCTAGACCACGGACGGAGACCCCGGACACGGGAATCCGACCGGGGCCAGACCCGGTCCTTCCGCGTTCGTACCGACCTTCGACCGTCTGCATCCTGACCTTTGTCCTGCAAGAGCCAGCTCGTCCCACGCCTCGTCCAACCTCGTCCCGCGGTTCCATCACCCCGGACAGTCCCACAGTGCCACGACCGTGTCTGGTGTGACGCGTCCCCATCCACCATCCCGCGTCCCCGACCCGATTCCCTCACGGACCCGTGTCTCCACCATCCCGTACCACCTCCCAACGGACCAGCCTTGACCTGACCACGGACCACGGTTCGAACCGGTTCGAACCACGAGGTAAGTTTCCTTTATTTTTCTTTTAAATTATTTAAAAATGGTTTTAATCTACATGAACAATTTTTAAACCAAAAATATTTTTAAATCGTGATTTTTCTTAAATAAAATTTATTTTTATTTTTGAATTTTCACATTGCACTTTTAAAATTTGGTTTAATAAAATTTGATTTTTAAATGATTTTCACATCTTACACTTATCTTTTCACTACTTGTTTTCTACTTTAGAATGAGCTTGGATAATTTTGTTTGTTGCTTCGGTATTCTGGAACCTAGGTCCAAGTTTCTTTAACAAGTAATTTCAAGTGTTTTTGAAAGGATATTTGGCTCTTACACATGCTTGACTTTGGAAATCCAATTTCTTAAAGAATGATCCACCTTATCCATAGAAGATGTGCACAAAGAAAAGAGGAAAACAAGAAACCTTTTCAACCAACTTATGAATCCTCTACTTCAATGTTTAAAGCAAGAGTTTTGTTACTTCTTCCAGCAGCTGTTCAACTACCAATATCCAAGAATTTCCAAAATAATTCGGGGAAGAGTTCCACGATGCAAACTACGGTTTGTGGTGATCTATTATGATCATAGTTGGAAGGTACTAACTCGGTTATGGCGGAATGCATTGGTGAGGAAAATTGAGAAGCACTATTTCTTGGCCTAGGGAATTTTTGGGAGAGTTTCAAGACCCTTCTTTGAACACCATCTACCGATTCAACTTTGGGAGAAATTGAGTTTCTCTATCCGGTAACTTCGTTCTATTCTCCACCTTTTTCAATTATTTATTATTATTTTCCAACACTTCACCCTTAATTTGATTTAATTTACACAGGGACGGTGCAAATTAAGTCTGGCGGGATTGTTGCTACTAACGCGTTTGTTCGTGTTGGATATTTATGTTTTAAAAAACCGTTTTGAAAATCGTTTTCAAAAACCAATTTATTGAGTCAAAATCAGTTGGGAATGATGACACCTTTCTTTGATCAACAACGTTTTAATTTCAGAACCAAGTGACCATTATTGCAGGGTTTTTTCCGGACAATTGATTTAGACACCTAGTGACCGAATGGAGTCCAAGGAGATTGCTACTTGCACTATTTTGATGGATATGGTTTCGATTCTCAATTTGGTTTACTAACATGATTTTTGACTATATCTTGTTAAGGATATTCGATCAAGGAATGAATCACATTCATGACATATTATCCTCCTTTTTACCCTTCTTTGTTTTCATGGATGGCCAGCTCACCTTTAGTTGGTACTCTTACCTAAACCCTTAAACCTTTCTTTCAGACCTCATGCACTTCTTTTGCTACGTCCTCTATGCAGATATGTGTAAAAACGTCGGAGAGAGTAGGGTGGACGCAATTTTCCAATCGCTTAAAGATGCAACGATCAACATAGAAGGAAGGAGTACAAACAACAAAATTTCAGAAAACTAAAGAAGCTTGACCGATCCTTGGATGCTTAATCATGGTAACAATTCCGTGCCTTTGACTCATAAAAAAAAAGAAAAAACAAAAAAACGAAAGGGAAAATAGAATGGTTTTCAAAAGAGTCAATGGCCAAAGAATACCCAAGGAATGCAACGGTACACAAGAGAGAAGAGTTTCGCAAGTAATTCCTGGAGAAAAGTCTAAGTCTGGGGGAGAAAGGCGAACAACAAAGTGGTTGGGAAATTGTGGACTTCAATAGACCCATTCTCTCTTGCGATTTTGCATAATGTCTCGCACCCGGAGTTTTTGGTAACCCTAAACACTTTTAACCTCACCACTAAATCAGCCTTCCCTAAACACCTAGCCGACTTCCTTGTAAATATCCTTGATCGGAGATCTTTGAGAATCTAAGAGGGTAAAAGAATCGATTGAGTTGAAGTTGAGATTTTCCAGGGACAGCAGTTTAGGACATACTTTTATAATCACGATGGGAGACGATGAAAAGCGTCCATGAACTCACTTTGTCTTTATGTGGATTACAGGTTTAGAGAAAGAAACAAGATCAAAGAATATGTGAGTTCCCGTGTTTTCAAATCTTCTTTCCTGATTGACCTTTTGTTTGCTTGAGGACAAGCAAAGGGTAAGTCTGGGGGAGTTGATATACCTGGTATTTTAGCACTTGTACTATCCGTTTTCCCTATTTTATATATTATTTAAATAAGCTTTTCTATCAATAGAGGTAGTTTTCTCGTATATTTGGTTTTGAAGAGTCATATAGGTCAAATAATCCAAAAGGGCATAAAATGGAGCAAAATGAGTATTCTTCATCCTACAACAACTTAGCAAGGTCAAAGGATCCTATCTAACTCACCCAAGTTGAAGATTTCACAATTTCCCAAGTTGGACATAAGTTAACCAGCAGAGGCCTAGCTACGGCCGAATAACCAAACCGACTTCGACGGCAATCAAATTTCACATAAAAATAGCCCTTTGAGTCAGCTTTCGAATTGTGTTGGAATTATATCAAATGGAGTTGTAGTTTAGAAGATATTCAAGTATTACTGAAGACATGTCATTATGCATAGAAGAAGAATCAAGTCCAAGATGGGCCTAAGCACCAAACCAACCAATGTGCCGGCTCATTTACTTGAAACCACGAACAAGGAGATTATTTTGAGCCAGATCCCGGACAGATTCACGAGACCGGTGCCACCGTCCGGTGTTGTGGCCACTTCTGCGTACTTATCGACAAAAAGACGTTTTTGCCCAAGACGAAACCCTAGGAGTTCCACCAACTAAAGACCTCTTCCTACACCTATATATACTTGCTTTTACCCTCTTGAGAGAAGGAGAGCAGCCCTAGGCACCACAAATCAATAATAAACATGTATTTTCGTTATTCTCTTTAGATCTTCATCTTTATCCTTTGTAAAAGAGCGATGAAGGCCATGGTGTTCTTCTCAAGCTCTGTGCTTAGAGATCCACCTATGTCGAGCCCTTACTTAGCACGAATCTACTGTTTTATCAACTTCTCTAGTTGCTCCATGTTTCATAACATGTAGAGTAGTTGTATGTTTGATAATAATTTATTTTAAAGTTCTTTTGCTTTCATCTTCTACATATTTATTGAGTTTGTTTCTAGCATGATTCTCTATCTTTATTTGTGCTCAAGGCGTGATCTAGACTAGCTACCTAGTGACCAATATTAGATTGGTGCCGATTCCAAAAGCTTTTGCACCGTTCGGATCTAATATTTGATAGGCTATGCGTCTTAACAATCGAAAGTTTAGTTAAGAAGTCTAGTGAGCAATCGAATCTAATTCTTACAGCGTGATTCCACCTTGCAATAACCATCGAAAGTTGAGTCTATTGGGGTAGGAGTTATAGGTTTCGGAGCCTCAAAAGGGGAATGATTCTACTATATTGATTTGAGCTCTAGAACACTAGTTGCATCTCTTTAAAAACCGTGTAGTTCATGTTGCATTAGTTCCTTTTAATTTCTTCTATCTTGCGTGTTTTGATTTATCTATCCCTTTATTTTATTGCATATCTATTTTATCATAAACCCCAAAACCCCAAAATATGTTTTCTCTTAGCTTATTTTGCATCATATAGATTTATAGCGTAACAACATAGTCTCCTGTGGATCGACCCCTAAGTACTACAATTGTCATCTGTGCACTTGCAGATTAGGGTTTATAAATTTAAAACTCTTTTGCATCTCCCAATTCCGGGTGCATCAAGTTTTTGGCGCCGTTGCCGCGGACTAGTTCGCCTACCTATAGATTTTTGATAAAGAATAAGTCTAAGTTTTTTTTTTTTTTCCTTTTTCGTTTTTTCCTTTTCGCTAATTTCGTTTTTTTTTGCTTTTTATTTAAGTATGTTTCAGGGATTTATCAATGGAACATCACACCAAAAACCCTAGGAGAATGACGCCAAGAAGGAGATCTAATGGGGATTACATCCATATGCCTCATGAATTCCATGTATATACCGTCATCATCACACTCTCAGGACGTCTCCTTCGAGGTAACGATGCCGATGCCACTCCACTCTCAGGACGTCTCCCTCAAGCTCTGGATCTATATAGGAAAATGTTTCCTTTAGAGTAATAAACTCATACGTGTACAAGCACCTGAAACTAGGATTACCTCCCATGATTTTAACCGCCATTACTTACTATGACATAACATTTCTGCTTCCACCGAACCCTTAACTAGCACAACTGACCCTCTTAAGGATCCAAACATGACCTTGAAACACATCACTTATCTTATGATGATTCGCACGATACGGACACATATTGCTCTTAACTCATTCACACCCTAACACCCATAGGACGCATCCTATGACCTATCAGAAAATATACCGCTCGCACTCTCGGGACGCATCCCTCGAGCCAACGGAATCTGGAGAACTCACATCCACGTGAGGGAACTCACATCCCTCACACAAAAAAAATTGGGGAACTCACATCCCCGCGAGAGAACTCACATCACTCACAAAAAAAAATCTGGGGAACTCGCATCTCCGCGAGAGAACTCACATCCCTTGCTACTTATTCTGGGAACTCACATCCCAAATAAGTATACAGGAGAACTCACATCTCCTCTAGAGAGAACTCACATCTCCGAAGTAAATGAGTTATTCGGAACAGCAATCCCTAGAGCAATAAATACTAATTTTTAAAAAATAATAATTAATCTGGATTATTATTCCCATAAATAATAATTCTCAATGATTAATTCAACCTAGCTCAAACAACTAACCAGCGGAACTCAACATATCATATCCAAGAAGTCTAGCAACCTATAAACCGGTTCTAGAATTCAACTTATAAACATAAAATCTATAGTTCATAATCATCCTCTCGTCCCAGCCATGATTCCACGATCTCAAACTTTTACCTGCAACACATGGATAAAAGAGTTGCGTAAGTATTTCATAATACTTAATGAACCGATCATACCATCAACTAGCGTAACAAGCAGGCTCAGGCAACATAACAAGCATCAACATATTTACCACAATTCAACAATTACACGACTATGAATTTTTACACATTTCCGAAACAAAACTGGTCGTGTCGAGCGACACCAGCAAGATGTCGATCGACAAAACTCAAGTGCTCATGTCGAGCGACACCCTCCTGGTGTCAATCGACACACCTCTGTATCGACCGGAACCGAGTTTCTCCTCTCACAACTCGATTCTTGGCGATACGAGTCGCAAACCTGCAAACGATCAAAACCACACAATCCATAACACACAACAATAATCACAATCCATTATACCCGAAATCCATCACTAAACCATCACAAACATCATTAAAGTCATCAACAAACCGTCACAGCCTAGAAACCTATGGTCGCAAACTCACCTTGTTAAACCGAAGACAATGCTAAGAACACAAAACCAGCAACTCGAGATCCTTGCAGTCTCTGGTCTCACACGCAAACACCAAGGAATACCTCTTCTATCACCTAACACAATACCTCTTGACAAAAAGGGATTATATACAAAGCCCTAGGGTTAATCCCTAACCCAACATAAACCACACAGTTAAAAAAACTTAAACCGAACATCCCTCATAACTTGGTGTCGATCGACACTCACTCCTAGTGTCGATCGACACCCTTTCCAAATTCTCAAAATTTGGTTTTGGGATGTTAAAAGTATACTCAAAAAAGAGATTAATTATAATCTATGTATTACGTACCAATTTTAGAATAATATGAAAAAAACGAAAAAATTGTACGAAAATAAAATAAAAAGCTACCACCTTTTTACCATTGGGAAATTCTCATAGATACCACCAAATTAAGTTTATTAGATAAAAAAGGTAAAATGACTAAAATATCCTTCTAATCTAATTAGGTTTTTTAGATAAAAAAATCAAAAATCAAAAAGCAAAAGAGAAAAACCTTTCTCCGATCAAGTCACACGATCTCACCGTCTGTTCATCTTCTCCGATCTTGATCTATCTGCCACGTCGTTGATCTCTCCATCACATCTCACTTCTCCGTCGCGTCGTCGATATCTCCATCGCGTTTCTCGTCGCCGAAAAAGCAAGGTATATGCCCTCTTGTATCCTCTATCTCTGATATCTATTTCTAGGTCTTTGTTCAGATTAGTTCGATTACTTTCTAATTTTCGTTTCATTAAATTTTGTTGCTGTTGTTAGAGTTTGAGAATGGAGTGTTGGAATCTAGGTTTGGAAGAACTAATTGATGGAGTTTGATCTGCTTTAAGTGAATGGTTGTTACATGAACAAAATAGGGGTTTAGAATGACGAATTGATGGAGTTTTTAGTGAATTAGCTTTGTTCTCATTATCTTTGATGAGGTTTGCTTTCTTAGCTTATTCATGCTCATATATTTCGATTGGTAATCTTTTAATTAGGTTTTATGAGGAAGCTAGCACATTAGAAAATGTCTCCTTTGTAGGGTATTTCTTGTATGAAATACATTTGTTACGTTTGGTTTATGAGCTAAATTTACTCTGAAATGTTTCGTTTTGGTTTTGTGTACTAGTTTAGGAGTAGAGCATAACATAACAGAGGAAGTGGTACAAGCAAAGGAGTTCTCATATCTCTTCTTGTGTGGAGAGTTTGAACATGAATGTTGCAGATAATTTATTACTCCAACAAATAATTTTTTAACTAGGTGACGTTTATGTTCATTAAATTCGTTTACTTATCAATGGGCCAAAGCTAACTTTTTTCTTATCTGCGAGTGATTTGTGCAAACACGTATGTTAAATGTTACTCACGTTGTAAACTTAGAAGCATCAAAGAACGTAAGTCCATTTGGTCCTTTGTCATCTTTTGTTTCTTAATCATTTTCATGTTGCTTGATCATTTAGGAATGTCTTCCTAAATATGTAAGAATCCTTCCTAAATAAATATTTTGGAAGCCTTCATGATTTTTTAGGAATGATTCTTACGTATTTAGGAAAGTGTTCTGAATGTGGAAGGCTTTCCTAAATTGACAGTACACTTTCCTAAATACTTACATATCATTGAATTAGTTTAGTTATGTAGATTAGAAACATTCTCATCATAACCATGTCATCATCCAAAATACAATCATAAAATATAAAGTTTGTTCTCGAAAATGTTAACCAATTGCAAACAATACCCAATTATATTTTGAAAAAAATCATTATACATGTAAGTATGTCCAACCACACCTACTAGAAGCCCAAACATGTATAACCTTCACTAACCTACACATTGGAGCAATAGAGGATGTATATAATTTTCATGTATGTATAATTGAGATTCTATTCGATATTAATAACTATATACAAGTTCTTAACTTGAACGAATAAATTCTTTTTCTTTGATGAATGATGGTATTTTCACAATGTTTCCAATATTATAAATCTTAATCGCAACAATCACATGCTCAACTGTAATAAAAAGCATCATCAATCTCAGTTTAAACAATCATATAAACTACACTCAGTTGTAACAATCACAGTCCGGAAACGCAAAAGTTCTCATGAAGAATGCATATTGTGTTTCTAGCTTCTATATCAAACACTATAGAGACTCGAACTTGTAAATCTCTCTCTGTCGTTTATGTGATTACTCAAGGATAATGTAATGAATCATGAAGCAACAATTGTACTATCAAGTTAACGTTGCTATTACAATCATGGACCAAACAAGCTAGTGTCAACATCCAAAATTTGCAATCAAATTACAATCGAAAGAAAAAGGGAGTTTGATTCTTTTTAACTGCTTATACTGACTCTACACCATTCTCATATCGTTATACTCAAAGCTATTATACTCAAATGATCAATCGATTTGGTTTAATCCCCTAATCGTTCCACAAAAGAGAAGAAGACATACCGCATAGATTACGAAACTCTATTTCGTCTTCATTTACAAATCTGACTAGATCTCCGTCGCCGACTACAAATCTCTCTCGTCGCCAAAACAAATCTCTGTCTTGTCGTCGCCGATCAAATATCTCCACCATCACTATTGACAACTCTTTGTCGTCGCCGATCATAGAATCTCCATCGTCGCCCATCACAGAGTCTCCGTTGTCGATCACCGCCGCCATCCCAGAGTCACCGTCGTCGACTAGATTGTTCGTTGCGACAAAATTCCAAATTTGTAATTTTTTTTTCTCAATTGATAAATAAAATCATTTTTTGTCATATAAAATATGGACATAAATGTCTTTTCTCCACTACACTAATGATATCTATGGAATATTTTAAATTTGGTAGTATATTTGGAACAAAAACTTTGTTTAGTGGCATCTTAGGAAATTTTTCTTTATCATTTCTATGAATATGTCTCCCAAAAAAAAAACCACACAACTAATTTCAAACTTAAGAATTTTTTTGTTTTCCATTCTCTCAGAAAGTGTTTTTCCACTCACTATATGCAACAAAAGTTACATAAAAAATTGTCTAAATATGTAGCAGCAGAGCATGATTGCATACGTTTGTCAGAGTTTCCTACCACGGCAGAAGCAACAACATTAATGCTGACAAAACCAAATCCAGAGAAAACAACAACAACAACAACGGTCTAAATTTCAAGGCCACTGAGTTGAGACTTGGTCTACCCGGTTCCGAGTCACCGGAGCAAGTCTGTAAAAATATTTATATTCTTATGTGACCTATGTGTCTCTTTACTCAAATTTTATTAATTTTATATTTCAATATACCCCACAAAAACATTCTATTTCTTCCTTTTACAACCATTTTAATAATTTTATATTATAAGAACACCACATAAAACACTAGGAGGTTACCATTGAACATGCCCTTAGAGACGACTTTTGGGACTTCTGAGGACACGTGTCAAATTGCTTGTGCTGATGTGGTGCCGTATGGAGAGAGCCACTTCAACTTTAATATAGTAGCCCAAATAGGAATTAGCTTATCTACTATATTAAAGTTGAAGTGGCTCTCTCCATACGGCACCACATCAGCACAAGCAATTTGACACGTGTCCTCAGAAGTCCCAAAAGTCGTCTCTAAGGGCATGTTCAATGGTAACCTCCTAGTGTTTTATGTGGTGTTCTTATAATATAAAATTATTAAAATGGTTGTAAAAGGAAGAAATAGAATGTTTTTGTGGGGTATATTGAAATATAAAATTAATAAAATTTGAGTAAAGAGAGTAGATAGTGAGTGTGTTTAGGAAAAGGAAGAGAGAGAGTGTCTAAAATTAGATATTTTTAGAGTGTTTTTAAAAGGAAGAGAGAGTGTTTAAATATAAAATTAATAAAAGTTGAGTAAAAGGATGAAAGAGAAGGTATAAAGTTGAGTAAAAGGAAGAGAGAGTGTGTATTTTAATAATTTTATATTATAAAAACACCCCATAAGATACCATGGTGTTACCATTGAACATGGCCTAATTTCTACAACAACTCTCATCGTCAATGTCTGTATCGAAAACTTTTCAATGATCGAGCAATAGATTCTGAAACATCAGAAACCAAATTTACCTACCATAAATGTCTAACTTATCTGCCCACCGAATCAAATTTCCCTTCTCCATTTCCATTTTTCCTCTCTCATCAAACCCTAGAAATTCTAAACACTATATTCACTCACGAGGAAAAAAGTTTGATCACCCATTTGTTATCGTCACCAATTTTATCTTATTTCTAAACGTATGAAGCTTCAATTTTATCTTATTTCTAAACTGTATCTTATATTACATTTGTTTTGCGTATTTTTATTTTATTTCGTCACCAATCCCACTCCATACATCCATAATGTTATCATTATATCACTTGAAAACTATTTGCCCATTAAGAACTGTTTTTCAGAAGAAGAAAAACAGTTTCGGCTTCCTATGATCGACTTAGTCCTGGCAGGTAACATGGGACTTTTCACGTTTAAGCCAAACAAACCTGATTTCACCGCTAAAGTGACGATGACAAGAGATGTCATTATACGGCTTGCAAATTTCAATTTTAACAACAATTGGATTTGGATGAAGGTACGTATCCAATTTATGTTTCGTAAATCTTAGGGGTTCTATGTTTTCAGATTTATATAATATTTGTCCTACCTTGGTCAGCAATTCGCAACTAATTTGTGCCTGAGAATGAGCGTCCAAGGATTGGCTATGGACGACACAGACACCGGTGGAACAAACTCTACTAGCTTTAGATCTTTCGCATACATTAATATAATCAATGAAATGTGAATCTACTATAGTACTATCGAGATTTGTTTGTAACTATGTTGGAGAAGTTGAAGATCGAGAATAATAACATTATGGAGTTGTGATCAAGAAATATATCCTCTATAAGAGGAATAGCTACAGACGAGACACGTGAGATGATATATGGTATGATCTAATGAGGGGCTTACGGTGGAGCTCAAGAAGGTTTAAAGCACGTCATCCTATTAACGACGAATTGTAGGGGTCAAATTCCATCCCGAAGAATTAATGGCCTAAAAAGACTAAGTATTAGTTGAACCGATGAACCGGCTAACTGGTGATTAGAACATAAGACCAGGAGATTAAGGTGCTAACCAATGAACCGGACCAAACCGACGATCTATGGACCTTAAACCGGCGGCCAATTTCAAGTCTGCTCAGAAATCAAGCCTAGAAAAGTAAGGCCCATTAAAGGTCCAGCTGACCTAGCGGCCGCCGCAAATATGGAAAACCTAGAAAAATAAGGAAAATTTCCTTATTTGTTTAGGGCTTAGCCCAAATCGACCTAGACTACTGTATATAGCTTGTACATTCTCATAATAAGGGATAACATTCTGCACCATAATACTGTATCTTTCTGCAAACAACTTTCCAGCTAATAAAAACTAACTTCGGATCTTTGTCTTTGTATGTTTAACCTAGAAGTTTTCAACTCTCTCAAGAACCTTACAAATCTAATTGTGAGATCCAACTCCCACATATACTATTTCTGAAATTTAGGCTAATAGTTAATTGTTATTAGATGTGTTTATTGGAGCATTTTTTATTATTTTAAACGTCACCTGGTCTTTCTCGTAGTGAAGCATGCATTCTTGTATGTTATATGCTAGGTATTAGTACACAAACACAATGCTCTTTGGAAATTATCTTCATCTTAAGATTGTACACAAACACAAAAGGAACATGAAGTCGAAATTAGGTTTGCATCTTCGTAGACTTCTTTTTTTCATTTGGAAAATATTTTTATTAATTCACCGAATACACAAACCTTTGTTTCTTTTGTTTTTATGTTGTGCATTCACATTTCTTTCTTTATTATAAACACACTTAGTTGCATCATAACATGCGTCTTAGGTTCTCTCCTTCAGTATATAACGGGCACTTCTATGAAAATGTATGACTATACTGATTGGAATCCAAAACTAATTATTATATCTCTCATCTAGGATCTTAAGGTACTTGTCATAATCTACTGGCCTCAAAGAGCAAATTAGTGGAAATTCAAATATAGTAGAAGAGGTTTCAAAGACCAAAAAAAGCAGAGAAGAAGAAGATGAAGAAGTGTAGCAAATAAAAGAAGAATAAAAATATCATGATAACACAAAACAGTATCGGTGTAAACGATCTTTACTCTACCAAATTATTTCATCTCCTATTAGATACGGTCTCATCTTTCCTACTACAACCATACTTTTCAGTGATTTGGCGCATGCTTTGGACCGAATTAGAACAATACATATGTTTTAATAAAATAGTGTTAGTCTAAAAAACTGTCTCAAAATTAATTGCCTCTTAAGTCATTAACAAGAATGGATTGGAGTCTGTACTCTCGAAGTTGCATCTCTTCCTAAGTAATTCGATTTGTGAAAGATTTAAATTTTGTAAAAGATCTTAAGAAAATAATTTTTTTAAAATATTTTCAAGATGCTCAAACGAGAGTTTGCTGGTTATAAATTTAGGGCGACAACAAGAATAAGGAGTCTGTTTATCAAGAAAAGTTATTGCATTTGTTGGAGATAATAAAAATATTAGAAAAGTTGTTCGAAGGATATTCTATGAAACTGTGGTAATTCGAGACGATATAGGAAAAAATCCACTACTACAATTAAACACAACATAATCAAGTTTCAATTTTTTACCTTTATAAATTTACAATTATTTTGGGTCTGAAGCAGCAATATTGATAGTTATACTGATACAACTTCTATAAATTGTAAAGGAGCTTTGAGATACTTTTCATAAGAGGCAAGCTTCACCTCTAATTAGTATCATGTTATCTTCGCTCCCTCTTTTTGTAATCGTGTATATATTAACATACGAATATAGTTGAATATTCATGATTCTTAGCAGTCATTTTCCGATGTACACATTTAAGTACGATTTCCCAAAGCTTTCTCAGTTTCTTTCATCTTAAGTTCTCGGATCATCAAAGAAAAATGTTACACACTTTAAACTCAAAAACATATTAGTTGTAGAGAAAAATATTAGTAACTTCAAATTTGGTCATTTTACATTTTTTGTGATATCTTATTTTTTTAAAATATAAATTACACGACAAAACAAGAAAGCTAAAATAAAAGAACCCACGCATAGTATGGGTACTCACGTAGTATATATGAAAGCACAATTAATCCTCTCCATCCTTCCGCCACGTCAGCAAAGGAGGTGATGCCATGTGGGATTGTCATTAGTTGAACTTGAAGAACCAATGAGAAAAGTCCATCTTAAATACGTGGAAGAAAATCTAACATCTACGGTCTACCTCTCTACATTCAACCGTTATTCTTTGCTTTCACCTCCACTAGGGTTTTAGTCAATTAGAACACAAATACGTGGACAACTGTTGTGAAGCCTCAAGAAAGAGAAAAACAGTGATCCGATCCATCTCCATCTCAACAGTCTCTTACTCGACGGTTTACACCCCTACCTATATCCACGAGCTCCTCTCATATATGTTCTATATTCCCCTCCGCACAAATTTGGATTCAATTATCGGAGGAGAGTGATCTTTTTCACGGTATTGCTCTCTCCTCTCGCGGCAGAATCTGGTGCTTCCTAGGTAAAAACTTGTCAAGTCTGACCATAACTATTTTGTCTATGCTTCCGATGTAGCTTTCTCTTTGTTCTTCGTAATTTGGTTGGAATTTGCAGTTTGCTTTTAATTCATTCTTGCATATTCATAAATTTCAAATTCATTTACTTTATTATTGAATCTTTGCTACACTTACTTATAAGGAATCTTTCATCGTGCAGGCATATCCATTAGTTCATATTTCTAACGTATACCTATTGCCTTTCTTCGTGACAGGATGGTAAGGGAATCACAAAACTAATCATTTTGTTTTGCTTTTTCGTTTCAAAATGCTAATTTACCTTCTAATTACCTTTTTTTGGTGTCAAGATTTATAGTTACACCTCTAGTAATGATTTACCAACTCTGCACAAAAGAACAATTCATATGAAATGATATGTGCTCGGATTGATTAATAATTTCATTCTTCAAATCTGGCAGTATTGACCTCGCTTGGCTTTGATAAGAGAATGTTTTTTAGTGCTTTCCTATATCAGTGATGTAATTAACTCTCTTTGTTAACTGTTTTAGTATCAGACCGAACAAGCATCTTTATAACTATTTGGTGATGCAACGTCACTAATGTTGGACCATTGGTCATTATTGTCAAAGTGAAGGTAGGAACATAATTTTACCATCAAGTAATCAAGCGATGCTAATTTACTTTACCTGGAAAATTTGATTGACTAACACTTATAAGAAATCATCACCCGAAGTACTAGGAAGTTGTTAATATTGGCTTAGGAGATGGATCAACGGGACCTGGTCAAGTTTTGGAATTATTTGGCTTTTTATTCAAATTAGCCCTTCAGATGGAAGAAGCTTTGTATGTTAGCCATGTTTGTTTACTTTTTTTCTCAAGGACTATAAATGTTAAATGATGCAATGATCTATGTACAACATCATCCTTGGCAAGCATTGCTTAGTGACTTGATTTTTCCACGGTCCGGTAAACAACTATACCATTTCGATCGTTTAAAATTGTTATGAATTTAGTGCCGTAGTATATTGCAAATGGTTGAGACATACCTACGATTGCTGCTTAGTTTGATGCTTGCAACTATTGTTTTTGGATTCTACAATGTTATCTGTATTGATGTTCTAATTTATCAATAAATGCATCTTCTCTTACTCATGACTATTATTGTTATACAATTTTTTAATCATCATATTAGTTCTTATTAAATTCATGAAACACACAAACTAATAATAAAATAAATTACAACAACTTAAGGAAAAAAAATGGTTAAGAATAAAAACTCATGCATACACGCAGGTATTGGCCTAGTTACAACTTACAAATAATTAATGCTTAGCTCAGAAAGAAGATGGAGTGGTGATCATTTGGGATTAGTCAAATCTAGGCAAATCGCTCAAGTCTTGTAGATGTGAATTTGCTTTAAACTCATCTTTTCATGAACAAAAAATTACAGGCTTTTTTGATTAAAAACTAATCAAAGGAAGGTTTTGTCTACAAAACAAAAAAGGAAGGCTTTGCTTTAAACTCATACCAAAGATTGAAAAATTGATTATTTTTCCTAAGTTGTCTTCTCCGAGAGTAAACTTGACAAACCTCCTCACTTTGATGTTTTCGCCAAGAGTAGCCACTGTTTGCTTCACAAGATCCTTAACAAGAACACTATCATCTTTAATGTAAGGCTGCTCAAGCAGTGCCAATTCTCCAAGCCTCTTTGAGATCCTCCCTTCAACAATCTTCTCCTTTATGTTCTCTGGTTTCGACAAAAGATCCTCTCTTTGCATCTCAATCTCTTTCTCTTTCTGCTTTATATCCTCTGGAATATCCTCAATCGAAACATATTGCACCTGCGTGTACCCATTTGAAGTCAGAGACCGACCAACCAACCAGTTTATCGTTTCAGCTGAAGAAATTGTCTTACCTGTGGATTAGCTACTGCTTGCATTGCAAGATCATCCACCAATTCCTTGAACTTTTCGCTTCTTCCGACAAAATCAGTCTCGCAGTTCACTTCAATCAGAACTCCAATTCGAGAATCGTGGATGTATGAGCCGATTCTCCCTTCTGCTGCAAGCCTGCTTGATTTTTTATCCGCTGTTGAAAGACCCTTTTTTCTGAGGTACTCTTGTGCTTTCTCAAGATCTCCTCCTGTCTCCGCCAATGCCTTCTTGCAATCCATCATTCCCGCTCCTGTTTCTTCACGCAGCTGCTTCACAAGACCAGCTGAAACCACTGCAGTTGCTGGACTGCAATGCCATTTACGGAAAAGTTTTAATCTTTGTAACATGGAAGAACTTAGTCAAGAAGAGCAAAGATTTCTAACCTTGCAACAGCTTCCTTGGGCTCTTCAGGTTTTGGCTGTTCATTCTCTTGTTCAGCTTTTAGTTTAGCTGAGGTTTGAGCAGCAACCTCAGCAGCAAAGTCCTGGCTTTTCTTCTCAAGGCCTTCTCCGAGAGTGTACCTCACAAATCTCTTCACCTTGATGTTTTCTCCAATGGTGGCGATCCTCTGCTTTACAAGATCCTTCACTATCACCTTATCATCTTTAATGTATGGTTGCTCGAGCAATGCAAGTGCATCTAGCCTCTTCTTTATCCGACCTTCCACTATCTTCTCCCTTATCTGCTCCGGTTTCGACAAAAGATCTTCCTTTTGCATCTCTATCTCTTTTTCCTTCTTCACAATTTCTTCCGAAACATCTTCCGTTACAAGGTACTCTACTTGGGGGCACGCAGCCACCTACATATCAGGTCAAATTATGATCTTAGTTATAGTAACAAAGACAATATATTATAGCTAGAATCTGAGAGTTACCTGCATCGCCAGATCATCAACAAGTTCCTTGAAAATGTCGCCTCGTGATACAAAATCCGTCTCACAATTGACCTCCAAGAGGACACCAATTCTGCTGTCGTGGATATAAGCACCGATTCTTCCCTCGGCTGTGGCTCTGCTGGCTTTCTTCTCTGCGCTCGCTAGGCCCTTCTTGCGGAGGTACTCCTGAGCTTTGACCATATCGCCCTCACTCTCCAAGAGAGCGTTCTTGCAGTCCATCATTCCTGCACCTGTTTCTTCTCTCAGCTGCTTCACTAAAGCTGGTGAAATCCCTGGTAAAGATAGAATTTTTGTCATTCAATCATTTGGTCATGAAGCAGAATTTAAAACAAACAAAAGATGTGCAAAAGAAATACCTTTGATGGTTTCATCTACGGTAGCCGTATTGCCACTTTCCTCAGAAGAAGCTTCAGGGGTTACAGGTGCTTCAGCAACCACTTCTTCCTTCTCAACCTCTTCGCTTGGAGGAATAGAGTTCTCTGCAGTTTCCACTTCATCTGGTCACCAGTAGAAGAAAAGGGTCAAAGCTATTACACATTATAACAATGAACCTAATTCAATCTCATAGAAGGCAACTCAACCTACTTTTGGTTTCTGGAATTGGAGGAACGTCTTGTATTATCTCAGAACTGATCACATTCCCACTTTCTTCCACCTCTTCAGCTTCAGCTGCAGCAGCAAGTGTTTCCGTTTGCTCTTCTTTTTCCTGCAAATCATCTTCAGCTTTGGTCGCTATCACTTCTTCTTCTACCTTGGGAGTTTCTGACGAGAGAACTTCTTCACTTGCCTCTTCAGATGCTCCAGTTAACGATTCCTCGACTTTATCTGAGGTGACCGATGCTTCAGCTTCTACTGGTTTCTCTGCCTCTTCCTCCCTCTTGTCAAGAAAAGCAGCGATATCTTCGTTTTTACGGAATGCAAGCACAAATGGATTTGTGGCTGTATGCACAACCCCTTGACTCAATGTTTCATCAAACTTACCATCGTCTTCCTCTTTCATCGTTAAAGTAACACGTCCTCTTGCTATCCGCAACACACGAACTCTAACCTCTTCTCCAACTTGCAACGAAGAGCCACCCATCATCATGCTTCCAATCCCATCATCTGCTTCCTCATTCGTAGGTAGAAACCCTTCTTCACCTTCTCCTATCGTGATAAACGCTCCTGACCTCGATAAATTCTTCACAGTTCCATCCAACATCTGCCCTTTCACAAACTTTGAGTTGAACCCATCTTCTTTCCTCAGTCCTCCTTTCGAAGCATTCCTTTTCCCTCCGGGTCTCGGCTTATCACTACCACCGGACTGACGTTTAGGAGGATCGTCATTCTCACGCATAGTTAAAGAAATACGTTTTGACTCAATGTCAGCTTCCACAAACCTTACTTTCACCTCTTGCCCAATAGACACAACACTCGAAACATCCTTAACAAAGGTGTCACTCAGTTGAGAGACATGGACTAATCCATCAGTGAAAGCACCAAAATCGACAAAAGCACCAAAGGGCTGGATCGCTCGTACTTTCCCAGTAAATGTAGCTCCAGCAACCAGCTCCTCGTTCTTAACTGCCGGCATATCGCTCTTCCTTCCCGGTCTTGCTGTTCCCCTTGACTGAGATGTTGTAGTAGCAGGAGCAGGAGCATCTGACTTGTCATTTCCTTTGGAATTCTCATCCGCGACAGGAGGAGAATCTTGTTCCTCTACTGCTGCCACAACATCAGTCCCCGTGGCTCTACTACGACGAGGATGCAACAACACAAACTGCCTTCCATGTGTAGGAAACAATCCAAGTGAAGTCGAAAGAGGCAAGACGAGTCTCTGAGTTGATGACAGTATCTGTTTTTTGCCAGAAAAGCAACATTTGATAGAAGAATCAGCCTTCTTCACAGTAAAATCAGCTCCAGGAATGAGCCAGGCATTGCTGATAGAAGAAGGGGTAATGGTAGCCATCTTGACTATGACTAAATCTGTCACCTACACATATAAAGCCAGTACACACTGTGAAACAGATACTAATTATAAAGCATATACTAATACAAGTGAGGAAAAGACAACTCTTTTGTCAATTCCAATTGTACTCTTAACTCAACCACTCAAATTTCCAAATTTTACAGTGATTTCGGAGTATCTTATGAAAAAAACATGCGAAGAATCGTAGAATGGTTTCACAATTACATTGATAAATAATACAGAAAAAGTAGCAAGTATCAAAGAACCCATTTGAGCAAAACTGATAGAGGAGCTACCTTTTAGTTGGCCTTGCTCTCAGAAAATTGTCTCAGAAAAATCGCTAATTTCCCAGAAAGTTTCTTGTTTGACAAATAAGCCCCGAAGCGAAACCAGGAAAATGGTGAGAGGCTTCAAATCCTTATCTCATTTTGTCTCCTTTGTTTTTATTTTTATTTTTCCTACTCTGGTTTGTGGTGGATAGAGATAAGAAGAGTCTTCAGAGGTGATTGTATTTTTATCTCTCTCCTCCGCGTCAATCAGCTCAATTCGAGCCGAGTCGATTGTGTCCATTAGGAGCTTACGGCCTTGATGCTTAGGCCCATTAAGAGGCTAGATCAAAATCAAAGATTCATAAAGTTCACAATTAGATTATCATATAAATTTATAGATTAAAATTATAATTAAAATGATGTGCAAGACTATTGGTTAAAAAATAAGAATATGCTATATTATTAAGTTCATAAATTTTAGTTTCCAATCCATTACTCGAAGATGACATATTGCGTGTTGTCGACGAGATGCATGGTGAAAAATACGTTGAGGAGCAAGTAATAATGGTTATGAAACCCGGTTAGCTCTTGAAACAACCCAACCCATATTATTATTTTTATTTTAAATTTAACGGATAATTCAACAATCACTCAATTCAGCGAAAAGCAACAACTCAAATAAACCATTGAAATCCAACAAAACAATTTAATTCCAATAATCAAATCAACTCAATTTCAATTCCATAATTTAAAACAAATAACTCTAGCAACCTAAACACCAGGTTCTACTAGAATCAACAACAATAATAAAACCCTAATCATCTTCTTCCTATGCCATGATTCTGCGATCACACTTTCATTTTACCTGCAACACATGGGAAAAAGAGTTGCGCAAGTATTTCATAAATACTTAGTGAGCCGGTCATACCACCTACTGGCGTAACAAGCAGACTCAGGTAAAACAGTTCAACATACCAAAATAAACCATCACACAACACCACAAATAATCAAACAAAACATTTTAAACCAGTTTCGAAACACAATGCTCGTGTCGAGCGACACCGGGTTTGTGTCGATTGACACGCAACCAGCACTCGTGTCGCTTGACACCCTCCTGGTGTCGATCGACACACCTCACAGTGAACCAAAATCGTGTCGAGTCGAGTCTCTCCTCTCTCGACTCGACTGTGATTCACTCGAGTCGCAAACTTGCACAATAAACACACGAAATACATCCAAAATAACACCATCAACATTAATATACAATCAACACGAAATCAAACACTCAAGAATCACCAAATCTCATCGAAACAACCTTCATTGCCTAGAAACCATGGTCGCAACTCACCTTAGCCTTAGGAATTAGGAGATTAATCACAAGCAACACTAATCAAAGCCTCCACGAGACTAAAAGCCATTGGTTACATTCTCTATCCCTAAAACTCAACACAAGATTTTCCCAAAACCAAATTAGGATATTCTGAAAAACAGAACCAACGCGCTGATTTCAAATCAATGATGAGGACAGATTTTACCTCTAAATAACAATCGGGAAAAAGATTCGGAAACTAGACATAAAGGGCTTTCCAACGGTATATAAATTGTTGCTTAATTCCCTTTGGAGCTCCGGCAAAACGCCCTCGAAAAATTATCTAATCACATACCCGATTTTGCACAAATTTCACTCACGAAAATAAATATTTCTCTTAGCATACACATCCGATTGACAAATCGATTTGCCTCACAACTAGCTAAAAGAAAGGAGAACTTACCCATAAAATTTCACGATGATCAGAACTGATTTGCTCATCCGATCCTTTTCTCCAACACAAGGCTGCTTAGCCACAACTGCCTCTTTCCCACAATTCACCAAAAACCTATTCTCTCTTCTCATCTTTCTCAATCACGATTTTCTAATCTTTCTCCACAGAAAATGAGGCTGCTTAGCCTTTTGTACGTGATCCTAGGGTTTCATAACCCAACCATTAACCAATAACACTAGATTCTAATAGATTTATAGAATCAATAAATACTAAACTTTTTGAATAACAATGGATTTTAAATGGAATGTAAAAATCATCAAACCAATAACAAGGGATTTCATTAAGAATATCATAATCCATAAATCAATAACAATGGATTCTACAAATTCTAAAAATCTATAAGAATCCATCAACCAATAACCTCCCCTAAATCGGACCTATGATTTTTGTTCACGGGCGTTACAATTCTCCCCCACTACTTCGGATTCGTCCTCGAATCCCGCATAAAACATCTATCAAAGACCAAAAACCTGACCCAAACCGGTCAATACCACCCGAGATCATCACACTCAATTTTCGAGGCTCTCGTCCAGTCTCATGTTTATTCGCCCGTTTTCAGACATTTACTACTCTTAACTAATTCCACACCCCTCCCACTCGAAGGAACACATCCTTTGAGCTATCGGTGTCTCGTACCCCATCCACTCTCAAGAACAAATCCGTTGAGCTCCGGGTACACAAGGAAACTAATCATCCCTTCAAGAGAACTAATCATCCCTCGATACTCATAATGGAAACTAATCATCACAAATGAGCATACAGGAGAACTAATCATCTCCTATGGGGACCTAATCATCCCCACTGGAGAACTAATCATCTCCAAAAGTGAATGAGTTACTCGGGACCACAACCCCTAGAGTGATAAATTATAAAACGTCTATAAACATCTATCGACTAGAACTACCTCATGTGGCCAACACGATATCCTCTAACCCGGAATATCATCACAATACACATCACATATAAGAACTAGTCATCTTATAATACACTGATAAATAAGGAAAACTTCATCTTATATATGAAAATACACGAACCAAAAGACAAAACAGCCCCACGCTGAAACAACCGAACTAGAACCACAAGAAAGTGAAGCTCAAACTGTGACATTCTTGTCGAACCACTTCCTGAACTTTAACTTCATCCTTGACTCAGGTTCCCAAATCTCCTTTTCCAAAACAACATTAACTCGCAAGGCTCTCGACAATGGAAACTTCTTCCGACGCAACACCTTCTTCTGTCGGCTAATGCAAGAATCACTCAATTCAGCGGAAAACAACAACTCAAATAAACCATTTAAATCCAACAAAAGAATTTAATTTCAATAATAAAATCAACTCAGTTTCAATTCCATAATTCAAAACAAATAACTCTAGCAACCTAAACACCAAGTTCTACTAGAATCAACAACAATAATAAAACCCTAATCATCCTCTTCATATGCCATGATTCCACGATCACACTTTTATTTTACCTACAACACATGGGAAAAAGAGTTGTGTAAGTATTTCATAAATACTTAGTGAGCTGGTCATACCACCTACTGGCGTAACAAGCAGACTCAAGTAAAACAGTTCAACATACCAAAATAAACCATCACACAACACCACAAATAATCTAAAAAAACATTTTAAACTAGTTTCGAAACACAAAAGCTCGTGTCGAGCAACACCAGGATGGTGTCGATCGACACGCAACCAGCACTCGTGTCACTTGACACCCTCCACGTGTCGATCGACACGCCTCACAGTGAGCCAGAATCGAGTCTCTCCTCTCTCGACTCGACTCTGATTCACTCGAGTTGCAAACCTACACGATAAAGACACGAAATACATCCACAATAACACCAGCAACATTAATATACATTCAACACGAAATCAAATACTCAACAATCACCAAATCTCATCGAAACAACCTTCATTGCCTAGAATCCATGGTCGCGACACACCTTAGCCTTAGGAATTAGGAGATTAATCACAAGCAGTACTAATCAGAGCCTCAACAAGACCAAAAGCCATTGGTTACCTTCTCGATCCCTAAAACTCAACACAATATTTTTTCTAAACCAAATTGGGATATTCTCGAAAAACAGAATCGATGCGCTGACTTCAAATCAACGCTGAGGAAATAATTTACCACCAAATAACGATCGGGAAAAATATTCGGAAACTAGACACAAAGGAATTTCCAACGGTATATAAATCGTTTTCTAACACCCTCTGGAGCTCCGGAAAAATGCCCTCGAAATTGTCTAATCACAGACCCAATTCTGCACAGCTTTCACTCACGAGAACATAAATATCTCTTAGCATACACATCTGATTGACAACCCGATTTGCCTCACGGCTAACTAAGAGAAAGGAGAACTTATCCATAAAATTTCACGATGATCAGAAATGATTTGATCATCCGATCCTCTTCTCCAACACAATGCAACAAAAACTTCCTCTATCCCACAATTCACCGAAAACCAATTCCCTCTTCTCATCTTTCTCAATCACGATTTTCTGATCTCTCTCCAAAGAAAATGAGGCTGCTCAGCCTTTTATACATGATCCTAGGGTTTCATAACCCAACCCGAACCAAACTGGATAATTAAAACTAAACCGAACCTATGATTTTGGTTCACGGGCTTTACAAGAACGACCCGACGATTAAAAATCAAACCAAACCCGGTTTAAAAACGTTTGTGTCGATCGACACACCCCTTGGTGTCAATCGACACATTTACCAAATTTTCCAAATTTGGTTCACGAGCGTAACATCACTGTTCGCATCCAGTTGCAGCCAATAGACTAAGCATATCAAGCGTTATTCAGTTCCTGAAGGGTGTAGCTCAGCTGCCTAAGAACTTACTTGACATGGTGAAAGCTCGAGAAAACATTGGAACCATTATTGGTGAAGAAGTTGTTCAGTCTTATGCTCAGCCCAGTTTGGCCGCTACGGTGACGTTTACTCAACCATTTGTCTAACATGGACATTCAAGGATCGAAAAAGACATGATCATCTTCGCTCTTTACGTTAAATAAAGCAAATTTCGATTTGTCAAAGGAAACTCAAGCTCTATAAATAATGTGTTTTCAAGACAAACTCCAGCTCTATAAATAATGTGTTTGTGATAAATTTGGAGGAAACATAGTAGTGGAATAGTTTCTCTCGATTTTATTCATTAGCCAATAGGCTTATTTGTACAAGTATTCTAACTTGTTCATCAAGTTCTTTACATTTACGAAATAGAGAATATACCTTATACACAAATATTAACTTTTCTAATATATTAGGAAATATATTCAAGGGAGATCTCATAATACCCGAGATCTCCTAACACCCTCCCGCAAGCTCATACGTGATAACACGTATGAGATTGGACAATCTTCAAGTAGTCTTCATACCCATTGTAGTTTCATCAGTGGCGTTTATACCTCGCCATAAGGCCATCAATAGAGAATACTGTAGTAGTTGTGTATCTCCATTGTTTCATGTCACCATGTGAACTGAACGAACTCATCAATTGGTCTATGCTCAAAATTCATAGCAACTTCATCAAATCATCGAACAACGTCTTCTTTGTAGTATTACACGAAGAAGACATTGTAGTGAACGATAGATAATCACATGAAGGTTTTGTCTCTTAATTTTAATTTAAAATTTTTTTTTTATTCGAAACAAAAACTAATTATAATAAAATAGAAGCATAGAATTCAAACCGAATAAGAGATCAAAGAGATCTCGATCAAATAAAAAAAGAAAAGTGGAAGAAATTAAAGAAGACGAAATCTTAGGATAGGTTTTTTGTTTTTTTTTTAATGCGGAAAATAAAATAATCATAACCCATAAAAGTTAGGTTTGAAGGCTCTGATAACATGATAAATTTGGAGGAAACATAGTAGTGAAATAGTTTCTCTCCGTTTTATTCATTAGCCAATACGCTTATTTAACAAGTATTCTAACTTGTTCATCAAGTTATTTACATTTAAGGAATAGGGAATATACCTTATACACAAATATTAACTTTCCTAATATCTATTAGAAAATATATACAAGGGAGATCTCGTAATACCCGAGATCTCCTAACAGTTTGCAAGACTACTATGTAATTAATATTAGGCCAATGAAAGAACGATTACGAGTGAATATATTTTCAACTGGACCAAAGTTAAAGCCAATGTTTTCATGACCATACCGCCTATTGAGAGATTATTCTTTCATGTTTTTGATTTTCATCTTCTATAAAGTTCAGTTAAGAAAGTCTTCGTTTTTGAGGAGTGAAATTGGTGATAGAATCTTTCTAGTTTGATTAATGGACAGATTTGGGACCCTTAATGTTATATTTCAGAGATAAGGGTCCAAGGCAACTTTAAATCCATCTTGAGAACCGAGTTACACACCACACATCATGGAGAATGGCGTTTGCCAACATGTAGATCGAAACAAGCGGAAGCTCTTCACGTAACTTAAACTAACCTTATTCCTCCAAATTCTTCGAGGGGTGGTGATATGTATCTATGGCGCAATGCGACATGTTCTTTTGTGCATGCTTTCTCTTCTAAGGCAACTTAGGAGTATCTTAGAGCGCAATCTCCAACGGTCTCTTGACACAAAACCGTTTGGTTCAAAGAAGGTATCCCTCGTTGCTCATTCATCACGTGGCTAGCAATGTTAACTCGATTACCTTAGTATACACTTCGCAGGTGGGAAATGAATGTTTCAAATCAATGTGTTCGCTGCCAATTGGACAAGGAGACACATGAACATATTTTCTTTGAATGTGTGTTTTCTTCTAATATTTGGTCTCACTTTCTGGGAAGAATATGGCCAAATCATCCAAAGGAAACATCAAGCAAACTCATCTCGTCGAATCATTATCAAGTTGTTGTGTCAAGTCATCATTTTATCTTCTGTGGAAGGAACGTAATGGTCAAATTTTCTCTCTTACGTACTTTCTTCCCGTCTCAGTCATTCACACAGCTGTGGACAAAATGTTGAGAGAGAAGAATACCGGCAGGGGAACGAATGACTTCGATGCCCAAGAAATAATGTAGATCACCAAGATCCTTGAGAGAGAACCGCTTGCTAATGAGCTCAATGAACTGACGGATGCGAGCTGGGCTGTTGCCGGTGACAATGATGCCGTCCACATACACAAGAACGTAGAGAAGGAGAGAACCGTGATGAAGTATGAAGAGCGAAGCATCAACCAAAGAGTTCTCAAATCCGGATTGAATGAGAAAGGTGCGTAGCTCCATATACCAAACACGTGGGGCATGCTTAAGACCATAAATCACCTTGTTGAGTTTGCATACATGCGTTGGTTTGTCCTTGTCAATGAAGCCAATGGGTTGAGACATCTAAACATCTTCTTTTAAGTGCCCCTGCAAGAAAGCGTTATTAACATCAAGTTGTTTCAAGTCCCAATTGTGAGAGGCAGCAAGATCGATAATAAGGAGCACGGTTGCTTGTTTAACAACGGGACTGTAAGTCTCATGAAAGTCAACACCAGGCTGTTGATGAAAGCCTTTTGCGACGAGACGTGCTTTTAAACGTTCGAGTGAGTCGTCAAATTTGCGCTTGATACGGAAGACCCAGCGGTTACCAACGATGTTGAGAGATGGGTGGAACGGGACAAGATCCCAAGTTCTCTCGCGAAGTTGAGAGTCAAACTCAGTAGACATCGCGCGCCTCCACCGTTTGTCCTTAAGCGCCTTAGTAGCACAAGTGGGTGCTTCCTCGGAGACATCAACCACCGTAACTGCCATGGAGTATTTCTTGTTGGGCTTGAATATGTTGTTGAGCAGGTGACAATTTTGTTCTCAACGGGAGGTGGTTCCTCAGTCACCGGAGATATTGGCGTTGGAGAGGAGGGCGGTGTTGACGATGGTGTAGAGGTAGGTGTGGTGGCCGGAGTGGATCGAGGAGTCGAGGGCTCCGTCGATGAGGCAGATGGATCATCGGCATCGGCAGTGGATTCCTGCGAGTGCAAAGAACTAGAATCTCCAGGCAATACGTCAGTAACCAAGGGAGATAAGGGAGAGGAATCAGAACCTGAGGACACCAATGGTGGTGGAGCCGAAGGAGCAAGCGGCGTAGTTGAGATCCGGGTGACTGGCGGGCACCACAATCGGGAAAGAGGGTTCGGTTTTAGCTTTGGTGGGGAAACGGGAAGGTTACGAAAGGGAAACCCAGTCTCTACAAACTGGACATGGCGAGAGACGAAGACCCGAGAGGAAGAGGGTTCGAGACAAAGGTAAGTGCTTTGGTGAAGCGAGTAACCAAGGAAGATGCAAGGGACAGATTTAGGCTCTAGCTTGTGTGATGTGTACGGTTTGATCCAGGGAAAGCATAGATACCCGAAGACTCGAAGCTTATTGTAGTTAGGCGGTAAATGAAAGAGCTTCTCAAATGGGGAGCACATGGATAAGGTGGGAGTAGGCAGACGGTTGATAAGGTAGATGGCAGCGGAGAAGCCATACGTCCAGTAAGATGGTGGAAGAGGCATGAGTGCGAGTCCTGTTTCCACAATGTGACGATGACGCCTTTCAAAAAACCCGTTGTGTTCGGGTGTGTGAGGAGGAGTCGTGAGGTGGGAAACGCCGTGAAGAACAAGGAATGAGGCTTATGCAATGAACTCATCGCCATTATCCGAATAAAGAGAGATCAATTTACGCTGAAAACGAGTCTCAACCAATGCTTTCCATCGTATGAAAATAGCTTTGACATCCGATTTGTTCTTGAGTGGGTAAAACCAAATATAGTGTGTAAAATGGTCCACAAAAATCACATAATATTTGAACCCATCAACAGAGATAGTAGGGGAGGTCCAAATGTCAGAAAAAACAATATCAAGAGGAGAAGAAGACGTCAAAGTAGATGATTGTCCAAAAGGAAGCTTATGGCTTTTATTAATTAAGCAATCGGTGCAATGGAATGTAAATAAATCTTTAGAAGTTGAAAGCAACAAGGAAGAAACAACATTTTTTAAAATAGGTAAAGAGGGGTGGCCGAGTCTAGAGTGCCAGATGGGAGTTGGTTATTTGGTGGAGGCAATGTGGGTGAACGGTTTCTGAGGATCTCGACTCGGCCACTCGTAACCTCCAGCTCTAGCTTTTCTGGACACCAATGGCGCCCCCGTGTTGAGATCCTTCACCTGAAATATTTGTGGGAAGAATGCCACAGAAACTTGGTTATCAACGCATAGTTTGTTAACAGAGATTAAGTTCATAGCAACTCTAGGAACATGCAAAACATTATTTAGTATAAGAGGCCTAGAGGAGGAAGAGAGAGAAGAGGAACCAGTGTTATCGATCGGGAGAGCAGCACCATTAGCCACTTGGACCTCTTCACCACCGGTGTAAGGCGAGTGGAGGGAAAGGTTGGCGAGATCCGAAGTCAAATGATGAGTTGCCCCTGAGTCAAGTAACCAGGAGGGCGTCTCTGGCAGATGAACAACAGTTTGGTAGGCACTGGGAGCAGACGATGAGGACCCGGACTGAGCCACTACACGGAACAGAGGACATCGCTTGACACTGTGACCCTGTGTCCCGCAAGCTTGAAAGCGACCAAGACACGGCCGGGGAGAGCGGTTGTCGGAGCGCTGGTCCGATTGTTTGCTGTGAGAGAAACGGTGATGGTGACTGTGGCCAGAACAGTTGTTGTAGCGCGGGCGAATCTGAGCCTGATGAGCGGTGACAGGGAAGGCCGTAGAGGCAGCAGCAGCGGTCGTGATAGCTAGCTCACGGTTGATAAGCTTCTCATGAAGCTCAGAGAAAGAAATCGGCATGTCACGAGCATGAACAGCCTCAACAACAATTTTGAAATCGTCACCAAGACCATCAAGAACGATGTCGGTGAGATCCTCGTGATCCACCGGGCTGCCAAGGAGGGAGAGAACGTCGGATTTGGAGCGGATCAGCTGCATATAGGCATCAATGGATTGAGTACCTTTAGAGCATTGCTTGAGTTGGCTTTTCAACTGCTTGATGTGGCCTCGGGAGGGCTTGGCATAGGTGGCTGCAAGAGTGGTCCATGCGTCGAGCGCAGTGGTGGCAGTGGCTATGAGAGGCAGGTGGGCGAGTTCGATAGGACCCATGAGCGAGCTGAAAATCAGACTGTCCTGACGTTGCCAGAGATCGTAATTTGGGTTGGGGACAGTGGCGTCGGAGACAACGATGGTCTGGGCAGGCTTAGGGCTGGTGGATTCGATGTGTGTGAGGAGATCGTATCCACGAAGAAGGGAGCGAACTTGAACACTCCAGGTAAGGTAGTTGGTAGTGGAAAGCTTGGTCACGTTAATCATGTTAACGGAGATGAGAGAGCTTTTGGCGACCGAAATAGCATCAGCGGCTGTGGAAGAAGTGTCTGACATAGTAGATGAGGAAGGAATTAGGTTTTTAGAGGTCTTTTGGAAAGAAGAGCTCTGATACCATATAGGTTTAGAAGGATTAATATTATTGAATGAATCATATTGACTTTACAAGTGAGAGTTATATATACATAGAAGAAGATCTTCACAATAATAACAGAAGATCATAACAATATTTAGTTGCTATAATCATGAAGGAGAATATACGGGAGTATATCTCTATAGAGGGATCGTCTACTCTCTCTTCCGGCTCGTAACTTGTCTTCTCAATCTTTGCTTATGTTCTACCACTACAAGAAAACACCCCCATTTGCGAGGGCGATTTTCGTCGCAAATTCGTAGCATACGGCTATTTGCGACGAATTTGCGATGATTTTTCGTTTGTCGCAACAAGCTCGTCGCA
The DNA here is from genome assembly GCA_963576765.1 of Draba incana. Classification (NCBI taxonomy): domain Eukaryota; kingdom Viridiplantae; phylum Streptophyta; class Magnoliopsida; order Brassicales; family Brassicaceae; genus Draba; species Draba incana. The sequence continues at coordinate 18,826,182 of OY755212.1, read as the reverse complement.
AACCAAAATCGTCGCAAATTTCTCCATAGTCGTAAAACCGTCGCTAATATAGCGACGGTTTTGCGACTATACTTTTTGCGACGATATTACGACGAATACGGTTCACCGCTGATTTGCGACAAAATAGCGTCGGTTTTACGTGGTAAAAGTTTGCGTCGACTTAGCGGTTTTGCGACGTAATTACGACGTCTTTGTGCGTCGGTTTTGCGTCGAATATTTTTGCGACGGTATTGCGGCTTCTATTTGCGACGGTATTGCGACTAGTTGTTTGCGATATGTTTGCGTCAAACAGTTTTGCGACACAATTGCGGCTGTTATTTGCGAAGGTTTTCAATGTGATTTATAAAAAAAAAAATAATAATAATCATTTATAATTTTTTTAAAAAAATTCGAAAATATTTTAAATTTAATATAAAACATAAAATAAAGTTTAAGATAAAACATTAAAATACATAAATCTAAAACCAAAAACAAATCTAATCGAAACTGATATCATCGAGCGGATTCCAGGTCGATGTGCCTCCTTCGTCGTCTCTCCTACTCATAATCTCGCCAAGGACGGGGTTTGTCTTCGCTAACTCCGCGAACATATGATCATAGACGGTCACAGTCCTCTCTAACTTTTTCTCCGTTTCGCCGAGCCGTTGTTTTGTTTCCTGGAGCTCCTTGGCTATTTGCAGATCAGAAGAAAATCTCGAAACGGGACAAAATGGCACTCCCTGATCATATGTCCGGATAGATCTTGTAAATGCCATCTTTCCCTTACGGGTTCGAGGTGCCATCTACAAAATAAAATTAAAAGTTTATAATTTTACATAAATAATAATAATATAATAGTATAATAAATATTTAAAATTGTGAATAAAATTAAAAAGGAAATTAAGTTTTTACCTGTGATGCGACACAGTTGATCGCCATCGGTGTCATCTGAGTAGGTTGACCATCGGGAGTAAGCTGGGTTGAGAGTTCTTCGACTCGGTCAATGACATCTTCGTGGAGCTTGTGGACACGTTCATCAACCCATGTCCCGTCCGGCCTGCGGTGGGTCTTCTCCCAAACCTCTGGCATCGTTGCGGGAACTCCTTTTTCCCCGGCCTGACAATGAAAATATATTAGAAGTTGAGATTTTTGTGACCGTAAAAATTGAAAGTAAAAATATTAATAACTTACAATGTCAGCAGCATGCTGAGCATAAGAAATCTGTCCCGAATAGTGTTTTGAAGGTTGGTCACTACCGCCAACCTTCGTCAATCGAGGAGACGAGCACTGGGCATACTTCTCCTGAGTTGTCTCCAACTGCCAGAAGGCGACAAGGCCAGCCCAAATATTAGGATCGAAGAAAGATGGCATACATACCTTCGGATCCGGATTCTTTTGCCACTTCTTCTTCCACCGTCCTATTTGGTCGTTGAGACGGTTCTTCGCTTTCTCCTCAAATTCCTCACGAACTAAACCATTAATCGCGGGGTCCCAATAGTATTTTTGCGGAAAATTGTCATAAATTAGAACATAAGTTAGAAAATTACAAAATTGAATAAATAAATAAAAGTTAAAAAAAAATATAAAAAAAAATTACCACGAATTGTTTGTACCACCGATCCTTGATCTCCTGGGTAACATACTTCCAACTCGTGTGGCACATCTTAAAATCCCGCTCTACGATCTTTCTATCATCCTTTCTGACCGAATTTTTGCAAAACCTAAAACAATATATAAAAAGCATATAATGTGTAAATATATTAACAATTATTAAACAAAATTAAATTAAAACTATGTGAAAAAAATTACTTACCACACAGCGTTGCCGGTAGGGTCATGTTCCAAATGGGGAAGAACCTGCCGTCCGAGACTAAGGAGAAGCTGCCCCAAGGTCATGTCATCCCATGAAGGAACTGGTCCAGGGTTTGCCTCGGGAGGTGGCAAAGGCAGTGACTCAGGAATCCTGGAACCAGAGGGGGAAGCAGAGGCCTGCGCGGGATGTGTACGTTGTCCTGGTCGTGAATGACCTCTACCACGACCAGCACCGGACTGTAAGAACTGGCTATACTCGTTCTCTTCCATCTAAATAAATTTGATAATTTTTGAAATTAGTAATTGCATATTAAAAAAATATGTAATCTAATATTGATCTTAACAATTTTAATGATAAAATTAATTTAATTTAATCAACATTAAACATCAAAATAATTTAACAAAATTAGTAAATTAACAATTTTAACTATTATAATATCAATATTAGTTAATCCTCAATTCCCAAGTACAATTCCATTCCTAATTAATTATTCCTAACCATTCTCCTATAAACCACAATTAAATAAAAAATTATATAAGAAAGAAAAATTTAAAATTCATAAAAGAACAGAAAAATTAGAGATTTACCTTATAAGGTCGGGAATGATTTGGAAGGTCGAGGGAACTTTTCGTTAGAGAGAGAAACGTTTTTTGAAGAGAGAGAAGAGAGATGTGAGGAATGAGCGAGGGATTGGAATTGCATATATAGGGAAAACTATCCCTCGCCATTCCGTCGCAATTCGGTCGCAAAGTGGGCCGAATATTTCACCCAATACATGTTTGCCGCCCACAACTTTTCGTTTCCCGCCCAGGTAGCGTCGCAAATGCCTCGCAAATATTAAAAAAACCGTCGCAAATCCCTCGCAGAGTGTAAATCCCAAGGTGAATGTACGATCAATTAATAGAATTGACCGCAATTATGGTCGCAAAAGTGTAGCAAATTTAGCTACGGATTTGCGACGAAATCGTCGCAAATACCTCGAAAATAAACAATTGCTACGCATTTGCGACGTTTTCGTCGCAAATCCCTCGCAAATGAGGTTTAGGGTATACTTAGGGGTTTGGATGTTTTAGACCAAAATTACGATTCATAAAAGGTAAATATACACTTGTTTAGGTCCTTAGTGCATGTATGAAGCAAAGTTAGTCTACTAATTGAAGTTTTTCGTAAAATCGGCAAAAATGATAGATTGATCATATTCTTAGTATAAGTACATGTATGTGATACTTCGTTATATATATGTTTCTCGATAATGTTTTGATAAGTTTTATTTGAATAATTATAGAGGGATTGTTATTTATTAGACGACTCATACATTTATATTCGAAGAAGAGCCAATTTAAACGGTATAAATAATGTATTGGTTAGAGTTTAGGGTATAGGCATTTACTACGTGTTTGTGAGGAAGTCGTCGCAAATCCGTCGCAAATCTGAACATTTGCGACGACTTCGTCGCAAAAACGTAGCAAATTCCTATACCCTAAACCTTAGTGTTTTTTACTTATTCTTATTACTTGGACATTGATGCAAATAATTTTATATATCAATTAGGGCCTCTATGATATGTTTTTATATTCGAAGAAGAGTCAATTTAAATGGTATAAATAATGTATTGGTTAGAGTTTAGGGTATAGGCATTTGCTACGGTTTTGTGAGGGATTCGTCGCAAATCCGTCGCAAATATGAACATTTGCGATGAATTTGGGATGACTACGTCGCAAAAACTTAGCAAATTCCTATACCCTAAACCTTAGTGTTTTTTACTTATTTTTATTACTTGGACATTGATGCAAATAATTTTATATATCAATTAGGGCCTCTATGATATGTTTTTATATTCGAAGAAGAGCCAATTTAAATGGTATAAATAATGTATTGGTTATAGTTTTGGGTATAGGTATTTGCTACGTTTTTGCGAGGGCTTCGTCGCAAATCCCTCGCAATTCTGATAATTTGCGACGAATCCCTCGCAAAAACGTAGCAAATGCTTATATATCTTGTTTGAAAATACATACTTAATATATACACATAATTAATATTAAATTTATTAATCTTCTTCATCATGATCAGAAACATAAAGTTCTACTCCGCCATCTTCGTCATCATTATCGTCGTCCTCATCTTCCTCTTCGTCTTCATCAATTTCATCTTCGTTTCCTTCTGAATCCTCGAATATCACATCAAGACCACTATGAAGTGGGTCAATTCTTGTCAAATCGGTGGTTACCTCTGTAGGGATCGAAACTTCTTCGGTTCTTGCAGATTGCACTGGGGGTTGATCATCATCAGCATCACCTGCTAACCCCCCGACAATTCGACCCCTTGGGTTAACTTTAATCACGGATAGCCAATCTTGATCCCGTCGTCCACGAGTACGAGGGTAAGGAATGAAGACTACTTGCTCTGCTTGGGATGCTAAAACAAATGGCTCAAAATTGTCAGTGTAACTCCTATTTCCAATCACAACGAAATAATACACTTTTCAAGTTCAACACACCAGCATACTCAATCTCAATGATTTCTTTCAAAATACCATAGAAGTTTTGCTCGGGACATGAATACAATAATTTACAGTGGCTTTATTTTGTCCATGTTGAAATGTGTGAAAAACAAAGCCGCGAGTACAATACATCTTACTCGTTTTTATGCTTGCAATGGGCCCCAAAACAAACTCATGTACCCATAAAGGCCAACTTTGTCGAGATTTCTTCGCCACCTATTGTCAAATTGAAATAATTAGTATATATATAAGTAATACTAATATAACTCATGCATGGTTCTTACCTTCTCCCGCATTCAGCTAGCAAAATCACGTTCTAGGTAAAATTGAACTTCTTCATCATTTAGTTCAGGAAATGCTTCTCGTATTTGGCCTTCTAACATTCTGTACACCCGTTAATTAGTTGTATATATATTCTCAATTAATATATAAATATATACATATATATATATATATATACCTCTCATATGGGTTAAAGTAGTTACAATTTAGCATTATATACGTATGGGCAGCTTGCATATGCTTGAAATCACACCACGTTGATTCCTTCACTTTTCCACCCATCCGACTTACATCACAGAAAACATCCGGTACACCCTCCAAGTGATATGTTCGGCCAACCCCACCATCGTCGTATTGTCTACGACGGGTTTTCTTAGTTTTCACGGTTTGGCTAAAGTAGTAAGTAGAGAAGTTTGATGTCTCCTCTGTCAAACTTCCAGCAATGATTGATCCCTCTACTCTTGCGAGATGTTTCGCCTTCATCTTCAAATGTTTGAAGAACCTTTCAAAGGGGTACATCCATCGAAATTGGACTGGACCACCCAAATCTAACTCATGTCGTAAGTGTACAACCAAATGTTCCATCACATCAAAAAAGGAAGGTGGAAATATCTTCTCTAAGTTGCAAATAGTGAGTGGAATGTCTGAATTCAACTTCGAGATTTCGTCCTTCATTAAGGTTCTGGCACATATGTCTCTGAAAAATGCTTCAATACCTAAAACGCCAATCCGGTCCGGAGTAAGTTAATTAATACAGTTACAAAATACATGTATGTATATATTAATAACCATAGATAAACGTAACACCTGCAATTGCCTCATGTACATCCTGCGGTAAAAGCTCTTGAAAGGCAAAAGGGAGTAGTCGCTGCATGAACACATGACAATCGTGGCTCTTCATCCCAGAAAATTTCCCCCCTTGCTCAACACACCTTGAAAAAGTTGACACGTAGCCATCAGGAACTTCACTCACTCCTTAAGCCAGTTAATCAAAGCATTCTTCGCAGCAAGTGATAGTCGGAAACTGGGAATAGGTGCCCTACCATCTCCTGCTAGATGCAACTAAGGCCTTATGCATAAAGCCGCGAGATCCGGACGAGATTTCCGATTGTCTTTTGTTTTCCCTGCAACATTCAACAATGTGTGTATAATATTCTCAAATAAATTTTTCTCCACATGCATGACATCCAAGTTGTGCCTCAGCAGATGCTCCTTCCAGTAAGGCAATTCCCAAAATATACTTTTCTTATGCCAGTTCTGGTATAGCCCATACCCAACAGGCATATTTGCTGGATTACTTTGCCAATTACCTCCAACTTTTACAGTTTCTTTCGCACCATATCCATCCATTTGTTCTTCCAACTCCTCACCTGAGAGGTAAACCAAGGGGGAGGTTTTAACAACTCGATTTCGAAATAACGTCCTACTCTTTCTATAAGGATGATCCCTTGGAAGAAAACGACGATGGCAGTCAAACCAGCAAGCTTTCCCTCCTGCTGACAATTGAAATGATTCGGTCTTATCTAAACAATAAGGACATGATAACTTTTTGTGCGTTGTCCATCCAGATAGCATACCATACGCTGGAAAGTCGCTTATCGTCCACATGAGGACATCCTTCATGTTGAAGTTCTTACGGCTGGACGAATCAAATGTGCGTACACCAACATGTCACAACTGCTTTAGTTCCTGGATAAGAGGGTGTAGGAAGATATCAAGTGATCTTTTTGGATGCTTTAGCCCTGGAACCAAAATGCTGAGAAATAAATATTCTCGATGTATACACATTTCCGGTAGGAGACTATATGGCGTCACTATGACTGGTCACAACGAATATTGCCAACCAGACATCCCAAAAGGACTAAAACCATCAGTGCAAAGACCCAAATACACATTTCTATGTTCTACAGCAAAGTCTGGATGTATCGTATGAAAGTGTTTCCACGCCTTTACATCTGATGGATGAGCGACCACCCCTTCCTGACAATCGTGTTCTGCGTGCCACCTCATTGCCCCTGCTGTCTGCTCTGATTGATATAATCGCTTCACCCTATCTGTTATTGGAAGGTACCACATACGCTTGAATGAGACTTTGGTGCGACCACTAGTCTTCTTATATCTTGGATGAGAGCAAAAACGACATTCCTGCAGTTGAGCATCATCTTTCCAAAAAATCATACAATTATCAATGCAGACATCAATCATCTCAGACGGTAATCCAAGACTTGCTACCAATCTTTGTATCTCATAGTAACTCTCTGCAGAGTTATTACCCTCTGGCAAATACTCTTTAAACAATTCACCCCATTTATCCATGCAATTTTCACTAAGGTTATCTTCGCTTTTAATTGTCATCATCCTAGATGCTAAGGACAATTTTGAAAGCCCTTCTCTACATCCTTCGTAGATAGGTTCGTTAGCAGCATCTAACATATCATAAATTTTTTTAGCACTCGGGTTTGGTTCTTCAAAAGTATTATCACTAAACGAAGCAGTAGTTTCTTGAAATGCATCATTGACCATATCATTAAACCTATTCCCATCTGTATTTCCATATGCAGATTCATTAAAATTATCATGACCATACAGATAATTACTATCCTCATAATTACTACCACTTTCTACATTCCCACGATAACTCGTACTTGAACTACCCGGAACATTGACAACAAAATCCTCCCCATGCGAAAACCAAACATAGTAGTTAGGTAAAAACCCTCTCGTAAATAAATGTTTCCAAACAGTTCGCGTTTCATGTGGAGCAAAGTTTTTGCATTTCACACAAGGACAAAAAAATTTCACGTTACCGTCGTTGGTATATCCTGCGATAGCCCCTTGGTTGTTTATCGCCTGGGTCAAAAACTGGTCAAGCCCTTCTCCAAATTCTCTAGACACTTTGCCTGTTTCTGGATCTTTGCGGTTGTACATCCATGCTCGAACCATGTAGACCTCATGATGCGAAGACATCTTCGATTATAAAATTTTAATATCTTTCTTTCGAAAAATAGTGTGTTTCTCGGATTTTGATGTTTTTAGAGAATTCTTTGAATGTTTATTAATTCCGTTCTTCACATTCACGGAATTTATAGAACTTTGGATTTTTTTGCTACTCATTTGCGATGTTTTTGCTAAAGTTTTGCGACTCGTTTGCGACGAAAATTATTGTACCCATAAACCGGTAAGACTCATTAAACACATTTTGTAATAATTTTCGTCACAACTGCGTAGCAAATATTACTTCGTCGCAAAACAGACGCAAAATTATCGGAAATATCTTAAAATATCTTGCCATGCAAACCCGCCGCAATTTTTGAGCCGAAATTGCATCGAGACTTAATAATCGACGCAAAACCATCGCAAATGTTATAGTGTTTGCGATGGTTTTGCGTCGATAAGTTGCCACGCAAATTTGCGACGATTTAGCATCGACCCGCAGATTTTCGTCGCCAATTCGTCGCAAATGTCTTGCACATTTGCGAGGCTTTTTTCCGTCGCAAATGGGCCTCTTTTCTTGTTGTGTACTTCTAACTTATAAGCTCCTTCAGCTAATTGTTATTTCAACATTTAAGTTTCTTCTCCTAAATCCCCTTTTTTTTGTAATAAGTGGTTTCCACAACTAGGTAAAATTAAAAAAGGGAAGTTTACTCAAACAACCTTGGAAAGTTGGTTTTGCACTAAAACAACATTCCCCTCAAAAAGTTGTGTTTTGGAGAATTTTTGCCCGTTTTACCCTTATTTGCCTTGATAACAAAAAACGTATTTATGAAACTGCCATTAATGAATCGGCGGGAAAGTTTTTGTCAAAGAAAATAAATCTACCATTCTGTGATGGTAGATTTATATACGAACGGTAGACTTATTTTTTGAACGGTAGATTTATATACGAACGGTAGACTTATTTGTCCCCTTGGTGGTAGAGATGTTTTCGAATGGTAGACTTATTAGAGTGATTGGTAGATTTATTATTTTCAGTGGTAGATTTATTTTGGAGCAGTAGACTTATTTAGTGATTGGTAGATTTATTTCTGAAGATTGGTAGATTTGTTTTCTTTAACAGTAGAGTTAAATTTGCGTGGTAGATTTATTTTTGCGATTGATAGACTTATTATAGTGGTGGTAGATTTATACTAGTGGACTATAGTTGTAGACTTATTATAGTGGTGGCAGATTTATACTGAGTGGTAGATTTAATATTTTTGACGGTAGACTTATTCAATCTTTTTTCCGTTTACTAGAACAACTTCCTGAAAAACATCGGTAGAGTTATTTTTTCTGTTTACCTTATGGTAGATTTGTTTTACGAATGGTAGACTTATTATCCGAAGATGTATGTCATAGAGTTGTGGTAAACTTATTATCCAACGATGGTTGTTCATATAGTTGTGGTAGACTTGTTATCTGACATAGGTTATTCAAACAATGATGTTGTGGTAGTCTTGTTATCTGACCTAGGTTATTCAAACAACCCTGTGGTGGTAGACTTGTTATGTGACTTAGGTTCTTCAAACAACAATGTTGTGGTAGACTTGTTATCTGGCTTAGGTTCTTTAAACAACAATGGTGTGGTAGACTTGTTATCTGATTTTGTCTCTTTAAAGAATGTAGTGGTAGATTTGTTATCTGAATTTGGCTCTCTAAACAATGTAGTGGTAGATTTGTTATTTGACTTAGCTTCTTTAAATACTGTTGTGGTAGACTTGTTATCAGACTTATGTTCTTTAAACAATATGGCGGTAGACTTATTATTTGACTTAGGTTCTTTGAATAATGTTGTGGTAGACTTATTATCTGACTTAGGTTCTTTAAATAATGTTGTGGTAGACTTATTGTCTGACTCATGGATAAAAGGTGCATTGGAGACTGAGATGGAACGATACCAGCCAAGGAAAGAACACAAGTGTTCTAATTGTCGTCAATACGATCATAATCATACCACTAGTGAAGCTTAAATATGTGTCTATTATTATGTGTGTCTTTTCAATTTTAACTTGTTTTTCCTGTTTTAATGTTATAGTAATTGATGCTAAAGGCATTTGAAAACAGATTATATAGCGAGCAAATTTCTAGAGTACATAAATTCTGCCAATTCATTACATTGAACAGAGAATAAATCTACCATAAAAAAAAACAAATCTACCATCAAAGAAAAACAAATCTATCATACCATTGAACAGAGAATAAATTTACCATCAAACATAAATTTGTAAGTTATCCGCCTCTAATGCCTCCATGTCCACCAAATGAACCACCATCAGCGGCGGTTCCTTGAATCGGAGTACCGTCTGATCTAGTGTGGTCCGTCTCGACATCGTAAAATGTCAAAATAAATCTACCATGGAACATAAATAACTCTACCATGAGACACAAATAAATCTACCATTACAGAACAATAAATCTACCATGACAGAACAAACTTTCTACCAAATTAAACTACCACCACCATCTTTGAATCCAACAAATCCACGATCTCTGCCTCTTCTTCCACCACCTCCGAAGCCTCCACGTCCACCTGATGAACCAGCATCAGCGGCGGTTCTTTAAACCAGAGTATCGTATGGTCCATTGTGGTCCGTCTCGACATCATAAATTGTCAAAAGAAATCTACCATGGAACATAAATAACTCTACCATGACACACAAATAAATCTACCATTACAGAACAATAAATCAACCATGACAGAACAAACTTCCTACCAAATTAAACTACAATTACCAATGCCGAATCCAACAGATCCACGACCTCCGCCTCTTCCGCCACCACCTCCGAAGCCTCCACGTCTAGCAGAATAAATCTACCATCAAAGAAAAACTACCATGCCATTGAACATAGAATAAATCTACCATGACAGAACAAACTTCCTACCAAATTAAACTACCATTACCACCGCTGAATCCAAGAGATCCATGGCTTCCGCTTCTTTTGTCACCACCTCCGAAGCCTCCACGTCCAGCAGAATAAATCTACCATCAAAGAAAAACTACCATACCATTGAACATAGAATAAATCTACCATGACAGAACAAACTTCCTACCAAATTAAACTACCATTACCACCGCCGAATCCAATAGATCCACGGCTTTCGCTTCTTTTGCCACCACCTCCGAAGCCTCCACGTCCAACATAATAAATTTACCATCAAAGAAAAATAAATCTACCACCAAAGAAAAACTACCATACCATTGAACATAGAAGAAATCTACCATGACAGAACAAACTTCCTACCAAATTAAACTACCATTACCACCGCCGAATCCGATAGATCCACGGCTTCCGCTTCTTTTGCCACCACCTCCGAAGCCTCCACGTCCAGCAGAATAAATCTACCATCAAAGAAAAATAAATCTACCATCAAAGAAAATAAATCTACCATCAAAGAAAAACTACCATACCATTGAACATAGAATAAATCTACCATGACAGAACAAACTTCCTACCAAATTAAACTACCATTACCACCGCCGAATCCAATAGATCCACGGCTTCCGCTTCTTTTGACACCACCTACGAAGCCTCCACGTCCAGCAGAATAAATCTACCATCAAAGAAAAATAAATCTACCATCAAAGAACAAGAACCCAAAAATTGAATCGGAACAAAACCACTGAAACGAAGCCGGAATTGTAATTAGATGTTGTTGAATGAACCAGAACTTTCGAAAAGTGTACAAGAACAAGAACAAACCCAGAAATCGAACACGAACAAACCCGGAAATCGAACAAGAACAAATTACAAAATCGATTTGTATCTATATTATGAAAGGAAGAAAAGAGAAAGGAAGAGAAGAGAAGTTAAGAGAAACCCAAAACTTACCTAGGAATCGCCGGAGAAGACGATGAGACACGAAGGAGAAGAGTCGCCTACGATTCTCTTTTTTCTTTCCCCGACTTATGTTAAAAAAAAAGTGTTTTATTAGGTTTTATTAAAACAATTACAAAAACCAAATTATTTTTTTCGATGGCAATTTTGTAATAAAAAGAACATCACAAGGTTGTTTTAGTTATTAGTGGACTTTTCAAGGTTGTTTTAGTTATTATCTAATTAAAAAATGGTATGAATCTTTACATTTACACCCAAAAAAATAATAATTCAAAGATCTCATCATGTCATGGTCTCACCATGCTCAGAAATTGCCATGTGTCACAAGTTGGTATGAGCTGCTCTCTTGGATCAAAGTGAGCTCGTCTCTGGCCCCTACGATTCTGAGGAAATTGTTGAACCAAGCTACTTTCTACCATCTTTGGAAACATCACAACAATTTGCTACACAACATGATCTCAGTTCTGATGAATTTTGTATTGAAGGGCATCGAACGTAAGATAATCAATACTAACTCAAGAAGAAGGCACATAAAAAAATTTCATAATCTAATACTTCTATGCATTAGATAAGATTCAACAAACTCATTAATTCCCCAAAACCAAACAATATATTTCCTGGGTTTTAACCCTTTTTGGTAAGGATGTATAGATTACAGTAAAACCTCTATAAATTATTAACGTTGAGACCATGATATTTCATTAATTTAGCGAGATATTAATTTATCGAGAAATGAGTTGGGTCGAAAGCTTAATAAGGGACTTGAAAATTTTATTGGTTTAATTAGCGATGTATGAATTTATCGAGTATTAATTTATAGAGTTTCTACTGTATATAGATTTACTTCTTTGTAAAGTCTATATTTCATTATATAATATTTACCTTTTAGCAACAAAAAAAAGACATCGTCGTTTCGTTTTGTCCTAACCAACGTAATTTTAAAAACGTAATTAGTGGTTAATGAACCGGGATTACGGTTTTAATGAATGGTTTAGGCTGAACTAATTTCATTTGGTTAATTTCGAAGAGTTGTTTCTTTCATGTAGTTTTGTGAAGAGTTTATAAAGTTTGTATAGTAAAATAGAGAGGTAAAAAAAGTTGGAAGGATATGTTTAGTGGCATTAGTAGGAGATGAAATACATAGTCAACCCAAATTATTATCTTCATGACTGTTTTGATGATTTAAAGAAATATTATTTTAGCCAAATGAATGAGCAAAAAAATATACTAAAACAAAGTTTTGTATATCACTTTTTGGTAGAAAATCAAACATTTGGGTTAACTTGATCGTTTTAAACTGTACATAGTACATAACAAGTATTCAAAGCTTGTCGTCAAGTCAAACCACATCTTACCTTGTATAACATATAAATTAAACATGAATCCGAATATTCTACATGTATATATATTTCAAAGGGTTAACAAGAAAAAATCAAAGAAGTGGGAAAAATTCAATTGCATAAGCAAAAACGTAGAAGAAAACACACAAAACGAATTGAAACAAAAGGATCGAAATGAATTCATCAAGAAAATGTTTCTTTCTTGTGTTTCTATGTCTGGCTGTTCTCTTCATCCCAAGTAAGCAAAATTAAGTTTAAGTTTTTTTTTTTTTTTTTTCATATTATATTATATTGCGATTCATACTTATTACTGAATATACTGTACTATCTGAGTGTTTATTGCTATAATACGTTAGAGTATTGCATTCGTCACTGACGGAAAGAGATCAATGTTGAAGGACTCTTCATGTTGAATACTTGAATACTAAACTGATTTTTTGAAAACAATATAAATTCAGGATTTGCAAATATTGAGATAAAGCCCAAAGTCCATATCATATATTCATTGTAATCTAATTAAGCCCATCTCTTCTAGGGTTTACGCATCATTATCTTGTATATATACTCTGCCTCTTCTATTAATAATCTGAACACAGATTATTCTCTTCCGTTTCATGGTATCAGAGCAATCGATCCTTATTCATCTTTAAAATTCCGCATTAGATATGATCATCGAAGAAAGTGAGGAAGGAGATGACGAAGAAGATGACGTGACGTCTAGATGTGTGTCACGTTAGATTTTTAAATTAAAAGTTGATGGGTTTTGTTCTAGTTTGTTTTTCTTACTACGATGGGGAATTTACTTATGATTCGACTATTACGGGAGAGTTTTTATTGAATGTTCATGTTTTTTTTAGGTCATTTTTTTGTCTACAAAAATTTTATTTGTCGCCGATTTATTTGTCGCCGCCGCCGTTGTATCAATTGAACAACCGCTGCTGCTTCTTCTTCTACTCAAAGCTTCACCAACGTGAAAGTCATGGCCACCGTCGTGACTCTCTAGCCACCACCGCCATCTTTCTACATGTGCAACCACCGCTTTCAAAGGCGTTGTTGCTTTCTACATATTCTACCGCCGTCGCTTTTCAAAGCCGCCGCCTAATATTTCTACTTCGACTACATCTCTTTCAGCATGGTCCATGACATTGACGAGGTCGAGCTAATAACCCTCGTTATGCATCAGCCATTACTTCTACTACTACTCGTTCTACTTCAACTACTATTGCTTCAAAGACTACCACTGGTTCAACTACTACTACCACTACTCCTTCTACAACTACCGAGAGCTCCTCATCGTACTACTCTATGATTCAGGACCTCACACTCGTGAGTTTTGTTCCTTCCTATTTGAAGAACCCTACGACAGGGTATAAACGCCGATTTGATGACCTGACGGCAAGGTATAATGCTGATATTATGAAGAATTCCAATCTCACTAAAGCTCTACCTTCCCCTACATTTACTTATCTCCTTTCCAAGTTGGGAATTCAAGACATTTCACCCCCAACTTGAGGGAGGGTATTGAGATAAAGCCTAAAGTCCATATCATATATTCATTGTAATCTAATTAAGCCCATCTCTTCTAGGGTTTACGCATCATTATCTTGTATATACTCTGCCTCTTCTATTAATAAAGTGAACACAGATTATTCTCTTCCGTTTCAGCAAAAGCTGAAGATAAAAAGAAGGGCGTTCTGATAGGTACATGCACAACGTTTCCGAATTGCAATAAGACATGCATTGAATCCCACTACGTTAGTGGAAAATGCATCCCAATAGCTCCGTATACCCTTGAATTTGTATGTGTTTGTTATAAAAGTTAGGGATATATGATCTGTTTAAGATGTACTTCATGATTGTTATGATATTATTATAAATAAAAATATTGCAAAAATTTTTTAAAAATTTTATTCTACCATAAAATAATTAATGCAGATCCTTTAACAAAATAAAATTTTCGATGCAAACGCACACATTCCATCAAACAACAATGAGTTCCATATACGGATTATCTCGTTCCTATAATCAATATAAGTCGCAAATTTATAAGAAACCAAGAAAAATCTACAAAAAAATTGCATATAACCTTTAAGCTTATTATTCGATTTGTTCTGTACTACTCAGAAAGACAAATGTCGATTTGGGTTAACTTAATCGTTCATATTTATTATGAATGGACTAAAAACAGAAATCGTGATATAAAATTATATAATTAAAATTTATCTCACGATAAGTTAAATTCACATATCTATATATAAAAAGTTAGTTTTTCTCTCTTCTCCTTAAGCCACCTCATCATCCACATCATAAATTCTATTTCTTTTTCTAATTTTAAATTTGATTTATAAATTAATTAGCAATTATGCATGTAGTTTTAAAATAAATTTTTTTTTTTTGAAAAGTCATCATGTTATGCCAATATATATAAATATATCTATATATAGTTACTAGATTAATAACATGTTTTATTAATTTTGTTATATTTAATATATTTTACATTTCATATATATTCAGTTAGGTTAAATTATATTTGCAAATATTATAAAAAAGTCTATAATATCAAAAGAGTCATAACAATTTACAAACAACTTGATCTACAATTAAATCATATCGCAAAAACATAATTTGCTACATCTAAATCCAAAAAAAATTGAAAATATCATTAAAACAATAAGGGTAATTAAACATAACAGAAGTAAAAATAAGAAGAGAAAATATCGTTTTTCTAAGAAAATATTAAAATTACTTACAAAAATATAATATAAGTTTAAATAATTAGGAAAGTAATGTTTTGTGATTTTATTTCTATCAACTTAAAAATTTTAAATACAATTATCAATGGAGGAGAAATCTCCATGCTATTAAGCAACTGGATTGTTTTTTGATAAAAGGTGTACTTAGCATCTTAACTGAAATATTTTGGGTACAATACGTAGTAAAATTTTAAAATCTGAATATTTTTTCACATTCTTTCTTTTAAAAATATGGTTATACTATATAATAATAATACAAATATTTAATTAAGTAAAGTTGTATAGCAACTTTTACAACCAATTTATAAAGCAAAATATAGGTTGATAAGTGTTACATTTTATAAAGAAAAAATAAATTAAATTCAGCTATAATTAAAATAATTATTGCAATTATACATAATTAAAGGGGAAAAGAGAACAAGAGAAATTAATAGGTACTCAAATTGGAAATATTTTATCAAAAAATATTATTGGCTTAAAAAGTTAAAGATTTTTTTGTGATTTTCTTTTAACCCAAAAAAAAAATGTAACTATAAGAGCATCATGACATACATGGGAAATCTAAATACTTTTCACGCGAAAGAGAAAAATTCATATGTAAATATGACATATATCATTTAAGAATATCTTGAATACAATAGAAAACTAAATTACTAATTCGGTGTATGAAAAACAAACTCATATTTTTAACTTTACAAATACATTGTATTTTTAATTTTAAATCACTAAGTTTTTATTCAACTAGTAGTTTCATATTAGTAATATTACTAATCAAAAGTCAGACTAAAAAATATCTAAAAACTTAAAAGAATAATGAAACGTAAATCTACGTAAAAAGTGTATTGTTATATGATAAATAAAAAAAAATGATTTATGTTAAAATGATAGAATATTTGTACATTAAAGTACTATAATTTCTCGATAAGATATACGAAAATATCAATTTTATACATGCAACTAACAAAGTTTTAAACAATGATATACCTTTTCAAATAGTAATCAATAATGTCTAATTTTATATTCATGCAATATCATATAGATAAGAGAAAAACACTAATTCATTTCAAACCAATCACTATTTTTTATTTCTAAAACATTGATTGGTTTTGTTATATATAATTATTAAATTATTAGATAAATCAAATTATATGCTTTAAATGTAATGTAATTGTAGAAAGCTCCTCGCGTGTAGCGCGAGCCAATTCTAGTATTAATTATATAAATTTTATAACTTTTCCGAGTGTACATCAATGATTTCTGGACAGATTTGGATCGGATCAAGAAACTTTCGAAGGACCATGCTTTGTGAAATTTGTTGTGGACCAAGAAACTTTCGAAGGACTATGATGGTGAAAAAAGAGTGGTGGCATCGAGATACTTTTGCAATCCATTTCAAAAGAGTAGGAAGAATCCTTACTGATACAAGCCGTGGTGAACAAGGAAGATCTATGATCGTGGGAGGTGTTGTGTGCAAGTAAGGGGAAAAACTCTCCTAGCCAGAACACGGAGATGGGGAAGTGAAATGGACCACACAAGGGATGATAAGACTTGTGATACACCAATGTTCTTCTAGCCTTGATTGATATTCAAGCAAGAAGAGTTCTGAATTACTAAGCTAAGAATTTGACTAAGGTTTGTTCATAAAACGTGATTGATTTTATTCAAGGGGTGGCTAAGGCTTTTATAATGACCTTAGCCTCGGAATTAAGCCCTAAAATTAAAACAACAAGTAGTTCTAAATAGAAAAACATGAAGTTTTAAAACTGAAACAAAACAACAAGTAGTTTTAAACTAAAAGAACAAAAATAATGCTAAGTATAGAAAGAAGGGTGGCGTGTTGGTCTTCTTGTAGAGGCTACAACTTCTGGCTGAACTTATGGCCAATTGCTCTAGCCCTTTGGCGTGTCAAAGGACCACTGGGGACTTGAGGAATGATCTCCACTTCATCCGGTTCAGCTGGTGCACTGGAATGGTTGATGTCCTCATCACTTACCCTTTTGATGAGTTTTTCAATGATTTCAATTCAAAAGTTACGGAGAGCATGAATATGGATCTGATAAAAAAAATGTGATTATGAAGGAGCTCAAGCTCCCGGACATGACAGCATGACAAGCTTTTTTTATAAGAAGTTTTGGGAGGTGATTAATGCTAATTGATGTCAAGCATTTTTCTCGACTGGAAAATTACAAGAATCGAATCACACTCACATTACCCTAACACTACAAGAAAACATTAATAATTCTGAGAGGCATATCCGTTACTATTTCGTCGGAAAGGGCATATTCCGATGACATGCTGACGAATATAATCTGTTGGAATAACGTTGTCAGAATAACATATGCGTCATAATTTTCAAAGAAATTCTGACGGAATAAAGTCATCGAAACATTCTGACGGAATACTGATGGTAAATTTCCAACGAGATTCTGACGACTTTAACCGTTGTATATTTATTCCGACGATTCACGGCCGTCAGAAAGATTGGCCGACGAAATTCCGACGGACAATATATAAATAATAATAAATTTTTTTTTCCAGATTTGATCTATAAAACTAAATTAGAAAAAATGTTTATACAACTATTAATACTAATTTAAAACCTTTAATAATAATTAAAAAAAAATTAACTACACATTTAAAACCATTAATACTAATTTATAAAAAAAACTACATATTTATACAACTACACATTTAAAAACTACAAATACAAATACTACTACATTATTACTAATTTTTATACAAATACAAATACTACTAAAAAACTGTCGGAAGAATCCTTAAACAAAAATAAGGATTGTTTAAATCGAATTGATGTTCAACCATTTCCACTTCTTTTCTTTCTTGAACGTCATTCACCTCTTTCTTTTCTTGAATCTTTTGATTCTTCTCTAAATAATGAAATAAGAAAAGAAACAACAATATCTAATACACATTTACATAACTAAAACCTTGAAAAACAAAGAAAAAATATTAAACTTACGTGTTTGACATGATTTGAGCGGATTGGTATAGAGAATCCATGAGATTTGTACTGTCAATTACCGATTATGGTAGAGAGAAGAAGGATAAATCATTTTAGAGAGAGAGAGAAAGTTGAAGAAATGAAGATAAAGAGTCTGATTTTTTGTATTAATCGAGAATTTCCGATGGTCATTTCCGTCGGTGGCTTAAAAAAATTTCGTTTTGGCGGTGAACTCTCCCCCTTAAACAAAATGAAAAAAATTAAATCCCTCAAAAATCCGCCGGAATTCCGTCGGTGTCTTAAAAAAAAATTTGTTTTGGCGGTGAACTCTCCCGCCTAAGCAAAACGAAAAAATTAAATCCCTCAGAAATCCGTCGAAAATTTCCGACACCTTTCCAATGGATTTAGGGTATATTTGGGGTTTAGGGTTTGGAACCTAGTGAAAATGTTTTAGTACCCCGTAAATTACATATTTCAATCTTAGTCTTTTCTTTTATAGTTTTAATCTTAATTTCTTTACAAAACACATATAAATGAAGCTAATGCATACTTTTGCGTGCTAGAGGATGTTGATGCATTAGATGATGTTTACCTATATCTACGGGAAATTGTAAAAGAAACCCTAAATTCGAAACCACATTTATGATGTAGCCTTCATAAAGCCGTGGAAAATTCCGACGGATTTTCTATGACTAATTCAAAACCACATTTATGATGTAGCCGTCATAAAGCCGTTGGACAATTCCGACGGATTTCCGACGACTACTTCAAAAATCTGATTTAATTATAAAAGAAATTGTAGCCGTCAAAAAGCCGTTGGACAATTCCGACGACTACTTCAAAAATCTGATTTAATGATAAATTATTAGTAACACGTCATAATTTCGTCGGTAACCTCCGACCAAATACCGACGGAGTTGAATTGTCGGAATAATTTGACGAATTTCTGACGGAACGTCGATAGTTTATGATTCATCGTTAGTCCATTGGTATTCCGTCGGAAATTACCTACATAATTCAATCCATCATAATTTCCGTCGGGATTTATCTTGTTTTCTTGTAGTGTAATCCCTAAGTTAACAACTCCAAAGATTATGTTAGATTTGCGACCTATCTGTTTGTGTACGGTTATGTACAAGATAGTCTCAACGATAATGGTTAACAGATTAAAGGACATCTTCCAATTATTGTTTCCCAATACGGTTCGCGTTTGTGTCTGAAAGAATGATCTTAGATAATATGCTTGTAGCCCATGAGATAGTTAACGACCTCAAGACGGTACCAAAGTTTTCTGAGGAATTCATGACAATAAAATCTGATATGTCAAAGGCATGTTTGATCGGGTTGAATGGACTTTTTGCATATGATATTACAGGCCTTAGGGTTTCATTCCGTTTGGATTTGTTGGGTGATGACACTGGTCCTACTGTGAGGAATGGACTTTATCGAGCAAAAAATCGATTCTATGAGCTGTGTACAATTTTTCACATATTATGTGCTTATCAATGGATTGTCTTTTGGTTTCGTTAAGCCAAGAAGATGTTTGTGACAAGGAGACCCACCCTCGCCTTTTTTGTTTTTCCTTTCTACTGAGGTTGTGGTTCATCACTTAAGCAAAGCAGAGAGATATGGCCTGATTACGGGTTTGTAGTTTTACAATTTCGGACCTTCGATCAATCATATGTTATTTGACGACGATAACTTTTTTAATTTGCAAGGCAACAAGGAACAAGTGTGAGGAGATAATGAAGTGTTTTCATGACTGTGGGAGTCGAAACTAATACAATTAGATTTGTCAAAGGTTTATGAAGGAAAAGAGATCTCTAGGTTAAAGCTAAGAACGTAGGTTGCAATTGCTGTAAAGAAAGTTTTTATTGATGTTTTGTGTAACAAGTTGCGGATCCTCTTTACAAGAGATGTTTACAAGTATATATAGTTTCTGCTAGGTCCGCTAGGTCGGCTAGGTCTACTAAGTCGGCTAGGTCCTCTTCCTTGGAGATTAGGAAACTTTCCTCACGTCTGCTAGGCTTTGTTAGCGAGCTCGTTCTAATTCCTCCAAGTCATCTGGGCCAAGCCCACTTCATCTTCAATGCTGACCTGACCTTAACAGACTTAACACATTTTGTTTACGCTCGAACCTGTTAGCTCCGTTGCTTCGTTAGCTCTATTAGCTTTGTTAGCTCTTTTAGCATCGCTATTCATTTTAAGGATTCACCTCGCGGAGCTTGTTAGTCGACTTCATTCACCATGCAGAGCTTGTTAATCTTTACACTTAGTTATTTCAGACATTGATCCTAGAGAGGTGGAATTTAATCCCAACATTAGCCCCCAGCTCGGTAGTATCAGATGTGATGATGCCGAGCTAAAAGTTACAGAGGTAGGATCAATGTTATGAGTCTTACACCACTAGGGAATCTAGTCGATCAAGTGTTAGCGTTTAACCGAACTCTAGTGTTACGTTTAACTGAGTTCAAGTGTTGTGTTTAACTGAGAAAAACATCCTTTTCTGTTTCTCGCAGCTAGCTTCCGCGAGGTGGATTTGGTCAGTGACGAGCTCGCTACTAAGGTGAATCGAGCTCGCATCTAAGGTGAATCAAGCTCGTGGCTAAGGTGAATCGAGCTCGCAAGGTAGGGTAAATCGAGCTTGCGTTGTTCATTCGGCGAAGAGAAGAGGCAGACGCGAGGTGGATCCAGAGCTTACGGCTTCATTTTGCGAGGTGATTGATTCAATCATGCGACGTGGACTTGACGAGGTGGCTGGTAAAGTGTAGCTGCGAGGTCGATTTGAAACAGGGACGAGCTTAGCAAGCTAGAGCGACGAGTTTGTGAAGTGGCAAGGTGGTCGAGCTCGGCGAGGTTGATTCGAAGCAGAGGAGCTACGGCGAGGTGGTCGAGCATCTTGGTTAGCTGCAAGTCTGCGAGCTAACTCAGTGTGCCGTGAGCTACTCCGTGGTGTCGCGAGGTGGTGAGGTCGACTTATAGGAGCTCGCATACCGATTCTATGATTCGGAGGAACTCACGTATTTGGGGAAGAAGAGCTTGCGTAACTTTGCCGCAGTGTTCTGGTGTTGCGAGGCTGAAGAGGATTAGCGAGGTGAAGAGGTCAGCTCGCAGAGTGAGGTGAGGTAGGCGAGGTGAATTTGGTGGTGAAACGAGCTCGGCGAGGTGAATTTAGTGAAGTGAAATTCGAGGAAGAGGAGCTCGCTTGACTCTACCGTGGTGCTCTGGCTGTTGAGGCTGAGCTTACTGCGAGGTGTCGCAACTGGAATTGCTAGCCGGCGAGGTTCGTCCGTTGCGAGCTCGTAAGGTCAATCCGGTGAGAACACATGCCTGCGAGGTGAACTCGCGGACCTGGTGTCGTCGCAAGGTGAAAGAGATTACGGTGCTTGTTACAGAAACGTGAGGTCGATCCATCTTGCGAGGTCGATCCGCGAGATCGATCCATCCTGCGAGGTTGATCCCTGTTACAGAACCGCGAGGTGAAATAGAAGAGAGGAGGTAACGATGTGGGATTGAGGAAGCGAGATGCGAGGCAGTGCGAGGTGAGACTTGACATAGTGACAAGGTCGCAAGGTTGAACTAGAGAGGTTGAGCTTGCGGGCTACTTTGGACAAGGGGCGAGCTCGCGTGATTCTTTGCAAAGCGAAGTCGACCGTAGGAAGTGGGTATATTGTCGTAGTGATCGATTACGAACTGCTGTGAGCTGACTTGAGCTTGCAAGGTCAATCAGAGGTTTGATCCACCGGAGCTACAAGGTAAATTTTTTTTTTCTTTTTATGTTGAACGCTCTAGCTTATCTCGCTTGCTCACCTCACAAAGCTAGAGTAGAACTTGAATGGAAATCTTAACGGTTGATTAGCCTTAGCATTTGAACCAAAATTTATATCTTGGTAGGTACTCACGGTTTGTCCACCTAGTGTAATTGGAGAAGAATGTTGTACATGCCAACCAGATTGAGTTGCTAGGTGAACGTTGACTTTTTCTTGGTAGATAAATTTGGAGACTGATTTGCTGAACCATGGCTTATTCACCTATCGTATCTGGAATAGAGCTCCTAGTTATTGTCGTTTCCATTGAATGATCTAGCTAGTCTTGCTTGCTCATTTCACCTTACGTAGCATGAGTAAAAGCTTGATGATTTTGTTACTTTGGCTAGCTTCTTGACTTAGTATAAGAACTTGTATAGCTCGAGTAGAAACTTGATTTCGCCATTGGTTTTGTGTAGTTAGAGTAGAGCTCTTAGGTATTGATTAGGCTAAGTAGTTAGCCGAATGATTAGGTGAATCATGAAATCCTTTAAATGACTTGATGAGCTTGCTAGACTTAGGTCTTACGAACTTCTTCAGTTTTGCAGAATTATGTCTTCACAGAACTTGTCGTATCGTGATGTTGACGTTACCGCTTCGACGATGATAAAGAGAATTACGATGATGCTGCTTTAGAGGATTCACGAAGCTCGCATATGCTACTCAGCGAACGACTCTAGCTCCTCTTGCTCTGCGTGACGAGGGTTCTGATGGTACTGGTAGCTCTGAGATTTTTTAGTGTCCAAGAGGATATTCAGACAAAGGAGGAGAGCGAGGCGGAGTATGAGGACATGTCATAGTTGGTTCGTACTTATGTTTTTCTTCTTGTTCAGATATTGATGTTATGATTTGTTTAGTAATCTTCATGGCTTCCAGAGATGTTGTTATTAATAACTATGCTCCATTAATGGATATGTTCTCCCGTTATGACCAACGTGCTTGACTGTTGGGTTTTTGAATAAACACTGATTTTCACGCGTGTTACTGATTCGAACATATCCCCTTCGATAATGAGTATTTTCTAGTGACGTTACTAACGCTACGTTAGTTAGGTTTAGAGATGAACATTTGGGTTTACAGATACGTGTTTTACAAACGCATCCGCTCCTATAATGAACATATTTTCATGTTGAGACCAACGTTATAGACTGTTGGGTTTAGTTAACACCAATGTTATGTTAATTGGGTTTATGATGATCATTTGGGTTTACGCAAATGTTATTATCGTAACAAATACGCTCCTACAATGATCACGTTCCGACCAACGTGTTGTTGGGTTTTTAAGATGAACGTTGCTGGTGTTACAAGTGTTTTCTCATTAAAACACTTACTCCATTGATGATCATCGCGCGCTGTAAGTTCGTATGAGGACGTGGTAGTCAGATCTGAAAATATCTTAAGTGTAAGATGCGTCACTGTGGCCAGCAGCGACGGTTGTAATTTGAGAAACAAGTCTGATGTAGTTAAGACTGTTGTAAATCCATAAAGGATGTGATTGAGCTTTGTAGCTATGACATAGAATAATCCATAAAGGATGTTTTTGAGAATTAGGAGATGACTCCAAGTAACATAGTTTTATGAAATGCAACGAAGTAGTGGGAGTATACGACTATACGTACCCCACTCCCCCCCCCCCTCGTTTTGAGGAGGGGGTAGTTGAACCCGTCCGAAAACATGCTGCCTACGTACCCTTTGCAGGGACCAAGCCTCCCGTAGTTCCATGAAAGTACCTTAGTGGGAATTGAGAGAGGACTTTGTCGGCTCTTTGTCTACCTTCATCTTCTTGTGTTCGGCTTTAGAGATTTGATCGGTAATCGGGTTACGTAGTTTGTGTGCAGCCATGAAACACATTCGGGACTCCTCTGGACTTCCCCAAATCGTCTTGGTTCCTGTAGGAGTTGGAAACTCAACACACATGTGATAAGTTGAAGCTACGGGGTACCCATGATAACATTGTATGGTGCCGGATTATCAGATTCGGAGAACTTGACCACCTTTGTTACACCTTCGGCCACAATAGGTAATCTGATGGTTCCCAATGTCATAGTTGTTTGACCAGAAAAGCCAGTCAATGGCTTCGGAAATGTCTTCATCTCGGATAGTGCGACGCCTATGCGCTCCAGCGTATCTTTAAAGATGATGTCTACTGTGCTTCCAGTATCTATCAATACCCTTGAGACAAGAAAATCGGTGATCACTAACTTGATTACCAGTGGATTATCGTGTGGCCTATCGAAGCTGCAGGTTTCCTCTTCCTCAAAGGACAGCACATCATTTGGAAACTTAGAGAGTGCAGAGAAATGAGCACTAACTTCTGCACGTCGCTGGTAAGCTTTGATCGAAGAAACCGTATCCGCACACTAGTGGGATCCTTCCATTATCATAAGAATTTATGGTATCTTTGCTACGGGTTGTGGTTCCGCATTGTTGTCTCTTCCTCGTCGAGGTGGTGCTAGAAGTTGTGCAAGTTATTGTTGATTGGCGTCCGCGTCAATGAAGTCATCAACGCGAATGTTGTTGCCGAGTTTTCCTCCTACAAGTCTCTTCACAAGGCGAGAGCCCAGAATGCGGCAATTTGCAGTCGAATGGCCATGTATCTTGTGGAACTCGCAGTAAGCAGCTTCATCGTAGGTGTTCTCACTTCGAGTCCAGGTGTTTTTCCACGAACGTCCTTCGCGGCCTCGGCTGTAAGTCGGATAATCTATATGATAATTGTAAGCTCCTCCGAATCCTCCTTCATGTTCTATAAATCCTGATCCTTGGTTATGTTTCTTCGCATTTGGTTGACTCTGAGCAGGAGGAGGGAGGGTAGTCTTTGCTTTCCTGTCTTTTGAGCGAAGACCTTCTTCTGCTCCTCGTATTGTGCATGAAGCGTTGCTCGATGGAGCGCGTCCTGGATTGTAGCATGAGGGCTTAAAGCCATGTCCTCCTGGTAGGCAGATTCGAACCTAAGTGCTTTCTCAAGGGCTTGTAGTGCGGAAACGTTGTTTACTCCTTCCATCTTAGACAATACTCCTTTAAAGCGATCTATCAAACTTCGTAGGGATTTGCTTTCCCCTCGAACCATTGTCCAGAGATCAACGTCGGACATGCGCTTCTCGATGAATATCGCATAGTGCTTTAGAAAGGCAGCAGTTAGCTGGTTGAAGCTATCAATTGAGTTGGGTGGAAGTCGCGAGAACCACTGCAAGGCTGGTCCTTTGAGAGTTTCCATGATTAGTTGGCACTGACCAACGTCCCTCTCTCTTTCTCTGAAGCTTACTCGTCCCATTGCTACGGAGAGCGCCGTCAGATGTTCGGTAGGATCAGACTTTCCATCGTAAGGGGGAATCTTCATCTTTCCTGGATCGGTAATCACTGCTCTGGTTATCCTAACCGTTGTCGCCGTTGCTTGCGGTTGTGCAGTTGCAGTAGGTGCGTCCGAGTTTCTCTCCACGCGTAACGCATCAGGATGATCGAGGTGAGGACTGTGGATTCTGGGAGCGTTAACCGGGGTAAAAAAATCCAAGGACGTAGGGTTTATTCGCCTAATGGGTCGTCTAAACATAGGCTCTTTTCTGCCACCTTGGTCTGCGGTTCCGAGGACCCGTAGCTTGTCTACAGCTTTCTCTTGGTCCGTTGTTTTCTTAAGCAGCGCATCTAGCGTTGCTTGTAAGCCAGTTAAGAATGCAGGAGTCCTTGTTGCTGGAGTTTCAGGAATGATTGTGTCGTTGGTGTTGTCGTGACGCTGCTGATCGGCGATGCGTCGTTCTTTGGCGATACGTTGCTCTTCAGCGACGCGTTGCTGCTCGGCGGCGCATTGCTACTCGGCGGCGCATTGCTGCTCGGTGACGCATTGCTCTTCGACGACGCGTTGCTCTTCGGTGATACGTTGCTGTTCAGCAGTGAGTCGTTGTTCGTCGCTCGTAGCCATCGTAAGATCGGTCGTTCGTAAGCTTTTTCGAGTGTGAAAATCTCAAGTTCCCCTTAGTCGGCGCCAAATTGTGGGAGTCAAAACTAACACAATTTGATTTGTCAAGGGTTTATGAAGGAAAAGAGATCTCTAGGTTAAAACTAAGAACGTAGGTTGCAATTGCTGTAAAGAAAGCTTTTATTGATGTTTTGTGTAACAAGTTGCGGATCCCCTTTACAAGAGATGTTTATAAGTATATATAGTTTCTGCTAGGTCCGCTAGGTCGGCTAGGTCTACTAAGTCGGCTAGGTCCTCTTCCTTGGAGATTAGGAAACTTTCCTCACGTCTGATGGGCTTTGATAGCGAGCTCGTTCTAATTCCTCCAAGTCATCTGGGCCGAGCCCACTTTATCTTCAATGCTGACCTGACCTTAACAAACTTAACACATTTTGTTTACGCTCGAAACTGTTAGCTCCATTGCTTCGTTAGCTCTGTTAGCTTTGTTAGCTCTGTTAGCTTCGCTATTCGTTTTAAGGATTCACCTCGCGAAGCTTGTTAGTCGACCTCATTCACCTTGCAGAGCTTGTTAATCTTTACACTTAGTTATTTCAGACATTGATCCTGGAGAGGTGGAATTTGACCCCAACAATGACTACAAGACGATGTATGGCAGAAGTTAAATGTTTTGAGATTAGCCAGAGAATATGAAAACACGGGCTAAGATAAGAACATGAATTGAGCTTGAAGGAGGTACTGGTAATACTCTGGCTTACCGAATGTCTTAGTGGTTCAAAGCAATAACTTGTGGCTATATTAAAAAGAATTAAAAGAACATATTAACAGATATGTATGCCAAGTTTTTATCCCAAGAAAGCAAATAGGTTTAGTAAAATCGGTTGAAATGGTGATGCCGGTGTAGGATTTCTGGTGAAACTCGGAAGAAAATAAGGAAAGATCAATTGGATTGGTTGAGAGAAGTTGACGATGCCAAAGAAGCTTGGTGGAATTGGGTTTCGAGATTTGCAAGTATTCAGCCAAGCTTTTCTTGTAAAACAAACTTGGCATATATTTCATGATCTGGCAAGCCTTTGATGAATATGAAGGTTGTTGATTTGATTGATTTGAGAGAGAAAAAGAGAGAGAGAGAGAGAGAGAGAGAGAGAGAGAGAGAGAGAAAGACATGTAGAATATGCAATCTAATTATATTCATCACAAGGGATTACATTATATAGAGAACATACAAAGAGACTCTAGGTAAAATCTCTGTACTTAATGATCATTTCCATATATATATTCTACACGCCCCCTCAAGATGGAGGGATGTGCGTCACTCCAATCTTGGAAAAGAGTTCCTGGAACAGTGTCCGAGACAATGGCTTGGTGAGAGCGTTAGCTAAATGATCTTTAGTAAAAACATGAGACACTCGAAAAGAGTCGGATTGGATGTGAATACGGATGAAATGATAGTCGAGGACAATATGTTTAATCCGTGAGTGAAACACCGGGTTAGCAGCACCAAAGTTGTCACAAAAGATTGTTGGTGGTGCTTGTAGTTTGAGACCGAGTTCAGAGATGAAAGAGCATACCCAATTCAGAGGCTGTATTTGCAACCGCCTGATATTGTGCTTCGGTTAAGGAGCAGGCTATTCCTTTTTTCTTCTTTGAGGACCACAAATAAGAGTACTCCTGATATAAATAATGTGGTGGGATTACCTAACTCGCAGACGTTTGATGCTATTTGGGTGATCGTGGATCGTCTGACTAAGGCAACACATTTTCTTGCCATTAAGAAGACCGATTGAGCAGCGGTTTTGGCTAAGAAGTATGTGAAGGAGATTGTGAGGTTGTATGGATTGCCAGCCAGTATTGTGTCACACATGGATCCTAGGTTTACATCTGAGTTCTGGAGAGCGTTTCAGGCAGAGATGGGCACTAAGGTGCATATGATTACAACAAATCATTCGCAGACTGATGGGCAGTCAGAGAGGATTATTCAGACTTTGGAGGATTTGCTGAGGATGTGTGTTGTCGATTGGGGTGGTCATTGGGTAGATCACTTGTGCCTGCCATAGTTTGCTTATAATAACAGTTTTCAACCGAGTATCGGGATGGCTCCATATGAGGCTCTGTATGGGAGGCCGTGTAGGACACCGTTATGCTGGACCCAAGTGGGGGAAAAAGCATTTTTGGTGCGAGTTTTGTTCATGAAACGACACATAAGATCCGTGTTTTAAAGCTTAACATGAAGGAGGCTCAGGATCGGTAGAGGAGTTATGCTGATAAGAGGAGAAAGGAACTGGAGTTTGAGGTGGGAGATCGTGTGTATCTCAAGATGACTATGTTGAGGGGTCCTAACAGATCCATTTCGGAGAACAAGTTGAGTCCAAGGTTTATGGGTGCGTTTCCAGTGGTGGAGCGAGTTGGACCAATAGCATATCAGTTGGAGTTACCTCCGATTATGAAGGCATTTCATAAGGTATTTCATGTGTCGATGTTGAGGAAGTGCCTACATACTTCGGAGGAGTTAGTGGCTAAGATTCCGGAGGATCTTCAGCCTGATTTGCCGGTGGCAACGAGACCTGTGAGGATTCTCGAGAGGAGGGTCAAGGTACAGCGTTGAAAGAAGATTCCATTGTTGAGAGTTTTATGGGATTGTGTGGGTTCGGAGGAGGAAACTTGGGATCTTGAGGCAAAGATGAAGCTGAAATTTAGCAAATCGTTCGACAAGCAGTTCGCAGCTTGGGCTTGTTTTATCTTTGTGGTTCCGTTTCAGAGTTAGCATGGGGCTGTTGTGGCTTTGATTTATGTGTTTTTCATTTGTGTTTTAACGATTATGCATTTTTTAGATTTATAAGATGGATTTTTTCTTATATTTCCATGGTTTATAAGATGAGGAGTTCTTATATGTGGTGTTCTTGAGTGACCAAAATTTTGGGTCATGTTTGTTATGATATTCCGGGTCGAGAATATTGTGTTTAGACCAAAGGAGGTAGTTCTAGTCATTAGATGCTTAAAGATGTTTAGGAATTAATTACGTATAACTCATTAGGAGATGAGGATTTCTCCAGAGGGATGAGGATTTCTCCAGAGGGATCAGGATTTCCCTGTATATTTATTTGGGATGAGGATTTCCCAGAATAAGTATTGAGAGATGAGAATTTCTCTCGAGGGGATGAGTATTTCCCCGTGTTCTGATAGCTCAAAGGATGTGTTCCTTAGAGTGTGAGTTGGATGGAAATGAGTTTAAAGGTAATTAATGTTTGAACACGTAAGTAAGCATGGAACTAGATGTGAGCCTCGGAGATCGTGTGCGATGATCTTGGGTTGTTAACCGGGTTGGGTCAGGATTTGTGGTCTTCGATAGACGGTTTGTCAGGATTCGAAGTCGAATCCCAGTAGTGGGGGAGAGTTGTAACATCCCGAAACCAAAAAATGTTATTTTATTAGGGGTGTCGATCAACACCATGGTTTTTGGTTTATTACGGTTCAATTTTTAATTGGCCGGTTTGTTGCGGTTTAGGAAGGAAAAACCCTAAGGAAATGTATACTAATCGAGTAGGCGCCTTTTCTCGTGGGATAAAGGCAGAAAACATTAGAGAAGAAGAAAATTTGTGATTCTTTGAGAAATCGAGTGGTTAAGGTTCATAAGATAGTTGTTCTAAGGTTTTAGGAGCATAGAATCGATTGTAACGGCGAGATCGTGGTGGTTGAGGCTTGAATCCGTGGGTTTTGTCTCTATTTGTCGCTGCCTCAATCCAAATTCGTTCTTAGGCTAAGGTGAGTGTGTGAGCGTAGGCTTATCGCAACCATTAACGGGTTTGATGATCGTTTGATATGTTTTTTGTGATGAAATGTTGAATGGATTGTGTGTTTCTGTTTTATTGCGTTGATTGTGTGCTTTGAGGATTGAGTTATGTTCAGGTTCCGGTTTAGGAATCGCCGGAACGAGCCATGGGAGGAGAGGTTTGTTCTGCGATTTCTGCAACCTAAGTGTCGATCGACACCTAGTGGTAGTGTCGATCGACACCTTTGTTGTCCATGTGTCGATCAACACCTAGAGGTAGTGTCGATCGACACCACTATTGCACTAGTGACGATCGACACCTAGTGGTAGTGTCGATCGACACTAGAATATTTCATGTGTTCAACGTATTGAATTGTATTGTTTGCTTGTTATTGGTTTTGATATAAATAGCCTGTAGACGGGAGAACCGTCTCACTAAGTATTTGATATGATCATGGTAACTATCAAGAAATTATGAGCTCAATCAAACCAGATCCACAACTCCAATCTGACCCGAATGGACATATGCTCACTGTTTGAAGCGTATCGTCTCAACCACAACGAATAAAAGCATTAGACTACTTTGAAAATGTGCTCAGTGCAATTACGAAACACCTAGAAGGAGAATGAGATCAAACAAATTTCAAACGAATGAGATATTCAATTTTCAAATTAGGTGATTTCCAGGATACTCGGCTCAGACATGTGTGCATTCATTGAAGGATTCCGAGCGGATCATGAGGAATTAAGCTACAAAGTGACTCATCCTACAATCTTGAAACATAAGAGAAGCACGCAAGTTTGGATTCAGCCCAAACACAACAAAAAAAGAGAGAATTTCGTTCATAATCAAATGAGCATTCATTGAAAGAGTCTTCTCTCTTTTACATTCAAATTTAAGTTGTATTTTGTTTTCCTAGAAGCTTTGCATGTTGAGCTTTAATGGAATTTCCTCCATAAAATGTGGCTGATTTCATGAATAAATTATCCATCTTTTTATCAAAAACTCTTTTAAGATTGGATCAAAGGTAAATCAAGAGTCTTCCGCAACTCTTGTGCGACCATTCAATTCTCCGGTAAATCAAGAGTCTTCCGCAACTCTTGTGCGACCATTCGCTCCACATCCCTTTTCATCGAAGCTTCACCGTTTTGTTGCAGCAAGGTTTATCCCATTACCAACTCTAGAGTGCAACTTCTTTGGGAGGATCACATCAAGTGGTATCAGAGCACACTCTTTAGTTCAATATTCTATCTTTTTCATCTTCTTACTCTTCATCTTCTTTCTTTCATTTTCTATCTTTTTTTCTTCTTTCTTTCATCTTCTAGAAAAAAGAAAAAAAAAAGAGACGGCGAGAGAGAGAGAGAGAGATCTAGGAGGTTTTAGTTTGGTTTCCAATTCAAAACTCCATCTTAATTATTTGCGTTTTAAAGTTGTTTTCAAGTGTTCTTTCTTTGGAAAAGCAAGATTTGAGGACAAATCTTTTTTTAAGAGTGGGAGTATGATATGATCATGGTAACTATCAAGAAATTATGAAGAGATCATCAAACCAATAGTTAAATCCGAGCTCAATCAAACCGGATGCACAACTCCAATATGACCCGAATGGACATATGCTCACTGTTTGAAGCGTATCGTCTCAACCACAACGACTAAAAGTATTTGACTACTTGGAAAATGTTCTCAGCGCAATTACGAAACACCTCAAAGCAGAATGATATCAAATGGATTTCAAAATGTGATTAATAATTTTCGAATTAAGTGATTTTCAAGATACTCGGCTCAGACATGTGTGTATTCATTGAATATCTCATTCGTTTGAAATCCGTTTGATCTCATTGTGCTTCGAGGTGTTTCGTAATTGCGCTGAGCACATTTTCCAAGTAGTCTAATGCTTTTAGTCGTTGTTGTTGAGACGATACGCTTCAAACAGTGAGCATATATCCATTCGGGTTAGATTGGAGTTGTGCATCCGGTTTGACTGAGCTCGGATTCAACTGTTGGTTTGATGATCTCTTCCTAATTTCTTGATAGTTACCATGATCATATCAGTATTTGTTAAATACTTACGCAACTTTTTTTCCCATGTTTTGCACGTAAAGGAAAAGCGTGATCGCATAATCATGGCGTAAGAAGAGGATGATTATGATTGCATTTATATGCTTATTTCTAGTAGAACATGGTGTTTAAGTTGTTAGAATTACTTAGTTGGTTTATTGAAATTCTTGAATTGATTTATTGGATTATGGAATTGAATGTTGGTTTACTATTTTAATGGAGTTATTTTATGAGAACTTCCGCATTGGTAATTGTTGAGTTAGCTGTTGAAATTTAGTATTTATGGGAATACTATAATTTAGAAAAAAGCTTTGTTGTTTCAATTTACATCTCCATTCCCATTACTCTATGATTAAAAACTTTCATAACATTTTTAGCATCAATCACAATCCTTTCAAATATCACATTCTAATTTAAAAGAAATTTATATTTATATATTTTTCTTTAGATTATTATTTTTTGAGAAGATTGAAACTCTGCTACTATATAATTTTCTATTTCAGATCATTCATCCATTTATAATAACATAAACATTTATTATATATATTTCAACCATTAAATAAAGTTCTATAATTTATTTGGTAATCAAAAAGTAAGTTATAAAAAATAATTTATATCATCTTATGCACAATATCAAATTATTTTAAAACAAAATATTTGTAGTAGATATCAAAAATGATTTATACAATCATATACACAATATCAAACTATTGTAAATTTGTTTTTAATTATTATCTCCGCGTATAACACGGGAAGTCACCTATTCTGAAAATATACACAATGATATACATATCCACATTCCCCAGTTTTAAATTTCTGAAATTCTAATGGGCTAATCACCTAATTCTAATGCAAAGACATCATCCAAAATATCAAAAATTTCCATTTCTTGGATCCTTAGCAGCTGCTCTTCTACGTACAACATGCTCCTTTAGCAGGCTTCTTTGCCACAGAGTGTCTATCAACACAAAAATCAAGTAATCATTGGTCATTGATAAAAAAATCTACTAACTAGAAAACAATCACATCATAGATTAAAAGAGTTGATCAGTAACTTACAAGCTCTACTGCTTTGTGAATCATCATGGATGTTAATACAACCTGCTTCTATATATGATTTAAGCCGTCTTGTAATTGTTCTTGACAATGTTCTCCATCAATTGGACGAATTAAATATGGGAGGATGTTGAAGAAAGCCTGAGATCGCAATTTCATAAGAAACAATGTCAGAACATGCCAAAGTGAATGTAATACAAAGCAAAGCATTGAGTCCTTGATGAAAACCAAGATGAAAGCTATTTGCGGCAACATATATCTGAACGAGATTCAAAGGGAGTAAACTTAACAAACTTAGAAGAAACATATATCTGAAACAGTGTCAACTTTGGTTATGCTTGAAACTATATATCTATATATATATATATACTATGTGACTTCATGTGTTATACGCGGGTATGAGCGTATTATTAAGATTGTAATTTTTTTGTCAATACCTATTTCTTAAATACATGTTTATATCTGTAACATCACAAAACCAAAAATTAGATTTTTTGGTAGGGGTGTCGATCTACACCAAGGGAGGGTGTCGATCGACACCAAATTCTGCGATCGGTTTCGGTTAAGTTTTAATCGTCCGGTTTAGCTCGGGTTGATGGAGAAACCCTAGGGCTTTCGTATTTAAGTCCTTTTGGATTTGTGGCCGCGTGAGGAAGAAAGAAAAAGGTTTTTTCGTGGCTTTGTGTGAAGGAGAAAGAGTTTTGAGAGAGAGGAGTTTGAGAGGAAGAGAAGACAGGTTCGTCTGTCTCGGTAGAAGTGAAGAACGGTCGACCTAATCGAGTCTGATCGACGTGATTTTTTCGTAGGTTTGTTCTCCTTCCTCTTAGCTTTCTATAGGAAAAATCCGATTGGCTTTTGGAGTTGTAGTTTGTGAGTTATGATTGTTTTTCCATAAGGGGTCTGTGCAGTCTCGGGATTCAATCAGCCTCCTTGGGAAGTGTTTTCCCGGCGTTTCATAGAGAATCAGAGGACGAGCTTGGTTCCGTTGGAAAGTTCTCTCTGTCTAGTTTCTGTATTGGGCTTCGGATCCTGATTTGGAGGTAATCTCCGTTCTCTGTGTTCGTTTGATTTCAGGGTGATGGTTCTGAAACCTCTGTTTTTCCTGTTTCGATTAGCGAGATTGCGGGCTGTTTTCCCGTCGATCTGTTTGGATTTAGGAGTCGTTCTATACACCGTTGGAAAGCTCTCGGTGTCTAGTTTCCAGATCAGTTTTCAGAACTCGATTTCGAGAAGGGAGTCGCGAGTTATTCTCCTCTGTTTCGGTCAGGTTCTTTGTTCAAACCATTTTTTTAAGGTGAGTGCGTGTCTATAGGTTGATTTAGCGATTAGCGATTCGTGTTGATGTTTGGATACTTATGAATGGTTTTTCCTGGGTGTTGACGTGATGGTTTCGTGTGATGTTTGAGTTGAAATCGTGTGTTCGTGTGTTTTACGCTTTTTGGTCTCGGAAAGAAAAACCTCGTGTCGATCGACACCTTGTGGTGTATCGATCGACACGACGGTAGAACCAGCGTCGATCGACACCGTGTGACGTGTCGATCGACACCCTGTGATTTCTGATTTAAATACTTTTTAATCTATTGTTAATTGTTGTTCGGCTAATCGTGTTTAACCTGTAGACGTTCTCACTAAGTATTTATTAATACTTACGCACCTCGTTTTTCCTAATTGTGTTGCAGGTAAGGAAAAAGGAAAAGTGTGACCGCGGGATCATGGCATTAGGGAGAGGATGATTAGGACGGTTGTGTTTTATGTTTCTAGTTCTAGTAAACCCGGTTAGGTTGCTAGATTTATTTTTTTATGATTTTCTTGGAATTGATTTGATTTGATGATTTATTATTATTATTATTAAATGAACTATTTTATGAGAATTTCCGCTATAAAAAAAAAAAAAAACCGGGTGTTACATTTTGGTATCAGAGCCCTTACGGTTCTAGGGCTAGTAGTGATTTTGATGAACTGAGACTATATGTTTAATTGATTATGTTTGCTTAGTCAATTTTTAGTCTTAGAATCATCCTCTTCAGCCTTTAAAGAGATTCCGCGGTAAGTTATTGGTTGTGTTTTCTGATTGTGAATTCTAGTCTCTTAGAATGTTCTTGTGTTAAGTGCAGTGTGCGATGGCTAGAGTTCCAAGAGGCCGTGGTGGCAGAGTTGGTGCCCGTGGTGGTAGAGTGGGTGGTCGTGGAGGCCGGGGCCGTGGTCGTGGGCCAGTTGAGGAGTCAGCAGAGAGCGCGGCGCAGAGTGTTTTCCCGAGTGTGGCGACCGCGTCAAAGTCCCACTCGCTTAGTGCCAGCGTGTCGGCCAGTGCCGGTAGGGGCAGGGGAGTTCCAGTGGGCCCTGGTGGGGGTGCTGCTGTAGCTCCAGGTCGTGATGACCAGATTGTGGGATTGCTGACGCAGTTGTTGGTACGTTTTCCGCCAGTGGCTCCTGAGCAGGCTCCGGGTGTTCCTCCAGTGGTCGGTTTGCAGCAGAGGGCTGCAGTTGCGGGGCAGCCGAGGGCTGCAGTTGCGGAGCAGCCGAGGGCTGCAGTGACAGCGCAGGTGCCGTCTTATCTTGAGATGATGGGGCAAATGCAGAGGTTAGCTACGCCGTTCTTCGAGGGCAGAGTTGGTCCTGAGGCGGCTGATGAGTGGCGTATGAGGTTAGAGCGTAACTTCAGATCGATCAGGTGTCCTGCTAAGTATCAGGTCGAGTTAGCTGTCCACTATCTGAGTGGTGATGCCCATTGTTGGTGGCGCGCTATTGTGGCTAGGCGTGCGGAGTGGACTTGGGGCGAATTCTTGGCCGAGTTCAATGCCAAGTACTTTCCTCAGGAGGCTCGAGATCGTCTTCAGATGAGGTTCATGTCCTTGGCGCAGGGAGAGTGGTCAGTGCGTGAGTATGATGCCGAGTTCAACAGGTTGGTCGTTTATTCTGGGCACGGTTTGGATGACGAGCGGTCTCTGGTTCAGAGGTTCTTGCAGAGACTTCGTTTGAGCATTATGACCCAGTTCAGGGGTGGCAGATACGTCTCGAGGGCGGATCTTGTGGAGCTAGCAGCTTCTATTGAGGAGGATCAGTGTGAGCAGTCTGGTCCGGTTATCGTTCAGCCTGCTGTTGTTCCTGCCGTTCAGCCGAGGAGTCAGCAGCAGCAGCAGCATAGAGGTTCTGGTTCTGGCAAGGGTGGTAAGCCTACGTAGGGCCAGAAGAGAAGATGGGATGATTCTTCTAGGGCGAGTTCAGGTAGCCACGGCACTCTTGGTTGTTTCGGGTGCGGTAGTTCAAAGCATCGAGTGGCGAGCTGTCCTAAGTTCTCTGGGAAGTCTAAGGTTTGCTTTCATTGCGGCGAGCCAGGGCATTTCAAGCCCATGTGTCCCCAGTTGCAACCATTGGCGCTTGCAGTAGTTCATCCGATAGCAGCGCAGCCTTTGGCTCAGGTAGCGGCAGAGCAGCCGGGGGCTCATATAGGAGGAGCTTAGCAGGGTTATGAGCAGTAGAGCAGTGGGCTGGTGCGGCGGCAGTTTTTGGAGCAGGATCTGGGAGATCAGTTCGAGGAGTGAAAAGCGTCCTTTTTGTCGCAGTTGTTTTCGTTTGTTTTCCGTTTCAGTTTGGCATTGTTGTTTCCTGGATTTTTATTGTATTTCGTTGGTGTTAAAACGATTTACATTTATTTGAAAATTTATAAGATGGTGTTCCTTATTTATTTTCATAAGGACTTGAGATGTGTGGTTCGTGATGTGTTTGTATTTGTGGACCATGTTGGTCGGTTTTCGAGGTTATCCCAGGATGGGAATGTTGTGACTATACCACGTGAGGCAGCTCTAATCAGAGGAGAGGTGTGTTCTCCTGTGTGCTTATTGGGAAGCGTGTTCCCGGAATAAGCAGCGAGGGATTTAAGATCTCTTGCGGGGATGTGAGACCCCCAGATACCGTTGGCTCGAAGGAGGTGTCCCGAGAGTGCGAGCGGTATATTTCGTGTGTGGATTAGAGGGAGCCTCTGAGGTCAGGGAAGGATCTCGTGTGGTATCGGCTGTGTCAGGCCGGGATTTTTGGTCCATGTTGGACGATTGCGGAACGAGTGGGAATCTCGTATAGTGTTGGCTGGAGCAGCCAAGATTTTGGTCTGTGATAGACGGTTCGGAGGCTCTAGTTATGAGTCAAAGTATCGCTGGTAAGGTTGGGCCTATGGTTGAGTTTGGGAACCAGATGTAGCATTCGAAAAATCCCATCTGGACTGACAGATGGTTGTACATGTTCTTGTTTGATTGTTGTACAGTCAACTGTCAGCCCTAGTTTGGGCTAGGTATAGTCTGGACTGACGGACGATTGTACATGTTCTTGTTTGATTGTTGTACGATTGGCCGCCAAACCTGGACGGAATTAAGAATGTCGCATCGTGGGTTCTGGATGAACTGGGCAAGTGTTGGGCATTTCGAGTTGTGGTTATGCTTTTGTGTGTTTATTATGCTTGTGGTAAGCACAGGAGGTGGCGTCGTGATCGGGGATCGGGGATCACCTAAACGCGTTTGTTATCGTATGCATAGCGGTTATCGTGGAGTGTTCGAGGAATCCTGAGGATCAGGAGCTTATGGTGTTTGGTTCTAGAGAGAATCAGGAGCAGAGGTGGATGCAGAGTCGAGCAGTACTGGTTAGAGGAGCGCCGGTTTGGTTACGAGAAGACCAATGGGAGTATTCAAAGGTTCAAGGTTTGTCACGGATGGCTTTTTGGTATGTTTTCGAGGAAGATGTGGCTGGTTGGTTATGGCGCGGTGAGAAATCAAATTCTGGGTTACGATTGATCGTGCGTGTTCTTGTTTGATTGTCGCGCGGTCGATCTGTTAGACCTAGTCTGGGTTCGGAGGACTCTGTGCAGAGCGAACAAGGAGCGTTTCAGGTTATCGGGAAGATTGTCGGAGTTATCAGGATCAAAAATCGGCAAAATCTGCGTATCGTCACGCGTGCAGGAGTGCTTAGAGCATTGTGGGATTCAGGAAAGGAATCCGAGTCGTGAATTGGTTGAAGCAGTCGGTTGTGTGGCCGTGTGTTCGGCATGAGTAGTTTGTTTTGCTAGAATAGGTTGCGTGTTGCGTGCTGTTATCAAGGGAGGTATTCTTAGTTCCTGATGCTTGTCTCGTATGTGTTGATTACTCTAAGGAAGTATTTTCCTATATAGAGCCAGAGCTTGAGGGAGACGTCCTGAGAGTGGAGTGGCATCGGCATCGTTACCTCGAGGGAGACGTCCTGAGAGTGTGATGATGACTGTAGATATGAGTAATCGATAGCTGACCGTGTCATGAGAATGGAACGGAATACAAACCTCGGTGATATTCTTGTGCATTCGATTTCGACGACTGGGATATCGGATGTAGTGTCTTGGTTGTGCATGTTCTTGTTTGATTGTTGCACAATCGATCGATCCAATTCTGGGTCTACTGCTGGTTGTACATGTTCTTGTTTGATTGGTGTGCAATCAGTTGGACATATCTAGGCGGGATTAGGAAAACGTTGCGTTAGGTATTTCGGGCTAGGGACTTTGCGCGTTCCTTTTAGATTCTTATTGTGGAGGTGGATAGGCGTTTTAGAATTTATTACGGATGACTCATGATCTGGAGACGGTGGTTTTCCAGAGTTTGTATCGGGGATGGTGGCTTCCTCTATACATACTGAGAGAAGGTGGTTCTCTCCAGGAAATTGTGGTTTTCCTGTGTACTGATATTGGGACGGTGGTTTCCTTTATAGTACGGAGAGCATATATTGGGACGGTGGTTCCTCTATAGTGCTGAGAGACGGTGGTTCTCTCGAGGAGAGACGGTGGTTCTCTCGAGGGGACGGTGGGTTCCCTAGAGTGTGTGTGTGTGGATGAGTTAAAACGTAATAAATGTCTAGAAACGCGTGTATAGTGTGGGTTGGTTGTGGAGTGTTGAGATTTTTGTGTAAATCTCTAGTGGTTTGGCCGGTGCGGGCCAGAGTGGAGTCTCGAGTAGACTTGTGTTTTGGGGATTAGGCGTGCTTTTCCCAGTGGTTGGCCGGTGCGGGCCAGAGTAGAGTCTCGGGTAGACTTGTGTTTTGGGATTCGAGGACGAATCCAGTGTGGTGGGGGAGAATTGTAACATCCCAAAACAAAAAATTAGATTTTTTGGTAGGGGTGTCGATCGACACCAAGGGAGGGTGTCGATCGACACCAAATTCTGCGATCGGTTTCGGTTAAGTTTTAATCGTCCGGTTTAGCTCGGGTTGATGGAGAAACCCTAGGGCTTTCGTATTTAAGTCCTTTTGGATTTGTGGCCGCGTGAGGCAGAAAGAAAAAGGTTTTTTTCGTGGCTTTGTGTGAAGGAGAAAGAGTTTTGAGAGAGAGGAGTTTGAGGGGAAGAGAAGACAGGTTCGTCTGTCTCGGTAGAAGTGAAGAACGGTCGACCTAATCGAGTCTGATCGACGTGATTTTTTCGTAGGTTTGTTCTCCTTCTTCTTAGCTTTCTAAGGAAAAATCCGATTGGCTTTTGGAGTTGTAGTTTGTGAGTTATGATTGTTTTTCCATTAGGGGTCTGTGCAGTCTCGGGATTCAATCAGCGTCCTTGGGAAGTGTTTTCCCGGCGTTTCATAGAGAATCAGAGGACGATCTTGGTTCCGTTGGAAAGCTCTCTCTGTCTAGTTTCTGGATTAGGCTTTGGATCCTTATTTGGAGGTAATCTCCGTTCTCTGTGTTCGTTTGATTTCAGGGTGATGGTTCTGAAACCTCTGTTTTTCCTGTTTCGATTAGCGAGATTGCGGGCTGTTTTCCCGTCGATCTGTTTGGATTTAGGAGTCGTTCTATACCCCGTTGGAAAGCTCTCGGTGTCTAGTTTCCAGATCAGTTTTCAGAACTCGATTTCGAGAAGGGAGTCGCGAGTTATTCTCCTCTGTTTCGGTCAGGTTCTTTGTTCAAACCATTTTTTTAAGGTGAGTGCGTGTCTATAGGTTGATTTAGCGATTAGCGATTCGTGTTGATGTTTGGATACTTATGAATGGTTTTTCCTGGGTGTTGACGTGATGGTTTCGTGTGATGTTTGAGTTGAAATCGTGTGTTCGTGTGTTTTACGCTTTTTGGTCTCGGAAAGGAAAACCTCGTGTCGATCGACACCTTGTGGTGTATCGATCGACACGACGGTAGAACCAGCGTCGATCGACACCGTGTGACGTGTCGATCGACACCCTGTGATTTCTGATTTAAATACTTTTTAATCTATTGTTAATTGTTGTTCGGCTAATCGTGTTTAGCCTGTAGACGTTCTAGCTAAGTATTTATTAATACTTACGCAACTCGTTTTTCCTAATTGTGTTGCAGGTAAGGAAAAAGGAAAAGTGTGACCGCGGGATCATGGCATTAGGGAGAGGATGATTAGGACGGTTGTGTTTTATGTTTCTAGTTCTAGTAAACCCGGTTAGGTTGCTAGATTTATTTTTTTATGATTTTCCTGGAATTGATTTGATTTGATGATTTATTATTATTATTATTAAATGAACTATTTTATGAGAATTTCCGCTTTAAAAAAAAAAAAAAACGGGTGTTACAATATCTCATATTAAAATATTTTATTCGCGCCATACGTCATTGTAAATAAAATAAAATAACACATTTTATGTCTTAAAGTTCAAAAGAAACATTTGATATATATTTTCCATTTTTCTTTTTGTTCTTCTTAATCTAGTTTATATATCTTCTTCTTTTTATTCCTTTTTTCCACATACCTCTAAATAAAACTACGTTCTAAAAATCTATAATTTTAAAGTTAAAAAATTTCAAATAAAATAAAAGATTAATGATTATAAGTAGCCCACTGTAGAAAAATGAGTTTAAAATAAAAATAATTCTCTCTAGATTAATTGTTAATGTATTAAATATTTTTTCCATCGATAAATGCATTTATATAGATTTGTTTTAGGTTTTCCTTTTGGTTTTTAATAGTTGTTTTACATAAACGTAGTTTTGATATATTTTATTTGATTCGAGTGGAATTGAGAAATACTAATTTTATGTAAATTAGGACTAAATTTAGTGAATTGTCATAAGTGAGAAAATAATGGTGAAAATGATTTAGTGATTTGTCATATATGTCATAATAGAATTGGTGATAGTGATTTAATGAGTTGCCATGTCATAATAAAATTGATGATAGTGATTTAATGAGTTGCCATGTCAGAATAAAATTGGTGAGAGTAATAGTAGAGATGACACATAAGCATCTTCTGAAACAACCAATCTTTTTAAACATTTAATTCCGAATTAATATTCCCATAAATATTAATTCTCAACACAATTAAACCAACAACAACCTGCGGAAATCATTAACTCAATTTAAACCAGAATAAACCAATAATTCAATAATTCATACATCAAATCAAACTCAATTCAATAAATCAACTTAAACCAGCAAACACACCAAATCATAATTTGCACAATCCACACGCATATAACACAGAGAAACAAGTTATTAATCAATCAATTTCCACGAAAATGCATTATTATCAAACCAAATTGCCCAGAAGCCATGGTCACACACTCACCTTAGCCTTAGGAATTAGGAGATTAATCGACAACAAAACCAGCACAAATCACAGCCTCAACAAGACCCAAAACTATTGGTTATCCTTCTTTATCACCTAAGACTCACCAACAAGGTTTCCTTAAACCCAATAAGTGTTTTCTGAAAAACAGATCCCACTACAAGAAAACAGGTCGTTAGTCACTCCGGGAAGAGTCACAAAAGAGTCACAAATGAGCCATTTGTGACTAATTAGCGACTCGAAAAATGGAGTGACAATAGTCGAGTCGCTAATTTTTCGAGTCGCAACAGAGTGGCTAATTAGCGACTCATCTGTGACGATCATTTTGGGTCGCTAATCAGCGACTAATATGTGTCTGTTAAATGTAGTCGCAAATTTGTGACTAATGAGAGACTAATATAGGTAGTGGCTAATTAGCAACGAAATAGCCACTATTTTGTCACTCTATGAAGATATATGTCGGTCACAAATTAGTCTCCATGGTGTCACTTATTAGCCACCAAATGTCACCCAAATTAAATTTTGTGTAATCTAAAAATGTTTGATTTGAAATGTAAACAAAACAAACTTTATTTAGCAAAATAAGAATCTTGATTTTGTCTAATACAATTGAAATAAAACATTGATTTTGTCTAAACATCAACAAGTCTTAACTAAAAAAATACATTAGATTAACTTAGAAACAAAGAGAAACCTACAAACGGACGGACTCTTCCTATGAACAGTAGATAGGTTTCTTGGTTCTTACATAGAGAACCTACGAGTAGAAAGTACTCTCATCAAAGGAAGGTTTGTTTAGAGCCTGTTAGAGACCATCTTGCTTGGTGTTGTTGCCTTGGCTGATGGATCTTCTGGAGCTTTAGCCAATGAACGATACTGAAGCTTCACACTCTTTGCATTGTCTAGTGTCTTCACCACATATCTGCATCAGAGTTTTTGTGCAATAAAATGAGCTCCAGTTCAGGGAAACACTATACAAAAATCGGTAAAAGTTTCTGCTCAATGGTTTGTAAATGTGATATGTCTTGATCCGAGAATACAAAATTTTGCAACGAGAAAGAATTCTAATCTTTTAGGGAAGGTTCTAATGGAAGAACGAAATGAGACTTTACCAGCCGTTCAAGCATTGAGTAGTCACAACAGCTTCTCGCCCAACAAAACGAGGCGGTGTCCTCTTGTTTCCCTGATTCATTTTTAACTCCAAACGGTTAACATCTCCCGCAACCTTTCATTATAAGAAAATACCTTTGATAGGATTGAAAAGAAATGATTGACCTTTATTATAACTCGGTCTGCCACAACAAATGGGAAATGATTACTTTTGTTCCTTGAACGACATGGGACAGTCGAGTCACCAAATGAGCGTCTCTCCTGCATTTACGGAAAAGTTAAGTCTCTTGTTTGGAAACAAAATTAAACATGAGAGATCAATATGGTTAGTAGTATTGAGTTACTTGATCAATTCCTTCTCGTTTTCTCTTAGACAAATGTGTGAACTGTGACTTTTCTTCTCGGCAGAATGCTTGCACCGCAACTCATAGAGCTGCGTAAATTCCAATGAAAATAATGAAAAGGAATTCTCCGAGACAACCAAATGCCAAAACAAATGATTTACTCACTCAGATTTGGAGTTATCGAGTCTTCTGAAACTGGCTGCGAACATGTGCAACAAGCTTTCTACGATAGCACAACGGAAAAATAGATTCTTTAAGCATTAAGAAATATCAAAGAGCAAAGAAGTAATTGTGGTGAAGAAACAGAACTTTGTACCAGCTGTTTAACTTGTTCTATCCCTCCAACTCCAAAAGTGTGTCCAGAAGGCAAAATCATAGCATCAGCCATCAAATCCCCTCTACGAATTTACAAAGACACAAAACAGAGTTCAGATTAACCACAAGCACGATCAACACTAATCCAACGGTTTCAAGCAAAAAAAGGTATAAATAACTCCACCCTTCCTTCTTGGCAAGGTAACACTAAAAGCTATTTGTCAAATATTACCACACTCACAAACAAGATAAACTAAGTCAGAGAGGTTATACTAATCCTTTTCACTTCCTAAGGGTTCTTATATTAACTAAAACAAGCTTCAGAAAAGTACTACATCTTCTCTTCCATTATTAGAGATTTTCAAGAGCTACCGAATCATAAGAGCTAAGAAGTGAATCATATGAGCTCAATACCAATAAAACCACAAAGAACATTAGAAATCAAGTGAACATACGTTGTAGGATCAGACAAAATGGTCCTCAAAGACTCAATTGAATTGCTCGAAGAAGAAGAAGAAGGGTCTCTTCTTTCACTGAAATCACAACCATTTTCTGCAGCTAAAGATGATTCCTCATGCCTAGAACCAAAACTAGCTTCCATTGACTTAAAATGCTAAGAGTAATAACCTGCGTTATCATGTCCAACCACTATCCCTGCATATCAACATATCCCTCAATATCCCAAATGTAGAAACTTTAAGAGTTATAAACAAAATTGATCAAATTTACCAGCTCCTACTGATACACAAATTGCCGAGTAAAAACTCAAACTTTCGTATGTCCATGACCAAAATCAGCTCTATTTTCAAGAAATTAATGTTTCAGAAAAGAAACAGAGAACACAAACAATGGTGCTTACTCGTAAGACGA
The DNA here is from genome assembly GCA_963576765.1 of Draba incana. NCBI lineage: Eukaryota > Viridiplantae > Streptophyta > Magnoliopsida > Brassicales > Brassicaceae > Draba > Draba incana. Next base: position 18,781,981 of record OY755212.1, on the reverse strand, counting down.
TGCCGAGGATTCTGCAAGGCCTCGACCAGAAACTTCTAGATTCCTAATATTGATTCTGTTTGGTTTATTTTCTCTCGTAGCAAAGAGTGGAAGAAAATTTAGGGGAATCGAAATCGAAACATCGAAGGTGGCGAGAGAGGAGAGGAAAGTTGAAGATTTCTGGGTTTTGAAGGAATCGACACAAAATTAGGGTTTCTTTGAATCCCTCAGCCAACAAAATCGATAGAGAAGAAGAAGAAGAAGAAGAAGAAGAAGAGAAGATGAAGAAGGTTTGGGGTATTATCTTCGCCGGAATTAGAAGCTCCCGAGAGAGAATCTCTCAGCCAACAGAATCGAGAGAGAAGAAGAAGAAGAAGGTTTGGATTATCATCTTCGCCGATTTTTGTTAAAAGCAAACGGACGGACAAGATTATCACTAAAGAATACTGAAAAAGTTAACGGACGGACAAGATTACCTCGGAGTATGTCAAAGATTGCCACGTCAGCGATCCTAGTGATCCTCTCTAATTGGCTCTCATCTTTTAATTGAACCACATTACGTACAGCGTCGCAGAGTAGTAGCTATGGAGTCACTAATTTGTGACTACTTTGCGACTAATTTGCGACTCAGTCACAAGCCTATACCCTAAACCCTAAAAATTTGGATCAACCACAAAAACCATATTCCTTTCCAATCAATTTCCAATGTATTTCTTCATTATTTGTTTGGTTTTATTCATTTAAACAAAAGTAATCAAAAATGTAGAATAATTTTCAAAAAAATGAAATGGAAGAGATTAGTTATATAGGTTTTGATGTTGATAAGAAAACATTTGTGATGCAAAATTTTTAGGAAACTCTTTTTTTGTTTTTTTGACTTGTACTGTGTATTTACTACACATTTATTACTTGAATAAGATTTAAATACAAAACTAACTTATATAGATTTACATTATGGTGTTTAATTTCCCAAAAACATACATGTAGTGGGTAATGAGTCACAACAGAGTGGCTAATTTGCGACTCCTTTGTTACTAATACGTGAAACCCTGAAACGTTGCAAAGTAGTGGCTAATTAACGACTCTTGTGCGACCTCAGTTACAAGTGGCTAATTTGTGACTCCGTTATGTGTCACTAAGGAGTCGCTAATTTGTGACTCTGGTGTCAGTCGCTACGGAGTCGTAAATTTGTGACTCTTATGCGACTCCACCAAAACATACCAATCGGTGTCGCAGATTAGTCGCAAATTTGTGACTGGTTAACGACTACGGAATGGAGTCGCAAATGAGCGACTAATTTGTGACTCCGTCAAAAAGAGTCTTACATTAGTCACAAAAGAGTCACAAATGAGTCGCAAATCTTTGTGACTAACTTGCCACTCGGTAATTCGAGTGGCTAACGACCTGTTTTCTTGTAGTGTCCGACAAGATGACTTCGAATCAACAATGGGGACGGATATTACCTCAAAATTAAATTCGGGAATATGATCCAGAAACTAGACAAGAATAGTTTTCAAACGACATGTAAATCGTTTAATTTCTGAGTCACACCTAGTGTGAGTTCTGAATTGACAAGTGTTTGAATTTCGGATGAGAGCCATCATGAAGGCAAAGAAGAGTGGAGTCACCCAAGCAACAACAAAGTAATTAAATGAGTACAAGAAGCTGCAATCAAATTATGACAAATGGAGTTACAGAGAAATCTTGTGGAAACGAAGAGAATTTGTAATGAAGTATTCATGAGAAAGGAACACAGATGATGTATCGAGAGTATTGAAAGTGCTTGCGTAAGAAGTGAAAAGTGAAGTAATATAGTAAAATCAAAGAAATGTTTAAGGCAAGTATCTAGCCTTTGGTTTCGAAGTAACGGGATAGAGTTGTAAGAGTTTGAATGATGTGTGAATGGCAAAGATGGTTATAAGAGCCAATGGCGTGGAGTGAATCTAAAAGACTCGATGATGAGAATAATGTGTAAATGTGAAACTAAGTTCAGGATTATTTGAAATGTGGTTGCTTTCAAGAACAGTGGATGTCCAGTGGAAAAATGTTTAAGATGAAAAGTGCTCCAGAAGTTTTGCAAGGGTTCTTGCTTCAAGCTACGGTAACGGAAAATGTCTACACATACCATGGATTCGAGGACGAATCCCATTTAAGTGGGGAAGAATTGTCACGACCGTGTCCCGGAGATTTTAAAATTTTGCACGGAAATGTTATCTCCTGAAATTGCAAGTTGGATTGTGGTTAAATTAATGAAATGTAATAGATTGGACTTAAATATGTTTTATTTCCCTAAGCCCATAAAACTTATATTGTGCTTAAGGCCTAAATAAAGAAAAAGGAAAAGAGGCACAAAGTGAGATCGTGAAGAGAAGGAAAGAGAGGAAGAAGAAAGAGAGAGGGGAGGATCCCTAAGACATCGAGAAGGAGAAGAAGCCTTGATGATGAGAAAGAAAAAGATGCAAAGCGGAGACAACGGAGGCTGCGATGGCTCCCATAACTAGTGACGGCAAGGTAATGATGAACCAAGGTGTTAGAGACGATGTTGTTGTGGCTACTGGAGAAGACGCGCATGTACACTGCAAATGGCTTACCCGGCTCAGGCAACGCCAAAACATGTGTACTCATCAATATCTCCTTCAGCCTCGGAAAGCTGTCCTAACACTCTTGAGACCAAACAAACCGAACATCCTTCCCGGTCAACTTCGTCATCGACTGAGCCATACTCGCAAAGCCCTTGACGAATCTTCGATAATAACCTGCTAAACCGAGAAAACTCCTGATCTCCGTAGCATTAAGCGGTCTAGGCCAATCCCTGATAGCCTCGATCTTAGCCGGATCCACAGAAACTTAATCTGCAGACACAATGTGGCCAAGAAAACCCATCTCTCTCTGCCAAAAACTGCACTTGCTCAGATTCGCAAAAAGCTTCTACTCCCAAAGCTTCTCCTGAACCAAACTCAAGTGCACCTCATGCTCCTCAGGACTCCTCGAGTAAACTAGAATGTCATCGATAAAGATAATCACAATCACATCCAAATACTCCTAGAATACGCCGTTCATCAAGGTCATGAACGCTGCAGGCACATTCGTCAAACCAAATGGCATCACTACGAACTCAAAGTGAACATACCGCGTCCTGAAAGCAGTCTTACAAATGTCAACTTCATCAATCGGAATCTGATGGTATCCTGACGCCTAATCAATCTTGAAGAACTAAGTAGCACCCCTCAACTGATCCAAAAGCTCTTCAATCCTCGGGAGAGGGTACTTGTTCTTCACAGTGACCCGGTTAAGTCGTCGGTAATCGATGCATAACCGGAAACTCCGATCCTTTTTCTTGTCGAACAACACCGGCGCTCTCCACAGTGAAGTACTCGGACGAATAAATCCCTTACTCGCCAAATCCTTGAGCTGTTTCTTCAGTTCCACCAACTCTGTCGGAGCCATCGTGAAAGGATCAAACCACGACAACAATTATCTCTTCAGCGACCGAAAATATCCTCGATGTCCCAAACAACCTGAATTCCTCCAATAGCTACCTTACCACCATACTCTGACATAGAAATCATCGCCAAATAAGCCTTGCATCCACGCTCAACCATCTGCACTGCCTGAATCGCAGAAATCACGAGACTCCCTGAAGTCAGTCTCATTCCCTGATAAACCAACCTCAAAACCTCGCGCTCAAACACTATGTGACCTTAATAACAATCTAGATGAACTTGGTAACGCTCCAACTAGTCCATCCCCAGAATGACGTCATACATCTCGACTTGACTAATCACTAAGTCCGCCGACATAGACTCTCCCGCGATCTGAACATCAATGCCTCTCGCTTGACTAAGCGTAGCTAGGAATCCTCCTCCAGCCACCTTAACCATACTCGATGGCTCACCAGCATCACTCCAAGTGCCACTGCTTTCGGCCAACTCCGGAGTAATGAAGCAATTAGATGCTCCCTGGTATATCGTGGTTTTTACCCGTTTTTAACCATGATATAAGTCGGTTTTGTATAGTATATTTTGTATTTGTGTGTCTTTTATAGTGTTTTGCAGGAAAATGGTCGTTTGGTGCATTTTGGACAATTATCGAGTATTTTGGAGCTTTAAAGATCAAACTGGAATCAAGTTGCAGCGTCCCCGTCGATCGACATTAAACGTGTGTCGATCGACACCTGAAGAGACGAAGCAAAGAAGATTTTCACCAGTAGCCAACGCGTCGATCGACACTCCCATCCCTGTCGATCGACAGAGGATCTTTAAAAGCAGAGGATATTTGCACAAACACCACCGTGTCGATCGACACACCTTTAGTGTCGATCGACGGTGGACCTGCAGACCTAATTTTGGGCACTTCTATAAATAGTTTTATTTTGTTTTCATTGTAAAATATCTAGAAAACTTGTAAAAACTAGATCAATTCTCGTTTTGAGACTTAGAGAGAGAGAGAGAGAGAGAGATTTTGAAGATCTTGGAGGGAGATCCATGTGTTCTTCACCTAGTGACACCATTTGTATCTTCTAAACTCTAACTCTTTTATGAAATTCTATTCAGTTATTATGATTTCATCATCTATTTCTGAGTAAATTACTTGTTAGGACATGGAGATTTCATGGGTTTTGATGAGAAATCAATAAAATCGAAGATCTGTTGAGGTTATCCGTTAGTTCTTCGTTTAGACTGTTCTCAATGCTTGAATCTAGCTTGATCACCTAGAATCTTGATTTTAGGATTGTTGGTTAGCCACGACAGTGGGATTAATAACCTGAATCTAGTCTAAATGGGCAAGGTTACCTATTCGCAAAGAATACTTGGCTTAGGGATTTTGTGAACATATCGAACTCGTGCTAAATGCGTGTTTAGATTCGATGATTCATGAGGGTCTAAATATATATAGCCTTCGTAACGACAGTTAGTTGGTTATACTTTCGTGTTTGAGTTCTAGAACGGTGCGTGATAGAACTTTGACAGTTGTGATAATCTTTGATTCATTGCCTATAAGAATTTTCATGGCCTAACTCTCGTCTCTTCGAGAACAATGTAAATTAAAACCATCCTCATCACATGTTACATAGTTCCATCTTTTATTTACATGTAAAAAGCATCGCTCTAGCTTAAGAAGGATCATTGCAATCCTAGTGTATCAATCAAACCTCCCTGTGGATACGATAACCCTTTGTGCTACAACGTACATAGGGGTTTTTGATGGCCCCGGCCCTGTGTGTAAAAACGCCTGACATCAAAATGGCGCCGTTGCCGGGGAGGTTTTTGCATTGATCATTGGGATTTTGATTCTTCTTAAGGCTAGAGTTTTATTTTTATTCCCTTTTGTTGTTAATCTTTTCTCTTTTGTTCTAGAAGGAAGTGACAAAGATGAAGCAACCGTCAAGCTAGTGACGTTAAACGCGCCATTGGGGACCTCCCCAAACCTATCCATAGTCAAGCTAATGACTTAAAATGAGCGCTTAATGGGAGTCAACCCATTTACTTTTCAATTTTGTACTTTTGTTTTGATTTTTTTTAGTTGAAATTTCGAATACTAAGCGAACTTGAATTTTTATTTAAGGAATGCAATGAGTTGTTCCCGTTGATCGTTTGTTGAATGTCAGTAGATGCAGGTTTGGACAACTTCGGACTTCGAACCAGACACTTTGCGAGAAGTCGACAAATACGAAGTTTGGACAGAGCCAGCACTGTCGATCGACATGATTCTCTGTCGATCGACACGAGGACCTCTAGAGAAACCATCTAAATCTTTAAAATACTCTGTCGATCGACACAGAATACATTCTGTCGATCGACATGGGCGTTTTAAAGATTTCAACAACACAATGGTCTAAGGCAGAACATGGTACGTCGATCGACACTACCATCCCTGTCGGTCGACAGGACCCCCAAAAATGGTAAATTCTGTATTTCTTTGATCAAGTTCGCATTTCATTTGATTTCGTTTACCAATCTCGGGTTTGATAACACTGGGGACAATGTTGGTTAAGTCTGGGGGAGGAATTTACTAACGGGTTTCTTTTTGTTTTGATTTTTGACTCAAATTTTTGGTTAAAAATTTTTTTTGTTTTATTGAGTCAAAATTAGTAGAACATCCCTTCTTTTGGTCTTTTTCATCATGTGACCATTCTTCCAGGATCAACTTTAGAGTTAAGACTAATGAAAAATCCTAGGATAGACCAATTGACTAGAGAAGTCCGCTACTTCCAGTATAATCCGCCAAGTCAGAGCTATTGCACGATACTCTTTGGGATCGATGTCCATTGAGCTTGACTCCTCATTCATACCTGGTAAATGCAACCCCCTGTTGATAATAATGGCACTCCTCTCCCCGTATATAAAAAAAAAAAAAAGAATATATATACATGTATATAAGATATTAATAGGATTGGGGTGAAAATATAGCTCTTGAGTACAAGATGAGGAATAAATCCAGTGAATCTGTACTCGAGATGATCACCCAGCTCAAAAGCAGCAGTCCGAGTCCCTTAAAAAGGATGTAGAGGACGAGCAATCTCACGAACCTGTCTCCTCACAAGGAACAATAGTAGTGAGTCACGACCCTGTCTCCTAACAAGGAACAACATTAGTGAAATATGCACTACTTTGAGTTCAACAATCACAAAAAAAATTTGTATATATATAAATATAGAACAAAATAAGTTTGGGGGAGAGAAAGAGTACCAAGTGTTGTATAGGTTGTTTTGTCACGGTATAGTATGGGAATGAGTCTAGAAGGTTCATGGCTTTGAGAACATTGAGACCAAGCGATGAAGACTAACGGATTATGCTGCGAAGTGGTGGATGGATTTGGAAGGTTGCGTGTGTCTGCGGAGAAGTACATGGTGGTCTGATTCTGGTTGGTTCTGAAAAGGTCAATTCGCTGCATCGAGGGAAGGTATGTTTTGTATTTTCAAACCTCTTTCACATTCTTGGTGTATATTTTGCTTGAGGGCAAGCAAACGCTAAGTCTGGGGGAGTTGATATATCGTGGTTTTTACCCGTTTTTAACCATGATATAAGTCGGTTTTGTATAGTATATTTTGTATTTGTGTGTCTTTTATAGTGTTTTGCAGGAAAATGGTCGTTTGGTGCATTTTGGACAATTATCGAGCATTTTGGAGCTTTAAAGATCAAAGTGGAATCAAGTTGCAGCGTCCCCGTCGATCGACATTAAACGTGTGTCGATCGACACCTGAAGAGACGAAGCAAAGAAGATTTTCACAAGTAGCCAACGCGTCGATCGACACTCCCATCCCTGTCGATTGACAGAGGATCTTTAAAAGCAGAGGATATTTGCACAGACACCACCGTGTCGATCGACACACCTTTAGTGTCGATCGACGGCGGACCTGCAGACCTAATTTTGGGCACTTCTATAAATAGTTTTGTTTTGTTTTCATTGTAAAATATCTAGAAAACTTGTAAAAACTAGATCTATTCTCGTTTTGAGACTTAGAGAGAGAGAGAGAGAGAGAGATTTTGAAGATCTTGGAGGGAGATCCATGTGTTCTTCACCTAGTGACACCATTTGTATCTTCTAAACTCTAACTCTTTTATGAAATTCTATTCAGTTATTATGATTTCATCTATTTCTGAGTAAATTACTTGTTAGGACATGGAGATTTCATGGGTTTTGATGAGAAATCAATAAAATCGAAGATCTGTTGAGGTTATCCGTTAGTTCTTCGTTTAGACTGTTCTCAATGCTTGAATCTAGCTTGATCACCTAGAATCTTGATTTTAGGATTGTTGGTTAGCCACGACAGTGGGATTAATAACCTGAATCTAGTCTAACTGGGCAAGGTTACCTATTCGCAAAGAATATTTGGCTTAGGGATTTTGTGAACATATCGAACTCGTGCTAAATGCGTGTTTAGATTCGATGATTCATGAGGGTCTAAATATAAATAGCCTTCGTAACGACAGTTAGTTGGTTATACTTTCGTGTTTGAGTTCTAGAACGGTGCGTGATAGAACTTTGACAGTTGTGATAATCTTTGATTCATTGCCTATAAGAATTTCCATGGCCTAACTCTCGTCTCTTCGAGAACAATGTAAATTAAAACCATCCTCATCACATGTTACATAGTTCCATCTTTTATTTACATGTAAAAAGCATCGCTCTAGCTTAAGAAGGATCATTGCAATCCTAGTGTATCAATCAAACCTCCCTGTGGATACGATAACCCTTTGTGCTACAACGTACATAGGGGTTTTTGATGGCCCCGGCGCTGTGTGTAAAAACGCCTGACATCACTCCCGAATCGAATAGAACATGAGATTTAAAGCCTCTGACTAATAAGGTCCAGGTACTAACCTCAGGTGCTAAGAAACCCTAATAATTCTATCACAGAAAAAAACAGAAAGAGACGAACAATTTAGCGACAACTAAAATTTAATAAGTCCAAAATCTGGGACTTACGCGTATACACCTGTGGTGTACCTCCAATCTGAGCTAACGGCTACACTGCCTCTATCTGCGCCATTGGCTGCGCCAATAGTGGCTGAACTGCTGCAACTGCCATCTGCTGCAACCTGGGACACATCAGCCTGATATGCACCGGCTCTTTGCAGTGGAAACACACGCGCAAATCCTACTGATCGCCCTTTCGGGGGCAACTCGATAAACGATGCTCAAAGCTCCCGGATCCATAACACTCTTCGCCCTTCTGACTGGGCCAGGAAGCGCTATCCCACTTCTATTTCTAACCTTGCGCAGGCTTGGCGCCCTTGCCAGTACCAGAACTGGAACTACCATGATGCCTCCTCGGCTGAACAGCAGCAACCACCGCCGTTGGAACTACTGCAGCTGACTGACCCCTCATGTCCTCTTCAATGCATGCGGTCATCTCTACTAGCTTCGCCCTCAAGGCATACGCTGAAACACTACAACGAATCCTCAAATGTGACGGAAGTCCCCTCAGGAGCCTCTTCACATGTGTCTGCTCGTCCTCCTAAGAAAAGTATTTGGCAATAAACTCAGCCACAATCTCCCCCGAGGACCACACATCACCTGGCCCCCTGGCCTTAATAGTTCTCCACCAACGATGAGCATCACCACTCAGATAATAGACCGCCAACTCCACCCGGTAATCCTCAGGACAACGAATCGACCGTAATTGCACTCCATGCGCATACGCCACTCATCTGCCTCCTCAGGCCACCAACACCGCCCGCAAAGAAAGCACTACTCAAATGACGCATCTGACCCATCATCTCTAGATAATTCGGACTCACCTCTGCAACCTCAGCTCTCGGCTGCACCTCTGCCACTAGAGGCACTACTAGAGCCTGAACCGGAACCGCCACCGGAAACCACTCCATCAATTGCGCCAGAATACCCTCCACACGCTCCAAATGATCCTGAGCTGGATCAGCGCCCGCACATGGGCCCGCTCCACCACCAGCTAACTCGGCACCCCTTCCGGCGCCCATAGCACCCACACTGGCATTCCTGCTGGTCTTACTCACGGATCCCACATGATGCTTTGAAGTATCTGACACCTACGTAGCACTTGCAGCCACACTACTCGAAGACTCTGGCACTTATCCTCGACCATGACCTAGGCCTTTACCACGTCCACGACCTCTAGCTCCTGAATCCATCTCTCTGCACTCATACAAAATAGGAAAAGTGATCTACAAGAAGTCACAATCAACAAATAAACTTACCGTGGAGTCTCTTTAAAGGCTCATATTAGGATTTTGGCATCTTTTACTTATTGTTTTCTATTTTTTTTTGGTTCTTTCTAGATCTTTTTATGTTTTTTCAGGTTCTAGGAGGCTCTCAAGTATGGATTGGAGTCATTGGGGGTCATTGGAGCAAAAGGGACGAATCCGGAGAAAAGATGGCGTTTTTCATAACCGAGCATCTGCTCGGTCTGGAGCGAGCACCTGTCGCCCGAGGACTCGAAGATTTAAAGGTCTCTGGAAACTGGACCGACCGGTCCGGACCCTAAGAAGCCGAAGCCAAAGCTCCTGGAATCGGGACCGACCGGTCCCATGACAGGACCGACCGGTCCTGTCTCCAGATCCGATTTTAACCTAATTTTTAGTATAAATAAGTCAGAGCCGCCTCTGACAAATTCATTATGAATCATTCTAAAACTCAGACACGTTTTGTTCTAAGCTTTTGGAGACTCTTTTCTATTGTTCTACTTTGTTTTTGGATTGCTTGTAACCTTGGGAGAATCATTCCACAACATCTATTGAGAAGAATTCTAATCCCTATTCTCTTTTATATTATGAATTCTCTTGATTGTATTGCTGCGTTTTTATTCTCCATGTTCGAGTAGTCTCATAGCTAGATTAGGGGATTTCAATGGTGATTTAGGATTGATTAGTGACTGAGCCAAATAGGATAGATTATCATGTCTTCATCAATTGGGATTCGTAACGCTTAGATCAGCCTGTACACCTAATCTATGATTTCAAGTTGAACTTATTCACGACAGTGCTCTAGGTTGTTAGATAAACCATTGGTGAGCAATTGGTGTGTAACCAACGACAGTTGATTGTTACCATCAATTGTGAACAAATTGAACCCATTCGATAATGCTTGTCAACATCTCTGAATTCAAACGACAGTTTAAGCATTTAGGTTGTTAGATAAAGATATTGATGCATCACGACAGTGGGGCAATATTACATTTATGTTTGAGTTCTAGACCGCGCTTAAATTGAATCCTGAATAGTTGCTCAGTCTTTAATCCGAAATCACCGGCGAATGACCTTGATCTAGTGCTTTTCTCTTATTGAATTTACATTGTTTAATTTTGGTGTTTCGTTCATTGTTTCATTACAACCAATCCCATTTTATCTTAGCTTTAAATTAGAATCTCATAGTGTAACCTTGGTCTCTGTGGATTCGATACCTCATATATTACTGCGATTGTCTGTGCACTTGCGGATTTTATTTGTGGTTAAAACTTAGCACATCAGGCTCGAAGAGGATGATATAAGACTAATAAATTGACAAACTATTCATAATCAATTTAAATCACATAGTCTCAATTCACAATACATACAATCCTAAAACCGTACGGGGCCTGATACCAAAATGAAACAACCAGAATATTTTTTTATTAATTAACCCGAATTAATAATCTCATAATTATTAATCCTTAACGGCTAATTCAACAATTACTAATAACAGCGGCAAATCACACATAATCAAATAAAACCAACAAGCAATTTAATTCCAATAATCAAACAACTCAATTCCAAGATTCAACAATTTAAATAATAACCAACTTCCAATTCCAATATTTCAACTAGCATTTCTAGCAACCTAAGGGTTCTACTAAAATGCAACATCAAATAACATCCTATCATCCTCTTCCTACTGCCATGATTCCGTGATCACAATTTCCCTTAACCTGCAATACATGGGAAAAAGAGTTACGTAAGTATTTCATAAATACTTAGTGAGCTGGTCATCCCCCCTACTGGCGTAACAAACAGGCTCATACAACAACCAATATCAACATAAACCAACACAAAACCTCATACATAACAATACGACACTATTTAGCCAACCTCATGTCGAGCGACACCATCAAGGTGTCGATCGACAAGATCAAAGTGCTCGTGTCTAGCGACACAAGACTGAGTGAACATGAGTCGCAATCGTGTAAAGAAAACACGGAAATACAACGTATACCAACCACAATAACAACCACAATCATCATTACACGAAAACACACTCAAATCAATCACCAAACTCATCGAAATCACCATCATCGCCTATAAACCGCGGTCACAACTCACCTTGGCTTTAGGAACAAAAATGGATTCGGATTGGAACAGCAAAGAACATGTTACAGCCTCTACAAGGCTTCACACGAACTGAGACGGTCTAAACACGAAGGACAACCACCTTAGGCTTCTAGAATTCAAAGACAAATGGTTCCAGGAGGATTTCTTTGCAACAGTCCCTTCAAGAACACACAATCTCCCACAATTCTCTCTTAATCTCTTATGTTTTTCTGTGTTTTTCCCCTTATGAACGCGGCCACTAACATCAAAAACCTATATATACGAACCCTAGGGCAAAACCCCTAAACTAAGCCTCAAAACCGTTATTAAAAAGTTAATCATCCGGTTCTGCAAAACTTCGTGTTGAGCGACACACTGCCATCCTTCGTGTCGATCGACACACTCCTTGTGTCGCTCGACACGACCACCAAAAATTGACTTTTTGGTTTGCGGATGTTACCCATCCTCAGCAAATCCTCCAAAGTCTGAATCATTGTGACACCCCGGTTTCAGGGTAGATATGGTATATGCGGTATATGCGGAGAGACTTAAAAAGAGTTGATTTGGCTACCTATATCACCAAAGTGCACTTATCTTTTCAGTCACAGGTCTTGAGAGAACGCCAGAGTTAAGCGTGCTTGAGCTGGAGTAGTTTCATGATGGATAATCTACTAGGAAATCATTTTCAGTACCGTGTGAGTGAGGTTAAAACATTGAAAAAGATTGCGTGGTGATCTCTAGGGTCAGTAAACAGGATTTCCGAGCCTCCAGGACTAACGCACCGACCGTCGGACATAGTGAGCCCCTAAGAGTGGATAAGGGCCCATGAGAGGGGCGGTTGGGGTGTTATAATCATCCTCTCAGACTACCCATCAATCTGCGAATTATATGCTGCACTCATATGCTCCTTAGTGCCTGTCTCAGCCTAAACGCCCTCCAAAAATCTGACGTGAACTTGGGATCCGTGTCTGACACAATCCTTGCTAGCACTCCATGCAGCCTCACCATCTCCTTCACATACTTCTTAGCTAAAACCACTGCCCCTTCGGTCTTCTTAATGGCCAGAAAATGTGCCGACTTAGTTAGACAATCCACAATCCGTAATCCTTTTCCTGAGTAACTCGAATCCTACTCAGAATATCCGTATGATTAGCTGCCTCTAATCCCAAAGTGTCCTGCGAAATAGCACATAAACACAAAGTGCTAATCTTGCTCACTATCGCCCCAACATCCTGCTCAAGAGCTTAATCAACTCCCCGTCGACTCAAAGCATCTGCCAACAGGTTAGCCTTACCTAGATGGTAAACAATGTCCTGAGCATAATCTGCTAACTATTTTACCCAACGTCGCTTCCTCACACTCTTGGGAACAGACAAAGGAAACATCCTTCCCTGTCAGATTCGTCATAGATTGTGTCATACTCGTCCATTCCTTAACAAATCTCCTACAATATCCTGCCAACCCAAGAAAATTCCTGATCTCGGTGGCGTTACTCGGTCTAGGCCAATCTTTGATAGCCTCAACCTTCACCGGATCCACAGACACTCCCTCTGCAGGAACGATATGTTGGGAATGTCCTGAAATCACACTTGTATTCACTCTAGTGATAGTTGTACTGTCGAGATCAGACATTCATATGATACTAGGTGGTCATGACGTTTTGCTAGAAGCCGATGATGATCTATGAGTTATGAACTCATTACTAGTATTATATGATCCTATAGGGTCACACACCTAAGCAAATTGGATTTACTTTATATGGGAATGATCATTAATGTAATGATCAAATGATGTGTATTTGATACACATAAGGATCATGTTTTAGAGAAGGTGTCGATTGACACTACATTAGTGTGTCGATCGACACGGGCTAAAAACCGAGATAGGGATTTTGGTTTAATGACTTAATTTGAACCGGTTTAATTGTTGGACAATTAGATTTTCTCACATGCCTATATATATGATATGAGGCACGAAATTGAGAGCAGCCTTAGTTGATAGCCACCTCTGAAAACGTAGGATTCCCTGAGAGATTCGATTCCAGGTACTAGCAACCCTGCGGGTTCTAGTTTGTGTGCGTGTGGACTATCAGTAGAGGCGCAGCACTTGAGGGGCTAATTGATCTCGAATCCCTGATCTTCTTCCGCTGCTAATCTCCAGGTATATTCGAGATTTGTTCTAGATTCATTGTTTACAAACCCTAGATCCTAGGCTAATTGAATTCACACTACGTTGTTTAATAGAGATTAAACCTGTAAAACCTGTGCAAATTCCTTCAGTGGTATCAGAGCCTTAGGGTTTAACTAATGAATCTAAAAGCATATAATTGAATTAGAGAATTCAGATTGAAACATGTGATGTTTAGGATGCTTGCTAGATCAAAATTTTCACTGAAAATCATTTTGTTAAAAGTTTTCCCGAGACGATCGTGTCGATCGACACAATGGCTGTGTCGATCGACACGGCCTTGCGAAAGGTTAATCGGTTCAACTGGATTGAATTGGTTATCGCCGAGTTTCAGATCCGATCGTGTCGATCGACACAATGGTTGTGTCGATCGACACGGACTTGTGAGTGGTTAACCGGTTCAATTGGATTGAATCGGTTATCGCAATTGGTTAGAAATCGATTGAAACTGGTTTATTACGGTTAATTCGATTGGTTGGCGTCGATCGACACAAATGTTGTATCGATCGACACCGACCGGTTATCGATTCGGTTCAATTGGATTGACCGGTTATCGCAAATCGAATTGGTTTGGTTCGTGTCGATCGACACAAATATTGTATCGATCGATACCGACCGGTTATCGAAATTGGTTTGGTCGGTTATCGAAATCGGTTCAATTAGATTGATCGGTTGTCGAAATCAAGTACAGTAGGGTGAGTGTCGATCGACACTAATGTAGTGTCGATCAATACACCACTCGGATTTTGGGTTAGTGAGCCTAAGATCTCATAACCGAACCAAATTTCACCCCACTTCTTAGAATTTTTTAAAACTTAATTGAAATTAGTCGTTTTAAATAAGATTCTAAACCTTCCTGAATGCATATATGATATGTGTTAGGATTAAAAGTTTTGTTCCTCAACTAAATATCAAGTGTTCTAGATGTCTTCCCGATCTTGTCAGCTGTCAAGACTCGTTTCATTTCGTGATAGGCTTGAAGTGCAAGGTATCTGCAGTTACATGAGTAAGGCAGTAGGTAATTGTGTTGATGGGCTTGCAGTGCATGGCATCAACTAATACATGACTGAAGAGATTGGTTTACTTGAATGGGCTATCAGAAGTTCTGGGCTCATAGACATCAGGTTGACTAAACATAAGATGTTTTATCCACAACCAAGAGTCATATTGGATATGATTAGCAAAGTGTTGCTTACCTAGATAGCTAAGATTTGGGTGACAGCCAGTGGCTCACTCAAGTTTTGGTGAAGTATGGGTCTTGGATCATTATATTCATTTGAGGAAACATTGTTTTGAATATAATGCGAGTCTTCTTAATAGTTAAGATTTCTCATTTCTTGAAAATCATAACTAAACCTTTTACTTTTCTTATTACTAGTTATGTCTAAAACCCCTCATCGGAACTCTTTCTCGTTGCGATCTGTCCTTGAGAAGGACAAGTTAAATGGATCCAACTTCTTGGATTGGTATCGGAACTTGAGAATCGTTCTCAAGCAGGAGAGAAAGGACTATGTCCTTAAGAAAGTTCTCCCCGAGAAGCTAAGGTCCAATGCCTCACATGCAGTATATGATGCTTGGAATAAGCATTACAATGATATGGTCGATGTGCGCTGTCTGATGTTGACTACCATGAACTCTGACTTGCAGAAGCAAAGTGAGAACGTGGCGTCGCCCATCGAGATGATCACTAGCCTGAAAGTGATGTTTCAGGAGCAGGCTCGAACTGAGAGATACCAGACGGTTAAATCTCTAGTTGAGTGTAAGCTACCAAAGGATGCTCCAGTGAGTCCTCATGTCATAAAGATGATGGGTTATATTGATAACCAGAGGAGACTGGATTGTCCCATTAGCCAAGAGTTGGCTACTGACATCATTCTGCAATCACTACCGTCGAGCTATGATAAGTTCATCAAGCACTACATCAAGAATGGCTTGACGAAGACGTTAACTGAGCTGCATGATATGCTCAAGATAGCTGAGCTTGACATCAAGAAGGGCAAAAGGTTTGAGAAACCTGGTAAAGACAAGAGTGAGAGCAAGGCCGTCCAGATTGTGAATCAGGATAAGCCCGAGTCTCCCACTAAACCCAAGTCTGACCCATCAGATGATGATACATGCAGCTATTGTGAGGAGCCAAGGCATTGGAGGAGAAAATGCAAGAAATACATGGAAGATTCTATGGCGATAATGGAGATGTATGAGACTCCTTCTTTAGGTATTTATGTTATTTCAAGTTCTATCTTATGGGTATTAGATACCGGTTGTGGTGCTCATATTTGTTGAAATATGCAGGGCCTAAGCAACAGTAGAACATTGAAGAAGGGATAAGTGGAGATGCTCAACAGGAATGAAGCAAGAGTTGCTGCATTAGCTGTAGGAAGTTTCCATTTGTAGTCGCCTTCAGGCTTGGTTTTAGAAACTAAGTAATTGCTATTATGTACCTGCTATGAGCAGAAATGTCATTTCATTTTCTGGTATGATTTTGAATGATTTTTTTTTGATAAAAGACAAGTGTTGCTCTTTTGATCTTAATGATATGTTCTATGGTAACACCCTATTAGAGAATGGGTTTTATATCTTAAACCAATCTATGCATGTCTATAACATAAACACAAAACAGTTCTCTAGCATTGTCATTTTGGGCCACATCGGATTCTGAAGCTCCATAGTGATGGGCTTCTGGACTCACTTGATTGTGAATCATGTGAGAAATGAGAATCCTGCTGTTGGACAAAATGACTAAGGCCCATTTTATTAAACTAAATGAAAAGGCCAACGAATTATTGTGCCTTATACATACAGATGTGTGCGGCCCGATGGGCACTAGTGCTAGAGGAAATTATCAGTACTTTATTGATGACTTCAGTAGGCATGGCTATGTTTATCTAATAAGTCACAAGTTGGAATCCTTTGAAAAGTTCAAAGAGTTCCAGAATGAAGTATATAATCAAATTGGCAAAAGTATTAGAGCTTTTCGATCAGATCGCGGAGGAGAATACTTCTTCGATCAGATCGCGGAGGAGAATACTTAAGTCAAGAGTTAAGTGATCATCTGAGAGAGTGTTGAATTGTTTCACAGTTCACTCCTCCTGGAACGACCCGATGGAATGGAGTTTCCGAGAGGAGGAATCAGACCTTATTGGATATGGTTCCATTATATCTTTTCGGGATACACTCTAGAAATGTCTGCGTTTACACTAAATAGGGTTCCATCAAAATCAATTGCAAAGACACCACATGAGATGTGGACTGGAAATGTTCCAATTTGTCTTTCCTGGAAAATTTGGGGTCGTGAGGCTTATGTAAAATATTTAACAAGCTCACACCCAAATCCGATAAGTGCTACTTCGATTAGTTATCCTAAGGAAACCAAGGCTTACTACTTCTACAACTATTCTGAGAACAAAGTGTTTGTTGCTAAGAACTATGTTTTCTTGAGAGAGATTGTCTTTCCAAGAAGAACAGTGGGAGTGAAGTACAACTCGAAGATGTTTGAGAATCACAGGAGATTACTCGACCTGTTAAGGAAGAGCAGTAGCTGGATCTGCAAAGATTTGTAGAACCTACACCTGTGGTGCCTGAAGTTCGCAGATCCGAAAGGATTTGTAATGATCACGAGAGATATGGATTTCTTGTGACCTATTGTCATGTCTTGTTGATCATTGACAATGACGAGCCTGCGAATTTTGAAGAAGCAATGTTGGGCCCGGACTCCGAAAAGTGGCTTGGAGCCGCTAGATCCGAAATGGGATCCATGTCAGAAAACCAGGTATGGTACTTGGTAGATTTACCTGATGGTGCAAAAGCCATTGAGTGTAAATGGATCTTCAAGAAGAAGATTGACGTGGATGGGTATATCCAGATATACAAAGCTAAGTTGGTGGCTAAAGGTTTCAAGAAAATTCATGGTATGACTATGAAGAGACCTATTCACCAGTCGCTATGCTTAAATTCATTCGGATTATCCTAGCAACTGCCATTTATCATGGTGATGAGATTTGGCAGATGGATGTGAAAAACAATTTTCCTTGATGGAATTCTGGAAGATGATGTGTACGTGACACAACCTAAGGTTTCACATATCCTAATAATGATGGGAAAGAATGCAAGCTTCATCGATCCATTTATGGATTGAAGCAAGCGTCACGGAGTTGAAATCTTCGTTTTGATAAAGCTGTCAAAAGATTTGACTTCATCAGGAACAAAGAGGAACCGTGTGTTTACAAGAAGACTAGTGGGAGTGTAGTTGCATTTCTCGTTATGTATGTAGATAACATACTTCTTCTCGGAAATGACGTTCTGTTGCTTTAGTCTTTAGAGACTTGGCTCGGAAGTTGTTTTTCAATGAAAGGCATGGGAGAAGCCGCGTGAATTCTTGGAATAAGAATCTATAGAGATAGATTGGGTAGGCTAATTGGATCGTGTCAAGATGCTTATGGTGATAAGTTCTTGGACAGGTTCAGTATGCATGATTCCAATAAGGGCCTCATACCAATGTCTCATGGCATTAATCTTAGCAAGATGCAATGTCTCTAGACACTGGCTGAGCAAGAACGTTTGAGTAGGATTCCCAGGCGTATGCAATGGAATCTATCATGAATGCCATGACCTGCACTTGTCCAGATAGTGCTTGTGTTTTTAAGCATGACGAGTAGATACCAATATGATACATGTGAAAGTCACTGGACAGTTACCAAGAATATTCTCAAGTATTTGAAGAATACTAAGGATAGGAGCTTCGTAACCTGAGGAAGTAATGGTTTTTGGTGAGAGTGGTTAGACGGACAAAGATGATTTCCGGTCGGAACCTGGTTATGTCTTATGTCTATATGGCGGTGCGGTGTGTTGGAAAGGGTTCCAAGCAGAGCACCATGGCCTGCGGTTTGTTGGAAAGGGTTCCAAGCAGAGCGCCACAGCCTCTCCCACGACCTAAGCATGAGTTTCACCCTCCTGCGGTAGGTATTGGATATATTAAGATGTGATCTTGATTCTAATGGGAGTTGTAATGGATTTAGTTATATTATGATGTTCATATAGACATACTTTGGTTATGTCATGATGAAATTGTTTCATGTATTATTTGATTATTGGATAATTAAATAATTGTCCCAAAGTAATTTATGGAATTTTATAGGTCATCAAGTTGAGGACTTGATCATGAAACCCTATAAGTGATAAATGGCATAGATTATATTTGTCCCTAGTCAAGGTTGTTAAAGTGGGACACTGACAACCGCGTGAGACTAGTATGTGAGGTGACTGATGACTAAGTTTCATGGAGTCATTAATAAGAGTATTAAAGTCAATCACATAGATATATGTTAGAGAACATATGACCGGATTTTACCCGATAATGAGAACTCCACAGGATAGTTATATAAGTGTCATAAGAGGTTCTCATTACGAATATAGAGTATAGTCCTTAGACCTGAGTTCATCATGATTTCTTGCATATGAATTGGTCCACTTTGACTTTGTCAAACGTCAGCCATAACAGGTGACTATAAAGGCATTGATTGGGTGTATCATGAAGTGTGTGAAGTAACAGGAATGGAACAAGATGGAATTTGTCCCTCCTATATAACAGGAGATAAATATCTCAGGGCCCATCGAAGATTTGATATTGAGAAATGCGTGGCCGCGCTCAAACGAGATGATTGTTAGTCGTTTGTTTTAATCAGTATAAATCGGAGTTCGATGAACGTGATATTGGCTGTAATAAGGATGACACGGTTCTTGCCTTAATGTCATATCGAGATATAGAGATGAAGGGATTATGGGAATAGTTGATTCCAGTACAAGTGGGAGATTGTTGGGAATGTCCTGAAATCACACTTGTATTCACTCTAGTGATAGTTGTACTGTCGAGATCACACATTCATATGATACTAGGTGGTCATGACGTTTTGCTAGAAGCCGCTGATGATCTATGAGTCATGAACTCATTACTAGTATTATATGATCCTACAGGGTCACACACCTAAGCAAACTGGATTTACTTTATATGGGAATGATCATTAATGTAATGATCAAATGATGTTTATTTGATACACATAAGAATCATGTTTTAGAGAAGGTGTCGATCAACACGGGCTAAAAACCGAGCTAGGGATTTCGGTTTAATGACATAATTTGAACCGGTTTAATTGATGGACAATTAGGTTTTCTCAGATGCCTATATATATGATATGAGGCACGAAATTGAGAGCAGCCTTAGTTGATAGCCACCTCTGAAAACGTAGGATTCCCTGAGAGATCCGATTCCAGGTACTAGCAACCCTACGGGTTCAAGTTTGTGTGTGTATGGACTATCAGTAGAGGCGCAGCACTTGAGGCGCTAATTGATTTCGAATCCCTGATCTTCTTCCGCTGCTAATCTCCAGGTATATTCAAGATCTGTTCTAGATTCATTGTTTACAAACCCTAGATCTTAGGTTAATTGAATTCTCACTAGGTTGTTTAATAGATATTAAACCTGTAAAACCTGTGCAAATTCCTTCACGATATGGCCGAGAAATCCCATCTCTTGCTGCCCAAAGCTATACTTACTCAGCTTTGTAACCAGCTTCCTGAACCAACCTTAGATGAACCTCATGCTCCTCAAGACACCTCAAATACACCAGAATATCATCAATGAAGACTATCACAAATACATCCAAATACTCTTGAAACACTCCATTCATAAGCCTCATGAACGCTGCTGGTGCATTCGTCAACCCAAACGGCATTACCACAAACTCATAATGCCCATACCTTGTCCTAAAAGCCGTTTTACGAACATCTGCCTCATCTATCAGAATTTGATGATATCCCGACGCAAAGTCAATCTTGGAGAACCAAGTAGTACCCCTCAGCTGATCCAACAACTAATCAAACCTCGGGAGTGGGTACTTGTTCTTCACAATGACTTAGTTAAGTCCCCGGTAATTGATACACAACCAGAAACTCCCATCCGTCTTCTTCACGAACAACATCGGTGCTCCCCACGGTGAAATACTCGGCCGAATAAATCCCTTACTCGATAAATCCTCTAGCTACTTCTTTAGCTCTGCTAACTCTGCTCAATCATTTGCTGCGCTAGAATAATAGAGATCACGAGACTCCCCGAAGTTGGTATCACAATTTGATATACCAACCTCGCTCCCTCGCACTCAAACACCACGCGACCTCGATGATAATCCATATAAACTTTGTATCGCTCCAACCAGTCCATCCCTAAGATGACATCATACAGTTCCGCTAGACTAATCACCAAATATGCTGGCATAGGCTCACCAGCCATCTCCATATATATGCCTCTTGCTCGACATGGCGTAGATAGAAACCCTCCTCCAGCCACCTCAACCATGCCCCCTCGGCTCTCCAATATCGCTCCAGATATCGCTGCTCCCAGCACACTCTGGAGTAATGAAGCAATTTGATGATCCATCAATAGAAAAAACATGGGTTTTGAAACCTCCCACTTCCTCTTATGTCCAGGTGCAGGCTTTCCGGCTTTGATAGGATGCACCTACTGCTCCTGCCTCTGCGGATGAACTGCTAAAAGAGCAGGACAACCACTACTGCTGCATGATCTCACAGATCCTCCTCAATAGCAGCAGCCTCCTCACCCTACTCCGCCATCGAGGAAAACCTAGATGCTATGCACGGCGCCCTCAAACTCATCTTCCATGCCTCTACCCGCATAGACCAAAAGCCTGTACACCCCAACATCATACTCCCGCATGGACCGGTCTCCCTAAACCAGCTCCAAGAACCACATCCCACAGGCAGCACTTGGCATTAAATTCTACTAAAAGAAAACGTCCCAGACCATCCCTTGCTTGAGACCCCCCCGACTTAAACACCCCCCACCATCCAATAATGGACTGTCAAATCTAACCCGGTATCCCTCATAACATGAAATAGAACGGAAAATCCGCCCTAATCTTAACCTCCATTCATCAGCCTCCTCAAACTTAGCACTACTCGAGAAGAAATTCGAACCAATACGCTGCATTTCCTCCATTATCCTGAAATATGATGGAACCTCCCCTGCAAGTGCAGCCCTCGGCTGCACCTCGACCACACGTGGCGGTACTGGAGTCTGTACTGGCAACATACTCGGTAACCGCTCCAACAACTGAGCCAACACATCCGCAGACAATCATCTTAACCCAGAGTCACACCGACGGTCGCACCCACACCTTGGCCTCCCGCACTACCAGTCACACTCGTACCCTCTTTGCTACTACCAGTCCTCACACTAGTGCTAACACTGTTTGCACCCTCCCGAAACATCTGCGAATTTGAAAACAGCTCATACGTGGTACCATGGAATATCATTGACGGCTCGAAGAGGATGATCTAAGACTTTACAACTCACAGAATTGACTAACTACTCATAATCAATTCTAAACACATAGTCTCAAATCAACAATTTCTAACCGCCCTAAAACCAAAATGAAACAAAAAAGGTTTTTTAAAAAAAAAACATTTAATTTTGAATTAAAATTCCCATGAATATTAATTCACAACACAATTAAACCAACAACAACAAGCGGAAATCATTAACTCAATTTAAACCAGAATTAACCAACAATTCAATAATTCATAAATCAAATCAAACTCAATTCAGTAAATCAACTTAAACCAGCTAACACTCCAAATCATCAATTGCACAATCCACACACATATAACACAGAGAAACAAGGTATCAATCAATCAATTTCCACGAAAACGCATTATTATTAAGCAAAATCGCCCAGAAGCCATGATCACGCACTCACCTTAGCCTTAGGGATTAGGAGATTAATCAACAACACAACCAGAACAAATCACAGCCTCAAGAGACCAAAACCTACTGGTTATCTTTCTCTATCACCTAAGACTCACCAACAAGGTTTCCTTACACAAAATTAGTATTCTCTGAAAAACAAAACCGACAAGATGACTTCAAATCAAAATTGGGGACGTAGATTACCTCAGAGTTAAAATCGGAAATGTTATCCGGAAACTAGACAAGAAGAGCTTTCCAACGACATATAAATCGTTGCCTAACTCCCTTTGTATCTCCGGCAAAACGCCCTTAAAGTAGTCTGATCATAGACCCGATTCTGCACAGGTCTCTCTCACGAAAACAAAAATATCTCTTAACACACACATCCGATTGACACAATATTTTTCCTCACAGCTGCTAGCTAAGAGAAAGGAGAACTTACCCACAAAATTTCCCTCTGATTCGATCTGTTCTTCATGTCCGTTTATCTTCTCTACTAGAACAGAACAGAACTGCCTTCTTCTCACAAATCCATTCCCTTTCTCAAGAACATACTTTTCTCTCTTCTCTTCCTCTCAACATACTATCTAACTCAGCCTCTTTTCTCTCAAAAACGGCTGCTCCTGAGCTAAAAAAAAGGTTTATAAACGTGCTCATAGGTTTCCATAACCTAAATCGAGCAAAACCGAATCAAATAACATTGGTGTCGATCGACACCTGATATACCCGGCATTTTACTACTTTTACTATCCATTTTTATCTATTTTATATTATATTTAATAAGTTTTTCTATCAAAAGAGGTAGTTTTCTCGTATATTTGGTTTTGAAGAGTCATATAGGTCAAATCATAAAAAAGGGCGTAAAAAGGAGCAAAATGAGTATTCTTTATCCTACAACAACTTACCAAGGTCAAAGGATCCTATCTAACTCACCCAAGTTAAAGATTTCACAATTTCCCAAGCTGGACAGAAGATAACCAGCCGAGGCCTAGCTACGGCCGGACGACCAAATCGACTTGGCCGGCAATTAAATTTCATATGGATATAGTCCTTTGAGTCAGCTTCCAATGGAGTTGGAATTATATCAAATGGAGTTGTAGTGTGGATGTTATTCAAGTTTTACTATAGGTATGTCATTCTACTTAGAAGAAGAATCAAGTCCAAGATGGGTCTAAGCACCGAACCAACACATGGGCCGGCTCATTTACTTCAATCCACGCACAATGAGATGATTTTGAGCCAGACCAAGGACCGATTCACGTGACCGGTGCCACCGTCCGGTGTCGTGGCCACTTCTGCGCACTTATCGACAAAAAGACGTTTTTGCCCGAACTGAAACCCTAGACGTACTTGCTTTTAGCCTCTTGAGAGAAGGAGAGCTGCCCTAGGCACCATAAATCAATAATAAACATGTATTTTCGTTATTCTCTTTAGATCTTCATCTTTATCTTTTGTAAAAGAGCGATAAAGGCCATGGTGTTCTTCTCAAGATTTGTGCTTCGAGATCCACTTATGCCGAGCCCTTACTTAGCACAAATCTACTGTTTTATCTACGTCTCTAGTTGCTCCATGTTTCATAACATGTAGAGTAGTTGTATGTTTCATAATAAGTTATTTTAAAATTGTTTTGCTTGCATCTTCTACATATTTATTGAGTTTGTTTCTAGCATGATTCTCTATCTTTATTTGTGCTCAAGGCGTAATATAGACTAGCTACCTAGTGACCGATATTAGATTGGTACCGATTCCAAAAGCTTTTGTACCGTTCGGATCTAATATTTGATAGACTAGGCGTCTTAACAATCGAAAGTTTAGTTAAGGAGTCTAGTGAGCAATCGAATATAATTCTTACAGCGTGATTCCACCTTGCAATAACCATCAAAAGTTGAGTCTATTGGGGTAGGAGTTATAGGTTTCAGAGCCTTTTAATTTCTTTTATCTTGCGTGTTTTGATTTATCTATCCCTTTATTTTATTGCTTTGATTTATTTCATTTAAAACCCCAAAACCAAATATATTTTCTCTTAGCTTATTTTTTATCATATAGATTTATAGCGTAACAACATAGTGTCCTGTGGGTCGACCCCTAAGTACTACAACTGTCAACTGTGCACTTCCAGATTAGGGTTTATAAATTTAAAACTTTTGCATCTCCATAATCCGTACGCCATCAAGTTGATGAGCTTAATTCTAACCTAAAGACGGTTGCTATCAAGGCCTACCAAGCTGCTCAAGGCGCAACCGAAGTCGAAGTTGTTCAAGACAAGATCGACTCAAATACGAGGAACTAGAAGCCGATAATCAACTTACGGTGAAGACCATCAACGCTGTTTGTTATGAGCTTGAACACCATCATAAGGAGTTCATAGACACCATAAAATCGTTAGAAGACGAGTCTAACAACATCTCAAACCGTGTGGAGAAGATTGATGAACGCTTGAAGCTTATCGAAGAAACGTTTCATGCTAGTGACACCTTTAGTCCATTGCTGCACCTTAACACCACATGAAGAAGAATTCTCCATCTCTGATCAAGAGGAGAAAGACGCTCCAAGAACGTTCCTATTGGCCAAACCGAAGAATCGAAGATTTACGGAAAGAATGTCAACAAGACTGTGCGAAGAGATTCGAATAGCTAATCAAACCAACAAGAGAACACGTTGGATAAGTGATGAGATGCTGGAGGTATTCAATTCTCTAGTTAGAGAACTCCCTCCCACCCTCACCTTTGAAGAAGCTTGGAGAACGAAGCCATCATTAAGACAATGCTTTAAACAAAGCACGGAAGAAGACTTTATGATTGAGGAGCTATTCGACCAAGTTAGGAATTCTTATAGGTACCTAAGGATACTTCCTAAGACTCTTGATCCAGGTTCTTTCAACATCCCTTGCTCAATTCGTGATTATATCTTTGAGACCGTTCTTATCGATTCGGGAGCCGGAGTCAACGTTTTGTCGGAATCTCTTGTGAGAAAGATGAGGATAACCAATCTTCGTCCTTCAACCATGAGAATTTCACTTCCTAATGGTGCATCAACACTCTCATTGGGTGAAATATTCAATTGCCCCGTGAGAATTGGTGACTGCTTTGTTCCGACGGACTTTGAAGTGGCTAATATGCAAGATTGCTCAACACCTTTCATCCTTGGAAGACAATTTTTGGCTATTGCTGGAGCTATCATGGATTACACCTTACAAAGGTTGTCCTTTCCTAAGATAGATAGAAACATCTTCTATTACGCAGCACCACCGGGATTTCGATCCAAAGTTACAAGATACATTCCTTTGGAGAAGAGAGAAGTTGAAATCAAGCACCCATTCAATTTACATGATGAAGACCACGACCATGGAAGCATTTGTTCACACTCTAAGGGCGGCCTCAAGCCTTTAGAAGACAATTCCAAAGTCTAAAAACCCCAAGGAGTCGAGTTTATTAACTTTAAACAACCGCTTTATGGAAGGCAACCCATATATCGAGTCTTTCTCTTCTTTTGATTTTTATTCTATATCTTTCTTTTGGTTTTCATTTTATAAACTTTGTTATTCATTAATCTTTCAATTTATGAATTTTCAGATTTTTATAAAGTTTATTTTTGGAGAAGAAACCAAAGTTCTAAATTTCTAAAAAAAAAAAAAAAAATGAAGTGTAGCGGTGGCCCAGACACCGGACCACGGCGTGTCGCGGATCGACACGTGTCGTGGATCGACACACGGGTCGATCGTCCCACTGTCCCAGGCCCCGGACGGAGACCCCGAACACGGGAATCCGACCGGTGCCAGGACCGTCAGTCCCGCGTCTGCGACCCGTACGTGCCTCGTCCCGCGCCTCCAGCTCCCTCATCCTGCGGAACCATCCGCCACGGAGCCAACTCGACCCGCGCCTCGCCATGCTTTTTCCTACGGATCCATCGCCCCGGACACTCCCACCGAGCCACGAACGTGTCCGGTGCGAGGCGTCCCCTTCCTGCGTACCACCCTTCCTGCGTCCCACCTGACCCGCGTCTCCACGGACCCGAGTCTCCACCTCCCCGTGTCCCATCCATCCTGCACCACCACCAAGCCGGACCTGACCACGGTTCGAACCGGTTCGAACCACGAGGTAAGTTTTCTAATTTTTATTTTTAAATTCTTTAAAAATGGTTTTCAATTAAATTAACTATTTTTGGACCAAAAATATATTTTTAAATTGTGATTTTTCCTAAACAAAATTTATTTTATTTTTGAATTTTCACATTGCATTTTTAAAATTTGGTTTGAATAAGTTTGATTTTTAAATAATTTTCATATCTTACACTTATCTTTTCACTACTTGTTTTCTACTATAGAAGGAGCTTGGATAATTTTGTTTGTTGCTTCGGTATTCTGGAACCTAGGTTCCAGGTTATTTAACAAGTAATTTCAAGTGTTTTGCAAGGATATTTGGTTCTTACACAGGTTTAACTTTGGAAATGCAATTTCTTAAAGAATGATCTACCTTATCCATAGAAGATGTGCACAAAGAAAAGAGGAAAACAAGAAGCCTTTTCAACCAACTTATGAATCCTCTACTTCAACGTTTAAAGCAAGAGTTTTGTTACTTCTTCCAGCAGCTGTTAAACTACCAATATCCAAAAATTTCCAAAATGATTCAGGGAAGAGTTCCACGATGCAAACTACGGTTTGTGGTGATCTATTTTGATCATTGTTGAAGGATACTAACTCGGTTATGGCAGAATGCATTGGTGAGGAAATTTGAGAAGCACTATTTCTTGTGCCTAGAGAAATTTTTGGGGAGTTTTAAGACCCTTCTTTAAACACCATCCACCGATTCAACTTTGGGAGAAATTGAGTTTCTTTATCCGGTAACTTTGTTTTATTCTTCACTTTTTCAATTATTTATTTTTATTTTCCACCACTTCACCCTTAAATTGATTTGATTTACACCGGGACAGTGCAAGTAAAGTCTAGGGGAATTGTTGCTACTAATGCGTTTGTTCGTGTTGGATATTTATGTTTTCAAAAAAATTTCAAATCGTTTTCAAAAACCATTTTATTGAGTCAAAATTAATTGGGAATGATGACACCTTTCTTTGATCAACAACGTTTTGATTTCAAAACCAAGTGACCATTATTGCAGGGTTTGTTCCAGACAATTAATTCAGACACCTAGTGACTGAATGGAGTCCAATGAGATTGCTACATGCATTATTTTGATGGAAATGATTTCGATTCTCTATTTGGTTTACTAACATGATTTTTAACTATCTCTTGTTAAGGATATTAGATCAAGGAACGAATCACATTCATGACATCTTATCCTTTTTTTACCTCTCTTTGTTGTCATGAATGGCCAACTCACTTTTAGTTGGTACCCTACCTAAGCCCTTAAACCTTTCTTTCAAACCTCATGCACTCTTTGCTATGTCCTCTATGCAGATATGTGTAAAAATGTCAGAGGGAGTAGGGTCGACGCAATTTTCCAATCACTTGAAGATGCGACGATCAACATTAGAAGGAAGGAGTACAACAACAAAGTTTCAGGAAATTAAAGAAGCTTGGCCGATCCTTGGATGCTTAAATCATGGTAAAAATTTTGTGCCTTACTTGACTCATATCTTTATGAGACCATTTTCCCCCTTCAAATTATTAAAAAAAAAAAAAAATTCATAAGGGAAATGGAAATGGTTTTCAAAAAGTCAAAGGCCAAAGAATACCCAAGGATTGCAACAGTACAAAGGAGAGATGAGTTCAAGAGTTTTACAAGTTATTCCCGGAGAAAAGTCTAAGTCTGGGGGAGAAAGGCGAACAACAAAGTGGTTGGGAAATTGTGGACTTCAATACATCCATTCTCTCTTGCGATTTTGCATAATGTCTCGCACCCAGAGTTTTTGGTAACCTTAAACACTTTTAACCTCACCACTAAATTAGCCTTCCCTAAACACCTAGCCGAATTCCTTGTAAATATCCTTGATCAGAGATCTTTGAGAATCTAAGAGGGTAAAAGAGTCGATTGACTTAAAGTTGAGATTTAGGACACACTTTCGTGTTCACGATGGGAGACGATGAAAAGCGTCCATGAACTCACTTTGTCTTTATGTGGATTACACGTTTAGAGAAAGAAACAAGATTAAAGAATATGTGAGTTCCCGTGTTTTCAAATCTTCTTTCCTGATTAACCTTTTGTTTGCTTGAGGACAAGCAAAGGGTAAGTCTGGGGGAGTTGATATACCCGGTATTTTACCACATTTACTATCTGTTTTTATCTATTTTATATTATATTTAATAAGCTTTTCTATCAAAAGAGGTAGTTTTCTCGTATATTTAGTTTTGAAGAGTCATATAGGTCAAATCATAAAAAAGGGCGTAAAAGAAGCAAAATGAGTATTCTTCATCCAAGGTCAAAGGATCAATGGAACATCACAACTAACCAAGGTCAAAGGATCCCATCTAACTCACCCAAGTTGAAGATTTCACAATTTCCAAAGTTTGACAGAAGTTAACCAGCCGAGGCCTAGCTACGTCCGGATGACCAAATCGACTTGGACGGCAATGAAATTTCATAAGGAGATAGACCTTTGAGTCTGATTTCCAATGGAGTTGGAATTATATCAAATGGAGTTGTATTGTGGAAGTTATTCAAGTTTTACTGAAGGTATGTAATTCTACCTAGAAGAGAATCAAGTCCAAGATGGGCCTAAGCACCGAACCAACCCATGGGATGGCTCATTTACTTGAAGCCACGCACAATGAGATGATTTTGAGCCAGACTCCAGACCGATTCACGTGACCAGTGCCACCGTCTGGTGCCGTGTCCACTTTTGCGCACTTATCGACAAAAAGGCGTTTTTGCCCGAACTGAAACCCTAGAAGTTCCACCGACCCAAGACCTCTTCCTAACCTATATATACTTTTTTTTAGCCTCTTGAGACTAGGAGAGCAGCCCTAGGCACCGCAAATGAATAATAAACATGTATTTTTGTTATTCTCTTTAGATCTTCATCTTTATCCTTTGTAAAAAAGCGATGAAGGCCATGGTGTTCTTCTCAAGCTTTGTGCTTCGAGATCCACCTATGCCAAGCCTTTACTTAGCACGAATCTACTGTTTTATCAACTTCTCTAGTTGCTCCATGTTTTTATAACATGTAGAGTAGTTGTATGTTTGATAATAAGTTATTTCAAAATTCTTTTCCTTGCATCTTCTACATATTTATTGAGTTTGTTTCTAGCATGATTCTCTATCTTTATTTGTGCTCAAGGCGTGATCTAGACTAGCTACCTAGTGACCGATATTAGATTGGTACCGATTCCAAAAGCTTTTGTACCGTTTGGATCTAATATTTGATAGGCTAGGCGTCTTAACAATCGAAAGTTTAGTTAAGGAGTCTAGTGAGCAATCAAATCTAATTCTTACAGCGTGATTCCACCTTGAAATAACCATCGAAAGTTGAGTCTATTGGGGTAGGAGTTATAGGTTTCGGAGCCTCAAAAGGGGAATGATTCTACCATAGTGATTTGAGCTCTAGAACACTAGTTGCATCTCTTTAAAAACCGTGTAGTTCATGTTGCATTAGTTCCTTTTAATTTCTTTTATCTTGCGTGTTTTGATTTATCTATCCCTTTATTTTATTTCTTTGCTTTATTTCATTAAAAACCCCAAAACCAAATATACTTTCTCTTAGCTTATTTTGCATCGTATAGATTTATAGCTTAACAACATAGTCTCCTATGGATCGACCCCTAAGTACTACAATTTTCAACTGCGCACTTGCAGATTAGGGTTTATAAATTTAAAACCTTTTGGATCTCCCTAATCCGGAGGCCATCAACACCCTTACCAAAATCACACATTTTGGTTTACGGATGTTATATCTTCTCACAAATCACCTCTCTAACAATATATAGGGGATTTTTCGTCGAAAAAGAAAGATATATTTTATTTGATTCGAATGGCATTGAGAAACACTAATTTTATGTAAATTGTGACTAAATTTAGTGAATTATTATATGTGAAAAAATAATTTATGATTTGCCTCATATGTCATAATAGAATTGGTGATAGTGATTTAATGAGTTGTCATGTCATAATAAAAACGAGCCATGTCATAATAAAATTGGTGAGAATAATTGTAGAGATGACATATAAGCATCTTCTCACAAATAACCTCTCTAATTATATATAAGGGATATATACTGTTTTGCAGCATTTTCTGCTTTACTTCGCATCTCACTTCCATCTCTTTGTCTTCCAGATTTGAAAAGACACAAGTAACATCGTTTATAAGGTAAAAAACTAGAAGTAAATTCATAGACAAGAGCCGATTTCACGAAAGAATTTAAAACAGAAGGAGCTTTGATAATCAAACACTGCAATAATCAAATTTACACAAACTAATAGCAACCAAACAACATGCTTTTGGGAACTAATCTCACAGAGAGAAATCAACAAACCAAACACACGTTTCAAAGAGAGTAGGTGACCTAGCTTCAAAAAATCTAACCTCAAAAATAAAGCATTTCTCATAATACTTGTCTCCAATAGAAATATCTGCATCATCCTTGCTTCAAATGAATCGTCGACTTCTTAGGTCATAAGATCGATTTCTTAGGGATCTCGGCGGATTTGGGGGGAGACCAGAAGATAAATGGAACCGATTTAGGAGGAGGAGGCGATGCTCTGGCATGGCTGAAGGAGAAAGAGCAACCAGCGTATGGAATGGTTAGGTTTAAGTGATGAGAATGGCTAGTGGAAGGACATGATTGATCAATACAGAATATTGTAAAAAAGAACAGCTTAGATTTGTCCTCCAAAGTTGCATTGTCATCAATCCTAATGATTCTTTCTAATTGGTGCTCATTTTTTTTTTACCAGCAAACATTACTTTATTAAATGTCCCAAGAGATAATACAAGGAAGTGGTCTTTGTCTAGCTAGTTTGGCCATTTGATCAACTTCCTCGGCTACACTCCGATTAACTTGTACAAAGGAGCAAGCCTTACTTCTTTTAGCGATTGAAAGTATATCCTTGACAACCATGGCTATCTCTAAAAGACACCAATCATGATTATTCTTCCTTGTTGTGAGCAAATGATTGATATTTTGAAACAATATCTTACAATCACCCACAAACAAAACATTGTCATAATTGAACTTACTTATCTCTTTGACCGCCATTAGCAATGTTGTGGCTTTAGCTTCTGATGGGGTTTCGTTTGGTGCTGTAGACGCTCTACCCCGAAGAACTCTGCATCCCTCCTTTGTATAAAGAGACAAAGCAATGCCTATATTATCTTTATTAGTTTTCCATGAAGCATTAACTAGACAACAATATGCATTACCATATTGAAGAACTTCCTGAAAGGTCTGTGGAACAGGTTGACAAACGGACTTAATGGATTCCTTTGTTTGGTCATTCCAGCTCTTTGCTTCTTCCCATAATTGATAATCCATTAATGCTTTGTTGATGACCTGAGGAATGAACATTCTCTTATTCTCAACTAAGAGATTGTTTCTTATTTTCCACAATCTTCATCCAATAAAGACAACTATGTTCTCCTTTCTCCGTTGTCCAGTGACTAAAAACAGTAATTGCAAAATGTTATATATCAATGAATCTGTTTGCAATTGGTTACCTGGATGTGGTGAGATAGGAGTCAATTCCCATACTTCTCTTGCAATCCTGCACTGGAAAATCATATGATTCAATGTCTCTTCATGCTCTCCTCATTGAATACACATGGGATTGATTTTGCATCCTCTTCTCTGCAGTGACTCCGCTACAGGCAAACTATTGCGAGCTAATCTCCACCAGAAGGTTTTAATCTTAGGTGGGGCATTCAAACTTCATATTGCTATATAAACTTTCTTCATATCAATTCCATTTTCATTATTTGGACTTGTTCCAGGAATGGCTTTATTGTTGTCTGGAGTATTCATCTCACAAATTGAATGTTCAACATGATACCCAGTTTTTGAAAATAACCAAACATTTCTGTCCTGGGTATTAGTAAGACTAGGTATGACTCTTGTAATTAGAGTTATATCACTCTGGACAACATTCTCCTGAAGCTTTTGAACATCCCAAGATCTGGATACAGGGTCAATCAATTGAGATACCTTGAGATAATGATTATTGAATTGACCTGGACCAGTGACTAATCTTAGTGAATCAGCATGTATCCATTGATCATTCCAAATATTTATCTTTTTTCCATTACCTACCACCCACCTCACTCCTCTTCTTAACAATGGCTAAGCCTTAATTATACATTTCCAAGCATAGCCTGAATTTGGATAGCTCTAAGCAAAAAAAAAAGCTCCTTTTCCTAAAATACTTAGCTTTATATACTTGTGCTAGAAGGGACTGGGGATACCTCATAATCCTCCACCCTTTCTTAGCTAATAAAGCTAAGCTGAAGTCCTTAAAGTCTCTGATTACCAGGCCTCCTTGATCCTTCGATCTTGTGATTTTACTCCAAGCTACCCATGAAATCTTTCTATGTTGCGGATCTGACGACCACCAATAATTTATGATGGGTGTCGTCATTTTATTAAGAATCCTTTTAGGCATCATGAAGCACGACATTGCATAGGTAGGAACTGATTAAGCCACTGCCTTAATTGATACTTCCTTTCCAGCATGAAACAGCATCTTAGTATACCAATTAGCCACCTTATTATGAATTCTTTGCTCTAAATAAGAGAAAGTATCATATCTTTTCCTACAAATATGCTCAGGAAGCCCTAAGTACCTTCCAAATCCTCTAGTTTTTGTGATGTGAGTAATCTGTTTAATCACATTTTGTTGAATAACAGTAGTATTTTTACAAAATGTGATAGCAGATTTCTGATAACTTCTTGACCAAAGGCTTGCTCATAAACCTTAAGCACTTCCATTAACCTATTAGCTTCTTCAGGGGTGGCTCTACAAAACAATAAAGAATCATCCGCAAATAACAAAAGAAAAATGGCTGGACCACTTCATGAAACTTTAAATACATGAAGCAGTTCCTTATGATTATACGCTTGAAGAAGTCTAGACAACCCTTTTGTACAAATTAAGTATAGATAAGGGGAAATCGGATCTCCTTGCATAATTCCTCTTTGAGGGAAGATTCTCCTTGTACGGCACCCATTTACTAATACAGAATAAGTAACATATGTTACACATTTCATGATCCAGCTTCTCCAAACAGTGTTGCACCCCATATGCTGAATTACAATATCCAAAAAATTCCATTCCACCTTATGAAATGCTTTTAAAATATCTAGTTTAAAAGTCATAGATGGAAGGACAAACTTCTTTGTATTCAGAGAGTGAAGGAGGCCATGAGCTACTAAAATGATGTATGTGATAATCCTTCATGGTACAAATGTTGAGTGATTATGAGATATAAACAAACGTAACCAAGGTTTGAGCCTCTCAGATAAGATTTTAGATATAATCTTATAAGAAACATTACTATGACTAATAGGCCTAAAATGTTTTGGAGTAGCAGGAGTATCAATTTTGGGAATCAAGCAGATATGCGTATGATTCATTTCCTCTTCAAGTATCCTTCTTCAAAGAATAAGTTAACATATCTCATTACTTGATCCTTTATATCATTCAAGTGATACTCGTAAAACCCCGCATTCATACCGTCAGCCCTGGAGACTTATCAGAATTCAATTTCGTAACAACTTCAAGAACTTCCTCTTCCGTAACTAGCTTGACTAGCTGCCGATTGATCTTCATAGTGATTGGTTTAGGAATCTCAGTCAACAAGTCTGGGGATATATTACACTTATTGGAAGTGAACAAACCTTGAAAGTATTTAACAATCTCTGAATGAATTCCTTTTTGATTAGTGAACATGTTCCCTTGCTCATCTTGGATAGAAACGATTCGATTGAAACTCCTTCTTTGCATAGCTTTTGCATGAAAGAACTTTATACTTCTGTCTCCTGCTTTCATCCGGAGCACTCTACTTTTAGTTCTCCAACACTCCTCCTCAAGTCTATAAGAAATTGCCAGTTAAGATTTCAGATAGGCTATGATATAATAATCCACAATGAATGATTCATAGGCTTTATGCAACTGCTCTTGTAGTTCATATATCTTCTTTGATTAGTTTTGATTATTCTTCTTCTTCCATTCTTGCAAAGCTCATCTACACTTGCTCAAAGCTGTACTGAACTTATAAGCCGAGACTTGGCTACATTGCTTGAACCAGACATCACTAACTATTTTATGAACCTCCTCATTCGTTCTCCATCTATTATCATCTCTAAAGCATCCATACCCTTTTCTTTTAATAGATTTCATATGAATTAACAATGGCCTATGATCAAAACATGTCCACGGTAACAGTTGAACATAAGCTTGAGGGTATACGTCTAACCATTCACAATTAGCTACAGCTCTATCTATTCTTGTTTTGACATGGTGGGTACGCCTGTATCCAGCTCATGTAAAAAATCTCCCAATCACCTTCAAATCATGTAAACCATTTATACTAAGCATTCTCCTAAACAACGAGAATGTACTTTCAGCTCTTGTTGGACCTCCTAGCTTTTCCTCATTGGATTTAATATCATTAAGGTCACCTAAAACTAACCATGGCCTATGTGTAGACCCAGAAGATTTCGCTTGATTAATCATTCAATTCCACATATTTTGCCTATACTTTTGAATCGGATGACCATAGATGTAAGATAAGACACAAACCTTGGTATCATCAGTAATATACAAATCAGTACGGTTGAGATTATGTGGCCCTATAAAGTTTATCTTGAAAGAATTATCCCAAAGAACAGCCATCCCTCCGCTTCTTCCTTCTGAAGGCACAACAAAAACATTTGGGTATCCTAATTCATGACCCAAGCTATTTATAGTCTTATAACCATTTTTCGTTTCTATGAGAAACATAATATCATACTTCAAAGACTTTTTGATATTACCTAGTTGAGGAATTGTCAAATCTTTCCTCAACCCTTGAAAATTCCAGTGTAGGATCCTCAAAACTCTTGATTGAGCTATAGCGCCTGATTGTTGACCTACTGCATCTACATCCTGCTTCTAACCTAATCTTGATTTATCAGACCCGATTAGCAGCCTTTGAAAATCCTTCCAACCTTCTTTTTGGGTGCTCATGACTGTATGTATTGGAGAAATAAGAAACTTAGGAGAAGATTTAGAGATATTAGAAGAAGATTTACTGAACTTTTGAATCAGATTTACTGAAAACAAGATCAATCTAGTCAAAGTTTGAGTCGCCATAATCTTCTCTAAAAAGGGAGAAACAACGGAAAAAATTCATGTATATTCTCATATATTTGTTTTAAATGGAAGATAAAACATATTTCTTAAACATAATTACAAATTTCTATAGTATATGACTGTGGAAGCTAGATTCCGCACTAAGAATTTATATGTAGATTCGGGAAAAAAACACTTTAGTCCTAAGAAATGCCAATAAATCGGACTGAACTCGAGACCAAAATAATGAAAAATGAATTTATATTGATGAATGATCATGACGATTTTCACCGAATCTTTTGATCGTGTGGTTTTAAAGATTCGCCGCTCTACATCCAACGGTTGTAATTGCAAAGGTCAAATTGCAGAGATGCAAGTGGGGAATTGTGTGTCGCGCTGCTAGCGATTTAACTCCAAGTATGACCCACCACTCAGAGGTATTTTTACCTGTTCTTAACTCGAGATATATTTTCACCTTATCTCTTTTGTCAGGTTAAATATCATCTCTGTGAATCCTCAGTTTCTCTTTTCTTCAATTCCCGCAGATCTCTACTTTTTCGCATTTGATTCCATTTTTACTCTGATCTTAACATGGCTGAGATAATACACTACGGTCTGTACGATCTGTCGACCATCAAATTTGAAGAGCTTGTCGCTCTCTAGGATGACAGCTTGGTGCCGTCCTCTGTTGATATCCAGATGCCGACTAGGTATTGTACTCCGGAAACAGTTGAAGGAGGCAGGTGTTTTGCGTACCTAGCATATTTCCACACTTGCGGTCTAACTTTTCCCATACCCTTTTTCCTCGTTCGTATTCTCAAGACCTTGAGAATTGCATTTCCCAATATGGCTCCCAACTTCTGCGTCACGCCATTAGCACCTACGCCAGGAGCTACGAGGATCACATGGATCTGAGCCCCAAAACATTCATGGAGTTATACATGGCTCTTAATTGCAGCCACCCTACCCCCGCGGGGCAAAGTCTACCTTGATCCTCGTCCTCACCGAGGAGCCGTCACGAGCATAACTTCAAAAGACACCGATTTGCATAAAAAATTCTTCTTTTTTAAGATAAATGAGACATCGGTGTCTTTCTGTGGAGGAATTTAATCAAATAACGAAGTTCTTCGCCGAGATGCCTTATGAGTGCTCCTTATCAATGCTACTGTTGAGTAGGTTTATAGTCAATCTGGTTCAAGTCGCCGCCCATGTTATCCCTCCTGTGGTGTGTAGGACTCGCTTGCGCAGTGCATCGGTTCGGCGTACGATTCCTCCCAATGTCCTGGATTCGAGCAATCTCCCAATGGCATATCGGGATGAATCTTCTGGGTCTTCAGCTCGTAATGTAGAGCTTCTAGTAAGGAAGACCATCAGGCGGGTCATGACGAGTGAGGTCCCCAGTCAAGGCCACAAAATAGGCCTGAAAGAGGTAACCTTTGCTTTACGGGTAGCTATCCCGTCTCCTTCTTCTTCTTCTTCAAGACCCGATAGGATTGGTGGTGTTGTTTCGCCGGACGTCGAGGGGTCCTTGGCGGCGGTAAACAAGGTTCTGGGGAAGAGACCCATCTTGGAGGAGCTGCCAGTGGTAGGTCCTGCTGGTGAAGGTTCTTCCCAACCCCAGCTCGACTCTTCCAAGCGTGCAAGCAAAGCTGAGGAGGTAAACCTCTTGCAAGACGGTTCTGAAGGAGGGAAGCTCTGACCTTCATCCTGTTCTCCTCGACGTATCGATCTTAGTCTAGTAGGGCAGTTGTCGAGCCATCCAACCCTCCTGAGGGTGATTTGGCGGACGTCATTGTTGACATGCCCATTCCTTCAGAGGTTGCGGCTGAGGAGGTTTAGCCTTGCCCTCAAGGTAACTCTCCTCAGCGAAATGTGGTTATTGCTTTGACTAATAGGTCGTCGTCTCCTCCACCTTCGTTAGATGCTGGAGGTTTGATCTCTTTGCTTCGCAGTTTTAATTCTGCGAGCTGTGGGCTTCCTGCAGCTAAGGATCTCTCCCCTCGGGATGGCTTTATGAGGCTAACAACGGCCTTTGGATATGTAAGTTGTCTATTCTCTTGACACTTATTCCCTTTTTTTTGTTTTGTGCTGTATGTTGGCGACTGTTTAAGTGATGATCACCTTGTGTTGGCAGATTTTCAGCGCCGATCTTGCCTTGATGGTCGACGCAGAAAATAAGCTTAGCTCCATTCCTCGCAAGTCTGATATTGATGCCTTAGTCGACCTCTCCAACAAGCAGAGCACTTTCACTGCTGAGATGCAGGATGCCCGGCGGAGCGATGCTGCGATGATTCGCCTCTTGGAAACTATGGGTATAAGGCAAGAAGAGCGCTTCGTAAATTTTGCTAATGCGTCGAAGGATCTCGTGGACCACCTCCGGAAAGAGAACGAGGTCTTGATGGCTAACAGGGAAAGGATGGTGGCCCACAAGGTTGAAGTAGCTCGGTAATTTAACGAGCCACGTGAAAGGGATGCGGTATCTACCGTGTTGTCGAGAGTAGCCACGTGAAAAGTTAACGATCAAAGCTTAGTTGGAGGTGCTCCGGAGGCTATAAGCTGGGGAGACATGGATTGAGGCTAAGACAGCGGATCTCAAGGTGTGTAAGAAGGTTCGTAAGAGCCTTCAGAGGGAAGTTACTGCCAAGAGCACCGTTACTGATGCTAAGGAGTCTCCGGCTGCTCCAGATGGAGGACCGGCTCGTAGCCGGGCACATAGTTGCCCTTGATTTTATTTTTTCTTATAGACTTGCCCGGGAGGGCTTTCATTTTTCTTAAGCCTTTTTGTAAATTTCTTTTTCTTCTTTTAAAGACTTTGGATGTTGCCCAGTGGGCTTTGTATGCTAAGTATTTTGATCGATTTAGATATGTTTTGATTAGGACTTTATTTCAGGTGATGAGCTAGTTCATTACTTAGTTCCTGAGTTGATGAAATATGATCGCTTGAATCGTAGATTGGGGATTCATTGCGGTGATGCAAAGCGTTTTTAGCTCGGCCGACGCTTGATTGTATCAAAGTTAGGGTCCTCGTGTCTTTAAGGCCCCAAGTGTTTGTGGATCCAAATGAGGGATCAACTTCGATTATAACAATTTGATTTCACCGTAGGATATTCCAGCTTAGACATAGGTTGGGTCAGTTGTATAGCAACTGGGCCATGTTGAAAAAATTAGTTTGAGGTGGCTGAACTTGAGGGGCAAGGAGCCTATGTATCATATTTTGCGGGGTTGCGCGATATTATGCAAAATCGCGAGAGAACGGACCTATTTAAGTCCACAGTCCAAACCACTTCGATACCTTTTTCCCCCAGACTTAGATCTTTCTCCGTAAATCACCGCTTTCTTTAAAAATCGCTTCATTTTCCATACTTCTCCGTGTTGCTGCTTTTAGATGTTTCACCGGCCTTAGACTCTTTTATGGACACATATTCCTTTCCGTTCATTTATTTATTTACTTATTATTATTTTTTTTAGAAGGGGGAAAACGATTTGTAAGAATGAGTCTAGATAAAGGCACAAAATTTTTAACATTGGTGCTAATCCCAAGTGTTTGCCATGCTCTCTTGAATTATTTCTTTGTACTCCAACAAATTTTGTAATCGCCGCATCTCTAATGGTTAAAACTGCGTCGATCCTCATTCTCCAACGTTTTTACACATATCTGCATATGGGTCATGAAAAGAATGCATGAGGTCTGAAAGAAAGGTTTAGGGTATAGGTGTGGTACCAACTAAAAATGAGCTGGTCATCAAGACACAGAGAGTGGTAGAAAAGGGAAAAAGTGTCTTGAACATATAGTACGTTTGAGAAACAATAAATGGCTAGTGTAAATAGAGCCAACATTAGATTAGTATCAACGAGATAAAACTATATTTTGATGGGGCGAGTCTGGTCATGAAGGTTTCTGAATCGGCTTTCTTGAACTCATCTGGTGATAAATCACTTGATTATAACATCTAAGCATACATTCCTGAAATTGTTTATGCTCCAAAACATAGTGTTTTGACTTGATAAAACTCGAATAAAAACATTTAGAAAATAAGAAAAAACATAAGAAAAAAAAAGAAAAAGGTCATTAGTACGATAAATCTCCCAGACTTAATTCACACCGTCCCGGAGTGAAAATAAGTTACAAATGGAAAATATTTGACTCAATAAAATAAAGAAAGTAAAATAGAAGAAGTGATAGATAGTGGTCGAAACACCTAGCTCAAAAAGTAGGCGAAAGAGATTCCGGAGTGTCTGGAACTTCGGCGGGAAAGTTTTCTCCTTTGGATCCAAGATCGACTAACTCCGTATTGCCGGAATGAACCTCTAGCTCAAGTGTAGGCTGTTCGTGGGTTGCATTGGATGTCGACTCGTGGAGGTTGCTAGTGGTGTCGTCTTCTCCATCTTTGTCGCTATCAAAACCGGAAAGAAGTGATAAACTACCATACTCGTAATTGGTACTAGTCTCAGTGCGGTTCTTGATTGATCGTTTGAGTAAGTGAGGGACCGTCTTCTTGACAACTTTGAAAAGTATAGAGATCAATTTCCCTTGCTTGGAAACCTTAGCTTCAAGAGCTACTCTCTTCTCTGTTTCTTCGCGTAGACTATTCTTGAACCATTCAGTGGACTCGTGGTTGATTGTGGAAAAGGAGTGGCAGTGACGGGGCTGCATGTGGGAGAAAAAAGGTCGAGCTTCAGCAGCTATACGCTCTCCGTGTGTCTTCTCCTTGGTTCGCATTAAGGCTTGCACGGTGTAGAAGAGGGAAACGCCGACAAGAGGACAACCGGGAAGACGCGGATACCATTGAGTGTGAGGAGGATTGAAGTAAGGAACTCCTTCACTCAAGTCCGGTAAATCCTTGTAGGGGAGAAAAATGCACTTCTCCTCTTCCGAGTACGGTGGCGTGAAGAGATAACCAAAGGTAGTAGATTTGTCGTACCATCCGCATATGAAGTGTTTCCTTTGGAACGCGTGAAGATCAAGCTTGTTGTCTTCGGTTAAGTGACGTTCTCCACTTATGTCCAATCCACAAGCTTCTAAAATCACGGTGATTACGCTTCCAAAGTGATGTAGGGGTCAATTTCCACCCCATGAAGATCAACAGACGAAAATGACTAAGTCTAGAGATAGGAGCACACCCAAAAACGCCTAGGATCTACCAGCCGGTTAGAAGACCCAAAAAAGCACCTGTGATACTGAAACAAACAGGATGAACCGACTTACAGAATGGACTTCAACTTACCAGGCCCAATTCGGTGCAACCCAAATCATTGGGCCGAGCCGAATCACAGGTGGGCCGAACAGCTGATGGGCCGGCTGACCTAAGAAGTGCAGCTCAAGCAAAAACCCTAGCCGACTTAGTTTACTATAAATATCATTGTATCATCCCCATTAAGGGGGATCACGAATTCTTAGGAAAAACCCTTGTACTCACTTTCACAGCTACACAGCTAAAATAAACTCTTTCTTCTCAATGGTCCTTGTTATCTAACCTAGAAGTTTTGCATCTCTACCACGTACCCGACAAATCTAATTGTAGGAATCCAGCTCCCACAAGTGACACGGCGGGTTCTTTACTAACCTCTCCTTTGTACATTCATGCTTTACCGCGACCAATTATTTAGCCAAAAGAGAACCGAGATTAGCTTTCTCGTGACTCTCCCTAAATGGTCCTATAAGCAATGAAAACTCATAAAACTTCACCGTTCCATGCTCCTTCCTACTATAGATAAGTTGTGCGATGAGTGTAATTTTGGCTGCCTTTGAAATACCTGGAACAAGTCTCTCAATAGCAAACCTCATCCATTTA
This sequence comes from Draba incana, assembly GCA_963576765.1. NCBI lineage: Eukaryota > Viridiplantae > Streptophyta > Magnoliopsida > Brassicales > Brassicaceae > Draba > Draba incana. The sequence goes on along the minus strand of OY755212.1, from coordinate 18,740,286 downwards.
TCATAATGTGTATCTTTAACGGTGTACTTTATCTTCTCTAGGCATTTGAATCCCAAAATGTTGCAAATTTCCTCAATAGTCAAAGAGAACGACATCTTCCTCACCGTAAACTCTAAAATACTATCTTTAGCTACGGTTTTCTTGCCTCTTGGATAGACTAATGTCACGGTAGCAAGGAACTCTCTTGCTATCTCTTCGTACGATGGGCATGAGAGAGAGACAAACTTCGCAAGGCCTAGTTCTCCAAGATACCATTCCACGTCGCGTCGAATTCCGAGTAAATCAACAGTTTCGAAATCGATGGTGGGTGTTTGAGGCAAGACAAACTGTTTTAGGCGTGTAACGTAGTCCATATTAGCTTGAATTTTGGGTCCAACGGTCTTCATAACAACATTTGTAGTTGAGGATCCACCGGTGTTTGACTTGGTCTTCGATTTCCGTGGTTTCTTTGGTGGAGGAACAAGTTTTAGCACAATGGTTTGTGTGACCTCCATAAATCTCATTGGCTCATTCGTGTCCTCATCATCTTCGTCTCGAAGTTGGTAATCCATTTACTCATCATCATCCCTCAAAATTTCCTTTCCATTCTTCATTGTTGATTTCGAAGATTTTCTTGAACGTGAACGTCGTGGAGCTTGAGGCTCTCGTTCTCCAATGATTAAGGCATCTTCCTTCAGTCTAGGGACTCTAGTGGACCTCCTTGTGATTGCCTTTCCTTCCATTGGGATCACTACAAAAGAAAAATCTCGAAAAAACATGTTACGGTCTTGAAAATTGAAAATTTCAAAAGAATTGCTTCAACTAAGAACGTAATTTAACAAAAAGCATGACAAGACTTTAGAAACATGAAAGAATGACAATCCAAGGCTAAATAATTTTTCTCATTTCAAATCATAATTTTCGGATTAATGCTTAATTACTTATGAAAATTTGAAAATTTTCATCTTTAAAGATCTAATATGCCAAATTTCAAGCAAATCCTATGCATATATGACAAACCCAAGTCAATGAATGCATTATAACCATTAGAAACACCTAAATCCAGACTCAATTGATAACCCCAAAAAATTGAATTTGCGAAAAGATGTGTAAAGGTGCTAATAATGCAATCAAACATTGAATAATGCAATTCCTAATGTCTAAAAAAGTTCTCTAATGCCAAATTTGAGAATTAAGAAATATCCATAAACTTGAAATTTAGACAAAGAGAGGGTTTATAAGAAAGCATACATTGGTTTAAGAGATAATGAAGATGGGAATTTAAAACCTAATCAAAATTCTAATCAAATTCAAGTGTTTTAAGCAGAAACCCCAAAATTTGGTTTTTAGGGTTCTTGAGCTTTGAACACTTGTAAGAGAAAGATAGGTGATGAAGTTATAAGAATATGAGACAAAAGAATCTTAAGAAACTTTTAAAAAGCTGATTTTTATAACAATTTTGGTTTAATTTCGGTTAAAATCGGTTTAGAAAACGGTTTTGAAAAATTAAAATTGAACCGGAAATTAACCTTACCCGGACCGGACTTACCGTGGGTCGGCGTGGCATCGGGACGGACAGGACGCGGGACGAGGCAGATGCTCCAGAACGCACAACGGGGTGGGAAGGACACGTTACCGGTGCCTCTGTCCGGTGTCTAAGACACCTTTTTTTAATAAAACCTACAAAAACCAAAATAAAATTATTAGTAAAATTTTTTAAACTTATAAAACTTGGTAATGAGAATTGAAAAACTAAATTAAGAATAGATAAAATTAAAAATGTGGGTTGCCTCTCACAAAGCCCTTGTTTAATGACAATTAGCTCGACTCCTTTGTCGAGTGTTAGACTTGTGATGATTCCACTAAAGCAATTGTGGTTTCTTTAGCTTCCTTAATCTCTTGGTCCTCGACTCCTTTAGTGACCTTTGACGGAACTCCATCATCAAGATCAATGATGGTGCTCGTGGGGAAGAGTTTCAAAGTGTTCTCAAGCTTCCTTTGAACGGATTCCACATCGTTTGGCTTCTCTTCATCCTTCTTTTTGATCTTGGGAACTTCCATAGTGGTCACTATGGCATTTATACTCTTGGAAACATTCCTTTACTTTTCCTTAGTCGATTTATCAACGGTTTTAGCGTGGAGATCTTCCTTTTTAGCTTGAGGGCCCTTCTTTTGCGTCTCAGGGATCTTTAGTCGGTTTGGTAACCTTCATTCCCACCGAATTTGGTACACTAGCAACATTCATAGCATAGTAGAAGATTTTCTTGTTGATCATGGCGAAGCTAATTCTTCGGTGCGGGAAATCTATAACGGCTCCAAGACCAAGTATCAAGGGTTTCATCTTTCCGGTCTTCATCTTCAAAACTTGAAAATCAGTGGGGACGTCTCTTTCTCCGATCTTAAGCATCACATTCTCTAGAACTCCAAATGGCATAGAAGATGATAAATCCGCATATTCAATGCATACCTTGGATGTTAGGAAACTAGAGAATCAAAGCTCCTTTGCTACGGCTAAGTACATCACATTGACACTACCTCCCATGTCACATATGTAATCAAAGACTTCAATTCCATTGATGGAACAGGGTATAGAAAATTTTCCCGGATTATCGACTTTTTCCAAAGGAATGCTTCTAACTCTTCTCTTGTACGCTCTTCTAGACTCATCGTGTAAACCATACTCTACTGGTTTCAAAGCCACTATAGCTTTGTCTTCAATAGGTCTTGATGACAAACAGTTGCTTAGTTTGGTACACTCCTTTAGGGTAGAACGGTTGCTTAGGAGGGTATTGAGCTCCTTGGTTGTAGTTTTGCTTCAGATAGACTTGATCTTGAGGGTTGTCAACGTTGTTGCTTCGGTAGGACAGATTTTGGTTCGGTCGGTAATTGTTGTTGTAACCTCGATTCCCAAAATTTCCGCCAATGTAGTTCACTTCCTCTTGATTTTCCTCTATTCCATCTCCAATAAACTCCAAGTTAGGATCATAATTAGGCCCCACGATATCTTACACGGCATGAACTCCTCGTTAGCCCTTGAGTAGTTGTGACATCATGCTCTTGAGCTCGGCGATTTGAGTGGATTCGGATGAGGATCGTGTGGTATTGATGGTCCTATTGTATTCTTGCGATGAGTTAGCATCACTCGCAGAGAGGTTCTCAATTAATAGCTTAGCTTCCGGTACAAGTCTAGTCATGAATCTCCGTTACTCGCAACATTCAAAGATGTTTGGTGCTTGTAGTCGATTCCATTGTAGAAAGTATTCCACAAGTTTTCTTAGGTGAAACCATGATTGGGGCAATCTCTAGTGTACTCCTTGAAACGCTCCAAGGCTTCAAAGAATGATTCAGTTGCTCCTTGCTTAAAGCTTGAGATCTTGTTCCTTATAGAATATGATCCTTGCTTAGTGTAGAATTGGTTCAAGAATGCACCTTTGTATTCGTCCCAAGTAGTAATGGACCGTGGTGGTAGAGACTTCATCCACCTTAGAGCATTAGCATTTAGAGAAAATGAAAAGAGCGTGCACTTCAAGTAGTCGGGAGGAACTCCATTAGCACGAGTCGTACTGCAGATTTCTTCAAATGTGTTGATATGGTCCAAAGGATGCTCGGATGGGAGTCCATGGAATGGATTTTGTTTCACCAAGGCAATGATTTGAGGCTTGATCTTGAATCATTCCTTTTGATGGGGTGGTGGACGAATTGGATTCTTATCCAAGAAAAAGGCGTTGGAAGAGTCAATGTCTCCGATAGTTTGACGATTTCGAACATGGACAATTTGAGCTTGTCATTGGTGTTGAGGATGCTGGAGGTTGAGGTCTCCTTGATGATTAAAATGCTTAGGTTGTTGTTGGTTTCTCACTCTTCTAGGCGGTACGAGATGTTGATCTTCACGAGGTTGGTTTTGATTCTCTTCCGGAGGAACACCATCATTACCATCTCGGGCTTTATTGTTTCGGCCTCCTAGGTGCAATTTTTCGTCAAGGTTTCTTCTCTATAGAGCATCCTCGGCATTGAGTGCTCTCTCTTTGTCGGTTTGATTTGGTAAATCGGCCATTCTTTGTTGTTGAAGTCTCCTTAGTGTGCGTTCAAGCTTGTTGATTTCTTGCTCTGGTTATACTATGTTTTTCTTGTTAGAAAGTCTAGTACTAGGCATTAACTCCTAAAACACACGAAGAAAGAACGATGAAACAAAGTTAGAATTGAAATAAAAGAAAACAAAAACGAAATTAAAAAGAAAATTAAAGAAAAACTGAAAATTAAAAGCGTTCTAGACGAGATTTTAATCAAAAATTCGAAGGTGATGTTCTTCTAAGTCCCCGGCAATGGCGCCAAAAACTTGATGTGTGGTTAAGTTTTACCACTCAATCCAATTTCCTGCAAGTGCACATCAATCACAATTAGTATATATAAGGGAACGAATTCCACGAGAACTTGTTAACAACACTGCAAATTGTAATGATCAAAATAAAGCTAGAAAGAAATATGTATGTCGTTTGAGTGATTGTGAATTCACAGGGATGCAAGTATTAAATAAAACTGAAATCAATGGGAGAAAAGCGTTAGGGCTTAAGAAATTGCAGAGAATCATGCAACAATAATGATTAATTTAATCTAAGGACCATAGGATATACTGCACCATCCAGAACTCATAACACGATTGTATAGTCATTCCACTTTCGTGGCTCAGGCTACTATATTCATTCACCCTAATAGACTCGGCTTTCGCGTGGTTATTACAAGGCGAAAATATTGTTCACCGAACTTCTTAACTAAACTTTCGATTGTTAAGACGCTAGGCTCATCAAATACTAGTTCTGGTCAATATAAAAGCTTTTGGAATCTATATCAACCTAAGATCAAATCGCTAAATGCGCGGTAAAGCAATTATGCATAGAGTACAAGTAAAGATGAAGATTCTATTATTATCCTTAAACAATCATCAATCAATTATCAAATTATGAAACTCATTGAAAACCTACAACCTAACAAGTGAATTACTCGCACATGGTGCACAAAAAACAGCAAGAGATGGAAGAAAACATGATGATAAACTTTATTAAAAGAATAGGGATAAGAAGATTCTTCTCTATAGCGAAGTACAAAGTGAGATCATCCACCAAAGCTCCAACGGGGGCGTGGCTGTTGTTCTCTATAGTTAAAATTTTTTTATAAATTTTGGCACACCCAAATCAAGAGCCTAAAAACAAGTATTTATAGTCCTAAGTTCTTCTAGGGTTCTTCATGACAAAACGGTCTTTTCGGTCAAAAATTCCAAATCCTCATCACTCCAACCGACCTCCTCTCCAAGGCTCGTGATGGGGTTTAATAAGACTTCAATTTGGGTTGAGAATGGTCAGGAACATCGGCCTTAAGGTCCATCAACGTTTGACTTCATTCTGCACCTTCTTCATCTTCGAGGCAGTTTGACATGTCTTCAATAAATCGGGTATATCTTCTTGATCACAAATCCAAATAAGATAATTCAAACTTCATTAGAAAGCTGACTCAAATATCTTGAAATTGGCCTATTGTTCATTAAAATCTAAGTTGATTTGTTTTTCTGTCCGTAGCAAAACTTGGGACTCATCGCTTATGTCCAAATCGGCAAAGTGTGATATCTTGAGAATTTCGTGGCTTGGACTAAGTCTTTGGCTTGATAAACTTTCTGTAGCTAAGAATACACCTCTTTAGGCTCTTTTTGCTCCATTTTGATGATTTTCCCTGTTAACACACTAAAACTACAAATGCGAGGAAAAACTACCTCTTTGGTGTAAAACCTTATTAAAATACTTAGAAAATGCTTTAAAATGGATAGTAAAATAGGTAAAATATTAGGTATATCAAAATGTTGGGATCTGTTCATAAACCATTGAGCGGCGCTGACTTGGCAATCCCTGTTGAATTACTCGGTTAAAGGATCTTCAGCTCCGGCAGTTAATGGATTGGTTATTCGGGCCCAGCAAGATAAAAGGTTTGTTGGCTTTTTCTAGATGTTAGCGCGGTTTTGGGCATGAGGTACAAATGTCAAATATAATCTAATATGATTATATTTTAAGCTTAGTGGCCGAATTTCTATTGGTTATAAACGTACACTTTTTTGTAGTGTCCTCATCTCCCAATGAGTTATTCAGAAAAATTCTTATCCCCTAAAGCAATCAATTCTTTAATGTTGATATACATCTATCGACTAGAATTGCCTCATGTGGTTCTAACATGATATTCTACTATCCTAGAATATCATCTCAGTCATGACCAATCCTCAAGTCAACTCTAAACCAAACATATAAGAAATACTCATCTTATATATCTAAAAAATATAAGAAATACATATCTTATAAATCTCAAAATGTAATAATCGTTACATTCTCAATCGAAATTACATAAACCAAAAACAAAATAACAACATGTTAAACTCTGAAACTGAAAACCAACAAAACAAGTTCAAGCCTTGACTTGCTTCTCGAACCACTTCTCAAAATCTTTTCTCCTCTTATCAGCATAACTCATCTGCTGATTCGGAGCCTCCTTCATGTTCAGCTTCAACACGCGGATCCTCTCCGTGGTCTCCTGAACAAAGTCTGCACCATAAATCATCCTCTCCCCCACTTGGGTCCAGCATAAAAGTGTACGACATGGCCTCCCATACAACGTCTCATAAGGAGTCATACCAATACTCGCCTGGTAGCTATAATTATTAGCAAACTCTACCAAGCTCAAGTGATCCACCCAATCTCCACTCAAATCTAGTACACTCATCCTTAGCAAATCCTCAAGTATCTGAATCGTCTTCTTAGATTGCCCATCCATCTAAGGATGATAGGCAGTACTCATATGCACCTTAGTGCTTATCTTAGCCTGAAAAGCTCTCCAAAACTATGAAGTGAACTTGGGATCTCTGTTTAACACAATGTTTGTTGGCACTATATGGAGCCTCATAATCTTCTTCACATACTTCTTAGCCAAAATCGATGCTCAATCGGTCTTTCGAATGGCCAGAAAATGTGCTGACTTAGTCATACGATCCATAATCACCCCAATCACATCAAAAGTTTAAGAAACTTGTAATCCTACCATGAAATTCATCTTGATCATATCCCAATTGCACTATGGAATCGGTAAACTCTGAAACAAACTACTCAGAACCTTATGGTCAGCCTTCACTAAGTGGCACACATCGCAAGCTGCGACCCAGTTAGCGACATCCTTCTTCATCCCGACCCAGTGGTAATCCTCAAACTCTCCTACTTCAAATCCTCATTTTTGGGAACACAAACTTGCCCGTGCACAAGTATAGTCCTATTAGAAGAGACCTGATACTCAGAACCTGCAACATAAAAAGCATTAATCAACACATCATCCTTCACCTGAGCTACTCAGATCATGCTCAGAAGATCTGCCTAATTAGCTGCCTTCAATCCCAAAGGCGCTTGTGAAATAGCACAGAACTGCAAAGTACTAACCTCACTCACCAAAGCCTCCACATCATTCTCTTGAGCCGAAGCAACCGGCCGCCGCCTCAAAGCATCCGCAACCAGATTAGCTTTACCAGGATGGTAAACTATGTCAAGATCATAATCTCTCAATAGTTTCAACCATCACCTCTGCCTCACATTCAGCTCTGGCTGAGTAAAGAAATACTTCAGATTCTTATGATCTGTGAACACCCGAACGTTTCCACCTTAGAGATACGACCTCCAATTCTTCAAAGCAAAAACTATCACAGCCAACTCAAGATCATAGGTAGGGTAGTTGCCCTTGTGCTTCCTCAATTGCCTTAAAGAATAAGCAATTACCTTACCCTGCTGCATCAATACACAACCATGGTGCATCAATACACAACCTATACCAACTCCCGAAGCATATGTATACACCACATAAGGTTCGCCCCTACTTTGGCAATGCCAAACAAGTATACTAGTCAACATGCTTTCAGGTTTGCGAAACTCTCCTAACAATATGAAGACCACACAAAAGGAACATCATTTCCCATCAGCTCCGTCATAGACTGAGCCATACTTGCAAAACCCTTGACAAATCTCAACCCGAGAAAACTCATGATCTCTATGGTACTCCTTGGTCTTGGCCGCTTCTTGATAGCATGTATCTTTGCCGGATCCCCAGAAACTCCATCTGCAGAAATAACATGACCGAGAAAATCCATCTCCCACCGCCAGAAACTGCATTTGCTTAGCCTAGCAAACAGCTTCTGCTCTTGGAGCTTCTCCAATACCACCCTCATATGGACCTCATGCTCCTCAACACTCCTCGAATACACCAGAATATCATTAATGAATATGATCACAAACTTATCTAGATACTCCTGAAAGACCTCGTTCATCAACCTCATAAACGTAGATAATGCATTAGTCAACCCAAACGGCATCACCGCAAAATCAAAATGCTCATATCTTGTCCTGAAGGCTGTCTTCTTGACATCTGCTTCCTTAATTGGAATCTAATGATACCCTGACGCCAAATTTATCTTGGAGAACAAAGTAGCTCTTCTTAACTGATCCAATAACTCATCATTATGCGATAGAGGATACTTGTTCTTCACAGTATCTCGGTTCAGTTCCTGATAGTCAATGCATAACCAAAAATTCACATCCTTCTTCTTCAGAGACAACACCGGTGCTCCCCACGGTAAACTGCTAGGCCAAATGAATCCCTTACCGAATAGATCTTCTTGCTGCTTCTTCAGCTCTGCCAACTCTACTGGAGCCATATGATACAGTGCCTTAGATATCGGAGTCATTCAGGGCTCCAACTAAATCGTGAAAAGATCAGACCGAGACGGCGGTAATGTAACACCCGCATTTTTTTTTTTTTTTAAAAACAACACATTAACCAGCGGAAAACAGAAAACAATAAATCATTAAACCAATTCCAATTCAACTCAACATTCTAGCAACCTAAACCAGGTTCTACTAAACCAACACACATAAACAGCACATAACTTCCTAATCATCCTCTTCCTCTGCCATGATTCCGCGATCACACTCTTTTCATTACCTGCAACTCAAAAAGGAAAAACAGAGTTGCGTGAGTATTATCATAAATACCCAGTGGAGCGGTCATCCCGTCTACCAGATATAAAATAGGAATTAGACTATCAATTCTACGCGATCAATCAACAACCCAATATTCCAATTATCAACATTTAAACAGGATTAACCAATTTCCAATTCACAATTAAACAATGCAATAACCAATTCACAGCACATAATTTATCGAACAACACAATCGATAATCCACAATCTAGCGTCTGGTGTCGATCGACACCCCAATCTAAAACACACACTTCACAAATGACTGAGTGTCGATCGACGCACCCACTTGGTGTCGATCGACGCTCCATTCTCAAAACACAAGTCTCAATCAGAGACAGTGGCGTCGATCGACACTACCTCTAGGTGTCGATCGACGCTCAACTCGAGCAACCAATCCTTCGTGATCAGAAACTCCCGTGTCGATCGACACTACCTCTAGGTGTCGATCGACACGGCTCGCAGAACCTGAACCGAGCCAAAATCCTCTCACGGCTCGAGTCCCGTTCTATCTCGCGAAATCAACACGATTCGACAACACATAATCCACACAGAACTCATACGGAAACCAATCCAAAACAACCAAAACAATCAAGCAAAACTCCTAATAGCCTAATTCCATATCACGATCACGCACTCACCTTGACAACGGTTTGAACAAGGAAACCCGACCGAAACAGAAGGGAATAACTCGCGACTCCCTTCACCAAATCAAGTTCTGGAAACTGATATGTAAACTAGACACCGAGAGCTTCGCACCGGTGTATAGAACGCCTCCTAACTCCACACAGATCGACGGGAAAACAGCTCGCAATCTCGCTAATCGAAACAGGAAAAACAGGGGTTTCAGAACAAACACCCTGAAATCAAACGAACACAGAGAACGGAGATTACCTCCAAATCAGGATCCGAAACCAAATCCAAAAACTAGACGGAGAGAGCTTTCCAACGGCACCAAGATCGTCCTCCGATTCTCTATGAAACGCCGGGAAAACACTTCCCAAGGAGGCTGATTGAATCCCGAGACTGCACAGACCCCTTTTGGAAAAACAATCATTACTCACAAACTACAACTCCAAAAGACAAACTGATTTCTTCTATAGAAAGCTAAGAGGAAGAAAAACAAACCTACAAAATATCACGTTGATCAGACTCGATTAGATCGACCGTTCTTTGCTTCTACCGAGACAGACGAACCTGTCTTCTCTTCCTCTCAAACTTCTCTCTCTCAAAACTCTCCCTCCTTCACAGCAAGCCACGAAAACCCCCTTTTCTTTCTGCCTCACGCGGCCACAAACTGCCTACGGGCTTATAAAGGAAGCCCTAGGGTTTTCCTAAACCGACTCGCCAAACCGAACGATTAATTCCTTAAAACCGAACCGGTCACGATTGGTGTCGATCGACACCACCCCTCGGTGTCGATCGACACCCCTTACCAAAATACACAATTTTTGTTTCGGGATGTTACAGGTAATCCCTGCAACAACTGAAACACATCCTTAAAATCCTAAACCATCCTGATATCTCTAACCGCAACCTCTCCAATAGACTATGGCATAACGATCGTTACCAAATAAGCCTTGCAATTCTTCTCTATCATATTCTCTGCCTGCACAGCAAATATCACGAGATTCCCTAAAGTCGGTCTTACACCCTGAAGTTGTTCTTACACTCTGATAAACTAATTTCCCTTCCTCATGCTCAAAAGAAACTCGGTGACAATCCAACTGCACTCTTACCTTATCCAGCCAATCCATACTCAAAATGACGTCGTACAACTCCACAGGGCTAATAATCAACTCTCAGGCATAGACTCTCCAGCCTCCCTGAATATCCACGTTCTTCACCCGACCATGAGTAGCTAGAAACTTCCCTCCAATAACTTTAACAACCCCCAATTTCTCACCGGCATCGCTTCGGATATTGCTGTTCTCCGCAAACGCCGGAGTAATGAAGCAGTTCGATGCTCCAGAATTAAACAATACATGAGACTCAAACCTGCCCACTAATTAGGCCCTTGCACAAATCTCATGTCCTAAGAACCCTAACACTTTATCATAATCAAAAAAATTCAAAACAGACAAATTTCAAAACAATCAGAATTAACCAAGTCTGAGTCTGGAAATTTACATGTGACCGGCCTCGAGCTTAGCCCACCCGTCTCCACAGTAGAGTACACACGCAGTGCTGCTGCAATCAATGCAACCGAGTGTACTGTTGCCACTGCCATCTGCTGCAACTTGGGTCATTTAGGCTTGATATGTCGTGGCTCCCTGCAGTGGTAACAAACCCGAGTATCCCGAGCCTCGTCCTTCCTAGGACAGCTCACCAATTTGTGATCCATACTCCCATACCCATAGCATCCTCGACCACTCTGACTCGACCTCGAAGTGTCCTTCCACTACCTTTTGGTCCTTGTGCAGGCTTGCCATCCTTGCTAGGAACCACCTGCTGCTGAGTCCTCTTAATATGAATCGTTTGGCTGCCACCATAGCCTACTCCCTCAGATCCTCCTCGATCGTTGTAGCCGTCTCAACTAACTCTGCCCTCGAGGCCTACTTGGTCACCCTGCAATGGGTCCTCAAGTCAGGCCGAAGTCCCCTCTGAAACCTCTTCACCTGGGCCTGCTCGCCCTCCATAGTCCGACAAGCATAAACAAAGAGTCGGTTAAACTCTACATCGTACTCTCGAACCGATCTGTCTCCCTAAGCCTGCTCTAAGAAGGGTTGCTCTAAGCGATCGACCGCATGTTGTGCCAAAAAGTCATCCCATACCATCTCTACCTAAACCCTCCGGGCTGCAACACTCCTCCACCAGAGATGTGCATCACCATCTAGATAGTAAACCTCGAGATCAACTCAATATCCCTCGGGATACTTGATAAAGCGGAAATTCTGCTCCAATCTCATCATGTACTCAACAGTCTCCTTAGGCTTGGCACCACCCGAGAAGAATCATATGCCAATCCTCTGCATATACTCTATCATCCTAACGTAGGATATGAGCTACTCCACACTGCAACCCTCGGCTGCACCTCCGCCACTGGTGGCAGTACTGGAGCATGTACTAGTACTGCTCCCGGTAACCGCTCCAACAACAATGTCAACAAGTTCGCCAAACGTTCATCTCGTCGCTGGGCTACACCAAGCCTCCTAGACCATCAGCCAAACTGGCAATGACACCGGTATCGCCAGTCTTCACCCTGGTACTAACACTGGCCACACCCACGCCCCTCTTGAAGCGTCTGCGAACCCTCAACATGCTCATGCGAGGTACCCTGGGCCACACTCTCGGCGGACTCACTCACTCGTCCCCGACCACGCCAATGACCACGATCATGACCTATAGCAACTCTACCCATCTTTTTATGCACTTCCAAAACAAAGACTAAGAACCCTAGAATTCCAAAAATGAAACAACTTACCGTGAAATCTCATTGAAGGCTCGAAGAGGATGATCTAAGACTTCATACTCAAACATAAATTGAAACAACCAAACCCTTTTTTTTAAAAACACCTAAATAATCCGAATGAATAAATCTCATAATTATTAATTCTCAACGATTACTTTCAAAGAACAAACCAGCGGAAAAAATTATTCAAATGATTCCAATAAACAATTCTAACTGACATCAACAATTCGAGAATTCAATAAAACTAACCATGTAATTCTACCAACCTAAACATCAGGTTCTACTAGAAAATAAAACACATAAAATTCCTAATCAACCTCTTCCCACGCCATGATTCCGCGATCACATTTTTCTTTTACCTGCAACACATGGAAAAATAGTTACGCATAAATACTTACTGGGGGGGTCATCCTGTCTACCAGTTACATAATAAGGACAATGAATGCTAAAATACTACACAATCAACCAGCATTTCACAACGTTCAACGTTCAACAATCCACAAAAATCTGCAACGCAGCAATCAGTGTCGATTCACACACAATTCATATAGAAAACACAAGAACAATAACAATAGCAATTCAATCAAATCATTCAATTCACAACCTAACATCCAATTATACATAACAACGATTGCGCACTCATCTTGGCCTTAGGGATTAGGAGATTCATCAACTACACAACCAGCACGAATCATAGCCTCAACGAGACCAAAAGCTACTGGATATCCTTCTCTATCACCTAAAACTCATCAACAAGGTTTTCCCTAAACCAAATTAGAATATTCAGAAAAACAAAACCAATGCGCTGACTTCGAATCAACGCTGAGGACAGAACTTACCTTAGAATAACAATCGAGAATATAATTTGGAAGCTAGACACAAAGAGCTTTCCAACGACATATAAATCGTTGCCTAAATCCCTCTAGAACTTCGGCAAAACGGCCTCAAAGTGGTCTGATCACAGACCCGACTCTACATAGACCTCACTCACGAAAACTAATATATCTCTTAGTATACACATCCGATTGACAAACCGATTTACCTCACGGCTAACTAAGAGAAAGGAGAACTTACGCATAAAATTTCACAATGATCAGAATTGTTTTGATCATCCGATCATCTTCTCCAACACAAGAAAACATAACTGCCTCATTCTCACAATTCAATTCTCTTCCTCAAGAACTCTCTCAAATCTCTTTCTCTCTTCTCTCAATCTCCAACACCCTCTCAAAATCACCAAAACACAGAGAAAGAGAGGTTGCTTGCTTCTTATACCACGAGCCTAGGGTTTCACAACCCAAACCGAGCAAAACCAACGATTTAATTGAATCAAACCAGTTCTGCAGAATATAGTGTCGATCGCCACCCACCATTGGTGTCGATCGACACCCACAAAAACCAATAAAAATGGTTTGCGGATGTTACACAAATTGATTAATTACCACATAATAAATTTCAGTAAAATTCCTTAAATCGTTTCCTTTAACCGCTCTAAACGTAAAACTGTAAGGGCTCTGATACCAAACTTAAACAACCTAACCTGTTTTTTTTTTTTTTAACAATTAACATCGAATTAGTATTTCCATAAATACTAATTTTCAATACCAAACAAAACCAACAATTAACCAGTAGAAACCATCAAATCAATTAAATCAGGATTTAAACCAATAAATCATTAAACCAATCAAATAATCAATTTAAACCAAAACCAGGTGTTAGCCAGTATTAAATTCTAAATTAAATATTCGTAAATAACCAGCAACCTATACCAGGGTTCCCAAACTCAATAAAACACATAAAACCGAGACCCTAGATCAACCTGATATGCTCTAATTGACCCTGAGCTACTCTCCCAAATTAAGAGATCATAGTAGCACTTAGAGATCGCATCCACATGGAATCTTATTTCACAACAGACTTCAAATTCAAATCAAACTAAGAGTAAACATAAAATTAAAAGACAGCAAATAGAGAAAAAAGTTTGTAAGGTTACTAAAACAAAAGCTAGGCGTAGAGAAATCTCAGGTGAATCTGAATTGCAGATCTAGACAGAAAGTTAAGAGTTTATTAAGCATTGTTCTTGAACTTGAAACACTAATATAAAACCAATCAGCTTTTGCTGCAGAGATAATCTATGTCTAAACTTTTGAATCTTCAATTTCTTTGCAAATCCTTTCAATTCAAACAAGCACTAATAAGTATAGGTTCAATTGTTCACAAAACCCTAAAACAAATTTCTTTGCAGATAGAAATTTTGCTCATCTAAGATTAATTCAAGCAATTAATCACTCTTTCGTGTCTACCAATTAACCTAAGATCAGATTCTAGGTCGCGAGGCTAGAATAAGCAATAAACACAAATCCAGATGAAGAACTCTAATGATTTTATCATAACAACTCAATTCAACCTAACAATTCATCAGTCGCCTTTGAAAACCCTAAACCTACCATGGAATCTACTAAGACATGGTGAATGAAACAAACATCATGAATAAAATAGATTGCATAAAAGAGATAAGAAAAGAGATAAAAGAGTTCAAAATCTTCTCTGAAGGAGTCTGATTTGTCTCTCCAAAGCTCTGCTACAAATCTCCCTCTAAGTCTCAATTGAATAATAAGATAAAGCCTAACAATAGCTTAGAAAACTATATATAAGGTTCTAAACACGACTTGGAACACTTTTATAAACTTTAGGAATTTCTGGGGCAAAAAGAAAATCTTCACAAAACTTGATTTCTACTTGTTACGAACGGGTGTCGATTAACATAGAATTTGGTGTCGATCGACACCAAAGCAGAAAATCCAATCCGACTTCGAAACTTCGATAGCTCATTCCACAATGCTCCAAAAGCACCATAATCTCCAATTATGCTCCAAATGTCTTTGGACCTTCAAAAAACTCTAAAAGATATGAAAAATACGGAAAAGACTCTAAAATGTACTGATATCATTTTTTAAAACCGGTAAAAACCATGATATATCAACTCTCCCATACTTAGCTTTTTGTTTGTCCTCAAGCAAATTTGTACTCTTGGATCCACATAGTGCAAAATCGACCTCAGGTAATACTACAAGTGTAGCAATCCTCCAGATTAATCACTACTAACTTCTTTCATTCAATTAAGTGCGGTCTCATCGAGGGAATATCGATCATAGGACTTATAGATTCTTTCCCTTCCTTAAACACTTTTGTGCACTGATCCCTTTTCCTCTTCCCTTAGTTTACTACTGCCCATTGCATGGTTTCATAGAGATCAACTCATTACTATTGTTCCTTGTGAGGAGACAGACTTATAAGGATCTCTATGTACATAGTCTTAGAATAGCGCTCACTACTATTGTTCTTTGTGAGGAGACAGGGTCATGAGGACTCACTATTGTTGTACCTTTTGAAGAGACAGGGTCGTGAGTGTCTTTGCACTTTTCAATCTAAGACTTTCTTCTTCTTCTAATGATTTTTAAGATAAGAAAGGAAGATCAAAGGGATATTATCCTCACTTGGCTAGTCCTGAAAGAGGAATCAAATCCCACGATTTCCAAACCCCAAGTCAAGAAATAAAGTTCATTAAGGGCGGATTTAGCAACATACTTTTCGAATTCTCCCGAAACGTGGACTCTCTCCGTTAGACTACAGCTACTCACCTTGTAATACCAATCAACTTGCTATGGTAATGATTCTTATATTCATCTGTTAAATCAATCTCAGGGGGAGTTTCAACCCGATTAAACAATTAGGATTGACTCTCAAAAACTCAAAAGCAAACACAAATTTTAGCAACCACCTCCCCCTGACTTAAAAAACACTGTCCCCACTGTGATCAAGCCTGAAGTGGGTAAAAGAAAATAAAAAAAACCGAATAAACAAAGAGATTATGTTACCTCGGGTTCTTGACTGGTGTCAATCGACACAGAAGTTGTGGCGATCGACACATGCTCGTGTCAAGTCCTCTCTCTTTTTTTTTAAACACTTGAAATACTTAAACAAAAACCAAAACTTAGAAAAAGAAATGAAAATTAAAATATGTATACTTACCAGTGGGTTGCCTCCCACTAAGCGCTTGTTTTCAGTCATTAGCTTGACTATGTCTGGGGCTAAGGCGTCTAGTGGATGGGAAAGTGGCAACGAATGCCTCGGAGAACAATGTTTCCTCATCCATGGTGGTGTATAAGCAATAGGTGCATGAGATCGAGCAAGGAAATAAGGAACAGCAGCATGGCGGGATTTGGACGGGACACTTCTTTTTCCTACATAATCATCAAAAGAAACACCAAACCTTCTTCGAGAATCTCGTTGCTTGCATAAGTGTGAAACAGCTTTTGCACCTTTTAAATTCTTATTGATGAGATCATGGGGTTTTGAATTGATTCCAGGAAGTGTATACCTTTGCTTTTTTGGAGGTTTTTGGGCTTTGAGATATAGAGTTGTCTGTTTGGCAATAGATGATGGACTGTTGATCTCTGGAAGGTATTTCTTAGCCAATGTCTCTTGAGTAACCAGCTTGTTCACTTGCTCACTAGTATCCAACTCTTTGACATACCCAATAGTAATATCTTCTGAATGCTCCTTGATTGGATCATCATCCATTGAAGTTTTTATTGAAAAGGTTTGACCATCAATGGTGGATCTCCTCCTTGACTTGTCAATGTCGAAATTCATGACAACATCACCTAAATCAAGCTTTATCTTCTCTAGTCTCACATCAATGGTAGAACCAGCTGTAGCTAAGATTAATCTTCCCAGAATAAGAGGATCTTGAGGTTCTTCATTATATTCCTAAACCACAAAGTTTGTGGGAATCACGCAATTTTCAATTTTAAGTGGAACATCCTCTAAGACACCTTCTGGAATCCTTTTAGATTGATCAACTAGAATAAGAGAGATCCTAGTTGGCTTGAAATAAGTCATTCCAAGTCTAGCAGCAACAGAGTAAGGCATCAAATTAATACTTGAACCTAGATCACAAAGAGAATGAGGAAACCATCCTGTTGAGATCACCTTCTTCTTTCTCTTTGGGACTGGAATTGTGTTCAAGAGAATTGCACTGATGTCTTTGGTAAGCAATACTCCTTTATCAGGACTCATACCATTGTCAACCATTCTCTTAACATACCTTCTTCATGCTGGTGAAAGCTTAACTGCATCAACTAGGGGTATCTCAACCATTAGCTTATCTACCATTGCCTTGCATCTTGCTTCTTCAACCTCTTGTTTAGACTTCCTGGCTTTTGGGTAAGGAATTTTAGGCGTATAGACTCTTTCCTTGGCTGGTTTGGAAGTTTCAGGAAGTTTTGGCTCGACCTGCGTTGCGTGTCGATCGACACTGGTGTGGTGTTGATCGACACCAATATCTGGTGTCGACTCCATGTCGACCTTGCTCGATATCGCTTCACCATTTAGCAAAAATTTGCCATTTCTTCCAGTGTCGATCAACACATATCTTTCGTGTTAATCGCCACTAGCTTCTGAGCTCCAAAATCATGGCTTTTTAAGTCTAGCAGTCATGTGAACTCCTCTGTACTACTTACCATGATGGCATTGGAATGATGCATGGGGTTGGGATCAGTCTTTTTAGGAAGAAATCCTTCTTGCCTCTTGATAGACTCAGCAGTTTGTGTAACCTGAACATCCAGCTTCTTGAAATGAGTATTCAAAGCCTCAATCTTCCCATTCAAATCAGTATACAAAGCATCAATCTTCCCATTGAAGTCCACATTTATCTTTTGCCGACCTTCCAGAATCTGTTCCAGCATAGACTTCATCTCACTGTCTTGAGTTGGTGGAGGAGGTTTCTGGTAAGAAGAATAACCATAAGTTCTTGTGAAGCTATTGTTCAAAAAAAGGCTTATGGTAAGACGAACTAAATCCTTGCTGATTGCCAAATCTTTGACCTTAAAAACTAGTTCCATTAATGTTGTTAACATCTTCCTCATGTTCCCTAGCTAGTTAAAAAGTCTCTACCTCTTGAGCAAATTGAACTGACTTCTTTCCCACTAGAAGGCTATACACAGAATCTAACTTAGCCTTCACCTCAAAAATCTGATTTCCATCCATGTTTCCACCCAGCTTCTTCCTCTCAAAATATGCATTATTGGTACTATTGCTAGAAACAAAGTTCTCATTAAGCACATGAGCGTCCTCTGGAATGTTGGTATTGAAGCTCCCATTACTCGCAGCATCCAGCGCCATCTGATACCTCCAATACACTCCTCTGAAGAATATACCCAGCAACTGAACATCACTAAAGTTGTGATAAGGACAATCTCTCTTATATGCCTTGAATCGCACTCAAGAAACCTTGAAAACATGGGTCGGTCCTTGAGAGAATGCATAGATTTTCGTCCTGAGCTCCTCAGACCTCGCATCATCAAAGAAATTGTTCAGGAATGCATTTTTGGTGTCCTCCCAAGTAGTTAGCGATCCTGGTTGCAACTGCAACTGCTTCAGCCAGTAAGCTGCTTCTCCACTAAGAGAGTAAGGAAAAAGCTTACAAAAAAGGTACTCACTAGACACTCCATTAGCCTTAATGCTATATGCAAGGCTAATGCCAAATCCTCACACTTCTCAATGTGTTCCATAGGGTGATCGTGCGGAAGACCATGGAAGGGATGCTGAGCCACAAGATTGAAGAACGCAGGTTTCAACTCGAAATCGTTCCTCGGAAAAGCAGGTGGGCGTATCGCAGCTCTGTTAGCATAGAACTAATATGGTCTGTTGTAATCTCCCAAGGTGCGCCCACACCCAGCATTATCCTGATGCTCCACTGCTACCGGCTCAACGATCACATTCCTATGAGCGTCTAGTCTATGTCCTTTCTCATTGCGCATGTCCCCTTCTGCATCGAGCAGAATACCATCTTCTCCACGAACTAGTACTATAGTATTCACCATCTTAGACTTAGTTTTCCTCTGAGTCTTCCTGTTGGTGCGTTCTAAATGTGGTAGTGTTTGAATATCGAATCCAACTAACTCTGTGTCTTGGTTTCTTCTAGTGGAGCGATGAGACATATACCTGAAACAAAAAAACAAATGCTAGTTAGTGAATCAAAAATAAAAATAAAAACGATGCCAAAATTCTACTAATTGAAATCTATAGGTAAATTCAATTCCCCGGCAACGCCGCCAAAATTTGATATGCTTAAATTTACCCTGAGTTACTCTCTCAAATTAAGAGATCGTAGTAGTACTTAGGGATCAAATCCACAGGGAATCTTATTACACAACAAACTTCAAATTCAAATCAAGCTAAGAGTAATTATAAAAGTAAAAGATAGCAAACAGAGAAATCAGTTTGTAAGATTAATGAAAAAAAAAGCTAGGCGTAGGGAAATCTCAGGTGAATCCGAATTACAGATCTAAACAGAAAGGTAAGAGTTTATTAAGCACTGTTCTTGAACTTGAAACACTAATATAAAACCAATCAGCTTTGGCTACAAAGATTATTTATGTCTAAACTTTAGAATCTCAAATTTCTTTGCAAATCCTATCAATTCAAACAAGCATTAAGTGTAGGTTCAATTATTCATGAAACCCTAAACCAAATTTCTTTGCAGATAGGAATTTGGTTCATCTGAGATTAGTTCAGGCAATTATTCACACTTTCGTGTCTACTAATTAACATTAACCTAAGATCAGATTCTAGGTCGCGAAGCTAGAATAAGCAATAAACACAAATCCAGATGAAGAACTCTAATGATTTTTTCATAAGAACTCAATTCAACCTAACAATTCATCAGTCACCTTTGAAAATCCTAAACCTACCAAGGAATTGACTAAGAAATGGTGAATGAAACAAACATCATGAATAAAATGGATTGCATAATAGAGGTAAGAAAAGAGATAAATGAGTTCAAATTCTTCTCTGAATGAGTCTCATTTGTCTCTCCAAAGCTCTGATACAAATCTCCCTCTAAGTCTCAATAGAATAATAAGATAAAGCCTAACAATGTCTTAGAAAACTAAACATAAGGTTCTAAAAACGGCTTGGAATACTTTATAAACTTCTGGGGCAAAAAGGAAATCTTCATAAAACTTGATTTCTACTTGTTACGAACGGGTGTCGATTGACATAGACTTTGGTGTCGATCGACACCAAAGCTGAAAATCCAATCCGACTTCGAAACTTCGACACCTCATTCCACAATGCTCCAAAAAGCTCCATAATCTCCAATTATGCTCCAAATGTCCTTATACCTGCAAAAAATTCTAAAAGATACGAAAAACACCGAAAAGACTCTAAAAACGGACTTATATCATGGCTAAAAACCGGTAAAAATCATGATATATCACATCCTCCTCTTCATAGCCATGATTCCACGATCACTTTTTATGAGCATCACATGGAAAAATGAGATGCACGAGTATTATCACAAAAACTCAGTGAGACGGTCATTCCATCTACCGAGTATACACACATGTTAAAGGAAATGCCAAAACACACAACAATATAAGATACCATCCAATCACCAATTTTTATATTCGGTCAGTTGCTGGTGTCGATCAACATTTGCAAAAAGTTGGTGTCGATTGACACCCGCCTGGTTTCGATCGACACTGGCTGCAGGAACTACATGATCAAGCCTCTCCTCTCTTGACTCGATTCCGGGTCGCACCAATCGATCAATATCAAAACAGACACTAAACAACATACAAACAACATGAAAACCACCACATAAACACATATCAATACTAAATTCAATCCAATCACTCAATTAACGCATTTAAACATACCCAGATAAGTCATGGTCACACACTCACCTTAGGGATTCAGATTGGTTTGGGTAAGGATTATGAATAGCCACGAAAATCAGAGACTCCAACACACAAGAGTCTGATTTCCCTCTCCTCTTCACTACGAACTCACCACCAACTCAATACCTTGCTACCTAAGCCTTGAATCAAGCCTTTTTGACCGCAATTCACCACAAACTCACTTATCAGTCTCTTTGATCTCTCAATCTTGAAAAATCTCTTTCTCTCCCCAAAAATATGGAGGTTGTTCGAGTTTATAAAAGGCTTAGGGTTTCCTTTAACCCAAACCACACTAAACCGGACAATTGAAATCAAACCGGTCTGTACCAAAAATGTCGGTGTCGATCGACACACCCCCTGGTGTCGATCGACACCCACACAAAATCTGGATTGTTGATCCACGTGCGTTACAAAATGGTAGAAGTATCTTTGGCCGAATGGTCCAATAAGGTTATTAATGTTTTTACACTAGGAGGTCTAGGGTTCGGTTCCCAGACAATACGATTATTAATAAATTTGTAGATTAATGGAGGCAAGTTTACATGAGATCTCAGACTCTGTGCAATTAGAGCTGTTCTCCATGATTCCATGCAGTGAAGGTAGAAGGTGTCTATCATGAGCATGGAGCACAGAAAGTATCCTTTCTCGTGGATGTAATAGGGTCGGAGTGAATCTCCGTGGAACAATCTTCTTTGTAATACAGTAAAACTTTTATAAATTAATAATGTTGGCATTTTAAAAATTTATTAATTTAGAGAGATATATATTTATAAAAAGATCTTTTTGGGGTAATGATTTTCTTGGGAAAAATAATTCAAACCATGTTATATTACAAAATATCATTGAATAAATTAGTAAAAATAATATGTATTAACTTGAAATTATGATTAACACATGCGGTTATTGCAATTAAATTAATGTTAATGGCTAACAGAGAATCTAGATAACAAAAAATTATACACGGTTAGGTACAACATTAAGAAGAAATCATGTTTATTAACTTCAATATTGATGATAAAGTTAAAAACAATATATATTACGTTGCATTTAGAAAGAGTTAAGTGTAAAAAAAATCAATTATGGCATCTACTATTTTTAACGAGTTTGGATGCATAGAAATCAATCCTAAATGTTTTTGATGCAATAAGTAAAATTCAAGACATGTTTCAACAAATTTCAACTTTTATGTAATTAAAAAGAAAATTGTTGAAGTCATGTTTTAAACACTATATAATTATACATATGCATTATATAACTATATATGATTATTAATTTATATTATTATTAGGACCATTTTCATATGAAAGTTTCAAAAAAATTATTATCTTATTATATTATCGAATTTTGCTAATTTTAACATTAGCCCGACTCGGGACCGAAAAAAATTATTAATTTATAATGATTATTAATATATATAGAATATTAATTTATAGAGGTTTTACTAGAGTTTTCATAGTTTGTAATAAAATAATAAATCAACTCAAACGTTCCAAAAAAAAAAGGAGAAAATATATACTCATGATTCGCATTATTAATGTGCTTGAAGACCTTTAATAATAAGATATTTTGGGTATTAAAAAGACATGCTTTGACTAATTTTGTGCCGGACGTTAGCTCAAATTATGATTGTCAGTGATATGTGACCGACCTTTAAGCTTCAAGCCTTTAACGCTAATTAACCCGCGATCACGTCAATTATTTATACCATGTCTCACCATTAATGCAATGCAATGCAATGCAATAACTTCATAATTTATAGACGTCAATTACCGTTTCGTTTTACCATTATATAAAGAAATATATTCTTCACCAATGTTTACTATTACAATTAGAAACAAAAAAGTATGATTAACATCAAACAATTTCTCTTCGCCATTTACATATCTCTGGCCCTAACAGGTCAAGAACATGTCTTAGCTGTCGGCGCCACCGCGAAAGAGATCATAGTTCCCAAGGTCTCCGAGTGGCAAGTCACGGTGGTCAACGGTTTGATCACCACAGATAATCTATTCGTCCATTGTAAATCTAAGGAAGACGACCTGGGTGAACAAAATCTGCGTTACGAGGATCAAGTTTCATGGAATTTTGGAGAAAATATGCTCCATTCAACTTTGTTTTGGTGCTATATGAGCAAAGGTGATGGTCATATGAATATAAACGTGTTTTGGGATGATGTAATATTGTTCCATAGATGCGGCTGGAAAAATTGCGTTTGGACTGCTAAATCTGATGGCATTTATCTTTGGAATTCGGCTACCGGTGGAGATATGTTGATGGAGACATGGGAAGTTGGATGGTGAATGCATATTTTGGTAGTTGTCTTATAATTTATGAATCTCATTTATATATGCATAAAAAAACAAAGTTAACATCTTTTGTCATATAAATTCCTCTCAGTTTTTTGTTGTTTCTATCTATAATAAACAGTTATTTTGTTTGTTAGTTTTCTTAATAATTTATGTACGAGTTGGTTAGTTTCTAGATTAATTTTGAAATCAAGGGTGTGATTGGTTGGGATTTAAAAATTTCCTACAACTTCTTTAAGTATTTTTACAACAATTGCTTACCAATTAGGCTTTAAGTATTTTAGTGGATCCCATATAAAACTTATAGCCTCTGCAGCTTTGTTTTTTTTGTTTGTTCATGTTATACTTTTTTTTCCTAAAGCAAATATTTTGTGGCCTTAAAAGTTGTATGATTTTTCTACAGCTACAACACAAACATCTACATACTAAATCCAAAAGCAATTATTTTACAGTTACAGCCGAACCAATCACCGAACAAATCATAACTTAACAAATTATAAAAGAACTCATCAAAATATAATAAGTTGTTACACTTCATCTATATAAAGTTAAATCTATTAGTGTATATTCTCGTGTGTTAAAAAGTTTGGAGGAATATCGTAGTAGAATAGTTTTTGGAGAAAACCTAGTTTGATACCATGATAGATTTTGGAGTCGAATAGTTTCCTCGTTTATTTATACAAGATAATTAACTTGACCAATAAATTTTCTACATATTTGATAATAGGAAATCTATATATTTAACACAAGATAATATCTATATAGTATTTTAAAATTTCGCTAAATCCAAGTTATGAGAAGATGACATGTGTCACCTACTTTGCCATTTGTCTTTTTAATTTATTTGTTGGAGAAAAAAGTAAAATTAAGTGCATAACTTAACAATTAATTCATTCAATTTAATAGCAAATTCCAATGATTGTATATATTTTATTTTCTAGTGACCAAACATTGAATTAAAGGAAACCCTCACGGTTGGTTAGCGTAAGTAGAGTTGCTTACATAAAAATAAAATTGATCGAGATTTCTAGGTAGAAGTTGAGATGATGCAAATGCCTAGGTAGAAGAGAATTTTTGAAGTAATGTTTTTTAAAAAAGTCTTCAAAGCTTTTTAAACGAATTTGTCCATCACCTCTAATGCCATGTGCTCTTAAAAAAACCTTATTCCATCATAAATTGTGAATCTTGAAGTCTATAATCACTTCACTAATGAATCGATGTTAAAGATAAAATTCACAACAAGGCGATAAAGAGACTGAGACAAGAATACAATAAAGCATCAATTATTCTGTCACTATGTTTCAAGGTTCCAATAAAATAGATACGTTCCAAGATATTTGTTGAGATGATGCATATGTCTTGGTATAAGCAAAACATATTACAACTATATGATCGATAGATCTGTGTACAAAATTGTTTGATGCAAGAAAAGACGCCAATCATTTTTGAAGAGAACTATTGTGAATATTGATAAAAACATACAAGTTAGGTTTTTGTGGCAAAGGAGATGTCTTCTATGTGATGTAAGTTTTATTAACGAACGATCTATTTTTTCATTTAACATTGTATATATCTAATGATTTGCTACAAATGTTTAGTCTTATAAGCAATATAATTACATTACTATAAACACCGAAATTATGTATTGTTTTATTTTCATATATAGTCAATGATTGCATATTTTATCATGTTGATTTTTTAATCCACGCAACGCATAGACAATCTCTAGTTCACAAATATATTTAACTTTCTTTCCAAGTCGATATTGTAATCTCGAGATCACCTAACAACATTGCTCAAAAATTTTAATATAGAATTCCTGAAGATCTTTGGTTAAACAGGTTGTAACATCAAGTAAGAATGTGACATATATAATACATTTTCTTGAACAAGCCTTAATTTTTAGTGCTTTTGTGTGTAATTTATTGTGTGTCTTGTGTGCGTGTTTTTTTTTTCTTTTTTTGCTTATAAAATTGAATTTTTCCAAACAATTGAAATGTGTGTGTAGAATTAATGTTCAGTTACATGTTTTATTTATAATAAACGGTAAAATAAGTTTTTGACTTAGCTTTGAATACATTTTATGTATACACCTTTGGGTTTAGGATTTAAATTTGAATTTTTCTAGGTAACTAATTTATGAAGAGACCAAACCGAATTTCCTACTTTTTGAAATAAATATATGAGAAACGATGATGGTCGTATGAATGGAAACATGTTTGGAACGATTTAAATAAGGAGAAATTAGATTAAAAAGTCTTCTAAATTTAAATTTGTCCATCGACACCTTTTTTTGACATTGCCAAATTTTGCCATAATTACCCTTTTAATATAAATAATTAGTTTTTCAAACTTTTTTTTTCAAACATGTAACAAATGAAATAATACAACTTTTTAACAAAGGTGAAATTTTTAATTTGTAACCAATAGAATAAAATTTGGATTTCTAAATTGAGTATATTTTGTATAAAATGTACATTCTGTTGTTTATACAGGTTCCTAAAAAGTTTAGAAAATGTAATCTACCGATTGTACATGTTCTGCAACTTTTAGAATTTTTATTTTTAACTTTGTTCTTTGTTCTAAAAATTTAGAGCACACGCACACTCCAAACGATTTAGAACAAAATATCAGAATACATCATCTGCACATTGATCTATGTTCTAAAAAATTTAAAGAAACACTAATATTCTAAAAGTTTTAGAATCAAATTTCAGAATACGTAATCTTTACTTTGCTCTACGTTCTACAAAATGTAGAATATGTATTCTTCAGTTTGTTCTATGTTCTAAAAAATTGAGAATACCAATTCTAAAATTAATTTTCAAATTCCAAAAATTTAGGAAATCAAATCTTTCAGTTAAAGAAATCAAATATTCAGTTAGATTAAATTTTACATAATAAATTATTAAATTTAATTTCCAAAAAATAAGTAAATAAAATATTTAAAATCTTCAATTATATGCTTTTTCCATTTGATATAATTATTAAATAAAATCATAATATAATTTCAATTAATGTAATTAACAAATATATAAAAGTAAATGAATTTTCAGAATAAAATTAATATAAATCCGAAATTATTAAATAAAATCAGAATTAAATATGAAAATCAATTTTCAAATCCTACAATTAAGGAAAAAATCTTATATTGATTGTTTCCAAAATACACAAACCAAAGCTATGAGAAGATGACATGTGTCATCTACTTTTTATATAATTAATTAATTATTTTTTTTGGACAAATTTAATTGATTACTAAAATTAATACCACAACTACTACATTAAATACAATATGTTAAATAAAATTAAATAACAATTCAACAATAATAATTTTGTTATTTGACCCCAATGTATTTAACCAATGTATTACATATGAGTCAGTTTCGGAAATATACCCTTATTTTTGGTCAATTGCAAAACTACACCCCTCTTTCTCTTTCCTCTTTTTTGAATTTTTGCCATTATCCTGTCCATGTATTTGCCAAAATGTCATTACGTAGACTTCCCTTGTTGTTACGTAGACTTCCAAACAAAGATGAAAGTCTCAACAATCCCAAAGAAATCAACTTATTTACAGAAATGTCATCTTCATCAATTTTCTAACCACTATGAACAACCAATTTCGAGCTCTTAATGGCTCAACAACCGATTTTCGAGCTTTTAATGGTTTGATTTAATCCCTATAACCTCTTTCCTTTCTTCTCCTCTACAATTTCATCCATAAATCTAGCTAACTTTCATTTTAAAAATAATTTATCAAAACAGGTTGATTTCTCGCAAATCTTGCTTTACGACACC
This sequence comes from Draba incana, assembly GCA_963576765.1. Lineage (NCBI taxonomy): Eukaryota > Viridiplantae > Streptophyta > Magnoliopsida > Brassicales > Brassicaceae > Draba > Draba incana. Next base: position 18,712,994 of record OY755212.1, on the reverse strand, counting down.
TGGGATTCTTCAATATCGGTTAGATTTCTAAGTTCTGGTGGTGGAAAAGGTACCAAAACTTGAGAAAAGGTACCGAAACTTGCAAAAATCGAAATTTCAGATCTGGTTTAGACTCGTAGACTTCCTGGAAGTCTACAAGTCAACGAAAAGGTCAGATTTGCATTTGACCATTTATGCAAAAAAACCTGAAGTAGACTTCCAAGAAGTATACAAGATTCCTTTGGAAACAAAAAACTAGTGCCCCGTAGACGGGGATAGTTTTGCATTTGACCAGAGGTTTGACCTTTTTTTTGTAGACTTCCAGGAAGTCTACATAAAAGTAGGGTCAGTTTAGCAATTGCTTCAGGACATGTAGACTTCCAAGAAGTCTACATTGAAAAAAAGAGTTAGTTTTGCATTTGACCAAAAATCAAAACATTGACCAATATTTGAAGACTTCCAGGAAGTCTATTTTTCTATATAGAATTCCAGGAAGTCTACTTTTAAAGTCTACGACTTTTGGTCAAATGCAAAACTACACCCCTTTTTCGTGTAGACTTCCTGAAAGTCTGCAAAAATTTCGCAATTGCAAAACTGACCCTTTGCAGACTTCTAGGAAGTCTACACTGCATTTGCCTAAATTTCAAAAGTACACCCTTGGAAGTCTATACTGAAAGTCTAAACTAGAAGTCTACGTAAAAATCGGAAGTTTACAATACACAGTGATTTTTAAAACTTGATTATATGTCATTCTAGAAAGATATTTCTTGTTTTTTTTGTTCTCACATGTGTGGTACCTATTTATCTATCGTTTGTATAAGTTCGACGTGTTTAAAACAAATATTTATGGGGTAAATCTAATTTTTTTCATTTGGTGACTAGTTAGCTCATTCAACGTAGACTTCCAGTGACTGCTCAGAAGTCTACATTGGAAGTCTACGTAATATTCGGAAGTCTACGTGTTTTTCAAAACTTGATTATTTATCATTCTAGAAAGAGAGTTCTGAATTTTTTTTCTCTCACATGTGTGATACCTATTTATATATGATATGTATAAGTTGAAATTGTTTAAGACAAATATTTATGGGGTAAATCTAATTTTTTCATTTGGTGACTAGTTAGCTCATTCAACGTAGACTTCCAGTGACTGCTTAGAAGTCTACATTGGAAGTCTACGTAATATTCGAAAGTCTACGTGTTTTTCAAAATTTGATTATTTATCATTCTAGAAAGAGAGTTCTGAATTTTTTTTCTCTCTCATGTGTGGTACCTATTTATCTATCATATGTATAAGTTGAATTGTTTAAGACAAATATTTATGGGGTACTAAATCTAATTTTTTCATTTAGTGACTAGTTAGCTCATTCAACGTAGAATTCCAGTGACTGCTTAGAAGTCTACATTGTACATAAACTATTAAATGCATTTTTTTTAAGAATTATTCTTTATTTTTGAAAAATGTTTTGATTACACATGAGTCATAATAGTTATTTTGTATGCTTTGGACATGTTTAGTTATAAGGATTGCATGTCAAACTCAATTTTATATTTGTACCACCAATTATGTTATGTTTGCAGACTTCCGGGAAGTCTACGTTTACATTTCGATTGTTGTTAACTAAGCTTCATATGTTATTTTTACAGATAGTTGTTCAATTACCTATTGTTTATGGAGATTGGATGATGAAAGATGGTAGGTGACATTTTGAGGTGGATAATCGTAAAGGAGGGAGAATGTTTGTATTGTGCGATGGTTTTACACATAAGGAACTTGTTAAAATGGCAGTAGACGATTATAACCTACCAAAAAATGCAGAGGTGGTGGAGCTCACTTATTCATTACCTTCTTCAATGCTGCAACAGATGCCTCATGACATACCTACGATGCACGTCACAAATGATAGACAAGTACAAAGTTTGATGGAGCTAAGTTGAACGCATCTGTTACATCTGTGTGTCTCGCTTCGGTTTGAGATGGGAACCATAATTACGGATCATGATTGTGATATCAACGGAGATGAAGATACGGACGAGGATCAAGTAAAGGATGAAGATGAAAATCAAGAAAACGATGAGGATGAGTGTAATAATTAACATGGGTCTAATGTAGGTGAAGTGAAAGAAGAGGATAGAGAAGATATTGATGATGATTATAGTGAGTACGGAAAAGTGAAAGACAAAGATGAAGAAGATATCTCCTTCGACGTTAAATGTGGATATGTAAGTGGCCATTCGAGTATTTTTACATGGTCCGATAAGATATTTGTGAGGCATAGTTTTTGTAACAAGGAGGAGCTAGTTCAATAATTGCAATTAACTTATGTGATTCTACGGTCCACATATACGGTATTGAAGTCTACGCCAACTCTATTTATTTGTTGCGTGGAAGGATGCAAGTGGAGGTTAAGGGCGGCCGTAAAGAATGAAGCAAACTAGTTTTGGGTGACAAACTATATCAATGTGCATACATGTTCACGTGATGATCGAGTGGCTCACCGCAAACGTGCTAGTGCCAAATACATTGGAAGACTTTTCGTAAAGCGTGTAGGAATAATTAATAGAATTACGCCGGAACACGTCAAAGATTCTATGAAACAAATGTTTGGCATGAATTTGGATTATACTACTTCATATAGGCCATTAGTTCATGCGTGTGAATTGGTGAGAGGAACCGCGAAATCTGGATACGAGAGTCTCCCATCGTACCTCCATCAAATCAAGGAACCTAATCCGGGAACAATCACCGCTCTTGAAGTCGATCAACAAAACCGGTTTAAGTATCTTTTCATAGCGTTTGGAGCCTCAATCAAGGGTTTTAGGTATCTTTGACGTGTAAATGTTGTTGACGGGACGCATTTAAGTGGGAAGTACGAAGGAGTTATGTTAGTTGCATGTGCACAAGTCGCTAATTTTTAGATTTTTCCTTTGGCTTTTGGAATTGTCGATATTGAGAATAATGCTTCATGGAGTGGTTTTTTACCAAATTGAGTGATTGTGTGGTGGGTGGATTCCCGTTGGTGATCGTTTCGGATAGGGCAGAGTCCACAAAGAATGCGTGTGAGAAGGTTTTTCCTTGGGCAACACGTGGCATTTTTTATTATCACCTTCAATCCAATATTGTGAAGCTTCATAGGGGGAAAGATCTCATATACTTGGTGAAAGGGGCTGCGTATGCATATACGCCAGAAGAGTATGGCCGATATATCGACGCGATACGCACCATAAAGCTGGAACTCGTAACATATTTGGAAAACGCGGATCCAAAATTGTGGTCACGGGTGCACTGCGTCGGATTGAGGTACCACATCAAGATGAGTAACATGGCCGAATCTATCAATGCGGCACTCAAGGTAGCTCGAGGATTTCCAATACCATTTCTTTTGGATTTTATCCGATCCAAACTAGGAAGATGGTTTTACAAAAGGCGAGAGGATGCGTTGAATCTACCAACACACTATAGTCGGGGTGTTGAATACTTGTTGACAATCACATTTCTGTATTTTCAAGTAATGAAATATATATTGTGGACTTTGGGTGTAGACTTCGGTGGTAGACTTCAGTTGTAGACTTCGGCCATGGTACAAAAAGTCGATGTGCATGGTTACATGGTTAATATAAGTATGATCATTACCATAAGAAAAACGGTTTGGATTACTTGATAAAATGAGTCTTAAAGTAAACAACGAAAAGAGAAAAAAAAACAAAAACAACAACAAAAATAAAAACATAAATAACGAAAAGAGAAATAACTAAAAGAGAAACGATCTTCAAATCCACAACCTCACTCCATTGCATACTGATCCCTCCATTTACATGCAGTTTCATCGAACTTGGCTACGTCTGCCGACAAAAGATTTTCCAACTTCGGGGAAACCATTAGTTCGATAATTTTCATCAAAATCATGGACGGACGGTAAGAAGGAGAACAGGATGTGGCTCTCAACATGTCATGGTCTATGGCTCCCCTCCTGGATACGCTGGGGTGGTAGATTTTGGTGTTGAAACTCACCCGTACCGCCTGCAATGGATACTCCACCGGAAATAAGATGGTAATCCAATAAACTCAATTTTCATATGGAGTCCCCAACGGCCCGTTGATAGGGACCTCTACATGGTAATATGTATTATGAAGGACCATATTAGCAGTTCATAAACAGTAAGACATGGAAACATGTAAAAAAAACAATTACCTTCATCTATGATCTTCATCGTAGGGAAGTCTTTCTTTAGATCCTTAATTTCACGGCAAATTTGATTTAACATGTATCTCATCTTGTCAAAGTTTGGAAGAGGCACGAAAAAGAAGAATCCGACAGTTATGTTAAGACGAAGAGAAGAGGATAATGATGTAATGAGAAGAGACGTATATATAGATGAAGAAATGAAGAGACGTGACTTGATGGTCAAACTGCTAATTAAGACGTTTGAAACGTAGAACAAAAAACGATAAATAAACAGTGTTAACTCATGACTTTTCATTACTTTGTCGATAAAGTGACCATGACACATCAAATCTGGTTTATTTCCCAATGTAGAATTAAAGGACTTCGATTGTAGTGAAGTCTACAATCGACATTTTTCTGTTTTTCACAGAGCCTATGTTTAGATGTTTCCTTTAAGACTTGTGTCAGATAGACTTCAGTAATAGACTTATATCGTAGACTTCCGTAATAGACTTCTATCGTTTACTTCTACAGAAGACTTCGAGAAGTAAACCTGTGGAAAAAAAAACCCGACCCGACATCGATTCGACATCATTTGTAACCCGGATCCGACCAGACAGATCTAAAACTAGTTTTAACTTGCAAAATCCCCAATTTTGAAAATTAAAAACTCCAAATCTTGGATTTTTGATATTGAAGGAAAGTGACTGACAGAAAACACGGAAATCATGAGCAATGTTTCCGGATTCTCTTCTTCATCGTCATGTGGCCTTAGAGGAGGAAGGGGTAGAATTGTTGGGATTTCGAAGATATGTTGGTGTGGGAGCTCGATTTTGGGTTTAGTCTCAAAATCAGACCAAAATACGTATAAGCGCTACTTTCGTTGTGGTTTTGCTGCGAGCCAGAAGGTAAGACGAACAAATTCAATGTCTTTATTACTGTTTTTAGTTTTGCATTAGACACAGTCAATTTCTGATTTCAGTGAAATTTTTGAGTTTTAGCTTATGAATGATAATCACACCTTCAAGTCGGTTGATGAGGCTCTGTTAAACGAGATTGAGGCTCTGCAGTTTAAGAATGAAAGACTTGAGAAAGAACTTAGTGAGATCAAAGCCGAGAGAGAAGAAATTGAGAAAATTGTGTTTGATAAGGTTTTAATGAGTGTTGACAAGAAGATATTGGAGAAGGTAGAAGCTGGTTCGGTGGAATCATCAGGTAGCAAGAAGAAAATGATGATTCTGGCTGTGATTGGGTGTGTGGTCATGTTTGGCTTTGGTCAACTAGTTGGTTGAAAATGGTGTTTCATGATTGTTGTTGGTTTCTTTTATGTTCATCCCTTTGGTGGTTTCATGTTATTGTTTGTTGTCCCAGTTGGTGGATATCTGTAAAGAGGCAACAAATATTAAGTTATGAAAATAGAAATCTACATTAGTAGTATACGATAGAATTCTACAATAGAAGTCTACATGAGTACAACAGACTTCTAGAGTACAAGTCTACAAGAGAAGTCTTCATATGAACTTCACAAAAGAACAAAAGTACTAACTGATCCCGAAAAATGAAGGATAAGAGTTTGTCTTACATCTACAAAATATATGCAAGAATCCTAAATGTTTTTTACGGGATAACAAAAGATAAGATTTACTGGACCATTACGGTCCCGGCTTGTATAAATCCAAGTTGTCCCAACATCGGCGCTCTCTACCATCTTGCTTGGTCTCGCACAATATATCGACCGCAAGCTTGTCCCTAGCAGCCTGGACGTCCATGTCTTCCATCACGCTAAATGGAAAGCCTAGAGCATGACATTCAACAAACTTGAAAGCATACATTCCATAACTTTGTCCATCAGACTGTTGTGGCACTTGGTCTCGGTCGATCGTATACGGTTCTCGATCCCACAAGTGCCTATCTTGTGCAGCACAAGATTCCCGAATAAGATAAGGCACCATCACGATAAGAGACTCCACTAACATTTTCGTCTCACTGATGGAGGTAATAGTCTGCAAACTGTCCCACACAACAATCTTATGATTTGGAATGGAAATCCACAAAGCAATCCAATGACAGCTTTTGATGTTCATTATAGTGTAGATGTCATCCACTTCCAGCCCCCATATCTTTTCTGATTTACAAAAACTAGGTTCTGCACCTGTGTAGTACTCAATGGCTCCAGGAGGTAACAACTTACCAGAAACATCAAGATTTGGAAGCATGTTCACAAAATCATTGTATTTGGTGGACCACATATTTGTGAAGAGAGTATCAATGAAGCATATTAAGTCGCTCCTAAACCACTGTGGATGGTCGTGGAAACGTAGCCTAAGAAGGTTTATCCCAGCATCCAAGTGCTGAAACAGGAAAAAACTAAAAATTAGCAAAGTAAGTCTACACAGGAAAAACTAAAAATTAGCATAGGAAGTCTACATAGGAAGTCTACATTAGTTTTAAGTCTACACAGAAAGCTACTTACAGAGTCCTTCAACCAGCCAGTTGTGCAACGCAGGACCTTAAACAAATTTGCGCGGCTATTAGGAACCAGTTTATCTCCTTCCCTATACAGAATAAAATCATAAGTCAAAGTTCAAATGCAAGCAAGAGAAGTCATAATTAAAAGAAATAAAAAAGAACTTACGGTTCGTCTTCCAACAATTCTTCTAACACCTGCATCTTCTTCCCATCAACAGGTGCAAAAGGGTCATATCCTTTTCCTGTAAGGATGGACCGTAAGCCATCATACTGTTTGAAATGTGTTTTTTGTGAGGCAGCCTTTCCCAAAACTCTTTCACTCTTACCCCTGGTTGCAGCCAGTTGTTTACTCCTCTTCACAGTAATCTTCTTCTTCTGAGCCGCTTTTTCTTCATCAGTTTGTTTAACTGCTTTAACTTCTATCACACTTGGCTCCTCTAGAACTTCAGATGATTTTTTTTCTTCTTTAATTTTTGCGAATATTTTGACTGGTGTAGAAGTTTTAGCTTTTGTTACTTTTACAATATTTGGCGGAGTACAATTGACACTCCTACTACTCTACAAAGTTGTTAAAAGTAAAGTTAAACCTTCGTAAAAGATAAAATGTGCATATCATAAAACTAACAAATTGTTCAATAACAAAGTCTACAATGGTTCAGAAACACCAACAACATGTAAAAGATAAATGTGCATATCATAAGTCTCATTGCTTAATCTTTCAATTCCTTCGCTTCGTTCCTTGTGCTATAACGACTTCTCTTAATATTGGGAGAGGATTTGGTATCAGGAGCTCCAGATGACTTATCATCCTTGGACTTCGAATTGCCCTAGACGACTTATCATCCTTGGACTTCAAATTCCCCCCTTGCTTTGGCTGCTGCATTGCTAACGACAAGCTCCTTGCCTTCTTGGCTTCCACCTTTCCTGCCACCTTCTAAATGCTGCTCAATAGCTGATACCTTACCAGATATCAGGTCAATCTTCTTCTCGCATTTAGTAACCAGCGTTGTCAGCTTTTTAAGGGAAGCCTCAAAGGTAGATGCAAATTTCTCAACCACAAGGGCCACTGGATCTCCACCAGAAGCAGGACTGTCACTGGATCTCTTTCTCTTCTTGCTCTTTCCACCTGCTTGCCTAATAGGTGCAGTCTTGACAGGGACTGTTTAACACATAGTAACAACACAAAGTTAACAAGAGAAGTCTACAAGTCTTAAAAGAAGTCTACTGTAGAAGTCTACAAGTCTTAAAAGAAGTCTACTACGGAAGTCTACAGCAGATATCTAGTCCGAAAGTCTACTACGGAAGTCTACTACGTAAGTCTACTACGTACCATTCTCATCTTGCACAGCAGCGGAAAGAAGACCCCCTACAGGCCAGTGCTTTTCCTCAAAGTTCTAGTTGCCTTGATAGAGTGACATGATAATGTTTTTGATCAAAGGATCATCAACATCATTTTCCCAAACAGGGAACATGTCCTCAAGAGCAACCGTTGAGACAAAGTTTCTAACATTTGACTACAAAGAAAAAACAAAAATGAATTCGAACAATTGGCCGCAAATATGAATCATGTAAAATTTTATAAGGTAAGAAAGTATTCCAGGAAGTCTACCTGGTTTTGGATTGTATCGCGAACAGTTTTGCGATATCTGGATCCTTTAAAAGAAAGGAGTGGTGGAGTTCCAGGAAGAGTTGGATAAGAATTTCCTATTTCGTTACCAAGGTCTGGTAGACACACGTACGCCCACACTTGGAGTACTTGAACAAAACCCTCAATAACATATGAATTCCTTGTCAAGTCTTTTTCCTTCACCGATGTCAGGAGAATGTTCCAAGCAACTCTTCCCCATGGATACCCCAGAAATTCGTCTCCATCCATAACTAGCCTCGCAAAGTTAATTTGTGGGTTGATAATGTCTATGCCCTTCAATGTATCCGCAATATATTGCAAGATATCCCAACCTTATACGATCTTCCCGAGACCAGGATTGACATCTCTTGTAGTTGCAATTAGGTCATTAACAGATGGACCCAAATCCTGATTTACTCTAAGAAGTTACCAGAAATCTTTGATCTTATCAGTAACTAGAACCTCAAGTGTAATCAATTTCTCAACGTGATGACACCGAAGACCTGTAATTTCTTGAAAATCTATCAACGACAACTTAACAGGGTTTACACCAACGAGACTCCATATCTCATTCGGCTTATTGCATTATAACTGCAAGGTGAGTGAAACAAACCAAGCTTTTTTTTTTTAAACCTAATAATTCTAATGCGGAAATTCTCACGAATATAAAATCGAATAAATCAATCCATCAATTAATCCAACAAATCAACCAACTCATATTCAATTCCAAAATTCCAAACAAATAATCTAACAACCTAGCACCAGGTTCACTAGTCATAAACCATAACATTAAAATCCTATCATCCTCTTCTGACGTCATGATTCCGCGATCCCACATTCTTATACCTGCAACACATGGAAATAAGAGTTGCGTGAGTATTATCACAAATACTCAGTGAAGCGGTCATCCCATCTACCGGTTACATAATAAGGGAAAAGAATGTCAATTACTACGAAAGAAACATCAATTAACCATGTTCAAATTTCCGAAATGAGAATAATTGACAAAATTGAGCAATGCAACAGATGGTGTCGATCGACACACCACCATAATGTCGATCGACACAACAAAACAAAACAAAACACAAAAATTACCATTGGGTGTCGATTGACACTCTTTTCACAAATACAAAAATCGAGAAACACTACAAGAAAACATATATTTTGTGACTCTTCTTTGTGACTCTTAATTTCGTCACAGATTTTTGTGACAGAATTGGAACTGATATGGGACGCATTTGTGACTACATTAATAAGAGTATCAAATCCGTCACATATTTGTGACAAACAAATATTGTCTCAATAGTGTCACATATTAGTGACAGTTTTGAGACAGATTTGGGACTAATCTGATGTCGTCGCAAAGTTGTCACTTATGTGCGACACATTGGTGACGTCAAAAAGTGTAACATATTGGTGACACATTTGTCTCTATAATGAATGTCACAGATTAGCGACGATCCTTTAAGCGTCACAAGAGAGTGGCAACTTGTGTATTTTGAAAATCCATATAAATCTTTGTGATTTTCAAATCCAACATGTGTATTTTGATTAGTATTAGAGAATAAAAAGGTTACCGAATGGATTTGAGGATAACATATGAATCATTCAAAATCCGCTAAAATCTATTTTAAAATCAAATCTATAAGTAAATACGTAGGATTGAATAAGAGAACCCTTAAATAAGAGGTGATTTTGATTTGTATTTGAGAATTACAAATTGAATAAGAGGTGATTTTGATTAGTATTTGAGAATCACAAATTGAATAAGAAATAATTTTAATGAAGATTTTAAAATGACTAATTGAATAACATAGGACTTGGTTAAGATTTTCAAAAATTAATCAAAATACCAAGACTAATAAACCCCCTCTTAGAGTTTATATAATCTAATTTAGAGAAACTTTGGTTATTAAATTTGATTTTTTATGAATTATAATGTTATGTAATATATTTTAGATTTTATGAATTTTTTGACCAAAAAAAATAAAAGATTTTATGAATTGAAAGGTGTGAATTTTTTTACCTATATATATTATCTATTTTTTATGAATTAAAAGGTGTGAATTTTTATGAATTGAAATTGATGTTAATATTTTGGTCGACGAGAGGCATCCAATAGAACTAGTTGCTCTGGAAATTGATGACAATAAACACGAGGATAAAGAGGTTTAAAGTTTATGTAATCTAATTTAAATTATCTTTAGTTATTAAGTAATGTAATGGTGTGTAATATATTTGAATTGTTATGAAATATTAAAGATAGACAAAAGTTTATATATAGATAATCGAATATTACATATGCGGGTAATAACTTTAGTCTGATGGAAGAGACCTTCTCAAACCACTATCATTTGTTGGGTTCGAGAGACCTTAGGCGGAGATATTTGTTTTAAAACATTACCGAAAGTTCATGATACATACAACTAAACATGCTATTTACAGGGAAAGGCAATGTCATTACCCTTATTGTTTGTGGGTTCGAGCCTTATTAAACTCAATATTTTTATTTTTTTTTAAAACGTCACAATATCGTTGCACAAGAATCACAAATATGTTTTCACAAGTTTAGAGTATTAGGTTTTGTCTGTGACGCCCTCTAAGTGTCACTAATATGTCATATATTTGTGATTATTTTGCTACTCATTTGCAACTCAAAATTAATTTGGGACTTTTAACTTACCAATATAACCAAAAATTATTCTAAAAACTTTTTTTCCATACATATAATCTAAGCTAATACTATGTTTGTTAGATTTACTTAAAAAATTAGTAACATGAACTTTTCAAAATTTACCAACAAACTAATTTTTAACTCTTTTCCTTAAACACTTATCATTTCATAAAGAATTGTGCTAAACCATTGTTTTTGATACTTATTTTGTTGTTAAGTTATTCAAATATCTATCTGCTATAACCAACACTTGAATAATAGATGCATATTGTTTAGGATCATCTATACATCTCATTTTTTGGTTAAAAATGTTTAGGGTATAGGGTTTGACTTTGTGACACCCTCAATGAAAAACAAAACAGTGGCAAATTTGTTACCATCTTGTGACAGATATTTACTTATGACACTTCTGTGACAACATTAGATTTCTGATTTGAATTTTTTGGCCCGATTTGGCGCCGAGTTTTCCCACTCAATAATCAATTTGCGACCCATTAATGATGTTTTTGTTAGATAAAAGAGAACATAAGAAAACCCTAGTTTCAATTTTACCAAACCCGTGATTCCCTTTCTCTCTCACATGAGGCCAAACCTAACACTTCTCCGATTCAATATTCTTCTTCTCCGATTAAATCTTCTCTTCTTCTCCGATCCACTCTTTTAGAATCTTTATCTCTCCATCTCTCTCTCCCAATTTTCATAACCGAATCTAAAGATTCACCTATGAATCAAAAATCTCTTCAAGTCTCTCTTTCTCTCTCCCTCTCGATTTCTCTTGGTTTCTTCAAATCGGTAGCGGAAGCCTCTTTGGTTGCATCCATGGCTTCTCTGATAAATTTGACCTGAGAAACCACGAGAGATGGAGAAATGAGAGAAAGGGGATTAGGGTTTTTTTGGGTTGGATTTGGTGTGAAGTGAAGCGGAAAAGATTAAGAAGAAGGAGAAATTGGTCTTTCGAGATGTTACTAGAAGAGATTTCTTCCTCCGTGAGCTCGGAGTCAGTAGCTAACAACAATAACAACGCTATCGTCGGAGTTTCCGGTCAAAATGATTTCGAAGACGATAGTCGATTCCGGCGTGATCGCTATTGTTCTGCTCCGGTTACGTCATCAACGGTGATTGTTGATACCGATGATTATCGCCGTGTTCTTAAGAACAAGCTTGAGACTGAGTGTGCTAAAGTTGTTTCTCTTATGGTTTATCTTCTATTCCCACTCTTTTATATGTGTAATTTGTGCGTTTCAATTTTCAGTAAGATCTGAAGCTCTATTTCACAGGTTGGGTCTGTCAAGATTCGACTAGCTCTGAGGATTCTACTAGTTCTCGAGAAACTCAGTTTCAACCAGCTCAATCTAGTCCTCTTCCTCAAGGTAAATTCCTTTGTGGTCGAGCCATGTGGATTCTCTGCTATGAACGTTTTGTGTTTAATTTTGATGCCAAGTTAAGGAGTTGTACTGTAGAAATGGAAAATGGTCTTTAGAGAAGCTTGAAAGTCCCCTTGAGGTTACTTTTGTTGGATCATGCTCTTAGTTTGATACTTGTGAATTGTTTCTTGAAATTAATCTAGAAGAGCAATAAGATTGGGAGTGAGATGGACTTTGACGGTTTGTTCAATATTAGGAATTTGACGCCATCTTTTATGCAGCTTAACGTGGGAAATCATTACCGGTGTTACTATTTCTTTGAGTCTTATGCATAGTAAGTTTAAATTGTGGTAGGTTCTTTGATGGTGGCAGGAGAAAATCCATTCTGGTTGATTCGGTGTTACACAATGGTCAGCATTCTTTATCTCTCCCTGTTTATATGTTTTGTTGTGGTTTCTTCCATGCTCCTTTAACATCAACTTACTACAGTAGCTTGGAAGTGATGTTGATCAATTAGAACAGTTTCAAATTGAAATGGAACCACGGTCACTCTATGTCCGACCCAGGAAGCATCTACCGTACACGTGACGAAGTCTCGGGCATTAGACAGGTTAGTTCTTTGTTCATTTGTAATACTAGTGTTCGAAACTCATTAATTTGAATATTTATACACGTTTAGGTGTGAGATCCAATTGAAAGGGTGCGGAAGTTAATCATGTCTCATGACATAGCTACCGAAAAAGAGCTTAAGGTACTACTTTTTTTGTCATCATTTACCAAACAAATATGATACATACAATCATCGTTTGAATGAATGTTACGAATGACAAATTTGCTCTTGATTTAAAGGACATGGAGAAAGAAATAAGGAAAGAAGTAGATGACGCCGTAGCTAAGGCCAAGGTAATATAATCTTAACTCTTTCTTTGTTATTTATATGAGAGAAATAATCTTAACTCTTCCTGAACAAAGAACTAACCTGTCTAATGCACAGTTTGTTGCTAAGTCTCTGTTTGATTCATAATCTTTGGTTTGTATGATTTCAACAGGTGTTTTGTTCATTAACTCGAAATGCAAGAGGTACTTCCACAACAAGTTGAAGCCTTCCAAGCTTTGCTGGACTGCCATGTACAGGAAGCAACACAAAAATGTTTGAATTCTTGTTTGTCTTTTGAACTTGTGCTATGGTTCCGTTATGTTTCGATTAACTTTTTTTTTACATTGGGTTAAACGTTCTCGTAAATTTTTTTGTACATTGGGTTACGGTTCCGTGTATTTGGCTACGTATTTTGAATAGTATAATTATGTGTCTACGTTTTATTTGCTGTGTACAATAGTAAATTACGAAATTTATACTATTTTGAATACAAAATTTGTACTGTTTTGAATACAGAGTCTGTCACAAATATATAACAAATTTGTCACTCTTTTGTGACACATTACTTACCATTTTGTGACTAACAAATCTTGTAAATGTATCACAAAAGAGTCACAAATTTGTGACATTTTGTAGTGTCACAAATTAGTTACATATTAGCCACAACTTTTGTGTCCCAACTCCGTGGGTAATGTGCTACACACTATTCCGTCTCTATTTTGTCGCTAATCTATGACGAATTCATAGTGTCTCAGGTCCGTCATAAATTTGCTACGCCGTTAACTTGTCACCAACGTGTGGCAAAACAGTGACGCATGTGTGACAGATCAAATTAGCGACGAAAAAATTGTCACTTTTTTTTTGTCACAAAAGTGTCACAAATGTTGTTTTCTTGTAGTGAAAACAAAAGTTGGTGTTGATCGACACTACCACTAGGTGTCGATCGACACTCCTCGCAGAAACCTGAATCAAGTCAAATCCTCACACGACCCGATTCCGCTTCATCCCACAAGACAATTCACGATTAACCACACAAAAACATCAAAGAAACACAATCCAAACCATACGAATTCAACACAATTCACACAATCGATAACCTAACATACTATTCCCATAACCACGATCACGCACTCACCCTCAAATACGGATTGAAAAAGGGGATTAAACGAAAACGAGAACGAGACAGCGACGAGAAGAGACAATCCCGCTGATTCCAGTCTCAAACACACGATCTCTCCGCTACATTCGAACTCACGAACCCAAAAACCTTGAAGAACACACAACTAGGGTTTCCCCAAAACCCTAATTCAGATTCCAGAAATCAGAAGGATGCATTGGATTAAAACTATCACAGAGATCACAGCTTACACCTCCGAATTCAGATCGAAAACCTAATCTGAAAACTAGATTGACAGGGCTTTCCAACGGTACCTAACTTGTCCTCTGATTTCCTCTGAAACACCGGCAAAACACTTCCCAAGGAGACTGATTGAATCCCGAAACTGGACAGACCACTCAAGGGGAAAGGATCATAACTCATTAGCTACAAATCGGAACGACAATCCGATTTTTCCTATTGATAGCTAAGAGATAGAAGAATATACCTACCAAAAATTACACTGATCAAGCACGATATGATTGACCGTTCCTCAATTCTACCAAGACAGACAAACATGTCTTCTACTTCCTCCCAATCTTCTCTCACAAAACTCTTTCTCCCTCTCACAAAGTCACGAAACTCCTCTTTTCTTTTTGTCTCACGCGGCCAAAAATCCCAAAGGACTTATATACGCAAGTCCTAGGTTAAATCCCTTAAACCGAGCTAAAAACCGCAATTAAAAAAACAAACCGGGAAAAGAAACCAGAACTTGGTGTCGATCGACACCACCCCCTGGTGTCGATCAACACCCCTACCAAAATGCTAAATTTTGGTTTTGGGATGTTACAATTTTGAATTCGAGCTCGAATTCTGCACAAAACTCATACCACGGACCGTCAATCCTGACCCATCCCGGCCAGAACCCCTCGAGATCACCATACTCAAACTCCGAAACCCGCGAAACCATCTATCAAAGACCGCAACCTCCTGGCCCACTGGCCAACACCACTCGAGACCAACACATGATCCCAGAGGCTCAAATACAGCCTCATGCATAAGACCACGTCTCCAAACATTTATTACTCTTAACTCATTTTACACCCCTCTCACTCGTAGGAACACAATCCTTTGAGCAATCGGTAACACAGGGACCACTGTCCCAACACACACACATGGGAAAAACCATCCCAAACAGTATACTGGAGAACACAATCTCCAAAAGTATACAGGAGAACACATTCTCCACAAATGAGTTATTCGTGGATAACACACCCCTAAAGTAATAAATTCTGAGATACTCATAAACATCTCCCGACTAGAATTACCTCTTGTGGCCTAAACACGATATTCCCAACCCGGAATATCATCACAAAGGACAACCACTGGTCAACACCAACCAATAATGAGAACACACATCTCATCTCACAGACATATAAGGAACCTCATCTTATAAATCTCAAAAACGTATAGTCGTTACCACATAACGAGAATACACAAAACTACAGAGCACCCCGCTCACACAACCGAGCTGGAACCACAAGAAAGTGAAGCTCAAATTGCAACCTCCTTGCCGAAAAACTTCCTAAACTTCAACTTTATCCTTGCCTCAAGTTCCCAAATCTCCACCTCTAAAAACCACATAAGCCCGCAAAGCTTTTAACAAAGCAACTTTTCCTGACGCAGCACCCTAATTCTCTTCTCGAGAATCCTCAAAGGTCTCCACCGGAAACTTGGCCACCGACTCCACCGAACCACGAATGCACTTCCTCAACATTGCCACCTGGAGATACCCATGATCTCCTACCTCAAACTCCCATTCTGAACTCCTCTTAACAGCATAACTCCGCTGCCAATCTTGAGCCTCCCTCTTGCTCATCTTTAAAACACTGATCCTCCCCATCGTCTCTTGCACAAGCCTGCACCCACAATGTTCCTCTCCCCCACTTGGGTTCAACATATAGGTGACTCATACTGCCTCCCATACAAAGGCTTGTATGAAGCCATCGTGGTATTCGTCGGATTAATGGCGATTCAATATAACTCGGCTAAACCCAAGTGATTCATCCGATGATCACCTCATTCTCAAGCATACCTTCTTAGCAACATCTCCAATAAATGAATTGCTCTCTCCGCTCCCGACGTAAATTAAAATCCCTGATGGAACCATGCGACTGACACTCCATGCCGTCTCACCATCTTCTCTACAAACCTCCTAGCTAGAACTGCTGCTCCATCAGACTCCTTAATGGCCACAAAACATGCCGTCTTAAACGGACGACCTGCCACCATCCCGGATAACACCCACCCTCTACGAGTTAGGTAATTATACATCGAAATCCATCAAAACCATAATCCGCTTCCACTAGCTGTCACTTATCGTCTGATGCGGTCTACTAGCCGATATTAAAAGGTTTACACACACAAACACTGAGATCCATGTTCCGCCTCATACTTATGCCACAATCGAAATTTGATTACTCATACTTTTACCGACATCATCCCACTCTCAGGACGTCTTCTTCGAGGTAACGATACCGATGCCACTCCAGTCTTAGGACGTCTCCCTCAAGCTCTGGTTATATATAGGAAAAACACTTCTTGTAGAATAATCAACTCTCCCGTGCACAAGCATCTGAAGACTAGAACCACCTACTGGTAATAACCCACTAATCAGACTTTAGCAAATCATCGCTGCTCCAACTCTGCATTTGGCAATACAATGATCTTCCTCAAGACCCATTTATGACCTTTAAAGCACATCACTAATCTTATGTTTATTCGGCCGTTCCAGACATCTATTGCTCTTAATTCATTTCACCCCCTGACACTCGTAAGTTGCATCCTATGAGATATCACAAACATACCGTTCGCACACTCGATATGCATCTCTCGAGCCAACGATATCTGGGGAACTCACATCCCCCCTCCCCTGAGAGAACACATCTCCCCCTACTTATACTGGGAACGCACAATTCTCAATTAAGTAAGTCTGGGACCACAGTCCCCTAGAGCAATAAATACTCAACGCCGATAAACCTCGAGATTAGAACTGCCTTGAGGGGTCCAAAACCAATTACTGAAACTACGGTGTACCCACATAAGGCTTACTCCGCCCAGATTCACCCGGAATAACCTTAATGCAACGTTTCTTAATCCGAACTAGGTTTGCCAGATTGATTGCACAACAATCAAACAAGAACATACACAGCCAACCGTAAACCCAGAATTGGATCAATCGATCATGCCATAACCAAAAAGGAACATGCACAACCATACGACGCTACATCCGTTACCAGGGTCGTCTAAACTGAGTTTCCAACGTAGGATCAACTATAGGCTTGACGCCAACCAAATTATCTATCGAAGACCAACAACTGACCATAACCTGGTCCACAACACTCGAGATCTCCACTCGACTCTCATAACCCGCCTAACATAGGCCAACATCCTGACCATACCTGGCCAGTACCACAAGAGATCCTCGCCTAATCTCATAGACTCGCATCAAATCCTATGTTTATACACACGTTTCCCAGACATTTACTACTCTTAACTCATTATCTCATTACTTTGCTCTCAGGACGCATCCTTTAGCAACCAAAATACCATCCACTCATGGTATACAAGGAACCACTTTTCTCTCTAGACTTATACTGAGACCCACCCGTCTCAAATAAGTCTCATGAGACCACTCTCTCCAAAAGAAATGCACGGGAACCTCACACCCCTCAAGAGACTCACCCGTCTCTTGATACTTATACTGAGACCCACTTGTCACCGATAAGTAAGCATCCCACAATACTATACCAAGACCCACCCATCATCGGTAAGTATCCCATCCGTACTATACTAAGACCCACCCGTCACAGGTAAGTATTACCTCTATACTACACCGACACCCACCTGTCAACGGTAAGTATAACCTCACACTGAGACCCACCCGTCACAGGTAGATCTGTTGGAGACCCACTTCTCTCCCCAAAACTATAATGAGATATTCGGGAATGCTACCGTCCTTAGAGTAATAAATTCTAAAACGTCTATAAATATCTATGACAAGATCTGCCCCACCTGGCTAAACTCGATATTTCCCACCCAGAATATCATTCCCCAAACACACGACCCGCACTGGTCAACATACCTCAATACTTATAAAAACCACACATCTTATAACAACACATGAAAATAAATAAGGTAACCACCATCTTATAAATTCCAAAACGTAGAGTCGTTACAACACCAAACGAAACTACAAAGTCCAAAACACCAAAGCCAAAGCTAAAAATTTGGAAACAGAAAACAAAAGAACGACAACTGAGATAAAAGGACCACAGCTCAATCCTCGTCCTGTTCTCTCAGGTTCTTCTCCACTGCTGCAACTGCCATGCCCAATTCCTTGAACGAGGCAAACTTGGAAGCTCTGCATGACATCCTCAGCTCCAACCTAAGTCCTCCCGCGAACCTCCTCATCTGAGCATGCTCCTTGTCCATGCCTCTACCTGCATAAACCACTAGCCTACCGAACTTAGCATAATACTCATGAACCGACTAGTCTCCCTGAACCAGTTCCTAAAACTGCGTCTCTAACCGATCCACTGCCTCTTAATGAAAATACATGGCATTAAACTCAGCCAAGAATTCTCCCCAAGTCCACAATGTCCGCCTCTTTCAGTCGACACTCCTCCACCAAAGAGGTGCATCACCCTCCAAGAAGTGTACTACTAAATCCACTCGATACTCATCAGCACACCTGATAGAGCAAAACCTACGCTCAACCGTCATCCTCTACTCATCTGCTACCTCAGTCCCCCCCTCCACCAGAGAAGGACAGATACCCAACGCTTTTGATCTGCCTCAACATCGCTCGATAAGCCGGATCCTCCTCTGCCACTGGAATCTGCCTTGGTACCGCTCTCGGTAACCGCTCCAAAATCTGGGCTAACATCCTCGCCAAATGATCATTTGGACCTTGGGCCACACCTGTAGTAGCACCCCCACTTGGGCCTCCTACAGCACTGTCTGCTCCTGTACCACCACCGGCACCAACAGACACCCTGACACTACCCTCTAATCCCTCAAGAGACATTTGCGAGTCAGCCACAAGCTCTAGCGACTTACTCTGAGCCACCCACTCGAAAGACATACTTACACGTCCTCGACCATTGCCTCGGCCACTATGGCCACGACCTCTCGGAACTCTAGCCATCACACCCTTCACTTCCCAAAAGCACGACTAAAATACTAGATTCCACAAAACAAGAGGTCACATAAACAGTCAAAAAACTCAACATACCGCGGAATCTCTTTAAAGGCTGAAGAGGATGATTCTTAGACTACTAACAGATTAACAACACCTAATCACTTAAACACATAGTCTCAGACATCCAATCACATTGTCCTAAAAAGCTCTAGGCTCTGATACCAAAATAAAACAACCAAGCTTTTTTTAAAAAAAAACCTAATAATTCTAATGCGGAAATTCTCACGAATATAAAATCGAATAAATCAATCAATCAATTAATCCATTAAATCAACCAACTCAGATTCAATTCCAAAATTCCAAACAAATAATCTAGCAACCTAGCACCCGGTTCACTAGTCATAAACCATAACATTAAAATCCTATCATCCTCTTCTTACGCCATGATTCCGCGATCCCACATTCTTATACCTGCAACACATGGAAATAAGAGTTGCGTGAGTATTATCACAAATACTCAGTGAAGCGGTCATCCCATCTACCGGTTACATAATATGGGAAAAGAATGCCAATTACTATGCAACAAACATCAATTAACCATGTTCAAATTTCCGAAATGAGAATAATTGACAAAATTCAGCAATGCAACAGATGGTGTCGATTGACAAACCACTATAATGTCGATCAACACTACAAAAAGAAACACAAAAATCACCATTGGGTGTCGATCGACACTCTCTTCACAAACACAAAAATCGTGGAAAAAAAGTTGGTGTCGATCGACACTTCTCGCAGAAACCTGAATCGAGTCAAATCCTCACACGACCCGGTTCCGTTTCATCCCACAATACAATTCACGATTAATTACACAATCGATAACCTAACATACTATTCCCATAACCATGATCACACACTCACCTCAAACACAGATTGAAAAAGGGGATTAAACGAAAACGAGAACGAGACAGCGACGAGAAGAGACAATCCCACCGATTCCAGTCTCAAATACACGATCTCTCCGCTACAATCAAACTCACGAACCCCAAAACCTTGAAGAACACACAACTAGGATTTCCCCAAAACCCTAATTCAGATTCCAGAAATCAGAACGCCGCATTGGATTAAAACAATCACAGAGATTGGAGCTTACCTCCGAATTCAGATCGGAAACCTAATCTGAAAACTAGACCGACAGGGCTTTCCAACGGTACCTAACTCGTCCTCTGATTTCCTCTGAAACGCCGGCAAAACACTTCCCAATGAAACTGATTGAATCTCGAAACTGTACAGACCACTCAAGGGGTAAGGATCATATCTCATTAGCTACAAATCGGAACGACAATCCGATTTTTCTTATTGATAGCTAAGAGATAGAAGAACATACCTACCAAAAATTACACTGATCAAGCACGATATGATCGACCGTTCCTCAATTCTACCAAGACAGACAAACCTGTCTTCTCCTTCCTCCCAATCTTCTCTCACAAAACTCTTTCTCCCTCTCACAAAGTCACTAAACTCCTCTTTTATTTTTGTCTCACGCGGCCACAAATCCCAAAGGACTTATATACGCAAGCCCTAGGGTTAAATCCCTTAAACCAAGCCAAAACTTGGTGTCGATCGACACCACCCCCTGGTGTCGATCGACACCCCTACCAAAATGCTAAAAATATTTTTTGGGATGTTACAGTGAGCATATAGTGGACCAGCCTTGAGCACCACCCAAATTTCATTTCATGGAACCTGAGAATCACTCTCAACCTAGATTTCATAATCTCAACTTTTTCATCTGGAAGTAGAGCACCAACGGTCTTTTCAGCACCGAGAAGAGCATCAAACAGATGTGTGTTACCACAATGATATACTATGCTTTTATCTGGCTTTCGCGCTGCACCTTCAGTAAAGAGTCTTCTTCGAAATCGTGTTTCACCCATTATCAGCCTGAAATACACAAACAATCAGGAAATTTATATTTGAATTCTACGAAGGATGTATGCGACTTCGTTTCAAAAGTTTAACCGCATGTAGATCTACTAAAAAAAGAAGAAAAAATCTTGTCCAAAAATTCTTACACAGGTTAGATCTGAATCTGGAGATCTCGGCGAACAGTTCTAAAAAGTTAAAGTAGGAAAGAAGAGAGAGTAAGAGAAGAAAGAAACAAGGAAGAGAGTAAGAGAGCACCGGAAGTGGCGGAAGTGTTGGAAGTCTT
Source organism: Draba incana (assembly GCA_963576765.1). Classification (NCBI taxonomy): domain Eukaryota; kingdom Viridiplantae; phylum Streptophyta; class Magnoliopsida; order Brassicales; family Brassicaceae; genus Draba; species Draba incana. The sequence continues at coordinate 18,691,333 of OY755212.1, read as the reverse complement.
CGTGGATCTTCGTCAGCTGTAGAGGGAGATTAACAGTTTTTTTTTCCCAAAACATCTTACCCGAGCATTTATATGTATCTTTCCTGGAAGTCTACACGAGTTTAACCTAATTTAACTTTTTACTTCTTTTAAATTGCCGCCAAATTTACTTCTTTTAATTTGCCGCCAAATTTACCTTTTAAATTGCCGCCAAAATTTAACCTAAGTTAAAATTGAATCATTTAATAAAATTTAATTCATTGACATTGAATTTGAATTATAGACTTCCTAGAAATCTACACGAGTTTAACCTAAACTAACTTTTTACTTCTTTTAAAATGCCGCCAAATATTAACCTAATTGCCGCCAAATTATAAAATTTTAATTCTTTGAAATTGAATTTGAATTGTAGACTTCCAGGAAGTCTACACGAGTTTAACCTAAATTAACTTTTTACTTCTTTTAAAGTGCCGCCATATTTTAACCTAATTGCCGCCAAATAAAAAAAATAAAAATTCTTTGAAATTGAATTTGAATTGTAGACTTCCAGGAAGTCTACACAAGTTTTACCACAACCAAAAATCCACTTTTTACTTCTTTGAAATTTAATCCACTTTTTACATCTTTGAAATTTAATTCACAAAAGAACAAGGAAGAGAGTAAGAGAGACCGGAAGTGGCGGGAGTGTTGGAAGACAAAAATTTTAAAAAATGAACACTAATAGAAGCAAGTTGTAGAACATCATCCTTGACCATCATCTCAAAAATCTGCAACGGCTGTGTAGCTATATTGACCCATACCTAATAACAACATAAAGTAACTAATTAGGAAATAACTACAAACAAACGTACGAAGAAGTCTACAATGTAGACTTTGCTGTAAGTCTTCAATGTAAACTTCAAGCAAAAGTCTACAATATAGACTTCCCGTAAAGTCTACAATGCAGACTTCCAGCCAAAGTCACAATGTAGACTTGAGTTGCCGACAACAATCATAGACGTTTGCAATCAATAGAGAGAGGAAAACTTACTTTTCAGACTCAGATCTGTGTCTTAAACAACAAAATATTAGAAACAAATGTGAAACAAAATTTAAAAATAGATTAAACAGATCTGATACCTTACCTATCCAGAAAATAGAGGAAAGATGTTAGCGACCGTATTCCAGATCTACAAGAAACCATATACAAAATAAAATAGATGAAGAACATATATGAAGAAGATCATAGACGAAGATGGACAAAGAAGAAGATGAAGACGGAGAAAGAAGAAGGCTTACGATGACTTACAGATTTGGAATAAAGGCGGCGACGACGAAGAAACGGCGATGAAAAACAAAGCTTCTTTGATATCGATAGAGATCCAAAATCTCACAACAAAATTAAACAAGCTTTGAGAAAGGGAGATCTAAGGAAGGAGAAGTACGACGGAAAAAAGGAGAAAGGGACATCCTTCTTCGCGATTTCTTACGTGTTCATACACTGAAACCAAAATTAAAAGTAAGAAGCCATGATATCATAAGAGAGAAGGAGATGAAGCTGGAACGGACCGTACCGTGGAGGATAATACTTTAAGAGAAGGAGATGGTGGGGGACGACCTCTAATGACGACTCGACCGGACCCAAAATCTTCTCCATGTACTTCTTTAGAAGTAGATCTGAAGAAGAGTGAAGAAGATGATACGGTAAGAGGCATGACGAGCATCGGTTACGTTTTTGTAGGTAGATAAGAAATGAAGATTGAAGTAAGACAGGAAGATTGAAGAGGAATGTGGTTGTGTCTAGATCTGAAGGAGAGAATGAAGAGATTTCTTTTTGCTATCGCCGTTTGGAGAGAGATATGGGTTTCATTAACAAAATTAGGGTATTTTCTGTAAATTTGGTTTATATATGGAGGCAAAAATATCCGGTTAGGTTAATAAATTTCCGGTTTAAGTAGACTTCCAATGGAAGTCTACGAAACCCTATACTCTAAAATGAAACCCTAATCGCAATGGAAGTCTACACTTCAAACACTAAATGTAATTGAGGTCTGCACTGGAAGTCTACATATATGAAATATACTGCAATGGAAGTCTACACTTCAAAACCTAAATCGACTATTTTCTTAAGATTATTCATAACTGTTAATTAAATATATTATAAATCATCCAAACATTTAATATATTCACAATTTAACAAATTTGTGCAAATTTGACATTTAAAATTTTGTAATATATGAACTTTAAATCTAACCCTAAAGGTAAGAACATGTTTTCAAATTGTAATGTCAATCCATTTCCCATATTTTTAACTCATAAATCCATAAATTAATGTCAGTGACATACATGACTCATAATATTCAAGATTTTACATCCCCTCATAGTCAACTCAACTTTTCATAATCAAACCCTACATTAAAACATCTAGAAAGTTGTTCATTATAACACAAATCTCTAAAACCTAAATCTATTACAATCATATAATCATAAAGACTATACATACATAATACAGAACAATAACTACTACCATGTTCAGAACATACATTGTCACATGCCTTCTAAATGAAATATAGTATTTGATATCTACAATAGTATGTAGTTCATTCATTTTCAATCTAATTTGTCATTTTTTTTAAGTTGTCCTAATTTGGTGAACTTTTATTTTTAAAACATCACAATTGCTTCCAGTTTAATTATCAATAAAAAAATTTGGTCAAATTATTTTTATGCATTTATAGATTTAAATTTACTAAATAATTACGATGTAGACTTCCAAATTTTGTTGTAGACTTCCGATTCATTCATTTTCAATCTAATCACACCTTTTTTTTTTTTACTTTGTCCTAATTTGGTGGAATTTTATTTTTAAAACATCTCAATTCCTTTCACTTTAATTATCAATACAAAATTTTGGTCAAATTATTTTTTATGCATTTATAGATTTAAATTTACTAAATAATTACGATGTAGACTTCCAAATATTTTTGTAGACTTCCGATTCATTCATTTTCAAACTAATTAGACCTTTTTTATAATTTTTCCTAATTTGGTGAACTTTTATTTTTAAAACATCACAACTTCTTTTAGTTTAATTATCAATACAAAATTTTTGTCAAATTATTTTTTATGCATTTATAGATTTTAATTTACTAGGTAATTACGATGTAGACTTCCAAATTTTGTTGTATGTAGACTTCCGAAATATAGACTTCTGGTGTAAATCAAAAACGTAGACTTTTAACTCTCCGTGTAGACTTCCAAAAGGATAGAACAGTCATTCCGGCTGCAGTTTTATTGTTTGTTCATTATGGTTCTAACTGTACTAGGGTATTATCAACTAGTTACCCAACAATATTTATCCCATCAGCAATCTCTACGAGATTAATGTATTTGGCCCGTCGGAAAAATTTGCTCATACCTTTAGTCATCTAACACACCCTACTGATCAGGTTAGGTCTTCGTGTCCTCTTTTAGGCCAAGCACAAACAAGGCGGGACGTATGCCCATTCATACACCCTATGCAATATATATAATTATGGTGGCCTTGTAAGCTGACTACCAATTTAACATGCATTCTACTCTAGACTCTTTCCTACAATTCACAAGCAAGATTTCTACTTCCATTTTACCCTAGTCTTTAATACCTCTACGCTCTCAAATAATAGTTGATGCATTTCACACAATACCTTTGCCCCATATGCTTGGCCCCAGGTAAGCATGGCTATCCCAATACTTTACCCATGGCACATCTATGGCCATACGGTAGCCATCCCTGCAGAAATACACACATAAAATTATATGTTAAGTGTGGAAGACTCATATACCAAATTGTAACACAATTTGTAACCCCGGATCGTATAGACCAAATAAGAGTTCACTTGAACCTCTCGAGCACTTCTCAAACTTATCTTACCAATAGACTTATTGTCGGGTTGGCTAAGGATTGGTCGAGCAGCGTTTACATTTGCTCAGTCCAATCATGTATGGGTAATTTACCCTAATGGTACGTTAACCTGACAAACAAGCGAACCATCGGGTAATGATAATTCGTACGATCGAAGTCCTTATTTTAGTCACACTTATCCATACAATGAGTCCCCAGAGGTAACCACAGAGTCACATGAGTCGATTCTCATTCCACTTTGCGGTTGAGTAATTTCTTTAGAGTTCCTTCTCAAGCTCCTCCTTATTCCCTTCCTCTTAAGCGTTTATCTTTGGCTCTAGAGGTGAGAACGTTTTTGGTGTGTAGAATAATGAGCTCTCCTTGCTCAATATTTATACACCACCGAATTCCATAAGAGAATATTCACTTTTCTAAATTTTCTCCACCTCCCTACTATACAGGCCAAGCCCATGAGCTTCATTCCTTCCCAAAGATGAACTTGTCCACGCCCTCTTTTCCTTTATTGGGCCGTAGGAAGGTCCATTCCACCATTTTCTCATTTGGACCATTTTTTACCCAAAAAGATTTCTTTGTTGTTTCTCTAAGTGTCCCAAACCGATTCCTATCCCGGTGTTGGGATGTTACACAACACCTTACCGAAACAGGTATGAGTTGGTTTCATTTCGATTTAACCATTTTAATACCTCTAGTTTCTTTTGCCATCTTATTGGATTTTTTTTCTCATTTGTTTGTTGATTTTTTTTAAAACCAAATTTGTGTTCAGGTTTTCGTTTGATTTTATAAATTTGAAATATTGATTATGAAAAAAAAAAAAATGGATATCAATACAGAATTTACATTTTGTTAAATATATCATTATATAAAAGTTATTAAGTTTTCCTTCAGGTTTTATACATTTTCTGTTTAGTACAAATTAGGTTGTAGTTTTTTTTTTCCATATGATAAAAATTAAGTTAATTCAAGTAATATTGGATTTGATTTCGTTTAAATATCTTGAATTTATTTGGTTTAGGCTACGTCCAAATATCATGTAATTAGCATATCAAAATGAATCCGTAGAAAAGGTTTCTGATTAACATAATCCGTAGATAAGGTTTCTATTCATGCTTTGTTAAATGTATTCACGCTGAAAAGGTTACTGATTAAGAATACCTAGAAATTGTTTTGGAACCTACTCTCTCTCTTCTATCTCTTCTCTTTCTTCAAGGTTTCTTCAGCCATCAAGTAGAAACTCTAGATCTGGATCGAGGCCGGAGCCGGTGGCTTTCGTAGCACCGGTCCGGCCTCCCTCTCTCCCTACCTCTTTCTCTTTTCTTCGGGAACTTGTAAATCTTGATGGCTCCGCTATTGATTTTACAATCAAGAGGTTTTCCCGCGAATGAGGGTTGTCGGCCGCTCCACCTCCTCTCTAGCCATGTCTCTCCCTTTTTCAATGACGTTTCTCACTCGGCTATCTTGGTCTTCTCACCAGATGTAGCGGCGGTTCTGCTTCAAAATTGCTGCCTCCACGTAGCTCAAGCGGACAGCTTCGCCGATGATTAGATCGTCAGAGCGCAGCCAGTCTCGTTAGTGGCTCAGGCTCACAGTATCCGGTGACGATTTGACTTTGTCTCGGCTGGGATTTATCCTTCTTCATGTTCCCGTCATGGTCCTAGGTTGGAGGCGAACCGGTATCGCTTCCATTCTCTGTCTATCTTGGAGGCTCTCTCTATTTGACAGTGGACACGGCTCTGCTTTGTTGATGGCTTGTGTTCCCTTAATGACAGGTTCACCTCCACGACTTGGTAGTTTTCTTGTTGTTCCATTTAGTTGTTAAGTATGCTCTTGATTTAGGTTTATGATCCATTTAGGTTTTGTAGGGGTTAGTTCTCACCCCTTGGAGATCAACAGACGAAAATGACTAAGTCTGGATATAGGTTAGCACCCACGAAGACTTAGGGTCCGTCAGCCAGTTGGAAGAGCCGTAAACCACCTGTGATATCAAACTAAACCAGATGATCTGATTTGAAGATTGTGGATCTCAACTTAATAGGCCTAATAGAGTGCGGCCCATACAATTAGGCCGAGCCGAATCACAGGTGGGCCAATTTGAGGAGTGCAACTTAAGGAAAACCCTAGCCGACTTAGGAACTTATATATATCATTGTACTACCTCATTAGAAGGGATCCCAAATTTTTACACAAAACCCTTGTATTACTTTTCATAGCTACACAACTAATAAACACCTTCTTCTCTACTTTTGCTTTTGTGTTTTCTAACTAGAAGTTTACAGCTCTTCCACGAACCCGGCAAATCTAATTGTGTGAATCCAGCTCCCACAATTTAGCGCTTGAAGGAGGGGGCTACAAAGCTTCATACACAAAGAAACTGCAAAACACAAGTTTGAGAAAATGTCTGAATACGGCAGTACTACAGATCCGAAGGAGATGACTGGAAACCCAACCGGAGCAACCACATAAAACGAGGAGCAGAAGGCTCGCAACACCACCGGAGCAACCAGATAGAACGAGGACCAGACGGCTCACGACAGGTTCGAAGCGACTATACAGAAAGATGAGGAACAGACACCTCCTAATGGATCTGGTGCGATGGGAAGTCGGACCAATACAACATAAAACACAGAGGTATTCAGCGAAGTCAAAGAGAAGCTGGTGGAGCTGCTCAGGAAATCTGAGGAGCAGGAGACAATCAACAGCACTATGACAGCAGAGTTAAAAGCCATTTCAACGACTAGTCGACCACGCAAAGGAGGTATCTTTCGACGACCCACGGCTCGCATCCTCCCAACAAATATATTCTCCACACTGGCTGGCATGCAAGGGACAAGCAAATCTTTCGAGGAACCAGTTGCAGGACGAGCCGAAGACAGGAGCACAGCTACTGGAAACGAAGCCAACCGGATTTTCGAGATCACCGACAACACCAAAGAAGAATAAAACACTGATGACTTTGGGTCAGCAAGAGCTATGTGAGCCGCTAAAAAAAGGAGACAACTCGACCAAGAGCAGGAGATATCAAAATTGAAGAAAACCTGCAGTATATAGAAAAAGCCGAAACTGCATCTGCAAGGAGAACATTTGCCGCTAACCAGTAAAGGGAGATGGATGAGCTCAGAGCTTCTCTGCGCTAGACCGCTATCAACTCGAGGGAGATGCGTTCTCAGGTTCACTAGGCAACAAGCAAAGCCCTAGAAATCGACAGAGTGCTTGAAGAGGCACATACCACACCATTCACGGAACAGATCACCAGGGCGAGGCTCTCTGACCCTGGAAAAATCAGAATACCGATTTACGATGAAAAAACTGATCCAACTGAGAACATCACCGCATTTTCGATTGCAATAGGCCGCGCTAACTTTTGACCTGAAGAAAAAGACATCGGCTACTGTCTCATGTTCGTAGAACATCTCAAGGGAACAACTCTCCATTGGTTCTCCAGAATAGAAAGAAATTCGATAGATAACTTTGGGCAGCTTTCTAAAGCTTTCCTGAAGCAATACGCCATTATGATCAAGCGAAGGTCTTCGGAAGCCGATCTTTGGACCATGTCTCGGGGGCAACCGAAACCCTTTGGAGTTTCATCGAGCGCTTCAAGCTTGTTCTTACTCAAGTAAAGGGGATAGACAACAAGTCTATTCTTAAAACATTGAAAAAGGCTTTGTGGAACGACTCTGATTTCTGGAAGGAGATGACCGTAAACGAACCATCAACTATTCAAAACGCTCTGCATTGGGCTATCGGCTTTACCAAAAGCTAAGATGTTAAAATGGTGGCACATAAGTACACAAAGACCAAACAAATTGAAAGCGCTCACAACTATCAAGTATAAGACAACCAAGAGAACTCTGACACTTTTGACAAAGAGCCGTACTGCGAGTTCCATCGTTTCTACGGACACTCTACGACTGATTGTAGTGTCTTGGGTTCCATACTCGCAGTAAAATTTGTAGCCGGCAAACTTAGAGAAGACATAAGTATTCAAGATTATTAGGATAAGCAGAATGACGATTTAGCCGAACCTGTGATTCAGAATGACGAGCCCTCTAAGCGCGGAAGGCAGAACAATGATGTAACACAAAGCAGACAAAGAAGAAGATTTAGCTAAGTTATTTTCAAGAACTACGAAGCGGCTTGATCCTTGCAAAGGGTACGTAGGCAGCTCATCTTCGGATGGGTTTAGCTGCCCTTTCCTTTAAAAATGGGGAGTGGGTACGTATACTCGTATACTCCCATTTTTTTGCAGATTCTCTTCTTTTTTCCAAGCCGCGTACAAGGTCACCCGTGAACTGTTTTCCAAGCTGTGTACTGGGTCACCCTTGACCTATTTTTCAGAGTCGTGCACCCGATCACCTGTAAAGTGTTTTTCTGAGCTGTCGACCTGATCGGCCTACTCGTTGTTACCAAAATCCGAGGCGCATACCTATGTCCTAGGAAACGAGCCATGTTTCTAGTATACGAACCATTTTCTCCAAAAATTCACAGAAACAAGCCACATTCCTTGTGAATAAACCGTTTCCCTAAAACTGGGCCATTTCCCCAAAATGAGCCATGCTTCTCGCAAGCGAACCGTCGAATTCTATCGGCTTATCACGATAGGTTCTCTGCAACAAATTCACGGGTGAGCCATCTATTCAATTGGATTCGTGGATCAGACTCGCCGCTGTTGTTCTGTTACTCCATCAACACGGTCCATCAGTCCACAAAGTCTTCTTGTCATCAATTTGTTGAACTCATTCCAAACTGTTTTTCCATAGCTCCGAACCGATCGTCGAGCCGATTCACCGTGAATCCAAACCGATTGTCGAGCTCTGTCATCGCTTTCCGATCCTTTAAAGAAGGGGGGAGTGGGTACATATACTCAACTACTCCCATCTCTTTAACATATTATCACTTACATCCTTCATGGATCATTCAAAGTCTTAAATGCAACATACCTCTTATCACTCTCGTTGCTGCTGGCCAAAGTATCGAACTACTACATCCTTCAAAGGATCTAAACTACTACATCCTAGTGGATTAAAAGCGCGCTATATAAATTTCCATGTTCATTACTGAAGCGGATATATTCATTGGAACATATCCATAAACCAGAATGTTCATCTCAAAACCCACCAAAAAGTTTGATGGTCCAAAAACGCTAAGTGCTCATTATCGGAGCAGACTCGTTCATAGGAACCTGTCTGTAAACCGAAATATTCATTCCAAACCCAACAAACAAATCGTTGGTTACATTGCTAAAGAGTGTTCATCAGAGCGGTTGTTTATGGTAACGCGACAGTAAATCAAAATGATCCTCCTAAACCTAACAAAACCAAAACATTGGTCGTAACGCGATAACATATTCATCGTGGAGCGGAATTGTTTATGGTAACTCGTCTGTAAACCAGAGAATGTACATCATAAAACCCAATAAGCGAATCATTGGTCTTAAATAAAATAATGGCTCTCGGCTTTTCCTTCAAGGCTTATATTTCACTTACGCCTTCACGGCTCATATTTTACTTACGCCTTCATGACTCATATTTTACTAATGCCTTCACGGCTCATATTGCACTTACGCCTTCACGGCTCGGGCTTTACTCTCTCCTCTTGCAGATTGGATGATAAATGACCAAGCAAATCGAACGAGCCATGGATCAGTAGAACATCCTACAACTAAGGGTTAACTCAAAATGTTCACGAGTCTTTTGCGGCTCGGGTTAAATTTTCATGGGTCTCCTGCAACTCGGATTCATCACTTTCGCAGCTCGGAAGTCAACTTCCTACATTTGGAGCTCATGAGAGTTAACTCCAAACTATCACACCTCTTTGCGGCTCTGGTTAAAATGAAACATTCTCCCACGGCATAAATTCAAGTACAATATCCCTACGGATCGATTTTGCTTCAACATCCCCGCGGCTCGATTTCAGCTTTAACATCCTCATGACTCGGGTTCAACTTCAACACTCTTGTAGCTTTGATTCAACTTTATCATCCCTCAAATTTGCGAAACAGATATTACCAAGCAGAGAGTAGACCAACCATACAAAAGCTTTGAAAAAGCGAGCCCCTGAGTTATACATATGATATCAGCTAGCGAACACACTAAACAGGTCGAGTCCATAGTTAAAATATATATATATATATGTTTGAGTTAGCTTTCCAATTGAAGTGAAATCACATCATTTGGAGTTGTGGTATTCAAGAAACTGATCAAATCAAAAAAATAATCGTTAACAGACCCAAATTCTTGGCTTGGATTAACCTTCAAAAGTGTCACAGCTCGGGTCAAAATCAAAACAGTAAAATCAAGGAGAAACACCTCAGTATGAACACAGTCGCGACGCATCCGTGAAACGGTGTCGCCAAGTCCACATGCCACCCGTGACGAAACAGATCTTCTCTTCAGAGCACCGCCGACGAATTGAACAAGACGTGTCACGACTCGGAAATCGATGACTCATAGATAAAACTTCAAATGGCTCGTGTGGGAGTCGAAACGCGAACAATTAAATTTGTCAAGGGTTTGCGAAGGAATGAGAGATTTCTAGGTTAAACTACGAATGGAGAACTTTAGGAATCGTAAATCGTAAAAGAACTGTTTGCAGAAAGAGTTTTTTGTATTAAGTTGCGGATCCCTTTCTCAAGGGTGATACAAGAGTATATATATTCGTTTTAGTCGGCTAAGCCCATTACAAAGAATAAAAGAAGAATTTCCTAAGTTGCAAGGGTTTTCCTTTTATCAAAGTCGGCCAATGATACATGGGCTTCGTCTTCTGGGCTTGCGCGATGTTGGACTTGTCTCTACGGCCCAAATCCATCTTACCGCTAACTCATCTCGTCGTTGGTTCTAGCTCGCCAAAGATTGATACGACAAGGTTGTTAAAATCGGCATTGTTTATGAAGTAGAAGATCGTTTCATTAGTTTGTATATATAACAGTTTGCGTATGGATTGTGAAATAGAACCATCACTCAACTCGACAAGACAGTGAACACGATAAGACAGTGTACTCGGCAAGATAGTGAACTCGGCAAGACAGTGAACTCGACAAGACAGTGAACTCGGCAGAAGACTGTGAACTCGGCAAGACAGTGAACTCGACAGAAGACTATGAACTCGGCAAGACAGTGAACTCGGCAAAACGGTCAATCTCGACAGAATATGGTCAACTCGACAACATGAAGTCATCAAGACAGTTTAAACTAGACAGGATTTGTCATGTGACAGTATTCGCAAACAGTTTTGTCACACGATTCGCAGAACGAACTAGGCACAAGTTTATGGCAGGATACGATTCGTTCTTTAGTCTTTTGTAGAACAACTTATACACAATATTTCGTAGAACGATCTAGGCACAACTCTTCGGAGAAACAATCTAGGCATAATGCTTTCCATAAAGATTTAGGCGTTATCTTTTATTAGAACGATAGAGTCATTATTAACCGTTGTTCTCGGGAGAGGGGATTTCGACCCCAACAGCTCGCGGTTCGTTACGATTCACCTTGGCACGATAAAGACACAAAGCGATGGCTCGGGGACACCCAAAGCAAGTTGATGGCTCGGTGATACACGGATCGGATTGGCAATTCGCGTTTTGATGGGACTCCCGCAGGTCGGATTCGCGGGTCGTCAGTGCAACTGTTCTATTTTTTGAAATGGCACAACCGTTCGATGTTTCCAAATTGCCATGGCGATGAGCCAAACTCGACGGTTTATGGTTTATCGGTGCAACCGTTCAATGTTTGAAAACAACGCAACCGTTCGATGTTTCGTAACAGTAATGGCGACGAGCCGAACTCGACGGTTTACAGGTCATCTGCGCAACAATTCGATGATTTGGAACTGCGCAGCCGTTTGATGTTTTAAAACAGCGATGGCGATGAGCCAAACTCAACGGTTCACGGGTCATCGGTGCAACCGTTTGATGTTCCAAAACGGTGCAACCGTTCGATGTTTCGAAACAGTGATGGTAACGAGCCAAACTCAATGGTTCACGGGTCATCAGCGCAACCGTTCGATGTTTCGAAATGGCGTAACTGTTCAAGATTTTGAAGCAGAGATGGCGACGAGCCAAACTCGATGGTTCACGGGTCATCGGTTCACGGGTCGACAGATGACGGAATGACGACTTGTGGATCGGTCATTACTTCGTCTAGAGAGATAAACCGTGAATCGCCACAGAAGATCAATGAAGCGGCGGTGTACGGCAAAACCCTAGCCATCAGTGGCGGCTCGCCGTAAAAAAAAAAATTTAGCCTACCAACGGCAACACCGTGAACGACTCGATACTTCCCACAGTACGCCTCACGGAAAAATAAATTAATCATCCAATTTATGTATATCTATATACATAATACTTAGAAACGCCTATATCCGAGCCACGCCCAAGTGTAACAGTTTTCATCACACCTAACGACTCGGAAGATACGCTAACGAAACTGACTGAATAAGAAACCTGAATCCTAAACCCGGGGAGACAATTAGAACAATTTCATTTGTCTGATCTTAGACTTTTACTAATATCTCGGCTCTACCAACACGAATAACTCTGAGCTGGGAGGCTAACTGTAGGGATTAGTTCTCACCCCTTGGATATCAACAGACGAAAATGACTAAGTATTTATACAGGAGAGCACCTGCAAACACCTACGATCCGTCAGCCAGTTGGAAGAGCCGTAAACCACCCGTGATACCAAACTAAACCGAATTACCCGACTTGAAGATTGTGGATCTCAGCTTAACAGGCCTAATAGAGAGCGGCCCATACGATTAGGCCGAGCCAAATCACAGGTGGGCCAAGCATTATATGGGCCAATTTGAGGAGTGCAACCCAAGGAAAACCCTAGCCGACTTAGGAACCTATATATATCATTGTACCACCCTCATTAGAAGGGATCACGAATTTTTACACAAAACCCTTGTATTACTTTTCACAGCTACAAAGCTAATTGTGTGAATCCAGCTCCCACAGGTTTAATTGTTTTGCTCAAGTAGTAGTCTGGTTGTCTCTAGTGTGTAGATTAGAGCAGTGTTACTTGGTTTTGGTGCTTGTGTATTGTGTTTATGTGACTCAGGCTTGGTTGAGCTTCTTGATTGGTATTCGTTGTGTTCTTTGTCGTAATCAGAGGACCTAGTATAGCTTGGGAATAGATATCATTTTGTTAAGCGATTGCCATCATAAGAGATGGGATTTTGGTAGAGATTTGTGTGTTATTTTTCTCGTATTTATTGTCGAGTTATTGTAATTGTGTCATATTGAATGTAGCTTAGCTTGGTGATGTGTATCGTTAACGGGTTTGAGGACAACTTGTTTAGTTACTTGCCAGCGCTAGGGTCTTTGTTATGCTCATGCTACTAGATGAACGTGCTTCTTTTAGCAGAATCGACACTTCAATGCTCTCTCTTGTTATCTCTCTTTTAATGATCTACCCATGTTTCCTCGCACGACAATTCCAGGATGATTATCGGTACTTTCTCGTGATTCCTCTTCGGAGAATCATGAATGTGTATCGTTTGTTCTTTTGTTTCCATGTTTTTATTCTTTTTTGCCATGGGATCAAAATTATAGGGTTCAATTTGTTTATCGAACATTTTGTAACCCCTAAACTTTCATTTCATATATGATATTTACAATTTAGAAAAAAAAAAAGACTAATATGATATCGTAGTTTCTCTAAGAAATTGATTTGTCAATTTCTCCGTTCCGAAGAAATTGTTACTCCACTCCACTTGCCATCCGTAGACGTAAAATGTCCTAATTCCTATGAATATTAAGGATTACTCTTAATTTTAACCTATAATAATCCCGTCATAAATAAATAATATCATGGAGTTAATTTTCACAGGACCCATAGTAGGTTATATCCTTACCTACACATTTAATATCTAGCAAAAACAACTGGAGAAAGAGGAGTAAATGCACCAAAAACAGTATTTAAATTCCAATGTCAGTTCTGTAGACTGTAGTAAATACTACTCCCTCCGTTCTCAAAAGATTGATGTTGTAGAAAAAACAAATATTTCTAAAATATTGATTTTTTACATTCTCAATACATTATTAATGAAAACATAATGATGAATTGTAAATTCCAAGACACATTTATTGGTTTTATTGAATTACTATTGGTTTAGAATCATAGGAAATTGTTTAGTACAAAAAACAAGACATTTATAACTAAGAATAAATGTGTTTTCTTAATAGTTGCGAAAATTCTACAACATCAATCTTTTGAGAACAGGGAGTAGTATAGTTTGACTGTTTGTTTTTGTCAGGTTCCCTTCTAACTTGGAACTCACTTATTTCGACTTAAATGTTTTATCACCTAACGACCCCAACATATCTTAACTTGAAGTTATTTTTACGGAATTATTTCCAATTATTTAACCGATAATTTTTTAGATAAAATTGTTGATATACTTGCGTAAGTTACTTGTATATACTTAATAGGCTGATTATTTATTTTCTTTGTTAAAATGAAAAGTTTTTTTTCCCTATATATATAAATATACACGCTACATCTATTAAATGTCATAAAAGAAAGTACTTACTCTTTTTACCAAAATGAAAGTATTTTTTAATTTCTTTTAGTTTCACTCTTTTGTTTACTAAAACCTTAATTATTAAATAACTTATTTATTATTTCTTCGAATTTAGCCGAACCTTATTAAGTCGCGAGGTGCATTCCAAACACAAACTTATACTACTAAAGAGTCTATAAATAGAGCTTACATTAACTCATTTAGTGAAACATTCGAAAATAGTCAACAGTAGAATTTGAAAATGGAACAAGCCATGACACAAACAATACACGAGTCGGATTCTAGAAATACCGTAGTGACTTAAGACGCACGTTAAACAGCTAATGATAAAGCGAAAGTCCAAAACCCTAAAAATAATATGATTATTATTAGGACACCATCTTAAGATAAACCTAGCTGAAGGAACGTACGAAACCTTAGAACCAAAGTAACAACTCAAGGAAAATGAACTCCTCCGGTGCTTCCTCCACCTGTTCCGGCACCAACTCCGCCGCCCAATCCACCTAAGCCAGTGCCTGAACCACCGCCCAATCCACCTAAGCCAGTGCCTGAACCACCGCCCAATCCACCTAAGCCAGCTCCTGAACCACCGCCCAAGCCACCGCCTAAGCCCCCACCAGCACCACCAAGTCCACCAAAACCGAGATTACCACCAGGACCAGAGACACCTCCACCAACACCACCGAACGGTAAGCCATTGTCTCCAACGCCGGAATACGCACCACCATATCCGAGATAGTTCTTCTGGTCAGCGAGTCCTTCAGGGACGTTTCTTGCACCACAAGCCAAAACTGAGGCTAGGGCAAAAACCAAGAAGAGAGTAAAAAACCACTTTGCCATAACCCTAGTAGGTAGTTTCGATTAAAAAAGAAAAGTAGATAGGATTAAACTAAATTATGTTTGTTGTCTTGCCGAGAATCTGGGAGATATGTTGGGTCCTTTTAAAGGGCCGAGACGACATACAAAAAAAAATGACCGGTGAAGATAGTTAATGGCAATGTAAATGCTATAACCAAACGCTCTGATATCAAATTTAAGTTCATTTACCCCCCAAAAAAAAAGTTTATTTACATTCCGAAAGTGACTTGTTGGGACTAACGTTCCGCCACGGCTAGCTGTTGAAGCGGTTGAGTCGGTCATTGCTGTCAAACAATGTTGTTAAAATTTGAAATGATATATTGTACCGGTCAAGTGAAGATATTAGGGAATTTTAAAACTATTTTAAAGCTTTTTAAAGGGGTCAAAACAATTATAAAAAAATCTACTGTGGCCTGTTTTCTATTTGTGAATTTAATGTGAATGAAATAGAAGTTGATTGATCCATTCAAAATAACACGAACGATCGATCATTTTTGGAAGGAAAAATAATTCAATTTCGTTTTGAAGATGTTGTATCGCCACCCACATTTAATCCGGTAGTGTGTGAATTAAAAGTGCTGATAAAAAAAAGTGATTCAATGCGAAGTATCGCTACCTAGAAAAATGGGCTTGTAACAAAACTCATGATTTTTAATTCAGAGCAAAATAAAATTTCTTCTTTTAGTCGGTTGAGATCATTAAACTAGTTTTTACGGCATAATGTATATGATGAAATTATAGCTTTCAATTGGTTCGCATTTTTTTTTTGTCAAAGATATATAAAACCATGGGTTAGTTTGTTTAATAACAAAGAATTAAATAGAAATTAGGGAAGTGACAAAAACTCATGGTATTCCTTTACAAAACAATAAGTAGGTTTGCCAAGGTTTTTGTTAGTTTGCCAATTTCCCTATAAATCTTTGCTATACAACCCAATTTCTCTAAAACCATTTTAACTCCAACAAAAAAACAGTTGGTGCATATAATAGAGTTTGTGATTGACCGAAAGATCCATGTAGTTCTTTGGTTATAGAAGAAGAAAAGATTGAGTCTCCTGTTTTGATAAACAAGTGGTTCAAGTTTCTTAAATATGTAAATTTAGTTGTTGTACACTTTCATTAGAAGAAATAAGATAGTCTATTAAAATCATTTTTTAAAAGTTAATTAAATCATTAACTTCAGCTGCATGGTAGTAAATGTTTTTCGTTGGTTTAGAGCAAACTTCGGCTTCAAAAGAGCCTTTTCTTTTAATAGTACACATTTACCTAGTGGTGGTTGTAACAACTTTTTTTTTATCGCATATTGAAATGAAATCAAATGGTTACATATATTTTAGTATTATATACTTATATGAACGCAGCATATATAATTGTAACCCATGATTCATGGGCCATGCATAGTTTAATAGAATTTTCAAGAAATGTCATTTTTGACATGCCATTTTTCAAAAATACAACTATCACTTTTTTCAAAATTTTATATCATTTATGTTTGGGTTAACTATGTTATATTAGGGTTAAATTTTTTGGGATTAAGGTTTGTTAGGGATCAAAATATTTTTTAAAATTGAGAATTTTAAGATATAAAGTTTTTAAACGGATTTATAAGTGGCATGTTGGTAAGAAAATAATTCAAAAGAGACATATTTATAAACTGTATATAAACCCTTTTTTTTATTTTCATTTTTCGATGAAAGCTAAACATTGTATAGACCTTGTTACAAAACAACTAAAGCAATACATCATAATGCATTCGTTACATAATAAAATAGTCCACCGACGATATTCAAGAGTATCTAATAATCTGTTAAAATTTAAACAATATTGTTTCAAACTTTTTCATAATGTTTTAATAATCTGTACGTTAATCTGTTGGAATAAAATATAGCTAAATTTGATTTGGACCCAAAAATTTGCAAAAGTTGAAGAGTATTTGCTGTGGACAGTTTGTCAGATGATCAACTGCTCAAATATAACACTTTGACGTATAAGAATAGTTTTATAAACTTGTTTCTTTTTTAGAAAATAGTTTTGTAAACTTGGGGGTGTATTGGATGTGGTCTTTTAATGGATTTGGTGTTGTTTGTGATTTGATGGAATTTAGGTAGATTTTGAGGATTTGTTGTGATTTTGAGTTTTAAATAATTAGAAAATAGTAAATCTTTTTGTGTGATTTGGTGTGGAATTTTGATAGATTTAGTGTGATTTGCTTTTATTTTTGAGATGATTTGTAGTGATTTGATATTCATCTTATTCATAATACTCTCATATTCAAAGATTATTTTTCTTCTCACATCATTTCTAGTTTTACTTCGTTGTAGTTTATATAAACTAAAATAAATAAAAAACAAAAAAAACTATTGAACAATATCTAAAATCCAACAAAAGAAAGTACTCGAAAACCCAAGGAAAATAACTTTAAAAACAGAAAAGAAATCTAGCAAAAGATAAAACAAAGTAATTTTTATTATGAATATTATTTCAAAATATAGAAATACAAACTCATGAATATTATAATGATAGAAATCTAATCGCTAATTAATAGAGAAATCCTAATAAGAAGAACACTTACCGTGGTGGAGGTGAAGAACCCTAGATCAATAAGAGAAAAAAGAGAATAAGGATTGAATGCAAACAAATGTATTTCTTTTTTTTATGTTTTGAGATGATGCGGAGAGTTATGGTTACCGTGGTGGAGATTTTTTTTTGTATGTTTTGTTCAAATCACATCTCTAAAGGTGTGATTTGTTAAGCCTAATTTATAACTAAAAATGAATCTTAAATCACTTGAAATCCTTTTTTAAGAAAACATTGTTGAATTTTGAATAACAGGGGATTTGATATGAGTTTAATAAATCACAGGTTGAATAACACGGGATTGTATATTATTTTGATGTATTTGACATAAATTCCATGTTTAATATATAACACAGGATTTTGAAACGGATTTTAAAATCACTGGTTGAATAACAAAGGATTTTAAAAACACTACCAAATCCCCTGAAATACCACATCCAATACACCCCTTGATATCACTCATAGTAGTTGGAAAACAAAGTATCACAATCATAATTGTATTTGGTTCTACAAAAATAGTATTTGTTTTCTCTAATCTTTACAATATATGTAACGTACGTACTATGAGACAAAGTTTTGTTTTTGTCAACCTGTACAAACGAGATTAAGTTTGATATATTCCTGCATGCAAATTACACTTATTTTAATATCTTGGAGCTCAAGCAATTAACACAGTTCTGTCACAAGATTCAAAAAAAAAAAAAAAACAAACTATTTATTGATAGCACAAGATTTGTCTCACAAGTAGTTAATTAACAAACAGCATAACATAGACAAAAACATATATAGAAACAAACAAAGACTTATAACATTAAACATCGAAAACTTTGAGAACAAAACATAAACATCGGTAAAAGACTTAAAATTAAACGATTTGAAACCCTAGATCGATCTTTTTGGGTTATAATGAGATAAAAAAAAGGTTTCAACATCAATTAAGGGTGAGGTAGAACGCCACCGCAATCGCTTCCGCCGCCAACTCCACCCAAACCACCAACACCGCCTAAACCGCCTGCGCCACCGAGTCCACCAAGACCTGGATCACCACCAATTCCACCACCAAGACCTGAACCACCACCTAGACCCCCAGCACCGCCTAGACCCCCAGCACCGCCTAGACCCCCAGCACCGCCTAGACCACCTACACCTCCTAGACCGCCTACACCACCGCCTAGACCGCCAACACCACCGCCAACGCCGCCTACAGGCAAAAATCCAGCGACACCACCGACTCCACCAGCAACACCACCAAGAGCACCTCCAACGCCAGCGACTCCACCAACTCCAGCAGCTCCGCCGACACCACCAAATCCCACAAAGGTCTTTTGGTCGTCAAGACCAGCTCCGACATCCGTGGCTGGAGCCGGTCTTGTCGCGATGACGGCTTGAGCGACCGTGAGAGCAACGAGGAACAGGGCTAAACACCTAATTGCCATATCTTCGTTACTCTTTTTGTATTTTTAACTCTTTTGTATTTGTGTGTGTTAAGTGGAGAGAGTAGTGAAGAGTGTATCGTACTTGGGGAGGTTTATATAGAAGAATGAAAGGAAAATTAGGGTTAGTATAAGTGACAGATGGAGATAAATTTTAAATGAATGTTAGACCATCTCATCTCTTAATATCTGTTCGACGCATATCTCTCCACGTCTACAGGTACGTTATACTTATGTGACAGTAAATAAATTCCATTAATCTTTGTTGTATATATATTAATATGTGTATTTATATGTTTGATGGAAATGCAATTTTATAAAGTAGTAATTTGAAAATGATATATGCGTGCCTAGTGTTCGGATATCTTCTATATATGTCTATATGAACTTCTTCGGTCGACTTTTGGCATATATATATATATATGGATCAATTTAAACGGATACTTTAATCCGACGGTCGATTCTTGGTAGGCATACAAAATGGACTGGAGAATATGAGCTTTATTATTAAACGGATAAAATGTGGTCGAAATGTTTACATGCAATTTTAATCGTATTCGGTTTTTATATTCAAAATCTAGTTAAGAGATTCATAACCAACTTACTCACTTCTATTTTGGTAAAGTAAAAAGTGGGCGCTCATAGTAAAAAGTGGGCGCTATTTTGGTAAACTTAACCACATGCAATTTTAATCGTATTCGGTTTTAGACTCACATTTTGTCTATATTAACGTATATTTGCGTCACTAGTACACGTACGAGAATTAGACTTAAGAATGTTTAAATTCGACTCTTATAGGAACGATTCATAAACGAAAATTATAAACTTTATAAAGATGTAGAAATAAAACCAAATATGTAAATAGAAAATAGTAGGTTATATACACATATAAACACAATACAAGTGCAATAAATGAGAGCATGCTGAGCATGTGGCTGCGCCCAAAGGCCGAAGTTAATAGAGCATGTTAGTGCATTGAATTGATAGGTTGGGAGACAAAAAGAGTAATATGGAGATTACCAAAAAATAATACTAATTAAATCCATAATTTATTATTTCTCCAGAAAAGGATGATATGTAATACTGTACACGTATACGCGGATAAGTTTTTATTTATTTATTTTTTAAATTTAATGAATTAAAAATGTTCATTTTGAATTAAATGCTGTGAAATTTTAAAATATTAAACTATCTTATCTAAAGTATTATTCAAAATACAAGTTATATGAATGTAAATTTTGTTCGTATTAATCAAAACACAAAATTGTTTGAACATGTAAAACATAAAGAAACATGTAAAATTCATAAAGAAACAACTAAGTAATTTTCTTACCTTAACAGAAAAAGTCATATATTTCTCTATACTTTTTGATTAAAATAACTTATGCATATACATCAAACCGTTACTGAAAATATATGACTTTAAAAAAAGGTAGATGTATACTATTTATAGGTGTAGATATTTATTTTCCATATATATATAAGATAAAAAAAATTCTTATTACTAAAATCATATAAAATAATCAATTGATATATGTTTTCCCATAAACAGATTTTTGTATTTAGTTAATAAAAAAATCATTAAGTTTTAATTGATTTGTTTTCATGCTTACTTTCTTTTTTATTTAATATGGATGATTAAAACTATAGTATATACACACATTAGTTTTCTTACACATGATATCTCTAAATAACAATTTAAAAAAACATCATATATCAAATCCATATATAAGCTAATTGGAGAAATCCAAAGAAATACTAACAATTAAGTAGGCCATAAAGATGATAAATATGGGATTACATTAAGTTAATTATAAAAATATTTTGAGTGGTTATGTTTTTATACACTCTTTTATTTAGTGTAAAATTAGTTGTAGGCGTATGTTTGATTCCATGATTCATGTAGTTTAAAGATGTATTTTAGATTTTCTTCAATAAATTAGAAAAAATCTTAAAATATATATAATTATGGAAAAAAATCCATTAAAAATATTTATGTGAATATAAACAAAATTTCAACTAATAGAATAATGCTGTTATTAAACGATTTTGGTAGTAATGAGTATTCGTAAACACTTCTTATCAAATCTTCATCAAATCTATGAAGATTTTAATTGTGAATTTGCTTTTATTTTTGAATTTTAAATAAATATGCTATTCAAACAATGTTTATTATTAGATTTCAAGTGATATTGGAAAGTAATTTTATGAGAGTTTGTGATTAAGGTAAATGAGTTGTCATCTCACATTTTATGTATGTCCTGTCATATTTTATGAGATTTCATGTCATTATTTTTAGAGAAATCACCTCTATAATAATATATACTAATAACACTCAGAAACAACCAGAGGAACACTCATAACCAGTAAAACAGCAAGAACACACAAAAAATAACAAGTGATTAAATCCATAATTTATTATTTCTCCACAAAGGATGATATGTAATACTGTATTACTACCAAATTCAAAACCTCAAATGGAATTATGTACTACTAGTATCATTCAATGGGAAGAAGCAATATACGAATATTTAATTGGTGATTTGCTCTAAGAGCATCTCCAACCCTACAGCAAATCTCATTTTGGTGTAAAATCTTTTCCAACCCAACACCAAATCCTACACCAAAATGGTGCAACACCAAATTTGGTGTAAAACTTTTTTATTTATAAATTGGTCTTTCAAATTATAAATAATTTCAAATTTAGTGAGAAACATATATAAATAATGACAATGAAACCCAAAAATCTAATATATTTATGATGATTAAACCAAAATCTATTATACATACATTTATTTTATATTATGTATTATATTTTTCTTTTCATATTTAATGTTAAATTTAAATAATTTTATAATTAATCAAACTAAAAAAAGTAGATGAGTAAATTTGTAAAAAAATAAATTTAGAATATTCCTTTTTTGGTGTAGAAAATGGTGTAATACATTGGAGTAAAACCCAACACCATTTTGGTGTTACCCTATTTTAGTGTAAAATATGGTGTATTACATTGGAGATGTTGTAAGGGAAGAAGATAAGTAAAAAACTAGATATATGTCTTGGGTACAAGGCAGAATTGTTTTTTTATAACTTAGTTGTGATCTTTTTATTTGAGTTCTAGAATAGTAGAGTGGATGTGTAATAATTAATTAGTTTAAAAAAACAAAAAAAAAGAATTATACGTGTATTCATTTCATTAAATTGTAATAAGTGAAATGATCTATGTTTTTTTCTTTATACGAGATAAAACATTATACTGTTTAGAGTTTTCTTTATATATAGGGCTGCATTTGAATTTCTTAGTTCTAAGGAAAATAAAAATCAAGATTCAAGATCCTATAGACCTAAAGAAAATCATGAATTTATATAAGAAAATAGAATGTTATAACAGTTCACGAATTTGTATTTTAAAATACAAGATGGAAACACACAATAAAATGTTTTTGTTTGAATATTTATACAAAATTATGGTTCTGTTAATTATATAATAAAAACAATGATAAGAAAAGAAAATTACAATTATACTAAATTAGAGTTATAAAAACTTTTTAACACGTCGCTTCGTATTTCATTTTAAAATGCAGCAACTCCAAAACGGAATCCTATATATATTAATTAAGGAGACACTAAAAGTTCAAAATCTTAGGTGTCACTCATAGAAGCATTTAGGAGACACTAAAACTTATAAATTCTAGGTGTCATCTAAAAAATGTTTTAGGGACAATTATCATTTCTATTAAAAAAAATAATAAAATAAAAATTTTTCTAAAACTTATGAACATTCCTAAAATTTCGCATATATTTCCTTACAACATTCTGAAATATATAGTTTCCTAAACAATAAACATTTATGGCAAAAAAGTTTTTATAAAATTATAAAATCCTAATAATTTTTAATATACGCATTCTAATTACCACAATATTTATTACCAACTTTCCTATTAATTCTAAAAATATTAGAATTTGTTTTTTGATTTGTCGATTAAAGATAATAAGATAATGATTTGCAAGTTTTTTTTTTTGGTACTACTACAATTTTTTAGCTGTACGTTTAAAGATGAAAATATAGGTTTGGTATGTGTGAACCAACTCAATAAACTTAAAATAAAATTTAAATTTTGATTACTTATTCATATTTTTGTCAAAATACATGTAAATGTTACTAATTTGAGTGTATATAATTTTCTTGAAAATTACACACAAATTGGGGTACCAAATTTATTTCAATAATTTAAACTAAATAAGTCGCATACAATATTTATTTAATATTAACGATAGGATTTGAAATTATTTCACAAAATTATTTTCTCAATTTATGTGTTGGTGCTATGTATTTTATGCAAATTAGAATATAGAAATAAATAAACTAAAATTTGTAATCCCGCGTTTGACGCAGGTCCAAATCTAGTGATGAATGAACAATAGAACAATGAATAAAATTTTCACCAAAATTAAGTTTGGAGTAATATTTTACTCCAAACCCTACTATATTTCAAATTCTAAAGTGAAGTAAGAATTAATAGAGTACGATTGGAATAAAACTCAACTCTATTCTAGAATAATAACAAAATAATGGTTAATGATGCTCTCTAAAACGCTTTGAAGTTTGTTTGTCTCCGTAAATTAAAACATTTTTGAATGAAAAAAGCATAATTAAGAAGCCTTCATTTTGTATATTTTAGAAGACTTTTTTTCCGAAGAGATTGTCTCAGTTAACTTATCACAAGCACACAAGCTTGGATATACAATGCCTATATGTTCAAAGTCTTGTTCAAAGAGTTTAATTCATTTTTTTTCAACGAATTTCATATATTATAATAGTTGGGATCAAATCTAAGTAATGCATAAGACAGAAGCTTTAAATTGTATATTTATTGTTAACTCATATATGCACGCAGACTTGGATATACAATCCATATTGTCAAAATCTTGTTGGAAGAGTTGAGATATCTAACTTACTCACGACGGATACTGAACTAAACACCCTAACAACTGAAAATTAAATGATCACGAGATTTGGATCAGTAGCAATATTATTCTATCCAAAGGTATTAATATGCATCTGCGATATTAAGACTGACAGCTCAAGCCAGTAAAATAGTTGTTCGTTGATGCCTTTCTTTCTCAGTTATTTCACCTCTTTTAATGAATTTGTTCTCTCCCCATATCAACAAGTTACATATTCACCAAGTGTCGTTAGCTCAACTAAAAATATATTGATAGGCAAAATCTATAAATCACATGATCGAATAACATTTGAGACGAAATTAATATTACATGTTTTAGTTTAGAATTGGGTGAGACTACGGGATTCTACCCATAACCACATAGTAATTAAAAAAAGAAAGGTATTCTTATGCTCTCTCTCTCGTGGTCTTTCCTCTTGAGGTTATTAATCATAAAATATATTATGGAAATTCAATATAAGATTTATCTACGATAATTTAATTTTAATTCAGTTATGTTTCATTTGTTTGAAGCTAATGTTATCAAGTTAATATACGAATTCGGTCTCATGTATACTAATTTTGACCCAAAAAAGTTACAAAATCTACTATATGATTTGGTTTCGGTTCAAAATGTAGGAGCGCAAAAAACCAAATTAAGAAAACATGCGACTTTTATTGAATAACGATAACAAAAATTGAATTGCAACAACTGTATTTAAATAAGCAAAATCACGGAGGCAAAATATGATATCTTTTTCCTTAATTCAATAAATTGACTGCATTTGTGCTTGCAGTAACGTTTGATTTTTGAATCCTAGGATACAACCGATCTGAACTATAACTCGAGCACCTGATGTATAGAACTCAACGAAGTAGATCTACGATATACTCTCGAATCTAAAAACTAAAAAACTATGAGCGAGAAGATTTTAGAACTAAGAGTTTTATGTGATATTGAGCGTCTCTAATAATGAGAGGCGACACTCTTTATTTATATTCTCATGTTCTGAATATTCTGGAGTATTCTACAAGTTTCGAACAAAGTAAAATTTCCAAATATGGAAAAGGAAAAATTCCAGAAAATTCATTTAACTAGTTTGGGCTTTTCTTTATAGCCCAAACCATTTCTCATTCACTCTTCATTTTATTTGCTCAACTTAATATAGCCCATTAGCTCATATAAAGTTTGCAAATAACAAAGTTCCAACAATCCCCCACATGAATAAAATTAACTCTAAATATATGACGACTCAATTATCCCTATGGACTGACTTAACTAGCTAGACTAGACAGACCTACGAGAGTATATGTGAAAAAGTAACTGTATCTGAGGCCTTGTTAATTGTTAATACATGTCGAGTTTACTCGGCCAGCCATGGACATGATGTCTTGAACCATCCGGAGTTTTATGTAAACTTAGACAGCAGGTATAACACAATTGCATTTTCTCGTAGAACGAACTTCTCTATTGTGTTCATTGTGGCCTTGAACATGCCTGGTTAATCATGAGTGAACTTGGAGAATATAGCCTCAAATAATCTCCTAGAAACTGCCCCATTTTACACTCACAAGGTGATTTACTAGCTGATTGTATTTAAAGAAGTATCCTGTAACTACTTCAGATATCTTACAAAGCTAGTTCTCAAATCATTAAAAGCTTACGCTTAACCTCTACACATACAGAAATCACTGTACATCACTTTAAGAACTGAGAAAAGACAATAGTCTCTTAGTGCTTGTAGTGGATTCAGCTTGATTTTCTGGGATCTCCAGTCATGTAGGTTGGGTTTCCACCAAACATCCTCTCATGTCGTAGGCTTTAAACCCATTCCTCTTGATGATTTCATAACTTGATCTCGTGTAAAAGTAAATGGATCCGTTAGGTTTTCTGCTAACTTGATATAATCAATCGTGATTACACCACTTGAGATAAGTTGTCTAATGGTTTTATGTCGTCTTCTGATGTGACAAGATTTACCATTATACATGGTACTCTGTGCCCTGCCTATAGCCGATTGACTATCATAGTGTACATGTATTGAATGCACAGGTTTTCCCCACATTGGGATGTCTTCCAAGAAATTACGATGCCATTTAGCTTCTGCAGCTTTATCCAATGCTATGAATTCAGATTTCATGATTGATTATGCTGTCAGAGTTTGTTTGGAATATTTCCAGGACACTGCTGCACCTCCAAGTGTAAAGATGTATCCACTTGTGGATTTTGAGTTTTTGGAATTTGCAATCCAGTTGACATCACTGTATCCTTCTACAACTACTGGTTCTTTACCATAGTGCAGGCCATGATCTTTGGTATAACGTAGATAGTTCAAAACTCGAGTTATAGCCTTCCACTGGTTGTGTCCTGGATTACTCATGCAGCGACTAAGTATATTTACAGAGTGCGCTAAATCCGATCTTGTAAAGTTTGTTAAGTACATTAAACTGCCAATTACTCTTGCATACTCTACTTGTTGCACAGGTTCACCTGAATTCTTGGTCAAGTGAATTTGAGGATCCACTGGAGTTTTCGCAGTCCCATTTGAATACTGCTTGAATCGATCAAGTATCTTTTCAGCATAATGGGTTTGAGACAATGTGAGGCCCCCATCAGTTCTGATGATTTTTACCCACATAATGACATCTGCTAGACCTAAGTCTTTCATGTCAAAATGTCTTTGAGCATGTTTTTCGTTTTTATTTATGACGTCTTTGTTGCTCCTAATAATGAGCGTATCATCCACATATAAACACAACAAAATGTATCCAATGGATGTGATTTTGTAGTATATGCATTTGTCACATTGATTAATGCTAAAATCATTAGACATCATCACACTATCAAACTTCTCATGCTAATGCTTAGGAGCCTGTTTGAGTCCATATAATGACTTCACAAGTTTACGCACTTTGTGTTCTTGTCCCGATATAACAAACCCTTCAGGTTGTTTCATATAGATTTCCTCTTCTAAATCTCCATTTAGAAAGACAGTTTTTACATCCATTTGATGAATTTCAAGATCTTGTAAGGCTGCAACGCTAATGAGCATGCTAATTGAAGTTATTCTTGTTACCGAAGAGTAGGTATCAAAAAATTCTATGCCTTCTTTTTTTCGAAATCCTTGTGCCACAAGTTTAGCCTTGTACCTGTCAATATCACCATAAGTGTTTCGTTTGATTGTGAAAATCCACTTATTTCCCAATGGTTTAGAGCCTTGGGGTAGATTTGCTATCTTGTAAGTATAATTCAGTATTGACTGCTTCCTTCCAATAAGGAGCATCAGGTGTAGGCATGGTTTCTGCATAAGTTCTCGGTACGTCTTCAGCTTAAAACGCCATCAAGAAATCATCACCGAACATTTTATCTTTGCGAGCTCTTTCGCTTTGTGTGGGTTGCGCTTTGGGTTCCGGTGCTTGTTCTACTTCCTCAATAGTAATCGTACCCGAAGTCTCGTCCTCAGCTTCTGAGGTCGTTGCATCTAGTTGTTCACGAGTTTGTTTTTGAGTTTTCCTACAAGGGAAGATGTGCTAAAAAAACGATGCATTCTTTGATTCCATAACTGTATTAACATGGAGATTTGAAATATTTGATTTGTGAACCAGAAATTGATAAGCACAACTGTTGTGCGCATATCCAATGAATATACAGTCTACGGTCTTTGGTCTTATTGTGGCCTTTTTAGGAGGTGGTACATCCACTTTTGCTAGGCACCCCGCACTTTTAGGTATTTGTACGAAAGTACAACAACTTTCCAAAGTTCATATGGCATTTTGCTAGTGACATTGTGATATTTTGTAGAGGATATAACTAGTGGTAAGCAACGCTTCCCCCCATATTTTATGGACTAATCGAGATTCCTTTAACATCACATTCATCATCTATTAAAGAGTTCGATTTTTATTATTTTCCGTTCTGCATGTATTTGAGATAGATCTTGAATTTTTTCCAACTAGGAGGAAACTTTTCAATAAAGCAGTTCACCGTGAACATATTTTCAAATTCTATCACATGCATTAGCAATTGCATTGCTTTCATTTCTTCCATGATGGGTTTTGAATCCACCATTTTGAACTATAGAAATTTCGCTAATCCGAATTTCTTTACCCCCTTAGACTTGTAAATCTCTTTTGGCACTAGTCCTACGCTTACAACGCTAGACACTAACATATTCACAAATGTGATGTAGACTTTTGGAAGACAAGCAAAACACATAAGAGTTGCTACTAATCTTGATATGCGACACTGGAACCGCGACAGGCGACGCTACGGATATCAGATCCTTGATCTGAAAACGGTTCTGGAAACTTTCTGTTGTGGAAGACTGGTTAATTTGGTTAATTTCGTCGACTCACTAGACTTGTAACCAAAACTCCACCACCGCTCTCGGTGTAATTAGGATCTGAACATTCCGATAAATATCAGAGATGTAGTCCATTTAACAAACAAGATTATAAGTGGTAGACCATTCTCAACTAGAGTTGTCCACTCACTATACACGTTGCTATCTCAAATGTTTATATTGTTATGCACTAAGGGGTTCACAAGTGACAAACCACTCCCAAACTAAATTCGAAGCGTCGACTCACTTGACTGGTTTTCATTAGAACCTCTTCCAAGAGTTACATCAACGATCGATGCTTCCTTGTTTTAAACACCGAGCAAAGTTTGGTTGTCATTATTAGTCATACCTCAAAATTGAATCTGTTCAAAAGAAACAAAACAAATTAGTATACTAATCAAAACCAAGCCCAAAATATCAAGAATACTATTCTTCATAGATTACGATAATCTCGAATAACAACACTTTGCAAATAAGAAACATTTGCAATTAAAAAAATTGAAAAATTGCTACAGTCACGTTGATTAAAATATTGCATAGAACTCAAGCTATGAAATATTATAATGACAACAAGAGTTCGGATGATTGCAGATTACTAATCAGTTCAAACCAATGTCAAACCGGTTGTAAGCCAACGAGAACCAATCAATTGTAAATCAATCCGGTTACTTTAAACCAAACAATCAAATTGAGTGTAAACAAATCTGGTGTACCAAACCAGATGTAAATCAAACCAAAATTTGTTTATCCTTTTAGCAAGGGCATGAACAGATCCATGGCACTTCTCAACACACGGATGAAAAATTATGATTATCAGATCATAATTCTAATATTATCGATCAACACTAGATTCTTTCTTTAATTGCTAAACAATTATCAAAACCGGTTGTAAACAAACCGAAACCAATCAAATTAATAACAATTTAGCCAATATCCACAATCAAACTAACGAATGATTAAGACGATTGAGAGCCAAGACCAATTAAATTCAGTCTCAAAACCAAATCAATTCGCATAATCACAGCACACAGCCGATTAAATCAAGTCTCAACTTGGTTTAATAGGTAAGGGACAAACCGATAGATCAACATCACAAGCATTCGACAAATACCTATTCTTATCAATCAAGCAATTCATGTAACTAAATTACATACTTAATTGTCTTTTTCGCGTTTCACAAACTCACTCAGATATGAGCGTTCGTGGAAACTAGAGAATTTAAAACGAGAAGAGAAGATAAATAAAAAGCGTTCTTCTAAAACTTTCCATGTAACAAAACCAGTTTCAGAGGATTTTGAAATCGTTAAAAAATTTGAAGAATTCTCAATCCGTTTAAAGCGATAAGCAGAAATCGAATTTATTGAATTAAGATTGTAGGAGCGCAAAAAACCGAATTAAGAAAACATGCGAATTTTATTGAATAATGATAACAAAAATTGAATTGCAACAACTGTATTTAAATATTGTATTTAAATAAGCAAAATCACAGAGGCAAAATATGATATCTTTTTCCTTAATTCAATAAATCAACTGCATTTGTGCTCACAGTAACGTTTGATTTTTGAATCCTAGGATAAAACCGATCTGAACTATAACTCGAGCACCCGAGGTATAGAACTCAACGAACTAGATCTACGATATACTCTCGAATCTCAAAACTAAAAAACTATGAGAGAGAGGATTTAAGAACTAAGAGTTTGGTGTGTTATTGAGCATCTCCAATAATGAGAGGCGAGACCCTTTATTTATAGTCTCATGTTCTGAATGTTCTGGAGTATTCCACAAGTTTCAAACAACGTAAAATTTCCAAGTATGGAAAATGAAAATTTCCAGATAATTCATTCAACTAGTTTGGACTTTTCTTTATAGCACAAACCATTTCTCATTCACTCTTCATTTTATTTGCCCAACTTACTATAACCCATTAGCTCATATAAAGTTTACAAATACAGTAAAACCTCTGTAAATTAATACTCGATAAATTAATATTCACTATAAATTAATAAAATTTCCCAGTCCCGAGTCGGGTCAATGTTAAAATTAGCAAAATTCGATAAGATAATAAAATAATAATTATTTTTGAAAATCCTATGTAAAATATGGTCCCAACAACATCATAAATTAATAACTATAAATCATAGGTATAATATATATAACTAAGACGACTTAGTAATACATGACTCCAATATTGTTAGTTTTTTTCTTAAAGTTGGAATTACGTTGAAGCTTAACTCTAATTTTTTTAATTGCATCAACATTTGAGATTGTACTTCTTGACTAATTTTTAGATTAAAATTTTCTTCAAATTACGTTTGCAAATCTTTTCGGATGCCTGACATAATCTCTTTTGTACTCACATAACTCTTTGGGCATCTAATATGTCATTATTGATTTCGTAATAAATCTTAGTTTGGAAACCATTGCAAATTATGGCGTTGTGAAACAACCAAGTCTTTTTTTTTTTTTAAATCCTAAACAATTCTACTGCGGAAATAACATAAACCAAATATCCAATAAATAATCCATTAAATTCCATAAACCAATAAATCAAATTCCAACAACGAAACAATAACCAACTTCAGGAATGATAAATCTAGCAACCTAAGCAATGATTCACTAGAATTAAAACAAACAAGACAATCCTAATCATCCTCTTCCTACGCCTTGATTCCGCAGTCACACTTTTCCTTTACCTGCATCACATGGGAAAAAGAGATGCATAAGTAATTAATAATTACTTAGTGAGACAGTCTTCCTGTCAACAGGCTAAGTACGAATATACCAGAAATCAATCAACAATTAATTTGAAACGCTAACTTATGAAAACACGGGTGTCGATCGACACGTCGCACAATGTCGATTGACGCTACATTAACAAAAGTGTCGATCGACACGACGCACGGTGTCGATCGACACGACAATTGCATAAACAATTCTCATAATCAAAATAGACCTAAAACTCACGACTTATCAACAATTCTAATCAAAAACCACACAATTCCAACACAGGAACACAGAACAAACAACCATGGATTCATCAAAGAAACCCCTAAACCAATCGTGAATCGAATAATAATATATCCGAGCCTACGGTGGAACGACACGAAGAAACCATTGATTTCGGATTGACACGAAGAAACGAGGAACGAGTTTGACTGAGACAGTGACAAACAACAAGGAACTCGTGAAAACCATGTCTCTAACGCCACGAACCACGAAGAACAAGGCTTTCTACGCCTCTAGAATCAAACGAGAAGGTTTCCGAGGGATTTCTTTGCAACAATCCTTCAGAAACTCTCAACAATTTCTCTCCAATCTATGATCCTCACTTTCTCTGCTCTCATACGGCCACAAGGCTGCTAATCACTTAAATACCGAACCCTAGGGCTCTCCCTAAACAGCCTCTGCAAAGCGAGCGATTTATTTTTTAACCAAAAAAACCCGCAACACATGATGTCGATCGACACCCACACCTGGTGTCGATCGACACCCCTTACCAAAGTCAACAATATGGTTTCAAGATGTTACAATTCTCCCCCACTAATCTAGATTCGACTTCGAATCCCGCAAACCGTCTATCAAAAGAACAAAAACTTGACCCCACTTGGTCAAAAATCATCAGAGATCCTCTCCCGATCCCTGTACTTGCATCTAATCATATGTTATACACACATTTTCCCTGACATTTACTACTCTTAACTCATTACCTTGCTCTTAGGACGCATCCTAAGCAACCAACGTACCATCCACTCATGGTATACATGGAACCACTTTTCCCTCCATACTTATACTGAGACCCACCCGTCTCAAATAAGTCTCCAGAGACCACTCTCTCCAAAAGAAATGCAGGGGAAACATATTCCCCTCAAGAGACCCACCCATCTCCTGATACTCGTACTTAAACCCACCCATCACAGATAAGTAAGTATCCCTCGATACTACACCGAAACCCACCTGTCACCGGTAAGTATAAACTCGATACTACACTGAGACCCACCCATCATAGGTAGAACCGTCGGAGACCCACTTGTCTCCTCAAAACTGTAATGAGTTATTCGGGAACGCTACTCTCCCTAGAGTAATAAATCCTAAAATGTCTATAAACATCTATGATTTGATCTAGCCCACATGGATAACCCCAATATTCCCACCCGAGAATATCATCCAAGACACGACCCATACCAGTCAACCAACCATTTCATCTATAAAAATCAAACATCTTATAAAAAACAGGA
The DNA here is from genome assembly GCA_963576765.1 of Draba incana. Classification (NCBI taxonomy): domain Eukaryota; kingdom Viridiplantae; phylum Streptophyta; class Magnoliopsida; order Brassicales; family Brassicaceae; genus Draba; species Draba incana. The sequence goes on along the minus strand of OY755212.1, from coordinate 18,658,559 downwards.
AAAATAAATAAGGAACTCCATCTTATAAATTTCCAAAAATGTATATCGTTACAAAGAAACGAAAAATATCCGAAACCAAACGACAATAGCCAACAAGCTAAAAAAAATAAAATCAGGAACCACAAAGATAAAAAAATAAGCTCAAGATGTGACCTGCTTGTCGAACCACTTCATGAACTTCAACTTCATCTTTGCCTCATGCTCCCAAGTCTCCTCCTCTGTACCGCTACAGTCCCACAAGACTCTCAGCAACGGTATCTTCTTCCAGCGCAGGACCTTCTCTCTCCTCTTGAGAATCCTCACAGGAACAGCCGGAACCGTCAAATCAGGCATCAGATCCTCCGGAATCTTAGTCACAAACTCCTCCGACTCAAGCAGGCACTTCCTCAACATCGACACATGGAAAACTTTATGAAATGCTTTCATGATCAGAGGTAATTCTAACTAGTACGCCACTGGTCCAACACGCTCCACTACTAGGGACAGACCCATAAACTACAGACTCAGCTTGTTCTCTGCTATGGATCTGTTAGGACCCATAAACGTAGCCATCTTGAGATACACACGATCTCTAATTACAAAGTCAAGATCTCCCCGCCGCTTATCGGTATAACTCATCTGCCGATCCTGAGCCTCTTTCATGTTCAACTTTAAAACATAAATCTTCTCCGTCATTTCCTGAACAAAACTCGCACCAAGAAGGCTCCTTTCCCCCACTTGGGTCCAGCATAAAGGTGTCCTACACGGCCTCCCAGACAATGCCTCGTATGGAACCATCCCAATACTCGCCTGAAAGCTGTTGTTATATGCGAACTTAGCCAGACACAAATGATCAACCCAGTGACCACCCCAATCCAGCACAGACATCCCAGCAGATCCTCTAAAGTCTGAATAGTACTCTCCATCTGACCATCAGTCTGCGGATAATAAGTTGTACTCATATTCACCTTAGTGCCCATCTCTGTGTGAAAAGCCCTCCAAAACTCAGATGCAAACTTAGGATCCCGGTCTGACACTATCCTGGCTGGCGCTCCATGCATCCTCACAATCTCTCTCATAAATATCTTAGCCAAAACCGCAGCTTCGTCGGTCTTCTTAATGGCCGAAAAATGTGCAGACTCAGTCAACCGATCCACAATCACCCAGATCGCATCATAGGACTTCAAGTTAGGTAATCCTACCACGAAATCCATCGTGATCATATCCCACTTCCACTCTGAAATGGGTAAACTCTGCAATAACCCGCCAGGAAACCGATGCTCCGCCTTAACCAAAGAATACATGTCGCACTTCGCGACCAAATCAGCCACATCCTTCTTCATCCTGACCCAGTGATAGTACCGCTTAAAATCATGATACATCTTAGTCGCTCCTGGATGAACCGAGAACTTGCACGCATGAGCCTCTCGCATAATCTCCTACCTCAAAACCTCGTCCATAGGCACACAAACTTGCCCGCAAACCATAATCATCCCATTTGAAGAGACCTGATACTCCGAACCAACACTCCGAGAAGCATCAATCAACACCCGATCACTCTCCTGAGCCACACGAATCCTACTCAGAAGATCTGCCTGATCAACTGCCACTAATCCCAATGGCTCCTGCGAAGTAGCACATAATCGCAAAGTGCTAATCTCACCCACTAAGGCCTCAGCCTCCTGCTTCCGAATCGAATCAACTCTCCTCCGACTCATAGCATCAGCCACCTAGTTGGCCTTACCCGGATGGTAAATAATCTCCGGATCATAGTATGCCAACAACTCAACCCAGCGCCTCTGTCTCATATTCAACAACGACTGAGTAAAAATATGCTGCAAATTCTTATGATCCGTATAAATCTGCACCTTCCCACCATAAAGGTAGGATCTCCAAATCTTTAGAGCGAATACTACCGCTCCCAACTCAAGATCATGCGTAGGGCGATTACGCTCACTACCCTGGAACTACCTCAAAGCATACGCGATGACCTTGCCCTCCTACATCAGAACACAACCCAGACCAACTCCTGAAGCATCGGTGTACACCGTATAAGGCTTCCCCGACTCTGGTAATGCCAATACATGGGTACTCGTCAACATCTCCTTGAGCCTTGCAAAGCTCTCCTCGCACTCCAGCGACAAAATAAACGGGATATTCTTCCCAGTCAACTTTGTCATAGGCTGCGCCATACTTGCAAAACCCTTGACGAACCTCCTGTAGTATCCTGCTAAACCCAAGAAACTCCTGATCTCGGTACCATTACTCGGTCTAGGCCAATCCCTGATAGCCTCGATCTTCGCCGGATCCACTAAAACCCCCTCTGTATAAACAATGTGACCCAGAAAACCCATCTGTCGCTGCCAAAAACTACACTTGCTCAACTTGGCATAAAGCTTCTGCTCCCGAAGCTTCTCCAAATCCAATCTCAAATGAGCCTCGTGCTCCTCGGGACTCCTCGAGTAAACCAAGATATCATCGATAAATATGATAACAAACACGTCCAAATACTCCTTGAACACGTCGTTCATCAATCTCATAAAAGTTGCCGACGCATTCGTCAAGCCAAAAGGCATGACTACAAACTCAAAATGTATGTACCTCGTCCTCAACGCTGTCATATAAACATCTGCCTCGTTAATAGGAATCTGATGATAACCCGATGCCAAGTCTATCTTGGAGAACCAAGTAGCACCCCTCAACTGATCCAATAACTCATCAATCCTCGGGAGAGGGTACTTGTTCTTCACAGTAACTCGGTTCAGACCTTGGTAATCGATACACAATCGAAAACTACCATCCTTCTTCTTTACAAACAAAACTGGCGCTCCCCACGGTGAAACACTCGGTCGAACAAAACCCTTACTCAATAAGTCCTCCAGCTGCTTCTTCAGCTCTGCTAACTCTACTGGAGCCATCCTGTAAGGAGCCTTAGAGATCGGAGCTGTCCCGGGTTCTAACTCAATCGTGAAAGGATCGGACCGAGACAGAGGTAATCCCTACAACGACTAAAAAACATCCACAAAATCCCGAACAACTCGAATCTCCCTAATAGCAGCCTCACCACTAGACTCCGGCATCAAAATAGTAGCCAAATACGCCTCGCAACTCCGCACTATCATCTACTCTGCCTGAATAGCCAAGATTACAAGACTCCCAGAAGTCGGTCTCACGTCTTGAAACACTAACCTCCCCGCATCTTGCTCAAAAATGACTCTGCCCTGAAAACAGTCTAGATGAAATTTATAAAACGACAACCAATCCATCCCCAGAATCACGTTGTAGAGCTCTACTAAACTAATCACCAAATCTGCTGGCATCGACTGCCCATCAATCTGAACATTACTGCTCTTGCTCGGCCAAAAATAACCAGGATCCCCCCTCCAACCACCTTAACCAATCCTTAAAGCTCACCAGCACTGCTCCAGATGCCACTGCTCTCGGCATGCTCCAGAGTAATGAGCAGTTCGATGACCATAATCAAAAAGAACGTGGGACTCGAAACCTCCCAATAATTAGGTCCCTACACAATTCACATGCGTTGAGAACCATAAAAACACTATCACACGCAAAATAAAAGAACACCACAATAATTCGTCCATTAATAATTTACAAGGTTCGGGTCTAAGATTTTACCTGCGATCTATGCGCCGCTCTGCTGCCCCACCCCTCACGGTGCAAAGACTTCCGGTGCCGGGCCAATCTGACCCAAATGCTGCACTGCCGCCAACTGAGTCATAGGCGGTGCTGCCACAGGGTGAACTGCTACCATAACCATCTGTTGCAACTTAGGACACATCGGCCTGACATGCCCGGCTCACGGCAATGGAAACAAATCTTGGCATCCCGAGATGCCTTCCTCTTAGGATAGTTTGCCACTCGATGCTCCGTGCTCCCGCACCCATAAAAACCATGACTACTCTGGCCGCCTCCAGAATACTCCTTTTCTGACCCTGCGCAGGCTTGCCGCCTTTGCCAGAACCAGAGCTCCGAGAATGATGTTGCTGGTGCTGTCTCCTCGGCTGAACAACAAGAGAAACCGCATATGGAACAGCCACAGGTGGAATAACCATTGAGCCAGCCTGCTCACACTAATCCTCCTCTATAGAAGCAACAAGCTCTACCAGCTCCACCCTCGAGGCGTACAAAGAACCGCGACACTGCGTCCTAATGCTCAGATGGAGCCCCTGCAAGAACCTCTGCATACGGGTCCGCTCATCCTCCATTCTACGGCCATTATGAACCAAAAGTCTATTGAACTCAGCATCATACTCTCGCACAATACTCTCTCTTTGAGCCAGCTCCATGAATTTCATCTGTAGGCGATCCAACGCCTCCCGAGGAAAGAACTGAGCGTTGAACTCGACCACGACTTGCCCCAAGTCCACACAGTCCTCCAAATCTCCACAAACAATGAGCGTCCTCACTAAGATAGTGAATGGCCAACTCCACATGATACTCCGCAAAACGTTGAATCGATCAAAAATTGCGCTCCACTCTCAAGCACCACTCATCGTCCTCCTTTGGCCCAACTCTGCCTGTGAAGAAAGGCGTACCAATCTTCTCGATCTGTCCCATCATCTTAAGATAGGGAAGATGCTCAGCAACTGCAGCCCTCGGCTGCTCAACCACTGCACCCCTCTGCTACGCCTCAACCACCGGAGGCCCTGCAAGAGCCAGTGCCGGAACTGCTGTCGGAAACCGTTCCAACAACTGGTTTAGCAATCCCACGATGACATCATCACGGCCCTGAGCTGGAACGGCACCCCCACCTAAGTCCCCTCCACCACCAGCTAACCCAGCGCCCCTCCTGGCACCCACTGAACGACTCTAACACTGGTCCACGACCACGTCTCCGGCCTCTACCACGGCCACTAGCTCTGCCACGACCTCTCGCTACGATATCCATCTGTTTCCACTCATACAGAACATGAAACATGAGCAAACAAGAAGTCATAAACAACCAAAAAAATACACTTACTGCAGAATCTCATTAAAGGCCGAAGAGGATGATCTAAGACTACTAATTGTCTAACCACCAATAAACAATTAAACCACATAGTTCAAACATCCAATTACATTGTCCTAAAAAACGTCTAGGCTCTGATACCAAAATGTAACAACCAAGCCTTTTTTTTAAAATCCTAAACAATTCTACTGCAAAAATATCAAAAAGAGCAACCAAAAATACTTGAATATTATCAACACGCAAAGAACAGAAAACGATGAACAGAAAATGTGATTGAAACTCATATAAACCCATTAAAAGCAACACACCTAGAGTACGAATGTCATAGATTTACCGCTGATTGCATTCACCCCCACTGAGGAGTGGGTTCAGCCGTTCACAATTGATTTGAGAGAAGTAGAAGAGATTTGTGGTTTATGAAGAGAAGTAATTGTGACGGGAGTTGGAACGCAGCTTTTGGCTGATGTTTTGTAACGTTGATTTGAGAAGTGCAGAAGGCCGTCTTGGGTGGCGGTGGTTACAAAGCTTGTAGGTGAAGAAAGGGAGAGAAAAGTTGGGCCTATGCTTGCCGTCAGATAGGGCTTATGTGAATGGGCTTATGTTGCCAACTATAATTTGTTAAACAAACGTAGAAGAATGCGTAATAATGAGAACAAAGAGAAGATTGTGATTGGCTGATTATATGTGTGCATATTTTGGCTGACGGGCTGGAATTCTTCCCCTTTTATATAAAGAAGATTGTGTGTTTGGTTTTGATTAGTATACTAATTTATTTTGTTTCTTGTGAACAGATGCCATTTTAAGTATGACTAATAGCAACAACCAAACTTTGGTCAATGATCAAAACAAAGATGTAAGGATCAAGATAACCGTTGCTGGTGAATATGAATCAAATGAGTTGACACCCAAATTTAATTTGGGACTGGTCTAGCATTTTTGAATCTATCGGTGCCTAGCGCTATAAGCGTAGGACTGATGCCGAAAAAGATTTATAAGTTTAAAGGCACAAAGAAATTCGCCTTAGCAAAGTTTCTAAAGTTCGAAATGATGGATTAAAAACCCATCAAAGAACAAGTGAAAGCAATGAAATTGCTAACGCATGAGATTGATATGAAAGTATGTTCATTTGTGAAATGTTCACAATGAAATGCTTTATTGAGAAGTTCCCTCCTAGTTGGGAAAATTTCAAGATTTATCTCAAATACATGCGGAATGGAAAAAAAAAAACTCTTAAAGAAATAATTATTTAGATGTTGGAGGAATCTGGGTTAGTCCATAAAATGTGGGGGAAAGCGTTGCTTACCACTAATATCCTCAACAAATAACACACAAAGTCATTGGCAAAATGCCATATGAACTTTGAAAATGTGTTATAACAAATACCTAAAAGTGTAGGGGTGCCTAGCAAGAGTTGCAGTGCCACCTCCTTAAAAGGCCACAATCATACCTAAAATGGTGGATTGTATTATTGGATATGCACACAAGAGTAGTTTTTATCGGTTTTTGGTTTATAAATTGGTTTATAAAACACACACACCGGATATCCAGATTAAGTGGCAGAGTAATGGTATTTGGAATACTCCTAAAAAAGGATAATAGTAAATAATGTCATATAACGAGACGACGTAAAACCATTAGACACTTGATCTCAATTGGTGTAATCATTGGAGATTACGAGTGACAACCTAGAGGATCTTTTTAATAAAGGTTAGTCAGAGATGAAGTAGTAAAATCATCAAGAGGAATGGGTTTAAAGCCTATAACAGAAAAATGACGCTTAATGGATACCCAACCTATATAATTGGAAATCCCACGATATAGGTTCAAAGGGCAAACGAAATAAAGCTGATTGAGAGAAGAACACTGTAAGATAATGTCTATACTCAGTTCCTAGGATGATAAACATTGTTACCTGTGTGTGTAAAGTGAGGATAAGCATTTGCTTTTAATGATTTGAGTCCATAGTTTGAGATATAAGTGGAGTATTACTAGATAATCCTTAAAACAAAGCTAATGGCAAAACTGAATATTGTTTCGATTAATGATAAAAACAAATACAAAAATAACTTTGGTGATACCAAAATTACGTTGAACGATGAATGGTTTGTGTGGAGGCGAGACACTCTTTCCTTAATTCTTTAATTGCCCGTAGTGTGACGGTTTTCGATACAATTAAGAATCCCAGGATACAACCACACGATCGACTATTTCGCAACACTCGAAGATAGAAGCTAACGAACCCATAATCTATGTGTACTCTCAGACACAAAAGAAAAATAAACATGTGAAAGATTTTTGTGTTGTTGAACATCATGTTCATGATCAAGTTATTATCAACTTAATATCAAATGAGATGAGGATGAGTGGCTTTTAAAGCCGATGCCCATAGTTGATGCCCAAAGCAAACGTACATGGCATTAAAGTGGAAATTTCAATACGTGATTGAATTTTGTTCAAAGCAAATTGATTTTGACTTTATTATCATTCGACACAATTAAACGTTTAGTTTAACGTTAGAAACAAAACCAACTAAAGGAGAATATTATAGATTTTCATTAATTCTATAATGAAAAAAGAATTTAGTCCAAACTAATTTTTTTTATATATTGACCCATTTTCCAAATTCTAAAGCTCAAAACCAAAGTTTGATTTGAGTATCTCCTTTCTCCAATATACCAAAATCTATATTGGTTCTCCACTTTAATAATAAGATAGGATTTTAATCCATACTTTTAATGTGGGACATTTGCTTAGTTTTTACACTTAGCCAATTTTTAAAGCTTCATAGTTTTTCATGTCACCCACTTTAGACTTCCAATTCTCATTCAAACTAACTCTGATTTTGACAAGTATATACACTATGATATAGTGTTCACTGGATAACGCACCGGAAAATGGTCTGCAACCATTTCGTCAAAAACGAGTTCCAACAATCCCCCACATAACAAAAAATAACGCTTAATGGATACCCAAACCTATCTCATTGGAAATCCGACGACATAGTTTCAAAGGGCCAACAAAATAAAAGTGGAGTGGAGTATTTGCTGTGTAGAGTGAGGATAAGCGTTTGCTTTTAATGATTTGAGTCCATAGTTTGAGATATAAGTGGAGTATTATAGGATATTCCTTAAAACAAAGCTAATGGCAAATCACCTAATGAGTGTGAAATGGGGTCGTTTCTAGGAGAATGAAGGAAAGGCTATATTCTCTAAGTTCACTCATATTAACCAGGAATGTTCAAGGCCAAAATGAACACAATAGAGAACCTAGTTCTATGAAAAATTGAAGCTGTGTTATAGTTGTTGTCTCGGTTTACATTAAAGTTCGAGAGGTTCAAGACATCAAGTTCACCTCTTGGTCGAGTAAACCCGATAGCTATTAACAATGGCTAGTTCAAGGCTGAATAAGCTACTAGTTCTGATATAGTGGATTTTCGCTTGTACTCTCAAAAGTCCGTTTTCTCAAGTCTTGTCTAGGTAGTCAAGCGTGTCGAGTAGTCATGTGTTTAGAGTCATTTCTATTCATGTGGGCGATTGTTGGAACTCGTTTTTGACAAAATGGTTTTAGACCATTTTCCGGTAAATGTTTTGATGGAGACGTCTATCAGAATGACCAGTTATTGGGCACGATGGTATCGTTACCGTATGTAGTGTATCTACTTGTCTAAATCGGAGTTAGTTTGAATGAGAAATGGAGGTCTAAAGTGGGTGACATAAAAAGTTATGAAGCTTTAAAATTTTGCTAAGTTTAAATACTAGTAAATGTCCCACATTAGAAGTTAGGATTAAGTTCCTTAAACATATAAAGTGGAAAATCAATATACTTGGGTGTATTAGAGAAAGAAGATACTCGGACCGAACTTTTGCTTTGGGTTTCAGGATTTGGCAAATGGACCAATAATTAAAAAGATTAGTTTTTAGACTAAATTCTTTTGAATTATAGAATTAATGAAAATCTATAACATCTCCTCTTTATTATAACGTTAATTACATTCATTTGTTGAATTAATCTCATAAAACGTCAAAATCAATTTTGGATGAAATAAATTGCTCCACTTTACTACACTTGATTATACGTTATGTAAGCGTACTTGAGGTTTGTTTATAAAACAAACCATTCCTTTTCTCATGAAAATTAATCGAATGATAATGATCATCATTATGAACAACAATATCTCTCACAAATCTCTTTTATTTTATTTATTCTGTGACTGAGAGTATAATACAAACTCTAGCGTTCGTGTGATTCTATTATTGGGTGGTACAAAATAGAATCGATTGTAGTTGTATCTTGGAATTCGGAACGTCATGCAACCGTCACACTACGGGGCATTTTAAGAGTTAAGGATAGAGATCGTATCTCGCCTCTACAAATTCGTTCTTATCCTAAATCATGTATCGGTATTTTGGTTATTATAATATCGTATTTATGTACTTCATTTTACAAATATCAGTTTGCCCATATGTAGTAAATTAAGTTCATACAATCTCATCCAAAGTTGTCTCATCAACCCACTTGAAAATGTGGTTGTCATTAACAAACTACAATAACAAAAACCAAATGATAATTAAACTACGAAATGGAATTATGATTATTGGAAATGATAATTGAAATACCAAATGAACACCAAATCGACCACATTACCTTACGTGCAGCAGCAAATGCACATTTTTGATTTCAAAATTTTCCCGTTATTTCATTACAACACAACCATCTCTTTGGCACACCAACTACTCTTCCTCTTTCTCTTGCTCGTGCAGTTGATGAACCTGTCGAACCTCCATATAAATTGCTCATCTTCTACGGATCAAAATCTACAAGAACAAAAACAAATTGAAAACCCATAATTTTAACCACACCAAAACCTCAATGCTTCTAATCGACCACTACAAACATTTACAGTAAATAACAACTAATTACGACTAACCCTTGGATTATGAGCTTTGCTTTGGCAAATTGCAGAATTAGGGTTCTTAGATTTTCAAATTTGGGAAATTTTGGGATTTCTGATTTGAATTGGGTATTCTTATAAATGGGTGGGTCGGGTTTTAATACCAATCGGGTTTTCGATTCCGGTTTGTTAACCAACAATATACATGTTTCACGATCGGTTATTGTAGGTAACCGAGAAACCCCAAAAATAGGGTGATATAGCTATCTTAATTTTGTTATGTGGTGTTACAGTACGAGCAAACTATTTAAGGTCTATCTACGAGGATATGGAGGGGGGGGGGGGGGGGGGGGGTAATTAGTACGTTTTCCCTAATATGTGTGAAAATTTTAAAACATGAAACAAAAGAATGCCGAAGGAGTATTCATTACTAATGAATGAAATTTTTGTGCAGTCTTTTAAATATTCTAACTCATTAGTCGAGACGTATGTAAATGATTAAGATGATGATACTTTGGAAGATTAGTTTTTTTTCCGTTCACATTCTGTATACTTCATCGTTTTAACTTTTAAAATCGATTGTTTATTCATATTTTTAGATTTATAGGAGTTGATTGTTGGATTGTAAAATTTTCTCACCAGTTTTGGTTTGGCAAAGGGTTGATTTATGAGAAGAAAATTGTTTTCTAAATATCACAATTGCATATTATATTGGTTTGGATGATAAAATGAAAAGGATTTCATATATACTACATGTTGAAAATTAAATAGACCAATATGCTTCAAAACATGTGAAAAGGGTTTTGTAATTTAATCTATGTTGCAGTTAGTCACCCCAGGTGGCTACATGAATTGTTTACCGATGAGAGTGTTCCCATCCTATGTTGAGTGTGTCTCAATATTTTGGTGTAAATAGAGAACCTAGATTGCCCCTATGGCCTATATGGCTTCGGTGGTTCTTATTTTTGGGGTTTTTGGTTTAGAATGAATTGATGTTTTCCTTTGATCATGCTGTTATGATCCGTTGATTGTAACATTGAACTGTTAGCTTTTGGCTTTTTAAATTCAAAGTTAGAAGCCAAAAAAAAAAGGTTTTGTAATTTGTATATCAAGGTTTGTAATTTAATTATTTATTTTGTCAACTTGTAATCTTCACCGTTTAAACTATGCGTAAATTTGAGATAGAAATATGTTTTCATTAAAATTTATTGATTAGGTATAATACATTGGCGGCAAAATGATCATTTTGTTAATAGGGTCATATTAATTAGCTAAAGCGGGCCCAACTAAAATATCAAACCGACCCAGTTACTAAGCAGATATTTGTTTGATTAAGACCAAACATCTGAAGCAACTTTCCACTCAAGGAACGATGGCCTCACGGAAATCAAGTTTGAGAAAGCAAGATCATCATCCTTTCGAAGACCGATGTTCACACAATTCTCCATTCAAATCGATGAGAGCGAGTTCCATGGTCCTTACAAATATCAATATCCGAAACCCATATCTTTTGAGAAAGATGGAACAGTCATGTATCCGTTCAAAGACGAAAATGGACACTGTTTCTTCGACGTCTGCAACTGCACGGCATGCACAGATGACTATCTCGACTACGAGTCTGACGAAGATAAACGCAGAAGACGAAGATCAAAGAAAGACCCTCTCTACAAAAGATATTTGGAAGGAGATCCATCGGTGGGCACACTTGGAGATGACAACGGAAGATACGAGTTCATAGTTCAATATTCCCAGCCAAAGGAACCAGATCCTCCTAAGATAATGATGTTCAGTCCAAATGATTTTCCACCTTTTGAAGACTTTACCAAGGACGACATCATGCACAGTCCGAAGATTAGACCAACCACGGTTAACTCTTCTTCTGGCCTTGATCCGTTATCCCAAGCGGAAAAAGTCCTCAATTGGCAATCGGAGAACGCGATGGTTCAGAACAAACTTCTTCATACAATCAACCACACGATGGATCAGATGGCAAGCAGCCACAACAAAAGGATGGTCACTTTACAAGATTCGATATCGGAAATTAAGGCTCGCCTAGAACAACTTCACAGGGAAATGCTAAGTATGGCGCAACATGTGTCGGTCAACACCTCTCAATTCCGACTCAAGGAAAAAGAGATGTCGAGTCTCAAAAACCAATTAAAGACTCTTCAAGGGAGTTTTGAAGAAATGAAGGGGAACAAAAGATCGACTAACAATTCCTTTCCTTCGTTTGGAAGTGTATATCCAGAACCCTCATATCAAGGATCACACCTCCCAAACTTCCTTCCGCAAGAATATTCCAGACCGACTTCGCAATCAATCAATTTTCTACCATCGGATGAGCAATATACGTCCAGTTTCAAGACACCGATCCGTCCGATATTCAAGACAAATTCTTACAAGGAGAAAACAAGAAAATATAAAGAGGAAGCACATCAATCAACTAAAAAACCAAGCTTTTCTCCTTCACAATCTAGTCAAGGATCAACTCATGAGGAAGACAAAGGCAAAGGCAAGGTTGAAGACATTGGAATGATAGATTTCTCAATGTCCGATTTACTTAATTCTATGGCCAACAAAGTTCAAGAACCAGTCAGCCACCACGAAGAAGAGGTATCCCAAGCCTATCAGATAAAAGGAGCCACTCATCTTCTGATAATCAGACACATGTCTGATACAAGCTCATGCGATGGTAATACAACTACAGAGGATGAGAAGTCACTCCCAAGGCAATTTGTCATAGGAGAAAGCAGTGGTCCTAAAGAAGAACCAGTAGTAGACGAAATGCCCAGTGATGAGGAGATGCCCTACAATCAATTCCGACAATTTCACGAAGACACTGGCCAAGCAAGACAATTTGCTTCAAAAATCGTCACATTTACATTTGATGATATTCCATTTCACAAATGGGGTGAAAGACTTGATGAGTTTCGAGCATGGATGACTTCTGAGGCTCTCACCTCCCCGACGTACACGGTCATAGAACAGTTCGCCGCTCGATTCTTTGGCTCATTGAAAGAATGGTGGAATTCTCTTGGAGATTACGTACACCTGCAAGCTTACCAGTCTACTATTCCGATAGTACTTGAACAAATTCATAAAGAATTTATCGGTACTCCCAATCACATCAAGGATCAACTGCAAGAAGAATATTTTACAGCGAAGTGTTGTTCTCTCCAGAAGAAAGATCTTGCGAAACACTTTGAAAGACAATCGAAAAGATATTATGCACTGGATGGCCTCAACAATCCAAGTCTCAAGCATGTCTACCTTTCATCAATCGACGGTTATCTCAGTCAATAAACGAAGACCTATATTAGAGATCAAAACGAGACGGTTGAAGAAATTACTATTGGTCAAATCCAACAATATGTTTTCAGGAGGCTTGATAAACTCTGCAAGCAGAAAGAATTCTGGACAGAATTCATGATTAATTCAAAACACCTAACAAAAGTATGTTCAAAATCCGACTTGTTCATCAAGTGTTCGAAGAAAAAGAAATCGTGTTCGTGCGATCGGAAGAAGAAACATCGTGAGAACAAGAGGTTTCCAAACAAATACCCATTTTGGAGAAAAAAATTCTTCAGAAGAAAAAAGAGCTTCAGGAAAACAACAAAATGCTTTCTTTGTCACAAAGAAGGGCATTTTGCGAAAAACTGTCCTAGCAAATCCAAGAAGAAGAAGCAGTATCTCATCAACTCGATATCCAACATTGCTCCTGACCTCGACCTTGACAAGCACGATCTCGAGTCAGTCCTATCATATGATAGTGACGAACAAGATGCAATATGTGGATATTCTGATACTGAGGAAGACGACTCATCCGAAGAAGAGGAAGGATGTTACAAAATCACAGAGATTCCTAAACAAGAAGATATTCAGACACCTCATCTTCCAGTAACCATCTTTGATCCAGAAAAGAAGATGCGACCAGTTCATATCATTGCCTTCATAGACACTGGAGCCCATGCATCAATCATGAATCCTAACGTTTTATCGGCATCAATGTGGCTTCCATATAATCAAGAGTTCAGAGTCGCAAATGCAGGATCGTTGTTCATTAAAGCCAAATCTAAGCCAATCACGATCGAGATCTTCCCAGGATGCCAAATCACGACTCAAGTGCTTGGATCGACGGCACCAGGCAAAGACATTATCCTAGGATGGGATTGTTACCAGTCATTAAAGAAGAAGTTCGATATCTCCATCGAACCTCGAGGAGTCAGATGGAAGAATCTGTTCAAGCCTTATACAACAATTCCAAGGCTTTTCTCTGTCCAAGACATCATGTCAGCAGAATTCGACAACATAAAAGAAGAAATAACGAAGAGATCATGTGCAGATTCGCATAGTGAATTCCTGCAGAAATGCAAGAATCCTCTATGGCTAAACCCGGCGTTTTTCGTGTCTCTTCCGTTCAAGGAGAATATTATTACTACGCCAACCAAAGCAAGTCATGCGGGAATGCCCCCGACACTTCTACAACAGGCGCATGAAGAGTGTGAGCAACTAATAAAGCAAGGAATAGTCTCCACAACAAATTCACCATGGGCATGCAAAGCCTTCTACGTCAACAAAAGAGCAGAGCAAACTAGAGGCATTTAAGTCGCTTACGTAAGCGCTTACCTCATTACACACTTATAGATTATTCTACGTACTTCGATCGCTACTTGTGTTTTGGAAGAAAGAATACAAAGCTTATGGAGATGTTGAGATCTAGAAAACTTAGAGAGAATTTAGAGAAACATGTTTTAGAGAGAGAAACTTTTTATTAGAAATGAAAACTTGTTCCTTACATGGATGGATACATCCTTTATTTATAGGAGAGACATTTAAGTCGCTTACGTAAGCGCTTACCTCATTACACACTTATAGATTATTCTACACACTTATAGATATTTCTTACATATTTATTTTAATTAAACATAATACTTATTGGGCTTCATACTTATTTGGCTTCTTAGTGGACTCCTTAGTAGGCTCCTTATTATTATTTTTTTAGTGGACTTCTTATCGGGCTTGGGTTTTAAGATGTCTCTAATGATCCATCTCAAATTCAAGCATGTGATCTTCACAACATCCATAGCCATCGTCTGGACACACATACTTTGGCTCTGGTTCTTCATTTGTCTCCATGATCGTGTCGCTGGTGCAGAACTTTTCTATCTCTTCAAGGTCTAGATTTAGGTCTGGATCCTCAGGTTCTTGTGAGTCTTGCCAATATACTCCCGCTGGTGGTGCATTCCCATATTTGCCGTCTTCTTCCTCGGTCTTTACTTCAGTAAATTTACCACTTTTGAGTTGCTCTTGCTTCATCATATAGAACTGAAGGTCTTCATCAAGATCCATCTGGTAGTCAACTTCGTAGAATGACCAATTAAGTTTGTATGGGATAGCAAACTTCTGGATCGTGTTGTTGAGTCGAAACGCATGATTCTGAAAGGCTTCAAAAGTCTCATTATCGGCCATGTTGAAATCTGGACGAACTCCTCTGTTAAGATCTTTATAATGGATGAGTGTAGGCATTGCATGGATCTTTTTTGATTTTGTGTTGACGCTGACAGGTCGGTGGAAGAAGTAGATGGTGTGTGGGTTGAAGAACGGATTGGATGTTGTTCTCCGTAGCTTCTTAAAAGGATAGTTAAGTGCCTTGGCTGAAGCACGAAGTTTGCTGCTCCAAACGTTCATTGGTTCAAACCATCTCAGAAAGGTCGATATACCATTAGTGAAACACTTCTGGGAATTAATGTGTTGATATAACCATGGTATCTCAAAGATAATACCAACAGTGTATACCGCACAAAAATACCATAGAAAGCAGATGACTTCTTCTGGGAGGTCGTTTTGTCGGATACTGAACAGATGAGCGAACGGATACCTTGGATGGATACCAAGCGGTGTGATGAAGTTGTTGGTAACTCCGTGGTTGGACAAGATTATGGACTGGTAGCAAAAGATCTTCTGTCGAAGGTGGTTGTGAAGTTTTCCAGTCTTGATCAGGTCCTTTGTATCTTCAGGAATGTTGCTGTCGAAATCGTAGAGAGACTTTGGTGAAGAACTGGATCCTTGGCAGCTCATGATGGCGAAGATGGGTATTACTGGTTTACGACTTAACATATCGGCTAGGATATTCTCCTTGCCCTTTAAATAGGTAGAGTCGAAGTCATATTTCGAAAACCATTCACTCCAACGAAGTAGCTGCTGATGTGGCACCATCTTCTGGTTGAATTGTAACATTTTCGGAAAAGATGACATATCCATCTCAATCTTGAATCTATGTCCTATCAAGTAGAACTCGAATCTCTCAATAGCCTTTTTGACCGCTAGGATTTCTTTGAACGTGGAGTGATAATGCGTTTCTGACTCCTTGAAACGTCCACTCTTGTAGGCACAAATATGTCTTTTCCCATCAATCTCTTCGAACAGTATTGCTCCCCAGTATTTGTCGCTTGCGTCGGTTTGAACTATTCTTTTGCCGACAGAGGGAATCTGCAGGGGTGGTAGCTTTTAAATTTCTTGCTTTAACTTTTTCACTGCTTCAGTTTGTCGTGTACTCCACTGTAGAGGATTCTTTTGCAACAGCTTTCTCAGTGGCTGTGTCAGCTGGGACAGCTTTGGAATAAATTCGCCGACATAATTGATTACGTCAAGAAATTGTTGCACTTGTCTTCTTGTGAGATTTTCGTCGGGGAAGGTGATGTCAGGCTTTTTACACACAGGCCGGGGCCATCAAAAACCCCTATGTACGTTGTAGCACAAAGGGTTATCGTATCCACAGGGAGGTTTGATTGATACACTAGGATTGCAATGATCCTTCTTAAGCTAGAGCAATGCTTTTTACAAGTAAACAAAAGATGGAACTATGAAACAAGTGATGAGGATGGTTTAATTTACAAGTTCTCAAAAAGACGAGAGTTAGGCCATGGAAATTCTTATAGGCAATGAATCGAAGATTATCACAACTGTCAAGGTTCTATCACGCACCGTTCTAGAACTCAAACACGAAAATATAGCCAGCTAATTGTCGTTACGAAGGCTATCTATCTTTAGATCCTCGAATCCCAAATTTCTTTGCGAATTCGTCGAATCTAAACAAGCATTTAGCACGAGTTCAATTTGTTCACAAAGTCCTTAAACCAAATATTCTTTGAGAATAGGCAACTCTGCCCATTTAGACTAGATTCAGGTTATTAATCCCACTGTCGTGGCTAACCAACAATCCTAAGATCAAGATTCTAGGTGATCAAGCTAGATTCTAGCATTAAAAACAATCTAAATGAAGAACTAACGGATAACCTCGACAGAATCTTCGATTTTATTGATTTCTCATCAAAACCCATGAAATCTCCATGTCCTAACAAGCAATTTTACTCAGAAATAGATGAAGAAATCATATTAACTGAATAGAATTTCATAAAAGAGATAGAGTTTAGAAGATACAAATGGTGTCACAAGGTGCAGAACATAAAGATCTCCCTCCAAGTTCTTCAAAATCTCTCCCTCTCTCTCTCTCTCTCCGAAATAGATCTAGTTTTTAGATAATATCTAGATATTTTACAAAGAAAACAAGATAAAACTATTTATAGAAGTGCCCAAAATTAGGTCTGCAGGTCCGCCGTCGATCGACATTAAAGTCATTAAAAGCACTGTCGATCGACGCGAAGGCGTCTGTGGAAATATATGAAAAACGCGTTGTTTTGGCTTCTTCAGGCTTCCTGTCGATCGACACAAATCCCTGTCGATCGACGGGAACTTCACTGGAAAAACCCCTCCGGTAAAATGGCCATATCTCCTGAACCACCGATCGGAATGACCTCAAACCACTTCCATTGCAAAGCTATCTCAAATACCTACAACTTTCATGAACACCTCTGAAGCTAAATCCAAATGGAAACCGTTCTTATGAGTCGATCTTTGAAGCACTTCGGATGGTTTCGGCACAAACGACTATTTTCCTGCAAAACACTACAAAAGACACACAAATACAAAATATACTATACAAAACCGACTTATATCATGGTTAAAAACGGGTAAAAACCATGATATATCACGCCCCCAGACTTAGCATTTGCTTGTCCTCAAGCAAAACATACACCAAGAATGAAAAAGAGGTTTTGAAAACATAGAACATACCTTCCCTCGATGCAGCGGATTGACCTTTCCAGAACCAACCAGAATCAGACCGCCATGTACTTCTCCGCAGACGCACACAACCTTCCAAATCCATCCACCACTTCACAGTATAATCCGTTAGTCTTCATCGCTAGACCTCAATGTTCTCGAAGCCATGAACCTTCTAGACTCATTCCCATACTGTACCGTGATAAATGCACTCATACAAAACTCGGTACTCAATCTCTCCCCCAGACTTATTTCGCTTTATATTTACATATATATATATATATATATATATATACATTTATTTCTTTGTGATTGTTGAACTCAAAGTAGTGCATATTTCACTAATGTTGTTCCTTGTGAGGAGACAGGTTCGTGACTCACTACGATTGTTCCTTGTGAGGAGACAGGCTCGTGAGATTGCTCGTCCTCAACATCCTTTTTAAGGGACTCAGACTGCTGCTTATGAGTTGGGTGATCATCTCGAGTACAAATTCATTGGATTTATTCCTTATCTTGTACTCGAGAACTATCATTTCACCCCAATCCTAGTAATATTTTATAAATATGTATATATATATTTTTCTTTTTATATGGGGAGAGGAGTACCATTACTATCAACAGGAGGTTGCATTTACCAGGTACGAATGAGGAGTCAAGCTCAATGGACATTGATCCCAAAGAGTATCGTGCAATAGCTCTGACTTGGCGGATTATACTGGAAGTAGCGGACTTCTCTAGTCAATTGGTCGATCCTAGGATTTTTCATTAGTCTTAACCCTGAAACTAATTCTGGAAGTACGGTCACATGATGAAAAAGACCAAAAGAAGGGATGTTCTACTAATTTTGACTCAATAAAACAAAAAATTTTCCAAAAAATATGAGTCGAAACCAAAATAAAAAGAAATACGTTAGTAGTTCCCTCCCCCAGACTTATCTAACACTGTCCCCAGTGTTATCAAGCCCGAGATCGGTAAAAGAAATAAAATGAAATGCGAACTTGATCAAAGAAATACAGAATTACCATTTTTGGGGGTCCTGTCGATCGACAGGAACATCTGTCGATCGACAGACCATGTTCTGCCTTTTGACCGTTGTATTGTTGAAATCTTTAAAATCCATGTCGATCGACAGAGAGTATTATGTGTCGATCGACATCAATTTTATAGTCGCAAAAGGTTTCTCCAGAGACCTTCGTGTCGATCGACATGATGTTGTGTCGATCGACAGATGAGGCTCTGTCCCAACTTCGCCTTTGTCGACTTCTCGCAAAGTGTCTGGTTCGAAGCCCGAAGTTGTCCAAACCTGCATCTACTGACATTCAACAAACGATCAACGGGAACAACTCATTGCATTTCTTAAATAAAAATTCAAGTTCGCTTAGTATTCGAAATTTCAACTAAAAAAATCAAAACAAAAGTACGAAATTGAAAAGTAAATGGGTTGACTCCCATTAAGCGCTCATTTTAAGTCATTAGCTTGACTATGGATATGTTTGGGGAGGTCCCCAATGGCGCGTTTAACGTCACTAGCTTGACGGTTGCTTCATCCTTGTCACTTCCTTCATGACAAAAAGTGAAAAGATTAACAACAAAAGAGAATAGAAATAAAACTCTAGCCTTAAAAAGAACCAAAATCCCAATGATCAATGCAAAAACCTCCCCGGCAACGGCACCATTTTGATGTCAGGCTTTTTACACACAGGCCGGGGCCATCAAAAACCCCTATGTACGTTGTAGCACAAAGGGTTATCGTATCCACAGGGAGGTTTGATTGATACACTAGGATTGCAATGATCCTTCTTAAGCTAGAGCAATGCTTTTTACAAGTAAACAAAAGATGGAACTATGAAACAAGTGATGAGGATGGTTTAATTTACAAGTTCTCAAAAAGACGAGAGTTAGGCCATGGAAATTCTTATAGGCAATGAATCGAAGATTATCACAACTGTCAAGGTTCTATCACGCACCGTTCTAGAACTCAAACACGAAAATATAGCCAGCTAACTGTCGTTACGAAGGCTATCTATCTTTAGATCCTCGAATCCCAAATTTCTTTGCGAATTCGTCGAATCTAAACAAGCATTTAGCACGAGTTCAATTTGTTCACAAAGTCCTTAAACCAAATATTCTTTGTGAATAGGCAACTCTGCCCATTTAGACTAGATTCAGGTTATTAATCCCACTGTCGTGGCTAACCAACAATCCTAAGATCAAGATTCTAGGTGATCAAGCTAGATTCTAGCATTAAAAACAATCTAAATGAAGAACTAACGGATAACCTCGACAGAATCTTCGATTTTATTGATTTCTCATCAAAACCCATGAAATCTCCATGTCCTAACAAGCAATTTTACTCAGAAATAGATGAAGAAATCATATTAACTGAATAGAATTTCATAAAAGAGATAGAGTTTAGAAGATACAAATGGTGTCACAAGGTGCCGAACATAAAGATCTCCCTCCAAGTTCTTCAAAATCTCTCCCTCTCTCTCTCTCTCTCCGAAATAGATCTAGTTTTTAGATAATATCTAGATATTTTACAAAGAAAACAAGATAAAACTATTTATAGAAGTGCCCAAAATTAGGTCTGCAGGTCCGCCGTCGATCGACATTAAAGTCATTAAAAGCACTGTCGATCGACGCGAAGGCGTCTGTGGAAATATATGAAAAACGCGTTGTTTTGGCTTCTTCAGGCTTCCTGTCGATCGACACAAATCCCTGTCGATCGACGGGAACTTCACTGGAAAAACCCCTCCGGTAAAACGGCCATATCTCCTGAACCACCGATCGGAATGACCTCAAACCACTTCCATTGCAAAGCTATCTCAAATACCTACAACTTTCATGAACACCTCTGAAGCTAAATCCAAATGGAAACCGTTCTTATGAGTCGATCTTTGAAGCACTTCGGATGGTTTCGGCACAAACGACTATTTTCCTGCAAAACACTACAAAAGACACACAAATACAAAATATACTATACAAAACCGACTTATATCATGGTTAAAAACGGGTAAAAACCATGATATATCACGCCCCCAGACTTAGCATTTGCTTGTCCTCAAGCAAAACATACACCAAGAATGAAAAAGAGGTTTTGAAAACATAGAACATACCTTCCCTCGATGCAGCGGATTGACCTTTCCAGAACCAACCAGAATCAGACCACCATGTACTTCTCCGCAGACGCACACAACCTTCCAAATCCATCCACCACTTCACAGTATAATCCGTTAGTCTTCATCGCTAGACCTCAATGTTCTCGAAGCCATGAACCTTCTAGACTCATTCCCATACTGTACCGTGATAAATGCACTCATACAAAACTCGGTACTCAATCTCTCCCCCAGACTTATTTCGCTTTATATTTACATATATATATATATATATATATATATATATACATTTATTTCTTTGTGATTGTTGAACTCAAAGTAGTGCATATTTCACTAATGTTGTTCCTTGTGAGGAGACAGGTTCGTGACTCACTACGATTGTTCCTTGTGAGGAGACAGGCTCGTGAGATTGCTCGTCCTCAACATCCTTTTTAAGGGACTCAGACTGCTGCTTATGAGTTGGGTGATCATCTCGAGTACAAATTCATTGGATTTATTCCTTATCTTGTACTCGAGAACTATCATTTCACCCCAATCCTAGTAATATTTTATAAATATGTATATATATATTTTTCTTTTTATATGGGGAGAGGAGTACCATTACTATCAACAGGAGGTTGCATTTACCAGGTACGAATGAGGAGTCAAGCTCAATGGACATTGATCCCAAAGAGTATCGTGCAATAGCTCTGACTTGGCGGATTATACTGGAAGTAGCGGACTTCTCTAGTCAATTGGTCGATCCTAGGATTTTTCATTAGTCTTAACCCTGAAACTAATTCTGGAAGTACGGTCACATGATGAAAAAGACCAAAAGAAGGGATGTTCTACTAATTTTGACTCAATAAAACAAAAAATTTTCCAAAAAATATGAGTCGAAACCAAAATAAAAAGAAATACGTTAGTAGTTCCCTCCCCCAGACTTATCTAACACTGTCCCCAGTGTTATCAAGCCCGAGATCGGTAAAAGAAATAAAATGAAATGCGAACTTGATCAAAGAAATACAGAATTACCATTTTTGGGGGTCCTGTCGATCGACAGGAACATCTGTCGATCGACAGACCATGTTCTGCCTTTTGACCGTTGTATTGTTGAAATCTTTAAAATCCATGTCGATCGACAGAGAGTATTATGTGTCGATCGACATCAATTTTATAGTCGCAAAAGGTTTCTCCAGAGACCTTCGTGTCGATCGACATGATGTTGTGTCGATCGACAGATGAGGCTCTGTCCCAACTTCGCCTTTGTCGACTTCTCGCAAAGTGTCTGGTTCGAAGCCCGAAGTTGTCCAAACCTGCATCTACTGACATTCAACAAACGATCAACGGGAACAACTCATTGCATTTCTTAAATAAAAATTCAAGTTCGCTTAGTATTCGAAATTTCAACTAAAAAAATCAAAACAAAAGTACGAAATTGAAAAGTAAATGGGTTGACTCCCATTAAGCGCTCATTTTAAGTCATTAGCTTGACTATGGATATGTTTGGGGAGGTCCCCAATGGCGCGTTTAACGTCACTAGCTTGACGGTTGCTTCATCCTTGTCACTTCCTTCATGACAAAAAGTGAAAAGATTAACAACAAAAGAGAATAGAAATAAAACTCTAGCCTTAAAAAGAACCAAAATCCCAATGATCAATGCAAAAACCTCCCCGGCAACGGCGCCATTTTGATGTCAGGCTTTTTACACACAGGCCGGGGCCATCAAAAACCCCTATGTACGTTGTAGCACAAAGGGTTATCGTATCCACAGGGAGGTTTGATTGATACACTAGGATTGCAATGATCCTTCTTAAGCTAGAGCAATGCTTTTTACAAGTAAACAAAAGATGGAACTATGAAACAAGTGATGAGGATGGTTTAATTTACAAGTTCTCAAAAAGACGAGAGTTAGGCCATGGAAATTCTTATAGGCAATGAATCGAAGATTATCACAACTGTCAAGGTTCTATCACGCACCGTTCTAGAACTCAAACACGAAAATATAGCCAGCTAACTGTCGTTACGAAGGCTATCTATCTTTAGATCCTCGAATCCCAAATTTCTTTGCGAATTCGTCGAATCTAAACAAGCATTTAGCACGAGTTCAATTTGTTCACAAAGTCCTTAAACCAAATATTCTTTGAGAATAGGCAACTCTGCCCATTTAGACTAGATTCAGGTTATTAATCCCACTGTCGTGGCTAACCAACAATCCTAAGATCAAGATTCTAGGTGATCAAGCTAGATTCTAGCATTAAAAACAATCTAAATGAAGAACTAACGGATAACCTCGACAGAATCTTCGATTTTATTGATTTCTCATCAAAACCCATGAAATCTCCATGTCCTAACAAGCAATTTTACTCAGAAATAGATGAAGAAATCATATTAACTGAATAGAATTTCATAAAAGAGATAGAGTTTAGAAGATACAAATGGTGTCACAAGGTGCAGAACATAAAGATCTCCCTCCAAGTTCTTCAAAATCTCTCCCTCTCTCTCTCTCTCTCCGAAATAGATCTAGTTTTTAGATAATATCTAGATATTTTACAAAGAAAACAAGATAAAACTATTTATAGAAGTGCCCAAAATTAGGTCTGCAGGTCCGCCGTCGATCGACATTAAAGTCATTAAAAGCACTGTCGATCGACGCGAAGGCGTCTGTGGAAATATATGAAAAACGCGTTGTTTTGGCTTCTTCAGGCTTCCTGTCGATCGACACAAATCCCTGTCGATCGACGGGAACTTCACTGGAAAAACCCCTCCGGTAAAACGGCCATATCTCCTGAACCACCGATCGGAATGACCTCAAACCACTTCCATTGCAAAGCTATCTCAAATACCTACAACTTTCATGAACACCTCTGAAGCTAAATCCAAATGGAAACCGTTCTTATGAGTCGATCTTTGAAGCACTTCGGATGGTTTCGGCACAAACGACTATTTTCCTGCAAAACACTACAAAAGACACACAAATACAAAATATACTATACAAAACCGACTTATATCATGGTTAAAAACGGGTAAAAACCATGATATATCACGCCCCCAGACTTAGCATTTGCTTGTCCTCAAGCAAAACATACACCAAGAATGAAAAAGAGGTTTTGAAAACATAGAACATACCTTCCCTCGATGCAGCGGATTGACCTTTCCAGAACCAACCAGAATCAGACCACCATGTACTTCTCCGCAGACGCACACAACCTTCCAAATCCATCCACCACTTCACAGTATAATCCGTTAGTCTTCATCGCTAGACCTCAATGTTCTCGAAGCCATGAACCTTCTAGACTCATTCCCATACTGTACCGTGATAAATGCACTCATACAAAACTCGGTACTCAATCTCTCCCCCAGACTTATTTCGCTTTATATTTACATATATATATATACATTTATTTCTTTGTGATTGTTGAACTCAAAGTAGTGCATATTTCACTAATGTTGTTCCTTGTGAGGAGACAGGTTCGTGACTCACTGCGATTGTTCCTTGTGAGGAGACAGGCTCGTGAGTCGATCTTTCTTATGAGTCGATCTTTGAAGCACTTCGGATGGTTTCAGCACGAACGACTATTTTCCTGCAAAACACTACAAAAGACACACAAATACAAAATATACTATACAAAACCGACTTATATCATGGTTAAAAACGGGTAAAAACCATGATATATCAGAAGGCGAGTAGTTCTGTAGCCAGATGTGGTTGTGGTGTGAACTTTCCTTCTGCGATCTTGACTCCAAGGAACTCGATCTCTGGTTTTGCTGTGGTCATCTTCTTTGCTGCGAGCATGATTCCATACTGTTGGACTAAGTCATGGAACTGTTTCAAAACCTTGATATGGTCTTCATTACTCTTGGAAAATAGTAGAATGTCATCGATGTAGATTAATGCTGTGTTGACCAATGGTTGAAATATCCTTAGCATTGCTTGTTGAAATAAGGACGGGGCTGTCTTCAGACCAAATGGTAGGACTTTCCATTCCAGATGATGATCTGGTAAACAAAATGCTGTCTTGTGCCTTTCTTCTGGTTTGACTCCGATTTGCCAAAATTCTGATTTTAAATCGAATTTTGAGAAAATGGTTGCTCCGGAAAGGTGTTGCAATAGTGCTTTTCTCGTCGGGAGTAGGAACTTGATATCTTGAAGGAATCGATTCAGTGGTTTGTAATCAATCACCAGCCTTAGTTTGCCTCTAGTTTGTTCTGCTCTTTTGTTGACGTAGAAGGCTTTGCATGCCCATGGTGAATTTGTTGTGGAGACTATTCCTTGCTTTATTAGTTGCTCACACTCTTCATGCGCCTGTTGTAGAAGTGCCGGGGGCATTCCCGCATGACTTGCTTTGGTTGGCGTAGTAATAATATTCTCCTTGAACGGAAGAGACACGAAAAACGCCGGGTTTAGCCATAGAGGATTCTTGCATTTCTGCAGGAATTCACTATGCGAATCTGCACATGATATCTTCGTTATTTCTTCTTTTATGTTGTCGAATTCTGCTGACATGATGTCTTGGACAGAGAAAAGCCTTGGAATTGTTGTATAAGGCTTGAACAGATTCTTACATCTGACTCCTCGAGGTTCGATGGAGATATCGAACTTCTTCTTTAATGACTGGTAACAATCCCATCCTAGGATAATGTCTTTGCCTGGTGCCGTCGATCCAAGCACTTGAGTCGTGATTTGGCATCCTGGGAAGATCTCGATCGTGATTGGCTTAGATTTGGCTTTAATGAACAACGATCCTGCATTTGCGACTCTGAACTCTTGATTATATGGAAGCCACATTGATGCCGATAAAACGTTAGGATTCATGATTGATGCATGGGCTCCAGTGTCTATGAAGGCAATGATATGAACTGGTCGCATCTTCTTTTCTGGATCAAAGATGGTTACTGGAAGATGAGGTGTCTGAATATCTTCTTGTTTAGGAATCTCTGTGATTTTGTAACATCCTTCCTCTTCTTCGGATGAGTCGTCTTCCTCAGTATCAGAATATCCACATATTGCATCTTGTTCGTCACTGTCATATGATAGGACTGACTCGAGATCGTGCTTGTCAAGGTCGAGGTCAGGAGCAATGTTGGATATCAAGTTGATGAGATACTGCTTCTTCTTCTTGGATTTGCTAGGACAGTTTTTCGCAAAATGCCCTTCTTTGTGACAAAGAATGCATTTTGTTGTTTTCCTGAAGCTCTTTTTTCTTCTGAAGAATTTTTTTCTCCGAAATGGGTATTTGTTTGGAAACCTCTTGTTCTCACGATGTTTCTTCTTCCGATCGCACGAACACGATTTCTTTTTCTTCAAACACTTGATGAACAAGTCGGATTTAGAACATACTTTTGTTAGATGTTTTGAATTATCCATGAATTCTGTCCAGAATTCTTTCTGCTTGCAGAGTTTATCAAGCGTCCTGAAAACATATTGTTGGATTTGACCAATAGTAATTTCTTCAACCGTCTGGTTTTGATCTCTGATATAGGTCTTCGTTTGTTGACTGAGATAACCGTCGATTGATAAAAGGTAGACATGCTTGAGACTTGGATTGTTGAGGCCATCCAGTGCATAATATCTTTTCGATTGTCTTTCAAAGTGTTTCGCAAGATCTTTCTTCTGGAGAGAACAACACTTCGCTGTAAAATATTCTTCTTGCAGTTGATCCTTGATGTGATTGGGAGTACCGATAAATTCTTTATGAATTTGTTCAAGTACTATCGGAATAGTAGACTGGTAAGCTTGCAGGTGTACGTAATCTCCAAGAGAATTCCACTATTCGTTCAATGAGCTAGAGAATCGAGCGGCGAACTGTTCTATGACCGTGTACGTCGGGGAGGTGAGAGCCTCAGAAGTCATCCATGCTCGAAACTCATCAAGTCTTTCACCCCACTTGTGAAATGGAATATCATCAAATGTAAATGTGACGACTTTTGAAGCAAATTGTCTTGCTTGGCCAGTGTCTTCGTGAAATTGTCGGAATTGATTGTAGGGCATGTCCTCATCACTGGGCATTTCGTCTACTACTGGTTCTTCTTTAGGACCACTGCTTTCTCCTATGACAAATTGCCTTGGGAGTGACTTCTCATCCTCTGTAGTTGTATTACCATCGCATGAGCTTGTATCAGACATATGTCTGATTATCGGAAGATGAGTGGCTCCTTTTATCTGATAGGCTTGGGATACCTCTTCTTCGTGGTGGCTGACCGGTTCTTGAACTTTGTTGGCCATAGAATTAAGTAAATCGGACATTGAGAAATCTATCATTCCAATGTCTTCAACCTTGCCTTTGCCTTTGTCTTCCTCATGAGATGATCCTTGACTAGATTGTGAAGGAGAAAAGCTTGGTTTTTTAGTTGATTGATGTGCTTCCTCTTTATATTTTCTTGTTTTCTCCTTATAAGGATTTGTCTTAAATATCGGATGGATCGGCGTCTTGAAACTGGACGTATATTGCTCATCCGATGGTTGCTTCGAGTTTCAGTTAGTGTTCATTGCTTACTAGTAAATTGATATGTCGGTGTGGAAAATATTCTTGCGGAAGGAAGTTTGGGAGGTGTGATCCTTGATATGAGGGTTCTGGATATACACTTCCAAACGAAGGAAAAGAACTGTTAGTCGATCTTTTGTTCCTCTTCATTTCTTCAAAACTCCCTTGAAGAGTCTTTAATTGGTTTTTGAAACTCGACATCTCTTTTTCCTTGAGTCGGAATTGAGAGGTGTTGACCGACACATGTTGCACCATACTTAGCATTTCCCTGTGAAGTTGTTCTAGGCGAGCCTTAATTTCCGATATCGAATCTTGCAAAGTGACCATCCTTTTGTTGTGGCTGCTTGCCATCTGATCCATCTTGTGGTTGATTATATGAAGAAGTTTGTTCTGAACCATCGCGTTCTCCGATTGCCAATTGAGGACTTTTTCCGCTTGGGATAACGGATCAAGGCCAGAAGAAGAGTTAACCGTGGTTGGTCTAATCTTCGGACTGTGCATGATGTCGTCCTTGGTAAAGTCTTCAAAAGGTGGAAAATCATTTGGACTGAACATCATTATCTCAGGAGGATCTGGTTCCTTTGGCTAGGAATATTGAACTATGAACTCGTATCTTCCGTTGTCATCTCCAAGTGTGCCCACCGATGGATCTCCTTCCAAATATCTTTTGTAGAGAGGGTCTTTCTTTGATCTTCGTCAGACTCGTAGTCGAGATAGTCATCTGTGCATGCCGTGCAGTTGCAGACGTCGAAGAAACAGTGTCCATTTTCGTCTTTGAACGGATACATGACTGTTCCATCTTTCTCAAAAGATATGGGTTTCGGATATTGATCTTTGTAAGGACCATGGAACTCGCTCTCATCGATTTGAATGGAGAATTGTGTGAACATCGGTCTTCGGAAGGATGATGATCTTGCTTTCTCAAACTTGATTTCCGTGAGGCCATCGTTCCTTGAGTGGAAAGTTGCTTCAGATGTTTGGATCGGGCTTTGCGGTGCTTGATGAAGCTTCTCATAGCTTGTCACCCATGTTTCAGGAAGCCTCTGTATTAATTCTTCACGAGATATCTGCCTAGGGATCTGGGTCGCATTTGGTGCCTGAGAGGCTGAATTAACTTCTAGGAATAACGCTTCATCTGATGAAGGAAGTGCTAGATCCAGGGCATGATCTTGAACGCGGTAGATCCTTTGATGATGTAGTGTAGCAATGAAACTATTCTCTTGCATTGGTGCTCCAACGATCTGTAGTTGAACTTTAAGTGCCTTTAAAAGATTGGGATCTTTCAAAGATACATTAAAGTTAGGGAACAATGTCACAAAAATTGTTCCTGCGTTCAAGGTGGTCTGTACAGTGCCTATACACGCCTGTTGATAAGTCTTTAGTCTAGAGTCGACCAAAGCTACTCTCGCCGTAACCGGTAGTCCTTTTCGGGCATGTAAGGTGAGTCCGATTCGCACAACCCCAAAATGGAGATGTGTAAATCCTTGTTGCTGCCAGAGCCTCGGAAGTTGTTCCGGAATATTCAACGTGATGAACTGTTCCTCTTCGGTAGCCGGGACCTGGCATGATGAGAACTTGCTTGCTTGAACATATTCCTTGACTCTTTGAGTTGAAGATGATCGTATGAGTTGAGTAACTCCACGAACAGAAAAGAAGTTAGGTTTTTTAGCAAAGATCTCATACGGGTTGACAAGAGGAAGAGTAGTTTCAGGCATTTGATCACCTGGAACATATTCCACCTCATAAAGAGAATCTATATTAGAAGATGATGGACGATTTTTTTGACTTTTGTTTTTAGGTAAAGTAGAAAATTGAAAATTTGAAGGGATGATTTGAGATTCAGACATGATTATGAGAATTAAGTTCTCTAGATACCCGAACGATCAACATAAACAATGATATTCTCAAACAAAACACAAGTCCTGCGCTCTGATACCACAAATTTGAGATAGAAATATGTTTTCATTAAAATTTATTGATTAGGTATAATACATTGGCGGCAAAATGATCATTTTGTTAATAGGGTCATATTAATTAGCTAAAGCGGGCCCAACTAAAATATCAAACCGGCCCAGTTACTAAACAGACAAAACAATTAGTTAAGAAAACTGAAAGATATAATCCAATCACGCCTGATTTATCAAAAACCAGATCTTTATCCAAAGCTGCTAACTTTTTCAATCGCAATCAAAACAAAAAAGAAGAAAACTTGAGTTATTTGGTAAGCTATGGCGAAGAAGATTGGAGTGACGATGGAAGTTGGGAACGATGGTGTTGCTGTGATCACCATTTCCAATCCCCCTGTTAACTCTTTAGCCAGTCCAAGTAACCAAATTTCCTCTACTTCTCCGTCATTAGATCATATGATCCGAAATCTTTTTAAGCTGATTTTATTATCTTGGTATGTGGAATTCTTCAGTTATTACTGGGTTGAAGGACAAGTTTCGTGACGCCAATCAGAGGAATGATGTTAAGGCGATCGTCTTAATCGGTAAACCAAAAAAACAAAACTCATTGAGACTTTGATCGTGTGTCCAGAACCATAGGAGTTAGAGTCGTTTTATGTGTTAAGCTAAAGATTGTGAATTGTTCAACTAATTTATTCAAGTGTTTGAAATTTCAATCCTTTTCTTATCCTAGTTTGGTGTTTGTTTGTTGCTTAAGGTCTTTGGTTCACTAAAATGATCATTTCAGGTAACGGTGGAAGATTTTCGGGTGGTTTCGACATCAATGTTTTCCAGCAAGTTCATAAGACTGGTAAAAGTTTCTTCTGATGTATGTATATAGTGAAGCATTTTGGGTCCTGAGTTTTGCCAATGTCGGTTTCTTGGCAGGGGATTTATCGCTTATGCCTGAAGTATCCATTGATCTTGTGTGCAACCTCATGGAAGGTATCAAAGACTATTTCAAGTTATCTATTCTTGATTTGATGTATTTAAGAAAGAGTTACTCTCTCTAATATGATGTTGATGCTGTTTTCTGGTTGGTTATCATAGACTCTAGGA
This sequence comes from Draba incana, assembly GCA_963576765.1. Lineage (NCBI taxonomy): Eukaryota > Viridiplantae > Streptophyta > Magnoliopsida > Brassicales > Brassicaceae > Draba > Draba incana. The sequence continues at coordinate 18,628,014 of OY755212.1, read as the reverse complement.
AGCCGGTTGTTGCTGCAGTTGAAGGATTGGCCCTTGGTGGTGGTTTAGAACTGGCAATGGTGGATTTGCTATTTTGTTTCCCCTTTAAATGATCTTTTTGTTTTTATTGTGTTGAATTTTTGTCACTCAAATTTCTATAGGCATGTCATGCTCGAGTTGCTGCTCCGAAAGCTCAACTTGGTTTACCAGAACTAACACTTGGAGTTATTCCAGGTTTTGGAGGTACCAATTGTTTGTTCAGCTTGGTCTTCTTTTATATAGTTATTGTTTATCAATGGATACCTTTCAATAGTGCTTGGTAAATAATCAAGCTAATTGTATCTATGAAGGAACCCAACGTCTTCCAAGATTAGTAGGCCTTGCTAAAGCTACCGATATGATACTGGTAGGATGGTGTTTTTCACAGTCACCAACTGTTTCATTACCAAGAAAGTTTGATTTGCTTGGCTGAAAAATTTGTTCAACTATATGTTGGTATGTTTTGTAGCTTTCAAAGTCGATATTGTCAGAGGAGGGGCAAAAACTGGGTCTCATTGATGCTTTAGTTCCGTCTGAAGATTTGTTGAGCACGTCCAGAAAGTGGGCTCTAGACATGGCAGCTGGACGTAAACCTTTTTTGCGCTCACTGCACAGGACCGACAAAATTGGTTCTTTATCTGAAGCTCGTGCTATATTGAAGAATTCAAGACAGCTAGCCAAGAAGATAGCCCCAAATATGCCCCAGCACTATGCTTGCATTGAGGTGATCGAAGAAGGAATCATCCATGGAGGATATAGTGGGGTTCTTAAGGTAAAAGTTTCTTTAGGATTTGACGTGTACTGTATTTTTACGTTTCCTGAATTTCTTCATTATATTTATGTATCATTTTTGGGCATCCTATTTTTGTTAATTAGGAAAGCAAGACTGCTTTGTTTCACAAGTATCATTAATTTCCATTAATTACGTTGACTTGAGTTAGTTTTCTAGTTGGTTACATACCTAAACTCCTGATTCACAATCACAATGCAGGAAGCAGAAGTTTTCAAGCAATTAGTACTGTCAGGCACCGCAAAGGCTCTTGTTCATGTTTTCTTCGCACAACGTGCAACATCAAAAGTGAGATTTGTGTACTTGGTGTCAAGCCTTCTAACTCTCTTAAATCTTTAGTTGCCTTGGAATGCATATGCAGGAACTGACTAAACATCAAAATGGACTGTGGCTTTTGCTCCTAGTACTTATAATTTCCATATTCAACGTGCATAACGAGCATCTTTGAAAACACTTTTCAGGTGCCTAATGTCACTGACGTTGGATTGAAACCGAGGCCGATGAAAAAAGTTGCAGTTATCGGTGGAGGTCTGATGGGTTCTGGCATTGCTACTGCTCTGCTTCTAAGCAATATAAGAGTTGTACTCAAAGAAATCAATCCAGAATACCTTTCCAAGGGAATCAAATCAGTTGAAGGTCATTATCTTATCCAGTTGCTATTTTATAAAATTATCTATCTTGGTCAAACAGTAGATGCAATAAAGTTACTTTTTTCTTGTGACAGCAAATATGAAAGGCTTGGTATCTAGGGGAAAGCTGGCTCAAGATAAAGCAGGCAAAGCTCTCTCTTTGCTCAAGGGAGTACTTGATTACTCAGAGTTCAAAGATGTGGACATGGTCATAGAGGTCTGCCTTCAATTTCAATTATCCGATTTGCTGTTATCTGTCCTTGTCTTTGGTTTTAAGTATATCCAATTCTACTCTATATATATATATATCTTTTGACTATAAGTTGATGCTCCTGGTATACTTTTCAGGCAGTGATTGAAAACATTCAGTTGAAACAAAACATATTCAACGAAATCGAAAAGGTCTGTCCACCACATTGCATTTTGGCAAGCAATACATCTACTATCGACCTCAACGTTATTGGGGAAAAGACTAACTCAAAAGATCGCATTGTTGGCGCACATTTCTTCAGGTCATTCTGCGTTTTCACTGTTACGATTTTTTTTCTAGGATACGCAAGTCTTATGTTTTCCTGATACTTGATTTGGATCCTTATTCAACAGTCCGGCCCATCTGATGACCCTTCTCGAGATAGTTCGTACAGAAAATACTTCTGGTCAGGTGATTCTGGATCTCATGGCGCTTGGAAAGGTCATAAAGAAAGTTCCCGTGGTGGTAGGAAACTGCATAGGCTTTGCAGTGAACAGGACCTTCTTTCCGTATACACAAAGTGCACATATGTTGGTCAATCTAGGTGTTGACTTGTTCAGAGTCGACAATGCTATTACCTCTTTTGGTTTGCCGTTGGGTCCTTTCCAGTAAATCTCTCCCTCTTTGTTGTGTGTTGCTGTATGACTATCTCAGCAACTGAAGAAAGCTTTAACTTTTGAGATGACTCACTTCTCAGGCTTGGTGATTTGGCTGGACACGGGATTGGAATGGCGGTTGGGCCAATATATCAGAAGGTGTATGGTGACCGCATGTTCAAATCTCCACTAACCGAGCTTCTGCTTAAGAGTGGGCGAAATGGTATGCCGTTGCTCTTGCCTATGTAAATTCCCCACTGCCCATTTTTAACAGTTTTGGCTTCAGGCAAAATCAACGGAAGAGGATACTATACTTACGAAAAGGGAAGCAAACCAAAACCCGATCCATCAGTGCTTTCAATTATTGAGGAATCAAGGAAACTTACCAATATCATGCCCGGCGGGAAGGTAATAACAGACGGAGAGGTGTAACAAAGTATATATTTAATGCTACTATTTGGTATTTTTTAATTTACAATGGTCTGTCCTTCGCTTGCAGCCTATATCAGTAACTGACAAAGAGATTGTAGAGATGATCTTATTCCCTGTGGTGAATGAGGCGTGCCGTGTCCTAGATGAAGGAGTTGTGATCCGAGCCTCAGACCTGGACATTGCGTCTGTCCTTGGAATGAGTTTTCCTTCTTACCGGTGAGAATTCTAAGTCCTAATCCCCGTAAAGCGAAAGGGTGCCTTTTTGTGAAATTCTTGAAATCGGTTGCTTCTGCTCTAATCTTCACAACAAAACATAATCATTTTTCATCTCTTCCGGTGATGATCATATCTTATGGCAAACATGTTTTTATCCTGTTGCAGCGGTGGAATTGTTTTCTGGGCAGACACGGTTGGACCAAAGTACATATATGAAAGGCTCAAGAAATTGTCGGAGACTTATGGCAGCTTTTTCAAACCGTCGAGGTATCTGGAGGAAAGGGCGATGAACGGAATGCTTTTGGTAAAGTCCCTCAACTTTCTTTTACATTTGGCAAGAGAACATAGTCCCAACTAAGTCAACATATCGATTAACGATATGAGAATAACATTGTAAGGTTGAATGATCACATAGATTCAATTCCCAAGCAGAGATAGATATATAAAAAATACGCTGAGACCACGCGATTTAGCATGACCCATGTAGAATTATGTTTGTAGTTCTAGACGCCATGTTTGGTAATGTAGTATAGTCGTTAGCAAATGTTTCCGGCAAAACTTGTCGATTTATTCATCTTTCGTCTTTACAATGCAATCTCTGGTTTGTGGCTGCAGAGTGAGCCAAAATCGTTGAGATCACGATTGTAAATGCACAAAAGGTAATCGGCAAAAGATGCGTTTGTACCAGTTTATGCAGGAGAGGCTTCTGGTAGTCACTAAATGAGAATAAAATCAGCCTCTTTTCTTGTTTCAGAGATAATTTGCAGTTGAGGTGTTTGTTTTAAACACTAGAAAAAAAAACAATGTCTATGTTCGTATGTTATGAAATAATAAAAGAAAATGGTAGAATTACCAAAAGCTATTTGTTCTAGTCAGAAAGAAAATTTGTATAGATTCTTCTATGAAATCTAGGAATTTACTCTATACAGGACTCTCAAATCGTATGAAATTAAAATACTAATTAACACATTTGCTTTGGTCGTGAAAGCTGAGAAAAGAAACATCATAAGCCAGAATGTTCCACAGCTAAAAGCCTAAAACCATCAACAGAAAAAATAACAATGAACACAAAACACTAACAAGTGTAGTAAAGAAGCAAAGCTCTCCAAAATCTACACTAGCCAGAGGCTTTAAAGAGATGATGCTTTAGAAGAAAACAAAGAGAAAGCGAGAAGAAAGCTCAATGACACAATAAAAACTTGCGTCTATTACGCTCTCTGGTCACCTGCCAATGTGCTGAACCCGAGCAACCCCCTTTTCGTTAAGCTGATTTCAGCTTGTTGTTTGTGTTCTCTCTGGTAAGTTATTTGTGTCCTAAATAAAGTATTTTTTTTTACTGATTCAGTGGTCTTTCTTCTCTGATAAAGCCGGAGGTTTATGAAGATGATGAGTGTTTGAGGTGGTCGTCAGCGGTTTATTGAGTGTAGGTTGAGCGGTGGTTCGAGAAGCTCCATTCACAATTGGTACTTGCTGTTGAATCCCATTCTCGGTCTTCACAGTCGCTGTTGGGGTGGGTGGCTGTATGTGCATTCTTGCTAAAGATGAACACTTTGATTCTGCAAACCAACAAACTTAACTAACTTTAGACAAGATAGTTTCTCGATGAAATCGGGTGTGAAAACCGAGAAATATTGTACCTTTTAACTCTGCGTAAGAGATGAGTCGACTAAGGCAATCTCTGAATTTGGTTAAAACCACTCTCTCCTGCTCAGCGTAAATCTCTGACTGGCCTTGCGAGTTTGTTCCACAGCCCCCGGGGTCCACTGAACCGTTAGCTGAAGCTGATGCTACCATGAAGATCGTGTCTTGTTCATCGCACATTAATGCCATAGTTGCTGGAGATAGCGGATTTCCTTTAGAGGCATCGGCACCATCTGAATTGGAATCATCTGGTCCAGCCTTATCAGCTTGATTTCCATCAGCTGCAACCATCTCGACATCTCTGTGGGAGTGATCTTGTGCACAAGAAGCTAAAGATGTTTCTGTTTTATCTTCCACCCGATTTTCTGTTTCGTTTTTTTTATCTGAGAATAATTTAAAGTTAGATCAGGGAACATATAGAGCTTACATTTCAGCAATACAGAGATTTAACTCAAAGTTTCACCTGTTAATGTCTTTGCTGCCTCTCCGGCTACAGCGACCAAAACAGAGCAAAGCGCTTTCACATCCTGAGGTTGGATTATATCCGCTAATAGAGACCTTTCAAAAATAAAACATATAAGTAAGTTAGTTTTATGCAGCTCTTTTGGATCAGCTTAATGAATAGTGAACACCAGAAATTTCACCTATATACACACTTTGATGGGGCTGATGACAAATTTCCACCAGCACGAGAAACAGGTGACGGCGATGTGCCTGAAGTTGGGCCACTAGTTCTTGCCTAAACACCAAAAACAACATCTCATTTCACTAAGCATGGCGATGGGGAAAAAGCATACATATACTAAAATGGTAAATTTGTGAACCTGTTGAAACGGGCCAAGCCTATGAGTAGATGAATCTTTGGTTGCTTGGTTGAACAAAATCTCTTGGCCTTTCCTTCTCTTAGGTGCTGGAGAAGGAGCAAAGCCAGAGGAACCAACAGCTCCAGTAATGGCTGCATTTGCTGCTTGTTGGAGATAAGCCATGTTGTTGGCATGTTCACCATGAAACAGAGCTTGTCTCTCTTCACTTCCTTCAAAGTTTTTGCAATCCAAGCATTTACAGTTGTCGGAACAAAGAATGTTTGCCTGAAAGCACTCACAATACTTCTTAAGGCATCCAGATTTCTTACAGTGGCATCCTTTGTTATGTTTCCCTAACAATACAACTTCACCAATATCCTCCTGCAAAGACAGATGAACAGTTGATCAAAGTGTTGCCAAAATTGAAAGTGTAGCATGGATCTTGTTTAAACCGCATACCCTCTTATCCCGCAGAGCATGTGGACTGCTAGCAATCTTAGGCCTAAACGCATTTGGATTCCGCTCTAGAGTAGCTTCCACAGCTTCTCGTCTAGCAGGCTCATTTTCAACATTGTTGAAACAATTGTTACAGTTACAACCATCACAATATGTTCCGGATGCAAAACATTCACAGTAGCTGACAAAATATTGCACAGTGTTAGCTTATGAGGATTCTTAGGGATGCAGTAGAAAAAGGAAACGATATGAAGATGCAATAGCATGAATCAATCATACTTACAGTTTCAAGCAGCGGGAGTGTTTACAGTTACACTGCTTCTTCTTTTGAGGGGTTCCATCTCTAGCTTCCACAATAGGCCTTGGTCTAGATTTTGGAGAATCTGGCTTTCTGCAAAACAAAGAAAAGGAAGAAACTTTTTGAATATTTCAATACATATTTCTGGTGATCCTTTGACAGAAACCATTAAACATCTTTAAAGGTTCCAAACCATTTTCATCACCAAAAGTTTGAATATTTTCATCACATTAGACTAAAAGGAGAAAATCAAAGAGCTGAAACTTACGGAAGCCTAATTGGCGCGTTAAGGATTTGAGACTGTGACGGTGGATTTGTCATCACCACTGGTAACATCGGTCGTATCATCGTGGTCGCCGGTGAAGTCTTAAACGCCGTAGCAACGACGGTAGGACCCGCCGCTTTAGGCAGTGAATGTTCACCAGTGAAGTCGAGTTGCCTCGCTGGCTTCTTCGCCGGGAAAACAGACTCTTCTACACCGGAGTCTTTTTTTGGCGGGAATTCGCCTCCCTCACCCATCTTACCAAATTTCGAATCTCGACTTTTCCGATGAACCCAGAAAAAAACAAAACGAGAAATTCAACGAATCAGCTCAAAAACACACAAAATCCAGATCCGAATCCTTCCGAAACGCCAAAAATCGGAACCGATTCGGCGTTTGTTAAAGCTCAATCACAACTTTGAATTTGATCCGCGTATGTAGAGAGAGAAAGGGGTAGATAAAGCTTAGAGAGAGACTGGGAATTAGGGTTCTATTGGGTTTTAGCTCGAAATTTGGTAAATTTAGAAAACACAAAGAAAATTTTTAAAAAAAATTATAAAAAAAGAAGCAAAATTACTTTCGGTTTTCTTCTTCTTCATCCTCCTCTTCCTCTTCCTCTTCCTCCTCCTCCTCCTCCTCCCTCTCTCTTACCATGTTTTGAAATTTCAATTTCTCTTGATTTTATTCAACGGTTAGATTTGCGTGAGTTTTTGATCGTACGGATCATGATAAAAACGTTGATCTAACGATGTGAATTCATATACACCTTTAGGTTTTCTTGTCTTTTCCACCGTCCGATCTTCTCTGCTGAAAAATATCCAAAAAGCCCTTTTAAAAATAGATATCCACCAATTATGAAACGACACGTAGACAAACACACTCGTGACTCTCTCTCAAATGCAACATCATCTTCAGGCCCAGGAAGAAGAAAGATACAAATATGTTTTGATCTCGCCCCTAAACCTTCTTTGATCACAGAAAGACCACCAATATTGCCTTTTTCTTTGTTTCTTGTTTTTGAACAAAGAGGACCAAAATTTGCCTAACATTTAAAATTAGAACAAAAAATCTAAAGGTAATATTTTAATTCCAGCGACAAAATTTAACTGTCTAAACAAGACTCCCAAAACATACACACTTTTTTGCTTCAGTAAGTGTTTTCCATTCTGTTTCTGCCACCACCATGCCGATCCGGATCGTCACGTCCTCCTCTGTCAAAGTAACTGTCACGTCGGTAATCTCTGAGCGGTGGAGGACCTCCTCTATTTGGTGGAGGTGGACCACCTCTCAATGGCGGCGATCTGCTCCTCTCTCTTGAAAGTCGTCCCCATCCGCCACCACCACGAGGTGGACTGGGAGGTGGTCGTCTGTCATAGTGAGGTTTCGGGAGTGATTCAGTATGGACCCAGTCAGATGCTAATCTTCTGCTCAGGGGGTAGTCAAGGTCTGAGTAAGGCAGACGGTGGTCTCGTTCTCTGTCTCTGTCTCTCCATGTGGAGTGGTCATGTCTGGGAGGCGGGTAGTCTCTGGGCCAGCCACGTGGAGGGGGAGATCTGTAGCCATTAAAATCTCTTCTCGGGGAGAGATTCATGGGAGGAGGAAGAGGACGAGGTGGTGGAGAACTATTGACAGGTCCATAACGATGCCTCTTGCATTTGTAGCAGCATTCACGTCTCATAAAGTTCAAGTTTCTGCATCTGTAACCATCTCTTGATTAGAAAACATAGAAATAAACAAAATTCTGCACCCTGAGATTCGATTAGAAATTTGGAATAGCCAAAGCAGACTTACAATGGATCCTGACAGTACCAATCTCCATCTCTTGGTAGCACTTTTGGGGTATTGTTTCTGCTAATGCCCTTGCTTTTAAAAAGTCCATGCGCAGGTTCAGGCACATCAAAACCTCTTCCATGAGGACGAGCACCAGCTCCACCTCTAGCATAAGGAGGTGAATAATCTCTGTGTCTCCCAGATGCCTCCCTTCTGCTGCTCAACTCACGAGGACCTGGATGATTAAGATGAGAACCATGTCGGTGATCTTCATATGCACGACGAGGTGGTGAGCTAGAACTTGCACGAGTTCTATGTCCTAGACACACAAAAAGTAGCAAGCAGAAGGAGGGTGAGTCAGCTTACAATATAACCAACAGTGCAAACTATAATCAGGACTCTTTTCCGTGAAATCGCAAAGGTCTATATACTAGCAGACAAGAAAGTTGTTATGCAAGGGAAGCAACGAGCATTGTTGGTGCCTCATCAGCGTTCTCAGGTCCACAAGTATCATTGCATATACTGAACAAATCAGCCCCCAAGATTCTTTAGTGTCTTTACAGTTTACACTGAAGAGGGAATTTTGAATGTAAAAAATAGTCAACAATACCGTAAGATTCACATAAAGTCTACAATACTTATGGCAGCAGCAACAAGTGATGCCTGCCTAGTTTTCACAAGTAGCAATTCCGGTCCTTGTTTATCAAACCCATAATTTTATCCCCAAATCAGAAATTGAAACCATAACGATAAGAAACTCAGCCGAAGAAAGAGATACGAACCATTGTCACCCTTAGAGCGAGCATATGAGGGGCGGTCACGAGAAACCTCTCCGGGCTCATAGTCTCCGGCGGCGGCGTGGCGGTCGGCTTCTCCGTCGTTGCTTCCGGACGGTCGCACGACGAGACTGCTGATATGAGGCGGGTGATGCTGCGTCGTCTGATCTCTCTCACTCGACCCCATTTCTCTCCGATTGTCCGTTTCAGAGAAGAAAACAAACCCTAGGGAGACTGCGCGGATAGATGCTGGAAACTCTTATTAATTTATCTTTTGGCCTTTAAACTTTAGTCCAATCTTTAAAATAGCCCCTTACCTTTAATTTTTTTACCTTTTATAGACAAATATGAGTATAGGTTGATTCATGTGGTCAAATTTTTGATATCGATGGATAAGGATTGGTTTTATTCATTGCAACATTATGTATGGATTGCTCATTCAGCCTTAAACTGTGAAGATGATAAGACCAAGTTTATTACTTAGTATTACAAAATTACAAAATTGATAATCAGGTAAAAGTACAAGTTCAAATATAGAGACAATGAAGAAACACAGATCCCAGGAAGCAAACTCGAGCTAATAAAATATACAGAATTTCTTCTTATATTTTCTCATTGTTCCTTGAGATGAAAAATAGTGTAAAGATTGGCCTGACAAACAAGGCAACTAGCTCTTTAGCTAGCTAGGTAAAGGCTAACACCAACTTGCCATTTGTAAATGCTACCGTTTTGTATACGACAGAGTAGGCGAATTCAGGGAAGTTGGCGGATCAATATTCTCGACAAATGTAATTGATCTGACAAGGAAACATCAGAGATAAAACCCATCAAACTGAGATCAATGAGAGAAACAGTTTCCTAAACGAATAAACCAGTTCTTCAGGCAACAAACAGTATTTTGGCTAGGCCTAGTAGTAAGACCTAAGGCAAGGACATGCCCAGTTTTGGTACATACTCATGTCCGTATGGAAGAAAAGAGGCAAAGCTTTTATGACTAATATTTGTGTATAAACAAGCGAGAGCCTTTGACTGCGTACCTCAAATGCCACTCGGGGTCAGGGGAATTGTATTGTAAATCCACTACTAGTAGGCTTTACATTCACGGATCCAAAGCCGTCAAAGTCTGAATCTGAATCCATTTCTCTGTAATCATTCCACTTCCCCGGAGAATCCTCATCTGGCCCATCCTTTGTCGGAGGCACATAGAGCTCTGAGACTGGAACTGGAAGAGGCTCTTCACTGAAATATTTGTCATTCAGCATCTCCATAGCAGTAGCTCTACTAGCCGGGTCATAACAGATAAGCTTCTTGAGCAACGATATCACATCCCCTGAATGGTTGGGAAGACAGCCTTCTATACCAAGCGGAGATTCTACTTTAGCAAACGAGATTGATTTGTAGTCTGGAAGATCGACACAGCCTGGCCAGACCTCTTCATTTAGATTTCCCAACACATTGGTCACTCTGCTAATCTGATCAATATCTGAAATTCCTGGGAATAAAGGCTCAAGAGACAAGAGCTCTACGAAAACACAACCAAGCGACCATAAATCGACCTCTAACCCATACATTGTAGATCCATAGAGAAGTTCTGGTGGCCTAAACCATCGGGTTCCCACACAAGATGTCATCAAACCTTGTGCACCATCCAATGCTTCATCAGCATCGTAAGAAAAAGAGTTCCTACCGAGTTCTTCGTCCATTTCACTAACAGTGCACGTGGCAAGGCAAGATGTGTCTCCATCATGCACGTTCGAGTCCTTATCTGTATCATCTTTTACAACCTGTTTAGCCTTGAGCTCTTCCACCCGTCGGAAGAATTCGTCTTTACTCATCGTTTCTCGTTCCTGACCATCGGACCCTTGGTGAGATGAGTTCTCATAATCAGGAATGACTTCTGGTGGTTCTGTGCTAGTTTCTCCATCCTGTTGGTTTTCATGTGAAGCGACAATATCAGGCTCCATGAGTATCCTAGCCTGTAAACGAGCCAAAAAGCCAACATACTTTTTCAAACTTGACAGAAACCCTGGTAAAGACCATAAATAGAAACCGAAACTAACATGACTCAAGAATCTAAACTTGCTCCACCAGGAATAAGTAATAAATGGCAAAATCAAAGAATTGTTATGTTCATCTCTCAACAACCAACATTCAAATGATTGGTTCTAGCCTCTGGATTACACTAACTCTGAGAACCTAAGCACATTATCTTAGTCCAGGGATTAATCAAAAGATTCGGTGAGGTTTTTGAAATTAAGCAACAAAAAATGGGATGTGACTGAAAATCACCTGACCAAAATCTGCAAGCTTAAGGACTCCATCATCAGATATCAACATATTCCCAGGCTTCAAATCTCTATGAACAATCAAATTCCTATGGCATGCATCAACACCAGATAGAATCTGAACCATCCATCTCTTGATCTCTCCAACCGTAAATCCAGATCCCTTCTTCCTCCTCTTAGCATCTCGGATCACCTCGGAGAGATCCGTCCTGAGAAACTCGAGCACAAGCACTGCGTTCTCGTCCTCTCGCCAGAAGTACTCGTGCATAACAACGACATTCGGAGATCCATGGAGGATGGTGAGCGCATCAATCTCCCGAAACGCCGATTGGTAATCGAAGATCTCCTTCAGCGCGACGATGAGATTGTCGGAGAGACGGCGAGCTCTGAAAACGTCGGCGTAGGCTCCGGATCCGATTCGCCCGAATATCTCGTACTTGGCAATTATCTCCGGCCGGGTATGGATACTCCAACTGCTCGCCGGTTGTTTATCCATCTCTTTTTTTATCACGGCGTCGTTTTCGTCCTTACGGATCTTTTCTTCCCTTTTCCCGGTTTGATGATGAATTGACGATGATCGCACAACGCTAACAAAATTCCCAGTTAAAATCTCGTCGTGACCAAATTACTAAAGTGCCCTCGAGAAAGTTATTGCTTTAGGATTGTTTATTTTCTTTTTGTGGACCAATCTTATTTACGACTCGTTTCAACAAATTCAACTGTATACACTTATTAAGGGTTGTTCGTTTGAGCATTTGAATGGTCCATCTAAATAATCTATTTAACTTGTCCATTTGAATGATCAATTTTAATGATGTTCGTTTCTATTTGTACTGTATATTTGAATGATTCATTTTAGTGAACCTTTGTTTGTTGTGTGTAATTTACATCTTCATTTGAATGACACTGATAATAAAATAACTAAAATGACCTGATTTAAATCTAGTCACATTTTTAACTTTAATTTTAACTATATTAATTTTAATTTTTGATCTAAAATATATGTAATTTTCAAATCATTCAAATTATTTTAATTGATATCCATAAATTTATATTTTCATGAAATATAATAACACTAATATAAAATGAAAATGTGATTACACAGAAGATTATGTAATGTCTCTTCTTCACTATCTATTATTCTACCACTCATCTTCAATGTGTAGGACCAAGAATGCAAGACAAAATGTTGTTTCCTGCAAATCCAATCAAAACAAAACATATTCATCAAACCAATTCAAATCTTCATTGTCTCTTCTTCATTATCTCTCTCTTCTACTACTTATCTTCAACAAAGACAATCTCTTAATACATATTTCCTGCAAATTCAGCAAAACCAATTCATACTCCTTCCTACTAAAAACAAGGTGAAACTAAGCTTCCCCTTCAACACCTAAGTATCTAACTGGTCAGTACACAATCTATAAACATATCATAAGTTCTCTAGCCACTCAATTTCCCACAAGTTTCACTGCAAAAGACAATATAAGAACTTTTTTTCTTTCTCTTGCATCTCTTTAACATAATAGAAAAGATGAAGCTAAGCAAACCTTCCTAATGGAATACATAATCACAGTACCAAGACAACGAAAGATCCAACAACGAACATAGCAACTTAGGAACCAAAATTCTTTTCCAAATTCCATATACATAATATAATTCAACATCTACATATTCTTCGTTTTAATATACAAATTATAGAATCTGATTCAACACCTACATAAGTTTAGAACAAAAAATCTGAAATACACAACAAACTCCAAAAGAAAAGCTTAAGATTTGAATCAAAGTTTTATAACTTTGAATCTTATATATGAGAAGGAACTATTACTTGTAATTTAAAAGTCATACCACATCAATCTCTGGTACACATACGAATCATTTTCAAAAACCCAATTTATTTTGTATAGATTAAACACATACGAATCATTGTCACCTTTGATACACATCAAACTCAGCAAACTCATCAACGTTCATTCTCATACGAATTTGAAATACACATACGAATCATTGTTGAAAATCTGATTCAACACTCAATTCGAAATACACATCAAGCGCAACAACGTTTATGTACTTCTTTGAAAACCCAATTGAAATCAAAAAGAGAGAGGAGAAGCTACAATACCTTCAAATGATTTTGCGGAGAGATTCGTCAGAGAGACCCGTCGCCGATGGACTCGCCGGAGAGACTCGTCGGAGAATGATCGTCGGACAGTTGAGAGAGATATCGGTACACGAATTAGGGGTATATTTCAAGTTTATTTAGGGGTATATTTGACTTTTTATATTTTTTACAGATCCATTTCCATTCAAATGGTTATATTTAGATCAGGCAAATGAGTTTAAAAATTTTGTCTAAAATTTGAAAACTCATCTTGGTTAACCATTTCAATGATGGTCAATTTGAGTACTAAACAAACAACAATTTCCATCTCCATCTAAATGATCCATTTGAATGGAGAAACGAACAGCACCTTAATTAAAACATTATTTGCTATGTTTATTATGGTTTTCTTTTTGAAACTTTGATATATGTTTATTATGTGCATTCAATATTTATATTTATGAGCATGTATGATTTATGAGCATAATTGAACACTGTTTTATTGAGTTGGACATTTCAATTTCTTTTGTTAGTTTCAGTTTTCTTGGGTTGAAAATAATACCATCCCAGTTTATGCTCATTCGTTTGAATTACTATCATTTTAGATATAAAAGACATGTTGAAAAATTATGTTGTATGTAATCGGAACCGGGTACATAAATGGTTGAAACTAAAAAGTTTAGAAATGTGAGATCTTTTAAAAGATTAAGAAACTAATACATTTTAGAAGCGTATACATGGGGAAAACGGCCATTTCAGCCTTGGACTATTTGCAAAGTGCCAATTGATACATGACCTTTAGACGTTTGTCAATTTAATCCCTCAACTGAACTAAAATTCAAATTTATAACCTGATCTAATACATTGGTGCCAATTTACATCTGGAAATATTAACCGTGAGTCAACGTGAACGGAGCGGTGACATGGCCGACACGTCGACAAACGGTGATTGTTGCGTGGACTGATTTGATATAATGGTTAAACAATATTACCTACCTTTTTCTGTCAGATATGATGATTAAACGATGACCATCTTCTAGATCCAAATCATTCTTTAGCTTCCTCAAGAGCCAACACCAGTTATCTTCATTCTCCACATCTACAACTGCCTAAGCAATGGGATACATGCCATTGTTGGCATATCTACCCACAACAGCCAATAACTGTCCTTTGATGTTGCTTTTCATGAAACAACCATCAATTCCAAAGATGGGATGACACAACAGCTTCCATGTTCTCTTTAACACCTCAAAACACACATAGAACCTTTGGAATATTTCTGTTCCATCTATCTTTGTGAATGTGTCTAGCTCAACAGTTGAACCTGGGTTAGACCTTCAAAGACATTACCAAATTGATATCAGTGAAAGCACTATGAAAGTATTACAACAAATTAAAAGACAAAGACCACTTACTTAAGCAGCTCTGCTTGGTAGTTCCTCAAGCGTGAAAACTGAAGATCATGATCCTCTTTGATGACTTTTAAGGCCTTAGACTTTGCCTTCTTACACTGACCATAAGTAATTATGATGTTATACCTCTGCTGAATTTGATGTTGCATAGCTTTTGGTCTGAAATCTAGATCAGTTCTAATATCATCCATAAACATATGTGCAATCACACATTCTTTTATGATCTTGCTATATCCATCAGGTGTGCAATTGTGTTCATCTTCAAATGTCTTCACCATCCACTTCCTAACATATTTCTCATAAGAGCAATATATCCTCCACTTGCAGCCATCTCCTACACATACAACCGAATTATTTTCCTTTCCAGTTTTGGACATCTTGATGTTAAAGCCTTCTTTTAGAACTTAATCCAACATTCCCTCTTTAAATTCTGGTAATGAATCATAGACTTGACCAAGCTTCAGCTCACCATTACCTTTCTTGTATCTAACGTAAGAAGCAACCTCTTCTTCTTCACCATCAGAATTAGGAGGTGTGTTAAGGTGGTCAATACTCTCCTCATCTGCCTCACCAAAAACAACAGCATTCTCCTCCACTCTCAATTCTTCTTCACAAGGTTATGTATGTTGCACATCATCAATTTGATGCTCTTTAGTGTCTACCACAAACACTTCAACAAAGCATGTCCACTTAGCAGCTTCTACCATCCTAGTCAAGTTACAACCAACACCAAAGAAAATCTTCCTCTCCTTAGCCGCTTTAAATGGAAACTTATACCAAACCTTCTTGTCGTACAAACCATTGATTAACTTAGTACCCAACAATGTCAACAAGTCTTCCAAAATACATTCCAATGTTTCATAAATTCTTTTAAATTTGGACACATAACAACCTATAGACGTATGTATGGTTGAGTCTCTAACATTACTATAAGAAAAACACAAAGAGAAACAGATCTTAAACACATATTTAGATTGGTTTCAAATCGGAAATTACCTAATTTTCGAGCTCTCGAGAACCCTAATCTGCAAATTATCTTCTCTGCACACTTTCTTCGTCACCAATTGTGAAAATTAAACCCTCAATTACTCGATCCTAGAGCTTCTCTTTCTAATAGGCCAGCCTATAGAACCAATCCCGTTGAGACGAAAGAGGTGGAGAGACAATTGAAAGAGCTCATGCATAAAGGACACATTCGTGAGAGTATGAGTCTATGTGCTGTTCTGATATTACTTGTGCCAAAGAAAGATGAAAGTTGGCTTATGTGTGTGGATTTTAGAGCAATCAACAACATAACATTTAAGTATCGTCATCCTATTCCTAGACTTGATGATATGCTTGATGAACTTCATGGTGCATGCATTTTCTCTAAAATTGATCTTAAAAGTGGTTATCATGATATTAGGATGAAAGAAGGAGATGAATGGAAAACTGCTTTTAAAACAAAACAAGGACTGTATGAATGGCTTGTTATGCTATTTGGTTTAACCAACGCACCTAGTACTTTTATGAGACTGGTGAATTATGTTCTTAGAAAGCATATAGGAGTCTTTGTGGTTGTTTACTTTGATGACATTCTGGTTTATAGTAAAAATCTAGAACAACATGTCATGCATCTTAAACTGATTCTGGAATTGCTTAGAGAGGAAAAGCTTTATGTCAATCTTAAGAAGTGCACCTTTTGCACAGATAATCTTGTCTTTTTAGGCTTTGTTGTAAGTGCAGATGGTATTAAAGTTGATGAGCAGAAAGTAAAAGTAATTCGAGAATGGCCAAGTCCTAAGAATGTGAGTGAAGTAAGAAGTTTTCATGAACTAGCTGGATTTTATAGAAGGTTTGTGAAGGACTTTAGCACACTTGCTGCACCACTCACAGATGTGATAAAGAAAGATGTTGGATTCAAGTGGGAAGAAGCACAAGAGAATGCTTTCCAAACTCTTAAAGAGAAGCTTACTAATTCTCCTATTTTAATACTTCCTAATTTCTTAAAGACTTTTGAGATTGAGCATGACGCCTCATGGTTAGGTATTGGAGCTGTTTTAATGCATGATCATAAACCAATAGCTTTCTTTAGTGAAAAGCTTGGAGGTACTACGTTGAATTATCCAACTTATGATAAGGAGTTGTATGCTTTGGTGAGAGCTTTACAAACGTGACAGCACTATCTTTCGCCAAAGGAGTTTGTCATTCACACAGATCATGAATCACTAAAGCATCTCAAAGGATAGCAAAAGATCAATTAACGCCATGCAAGGTGGGTGGAGTTCACAGAATCCTTTCTCTATGTGATCAAATAAAAAAAAGGTAAATATAATATTGCAGCCGATACATTATCTAGAAGGTATGCTCTACTTATATCTCTGGAAGTTAAACTAATAGGTTTTGATAAAATTAAATCACAATATGTTGTGTGTGAGAAATTTGCTTTGGGAAAGTATTATAGGCATGAGGGATTTCTATTCTATGATAATAGGTTGTGTGTTCCTAATTCTTCTTTGAGAGATCTTTTGGTTAAGGAAGCACATGCATGTGGTTTAATGGGACACTTTGGAGTAGCTAAAACTGTACAAGTTATGCAAGATCATTTCCATTGGCCACACATGAAAAGGGACGTTGAGAAATGTTGTGAGAGACGCACAACATGTAAAATGGCTAAGGCAAAATCACAGCCTCACGGTTGGTATGCCCCTTTACCTATTCCTTTGCATCCATGGCATGAAATTTCTATGGACTTTGTTGTTGGACTGCCTAGGACTAGTCATGGTAGAGATTCCATATTTGTGGTTGTTGATAGATTCTCTAAAATGGCACATTTTATTCCTTGTAATAAAACTAATGATGCAATGAATGTTGCTAGCTTATTCTTTAAGGAAATTGTGAGATTACATGGAATGCCTAGAACTATTGTCTCTCATCGTGATACTAAGTTTCTTAGTTATTTTTGGAAGACATTGTGGTCTAAACTAAGTACTAAGCTTCTGTTTTCTACTACTTGTCACCCGCAAACTGATGGTCAAACTGAAGAAGTTAATAGAACTTTGTCTACACTTCTTTGAACCTTGATTAAAAAGAACCTTAGAACTTGGGAAGATTGCTTACCACATGTTAAATTTGCATATAATCATGCTGTGCATTCTGCCTCTAAGTTCTCTCCTTTTCAAATTATTTATGGGTTCAATCCCATCTCTCCTTTGGATTTAATTCCTTTACTTTTGAGTGAAAGAGTTTGTATGGATGGAAAGAAGAAGGCAAATTTGGTGAAGCAAATTCGTGAGAAGGACATGTTAAATATTGAGGAGAAAACAAAGCAGTATGCTAAACAAGCTAACAAGAGCAGAAAAGTTATCTATGAAGAAGGAGACTTCGTGAGGATTCACTTGAGGAAAGACAGATTTCCAAAAGAAAAAAAATCCAAACTAATGCCGAGAGTTGATGGACCATTCAAGATCATCAAAAAGATCAACAACAATGCGTATCAATTGGATTTGCAAGATGAAGCAGATTTGAGGACAAATATTTTTCAAGAGGGAGGGGATGATATGATAATGGACCAGCAGCTTGAACCTGAACCAGGAGGTAAGGAGCAGCTTGAACCCGAGGATGTGCAAGGAGCTTTGGAGTTGCTAATTAGACCCATCACAAGGTCTAAAGCTAAGAAGTTAAAGCAAGCCATTAGTACATTGCTTAGTCAGGCTGAAAGCAACCTTGGTATCTTAGCTAATCCTACTATTGTGGTTGCGATTCAAACTAACTAAGGGTTATCAATGGGAGGTGTGTGACTTGTGCTCTTTTTCCCTTGTTCTGGTTTTTCCCATTGGGTTATCTAGACAAAGTTTTTAATGAGGCTTGTACACACACTCGGTAATCTGGCCCCACTGATAACAAGCTTAATAAGGCCCATTTTTGGGTGTTTTCTTTTGAATTTCGTTTTTGAGTCAAATAATCAGTTAAAGAGTTAAATTCTGTTTTTCTAGGTGCTCTGGATGTAGAACATTTATTATGAACGTTTTTCAAGTCTTCTCTTCTCTTTATATGTATTCTGAGTTTGTCATTCAATAAAATCAGCAAACTTTTTATCAAAAACCTTTCTACAATCTGTTTGATCTTGTTGGAGTAAAATCCAATATTTTGTTCTTACTTTGGTGCATTTATCCAAAGCTGGAGCAGGCTAGGTAGTTCAAGAGTTTCTCCATAACTCTTGAAAGTATCTTTCAATCCATCGAATCTGATCATCATCCAAGAAATCATTTATCTCCCAATCATCCGCTGCATCCATTTTGTTTCAACTCAAAGCATTCATAAACCCAGAATCAACCCTTCAACATTTATCCGCTGCATCAAACAAAGGATCCCTTGTGATCTGATCCAATCAATCAACGAAGTGACTCCTTGGGCTGACATCCTCTCTAGGATCGTGTCACAACCTCCACAAACAATAATCCTGCAATAATTTGACAAGTGAAACTGAAAAATCATGTTTGTACATTTTCAACTATAATCTTTTCACAGAGTGAAGCGCTTACGCAATGGAGCAACCATATCTTATATGTTTTTTTTTCTTCTTTGTGACCTCCTTCCTCCTCGGAGGCTGAAGAACGATTTTGATCGTTGTGTCAAACATCGTTTTTACATTCTACAACAAAACCAAAGAAAAGTCATCAAACGATTTGGATATAAAAACCCTAGGGATTGTAGGAAATCTTTCTGGTATAAATAGGCTCTCTAGACAGTCTATTTTTTTCACCAAGTCGCTTTTTCTGCAGTAAAAAAGGTAAAAATTTCGAAATCTTTTGTTTTGTTTTTATTTTTTTGTCATGTAGTGCGAAAAGTAGGGTTTTTGCAGATTTGTTTTTTGTCTTTTTGTGCCTCCATCCGCCGTCGGACTCGCCGGAGCTCCATTTGTCATGTGTCTTTTCGAAATCTTTTTGCTCCTGCCGCCATCGGACTCGCCGGAGCTCCATCGTCACGCCATCCTCATCACCATGAGCCCTCCATCTTCACCGGATCTGCGCCGTGGAGCTTCAAATCGTCGTCACTATTGTCTTTAACGGATCCAGCCACCATCGATCGAGTTCGAGCCACCATCGTCGTCGTCAATGGAGAAGGAGATATGTTGCCGTCGCCACAGATTTGCCACAAGAGCCTCGTCTTCGCTGTCATGGACGCCACGGGAGCTTCGTCGAGATCCTCCATGGGAGCTCCGTCGTGAATCTTTGAGGACCGCCGCTTGCGTCTTCTTTGGCATCGTGGTTCGTGGCTGCTACCAACAGACCTTCTACAATGTCTGGCCATGAACCAGATGGAGGAGGAGCTCACCACCGTCGGCGCTTCTGTTGAGAGATTTGGCTCGTGGTAGCTTCTGGTGGCTCTTGGTGGCTCGGTTGGGTCATCAACGGTTGGATCTGCTCAAGGGAGGAGCTTCTGCGTCAGATCTAATCGGCGGCGGTGACTTGTAGTGGTGCGGCGGCGGCAACGGAGCTTTGGAACATCGGAGTCAACATCCCGGTTTGACCGACGAGTCAACAATGGTCAACAGGTCAAACCCGGTCAACCCAAGTCAATATTATGGTTTAGTTAATATTTCAATTGGTCAACATTCTGGTTTGGTTAACCAAAGTCAACAAGTCAGCAATAGTCAACAGTCAACCAGTCAACAAAATTTTCTTGGTCAACTTGTCAACAAAAGTCAATAAGTCAACGTTTCTGGCTTGATTTTGAATTTTGAGTTTTGACTCGGGTTCAGGACTTTTATCACAGTAACGACATGATGCAAATGTCTTCTAGTGACGATGGCGGTTCAGCAGATGAAATTCCCAATAATGCTTTGGTAATGTTTGACGATACCAAAATGAGGACTTCGCAGTCTGCTAAGAGAGACCAGACGCGCAGAGGACCGTAATCTTCTAGATTAACTTCGAAGTCCTTAGCTGACGTTCTCGCATTTTGCAATGCTTCAAAAGATGTCGATATTGCTGGTCCTTTCTCTGAAGATCGGGCTGAGCATCCTCCAGAAGGTTTCTTCACAATGTACGAAGCCTGTTTTCGGACTTGCTTTCTATGGTTCCTGATTCCTTGCATAATTCTGGAATATCTCAGGAAGAATCAACTTGCCATTTCATAGATAACGCCTCGGGGGATGCACTGTTTAGTTGGACTCATGAATCGCAGTTATCAGCACGGTAGCGAGCTCAAGGTAGACCACTTGCTGAGTCTTTTGACTGTTAAGAAGGTTGGTCGCAAAGATACACTTCATTACTCTATCGACGACAAAGCTGACTTTCACGTCATCAAAGACTTTCCTCCTTTAGATCGCTCCTGGGAAATGAAGTTTTTCTTTGTGCGAATAAATAGCAATTCAGTCGGAGACGATAACCCTAGACTTTGGAGGAGATGGGGTCACTGTGGTAGCTGACTTAGTCATGTTTTTCTTGTTTTTTGCTTTTATGTTTATTTTTAGTTTTAGCGATATTCTCCATTTTGTTTGTAAGTTAGTCGAACTGTAACTCTTTTGTTCTGGCTTATTGTTTTGTAGTTCATAGCAGAGTTGACAAGTTTCCGATAGACCTATTTGATCTTCGCGCTGATTTCATCGTTGGGAAGTGCAGTTGGACGAAAGACTTCACTTTGCGCCGCGTTCGAGAGGCACTTGTTTGTCGTTTTGGAGCGCACTTGCTAACTTCTTCACTAGAAATGTCAAGTAACAGGAAGAAATTGTCTGCGTGTGAGAAGAGAGCTGCTGAGGCTAGAAGTGACACCAGTGCGAGGGTGCTGCAACGAGCTGGAACATCGTCGTCAGTCCCTAGAGACGGTGCTATCACTGCTCATGCGCCTATGTCGCGTCGTCCAGAGCTCAAACGAGATGTCACCACTGATCATCGTCATGAGTCATCGCCAAGGCGCCATGATGTCGCAAGGGGGAAAGATGATGCTATAGAGTCGAGTCGCAAGCGTCCTTAAGAATATAGCGACAAAACCAACAATTCAAGGAATTAGTTTATCGATAGAGGCCTGGCGGCGTCTAATCTGTCAAGGATTATCCTTCCAGGAACTCAGTATCCTCCTCCGAAAGATATGTCGAAGAAAGACGCCTACTCGACCATGGCTCTCGATTGCATGAAGGTATGAGTTTTTGACCAATTTAACATCATTCCCTGCCTTATTTTGGATTTACTAACTTGTTTTCTCCTTAGCAGTTCTTTGCCTCGCTCAACGAGCTCGCCGTCGATTATGAAGTGAGTGCCCTCTCGCAGACTCGTCAGCTGACTAACACTCTGAAAGCTTGTGACAACCACAAGAAGTTGAAGCGCGAAGCAGAGGCTCAGGTTGTTGTTTTGGAAGCATATGCGTGAAAGAGATTGACAATAAGCGCCGCGAGATAGATGGCACGTTTACAGAGTTGGGAGCTGAGAGGAACTGCTTGTAGCAGGATGTCTCTGATCTGACTGCCCGTTTGGACGCTGCGACCAAGCTTCAGGACGCAACCGTTTAGAAAGCTGTTGATCTGGCGAAGTTTGAGCTGAAGGCAGAATATGAGTCGAGGAGAAGACGAGCTAGGGAGAAGCTTAGGGTGATCAATGACCAACCTTGGACCGATATCATTGATCTCAACCAAGTTTAGAGCAACATTGAGTTTTTGGCGCTGCTTTAGAGTGACAAGGCGCCTGACCTTAATGATGAGCTCGGCGAACTCAAAAAGCAGGAAGAAGGCTTATTGCATGCAGCGGAGATTTTGGGCAAGCATATGCGTGAACTTGAGGAGATCCTTGGAATTTCAAGATCCAATGGAGGGGCTCCTGTTGTACCGGCTCCTATTCGCGAGGTGATTCATTCGGCTTCGAGTTCTTCTAGTTCATCTCGTGATGAGGATTTGTCAGATTCTAGGACTGAGATTGAAGCTGGTCAGGTTGAGGAGATTGTTGACAGAGCTTGAGGAGATACTGTCTTAGTTTTATTTTCTGTTTTTGGTTTTCAGTTTTTTCTTTAGTTAGGGTGGTGTTTACCCTTTTACTTTCCCTTGTTGGTTTGATGACTTATGCCTCTTTTGGTGCTTTGTTCTTGCTTCGTTCTAAACCTTGGTTTATTTATAATGATATGATACACAGTTTTTACTTCTTGCCTCAGTTTTCAGAAATGTTGTCTTTAACTTTCCTGCTCCAGCAATAAGTATTTTTCTATGTTAAGACCAACATTCTAGATTGTTGGATTTTGTTATGAACACTTGGGTTTACGGGCATGTTTTTTACTAACGTTTCCGCTCCACTTAAGTGAACATTCTCTAGTGAGATAACCAACGCTTTGTAAGTTGGGTTTTCTAAAATGATCATTTGGGTTTACAGATACGCTTTCCTTTAACGCATCCGATCTTGTAATGAACATTATCTATTTGTATAGCGCTGTGTGATCCTGCTAAAGAGGTAATAGTCAGATCTGAAGTTTGCGAAGTAGGCCGTTGTTGTGGCCAATAGCGAGGTGTTGTGTTTGTTTCTGATAAGACTTACGTTATCCGCAGAGGATGTAAACAAATATTGTTTCCGAAGAAGACTGTTTCTGTTTAGATTGTATTATAAGCGAAACTGTTTAGCTAAGTTTGCTTTGTTTGATTTTTTCTCGTAGAAAGTGATATATCATGGTTTTTACCCATTTTAGACCATGATATAAGTCTATTTGATTTGAGTCTTTGGTGTTTTCAAGTTTTTTGTGGTTATTATTGGTGTTTACTGGAGCATTCTGGAGCATAATGGAATGAGCAGTAAAAGTCACAAGTTCAAATTGAAGAATTTAAGGCAGTGTCGATCGACACTGATCATCGCATCGATGACACCAAGAATTTAGTCGTGTCGATCGACAGAGAAGATGGTGTCGCTCGACACCACTGTTCCAGCGACCTGAATTTTAGAATTGGAAAATTTCCGTTTTGCGCCAGAAAGCCCAGATGTTTGCAATAAGGCCCATGTCGGTTTTATACTCTATAAATACGTTTTCGCAGCCATTGTTTAGGCTTATGCTTTATTTTATCTACTTTTAATAAATCTTCAGTTAAAAAAATATGGTTTCTTCTTTGGTTTAGGGTTTTGTGAACAATTGAACTTGAACTTTAATGCTTGTTTATATTGTTAGAATTCGCAGAGAAATTTGGTTTTATAGGATTTAGACATAGATAATCTCTGCAGCGAAAGTTGATTTATTTTATATTCGTGTTCATGTTTAAGAACTGAGCTTAATATTCCTATCTTTATTTTATATCTGCAATTCTGATTCGTGATGTACGAATTTTGATCCTTGGTTACTCCTTTTAGCTTGTGGCTGACTCTGAGTAGGTCGAGGATGAGGAGTGGACTTTATTTTATTTATTTTTCCTAAAGCTTGGGCGAAAATGTTCCCTTCGTCCTCGATTGTTGCGAAGTCGGTGGCTCGATGCAGAGCATCTTGAATTGTTGCAGGTTTGTCCAAGATCATCTCTTTCCGAAACTCTAGAATAAAGGAACTAGTTAAAGCCCACAATTTGGGAAAAAAAATTAAAGGAAAAAGGAACATGCATTAACCGAAATAAACCAGAAAATAAACCACCCATTTGGAAATACGTACCAAGATTCATCATGTTAAACCCAATAAGAAGAATGAAAGCTTGACAAGGAAACTCACAGTGGGAAATTTGTTGCTAGTGTAACAGATAAGCATACATGTCTTCCCGACAGCTCTGTCTCCGACCGTAACACATTTTATGAACTTGGAAGCGCTCATTCTCTCTTGGTTCAAGAACCACAATCCAAACCCAAAAATTTAAGGAAGAAATTTAAGGAAGAATAAGAGTAATGAAGAAGTCTAGAAATGAGCTTACAAGAAACACTTGTAGTGACTAACAATTGCGCAGTTAAAATAAAAGGTGTGAAACTCGATATATTTCCTCAAGAAACAATGAAGAAATTTAAATAAATCAAATTGATAGTATGTGGTTTTTAGAGAGTCGAGACAAAGAGAACGAGAGAGAGCGTATTTGTGTCGGATTCTCAGGTATGTCCAAGTCAAACTCTAAAGATAAGTTTTAACTTTATTGTCCCTCTCAATAAATTATAAATGACAAAATGAATTTACTTCTTCTGTCTAAAAGTTGGATTTTTCATTTTTAAAAAAGTCAATTTGCTTAATAACCATAAAAAAAAAAAGTTCATAACGTAACTAAAATACCTAAATCTAAGGGTTGTAATTTGACCACATATATTCATTTTGGTTAGTTTATAGATTATAGTTTTTTTTTATGGTTATTCATGCTAGTTTCTTTTTTTAAAACAGTTAAGTCAAAACACGCAGTGGCAGAGGTAGGTAACAAAGAGGGGGTCAACCGACCCCTACAACTTTTATAAAATTATGTTTTTTTATGCAATTAGTTAAGTGACATTTGGGTGATTTGCAATAAATTTGTGTAATTGACCCCTATGTGTTCAACCTTTTTCATTGCACCTTTTTACTTATTTTTTTATCTTTCATATAATTATTGGTTTCCTTGTTTTGGCATGTGTTAACGAATATTAACCCCTATAAAAAATAAATTTTGGCTCCGCCACTGGAAACACGTACCGGCCGTTGTGAGAAACGACACCGTTACGACTTTTGTCCTCTTTTTGGTGTCCAGCTAAGTATCGGTGTATTTTTTCTCGTCTTGGGAGTTTCATATTCATGTGTTCTCCTCCTCCTTTGGATATATCTTGAGCCCTTCAATATATTAAAAAGAATTTGAGCCATTACTATTATATTTCTTTTAATACCGGAAGCTGCCGTTAAAAAGAACAAGAAAAAAAAACGAAAGCTTCAAACAGTAAAACCATATATTGAAACCAAGATGAATTAGGATAAAATTGTATTGGCGTAAAGGTAACTCTTTTTCATCCGATAAAACTGCATTTAAATTTGAATTTGGTGACACTAAACTAAATCAGTCAGACCAAAGATGATTGGATAAATTATTTGGGCCTATTTTTGTTTTGAATGAAGAAATGTGCCAATTTTAATTATACTCTTTTGATTGTACTTTGGTTATGCAATTTGTGATTATGTTATGTTATTACTCGTGTGTCATGTGCATATCAAACAACAAGCCCATTCATTTTTTTCATACATGTTGTTTTCAATAACGAATTGGTTATTTGTGGCATAGGTTTATGTTCTACTTTCTATTCTAACTATAGAGTGGAGACTGGAGAGGAGACGAGGACAGCCCAAATACCTTTTCCGGTTTGAAGTTGGTTCAAAATTATTAGCTTCTTTACCAATAATTAACTAACTTTGGTTGTCACTACAAATGTTTTTTGCCTTCCAAATTTGTTTATTTGTCACAAGAACTATAAGATAATCGATTCTAGAGAATATGACCATCTCAAACTAGTTATACGTCACTAGATGAAAGCCCGCGCATACGCGCGGGTTTGAGTATGCCACTCTATTTTGTAACTGTTTTCTTATTTTTTTCATATATTTTCATATTTCAAATAGTAAAAACGATCTGGCGTGAACATTAGTATTTTGTGTGAAGACAATAGAGAACACCGGAGATGAAAACCGCATTTAAGCATTTTTAGATGATAACTTTGCTCAAAGTATATTGAGTTGGTTCACAAGAAAGTAGATTTTGTTTATAAAGTGTAAATAGTTATACTATTTGCCTTGTTGGTAGCAAAAGAGATTTATACATGCTAATCCAATTGTGTTAAGTGATTAAACCTTTTTGGATTTGAGCTCCTCATCTACTTGGATCCAAGGATCATACTATATACAACTATTTTTTCCCCATTTTATCAAGTAAGTGTTAAATTTCTAAGAACATATTCACATATTTTTTTATTAACATTGTTACTATATTGTTGTGCAGTATTGGAATGTTAAGAGGCCTTATTTTCGTGGTAAGAACGTCCGCCGTGGAGACTCGCATGTTATGCAAATTTTGCCGAGGTAACGCGGTGTCTAGAAATTGTGGATATAATTGAGCTTTAAAAATTGCTTGTAGAGTTCACTCTATACAAGATGTACGTTGTGCATGAGTTATCCCTTATGTTGATCTTTTCTTATTTTCATCTTTATTGTGGAAGACAGTGTGATAGATTTGACTCGAAACAAGCCTAGTAGGAAAAGGAATAGTCTCAACTCTTAACATAAGGAATTTGATGGAGCTCCTCATACTTCCTCCTTACAAATCCCAAAACTCTTGATGTGAAAGCTCTTTGCCCTCAGAGAGATATTATAGATACAACTATTGAAGTGCAACCTTCTAAAACCGTTGTTACTCGAGAGTGACCAAACAAACTCTTAATTTACATTCAACATTTATCAAATCGTTGTAGTCTTTGGGCCTCTTAACTCACTAATTATATGTATCATATCACTCTCCATGTTTTATCAATATGAAACACGTAATCCTAAAGCGAGACTAAACATGTATATCACCATTCAGACTCCATATAAGAAATAAGTTCTAAAACTACAAGTTTCCGAAAATTTGAAATACAATGAATCCAAAAGTAGCTAAAGAAGACCACACCATTACAATATGATTCTACTAAGCTAATCATCAGCCATACCAACCTCGTTACATAAACTGGATTTAGTGTTCTGCACTGTCCTCTTCCTTTTCGTTGCTTACTTCCTCCCCCAGTTGATGGATTTTCACTGCAGAATACAAAGGAGGTAAACCATTTGTGGTTGTTTTAACAATTATCTACATCAAACATTAACTTTATGATCATGATCACAACCTATAATCTTATATCGCAAGAGAACAATGCTGACACAAGACCTACGAAATACATTGGCAGAATCAAAGGCTAAATCAAAACCAATAAACTTACCCACTATGGAAGCACAATAATAGAAAGGTAGATCCCAACTCATTCTTTACCACGAATTCACAGAAGTTGTAAAGAACAAAAGTTTGAAAAAGATAGAGTTTTGCTAATCTTTAGAAAGGTTATCTTGCTCTAATCACTACAAGAAAACAGCGAGAAACTGACGAAAATATCCGTCGGAAGTCTGTCGGAATATGCATTTTCCGACAGATTTCCGACGGATATGTCCGTCGTTTCTATCTTGTCGGAAAAGGTAAGTCTGTCGGAAATCCGTCGGTTTTGTTTCCGACGGATTTCCGACGGGTTCCGATTACTTGTAAACCGACGACTTTCCGACAGACTTCCGACGTATTTATTTCCGACAGATGTCCGACGTATTTATTTCCGACGGATCAATTTCCGACGAATTTCCGACGTGATCGTAGAAATTATTAAAAATGATAATAAATTAAATAATAATTAATTTAATATAAATTTTAAATTTTAAATTTGAATTATTTAAATTAAAATAAAATTAAAAGTAGAAATTAAAATAAAATTAAAAGTAGAAATAAAAAGTAATATTGTTTTACAAAAACGTTGAAAATAAAAATCTAAATGGTGGGCCCCGGAAAATCCGGGTTGCGCCCCAAGTACTCCATCATCCGTTGCATCATCTCCCTCTCCTTGTCCCGCTCGGCTCTCTCCTTCTCCCGCTCGGCTTCTAGGGCGGCTTGTGCATCTCGTATCTGTTGGACCGTCGTCTTCAAACCTTCAATTTCGACGTCCTTTTGCTGCATCTGGGCTCTCAGGTTGGATGTCTCGCTGTAGTAACAAGAAGACCCCGATGATCCTGCATCATCGGGAAGACCATAAATCCTCCCTTTGCTCTGCGGAGCAACCTGCGGAACAAATTAAATTGTAAATGAAAAAGACTTGAAAACTATTTTAAATTTTACATACCTTTAAGACGAATTGGTTGATGATGTCGTCCGGGGCTTGGGTGAGGGGAGGGGTTCTTTCGATGGATGGCTGAGACATAATGTACTCGTATTCCATTCTTCGGACGCTCTCCTGAATCTCCTTAGCTACCTGATCCTGGACGACACCATTCTTGTCGGTGTGTGTTGCTAGCAGAAGTTCCAACTTGTTGGGTTCCCGACCCAATTCCTTAGCCTGCAGTTCTTAGATATTTATTTGATAATATAAATGTATAAAACTAAAAAAAAAATTAATAAAAATCAAGACGTACATAAAAAACTTACCATATCCCTAGCCTTTGTCTTCTTGCTGGTAGCTCCAAGGTTGTGGGTGGCTAAACCCTTGCCCTTGCGCGTGCTGTTCTGGTTGTTAGAGTGATATGTAGAGCTCTCCTTGGTAGCCTCTAGTTGCCAATATGCGATGAACCCGTTACACAACTCCGTCTTCTCTTTCATCTCCTTTGGCACCTCACCGTGTAGCCACTTATCCTTCCACTCGAACAGCTTCTTCGAGTAGTGCAGTCCTGCATAAGAGTCAAATTCCCTCCTGACCAGAGCGGTCAAGTGTGGTTCCCACCTAAATTCTTGCTGCAAAAAGAAACATTAAATATAAATAATAATAATTTAAATGAAAGTAAAAATTGTGAAAACAGATGACTTACCGCAAATTGGCGAAACCACATTTCTTGATCCTCTAGTGGCATGGCGGTGTACGTCGCATAAGGACGGTTGAGCAAAGAGTTTTCCATCTTGTTGAGGGACTTCGAAATCCCGCTGCGAGAATCACCAAACCTACGGTAAAAAATGTAACAATATAATAACATTAGTCACAATTAATTAAATTTGTTAAAAAAAAAACAGAAATGGAACAAAAAACTTACCATCTGTCTCTACCGATTTGGTCTGGATGGAGATTAGTCAACCTCTCTCGTCCATGAAGACCCATGAAGTCCTCGACGCTAATCTGCGACGGTGTTGTGGTGGCTGGTGGTGTCACCGGCGTCTGTAGAGGTGTAGACGACGGTGTAGGTGTAGACGTCGAAGTCGAACGAGATCTACTCACACGACGACGACGTTCGCCGCTGCCAGATGCAGCAGCGAAACCACCGTAATCCCTACATTTATATGAAAATATATTTTAAATATATGAAAAATCTATTTTTTTCAAATAATGGTAAAATTATTAAGAAATTCTAAAATTCTTAAGTAATTGTTACATAATTTAAAATTCTCTAATTCTAAATTAATACTTAAAATAGTTTAAAATTAGTTAAAAATGCTAACAATTTTTTAAAAATATAGCCAAATTATATTTTCCCTAAGAATTATAATTATAATAATTATAAAACTTATAAAATTTATAATTATAATAATTAAAAAAATTATAAAAATTCCGAAATTGGTTAAATATATAATTATAAAATATAATGGTTTAAAAAAACATTTCTTTAAATTTTCCAAAATTCTAAAATTTAAAATTAATCCTTAAAATTGTTTAAAAATTAGTATAAAATGCTAACATATTTTTCCAAACTAACCAATTTTGTTTAAAAATGCTAACAATTTTGAAATCCTAATTCACAAACATTTCTTAAATTTCCCTAAATTCACAAACTAATTCAAAAACAAATTTCCTTAAATTCACAAACTAATTCACAAATTCAACAAATTAATTCACAAAATAATTCACAAATTCAACAAATTAATTCACAAACTAATTCACAAACTAATTCACAAACAAATTCACAAATTAATTCACAAACAAATTTCCCTAACCTACAAATTCTCAAACTAATTCAAAAAAATTCCAAAAAAACTAATTTGAGGAAACTTACAAATGAGAAGGAAGATCCGCCATTGTAATCTGTCGAAGAGGAGGACGCGGCGGCAGCGGCGAATTCCGGCGAAGAATTCCGGCGAAGAGGAGAAGATGAAGAGGCGGAGGAGGCTACGTACGGCGACGGTCGGTGGGGGAGAGGATCGGAGGAGGAGATGTGCGGTCAGGAGCGATTCTGGCGAAGAAGACCGGCGAATCAGAGTCTCCAAGGCGCGGCGGCGGCGATTTTGGCGATTTGAAGTCGGTGAATTGTGTTCTTCGTGAAGAAGACGATCTGTAAATAAATAAGAATTTCCGACGGATTACGACCTGTCGGAAATCCGTCGGAAATCAATTTTCATTTCGCGGTATTTATTTTCATTTCGCAAGTAAAAATTGGCACATACGTCGGAAATCTGTCGGAAAAATATACAATTTTCCGACAGATTTCCGACAGATTTGTGGTTTTAGGGTATGGAAAATTTAAGAAATATTTTTTTTTTTGTTGTTTTAGGGTTAAGGAAGTGAAGAAATTTAAGAAATGTTTATTAAATTTAAGAAATTTAAGAAATGTTGTTTTTGGAAATAAATGAATTAGCATTTTGGAAAAAATTGTATATTTTTAAACAATATTTTGCATTGTTAGGATTTTTAAACAAAATGCTTTTTTTGGAAAAATTGTTAGCATTTTGTACTTATTTTTACCTCAAATCCCCAAACCCGTCGGAAATCTGTCGGAAAAATATTCATTTTTCCGACAGATTTCCGACGGGTTTGGGGATTTGAGCTTGGTAATGATCTGTTTTCGTAGTTACAAGTTAATAGCATTGTTGGAGCAATATTTGGATGATAAAATACTTGATA
The DNA here is from genome assembly GCA_963576765.1 of Draba incana. Taxonomy (NCBI): domain Eukaryota; kingdom Viridiplantae; phylum Streptophyta; class Magnoliopsida; order Brassicales; family Brassicaceae; genus Draba; species Draba incana. The sequence goes on along the minus strand of OY755212.1, from coordinate 18,596,804 downwards.
ATGGTCATTGTTACTTTCAAATTCTAAACATTTAGTATTTTCCGTAAACATCTATTTTTTTGTATATGTAACTGTATGAAACGCTTTTGGTTGAAACATGACAGAATCGCAAATCATATTCTGTATAACATCGAGAAGGTTATTTACTCACTTATATTTCACTTAAGTTGTCAGAATTGTATGCCGAGACTTTGTCTTCTCGAAAATCAGGAATTTGACCTCAAAACCCTAAATCTGTCGGAACTCTGTCGGAAAAATAGATATATTTCCGACTGATTTCCGACAGATGTAAGAGGAACACGTGTCGTCTTTTAAGATTAGCATGATATGAATATTGCGTCGGAAATCTGTCGGAAATATATCTATATTTCCGACAGATTTCCGACGGATGCTTCAAAATAACAAAAAAAACAGAAGAGCCAGTGTCGATCGACAACCCTATACCGTCGATCGACACAGGTTTTGGCAAGATATACGCAGATGAATTTTTTATAAGAAGATTATATAAATATTCGTTTCTGTCGGAAATTTGTCGGAAATATATATATATATATATATATATTTCCGACGGAAAATCATTTTTTTTATAAAAAAAATAGAAAAATATAAATTATCTGAAATTTTGTTTATGTTAACAGATACAAACATATAATGTAACTAATCTGAGTCTGAGTCTGAGTCTGATCCTTCCAAAGGAATTGTGTCTTCGTCTTCATCAAATTCTCCAACTTCTTCTTCTGATTCTGAATGTACGATATTATCACCAAATTCAGTGAAATCAACAAAAAGGTCCACCGCTGAAGAATGATCAACTGGAGCCATCGGAGTAATTCTAGTTGGTTGCATAGCATCTTGCTCAGCAACTCCATATAGTCTCCCTCTTGGATTAATTGGAGTCACTGTAATCCAAGGATCTCCTCGATGTGTTACCCTTGGGTAAGAAATGTAGCATACCTGAAACAAACATATTTAGTTTAGGCAATTACAATATCATTATTTATCTATAACGCACGTATTATAAAATTTTAAAATTAAACCTGGTCTGCCTGTGATGCTAGGATGAATGGGTCATACTTTTGCAGTCTCCTAGAAGAATTTACTGAAGTGACGCCAAATTGGCTCACCTGGACACCTTCTGGATATGACGGATCATACCACTCATACAAGAAAACAATGCACCTCATGCCCAACATTCCTGGATAGCGCACTTGCAATATTTCTTTGAGAATCCTGTAGTAGACTACATCACCACTTGTAGCTGAAATACCGTAATCTGCAGTTGCCCTCGGCCTTTCTTCATGAATCCTAAATGCAAATCCCCTAGTGCAATACCGAACGTATGAAGTTGCTTCGAAGCTTGGGCCAGAAACTATCTCTTGTAACCATGTCAGAAACCTTTCTCCATTCTTCATTCCTTCAGAAACCTGAGATAATAATTTAGACAAATTAATAAACAAACATTTAATTAAGTAATAATTAATTCACTAATTTTAAGATATATAAGCGTTTTTTAAAAATTACGTAATATTGCAGCCAATTTGGAAACTCGGTTTCCTTAGATTCTCCAAGTTCGTCTTCTGTCATTTCCGGATAATAGCGACGTATTGATGCAATGTAAATCCTGAAAGCAAACAAAAATATATAACATATGAAACCTATATATTACTTAGGTATTAAAAACAAGAAGTATTTAAATAAGTTCTGTTTTTACCTTTCGTACTCCGCCATCTCCTCACAATTCGTTAGGATATACATATGTAAGTGACTCCACTCATCTTGTGATAGGAAGCGTTTCTTCCCTCTCCCAATCACTCGGCCAACTTGCGAAAACAACTCAGGGACCAGCGCGGCATACGTGACTCTCTCACCTCTATCATCATGACGAGCAGGACGTCTACTCTTCGTACGAACTTCCCGCGGAAAGTAATATTCCGCAAACTGTGATAATTATTCATTGATACTCTGTGCGACAATAGAACCTTCAACTAGAGCCAAACTTTTGACCTTCTTCTTTAGATGGAACATGTACCGCTCGAAAGGATACATCTAACGAAATTGAACGGGACCACCTAGTTCGGCTTCACGGGGGAGGTGTAGGGGAAGATGTTCCATAACATCAAAAAAAGACGGCGGAAAGATCTTCTCAAGATTGCAAAGGATCACTGGTATATTGGCATCTAAATTGCGGATCCCCTCAACTGTAAGTGTCCTCGTGCATAAATCCCTAAAGAAAGCACCAACTGCTGCAATAGATTCGTGGACAGTTTAAGGAAGGAGATGGGTAAAAGCAAATGGAAGAAGCCTCTGCATCAGTACATGACAATCATGACTCTTCAGTCCCAAAAACTTTAGGTATCTTGAGTCTACGCAGTTACCCAGATTAGCTGCATATCCATCAGTGAATTTAACTGCGTCTTTAATCCACTGGAAAAATTCTCTTATCTTTTGTATTTGCAATCGGTACGGAGGAAAAAGATATGTACCATCGGGAAGACAATCAAGATAATCACGGTAGCAAATCTTTGAAACATCCATCCTAGACTTCACATTGTCTTTTGTCTTTCCCGGGATGTTTAACACCGTATTCATGATGTTGTCAAAGAAGTTCTTTTCAATATGCATCACATCGAGGTTGTGCCTTAATAAATGATCCTTCCAATACGGTAAATCCCAAAATATACTCTTCTTGTGCCAGTTGTGAGCTTCCCCTACACCACAAAGCGGTTCATGCCCATTACCCCCACAATCAGGAGTCCTCTCAGCACCAAAATCTCTCAACTGCTCCAATATAGTACGACCGTCTATCTCATCAATTGGAGCATCAAACACTTGTTTATTTTTCTTAAATAATCTTTTAGACCGACGATAGGGATGGCCGTCCGGTAGAAACCTTCTATGGCAATCAAACCAACATGGCTTTCTTCCATTCCTCAATTGGAAAGCGTTAGTGTTGTCTTGGCAAAACAGGAACGATAATCTTCCATGAGTAGTCCATCCAGATAGCATACCGTATGCTGGGAAATCGCTAATAGTCCACATAAGGACCGCACGCATCAGAAAATTCTGCTTCCGTGAAACATCAAACGCTTTGACACCGTGACTCCATAGCATTTGTAACTCATAAATCAATGGCTGGAGGAATACATCAAGTGATCTCTTCGGATGCTCAGGGCCGGGAATAAAAACGGAGAGGAATAAAAACTCTCGACGCATGCACATACCAGGGGGAAAATTGTACGGTGTTACGATTACGGGCCACAAAGAATACTGCCTTCCATGCTTCCCAAATGGGTTGAAACCATCCGTACTTAACCCGAGGTACACATTTCTTGACTCGTATGCAAAATCCGGATACAACATTTGAAAATGTTTCCACGCTTTTGCATATGAAGGATGTGTAATCTCTCCATCTTGACGATGCTCTGCATGCCATCTCATTTGTTCTGCCGTTCGCGCAGATTGATATAACCTCTTTAACCTCGCTGTCAATGGTAAGTACCACATGCGTTTATATGGAATTGAAACTCTCCCACCAGTTTCCTGATACCGTGGTTTACGACAAAATTTACATCTTCTCCGGTCTTCGTCTTCTCTCTAATATAGCATACAGTTGTCGATGCATACATCTATCACCTGATACGGCAAACCAAGATCAGCTACAAGTTTCTGTATCTCGTAGTATGATGCAGGTGCCTGATTATCTTCAGGTAAAATATCTTTCACAAAATCTGCTATCGCATCAACACAGTCTTCCGCCAAATTGAAGTCCGTCTTAATGGTCATCAGTCTACTAGCAGTTGATAAAGGTGAATGTCCGTCTCGACACCCATGATATAAGGGCTGCTTCCCTGCGTCTAACATATCAAAAAATCTTCTAGATTCTTCATTTGGTTCTTCTTCTCTATCCTCCCCTATTACGATCGATGGCAAATTCTCTCTAAACGCATCATGAACCATTTCAGCAGTACCTACACCAAAATCTACTTCCGTTCTATGTTCGCCAAAGCTATCCGTTCTATGTTCACCTAAGTTATCCGTTCTATGTTCGCCTAAGCTATCCACAACATATGGTGCACTGCTACTACTAGCACCATCATTATTAGTTTCTCCATGAAAAAACCAAATTTTGTATCCCGGCATAAAACCATTGGTATACAAGTGATGCCAAACTTGTTCTACATTAACATTACGCGAATTGCAACAATTTAAACATGGACATTTTATCACCTTTCGATTCCCGACAACCGCCATGAACTCGCATATACCTCGTGCATAACTTTCATTTAATGTCTTCTACTCCGGATCACACATCTCTTCATCCATCCACGATCTATAATATCTAGAAGATGACATCTCACTCTTTTAACGATTTTTTCTAATAAATGTTTGGTTGGAAGTTGTTGTTGTTTTGTGAGTGAATGAAAATGTGTGGAATCATATATATAAATACGCTGGCCGTCGAAAATCTGTCAGAAAAGCGTCGGAAAGCCAACGGATATAATAACGGCTATATAACGGCTATTTTTCCGACAGATTTCCGACAGCTAGTTGGGTGTCTGTCGGAAATCTGTCGGAAACTATTAACGGTTCATATTTTCTGACGGATTTCCGACAGCTTATCGAAATCTCCTTCGGTGTCGGCACCGGCTAGTTACACGGTCCAATAATCCGACCGATTTCCGACGGTCTTCTTGTCCGTCGGAAATAATTCCGACAGATTTCCGACGGAATTGAAAATTTTCAGTTCCGTCGGAAATCGGTCGGATTACCGTCGGAAAATTTCCGACGAAATTCCTTCCGTCGGAAATTCCGTTGGATTTGCGGCTGTTTTCTTGTCGTGAATAGAGCGGCCAATTCTTAGTTTCAAATTTTCAATAGATCATGACACGAACTATCTCGAGAAAATGAATTCAAATGAAAAATCTATGTACTACCTAATTGTTGATTCTGCTATTTCTGAAGTTACTGATGATGGAAACCCACATCGTTGATTCTCCTCAAAAACAAAATTGACAACGAGTTTTACCAAAATTGTAATACTAAATTGAAATTAGATGAACGAAAAGAGAATTCTTCAAGTGTTGATCTTGTATATTTAGAAATGTTGATAAAGAACTCAGAACAAAAGCTACATAGAACCATAGGGGAAGCAAAATGAAAACAACGTTTGAGAATTCATATCAGTAATCTATATAGGACGTAAATCTTGACAAACTTTAAGGGACTTTTTCAGAGTCATAGAACCGTAGACAAAGAATACATAGACGTTGATTTTTTTTTCTTGGATCTAGATCAGCTTGATTTAGGTCTCGAACAATTGATGGTTTTTAACTAAGAGACGATCTATCAAATCAAAACTTTAAAACCTATTAGTTAAATAATTTTAAGAAGTCACATGTTTCTCAATCGGAAGATTAGCATCAAATCCTTTTCTTATCTACTTCCGATATTTCTTTGCATGGCCAATTAACATATTTTTTTGACTCTTTGCTTTTTTCTCAAACTGGCGAAACCCATGACGAATCTAAGACGGCAGATCATCGATGATTCCAAATTATGGATGATATCGCCATCTGATTTGCTCCGGAAAACCTTATCCCCTCACAAGCTTCCACGATTCTATTGGCCCAAGTGAATATTGAGGAGTGCTCGATATGACCATGCGACGTAACCGAAGGCAAGAAAAAAAATGATGTTTCATCTTTGATATTATTAAAGCTTGGAGATCCGAGATTCTCTACACGATTGGTTCTCGATTGAGGGAAAATCACTGGAGAAAAAAATTGTAAGATTACAGAAAGTTTTTGTCAGATATTTTTTTTTATAGGAAAATGAATCTAGAATCGGACTTAGAAAACCGTAGACGGAGAAGATGGAGAGAATCTGTAAGGTTTTTTTGCTTAATGTTGTGCTTAATTTTTTTTCTTTTTTTAACGTTTTTGGAAAAAAATAAAATAAGGACAATTGTCAACCAATTAATCTGCCACGTGGCAGCTTCTGGAGAGTGTTGCTGGCCAACTTTTATGTTATAGATTTGTCTAAAATAAATTAAAAGGTATATGGAATTTAAAATTCTCAGGATACTTGCTTAATATTCATCAGCAACTACGACATAAAAATGATAAATAAATAGTCATCGAAATATTCCAACAAACTTCCTTCTGTGAAACCCGACATAGAAATGATCATTATTTGTTCTAGCAAAAAGCAATGAACGAAACACAGCTTTCATTATTACATAAAAAGAAAAACATACGTCATTATTTGGGGACACATATTTCTAATTGTGTCTTAACAATTCCCATAACATGCTCTTGATCCACACTTACTGGTCTGATCTAAGCCTGCGTCCGTTTGGTAACAAACCAACGAACTTAACTAGAACATCAACCGAGTTTTTCGCGGCGAGGTCACTGAACAAGTTGGCCTCGTTAGAGACGTCGGAGCCACCACCGGCAAGGTCGGATAGAGAACGGATGACAATGAAAGGGAGGTTTTGCTCGTAGCAGATGAGTGCCACGGCGGCGCTTTCCATTTCCACGGCGGTGGTATTGAATTTGGAGCGGAGGAAAGTCCGGTAAGAGGCGTTGTCAACGAAGACGCTTGCACTCATTCCACGATCAACGATGGTCACCTTCGGTGCTCGAGGGAGGCAAGTGGTGTTCACACATTGTGGTAGTTTCGTGTCCTGTTTTTTTTTTTTTGAATGTATATGAAAGACAAAAAAGTTTAGATAAAACCAAATAACTGTACTTGCCGACAAAGAAGAAGAAGAACAGTCGTATATATTGATAATAATATAAGAACGTAATGAGTAGTACAATATAGACAGTAGTATTCATATGTACATTTCCGAATTTTACTTCCTTTCGTGTATTATACATTTCATGGACACATTATCTTTACTTAAAATATCATGAAATTTGGTGGAAACTTAATACTAGTTTATATATTCATATTTACGTAATTTTATAAAATATTACTACTAATTGACGTAAAACACATTAATACTGGAATCTATACTAACTTTTGAAACTAACAAAATCTTAAGTTTTTATTCAACATATAATATTTCATGCTTTTCTATAATTTATGAAATCTTATAAACATTATTTATTTAAATACAGAAAATCGTAAAAATATTGGTCATATTTTGTTTTCAGAGACGCAATGAATTATAAAAACAGTTTAGTCAATGAATTATAAAAACAGTTATAAAATTCAGAGACGCAATGAACTATAAATATTGGTCATATTTTGTTTTCAGAGACGCAATGAATTATGAAAACGGTTATAAAAACAGACGCAATGAATTATAAAAACAGTTCAGAGACGCAATGAATCGTAAAATTCAACTTGGAGACGCAATGAATTATAAAAACAGTTTAGTCAAACCTCGAGTTTGCGTGCAAGATCCAAGTAGGACTTGTCAACAGGAACCCAGAAGATGTGTTCCCGGACTTCGGGAATTCCGGTGACCGGAAAGATTTCTTCCGGTTGATACCAAATCCGATTGAGCAAGTTGTCGGAATGGTTATTGTACTTGGAAAACTGGAGATAACCAATATCCCGAGTATAGTCTCCGCCTGATTCCAAAGCCAGTTCGTTGTCAATACCATCTCCATACCTCTGTATTCAATAGTACATTTAAAATGTTAAAAAGTATTTTTTATTGATGGACCATGTACATATAGAAGATCCTGAACATGTGCAAAGTGATACTGATGCACTCAGATCCCACCTAGCTATACAGTAAAATCTCTTCATATTCTTAAACTCAAGTTTGAACAGCTAATATTTATGGAACACATAAATATATATAATTGTTACATGTAATAATATATTGAAACCTGGCCATATAAATATACGAATCTTCCTTATGGTTATATATGTGTAAGAGTATAATATATGTGTGTATCAGTGTATGTATAAGTCGAACTATTTATCATATATATCAACAATTTTGTTTGAGCATGTACATATGACATATGAGGTTCAAAATGTTAAAGTAACTATGAACTATGCTTTTGATGTAACTCTAATTGTGATTATATGGAAAATGTGAAAGAACCATCCTTATTCACTTCTTTTTGTCTAATTAAGTAACCATCCTGATCAAAACTGTTTTCCATATTTTGATTTAATTGTTTAGTAACTACGGTCACCATACCACGCCCATGTCACGATTATCTTTCAGTCCATACTCCAAATAATTATTGGTTTATTAACTTTATTTAATGGCTGCTATTGGTTAAATGTCATTCTCAAAGGCTAATAATAAACCCTACTACTACTAGGCAAATATTTTAAAAGCAAAAGTCCTACCTGCCAATTCCAAAGACCAGAGTGGGCCCAGAATTGAGGAATAGTGACGTCACCAATCTCAAGGTCAACATCTGCGTTTCCAGCGATTCCATAATGCAAAACTCCTTTAAGCCTAAATAGGGTTACTAGTAACTGTGTTGTTACTCCTGCATTCACCTGTTTTTTGTATAAACATTACTTCATAAACGTTAAATATTTTAAACATGAACATATATGAATATATGTAAACAATATATTTGTTCGATACTCGCTCTTGTCCACAAATATTAGATGTTTAAGGTTTGGGCATTCCGATTAAGAAATTATTAACTCTGTATTATTTTTTGAAATAAAACATCACTTTTTATTTACCCAAGACATTTCAACTAATAAAAACCCAATCTGTATAATTCAAATAATCAAAACAGTAAAAACTCAATATTGTGCATTGGTAAGTGGAAACATCATATATTTATGATCAAGAAAATTTTTAGAACATCAATTATTTTTGAACAAAGGGATTGGAAACATTCATCAATATAAATACAGATTGGATATGAAAAAAATTGTAATTAATGAAAGACATGTTTAGAGTAATTTGCACAACTAGAAACGTACCATGCCTAATCCGCACATCACGATTACCACCCTCTGGTTTAATATTTTTCCAAATCGAAATTTTCTACCTGCATGATTTATATAAACCAAATCAATATATAGAAAAGTTTTAAATTTCTTGAAACTTTGGAAATGAAAAAAAACTAGAAATACGTTGACTTTGTGAATGGATCCGATGCATATAAAGTTAGGTTTCTTAAAAACATCGGTGATATAAACCTTCAAATTGAATAACAACGGAAAAAAAGTTACCCCCAAAATCGATGAAGGGTAAAGTGGAATATGGAACATAGTCTGGATGATCTAGAAGAGGGTTAAGCTCATAGTTGTTTGGAGCTACAATCCCCAAATAAGGACCCTTTTGATTCATCCACTCAATTTTCCTCAGAACCGTTCGAGGTATTTCACAGTTTGCGTCTTCAACAATATTTCCAAAGGACAAAATAGCCACAAGAAGACCAATCAATAAGTATCCCATAACTTCTCTCCCTCTCTTTTCTTTTTTCTATATGCTTCTTGTGAGTTATCTTCTGTCTTTAGGTTTATTCTATTTATTTACATTCAAATGAATATACCAGTACCCACGTTATAAGCATGGGTAATACGCTCAATTATTATGTGAAATATTTTAAAATTGGACGTGAGCAATAGGATCACAGTAGAGGATAAAATATTTAATCTGATTGGTGCAGAATTCAAAGAAAAACTCAGAATATTGGTGCAGAAGTTGTTGGAGCTGGATTTCACCATTAGAAATCCGGCCCATAAAGCTTAAAGTATAATCATATTAGATTATGTTTGTAGAACCGTGCTAAGACTAATTAAAGGCCATCATATTCTTCAGAGTCTGCTAGGCCTGATCTGCCGACCCGTTTACCGCCGAAGCTGAAGATCATTTTGACCGATCAACTCAGTGGGGATGGACCAAGTCAGCGCACCTCAACGTTTCGAGAGAAGATTCCGACATTTCCGGAGGGTGTATCAGAATGTGTCCGAGATCTCCGGCGACGAGGAGAGATTCACGAAGTCGAAATGGCTAACTTTTTTGTTACGTTTTACACTCAATCACACTTAGCTCATCACACTTGTTCTAGCTAAAGTTCATTTTTATACTTGATCATTCATCAATATAAATCTATTTTCCGTTATCTTGGTCTCGAGTTTTGTCAGATTTATTGACATTTCTTAGGACTAAAGGTTTTTTCCCGAATTCACATATAATTTTTAGTGCGGAATCTAGCTTCTACATGAGTAAATTTTTTTATGTGAAAAATTAAACGAGGTCAATTATATTTTTGGTCTCGCAAGGAGTAATTTGTAGCACAAATGATTTTGACCATATAGATAGATTAATTTGGAGGTTTATTAACGGTTTCGATCGGTAATCTTCCACTGCGGATCCAAATTCCAAATGAAATGACATAATAATAAAAAGCGAATAAAAATATGAGATAAAGCCAAATCAAATTAAATTTTGTTTTTAAAGCAAAATTTTAATTCCAAATGAAAATGATTTTTTGTTTTTTGTTTTAAAATATCATATATATATTTGGGATATGGCCCCTTTGCGAAGTCCAGGATCAACTCATTTGCTTCAAAATAATCACCAGAGCAACTATGAGGCTTTTAAGGAACTGAATAGCTCTCAAGAAGACTATAAGGCTCTATTTCTTATGCTAGGTTGGAGAATATGGAAGCATCGCAATGAGACTGTATTCAGAGGTAATATTGGGCCTATTCCGAAGATTATAAACATGGGTGTAACTGATATGAAGTTATGGTTGGAAGCGAGTAATGATAGACAGGTACAAGTTCAGGGGAAACTCTCTCATAGCTTATCCATACCTGCAACATGTTGATATAAGCTTGAAGTAACTTGAGGATCAAGCTAAGTATATTTAGGAGAATCTAAATATACATATTAATATGTGATTTTACTTTCTTTAGGAGTTATCTAAAGTTAGTTTTCCTTTTGGGTTTTGGAGTTATGTTTCCCTATATAAGGAGGTGCTAAGTTGTAGCACAACTTATGAGATTTGTGAGCTTAAGGTTTGGAGTTATTTTCCTTATTAATAAGAGAGTCATTCTTATTAAGCGTTGAGTTCATAATATTGAGAAACTAGATTTGGTATCAGAGCTTAGGAGATTGAAAACATCAACCGAGACATGGGTGATGTTGATAAGAAAGATGAGTCGATCAAGGCCAAGGAGATTGGTCCTTCCTCTGTCAAGTGTCCTATGTTAAACTCTGCTAATTACACAGTTTGAGCTATGCGAATGAAGATTGCTCTCAAAGTAAACAAGGTATGGGAAACCATAGAACCTGGAAGCAAAGACGATGAAAAAAATAATATGGTGATTGCCCTATTATTCCAATCTATCCCGGAGTCCTTGATTCTATAAGTTGGAGAGCAAGAAACATCAAAAGGAGTTTGGGATGCAATTAAGGCAAGACACGTTGGTGCTGAGAGAGTTAGAGAAGCTAGGTTACAAACTCTAATGACTGAGTTTGATAGAATTAAGACGAAGGATGGAGACACGGTGGATGTTTTTGCTGGAAAATTTTCTGAAATTTCATCAAAATCGGCAGCCCTTGGAGAAACTATTGATGAATCAAAGCTCGCGAAGAAATTCCTTATATCTCTACCGCGGAAAAGATATATACACATCGTTGCATCCCTTGAAGAAGTCCTCGACCTTAACGCAACAACTTTTGAAGATATTGTGGGAAGATTAAAGGCTTATGAGGAAAGAATATGCGAGGAAGAAGAAGAACAACAAGATGATCAGGGCAAGCCTATGTACGCTAATACGGATCCTCGACAAGAAAACTATGGGAGTAGCAGAGGCAGGGGACAAGAAGGATGTTTTTACTGGAGAGGAAGAGGCCGTGGACAGTTTGGTTCCTATCAAACCGGATGGAACAGACAGGGACGAGACAAAGAAAGAGAGGCGATTATAACATGCTTCCGGTGTGATAAACAGGGTCATTATGCAGCAAACTATCCCGATAGGTTGCTTAAGCTTCAAGAAACAGTTGAGAAGAAGGACGAAGACACACAAGAAGCCGATGAACTAATGATGCATGAGGTGGTATATCTCAATGAACAAAAGGTGAAACCAAAAGGCTTTTAAACAAGTCTAGATACTGAAAACATGTGGTATCTTGATAATGGTGCGAGCAACCATATGAGTGGAAATTGAATGTTTTTCGTAAGTCTTGATGAGAGAGTGACGGGATTGGTGAGATTTGGAGATGATTCCCGCATTGACATAAGGGGTAAAGGTTCCATTCGGTTTGTGTTCAAGAATGGTGTGAAGAAAGTCTTACACAATGTGTATTACATACCGGAGTTGAAGAGCAATATAATAAGTCTTGGTCAGGCTACGGAGGCAGGATGTGAGGTTCGAATGAAGGAAGACCTACTTATGCTATACGATCGATTAAGACAGTTGTTGGTGAGAACAACTAGATCAAGAAATCGCCTGTACAAAGTTATCTTGGATGTCGAATAAACTAAATGCTTACAGTTAACGACTTTGAATGAATCATCAAAGTGGCATGCACGATTGGGTCATGTCAACTCAGAGACAATGAAGATGATGATCAATGAAGAGCTAGTAAGTGGCATACCAAAAATCACGGTAGAAAAGGAAATTTGTGCGTCATGTCTCTTTGGGAAACAAACAAGGAAATCCTTTCCTCAAGCAACCACATATCGAGCCTCTCAACCTCTCGAACTCATTCATGGAGATCTTTGTGGACCTATCACACCTTCTACTGCGGCTCATAAGAGGTACGTTTTCGTAATCATTGATGATTACTCACGGTATATGTGGACTATCTTGTTGAAGGAAAAGAGTGAAGCGTTTGAAAAATTCAAGAATTTCAAGATACTTGTTGAACTAGAAACAAAGGCTGTGGTAAAGACGTTTCGAACGGATAGAGGTGGAGAGTTTGTGTCTCATGAATTTCAAGGTTATTGTGATAAGTATGGAATAAAGAGACATTTAACTGATCCATATTCTCCTCAGCAAAACGGTGTCGTCGAAAGGCGCAATAGAACTCTCATGGAGATGACTAGAAGTATCTTGAAACATATGAATGTACCAAACTACCTATGGGGAGAGGTCGTGAGACACGCTACTTACTTAATTAACATGATTGCAACAAGATCACTGACTAAATCAACACCATATGAGATGCTTAAAGGAAAGAAACCCAACCTCGACCATGTTAGGGTATTCGGTTGCATCGGATATGCAAGAACAGAGGCTGTTGGGAGAAGAAAACTAGATGACAGGTCGAGAATGCTGGTGCATTTAGGAACAGAACCCGGTTCGAAGGCCTATCGTTTATTCGATCCTACGACCAAGAAAATAATAGTCAGCCGAGACGTGATCTTTGACGAAAAGAAAAACTGGAGCTGGAACAATGTTGAAAGAGAGAAAGATAGCAACTCTGGAATGTTTAGCATTGATTTGGGAGAATTTGGTAATAGAGGGATTGAAGCCCTTGAAGAAACAGAGGAGAGTAACCATGATGCTAAAGTAATGAGTGAGAATGTGGTGAATGAAGAGGTAGATGAAGTAGAAAACGTTGGAGATGGAGATGGAGAAAGTGAAGATGATGGCGTGAATGAGGCTATGTCGCCACCACAGCTGAGAAGATCAACGAGACCGCGTGTTAAGCCAGCATATTTAGATGATTATATTCTTGTCATAGAAGAAGAATGTGAACGTCTTTTATTGACGTTGAATGATGAACCATGGAGTTTTAGCGAAGCAAGAGAGTTAAAGGTGTGGATAGAAGCATGTGAGGATGAACTTTCTTCAATAGAAAGGAATAAGACCTGGGAGTTGGTAGATCTTCCCGCTGGAATCAAGCCTATCAGATTAAAATGGGTATTCAAGATAAAGCGCAATTCTGATGAGAGCGTAAATAAATACAAAGCACGATTAGTGGCGAAAGGTTATGTTCAAAAACATGGCATTGATTACGATGAAGTGTTTGCTCCCGTGGCACGCATTGAGATAATTCGGTTTATCATTGCATTAGCAGCCTCATGTGGTTGGGAAATACATCATCTTGATGTAAAAACCGCGTTTCTCCACGGTGATTTGAAGGAAGAAGTCTATGTCACTCAACCAGAAGGATTTATAAGCTTATGAAGTGAAGACAAGGTCTACAAATTGAATAAAGCTCTTTATGGATTAAAGCAATCACCTAGAGCTTGGAATGAGAAGCTAAACAAAATCCTTAGAGAATTGAAGTTTAATAGATGTTTAAAGGAGCCATCATTATATCAAAGAAAAGAAAAGGAGCATCTTCTCATTGTGGCCGTGTATGTTGACGATTTGCTTGTCACAGGATCATCTTTAAGGTTGATTCTTGAGTTTAAAGAAGAGATGGCATCCATGTTTGAGATGAGTGATCTTGGGAAGTTGACGTTTTATCTTGGAATTGAAGTACATCAATTTGAAGGAGGTATCATTCTAAATCAAGAGAGATATGCGCATAATTTTTTAAGAGAAACTAGAATGGAAGGTTGCAACTTATGCCATGTACCAATGGATCAAAGTTTGAAATTATCGAAGTTTCAAAAGGAGAAACCATCGATGAAAGGGAGTATAGAAGAAGCATTGGATGCCTAAGATATCTACTTCATACACGTCCAAATTTATCTTATAGTGTTGGAGTCTTAAGTAGATATATGCAAGATTGAAAAGAATCTCATGGAGCAGCGCTAAAACAAGTTTTGAGGTATTTGCGAGGAACATCTTCTTTTAGTCTTGTGTTTGCACGTTCGGTAGGAGTAAGATCACTTATGGGTTATAGTGATAGTTCACATAATGTTGATGAGGATGATGGTAAAAGCACAACATGACATATGTTCTATTTTGCCGATTGTCCAATCACTTGGTGTACTCAAAAGCAAGAAACGGTGGCTTTATCATCTTGTGAGGTTGAATTCATGGCAGCTACTGAAGCGGTAAAACAAGCCATTTGGCTTCAAGAGCTCTTTGATGAGATAACGGGGAAGGAATGTGAGAAGGTTACTATTCGGATTGATAATAAGTCGGCCATCGCGCTAACAAAGAACCCGGTGTTTCATGGTCGAAGCAAGCATATACACAAAAGGTACCACTTTATACGTGAGTGTGTCGGGAATGAACAAGTGGAGGTTGAACATGTTCCGGGGAATGAGCAAAAGGCAGATATATTGACAAAAGCACTTGGACGAACCAAGTTCAAGGAAATGAGAAGTCTTATTGGAGTTCAAGATGTGAGAGAAGATGTTTTCAAGCTTAAGGGGGAGAATGTTGATATAAGCTTGAAGTAACTTGAGGATCAAGCTAAGTATATTTAGGAGAATCTAAATATACATATTAATATGTGAGTTTTACTTTCTTTAGGAGTTATCTAAAGTTAGTTTTCCTTTTGGGTTTTGGAGTTATGTTTCCCTATATAAGGAGGTGCTAAGTTGTAGCACAACTTATGAGATTTGTGCGCTTAAGGTTTTGAGTTATTTTCCTTATTAATAAGAGAGTCATTCTTATTAAGCGTTGAGTTCATAATATTGAGAAACTAGACAACAATGAATCAGGCCATTAACCAGGCTGAGTATCAATGTTGTTTCATTGATGCTTCCTGGACCTCCCAATATCATGCAGCTGGAATAGGATGGATCCTTGTGAATAGACAGGGCACTCCGATTCTCCAGGGCTTGGGAGCTTTTAGACCTGTTCCAACTAGTATGGAAGCTGAAGCCGAAGCTCTTAGAATTGCTGTGACTAGCCTTGCCAGAACAGGATATATGCATATAGTATTTTGTGGAGATCTAGCAACATTGTACAAGCCTTTGCAGTCTACCAAATCTTAGTTGCGGCGACAGGAATGGAAGAGACAACCACTAACAATTCATATGCAAGACATCATGAAGATTGCATCTAATTGTGGTTTTTCCTTTCAACAAATAAGCAGGCAGACAAATATATATGCTGATAGTTTAGCTAAACAGGCTAGAATCTCATCGAAGGAATATGCAATCAAATGGATGATGTAATTCTAAGATCTTCAAATAAAATATTTTGACGTCAAAAAAAAAAAAAAATCGTGTAATTAACTTAAACCACATAGAACACACGTTATATATGTGATCATATGAAACACGCATATTATTTATACACGAAACAAATTAAATAAGCACAAGCTAATACGTTTACTGAGAACAAAAAGTTCGTTGACAAGCAAAGGGAAAACATTAACAATCACAAAATCACAAATGACTAAAATCCTAATTTAGTCTTATTTTGATAAAAAGTTTTAAATTAATATCTGGTCTTTGAAACCGTGGGGACATAAACGGTTTGTATTTAATTTTAAAGAACGTTCAATACTAATATGTTTTTTTTTATTAAGAACAAACAAGATTAAAACTTGTATCCGGACTAGGGGTGGGCAAAATATCCGAAACCGAAAAACCAAACCGAACCCGATCCGAAATTACCCGAACCAATCCGAATCCGATTTTGTAATATACCCGAATGGTTTTTATATTTCTAAAACCAAAAAACCGAAACCGAACCCGAACCGAACCGAAAACCGAACGGTTAACCGAATCACATGAAATATATAATTATTTACATATATTTAGATATAAAATTATATATGTTCATATAATTTAACCAATTTTAATAGTTTTTTCAAATGTATTTTGGTCAATATATAAAATTATAAGTACATTTGGCTACAATAATCAATTTAGTGAGATGTATTATTTGAAATTATCAGTTTTATTATTTATTTTTTGGATAATTTGAGTTAAAAATAAATAAACCGAACAAAATTTAGAAAAACATTACGAAATTATAAGTATTTTGGGTAACCGAACCCAAAACCGAAACCGACATTAACCGACACTAACCGAACCGAAATTTATAAGTACCCGAGTGGATATTATATTTCTAAAACCGAAAACCC
Organism: Draba incana; assembly: GCA_963576765.1. NCBI lineage: Eukaryota > Viridiplantae > Streptophyta > Magnoliopsida > Brassicales > Brassicaceae > Draba > Draba incana. The sequence goes on along the minus strand of OY755212.1, from coordinate 18,579,898 downwards.
GATAACCGAATTAACCAAACCGAAACCCAAACGGTTACCCGAACGCCCACCCCTAATCCGGACATAGGCCGGGGAGCTACTTAATAAATGAAAATTTTAATTTGTTGAATAACAAAAAAACTTATATTTCAAAAAGTATAACTAAAAGTTTTATATCTAAGAGCATCCACACCAATAATCTCATGTGGGTATCAAAAATTATATTTTATGATTAAATTTAATATTAGTTTATTTTCTGAGACTCAAAGTGAAACTGTTTATAAATTTGACTGCAGTGGTAAGACCGATACAAGTATCATAAAAAATAAAAAAAATTATTTTTTTGCAAAATGGCTAATAATGAAAGCAAAATATATATATATATATATATATATAAATAGAAGATTATAAAAAAGTTATATTACAATCCGTTAAAACGTAAAATTCACTCGACAAAAAAAAACGTAAAATTGAAAAAAACATAAAAAAACATGATAAAAAGACAAATAAGTCGGTTCTAGTCTTAACTTGAGCCATATTGTTGCCAAATATGCTCAACCAAATCTTCTTTTAATTGTCGATGCGTTCTTTCTTCACGAACTCGAACTCGATTGAGCATCATATTGTTCACATTTATAGATGGTTGTCTAGAAAACGTGTAGTCAACATATGAAGTCCTGCTTCCTTCTCCTTGTACGAATTCAGATAAATCGTACTGAGTCTTTTGGTCTCGTTCGTCTTCTACAATCATATTGTGTAATATGACACATGCTCTCATTACCTTGCCTATTCTTTCTTTATCCCAAAACAGAGTTGGGTTTCGAACAATAGCAAACCAAGCTTGCAAGACTCCAAAAGCACGCTCGACATCTTTTCTAGCAGCTTCTTGACCACTAGCAAATAATGATGCTTTCACACCTTTTGATCGGGAAATTGATTGGATGAATGTTGCCCATTTCAGATATATACCATCTCTGAGATAGTAAGCCATATGATATTCACGGTTATTGACAAAGTAACTAGCTTGTGGTGCATTATCTTGCAATATATCATCAAAAACCGGTGATCGGTCAAGAACATTGAGATCATTACACATTCCTGGAGCTCCAAAAAAAGCATGCCAAATCCAGAGATCTTGTGAAGCCACATCCTCTAAAACAATAGTGGGTTTTCCATGTCCGCGTGAATATTGGCCTTTCCAAGCCGTAGGACAATTCTTCCACTCCCAATGCATACAATCAATACTTCCAATCATCCCGGGAAATCTTCTCTGCTCCCCAATATTGAGTAATCGTTGGAGATCCTCCGGTGTAGGCCTTCTCATGTACTGATCTTCAAATAAATGTATAATTCCATCCACAAAAATGTTCTAAGGATTGGCTCACAGTGCTTGCACCCATGCGGAGATGAAACAACCAAGTTTTTTTTTTATTAGTTAATCCATATTTTTATTCTCATAAATAATAATCCTCAACAATTAATTTAACAACTATCAACCAGCAGAAAAATCAAACATAAACAATTAAACCTGCAAATTCCTTTTAACCCAAAAATCATCTAAACCATTAAACTAAACAACCAATTATTCCAGAATATCAATTCTAAGCAATCTAGCACCCTAAACACCATGTTCTAGAATTCAACGTGTAATCAAATAATCTAGAGTTCCTAATCATCCTCTCATCCAAGGCATGCTTCCACAATCACAAATTTTACCTGCAACACATGGAAAAACGAGTTGCGTGAGTATTATCACAAATACTCAGTGAGGCGGTCATCCCGTCTACCGGTTACATAATAAGGATAACAATGCCAATTACTACACAACCAATCAACAATTCACAACGTTCGAATTACCAAAATAAGAACGATCAAACAACAATTCATAACGTTCAAATTACCAAAATGAGAACAATCAACAAACAATTCACAACGTTCGAATTACCATAATAAGAACATTCAACAAAATATGCACTCAACAAATCAGTGTCGATCGACACTACCACTAGGTGGCGATCGACACTCCATCTCAACCCATAAACCAACATGAGAAAACAAAGGTTTCGATTGACACGCCCTCTAGGTGTCGATCGACACTCATCGCAGAAACCTGAATCGAACCAAATCCTCACATGGCTCGATTCCGTTCCATCGAGCGATCAATCACAACCATAAACAGTATGATTTACACCCAATTCAGACGCAAATTGACGGGAAACGCAATGATCACTATCAATTCCATCAACTAACAACCTAACATTACTATCCATAACCACAATCGCGCACTCACCTTGGCAAATCGGAGAAGGAAAGGATATGAACATGAGATCAGCGACTCGAACCCTCGCAGCCTCTGACCTCCCACGCAAACACCGAGAAACACTTCCACTAACACCTAGAACTCACAACTAGGGTTTCCCCTCAACCCAAATCATATTTCCAGAAAAATCAGAATCGGCGCACTGAATTAGAAAGGACATAGAGATCGGATCTTACCTTAGAATTCAGATCAGAAACCCAATATAGAAACTAAACCGAAAGAGATTTCCAACGGTATCTAGCTTGTCTCCTGATTCCTTCTCAAACGCCGGAAAAATGCTTCCCAAGAGGACTGATCGAAACACGAAACTACACAGACCACTCACGGGAAAATGACCATAACTCATTATCAACAGATCAAAACGAAAATTCACTTTCTTCTGTAGATAGATAGGAAAAGGAAGAACATACCTATTAAAAATCACATTGATAAGCCACAATAAGATCGACCGTTACTCTTCTCTACCGAGACAGACAAAACTGTCCTCTCCTTCCTCTCAATCTCCACACACAAAATCAAATTTTCTATCTTTCTTTTCTCAAAACCCCTTTTATTTCCTTTTAAAACGGCTGCAACACAACAAAGGAGGCATTTATATGGCTCCCAGGGTTTTAAACCCTTTAACCGAATCAAACCGCAATTAAAAATCCAAACCGAAGCGACCAAAAATAATTAGTGTCGATTGACACTTCCGAAATTCCACAATTCCGGTTCGCGGTTGTTACAAGAGATATTCGTCCATCGCATCATTTGCAAGACCATATGCCAGACGACAAATTGCAGCATCTTGTCTTTGTTCGAAATATGGAAATTGACATAGATTTTGAACAATATGCAAGAACAATCGCTTGCTCATTCTAAATCGTCGTCGGAATATGCCATCATGGTAAACGGGCTGGTCGCAAAAGTAATCGTTCCATAATCGAACATTTCCTTCCTCGTGTTCTCTTTCTATTGTAACTTTTTGTTCTTTTTTTTTTGCTGCAAGACGTCTAGCGATATCATCTACACCATCTTGAAAATTATTTTCACATTTCCTTCATTTTTTCATCAAAAGTCTCACCCACATTGTCAATAGAAGTATGACGATGAGAAGCCATTGTATTTTATAATTTCGGAAATAAAAAAAAAAGAAATTTTTTTTCTTGTTTTCAATAAAGAAAGAGTTAAAAGAAATTTGGTAATGAGAAATTTAGGAGAAATTTTGGTAAAAAGAAATTTAGAAAGAACTTAAAATTTTTAGAAGAAGAAACGTAAAAGAAACTAAAACAAAACTTAAAAGAAATTTAGAACAAGTAACTTACCAGAAAAATTACTTGTTAATGAGTTTGGTTTGGTAATGAGTTTGATTCAAGAAAAACAACCGAAGAGTTTGGTTTTTGAATTGGTTTGGTTTGTGAGTGTGGAATTGATTTTTGAATGAGTTTGGTTTAGCAGGGTGAGTTTGGTTTTTAAATAAGTTTGGTTTTTTAGAATGAGAAGAGTTTGGTTTTTCAGCTTTACAAGAGTATGGTTTTTGAGAATGAGAAGATTTTGTACATTATACAACACTACCCGAGTCCATATATATAAATGAGTTCACATGAAACACATTACAAAACACATTGGACCTACAATTTTGTTACAACCACCAAAGAAAAAGACAGTACCATTACACTACATTACATTACAAAACATTAAAGACAAAGATAGTACATTACACACACATGATACTAGCTTCCAATAGCTTCTTCCTTGCCGACACACTTGTAGGGTAGAGTCCTGCTCATAATTAAGCCAAGGAAGATAATCAAAATTAAGCAGATACATAGAATTAATCACATTAAACAAAATTATGCATATACACATACCTAGAGATCAGAATCAGATTGAGCCACATGCTCATTCCAAGTAGACATCATCTGCTTGATCAGATTGTTCTTAAGGCTCACTTCAAGGTCAGACAGTGATCCATACTTTTCAATGAGGCTGTCAAGTAATTTATGCTTGGAGACTCTCTCCTGGAATGTTAAGTCTTTCTCCTTTAACACCCAAAGAGACTGAAGTTCATTCATAGAGCTGGCCTCACAGTCTTCAGTCTTTCCCTTACCTCTCTTTTTGGCTAAAGACTTGGTGGCCTTAACACCCATAGGCCTTTGGACCGCCCGAGCGGTTGTAGCCTGCCTCGGCCAGCATGAGAGGACTTTCATGGCCCTGCTCCATGAAATGTTAATCGCCCAAGGACTCCCACCTCACCAGACGCCTAGCAGAAAGGTGAATCCTGCTAAGAATACAACCCTAAGGCAGTAGTTGGACTTTTCGGGGATCCAAGTGATCCCTACCAGTGCTGCACGCCATCCGACGTTTAACCCCAGTGTGAGATCGAACTCATGGAGTGCAGATATGTCTTGTCCAAGCTCGCAAATAACCTCCACACGGGTGAATGAAAGATTCTTACCACCTACTCTCCCGCTGAGCAGGACACAACCTGCTCCAACAGTGTGGGTAGGATAAACAACATTCGTGGGAAACTCTCTGAGCAACTAAATGCAAATCCCTGCAAATGATGACGGAACACCCAGAAATTTGGGTCATGTGGCTGTAGGAAACGTAATCGATTAAGACACCTTCCATAGATACGCTGAGCAAACTGTAGCCGAACTACGATTCATGCTATAACACCCGATTCATTGACTAGAAGTCAACGACCATATATCAGTCAACTTAATATCATTTCATTGTTCTTAAAAGTTTTCTTACATTGTATGGTAAATTACAACGTTTCTAGACTAAATACTACACTGCCTTGGGAAAGTATTCACCATTACCGCTGCTCCATCCTTGCCATCCTCTGGTCCACCTCCTTGGTTACATATCATGCCTCTTTGGTAAGAGGTGAGTATTGAGTACTCAGTAAAACGGTCTTCTCCGTTCCACTACTTAACACATCCTAATCTACCTGTAACCATTATAATCCCCACATAGTACCCCATACTATGTGTCAAGGCACTTCACAAGTGACCTTCACATTTATCCATTTTCACTTTCAACTTTCACTTCCGTCCTAAGCAACGCTTGGTCCGTATCCATTTCTGAGTAACCAGGAATATTTTTATCCACTGGTTAAACAGCTATCACTTCACTTTAGCAATCTCTCACAAGAATTACCGCTTATTCGGCCCGTTGGCAGAATTTCTACTCTCTTTTCATCTAACCTGACCCGTGGTCAAGTTAGGTATTCATGCCACTTTTTCAGACCCAACACAAAGAAGGTGGAATGTATGCCCACACATATGCCCTATGCAATATATAATTCTGGTGGCCTTGTGAACTGACTATCCTTACATTTTAACATGCATTCTACTCTAGACTATTTCCTACAGTTCACAAGCAATGTTTCTACTTCCATTTTAACCTAGTCTTTAATACCTCTAGGTTCTCAAACAATCGAAGCATTTCACACAATACGTTTGCCACGTATGGTCGGCCACATGTAAGCATAGCAACCCTAATACGTTTCCCATGACACATCTATGGCCATACAGAAGTCGTCTTTGCAGAAATACACACATTAAATTAACCGTTAATTGTGGAAGACTCAGATACCATTCTCCTTCGATATATGTTCTTCCTCTAACCCCAAACCATATAAGATCTTATCTTGAGTTTGCTTTATCCTCTAGAGCGCTTCTCAATTAATCTTACCAATAGACCTATTTTTGGGTTGACTAAGGATCGATTGAGCAACATATACATTTGCTCATCCCAATCTTGTCTGGTAATTTACCCTAATGGTAAAGGAACTCGGGAAACAAGCAAACTAGCGGGTTAAAACATTTCTTACGATCAAAATCCTTATTTTAGTTATACTTATCTCATTAGTCCCCAGAGGTAACCACAAAGTTTCATGAGTCAATATCTCATTCCACCTTGCGGTAGTATAGCATCTGCAGAACAAAACCCATGAACAAGTACTTCCTCAATTTGGACAATCCTCACTTGATCATCTATCTTACCATAGCTCTATTTCCATAATTTAGAGATGATCGAGCAAGACATTTACCAACGACAACGATCGGGTCAACACTTGGCTCATGGTAGCTCCCTAAAAAGGTATAGCTACACCTATGCTAAAGTTCAATTCATAAATAATAGTAAACCGTCATTTCACACTTCCTAAACAATCCTAACAATATGAAATGTGATTAGGACTATAGAACTCCCAGAGCTCTTGTCCTTCTCACTAAACAATGAGTCACTCTTGCCTTAGCCTTAGATAAGACAAGTTTCCCCGAACATATGGTTGATGAAACAACCAACATTTTTTTTTTTTTTTTATTAATTAGTCTGAGTTAATATTCTCATAAGTACTAACTCTCAACGACTAAGTTCTAATAATCACAATGCGGAAATTCTCAAACAATAATCCATTAAACCAATAAACCAAATAACAAATCCAACAAATCAATTCCATAATCCAATAACCAAAAAGAAACTCTAGCAACCTAAACACCAGGTTGCTAGACTAAACATAAAACAACAATCCTATCATCCCCTTCCTAAAGCCTTGATTCCGCGATCAAACTTTTCCTTTACCTGCAACACAAGGAACAAAGAGTTGCGTAAGTATTTAATAAATACTTAGTGAGCCGGTCATACCACCTACGGCGTATCACACAAGCTTAGGTAAAATAGTTCAACAACCAATATAAACCATCACTGTGGCAGTTGAAACTCGAACAATTAGATGTGTCAAGAGTTTTGAAGGGAGAAGAGATTTCTAGGTTAAAACTTCGAACGGTGGTTGCGAATGATGTAAAGAAAAGTTGTATTGCTGTTTAGCGTAAGAAGTTGCGGATCCCCTTCTCAAGGAATGTACAAGTGTTTATATAGCATCCTAGGTCGGTTAAGACATCTTCTAAACAATAATGGAAAGTTTCCCTAAGTTTTCGGCGATTTCCAATCTTCTACGCGGCTACATCGGTCAACAACGCTGGTTTCTGGAATCCTCCTAAGTTAAAGCTTCGGCCCAATAGACTTCGGTCCAATAAGCAAATCAGCAAACCTCAACCCATCGTAGGAACACTTCGTCACTGGAACATTTCGCTGTTGTACCAGCAAATCAGCAACGTCGCTGGTTGCAACTGCGATGAGACTTAGGAGTTTTTTCCTGTAGAAAGACATAGAGATTTCTTGCAGAAAGACATAGGGATTTTTTGCAGGAACACCCAGTGTGTGTATTTTCGTATAAAGACTTTGAAGCCTGTTTTCGTATGAAGACTTAGAATTTAATCGTTGATCTCGAGGGGTGAAAACCGACCCAAACAATCACACAACACCACAAATAATCAAACAGAAAATTTTAAACCAGTTTCGAAACACAACAGCTCTTGTCGAACGACACCAGCAAAGTGTCGATCGACACGACAACAGTGCTCGTGTCAAGCGACACCAAGATAGTGTCGATCGACATGCAACCACTACTCGTGTCGCTCGACACCCTCCTGGTGTCGATCGCCATGCCTCACAGTGAGCCAGAATCGAGTCTCTCCTCTCTCGACTCCACTCTGGTTTACTCGAGTCGCAAACCTGCATGATAAACACACGAGATACATCCACAATATCACCACCAAGCAGCAATATACAATCAACACGAATTCAGACACTCAACAATCACAAAATCTCATCAAAACAACCTTCATTGCCTAGAATCCATGGTCGCGACTCACCTTAGTCGTAAAAAGGATTGATTTCGGATTGAAACGGCAAGAAAAACACGCACGAACAGATCACTAGACTTGAGGACTCACTGATCCGAGAGGTTCCTCACAGAATTACGAAGAATGATGATCCCTACGCCTTTAGAACTTAGAGAAAATGGTTTTGATGGATTTCTTTGCAAGAATCCCTTCAAGAACACAAAATCTCCCTCAATTCTTTCTTATTTCTCTACTCTCTCTTTCACTTTCTCCTCAAGAGAACCAATATCCCTCGATACTTATACTGAAACCCACTTATCACAGATAAGTAAGTATCCCTCAATACTTATACTGAGACCCACTTGTCCCATATAAGTCTACCGGAGAACCACTATCTCCAAACTGTAATAAGTTAGTCAAGAATGCTACGACCCTTAGAGTAGTAAATTCTAAAACGCCTATATACATCTATGATAAAACCGCCTCACGTGGTCTAAACTCGATATTCCCGACCCAAAATATCATCTCAAACACGACTCACACTGGTCAACCCTAAACAACTGATCCCTATAAGAATCACACATCTTATATGAACACATGAAATAAATAAGGAACTCCATCTCATAAATCTTCAAAAATGCAAATCCGTACATCAGAAACGAATATATATGGAACGGAAACGACAGTAGCAACATGCTAATACAAAAACCTGAACCATAAAGATAAAAGTAAGATCAAGCTGTGACCTACTTGTCGAACCACTAGCCGAACTTTAACTTCATCTTTGCCTCAGGCTCCCAAGTCTCGTCCTCGGTACCAGCACAATTCCACAAAATCCTCAACAACGAAATCTTCTTCTGATGCAACACATTGACTCTCCTCTTAAGAATCTTCACCAGAACTATCGGTACCATCAAATTAGGCCTAAGATCCTCCAAAATCTTAGCCACTAACTCCTCCGAAGTATGCAGGCACTTCCTCAATATTGACACAAGGAAGACGTTATGAAATGCCTTCATAATCGGAGGTAACTCAAGACGATACACAACCGGTCCAACTCGCTCCACCACTAGGAACAGACCCATTAATCTCAAACTCAATTTGTTCTCTGAAATGGATCTGTACGTATCACTTACGTACATGGATCAAGCCCTCGGCCAGTTCCCTGAGCCACGTTGAGTTTCTATCGACCCATAGTTGGGCCTGCCCTAGAATGGTTTACCGGATTGGGTAGCTGCTCAATTGATAGTTTCAATCACCTGATCGCGTTATTCCTTTAGCAGTATTCAATATGTATAGAGTTAAGGGCATGCGAAGCTAGCCTTTGGAAGCTGGCTCAAGGGCCGATGGAACCACTCAGAGATTATATCGCAAAGTTCATACCGATCAAATCTAGGATCACCAATTTGAATGAAAGCATAGGCTTAGGAGCGTTGAAGAACGGCTTGTAGCACAAGTCCAAGTTCAGGAAGGAGTTGACTATCAACCCCTTCATGCCACTTTCTGATGCGCTACACCGTGCAACCTTCTATGCTATTCTCGAAAAAGAAATAACTGCTTTTAAAGAAAAGTACAAGAATCTCGCAGCTTCGCCTCAACAGTCTCAACCCAGGAAATTCACCAAAAATTACGCAAAAGGTCAACACGCATATGTTATTGACAACGCACAACAAGGCAAGAAATCCATATATGATGAGATAAAGTATTGTACTCATCACGTTAAACAAGGCAATTTCACCGAAGAGTGCCGCTACCTAGGTGACCTCAAAGGAAAACAAAAGAAGCTTGCTAAGCCAGCTCAACATAAGCCAGGGGTGGAAGTAAAAGAAGTCAAAATCGAATCTCCACCTCCCCAAAAGCCCAAGAAAAAGAAGTCAGCGGCGAAACGGGAAAGACCTGCAGAAGAGGTAAACTAAGTCCAAACCTCTCCTTCATCCAATAAAAGAATAGATCTAATCTTCGGAAAAGTCAACATATGCGACGATTCAGTGAGATCAGTTGAAATCTCGCCACCGCTCTGAAGAAACCAGCTAGTCCCTGGATGAAGTTGCCACGTGTCTCAAATGTCCTAATACTTAGGTCCCAGCTAAACGAGACGATTTCATCCTCGGGGGATCCAAATTGTGTAAAGATTCGATAAATTCCATAAAAGCCCACCAAACCCGAGCCCGCGCATCATATGTACTCCCAACTTCATTTTGGGGAGTATACCACCATATCGCCTTTGCCAAAAGTGAAACAACGCACCAAGACAAGTCACATAACGATGATTTAGTAATGTAGCTCGAAATATATGGCTGCCTAGTTTCAAGAGTAATTATAGACACTAGCAGCTTGGTTGACCTGCTATTCTATGATGCATACAAGAAGATGGTCTCAATGACTCGAATTTGCAAGGCTAAGGTACGCCGCTAACCCGTTTTGCAGGAGAAAAGACTTATTCCATGGGAATGGCTAGACTCCCTATGGTGGTCGAAAGAGTCCATCAATTTGTGGATGTGATACCCCGGTTTCAGAGCATATATGGTATATGCGGTATATGCGGAGAGGCTTAAAAGAATTGATTAGACTACCTATATCACCAAAGTGCACTTATCTTTTCAGTCACAGGTCTTGAGAGAACTCCAGAGTTAAAGCGTGCCTAAGCTGGAGTAGTTTTCAGGATGGGTGACCTACTGGGAAGTGATTTTTGGTATCGTGAGAGTGAGGTCAAAAACACGAGAAAAGATCGCGTGGTGATTTACAGGGTCAGTAAACATGACTTATGACCCTCCCGGACTAATGCATCGATCTTCGAGAAGTATGGGCCCACGGGCCGCGAGTGGATATGGAGCCCATGGATAAGGCGGTCGGGGTGTTACAAGTGGTATCAGAGCGAACTCTGACATTTGTGAAGAGTCAGATTGTCGGGGTAACGATCTTGGTATGTGCAACGAGGACGTTGCGATCTGTTAGTGGGGGCGATTGTGATACCCCAGTTTCAGAGCATATATGGTATATGCGGTATATGCGGAGAGGCTTAAAAGAATTGATTAGACTACCTATATCACCATAGTGCACTTATCTTTTCGGTCACAGGTCTTGAGAGAACTCCAGAGTTAAGCGTGTCTAAGCTGGAGTAGTTTTCAGGATGGGTGACCTACTGGGAAGTGATTTTCGGTATCTTGAGAGTGAGGTCAAAACACGAGAACAGACCGCGTGGTGATTTGTAGGGTCAGTAAACATGATTTATGAGCCTCCCGGACTAATGCACTGATCGTCGGGAAGTATGGGCCCACGGGCCGAGAGTGGATGTGGAGCCCATGGATAAGGCGGTCGGGGCGTTATAGTGGATTTCGTCGTAGTAGATCGCCCAACTCAAGTTAATGCAATACTTGGGCGGCCATGGATATACATCATGAATGCCGTACCTTCAACCTATCACCAATGCATTAAATTTCCTTCTCCCAACGGAATAGGAACAATCAGAGGTAACCAAAAGACCTCACGGATCTGGTACTTGGACAGGCACAAGCAGCTGGAGAAACCCACCCAATAGAAATAACAGAAGCGAGAGGAGCAAAACCTATGTTAGCTAGCAGAACATAACAACCCCCAACTAATCAAACCTCGACAGGATTTGGTCGCTCTAGTCTGTATTAACGAAGCTCACACAAAAAAATGTATTGGAATCGGAGTTGACCTCCCATAACTAATCATAAAGGAGTTAGTCAACTTTCTCTAAAAGATTGTCAGCTCATTTGCATGGAGCACCTCCGATATGAAAGGAATTAACATCAATGTCACCTCTCACGAACTAAATGTCGAGCATACCTACAAGCAAGTTAAGCAAAAAAGACGCAAGCTCGATCCCAAGCGAGCTAAAGTTGTTAATGACGCAGTAGAACGCTTACTCAAGGTGATACGATCCTAGAGAGGATGTCAGCCCCAGGACTCACTTTGTTGGTTGATTTGGATCATTACAAAAGGGATCTTTTGATTGATGCAGCGGATTTAAGATAAAGGGTTGATTCTGGGTTTTTGTATGCTTTGAATCGAAACTTAATGGATGCAACGGATGATTGATAGATGAACATATTTGATGGATTGAAAGATACTTTCAAGAGTGATGGAGAAACTCTTGAACTACTAACTTGCTCCAGCTTTGGATAAACGCACCAAACTAATAACAAGGTATATGATTTTACTCCAACAAGATCAAACAGATTGTAGAAAGGTTTTTAATAAAAAGTTTGATAATCTTATTCATGGCAAAATCAAAGTACATATTGAGAAGAAGACTTGAAAAACGATCATAATAATAATAAAAGCCCTACATACAGAGCAACAAAAAAAACAAATTTCACTATCTTGGAATTTCATCTCAACAATCACCAAATCCTCATGTTAACTCTAAACCAACATATAAGAAATACTCATCTTATAACTCTCAAAAATATAAGAAAATACCCATCTTATAAATCTCAAAATGTAATAAATCGTTACAACTTCAAACAAAATTACATAACCAAAACAACATAGCAACTGCTAAAACTGGAAACCATAAAGAAAACACAGCTTAAGCCTCAACCTGTTTGTCGAACCACTTCGTGAACCTTGTCTTCATCTTAGCCTCTGGTTCACAAATTTCCTCCTCCACACCGTCACATTCCCACAAGACTCTCATCAATGGTATCTTCTTCCACCCCAGAACCTGGACTCTCCTCGCGAGAATCCTCACAGGTCTTGCCTCTAACGTCATCTTGGGCTGAAGATCCGTACTAATCTTAGCCAACACCTCCTCAGACTTATACAGGCATTTCCTCAACATCGACACATGGAAGACCTTATGAAATGACTTCATAATCTGAGTCAACTCCAACCGATAAGCTACTGGTCCAACCCGCTCAAAAACCTTGATCGGACCCATAAGCCTCAGACTCAGCTTATTCTGTGAAATGGATATATTATGCCCCGGAACATAGCCCTCTTGAGATACACCCTATCTCCCACCTCAAACTCTAGCACTTTTCTCCTCTTATCATAATAACTCATCTACCGATCCTGAGCCTCCTTCATGTTCAGCTTTAAAACACATATCTTCTCCATCACTTCCTGAACAAAATATGCACTATAAATGCTCCTCTCCCCACTTGCGTCCAACATAAAGGTGTACAACATAGCCTCCCATACAATGCCTCGTAAGGAGTCATACCAATACTCGCCTGGTAGCAATTATTATAAGCAAATTCTACCAAGCTTAAGTGATCCGCCCAATGACCACCTCGATCCAGAACACTCATCCTCATCAAATCCTTAAGTGTCTAAATCGTCCTCTCAGACTGCCCATCCGTCTGAGAATGATAAGCGGTACTCATATCCACCTTAGTGCCCATTTCAACCTGAAAAACTCTCCAAAACATTGAACTGAACTTGGGATCCCTGTCTGACACGATACTGGCTGACACTCCATGAATCCTCACTATCTCCTTCACATACTTTTTAACCAAAATCGCTACTATATTGGTCTTCTTAATGGCAAGAAAATGTCCTAACTTAGTCACACGATCCACAATCAATAAAATAGTGTCATGAGTCCAAGAAATAGGCAATCCAACCACGAGAACCTCATGCTCCTAAGGACTCCTCAAATACACTAGAATATCATCAATAACGGTGATCACAAACTCATCCAAATACTCCCAAAAAACCTCGTTCATCAACTTCATGAACGATGTTAGTGTATTAGTCAAACCAAATGGCATCACCACAAACACGAAATGCCCATATCTCGTCCTGAAAGTCGTCTTCTTGACATCTGCCTCGACAATCAAAATATGATGATATCTCGACGCCAAGTCAATATTGGAAAACTAAGTAGCACCTCTCAACTGATCCAACAACTTATCAATCTACGGAAGAGGGTACTTGTTCTTCATAGTGAATAATAATCAATAGATAACTAGAAATCCCATCCTTCTTCTTCACAAACAACACTGATGCTCCCCGCGGTGAACTGCTCGGTCGGATAAAACCTTTACCAATTTAATCATCCATGTGCTTCTTCAGCTCTGCCAACTCTTCTAGGGCCATCCTGAAAGGTGCCTTAGATATGAGAGGTGTCCCGGGCTCTAACTCAATTGTGAAAGGATCAGGCCAAGACGGCGGTAGACCCTAGAACGACAAAAAAACATCCGCAAAATCCTGAACAACCGGAATATCACCAACTGCAATCCCTCCAACAAGTCTCTGGCATAGAAATCATCGCCAAATAAGCTTTTCAATCCATCTCAATCATCTTCTATGCTTGAATTGCCAAGATTACGAGACTCCTTGAAGTTGGTCTCACACCCTGGTAAACCAACTTCCCTTCTTTATATTCAAAAGTAACCCAACTGATATATCATGGTTTTTACCGGTTTTTAACTATGATATAAGTTCATTTTTAGTGTCTTTCCGGTTTTTTTTTTGTATGTTTCAGAGTCTTTGCAGATTTTTAGGCATTTGGAGCATAACTTGTGATTTTAGAGCATTTTAGAGCATCAAGGAATGAGCAGTCAAAGATTTATAGTCGGATTGGAAATTCAGGCTTGGTGTCGATCGACATCATCTCTGGGTTTCGATTGACACCCAATCGTGACAAGAAAAATTAAAAAGTTTAAAGATTTCCATTTTTGCCGAGAAGTTCCATAAATTTACAATTATGTTCCAAGTCATTTTTAAACGTTATATATAGTTTTTCTAAGCCATTGTTTAGGCTATGCTTTATTTGATTGAAACTTAGGGAGAGATTTGTAGCAGAGCTTCGAAGAGACGAATCAGACTCATTTAGAGAAGATTTTGAACTCCTTTAACTCTTTTTGTTCTCTTTTATGCAATCTATTTTATTCATGTTTTTTGTTTCATTCACGATGTCTGACTATTTCCTAGTTAGGTTTTAGAGTTTTCAAAGGTTTGATGAAGAGTTGTTAGGATTTACTTACTATTGGGATAATCTAATTAAGTTCTTCACCTTAATAGTTTTAACTTGATTTAAGATTGATCACCTTAGGTTAGATATTTTAGGTTGTTTAATAGACGCGAACGTATTATTAAATTGAATTGCCTGAACTGAATCATAGGTGAACACAAATACTATTCGCAAAGAAATTTGGTTTAGGATCTTTGTGAACAATTTGAACCTGTACTTAATGGTTGCTTAGGTATCACCATTGATGTAAGAAAATGGAAGATAAAGCTTGATCTAGGTGATGTGGTGATGGATTTTAACATGGACTGGACAAGGAGGAAATCCACGATTGATGGTCAGACTTTTTTTGTGGAAACTTCAATGGATGAAGATCTAATCAAGGACCATTCAAAGGACATTACTACTAGGTATGTCAAGGAGACTAGTTCTTTCGACATCCTCGTTCTATCCCGATTATTCTGTTTTCTTTTCTTTTCTCTTTTATTTTATTTTTTGAGTCAACTTTTGTTTCATTTGAGTCAGTTTGTTTTTGTTTCCGTACTTTTTTAAACTTATGAGATTATGTTAAGTCGTTGCTTTTAATCGTTTTTCTGTGAATGTCTAACAATGCTAACTTTGAGAGACTAATCTAACTATGACGAGCACCATTGACATTCTCCATAAACTGAATGTTGGTGTAACAATTTCTCTTTGTCGATCGACACCCTCGACAAGTAATAATTTCTCTTTGTTTTTCAATTTGTTTCTTTTGTTTTATTTTTCTTTTACCGACTTCATGTTTATTCACACTTAGGACAATGTCGTTTAAGTCTGGGGAAGGTAGTCGCAAACTATTGTGTTATGTTTTGAGTTTTTATAGAGTCAGACCAGTTTTTGCTTTTTATTTGGGTCAAAACTCCTCATATACTTGCTTTGAACATCACTCAAAGGACCATTACCTATGCAAGTTGGTTGGTTATACTAAATGGGTAACTATTAGTGAATCGGTCTAACGGAGCAAGTTCAGACTTCTGGAGAACGTTAGAAAGGATGTTGCAAATCCCGCCCCTAATTAACTCTAATTTCTTGTCTTGGGGCTTGGTAATCGCGAGAATTGATTCCTCTTTCAGCACTAGAAAGTGAGGAAGGACCGCTCTTGAAACTTCTTCTTGGTGATGATACAACTGACCTAGATCGAAAAAGTGCTCACGACCCCTTCTCCCACCATAGAACAACAGTATTGAGCGCTGATCTAGAAAACACATAGAGATGCCAAGGAAATAAAAAAGTATGCAGAAAAGTGTAGTTCAAGCAGGAACGTGCAAGTCAAAATATTAAAAAAAAGAGAATATAATGAAGAAAAGTGCATCTCTATGATGTCCTTAATTGGATTAACAGTTAACAGAGGGAAGAGGGAGGGTTAAACGCAAAAAAGTGTAAAAAGGAAGGAAAAAAATCTAGAAGGTCATGCAATCAATATTCTCTCGACAGGACCAGACCTAAGTAAATGAAAGGGGTTTGTAATGAAAAGTCTGAGTTTCTCTAAGAGGTTTGGAATCGATCTAAAGGATCGCTAAGCTTTTAGGGAAACATCGAAGTACTACCGAATTGACTATGCGATATATGGATCCAAAAGGAGTGATTATATCTGTTTTACTTAGGGACAAACAAAAAGCTAAGTCTAGGAGAGTTGACAAATCTTGGTTTTTAACCATGATATAAGTTTGTTTTTAGTATCTTTCCGGTGTTTTCGTATGTTTTAGAGTCTTTGTAGGTTTTTAGGTATTTCGAGCATAACTTGTGATTTTGGAGCATTTTGGAGGATCGAGAAAATGAGCAGTCAAAGATTTCATGTCGGATCGGTAATTTAGGCTTGGTGTCTATCGACACCATATGTGTAAGCAAAATTAACAAGTTTGAAGATTTCTATTTTTGCCGAGAAGTTCCATAAATTTATAATTATGTTCCAAGTCGTTTTTAGACCTATATATAGGTTTTCTAAGCTATTGTTTAGACTATGATTTATTTTATTAAGACTTAGAAAGTGACTTGTAGCAGAGCTTTGGAGAGACGATTCAGATTCCTTCAGAGAAGATTTTGAACTCCTTTAACTCTTTTTTGTTCTCTTTTATGCAATCTATTTTATTAATGATGTTTGTTTCATTCACGATGTCTGAGTAGTTTTCTAGTTAGGTTTTAGGGTTTTCAAAGGTTGGATGAAGAGTTATTAGGATCAACTTATTATTGGGATAATCTAATTAAGTTCTTCACCTTGATAGTTTTAATTGTGATTTAAGATTGATGAAAGTATGATTGAATTGCCTAAACTGAATCATAGGCGAGCAAAGAGACTATTCGCAAATAAATTTGGCTTAGGATATTTGTGAACAATTTGAACTTGTACTTAATGTTTGCTTAGATCAATTTGAACTTGCAACGAAAGTTAGTTTTCATAGATAATATCTGCAACGAAAATTGGTTTATTTTATATTATTGTTTGAGTTCTAGAACTGTTCTTAATAAAATCCCGAGAGAAAGTTTATTCTTGAATTCGTAATCATTCCTGCGAATTTCCTAAGGCCTAGCGTTTGTCTTCTATTAAAATTAAAACACATCAACCATCACTGTTTACTGTTTTTGCAACTGTTTTCAACGGCTAAAGCAGCAATTACCAAACAAACAGCGGAAAATTAGCAATTCAATTAAACCATAAAAATTCAAAGAAATAATTTAATTCAAATAAACCACCAACTCATTTCAATTCCTGAATTCAAACAAATGAAACTAGCAACCTAAACACAAAGTTTTTACTAGATAATTAAACACATAAATAAATTCTTATCATCCTCCTCCTACTGCCATGATTCCGTGATCACACTTTTCCTTTACCTGCAACACATGGAAATAAGAATTGCGTAAGTATTTCATAAATACTTAGTGAGCTGGTCATTCCGCCTACTAGCGTAACAAGCAGGCTCAGATAAAAGATCAAAACATGACAACATCCAAAACCAATCAACACCAGCAAGGTGTTGATCGAACGACAACTGCAGTGTCGATCGATACCCTCTTGGTGTTGATCAACACTCCTCTGTGTCGCACCAGAATCGTAGTCATCCTCTCGTATCACGATTCCGGTGGACATGAGTCAAAATCCTGCAATGAAACACGACAACAATCTCAGCAATCATCATCACACGGTTCCAAAACACAAATAACTCATAAAACACAACCGAATTATCCTCATAGCCTAGAAACCACGGTCACAACTTACCTTGGCTTAATAGGAACGAAGGGAATATGGATTTGGACACAAGGATGAACGATCAGACCCCCTAACTCGTGAGTACTTCTGATCCGACAGTTACCACAAAGGAACGACTATGGAACGATGAACACACGAACCAAACACTAACACAATAGTCCACTAAGAATTCACACAATAGTCTACTAAGAATTCACAATTCTCTCTCAACTCTAAGGTTTCTCTGCGTTTTTCTCTGCACCAACGCGGCCACAAACCTCCTAAGGACTTAAATACAGAAGCCCTAAGGTTAATCCTTCAAACCAAGCCAAACCGCGATTAAAAATCTAAATAACCCGAACTTGTAACATTGGTGTCGATCGACACTCCCCATGGTGTCGATCGACACCCTCACCAAATTGTACTTATTTGGTTTCGGGATTTTACAATTCTCCCCCACTAAACTGGATTCGTCATCGAATTCCAACAAACTGTCTATCAATGAACAAAACCTGACCCAAAACCAGTCAATACCAACCGAGATCCTATCACCCGATCTCTGAGGCCATCGTCCAGACTAATGTTTATACGCCCGTTTTCAGACATTTATTACTCTTAACTTATTCGACACCCCTCTTACTCGCATGACGCATCCCTTGAGCTATTGATGTCACGTGCCCCATCCACCCTCAGGACGGATCTTTTGAGCTCCGGGTACACATTGGAACTAATCATCCCCCCGAGAGAACTAATCATCCCTCGATACTCGAAATGGAAACTAATCATCCCAAAGAGCATACAGGAGAACTAATCATCTCCTCTGAGGAACTAATCATCCTTAGTTGAGAACTAATCATCTCCAAAACAAAGTGAATGAGTTATTCGGGACGCAGCCCCTAGAGTAATAAATGCCTAAAACATTTATAACGTCTATCGACTATAACTACCTCATGTAGCCAAACTCGATACTCCCCAAGATGAAATATCACCACAAAACTATATAAGAACTACTCATCTTATAAAAACAGATAAATAAGGAACAACTCCATCTTATAAATCTCCAAAAAAGTATAATCGTTATAACAAAAAAACGAAAATACAAAAACAAACGCAACAAAAGCATCAACATGCTACAAAACCGAGACTAGAACCACAAAGACAACCAAAGCTCACTCTGCGACCTGCTTGTCGAACCACTTCTTGAACTTTAGCTTCATCTTTGCCTCTGGCTCCCAAGTCTCCTCCTCACAACTCGCACAATCCCACAAAAATCGCAACTCCTTGACTCTCCTCTTGAGAATTCGCACAGGAACCGCCGGAACCATCAAATCAGGCTTAAGATCCTCCGGGATCGTATCCACCAACTCCTCTGATTCATGCAGGCACTTCCTCAACATCGACACATGAAACACCTTGTGAAATGCCTTCATAATTGGAGGTAACTCTAACTGGTACGCCACTGGTCCAACTCACTCCACTGCCGGGAATGGACCCATAAATCTCGGACTCAGATTGTTTTCAGAAATGGATTGGTTAGGGCCCCGCAACATGGCCATCTTGAGATACACTCTTTCCCCGACCGCGAACTCCAACTCTCTCCGCCTCTTATCGGCAGAACTCCTTGCCAATCTCTTCTCCATCGTTTCCTGAACAAAAGTCATACCATAAATGCTCCTTTCCCCCACTTGGGTACAGTATAAAGGTGTCTAGCTTGGCCTCCCATACAACGCCTTAAATGGAGCCATCCCAATACTCGCCTGAAAGCTGTTGTTATACGCAAACTTAGCTAGGCACAAATGATCTACCCAGTGACCACCCCAATCTAATACACACATCCGCAAGAGATCCTCCAAAGTCTTAATAGTCCCCTCTGACTGTCCATCAATCTGTGGATAATAAGTCGTACTCATATGCACCTTAGTGCCCATCTCTGTCTGAAAGGCTCTCTAAAAGTCCGATGCAAATTTAGGATCCCGATCTGACACTATAGTGGCTGGCACTCCATGCAGTCTCACAATCTCCTTCACAAACTTCTTACTCAAAACCGCAACTCCATCGGTTTTCTAGATGGCCAGAAAATGTGCAGACTTGGTCAGACGGTTCACAATCACCTAAATAGCATCATAGGTCCGCGATTTAGGTAATCCTACCACGAAGTCCATCGTAATCATTTCCCACTTCCACTCCTAAATGGGTAAACTTTGAAGTAACCCGCCTGGAACCCGATGCTCAGCCTTAACCAACAAACACGTATCGTATTTTGCACCCAATGAGCCACATCTATCTTCATCCCGACCGAGTGATAATACCTCTTAAGATCATGATACATCTTAGTCGCACCTGGATGAATTGAGAACTTGCTCGCATGAGCCTCTCGCAGAATCTCCTGTCTCAACTCCTCGACCTTGGGTACAGAAACCCGACCACGAACAAGAATCGTCCCATTCGAAGAAACCTGATACTCAGAACCCTCTGTGCTCGACGCATCAATCACACTCTGATCATTCTTCTGAGCCACTCGGATCGTACTCAAAAGGTCTGCCTGATCTATCCCCTCTAAACCCAACAGCTCCTGCGAAACAGCACACAAACGCAACGTGCTAATCTCACCAACGAGGGCCTCAATATCCTGCTCCCTAGCTGAATCTACTCGCCGATGACTCAGAGCATCTGCCACCAGGTTCGCTTTACCCGGATGGTAAAAAATATCCAGATCATAATCTGCCAACAGCTCAACCCAACGCCTCTGCCTTAGTTCAATAAAGGCTGCGTAAAAATATGCTGCAGATTTTTGTGATCTGTGAAAATCTGAATCTTCCCACCATAAAGATAGGATCTCTAAATCTTAAACGCAAAAAAAACAGCACCCAACTCTAGATCATGCGTAGGATAATTACATTCAGCACCTCGTTACTGCCTCAAAGCATACGGACTCACTCTGCCTTCCTGAATTAGAACACAACCGAAACCAATCCCAGAAGCATCAGTGTACACTGCGTAAGGCTTACCCAACTCAGGCAACACCAACACAGGTGTACTCATCAACATCTCCTCAGCCTCACAAAGCTGTCCTCGCACTCCTGAGACCAAACAAATGGGACATCTTTCCTGGTTAGCTTCGTCATAGACTGTGCTATAAAGTTTGTTCAATGCTAGATTTAGGAGTAGCTAACCTAGAACTAGATCATGGTCTTTTCACGCCCGAAAGGTGTTTAGAAAATGTGTAGGAGAACTTGAATCATGCTTTTCTTAGCCTAGCCAATGGAAGTTGATGTTTAGGTGGATTAGTAAGCTTATATGAACACGTGGAACAAAACTCATTAATTTGATTAATTCTCTATGCGGAAGTGAATGATGATTAGTTGGATTAACGAAGTGATTATTGCCATGAAAGTGGATTATTCTAGATAAAACGGTTTCATGCTTTGGAAATGATTGATTAGATAGCTTATCATCATCAGTCACATGTTATTCACATTTGATCTATGATCTCTACCCAAGATCCATGCTTTTTGTCATTGTTGATCATATTTGCTTAATTTCGTTGACTTTTATTTGAATTTTCTTATATTGCATTTCTTATCTTGCTTTTTCATTTAGCATTTTCATATTTTATTTTGTTTTAAGTTGCTAGTTTCATTGAATATTATATCTTGCTATATTTGCATCATATCATTTAGGTTGCTAGAGTTAAAGCCAAACCCAAATCATTTGAATAGACTTAGCATTTAGAGTTCTTTGTATTTTTATTGTCCTAATCCATTTCTTTGTGGATTCGATCCTTAAATACTACACGACATAACCATGCACTTGTGGTCATTTAGGGTTAAAACTTATTAGATAGTTTAAAACCGCCCTATTAGAATTCGAAGTAACTTCAATTCTCTCATTCCTTATTTCCTATGGGGTTTTTTTTACGTATTTCATCGGGTTAATTTTGAAATTAGGATTCTGAATTTCGGGATAATTTGGATTTGCTTTTACTTATAGAAACATGGGTAAATTAGTTCGAATGATGGGATTCAATACTTGTTCAAACAATAGAAATGTATCTTTTCGGACGGACTAATGTACTTGCACTATGACGGACAATACGAATTTCCAGAAATTGAACAATGCATTCTGACCTGATGTGATTGTGGACAACCAGCTGTGCTTGTAACATCCCAAAAACCAAAAATTGTGTTTTTGGTAGGGGTGGCGATCGACACCACACCTGGTGTCGATCGACACCAATGTTTCGGGATTGTTCAGTTTGATTTTCAACCGTGCGGTTTGCTGCGGTTTAAGAGAGAAGCTCTAGGTCTTTGTATAAAAGGATCCGGCCGCACAAGAGTATCGTTTTCAGAGTTTTGGAGAAGAAAAACATTTTAGAATTGAGAGAGAAAGAGATTCAAGAGTGTTCTTGAGAAAGAGAGTTGATGGTGAGAATAAGGCAGTTATGTTGCCTCGAAATGGAGAAGAGGATCAGATGAGCAAATCAGTTCTAATCATCATGATATTTTATGGATAAGTTCTCCTTTCTCTTAGCTAGCCGTGAGGCAAATCGGTTTGTCAATCGGATGTGTATTCTAAGAGATATCTTTGTTTTTGTGAGTGAGGTCTGTGCACAATCGGTTCTGTGATCATACCACTTCGAGGCTGTTTTTCCAGAGTTCTAGAGGGAATTAGGCGACGATTTGTATATCGTTGGAATGCTCTTCGTGTCTAGTTTCCGAATAATATTTATGATCATTATTTGGAGGTAATATAACGCCCGACCGCCCTTCCTATGGGCCCCCATCCATTCTCAAGCCCTTGGGCCCACCCTGTCTGACGGTCGGTAAGTTAGTCTGGGAGGCTCATAAGTCTTGTTTACTAACCCTGCAAATCACCACGCGATCTTTCCTCGTGTTTTGACCTCACTCACACGATACTGGAAATGACTTCCCAGTAGGTCACCCATCTTGAAACTACTCCAGCTCAAGCACGCTTAACTCTGGAGTTCTCTCAAGACCTGTGACCAAAAAGATAAGTGCACTTTGGTGATATAGGTAGTCAAATCAATTCTTTTAAGCCTCTCCGTATATACAGCATATACCATACATGCCTTGAAACCGGGGTGTCACAATCTCCCCCACTAACAGATCGCAACGTCCTCGTTGCGCATAGCAAGATCGTTACCCCGACAATCTGACTCTTCACAGATGTCAGGGTTCGCTCTGATACCAAAATGAAACAACCAAGCTTTTTTATATAAATAATTAATCCGGATTATTATTCCCATAATAATAATCCTCAATGATTAATTCAACCTAAACCAAATAACTAACCAGCGGAAAAACAACATCATTAATTAAATCAGCAAATTCCATTAAACCACAATATCAATTCCCAAGTAATCTAGCAACCGAACAACCGGTTCTAGAATTCAACTTATAAACATAAAATCTAGGGTTCCTAATCATCCTCTCGTCCCAGCCATGATTTCACGATCTCAAACTTTTCCTTTACCTACAACACATGGAAATAAGAGTTGCGTGAGTATTATCACAAATACTCAGTGAAGCGGTCATCCCGCCTACCGATTACATAATAGGGAAATAGTATGTCAATTACTACGCGAACAATCAACATTCAACAAATATGCAAATTTTCACAATTTAACAAGTGGTGTCGATCGACACTCCTCCTTGGTGTCAATCGACACTCCAATTCCGAAACCAAACCTCGCGATCACAAAAAGGGGGTGTCGATCGACAATACCACTAGGTGTCGATCGACACTCCTCGTAGAAACCTAGACCGAGTCAAATCCTCTCGCGACTCGATCCTGTTTTATCGTACGCGACTGATCACGATAAAGCCACACAATATCACACGGAAAGCACAGAAATAACATTCATATTCATCACAATTCAATCATTCAATACCCTAACAAACTAATCCCGTAATGGCGATCACGCACTCACCTTGCTAAACCGAAGACAAAGCTAAGAACACAAAACCAGTGACTCGAGATTCTCGCAGTCTCTGGTCTCACACGCAAACCCCAAGGAATGCCTCTTTTATCACCTAAGACTCATAATTAGGGTTTCCTCAAAACCCAAATTAGGTTCCCATGAAATCAGAACGACGAACCAAATTAAAATAATCACAGGGATCGGAGCTTACCTCCAAATTCAGATTAGAAACCCAATCTGAAAACTAGATTGAAAGAGCTTTCGAACAATACCAAGATCGCCTCCTGATTCCTTCTCAAACGCCGGGAAAATGCTTCCCAAGATGACTGATCAAATCCCGAAACTGTACAGAATACTCACGGGAAAACGATCATAACTCATTAGCTACAAATCGAAACGACGATCCGATTTTTCCTATAGGTAGATAAGAGACAGAAGAACATATCTACCAAGAATCACACTGATATGGCACGATATGGACGACCGTTCCTCCTCTCTACCGAGACAGGCCACTAAGTCTTCTCCTTCCTCTCAACTTCCTCACACAAAAACTCTTTCTCTCTCTCTTTCCCTTCTCTCAAATTTCTTTCTTTCTGAAAAATTAGGCCAAAGCACGACTGCACTAGCTTATAAACATTCTTCTAGGGCTTCTCCTCTAAACCGAATTAAACCACGCGATTAAAACGAACCAAAACCGGTTCTGAAACAATGGTGTCGATCGACACTCCTCCATGGTGTCGATCGACACCCCACACCAAAGATGACAATTTGGTTTGCAGATGTTACAATTCTCCCCCACTAAACTGGATTCGTCCTCGAATCCCCTCAAAACCGTCTATCAAAGACCCAAACCTGACCCAAAACCGGTCAATACGACCCGAGATCCTATCTCCCGATCTCTGAGGCCCTCGTCCAATCTCATGTTCATATGCCCGTTTCTAGATATTTATTACTCTTAACTCATTCGACAGCCCTCCCACTCGCAGGACGCATCCCTTAAGCTATCGTTGTCACGTGCCCTATCCACTCTCAGGACGCATCCCCTGATCTCCGGGTACACAGGGGAACTAATCATCCCCACGAGAGAGCTAATCATCCCTTGATACTCATAATGGAAACTAATCATCCCAAAGAGTACACAGGAGAACTAATCATCTCCTCTGAGGAACTAATCATCCTCACTAAAGAACTAATCATCTCCAGACAAAGTGAATGAGTTATTCGGAACCGCAACCCCTAGAGTAATAAATTCTAAAACGTCTATAAACATTTATCGACTATAACTACCTCCCGTGGCCAAACTCTATACTCCCTACCCGGAATATCTCAAGAATAGGACCAAACACCGGTCCATAACATACTCAAAAAAAATATAAGAACTACTCATCTTATATACACAGATAAATAACAAACTCCATCTTATAAATCCCAAAAAGTATAATCGTTACAACGAAACGAAAATACAACAAAAGCAACCATGCTAGCCAACGGAAACTAGAACCACAAAGATACAAGTAAAGTTCAACTGCTACCTGCTTGTTGAACCACTTCCTGAACTTTAACTTCATCTTTGCCTCAGGCTCCCAAGTCTTCTCCTTGTAACCCGCGCAATCCCACCAAACTCGCAACAGTGGAAACATCTTCCACGCAACTTCTTGACTCTCCTCTCGAGAATCCTCACAGAAACTGCCAGAACCGTCAAATCAAGCTGAAGATCCTTTGGGGTCATAGCCACCAATTCCTCCGATTCACGCTGATACTTCCTCAATATGAACACATAAAACACTTTATGTCCTGCTTCCATAATCAAGGTAACTCTAACCGGTACGCCGCCGGTCCAACTCGCTCCCCCACTGGAATGAGACCCATAACTCTCAGACTCAGCTGAGTCATTGAACTCAATCGGTTAGGACTTTGCAACATGGTCATCCTGAGATTCACCTTATCTCCGACCGCGAACCTCAACACCTTTGACTTTTATCATCATAACACTTCCACTACGAGAAAACAGCCGCAAATCCGACGGAAGTAATTCCGTCGGAAATTTTCCGACGATAATCCGACCGATTTCCGACGGAACTGAAATTTTCCAATTCCGTCGGAAATCTGTCGGAATTATTTCCGACGGACAAGAAGACCGTCGGAAATCGGTCGGATTATTGGACTGTGTAACTAGCCGGTGCCGACGCCAGAGGAGATTCCGGTAAGCTGTCGGAAATCCGTCAGAAAATATGAACCGTTAATATTTTCCGACAGATTTCCGACAGACACCCAACTAGCTGTCGGAAATCTGTCGGAAAAATAGCCGTTATTATATCCGTTGGCTTTCCGACACTTTTCCGACAGATTTCCGACGGTTAGCATATTTATATATATGATTCCACACATCTTCATTCACTCACAACAACAACAACTTCCAACCAAACATTTGTTAGAAAAATCGTTAAGAGAGTGAGATGTCATCTTCTAGATATTATAGATCGTGGATGGATGAAGAGATGTATGATCCGGAGTCGAAGACATTAAATTAAAGTTATGCACGAGGTATATGCGAGTTCATGGCGGTTGTCGGGAATCGAAAGGTGATAAAATGTCAATGTTTAAATTGTTGCAATTCGCGTAATGTTAATGTAGAACAAGTTTGGCATCACTTGTATACCAATGGTTTTATGCCGGGATACAAAATTTGGTTTTTCATGGAGAAACTCATAATGATGGTGCTAGTAGTAGCAGTGCACCATATGTTGCGGATAGCTTAGGCGAACATAGAACGGATAACTTAGGTGAACATAGTACGGATAGCTTAGGCGAACATAGAACGGAAGTAGATTTTGGTGTAGGTACCGCTGAGATGGTTCATGATGCGTTTAGAGAGAATTTGCCATCGATCGTAATAGGGGAGGATAGAGTAGAAGAACCAAATGAAGAATCTAGAAGATTTTTTGATATGTTAGACGCAGGGAAGCAGCCCTTATATGATGGGTGTCAAGACAGACATTCACCTTTATCAACTGCTAGTAGACTGATGACCATTAAGACGGACTTCAATTTGGCGGAAGACTGTGTTGATGCGATAGTAGATTTTGTGAAAGATATTTTGTCTGAAGATAATCAGGCACCTGCATCATACTACGAGATACAGAAACTTGTACCTGGTCTTGGTCTGCCGTATCAGGTGATAGATGTATGCATCGACAACTGTATGCTATATTGGAGAGAAGACGAAGACCGGAGAAGATGTAAATTTTGTCGTAAACCACGGTATCATGAAACTGGTGGAGAGTTCTAATTCCATATAAACGTATGTGGTACTTACCATTGACAGCGAGGTTAAAGAGGTTATATCAATCTGCGCGAACGGCAGAACAAATGAGATGGCATGCAGAGCATCGTCAAGATGGAGAGATTACACATCCTTCAGATGCAAAAGCGTGGAAACATTTTCAAATGTTGTATCCGGATTTTGCATACGAGTCAAGAAATGTGTACCTCGGGTTAAGTACGGATGGTTTCAACCCATTTGAAAAGCATGGAAGGCAGTATTCTTTGTGGCCCGTAATCGTAACACCGTACAATTTGCCCCCTGGTATGTGCATGCGTCGAGAGTTTTTATTCCTCTCCGTTCTTATTCCCGGCCCTGAGCATCCGAAGAGATCACTTGATGTATTCCTCCAGCCATTGATTTATGAGTTACAAATGCTATAGAGTCACGGTGTCGAAGCGTTTGATGTTTCACGGAAGCAGAATTTTCTGATGTGTGCGGTCCTTATGTGGACTATTAGCGATTTCCCAGCTTACGGTATGCTATCTGGATGGACTACTCATGGAAGATTATCGTGCCCGTTTTGCCAAGACAACACTGACGCTTTCCAATTGAGGAATGGAAGAAAGCCATGTTGGTTTGATTGCCATAGCAGGTTTCTACCGGACGGCCATCCCTATCGTCGGTCTAAAAGATTATTTAAGAAAAATACACAAGTGGTTGATGCTCCAATTGATGAGATAGACGGTCGTACTATATTGGAGCAGTTGAGAGATTTTGGTGCTGAGAGGACTCCTGATTATGGGGGTAATGGGCATGTTGCTTTGTGGTGTAGGGGAAGCTCACAACTAGCACAAGAAGAGTATATTTTGGGATTTGCCGTATTGGAAGGATCATTTATTAAGGCATAACCTCGATGTGATGCATATTGAAAAGAACTTCTTTGACAACATCATGAATACGGTGTTAAACATCCCGGGAAAGACAAAAGATAATGTGAAGTCTAGGATGGATGTTTCAAAGATTTGCTACCGTGATTATCTTGATCGTCTTCCCGATGGTACATATCCTTTTCCTCCGTACCGATTGCAAATACAAAAGATAAGAGAATTTTTCCGGTGGATTAAAGACGAAGTTAAATTCACTGATGGATATGCAGCTAATATGGGTAACTGCGTAGACTCGCGATACCTAAATTTTATGGGACTGAAGAGTCATGATTGTCATGTACTGATGCAGAGGCTTCTTCCATTTGCTTTTACCCATCTCCTTCCTCAAACTGTCCACGAAGCTATTGCAGCAGTTGGTGCTTTCTTTAGGGATTTATGCACGAGGACACTTATAGTTGAGGGAATCCACAATTTAGATTCCAATATACCAGTGATCCTTTGCAATCTTGAGAAGATCTTTCCGCCGTCTTTTTTTGATGTTATGGAACATCTTCCCCTACACCTCCCCCGCGAAGCCGAACTAGGTGGTCCCGTTCAATTTCGTTGGATGTATCCTTTCGAGCGGTACATGTTCCATCTAAAGAAGAAGGTCAAAAATTTGGCTCGAGTTGAAGGTTCTATTGTCGCACAGAGTATCAATGAAGAATCATCACAGTTTGTGGAATATTACTTTCCGCGGGGAGTTCGTACGAAGAGTAGACGTCCTGCTCGTCAAGATGATAGAGGTGAGAGAGTCACGTATGCCGCGCTGGTCCCTGAGTTGTTTTCGCAAGTTGGGCGAGTGATTGGGAGAGGGAAGAGACGCTTCCTATCACAAGATGAGTGGAGTCTACTACAAGTGGTGATGTAGTCTACTACGGGATTCTCAAAGAAATATTGCAAGTGCGCTATCCAGGAATGTTGGGCATGAGGTGCATTGTTTTCTTGTGTGAGTGGTATGATCCGGCATATCCAGAAGGTGTTCAGGTGAGCCAATTTGGCGTCACTTCAGTAAATTCTTCTAGGAGACTGCAAAAGTATGACCCATTCATCCTAGCATCACAGGCAGACCAGGTTTGATTTTAAAATTTTATAATACGTGCGTTATAGATAAATAATGATATTGTAATTGCCTAAACTAAATATGTTTGTTTCAGGTATGCTACATTTCTTACCCTAAGGTAACACATCGACGAGATCCTTGGATTAAAGTGACTCCAATTAATCCAAGAGGGAGACTATATGGAGTTGCTGAGCAAGATGCTATGCAACCAACTAGAATTACTCTGATGGCTCCAGTTGGTCATTCTTCAGCGGTGGACCTTTTTGTTGATTTCACTGAATTTGGTGATAATATAGTACATTCAGAATCAAAAGAAGAAGTTGGAGAATTTAATGAAAACGAAGACACAATTCCTTCGGAAGGATCAGACTCAGACTCAGATTTAGGATTTTGATATGTTTGTATTTGTTAACATAAACAAGAATTTCAGATAATTTACATTTTTCAATTTAAAAAAAAATGATTTTCCGTCGGAAATCTGTCGGAAATATATATATATTTCCGACAGATTTCTGACAGAAACGGATATTTATATAATTCTCATAAAAAATTCATCTGCGTATATCTTCCCAAAACCTCTGTCGATCGACGGTATAGGGTTCTCGATCGACACTGTCTCTTCTGTTTTTTTTTTTATTTTAAAGCATGCGTCGGAAATATATACGCAGATGAATGATTTTTTTTTGTTATTTTATCTCATTTTTTTGGTTATTTTAAAAAAAAATGATTTTCGTCGGAAATCTGTCAGAAATATATATATATTTCCGACAGATTTCCGACGCATGATTCATATCATGCTAACCTTAAAGGACGACACGTGTTACCATTACATATGTCGGAAATCAGTCAGAAATATATCTATTTTCCGACACATTTCCGACAGATTTAGGGTTTTGAGGTCAAATTCCTGAATTTCGAGAAGACAAAGTCTCGGCATACAATTCTGACAACTAAAGTGAAAGATAAGTGAGTAAATAACCTTCTCGATGTTATACATAACATGTTTTGCGATTTTGTCATGTTTCAACCAAAAGCGTTTCATACAGTTACATATACAAACAATAGATGTTTACGGAAAATACTAAATGTTTAGAATTTGAAAGTAACAATGACCATTATCAAGTATTTTATCTTCTAAATATTGCTCCAACCATGCTATTAACTTGTAACTACGAAAACGGATCATAAACAAGCTTAAAACCCCAAATCTGTCGGAAATGTGTCGGAAATGTGAAGTAAAAATATGTACAAAATGCTAACAATTTTTCCAAAATAAGAATTTTGTTTAAAAATGTTAACAATGCTAAATATTGTTTAAAAATTACTAATTTTTTCCAAAATGCTAATTCATTAATTTCCAAAAAAAACATTTCTTAAATTTCTTAAATTTAATAAATATTTCTTAAATTTCTTCAATTACTTAACCCTAAAACAACAAAAAAAATTTTTTAAAATTTCCCATACCCTAAAACAACAAATCTGTCGGAAATCTGTCGGAAAAATGTATATTTTCCGACAGATTTCTGACGGATTTGCCAATTTTTACCCGCGAAATGAAAAATAAACACCGCGAAAACACGCCGCCCATTTAATTTATTTCGATTTCCGACCGATTTCCGACTGCTTGAAATCCGTCGGAAAATCTGGGTTATTACCAGACCACTCGTCTTCCCCGAAGAACACTTCCTCAACCCTCAAAAAACTCACAAATCGCCTCCTCCGCTTCTAGCCCTTCCGATCTGTCTATTCACGCCAGTTTCTTCGCCGGAAATCGCCCACGAGCCCTAATCTCCCACGAGCCTCCTCCTCCTCGCCTTTTCTTCGCCGGAAATCGCCCACGAGCCTCCTCCTCCTCGCCGGAAATCGCCTCCTCCTCGCCGGAAATCGCCTCTTCTTCGCCGGATTACGTGCAAATGGCGGAAATTCCATCCCATTTGTAAGTATCCTCAAATTTCATGTTGATTTTGGTTAGATTTAATATAAATTAGTTTGTGAATTGATTTTTGCTAGATTTAGGATTAGGATTAGGGTTAGATTTAGGGTTTGGGAAGTTATATTATGAAATTTGGAAATTGTTACAAATTTTATGAAATTGTTACTAAATTGTTAGTATTTTTACTAATTTTTACTAAATTGTTAGGGTTTTTAAATTGTTATGAAAAATTAAATTTATGATTAGGAAAAATTAGAATTTATGACTAGGAAAAATTAGATTTATGATTAGGAAAAATTATGAATTTAGATTTAGGAAATTTATTTTTCCATAAATTTTTAGAAAATTGTTAGCATGTTTTACTAATTTTTTAACAATTATAACGATTAATTTAGAATTTTAGAATTTTAATATTTTAGAATTTTAAATTATGTAACAATTACTTAAGAATTTTAGAATATCGAAATAATTGTTAATTTGAAGATAATGACTTAATTTTTGAATTTATATCTATATTTTAAAGAATTTTAAACAATTAGATTTAGCAAAGTTTTTAAAAGGTTTATAAGATTGTTTACAAAACCTTACAAAACTATTTAAAAACCTTATAAAACTTTACAAAAACCTTATAACACTATTTAAAAACCTTATAAAACTTTAAATTTTAAATTTTAGAATTTTTGAAATTTAAATTTTTAATTGCACCTCAGAATTTTAAATTTTACAATTTTGAAAATTTAAATTTTAGAACTTTGGAAATTTAAAGAAATGTTTTTTTAAACCATTATATATTTATAATTATATATTTAACCAATTTCGAAATTTTTATAATTTTTATAATTATAAAACTTTACAAAAAACCTTATAAACAGTTTTACACGGTATTTAAATAGTTTTATATGGTTTTTTAACAATTTTACTAAAACTTTTAAAAACTTTATAACTTTAGAATTTCTTAATAATTTTTGCATTATTTGCAAAAAATAGATTTTTCATATATTTAAAATATATTATCATATAAATCTAGGGATTACGGTGGTTTCGCCACTGCATCTGGCAGCGGCCAACCACGTCGTCGTTGTGTGAGTAGATCTCGTTCGACTTCGACGTCTACACCTACACCGTCGTCTACACCTCTAGAGACACCGGTGACACCAGCAGCCACCACAGCACCGTCGCAGATTAGCGTCGAGGACTTCATGGGTCTTCCTGGACGAGAGAGGTTGACTAGACTCCATCCAGACCAGCTCGGTAGAGACAGATGGTAAGTTTTTTGTTCCATTTCTGTTTTTTTTTAACAAATTTAATTTAATTACGACTAATGTTACATTTTTTCCCGTAGGTTTGGTGATTCTCGCAGCGGGATTTCGAAGTCCCTCAACAAGATGGAAAACTCTATGCTCAGCCGTCCTTATGCGACGTACACCGCCTTGCCACTGGAGGATCAAGAAATGTGGTTTCGCCAATTTGCGGTAAGTCATCTGTTTTCACAATTTTTACTTTCATTTAAATTATTATTATTTATATTTAATTTTCCTTTTTGCAGCAAGAATTTAGGTGGGACCCACACATGACCGCTCTGGTCAGGCGGGAATTCGACTCTTATGCAGCACTGCACTACTCGAAGAAGGTGTTCGAGTGGAAGGATAAGTGGCTACACGGTGAGGTGCCAAAGGAGATGGTTGAGAAGCCGGACTTGTGGAACGGGTTCATCGCCTATTGGCAACTAGAGGCTACCAAGGAGAGCTCTACATATCACTCTAGCAACCGGAACAGCCAGCGCAACGGCAAGGGACCTTCCACCCACAACCTTGGAGCTACCAGCAAGAAGACAAAGGCTAGGGATATGGTAAGTTTTTTATGTACGTCTTGATTTTTAATTTTTTTTTTGTTTTATACATTTATATTATCAAATAAATATCTAACAACTGCAGGCTAAGAAGTTGGGTCGGGATCCCAACAACTTGGAACTTCTGCTAGCAACACACACCGACAAGAATGGTGTCGTCCAGGATCAGGTAGCTCGGGAGATTCCGGAGAGCGTCCAAAGAATGGAAGAGGAGTACATTCTGTCTCAGCCATCCGTGGAAGGAACCCCTCCCCTCACCCAAGCCCCGGACGACATCATCAACGAATTCGTCTTAAAGGTATGTAAAATTTAAAATAGTTTTCATGTCTTTTTCATTAACAATTTAATTTGTTCCGCAGGTTGCTCCGCAGAGCAAAGGGCGGCTTTATGGTCTTCCCGACGATGCAGGATCATCGGGGTCTTCTTGTTACTACAGCGAGACATCCGACCTGAGAGCCAAGATGCAGGAAAAGGGCGTCGAAATTGAAGGTTTGAAGACGACGGTCCAACAGATACGAGATGCACAAGCCGCCCTAGAAGCCGAGCGGGAGAAGGAGAGAGCCGAGCGGGACAAGGAGAGGGAGATGATGTAACGGATGATGGAGTACTTGGGCCGCAACCCGGATTTTTCACGGGAGCCCACCATTTAGATTTTTATTTTCAACGTTTTTGTAAAACAATATTACTTTTTATTTCTACTTTTAATTTTATTTTAATTTCTACTTTTAATTTTATTTTAATTTAAATAATTCAAATTTTAAATTTTAAATTTATATTAAATTAATTATTATTTAATTTATTATAATTTTTCATAATTTCTACGAATACGTCGGAAATCTGTCAGAAATATATCCGTCGGAAAGCTGTCGGAAATAAAACCGTCGGAAATAAATACGTCGGAAGTCTGTCGGAAAGTCGTCGGTTTACATGTAATCGGAACTCGTCGGAAATCAGTCGGAAACAAAACCGACAGATTTCCGACAGTGACATTTCCGACGGAATTCCGACGTGTCGCCAGACTCCGGCAGGATGTCGGAATTCAGTCTGAAATAATGTCGTCGGAAATCTGTCAGAAATTTTTGACGGATTTCCGACAGAATTACCATTTCCGACAAGATAGAAACGACAGACAAATCCGTCGGAAATCTGTCGGATTATGCGTTTTCCGACAGACTTCCGACGAATATTTCCGTATGATTCTCGCTGTTTTCTTGTAGTGTTTTGACGATCCTGATCTTCTTTTGCTTCCTGAACCAACTGCACCGAAGACACCGTGTTCACCTACTTGGGTCCAGCATAAAGGTGTTCTTCACGGGCTTCCGTACCAACCTCTTACGGAACCATCTCAAAGCTCGCCTTAACGTTGGTTGATACTCGCACTCCGTCCAGCATAAGTGATTCATCGAATGACCACCCAAATAACAAGCAATCACGATCCTGGCATACCACAAGGTCTAAAAAGTCTTCACTAAACTCCAACGACTCCCCCGGAAACCGTCACCATACACATTCCACCAGCTAACACTTATCACACCTTGCAATCCTCTGGCCGGTCTTACACGGAATTATACACTCGAACCCCGTGATCCATATCCCGTCTTACACCTATGCTATGATCAGACATTGATTACTCATAAATATACCATCATCATCACACTCTCAAGACGTCTCCTTCGAGGTAACGATGCCGATGCCACTTCACTCTCAGGACGTCTCCTTCAAGCTCTGGATCTATATAGGAAAAAAATGTTTCATTTAGAGTAATTAACTCGTACGTGTACAAGCACCTGACACTAGGATTACCTACCGTGATGTTAACCGCCATTACTTACTATGACATAACAACTCCACTCCAACGAACTATTGGCTAAACACAACCGATCTTCCACAAGGTCCATACTTAACCTTCGAAGCACATCGCTAATCCTAAGATTATTCGCACGATACAGACACCTATTGCTCTAAACTCATTTCACCACCTGACATCACATGACGCATCTTATGGCCCATCAGGATATATACCGTTCGCGCTCTTGGGACGCATACTTCGAGCCAAAGATATATGAGGAACTCACATCCCCGCAAGAGAACTCACATCCCTCGCTACTTATTCTGGGAACTTACATCCCAAATAAGTATAGAGGAGAACTCACATCTCCTCTGGGAACTCACATCCCAATGGGTATTACATGAGAACTCACATCTCCATAAATAAATGAGTTATTCGAGACCTCAGTCCCTAGAGCAATAAATACCATACGCCTAAAACCTCGGGACTAGCACCAACTTAGGGGTCTAAAACCAACCCCAAAAATCATAGTGTACACCGCATAAGGCTTACCCAGCTCGGCAACGCCAACATAGGTGTACTTACATTATGTTCTTTAGTCTCACAAAACTCATCCCAAACAAGAACGCAGGGAAAGCCTTCTCCCTCGTCGAAGTATTGGGTAACTACTCATGCCTAAGTACAATGCAATACAGAACACTACTCGTCCAAATTCGCTAGGAACTTCCCCAATGCCACGTTTCTTAATCCGGACCACTTGTAACTCCCAGACTGCCCCTCCCATGGGCCCCCGTCCACTCTCAGGCCCGTGGGCCCACCATGTCCGACGGTCAGTGTGTTAGTCCGGGAGGCTCAGAAATCTTATTTACTAACCCTGCAAATCACCACGCGATATTTTCCCGTGTTTTTGACCTCACTCACACGGTACTTTAAATCACTTCCCAGTAGGTCATCCATCCTGAAACTACTCCTGCTCAACCACGCTTAACTCTTGAGAGAACTCCAGAGTTAAGCGTGCTTGAGCTGGAGTAGTTTCAAGATGGATGACCTATTGGGAAGTCATTTCCAGTATCGTGTGAGTGAGGTCAAAACACGATGAAAGATAGCGTGGTGATTTGCAGGGTCAGTAAACAAGACTTATGAGCCTCCCGGACTAACGTACCGACCGTCAGATAAGGTAGGCCCACGGGCCTGAGAGTGGACGGGGGCCCATAGGAAGGGCGGTCGGGGCGTTACAAGTGGTATCAGAGCAAACCTTGACAACTGTGTGAGTCAGATTATCGGGGGTAATGATCTTGGTATGCGCAATGAGGATGTTGCGATCTGTTAGTGGGGGTGATTGTGACACCCCGGTTTTAGAGCATATATGGTATATGCGGTATATGCAGAGAGGCTGAAAAGAATAGATTTGGCTACCTATATCACCAAAGTGCACTTATCTTTCTGGTCACATGTCTTGAGAGAACTCCAGAGTTAAGCGTGCTTGAGCTGGAGTAGTTTCAAGATAGGTGACCTACTGGGAAGTCATTTCCAGTACTGTGTGAGTGAGGTCAAAACACGAGAAAATATTGCGTGGTGATTTGCAGGGTTAGTAAACATGGTGTGCCCACGGGCCTGAGAGTGGATGGGGGCCCATGGGAGGGGCGGTCGAGGCGTTACAGGTAAGGTCTGTCCTCAGCGTTGATTTGAAGTTAGGGCACCGGTTCTGTTTTCAGAATATTCTAATTTTGTTTAGGGGAAACCTTGTTGATGAGTCTTAGGTGATAGAGAAGGATAACCAGTAGCTTTTGGGTCTCGTTGAGATGATTCGTGCTGGTTATATTGTGAATTAATCTCCTAATCCCTAAGGCTAAAGTGACACTACAAGAAAACATTGTTACTGTGACGAAAATTTGTGACGAACAGTTTTTGTCACAAACTAATGACACTTTAGATACTATATTGTGACCAACTATTTATGTCTCTAATTCATAGTTGGTTCGTCTCAATAAGGCAACGAACCATATCGTAACCAGTAGTTTGTGGTAATTAATGACTAAATTGTTATAAAAATAACACGCATCACAATTTTAACGGTATTGTTACTATATATGTAGTTACTTTATGTAACGGATTCATGACAAAGTCGCAAGTATTGGTTAGTGAGAAAAAGTTGAGGTAAATTTGTCACAAATTATGATTAGTGCAGTAACGTTTTATAACGTCATAATTTTTAATGAAATGGATTTCAAAATTACGTCATATTTTTTAACATTTTTGTGACAAACACAACTGATTACAAATTTGTTTAAACATCTCGTATATGTTTGTGTGAACAAATATCGCATAATAATACTAACAATCTTAGTAGTTGAATAATGATTTGTTGAACATATATCTGATAAAAGAAGAGTATTCACCGCACAATTACTTATAGGCCCAATTAAAAAAGTATATATATTAACAAATCTGTAAATTATAATTATTTCATAAATCATAGGGCTTTAATTCGATCTTCTTCTTCGTTTTAATATTATCGATCGCTTTCTCCTCTACTTATATCTCGTTTTCAATAATATAACTTATGTATTTGTCGTTGTTGTAAGCTTGAATCCTAGTTTAATTCAAGCTCTTTGTTTTTATAATGATTTTACAGATTTCAATGACTTCGTCAAACTACGACATTAGAATTACAAGACGTTGGATGTATGAGAGAATCAATTATACAACAAAGCAAGTTTTAGAAAAATTTTGTCAGGGAGTGGAGGATTTTTTGAAGTTTGCAAAAAATCAACCCATATTTCTTTAGAATGAAAAGCTTATGTGTCCATGTATTAAGTGCGAGAACGGTGGCAAATTAAAAGTAGAAGAAGTCGAGTCAAATCATCTATATAATAGAGGTTTTATGCCAAACTATTGGGTTTGGGTTTCTCATGGTGAAGATTATGATATTCCAAACGATCATTCTGAGAATATAGATAATTTTGAGATGGAATCTCAAACAGAGCCAGTGAATCCTTACGTGACGATGATTTCAGATGCATTTGCTAATACAGGGCTAGGATTTGATCAGAATATGGGACAAGAGCCTAATGCTGAGGCAAAAAAGTTTTTCCAGATATTGGATGCTGCAAAGCATACTATTTACGATGAATGTAAAGAAGGTCTTTCGCAACTCTCCTTAGCAGCTCGACTCATGACTTTGAAAACAAATTATAATTTGTCTCAAAAAATGCGTGGACTCTGTTTGTGAGTTGATCCAAGAGTATTTGCCTAAAGGTAACAAGTCTATGAATATTTCTATGAAGTAAAGAAGCTTATGCGGTCTGTGGGTTTGCCTTATCGTAAAATTGACGTTTGTCAAGATAATTGCATGATCTTTTGGAAAGATGCTGAAAACAAAAAGAGTTGTCGCTTCTATAAAAAAGATAGATTTCATCCTACTCAAAAGCCTAGACAGAAAAAGTTGCATATCACCAAATTTTTACTTACCGATAGTCGATAGATTGAAGAGATTATATCAATCTGATCATACTGCAAAAGATATGAGATGGCATGCAGAACATTATGCGAGTGGTGGGGAAATGTCTCATCCATCAGATGGAGAAGCATGGAAATATTTTCATGAGGTATTCCCTGATTTCGCATCAGAATCAAGAAACGTTCACCCTGGTTAATGCACATATGGTTTTAATCCATTTGGTATGTCAGGACAAAACGTGTAGTTGTGACTCCTTATAATCTTCCACCTGATATGTGCATGAAACAAGAGTTATATTTCTAACAATTTTAGTTCCTTGTCCAAATCATCCTAAGAGAAGTCTTGATGTTTTTCTTCAAATACTGGTAGAAGAGTTGAAAGATTTATGGTTTGACGGCGTCGATGCATATGATACTTCTACCAAACAGAATTATGTCTTACGAGCTGCTTTAATGTGGACGATAAATGACTTTCCTGCTTATGGTATGCTTTATAGATGAACAACTCATGGTCGTTTAGCATGTCCTTATTGTTTGGATCACACATGTGCTTTTCAATTGAGAAAGGAGAGAAAAACAAGTTGGTTTGATTGTCATCCTCTATTTCTAACGGGTGAGGAACTATGGAATAAAGTCAAAGATTTGCCAAAATCAGTTAATTCTGGAGGAAACCATGGGCAATTACCAGGTTAAGGTAACACTCACAATTGGCATAAGCAGAGTATTTTTTGGGAGCTACCTTTTTGGAAAGATCTTAAATTCCGACACAATCTTGATTTGATGCACATCGAAAAAAACTTTTTTGATAATATTATCAATACTCTACTCAATGTGAAAGGGAGGACGAAAGATAACATCAAATCACAAATTGATTTGGAAGAGTATTGTAATCGGGTAGAGTTACACTAAATCGATGGAAAGGCATCGGTTCCAATTTTTAGACTACTAGCCAAAGCAAGAACAAAGTTTCTACAGTGGCTCGAGAAAGATGTTAAGTTTTATGATGGGTATTCGTCAAGTCTATCAAAGTGTGTAGATTTTAGGAGGAAAATTAACTGGGATAAAAAGTCATGACTGTCATGTTTTGAATGCAACGACTACTACCAATCGCGTTTGCTGAGCTTTTGGATAAACCTGTATATGAAGCACTCTGTTGAAATCGGTTTATGACAATCCACTTATTGTTAGAATTGGGCCGAGCTTGGTTCAATTCTAGTGGTGCAAGCATTAATGGGAGATAACCGAAGTGGTTATTGGATATGGTTAATCATGGTGTATCTGGCTTCTAATATATATATGAGGAAGAAGGGAGTTCGTCAACCCCAACCCTAAAAGAGAGCACTAGAACGGCAAGAGAGATTGAAGAGAAAATAGATCTAGTAGAGTTCTTAAAACATCGTTGAGTTCTCTTGTAACTAGGTCTTTGTAATCTCTTGTTCATAGTGAAATCTTTGCTTGTGCCATCAAGCCCCAGACATAGCGTCCTCCCATCGAGGCGTGAACTGGGTAACAATCTTTGTGTGCAAATCTCTATCTTTATCTTTGCATATCTATCGTTCTAGATCTTTAGGGATTCGTTCGTGAAGCAAACTTGCTTGATAAACACACAAACACATATAGATTCATAAAGTTTTCGATCAAAAGCATAACAAAGTAGTATCAAAGCTTTCAGGTTGGTGAATCTATGACGAATGTTCGAATCGAGGTGGAGCGATTCGATGGAGAAGGCGATTTCTCGCTGTGGAAAAAGCGCATGCTCGCGCATCTGTATGTACTAGGGTTGAAGGACGTTCACAGGCTGTAGCAGTTCAGAAGGACGAGGATCCTGTTGCAGCGAGGGTACAAGTACAGAAGGCTGAATTAGACTGATTCGAACGATCGGAAAAGGCAATGAATCTGATTTTTCTGAATGTTGGTGATCGTGTCTTCCGCAAGCTCGATGAGTCCACATCCGCTGCATCTACATGGTCAACATTAGAAAGCTTGTATCTCTCTAAGTGACTTCCTAATCGTATATACTTGCAACATAAGTTTTATACGTTTAAGATGAATCAACAAAAGACTATTGATGAAAACACTAATGATTTCTTGAAGGTTGTATCAGAGTTGGCAAGTGTAAAGGTCTCTGTATCAGAGGAGGTGCAGGCTATCCTGCTGTTGAACTCGCTGCCTGAGTCATACAACAGTCTGAAGGATACTCTGAAGTACGGGAGGAAAACGTTAACTTTGGAGGAAGTTATATCAAATCTCTTCGTCATTGATTCACCAACTCGAAGGCTTTGATACTACTTTGTTATGCATTTGATCGATAACTTTATGAATCTATATGTGTTTGTGTGTTTATCAAGAAAGTTTGCTTCACGAATGAATCTCTAAAGATCTAGAACGATATATATGCAAAGATAAAGATAGGGATTTGCACACATAGATTGTTACCCAGTTCACGCCTCGATGGGAGGACGCTATGTCTGAGGCTTGACGGCACAAGCAAAGATTTCACTATGAACAAGAGATTACAAAGACCTAGTTACAAGAGAACTCAACGATGTATTAAGAACTCTACTAGATCTATCTTCTCTTCAAACTCTACTAGATGAATCAACAAAAGACTATTGATGAAAACACTAATGATTTCTTGAAGGTTGTATCAGAGTTGGCAAGCGTAAAGGTCTCTGTATCAGAGGAGGTGCAGGCTATCCTGCTGTTGAACTCGCTACCTGAGTCATACAACAGTCTGAAGGAGACTCTGAAGTACGAGAGGAAAACGTTAACTTTGGAGGAGGTTATATCAGATGCTAAATCAAAGGAGAGAGAGACAAGGGAGAATCCAAGCTCACAAAGAAGTGGGGAAGCCTTTGTATTTCGTGGATTACCTGAGAAAAGAGTCTCGTACAACAAGAAGTACAAGGGCAACTCTAGGTCAATATCTGGTTCAGGGTCAAAAGTGACTTACTAGTACTGAAAGAAAGAGGATCACCTAAAAAGGGATAGTTACTCCAGGAAGAAACATATGGAGGAAGAAGAACGTGGTACAGCAGCAGTTGTACTAGACAAGGTAAAGGTGGTTGATGCACTGTCTGTATCACTACAAGAAATTTGAGTATATATAGCACCCGATAAAAGCTATTTATTACTATTATAGCGGTTTAATAAACGCTCTATCTACGCCCGTTATAATAGATAGGACACTTTACATAGCGATTTTTAGTAATGCTATAAGATATTTATTTACAATAGCGATTAATGTAGTGCAATTATAAAGTTTTTAATAGCGTTTATTTTATGCTATTATATAGTTCTGGCACATCAATTATGCATGATTTAATAGCGTTTATTTTCTGCTATTATTTATTCGTACATAGCATTTTTTATTATAGCATTTGCCTATTGTACTGCTGTGATATCTGTCAATTTGTCTATTCGATCTAATAGCTAAACTTATTGAACCTGATTTGAATACTGAATTTTCAAGAAATATCATGATATTAAAGAGAACATATATCGCTTCTCAAAGATCCAAAACAACCAAAGTCAATACATAAAACATTAACTGGTCTAAAAGTGAATATGAATCGTTTCATTAATTAACAGAAAGTAAGTAATCAAAACCACAAGAACAAATGAATGACTCTAAATCAAGAGATGCAAGCCAAAGCTAAGCATCAAGCCAAGAATGAACGGGGGACACAATCTGCTTCACAATCAAAGTTAAGAAACTCCATTCTCTTCCTCACCGTTCCTCTCACTCGCTTCCCTCACCACATTTTATGCCTACACCAACACACACATTCCTACAAACCAAATCACCAGCACGCACACAACATCACAAAATGGTTAGTTTATGAGACTGAAAACTAGAATAAGCCAGGCAATAGTAGAATGGATCAAGAAAATCACACAATAATGATCAACATTTGAGATAATACTTACAGTAAAAGTGTGTTGCTGTTTAGCACAGTCCATCTGCAGCTGCTAATGTCACGGTTCTTCCTATCAGTACTACCAATAATATGTATCACATTAAGATCGTTGTTAGAGAAATATATATAGAGAGAGAGAGACCTTGGTGGAAAATACGATACCTTCGATGAAAACTCGGCGACAGCCTTCTCTCCTTTTAAATCAGGTGATGTCAGATCTCTGACGCTCTTCTTCGGCATAGAAACCACTTCCATGTAATCTAGAGTTATAACTCATGCGTGTCTATGGTTTCTTGAGTTATGCTCTGCAATTTCTAGGGACCAGAATTAAAAAATTTAGTTGGTGTATCAAAAAATGACATGAGATCTTGTGGCACAAAAGTGGGAATCGGTGAAACCCAATCATCGAAAGCGAAAAAAATCAAGATTAACTTTTCCACAACTGCAAATCGAAAGCTTAAATCAGAACTTACCGACTGTGAAATTCTGCGTCGGGACGAGAACGTCGTTTGGGTGAGCGAAGGAAGACCATACGGTCAAGTTTCTTCGATTGAGAAGGAACAAGTTTCCAGAATCGTCGAGCGAGGCGGAAGAGACTCCTAGATTGTCGGCGTAGAGAGTAGATCCGAGTGGAATCGAGATAGAAGAAGAGAAATCAAGACGAAGTTAGACAAAGTTAGGAAATGATTATCAGACAAAAACCCTAATGAAAATGATTGAAAGAGATAAACTAGAAGATCAAATCAGACCCTTTTCTGAAAAAAACCCAAATGGATTCATCGTAGAGAGAAGGAGAGAGAGAGAGATTAATGTTTTGTCGGCATATAAGAAAAGAATGAAGAGGTTGAAAGATTGGAAGCATTAAACGGACAAGATTGGCTCTCTAGATTTGAACGGACAAGATTAGCTCGCCAAGTCAGCAATCTGAGTGACTCTTTTTAATTGGATGTTGTTGCTGAAATAATGAAAATGTGATTTTAATGGCTTTTTGCAAT
This sequence comes from Draba incana, assembly GCA_963576765.1. Taxonomy (NCBI): domain Eukaryota; kingdom Viridiplantae; phylum Streptophyta; class Magnoliopsida; order Brassicales; family Brassicaceae; genus Draba; species Draba incana. Next base: position 18,536,609 of record OY755212.1, on the reverse strand, counting down.
TTTAAATAATGAAGAATAATTAAGTGTTGGCTAATTAAATTATTTTAGAGAGACTAGGATTATTCTTTATTTTTAAAAATTAAAAAAAAAAAATTTACAATGTTTTTTTAATATTCAAAATCATAACCTATGGTAACCATCAATGTTACATATGAAAACATATACAATCATCTTGTGTAACAAAACATGTGAAAACACAATAATGGTGATATTTATGTACACAATTAATTATTTATCTTGAATTTTATTGTATTTCTAATAAGTTATAGTTAAAACAAATCAAAATACCGTAAACCTAAACTAAACCCTAAACCTTAACCCCTAAACCCTAAACCCTAAACTCTAAAATATTAAGAGCTTTGAATTTTGTTGTTACATTAACTTTTGAGAATGAATACATAGTTACTTGGTTAAGTGGTTTTGCAATTTTGTATGTACTGCTATATCCTATACCCTAAATCAAAGACTCATTACCCCATTAATCCACACAAAAATTATTATATCCTATTGTTAATAGCACTAAATGTTATATGAATTGTTGTCAATTTCGTGTGTGTTGTTTAATTGTTTATATCCTATTGTTAATAGCACTAAACCTCAAACATTATACCCTAAACCTCCAACATTACCCTATACCCTAAACCGCAAACGTTATACCCTAAACTGTAAATCAAAGATCACGATTTTTCTTTTGTTATTTTGTAATTTCAATTCTTAGTTGTGTATTCAAGAAACTAAACTCAATCTCAGGATTCTCTAACAAAACATTGATCTCAGTTTCATAAGGACGACAATTCGTAGATTCCTCTGCAATGGTTTTCAAATTACAGAACATTAACAAAATCAAAATCCATTAAGTAAGTTCGAATCTTTTATAGAGATTATCAAATCCTCACCTATGGAGGAAGAAGAAGAAGAAGAAGACAAATCTTCGAGTTTCTTCTTCAAGTGTTTGAATTTAGAATAAGAATTATCCGCAAAAACACGTTTGAAACCAAACTGTGGTTTCAGTTCTGAATGTAGATAACACGAGCTTAGAGAAGAAGATGTCTGGTTCCTCTGTTTTCGCCGCCGACGATATTCCGATACGATCAGAACCGTCGCCGCTACAAGAGATGCTATGGAAATTACGATTTTGACCTTCTCTTTGACCTCCATGTTCGTCGTCACTGTTCTCTGAGCAAATCTGCGGCGATTTCTGAACCACTCTTAACTTAACACTCCTTGCTCTACGATTCAATCTCTCTTCTTCCTCTGAAGGAGTTATAGGTCTCTTTGTCAGTATTACTCCAATCGAACCGGTTACAGTTTGTTTGATCCAAGCTTCTTTCTCTTTTAATTCCTTCACTAGACTTTCGTCCATTTGCCTTTCAGGTTTTAAACTCACCTCTGTGTTTATCTCTTCCCTTTGAAACCCAAAAATGTCGAGGAACGTTTGTTTCACAACTCGATCCTCCAGACTGTGAAAGGAGATGACTGCTAGTCTCCCACCTGTTGAGAGAACATCAAACGATGAGTAGAGAGAGTTTTGTAGCGTCTTGAGTTCGTTGTTCACTGCAATCCTTAGGCCTTGAAACACGCGTGTTGCTATCTTTATCCATCCTTGTCTACCTCCTACAACATTGCAAATAGAATTCCAACTAAGAACATTAACTGGAACTCGCGTAGTGAGGTGCAAATGCAGAGCCCTCTAGTGAAAGATACGATTTTTCCTTTGTTATTTTGTAACTCAGAGAACCCATCAACTAATAAACTCCAAATCCCAGATTTAAAATAGAAATTTTCGTGCAACAAACCCAACTAACCCGTACGGATTACAACCCACAATGACAAAATCAATGAATCATTGCAAATATAAATTTTACCTCAATTCCAATCGGTCCAATTCGACTGAAAAGGATGCAAGTGACGATGAATGCTTATGTAGATCAAAATCGAGACTAAGATCGATACTGGCGGATTGAAATCGAGCCTGAGATCGATAGAAGCTGCGACGGATCGGGGTGGAGATGGATCGAGATAGAGACGATTGAGATGGTTCGGGATTGAGACAGATCTAACACAAAGGGAAACATAAAATCAACAGATCTAACACAAAGGGAAACATAAAATCAACAGAATCAGCTCAAGAATCAATCGAATCACCCAAACCTAATCCAAAATCAAACAAATCTATTATACAAAAAAATTCGAAAACACCAGCTCTTCGAATCAATGAACAAGCAGTAACAAATTCCATAAATGCCCGATTTCAACCGGAATAGAAACGACGAAAGATGATTAATATGAAAAATCTTCATACGATAAGTTTACCTTTGGCTTTGTTGCCAATATCTGTGAATAGTCCTGGACCTTTGCTCGTGGTTGATCAGAGAAGTTGAGAGATCGGCGAAGATTTGGAGGAGAAGCGGTGAAGAAAAAGAAGAAGATGAGAGGACACGACTGGATTTATGAAATTTTCCCCAAAAGAAACGAAGAAATGAGAAAAGGCACAAAGGAAAGAGATGAAATGAGAGAAGAGAGAATTAAGAGTGGGCAATTTTTAGGTTTTTAGATTGCAAAGTGGAAAAAATTGGGAGGAAACAATATTTTTTCCAACTGAGCGAGCGGGCAATTTTTAGGTTTTTTCGCCAAAACTCTAACACAACGTTTAAAAAAAGAAAGTGCTATGTATTGTATATTAACCAAAAAGCGTCACAAAAATAAAAATTTTGTCCACCTTGTTATAGCGTTTATATTTATGCAAACGCTATAATAAAAAAGGTTGATATTTATTATAGCAGAAAAACAAAGAACGCTATATTTTAATGCTATATATACTCAAATTTCTTGTAGTGTATTAGTTAGAAAACCTAATGATTGGTGGATCATTGATTCTGGATGTTCGTACCATATGACATCTTGAAGGGACTGGATCGATGATTTTATAGAAGACAAAAGGAATCAGGTGCTGCTCGCTGCTGACAGTTCTATGGTATTACAAGGCATTGGTTCAGTCAGGATCAGTGCTACAGGAGGATCTGTTACAAAGCTCACCAATGTCAGATATATTCCTATTCTTGCTTGGAATTTAATATCTGGTGGGACTCTTGACATAGAAGGGTTCACACAGGAAGGTGGGAATGGTAAGACAACGTGGTTCTCAGTATAAGTAGTGAGAGATAGTGTTCTCTCTAGGAGAACGTGGTTCTCCTGTGTACTTATTTGGGACTGTGGTTTCCAGTATAAGTACTGAGAGACTGTTTTCTTGATGCGATGGTGGTTCTCAGGATACCCTAAGCTCAAAGAATTTGTTCCTGAGAGTATGAGGGGTATGTTGCACCGATCGCTCAAAGGATGTGTTCCTACGAGTGAAAGGGTGTAGTGAAGAGTTAAGAGTAATAAATGTCTGTAATGTGCGAATAAACATAGGATTAATGATTGCTTCGAAGGTCATCAATGGGTCTTGAGGGGGATCGATTGTGTTAGCCAAGCTTGTAGTGGGAGTAGAGATGATATGCTGGAGTTTGGAATGGAAGGTTAATATCACGGGAGGTAGTTCCAGTCTTTAGGTGCATGTACACGTATGAATTGATTACTCTAAGGAAACGTTTTCCTTCATACTGGAGCTTGAGGGAGACGTCCTGAGAGTGGAGTGGCACCGGCATTGTCGGCATGAGGGAGACGTCCTGAGAGTTTGATGATATCGGAAGGAGTACGAGTAATCAATGTCTGATCATGGCATAAGCAAGAGATGGGATATAGACCTCAAGGTTCAGGTGTGTGATTATGTGTAATATTGGCTAGTGGGTCACAGTGTGTGATAAGTGTCACCTAGTGGAAGCACAACATCAGGTTCTGAGTGGGTCGATGCAGAGTTGCCCATTCCTGAGTGGAAGTGGGATAGGTTTACAATGGATTTCGAGGTGGAATTATTTTACTCACAGTCGTCTGGTGCTATCTAGAAGATGTAGGATTGTCTGATTAAGTCAACACTTTTCTTTTTGGTCATTAAGGAAACCGATGAAGCAGCGGTTTTGGCTAAGTTTGCGTATAAGCATCGGGATGGCTCCTTATGGGGCGTTGTATGGGAGGCCATGTAAGACACCTCCATTTTGGACACAAGTGGGGAGAAAAGCATATTTGGTGCGAGTTTTGTTCAGGACACGACAGAGAAGATCCATGTCTTGAAGGTGAACATGAAGGAGGCTCAGGATCGCAGAGAAGTTATGCCAATAAGAGGAGGAGAGAGTTAGAGTTCGCGGTCGGAAATAGAGTGTATCTCAAGATGGCCATGTTGTGAGGTCCTAACAAATCTATCTCAGAGAATAAGCTGAGTCCGAGGTTTGTGGGTCCGTTCCCGGTAGTGGAGTGAGTTGGGCTGGTGGCATACCGCTTAGAATTACCTTCGATTATGAAGGCATTTCATAAGGTATTTCATGTATCGATGTTGAGGAAGTGCCTGCATACTACGGAGGAGTTGGTGGCTAAGATTATTGAGGAACTTCAGCCTGATTTATCTGTAGCGGCAAGACCTATGAGGATTCTCGAGAGGAGAGTCATGCAATGGCGTCAGAAGAAGATACCATTGCTGAGAGTCTTGTGGGATTGTGTCGGTACTCAGGAGGAGACTTGGGAGCCTGAGGCAAAGATGAAGTTGAAGTTGGGTAAGTGGTTCGACAAGCAGATCGCAGCTTGAGCTTACCTTTATCCTTGTGGTTTCAGTTTCAGCGTTTAGCATGTTGCTTTTTTTATGATTGTGTTGTATGTATTTTTGTTTGTGTTGTACGATGATACATTTTGAGATTTATAAGATTGAGTTCCTTATATTTCTATGATATATAAAATGTGTGATTCTTATTCGTGTTGATATTCCGAGAGAGAGAGTATCGTGTTTTGGACAATGTGAGGCAACTTTATTATAGATGTTTATAGGCGTTCTAGAATTTATTGCTACTAACTTATTATTTTGGAGACGGTGGTTCTCAGTATTTACTTGGGATGGTAGTTTCTAGTGTAATTACTGAGATACGGTGGTTCTCTCTAGGGAACGGTGGTTTTCCTTTGTACTTATTTGGCAAGGTGGTTTCCAGTGTAAGTGATGTAAGAACAAACTAATAAGAAGGAACTGAGGTTACTCCTCTTACAAGCAATCAACAAACAAGCGATGTAAAGGAAACAAGGAACAAAGAAATCGATGATGGAACAAGGATATGAAAGAGATCACAAACGGAAGGAGAATGGTGATGGACGAGAGATGGTGATGATGTGAGGATGATGATTCACGAACAGATTGGTGAGGATGGAATGAAGAGTGTCGATCCAAGCGAGCTAAGGCTGCAACAAGGATTTCGATCGATGGAATGATGATGGGAATGGATTGGTGGTCGCCACACAAGTGATGATAGACTTGTGATAAGACTAGAACAGATCAAGTCGCCTTGATATCACTCATAAGGAAAGTAGATTCACAGAGGGCTCGATGAACACAAGATTCAAAGAAGAAAGTTCGATCTTTATTAATAATGTGAAAATGATACATGGCTGCTAAGGAACCTTATATACTAGTTCGTGCAGCTGAAGCCTTCTTGGGCGAAAACCCTAATACAAATGTCTAAACCAAAAATCAAAAACTAAACCAAAACCTAGTCTAATACAATTGCAAACCGAAACCTATTCTATTACAATTGAAAAACCGAAACCTATTCTAAATGACTAATTAAATTGAACCTGCAAAATGAACAAACCAAGATATAATTTAAATGAAAAATCAGTACCTCTTTGGCGCCTACTTGGTTGATATCACGTAGATGGTTGAATTGAGAAGAACATCTTCAAGTCTTCTAGTCGCTTCTCTTGATCCTCTTGATAAGCTTGATCCAAATGATGTTGAACGGACTTGATAAATAATCCTCTAAGTCTTCGAGTTCCTGATCTTGTTCTTGGTGGATCCCTCATTGTTGTTATATCTTGACTTGCGGGAACATCTTTAAAATCCTCCGGGTGAATGTCGATGCTAGGGTCGATGTCCTCATCATTCCCTCCCTCTTGAGAAGGTTCTGACCCCAGAACGTCCTCCTCTGCAACATAAGGAAGCAAATCTGTAACATTAAATACGGGAGAGATTGTCAACTCACTTGGAAGGTCCAGCTTGTAGGCATTGTTGTTGATTCGTTCCAGCAATTGAAATGGTCCAGCTCCTCGTGGTGACAACTTCTTCTTTCTTTGCTTTGGAAACCTTTCTGGTCGCATATGAACCCAAACCCAATCTCCGGGGCTGAAAATAAGCTCCTTTCTCCCTTTATCAGCAACCTTCTTGTACTTAATCGTCTTCTGCTCGATGTTCTCCTTCACCTTTTGATGCAGCTTCTTGATCACTTCAGCTTTTGCTTCTCCATCCTGATTAGTGACATCTAAAGGTGGCAAGGGAACAAGGTCTAAAGGCGTCTCTGGTTTAAACCCATAAACAATCTCAAAGGGAGACAACTTAGTCGCTGAATGGTTAGGATGATTATAAGCAAATTCAACGTATGGAATACAATCTAACCAATTCCACAAATTCTTACCAACCGTGGCTCTCAAAAGAGTAGATAACGTGCGGTTTACCACTTCAGTTTGTCCATCGGTTTGCGGATGGCAAGTTGTTGAAAATAGCAGCTTAGTTCCGAGCTTCCTCTAAAGAACTCTCCAAAAGTGGCTTAAAAATTTCGTGTCTCGATCAGATACAATCGTCCTTGGAATCCCGTGTAGGCGTACTACTTCCTTGAAGAACAATTCAGCGGTTTGAGTGGCGTCATTTGTTTTAGCACATGGAATGAAATGCGCCATCTTTGAGAACCTGTCCACTACAAGAAAAATAGAATCCTTTCCTCGGATTTTGGGTAAGCCTAAAATGAAATTCATAGATATATCTACCCAAGGCATACTAGGAATAGGAAGTGGCATATATAAACCATGTGGATGTAACCTGGACTTGGCTGTGAGGCATGTGACACATTTGGAACAGAAACGCTCCACGTCCCGTTTGAGGTGAGGCCAAAAGAAATGTTCGACCAGAACACTTAAGGTCTTATCTACTCCGAAATGTCCCATAGGTCCTTCACCATGTGCTTCCTTGATCAGCAAGTCTCTCATAGATCCCTGCGGAATGCACAAACGTTTATCTCTAAACAAATAATCATTATGTATGTAGAAAGAACCTGATGGTTTCGCCTTGCACTCTTGATATGTTGAACCAAAGTCTGGATCATCTTCATATGCTTCTTTGAGATGCTCAAATCCTAGAACTTTAGCTTCCAATGTAGTGATCAGAACATGTCTTCTTGATAGTGCATCAGCTACAACGTTCTCTTTGCCCTTCTTGTACTTGATGATGTATGGAAAATACTCCACGAACTCCATCCATTTTGCGTGTCTTCTCTTGAGAAGGGTCTGACCTCTAAGATGCTTCAACGTCTCATGGTCTGTATGAATAACGAATGCCTTGGATAGAAGATAATGTTGCCAAGTCTCCAACGTCCTCACTAGCTCGTAAAGCTCTTTGTCATAGGTAGGATAGTTGAGGCTGGCTCCGCTTAACTAAACACTGAAATAAGCTACTGGACGTCCTCCTTGAGTTAAGACAGCTCCAATACCTATTCCTGAAGCATCACATTCAACTTCAAAAATTTTGTTAAAGTCAGGCAATATCAAAACAGGTACATTAGTTAAGCGATCCTTGAGCTGCTGGAATGCTGCTTCTTGGGCTGGTCCCCAATTGAATGCTACATGCTTTTTGATCACGGCAGTAAGTGGTGCAGCTACGGTGCTAAAATCCTTAACGAAACGCCTGTAGAAGCTCGCCAAACCATGGAAACTTCTAACGTGCCCTATGCTTGTTGGCGTCGGCCATTCTTAAATCGCCTTGATCTTCTCTTGATCAACCTGTAATCCCTGAGCACTTACAACAAAACCTAAAAACACTACTTCATTAGTGCAAAAGGAACACTTCTTAAGGTTACCATAAAGGCCTTCCTTTCGAAGCGTCTCAAGAACGAGCTCAAGATGCTCAGTAAGTGAAGTGCTGTAAATTAGAATATCATCAAAGTACACAACAACAAACTTACTGATATAAGGCCTTAGGATGTGGTTCACAAGCCTCATAAACGTACTGGGCGCGTTTGTTAATCCAAACGGCATCACGAGCCACTCGTACAATCCTTGCTTAGTCTTGAAGGCAGTCTTCCATTCATCACCTTCTTTCATCCTTACTTGATGGTATCCGCTCCTGAGATCAATCTTGACAAAAACATTAGACCCAAATAACTCATCAAGCATATCGTCTAACCTGGGAATCGGATGGCGATATTTAACGGTGATGTTGTTGATTGCTCTGCAGTCCACACACATCCTCCAAGTCCCATCCTTCTTTGGTACCAACAAGACTGGAACGACGCAAGGACTAAGGCTCTCTCTGATATATCCCTTTGACATCAGCTCTTGAACTTGCTTTTCCAATTCCTTAGCTTCGGTTGGGTTGACTCGATAGGCTGGTCGGTTGGGTAATGTTGCCCCTGGAACTAAGTCAATTTGATGCTCTATTCCTCTAATAGGTGGTAGGCCAGCAGGTATCTCGTCGGGAAACACGTCCTTGTACATACCTAACATAGAAATAATTTCTTGGGGCAGTGTTACACCCTCAGAACCTGTAAGACAAACATCTCTAAAAAACATTAGTAGCACCGATTCTTGATGATCTAAAGATTTGCAAACAGTACTAGGTGTAATGTAAAGGTTAGTCTTACTTACCTTAGCATCAACAGCAAATTTAGATTGCATCTCATGTACCTCTTGAGGTGACAAGGGAGCAAGCTGAAATTTACGCTTTTGATGTATGAAGGAGTGAGTGTTGGTGCGTCCATTGTGTAGAACCTCTCTATCAAACTGCCAAGGGCGGCCTAGAAGGAGATGACCTAGTTGCATTGGAACCACATCACACAGAACTTCGTCTTCATACTTTCCTATCTTGAATGGCACTCGAACTTGATCCTTGATGCGAATTTCGGTGCTGGATTCCACCCACCTTAGGTGATATGGTCTTGGATGTGGTGTGCCTTTAAGACCTAATTTCTCAACCAAAACTCGACTAGCAGCATTAGTGCAAGAACCTCCATCGATAATTAAACTACATACCTTGTTTTGGCGTGAAGAACAAGTTCTCTCTTTGAGCCGTTTCTTGATTGATCATGGCGCTTAATGCTCTGCACACAACTAGCATGTCTCTGGTTTCTGGAAAAGCTACTTCTTCTTCTAAATCCGTGATCTCCACGCCTTCTTCTTCATCTTGCGATTCGTAGCCTCCATCGGGTGTCAAGATCATAACTCTCTGGTTGGGGCAGTCCCTTGCATAGTGTCCTTTCCCCTGACACTTAAATAAAGATATATCTCTAGCTCTTGCATTAGAGACAGTAGACTTACCTGAATCTGGTCGGTTAGTCCTTGGTACTTCTGGAATGGGTTTCTTGACGGGGAATTCAGTTGCAATGGCCTTTCCTTTATCTTGATTCCCTGTTCCATTGGCTAGGTCTAGAACGACTAGCAGCAGCTAGCTTTCTCTTGATTCCCTGTTCAGCCTGCACAGCTACATGTAATAATTCGTTAAGGTTATGATAAGATTGACGTTCTACCTTTCTTGTAATGCGGTCATTGAGACCATCAATGAAATGCCCCATGAGAACTTCTTCGTCTTCTTCAAAAGACATTCTGTTTCTGAGCTGTTCGAACTCTTCAAAATACTCTTCTACACTCTTGTTCTTTTGAGCTAGTTGCCGAAACCGCCTCTGCATTTCTCTATGGTAATGTGGTGGCACAAATCTTCTGCGAAAGTTATACTTTATGGCTGTCCAAGTGGTAATTTGCTCGAAGTGGTTTCTCCTCCTATCTTGAACTTCTCGATCCCACCAGGTTAAAGCATGATCCGTGAGCTGGGCTGAAGCTAGAGCGATCTTCTTCTGGTCATTATACTCGTAGTACTCGAAGATGTACTCAATGCGCCTTTCCCAATCCAAATAAGCTTATGGGTTAACTCTACCTGCAAAAGTAGGCACAGTTAGTTTCAAATCTCTAGGTACGTTACGATGTACCTCTTGCTGGGGTTGCTCATGGCGTTGGACTTGAGGTGCTCTTCTCCTATCTCGTGGCATCTCCACGGTTTGATCATCATCTGAAGGTTCTTCAGGCTGTATCTCAAGCCTTCCTACTTGCTGTTCTATGCGTCCAATCTGAGCAGCTAGGTCATTCTTCAATATTTGTATAGCATCCATAATGGCTTTTGTCGGGTCTTGTTGCTCATCCATGGTCTCTGGTTTCCTGCACACACTTGAACAAAGGATCAAGGGACTAGGGAACAAAAGAAATAATGAAAAACAAACGAACCAGAACAACAGAGAACCTATTATACTAGATGAAACAATCTGAAACACTCTAATTAAATAAATTAGACAACTAAACGAAATTAAAGACTGAAGCAACAAGGACACCAATAAAATTTAAACAAACCTAACCCTAACTAAAACTCTCGACAATTCAGAAACAACACAGCAAGTAAATAGCAAGGATCGAGTGAAACACAACACTCAACACTAAGCGATCAAGACTCAACACTAAGCAATAAGCGATCACACAAACTCAACGAAACAGAACGATGCATGCAACACAAGAGATCGACAACCCTAATTTTTTTTTTTTTTTTGAATTCTAAAACAGCAAGCAACGAAACAGACTATTCAAATAGTATCAAACCCTAAGACGAGACTCAACAGATCGATAACTAACAACCAAAAAAATTTGAATGAAACGAAACAGCAATGAAACGACGCAATAGAACCTTTCGTCTCTGATACCTGATGATGTAAGAACAAACTAATAAGAAGGAACTGAGGTTACTCCTCTTACAAGCAATCAGCAAACAAGCGATGTAAAGGAAACAAGGAACAAAGAAATCGATGGAACAAGGATATGAAAGAGATCACAAACGGAAGGAGAATGGTGATGGACGAGAGATGGTGATGATGTGAGGATGATGATTCACGAACAGATTGGTGAGGATGGAATGAAGAGTGTCGATCCAAGCGAGCTAAGGCTGCAACAAGGATTTCGATCGATGGAATGATGATGGGAATGGATTGGTGGTCACCACACAAGTGATGATAGACTTGTGATAAGACTAGAACGGATCAAGTCGCCTTGATATCACTCACAAGGAAAGCAGATTCGCAGAGGCCTCGATGAACACAAGATTCAAAGATGAAAGTTTGATCTTTATTAATAACGTGAAAATGATACACGGCTGCTAAGGAACCTTATATACTAGTTCGTGCAGCTGAAGCCTTCTTGGGCGAAAACCCTAATACAAATGTCTAAACCAAAAATCAAAAACTAAACTGAAATCTAGTCTAATACAATTGCAAACCGAAACCTATTCTATTACAATTGAAAAACCGAACCTATTCTAAATGACTAATTAAATTGAACCTGCAAAATGAACAAACCAAGATATAATTTAAATGAAAAATCAGTACCTCTTTGGCGCCTACTTGGTTGATATCACGTAGATGGTTGAATTGAGAAGAACATCTTCAAGTCTTCTAGTCGCTTCTCTTGATCCTCTTGATAAGCTTGATCCAAATGATGTTGAACGGAATTGATAAATAATCCTCTAAGTCTTCGAGTTCCTGATCTTGTTCTTGGTGGATCCCTCATTGTTGTTATATCTTGACTTGCGGGAACATCTTTAAGATCCTCCGGGTGAATGTCGATGCTAGGGTCGATGTCCTCATCAGTAAGTACTGAGAGATGGTGGCTTTCCTTTGTACTTATTTGAGACGGTGGTTTCCAGTATAAGTAACGAAATACGGTGGTTCTCTCGAGGGGACGGTGGTTTCCCTGGGTACCCAAAGCTCAAAGGATGTGTTCATGTGAGTTAAAGTGTGTGGTAATGAGTTAAGAGTAATAAATATCTAGGAATGTGCGTATAAATCTGTGATTAGAGGTGAGCTTATGAGATCTGGTGAGGATCTCTAGTGGTACTAACCGGTTTGGGTCAAGGTTTTGTGTCTTTGGTAGACGTTTTGTCGGGATTCGAGGACAAATCCAGAGTTGTGGGGGAGAGATATAACATCCCAAAAACCAAAAATTGTGTTTTTGGTAAGGGTGTCGATTGACACCAATGTTTCGGGATTGTTTGGTTTTATTTTTAACCATGCGGTTTGCTGCGGTATAAGGGAGAAGCCTTAGGTCTTTGTATAAAAGGATCCAGCCGCACATGAGTAACGTTTTTCAGAGTTTTGAAGAAGAAAAACATTTTAGAATTAAGAGAGAAAGAGATTCAAGTGTGTTCTTGAGAAAGAGAGTTGATTGTGAGAATGAGGCAATTTTGTTGCCTTGTGTTGGAGAAGAGGATCAGATGAGCAAATCAGTTCTGATCATCGTGAAATTTGATGGATAAGTTCTCCTTTCTCTTAGCTAGCTGTGAGGCAAATCAGTTTGTCAATCGGATTTGTATGCTAAGAGATATCTTTGTTTTCATGAGTGAGGTCCGTGCAGAATCGGGTCTGTAATCAGACCACTTCGAGCTTGTTTTTCCAGAGTTCTAGAGAGAGATAGGCAACGATTTGTATATCGTTGGAAAGCTCTTTGTGTTTAGTTTCCGAACCATATTTCCGATTTTTTTTGGAGGTAAGGTTTGTCCTCAACGTTGATTTGAAGTCAGCAAGCCGGTTCCATTATTAGAATATTCTAATTTAGTTTAGGGGAAACCTTGTTGGTGAGTCTTAGGTGATAGAGAAGGATAACGAGTTGCTTTTGGATCTCGTTGAAGCTGTGATTCGTGCTGGTTATGTTGTTGATTAATCTCCTAATCCCTAAGGCTAATGTGCGTGCGTGGTCGTGGCTATGGAATTGAATGTCAGAGTTTTGTTTGAATGTGTTTGATGGAATTGATGTTGTGAATGCATAGTTATGTTGGTTATTGACTGATATTTATTTGATTGTCGTATTGTGTATAATGAGATTGATCGCTCGATGAAACATAGTCGAGCTGCGTGAAGATTTTGCTTGATTCAAGTTCTGCGAAGAGTGTCGATCGACACCTAGAGGGAGTGTCGATCAACACCCCTTGTTTTCTCGCGATGGATTGTGTTGTGAGATGGAGTGTCGATTGACACTTTGTTGTGAATTATGTGTTTTGTGTTATTGTGTCGATCGACACAGTGGTGGTGTGTCGATCAACACTGATTGCTGAGTTGCAGATTTTGGTGGATTGTTCTTATTATGGTAATTGAACGTTGTGAGATGCTGGTTGTTTGTGTAGTATTTTGGCATTGATTTTTTTCATTATGTAACCGGGAGACGGGATGACCGCCTCACTGAGTATTTGTGATAATACTCACGCAACTCTTTTTCCCATGTGTTGCAGTTAAAGGAAAAATGTGATCGCGGAATCATTGCGTAGGAAGAAGATGATTAGGATTTGTAGTGATGTTTTGTTGAACTGAGTAGAACTGAGTAGAACTTGATGTTTAGATTGCTAGCTTAGTTGAATTTGGAATGGGTTTCCTTGATTTAATGATCTATTGGAATTATTTAGATTAGTTGATTATGTGTTTTCCGCTTGTTATTGTTTGTTGGTTTGAATTAACCGTTGAGAATTAGTATTTATGTGAATACTTAATTCGGGTTAATTAAATATAAAAAATCTTGGTTGTTTCAGTGCTTCAGACTTACATCGAGGATCGGGATCAAATTCTCAAAATAAAAAACAAACTCAATTTTGCCTTAGGGCATTTAAGATTTGATCAAGCCACTTTGTGGCATTTAAGAACTTGATTCATTTTTTAAAACCTTATAATCTATTTTAGAAAAAATTATAATATATTTTTAAAACCTTATAATCTGTTTTAAAAACATTATAATATGTTTTAGAAAGGTTTTGACATCGTTATAAGTTTTTTTAACAGATTATAAATTTTTTAAAGGTTTCAAAAAACCTTATAATATGTTTTAAAAACCTTATAATTTGTTTTAAAACCTCTATAATATGTTTTAAAAACTTGATAAACCTAATAAAATAGTTAATCCAAACTCAAACTCTAAACCCTAACCCCCAAAACTACACTCTAAATGTAAAATATTTAATCCAAACACAAAAGTTTAAAAAACGTTCGTGTGTTGTGTTTCCTCCTCCTCGTCCTCCAATCCATGATATCTAGTTTCGTATCTAGTCTCTCTCTTTTTTTGTGATAATTTTTTCAGATTCATGTTTTTTAATCTGTTTATGAGAGAGTCATCCTCCTCCTCCAATCCATAATATCAAATTTCAGATCTTATCTCCTTTTTTAGTGAAAGTTTTCTCAAATTCAATGTTTTTAATCTGTTTATGAGAGACAAATGAGATTTGGTTAAGAGAGAGGAAAACGAGATATTGGAAAAAAAAATGAGACATGGAAAAAAAATCTAGAAAAAAAAAATTCAGAAAAAGTTAAGTTAAAAAAAAAGAGAGAGAAAAGTGGCACACTTGTAAACTTATTTTTTATGATGACATAATTGTAAAGTGGCATGCAAAAAATGACATATCATAAAAATTCTCCAAATTTTATCATTTTAGTTGTGTGTGCATAAATTTACATAATTATTTTGTGATATTATGGGTCTATATATTTACTTTGATTTTTTTAAAAATTATTATATAATCGAATTTTGCTAATTTTTATACGAATCAAAAGATCCAAAAAGATATAAGTTTATCATTAATTAATTTAAAATATTTTGAATATTTTTTAATCATTTAATATAATTTTATCATTAATCAATTAACAAAATCATTAAAAAAAACTTTCTCTCTCTCCAAACTCAAACCCTAAACTCTACCCCACAAAACTATATTCTAAATATAAAATAATTAACCCAAACCCAAAAAATATAAAAAGTTAAGTTCAAAAAAAGATAGTATTCTTTCAACCGAAGGCATAATTGTAAAGTGGCATGGCATAGAAATTTTCATGCATAATGGGTTAGAAGAAATACTCATTAAAAGGAATTACTGGTTTGGATAATATAATGTTTTTCTCTCTAAAGCCCATCAGACTAAATAGTATGTGTTAACCCCTAAAACCAAATTAACCCTAACCTAGCCTTCCTAGCATCCACGTGAATCAGAGAAGGAGAAGGAGAAAGAAGGCCGTGAGATTTCTTAAGAGAAAGTAAGAAGAAAAGATAAAGAATATCAAAGAGGAAAACGTGGGAGAAGGAAAGACTGTTCCGTTTAATGGAAGGAGAGGAACGGACAGGCAAAATGTATTGGAAGTGAATGAAACATTATGGGTAAGTATTCAACTCATAAATCTAGCTATATCCGAAAACCATTTGTCGTTTGGGATTATGACCTGAAAATTATTCACATTTCTCCGATACTGATCTTTGTAGAGTGAAGTTGCAGATAGCATTCTTTGCAACGAATTTTCCGACCAGATAAGATGGAGTTGGATTATGATACTTATATCCATGGAAAGATATTCTTGTCTAGTTTTTGGAACAGTTTTTAGAATAAAAATCCGAGGTAAGGTCCATCCGGAAACTGATCTCAAAGTTGAATTACATGAACTGTTTTATGAACCAAAAGTCTTATTTTCAAATCGGATCATGAAACTTGCTGGTTGATTTCTTGTGGCTATGAGGGGATCCAAATGGCGAGAAGGATATTGTTGGAAACCCCCGACTCTTAATTTTCCAGAGACATCGAGTTTGTATTTATCTGAGGTACGAATAAACTGTTATTGTTGTTTTAGTTTGACATGTACAGTTTTGGTCGAACCGTATAAACCTTGTAGGAAGTTTAATAATGGAATGTTAAACATAATATCCTTAACGAAGATTTGCAGCAGCTCATTCTTCTAGATTATTTTGTTCGTATCAACCAATCCAAAAGGCTAAGGTGATGGTGGAATCTACGTTACTATTGTACTAGTTAGTAATTTGTGTTCTTTCATGCTAAGTCTAGGAATGGAATGATTGATGGTTGTTGGTCTTATTTACTAATTCTAGGAATAGAATGGTGATGTTTGTTGGTAGTTCTGTGTAGTTAATAATGATTAATTGGTGTGTGAAAATTGTTTAATAAGGTTGTATGGTGCTAAGCAAAGAAAGAATGTTAAAAGATTAAAAATGAATGTTTGAGATTGCTAGTATATGATAGTTCGGACGATCGCGTATGTAAGCCTGTTGCAGAACTTTGTTTGTTGTACTACGGACGATCGCGTATGTAATCATGTTGTAGCTCCATTAGGCCTTAGAGGGCCAGTGATGAGGATGACATACCCAAAACGCGAAAAAGGGGTTGGCTCCACCGTAAATATACCCAAAGCGCGAAAAAGGGGTTGGCTCCACCGTAAATAAATATGTAAAGAAAATAAAAGTAAAGAATGTGAAAAAAAGATGTGAAAATGTTTAAGTATGAGATAATAGATGAATAAAAAGATTATGTTGTAGAGATGTAAGTATAAATATGACGGTTGCCAGTAATAAGTTTATGTAATGTATGATCTATTTCTAGATTAGTGTGTCTGCTTATTGTTTTTCGAGTATTAAAGTTTATGCGGGTAACTTCGTTACTGAGTAGATTCATCCCGGAACTGCTCACCTCTCTTTTTCTTCTTTTAGTGTGTGCGGGTTTATTACATGTTGTACAAGTTAAGGCTTAAGACCTAGGGCTCAAAATGATCTGGGAACGGGGCGTCACAATACCATCATTGTAATAGGATAATCATCAATGCCCTCAATTTCGTAATCCGGTCTGAACTTGTAAACCGGTATGCGTTTCCGCATATGTAGGCCTTCGACCATTTGAGGAAAAATCAATTTAAGAATTGTACTCATTTCTCTCTCGTACTCTCTCTTTCGTAAACACCATTATCGTTTTCTCCATTAGTCCATCCAAACTCAAGTGTTTTGAGGTTATTTCTATACTTCCTTAATCACCTTCTAGACTTAAGTTTTTCGAACTTACATACTGTAGGGGTCGGATTTTACCCCGAGGAGATTGATGTAACGACAAGAACGATACTGCAAAAGGCTTGAAGAAATCCTAAACATGCTTACAAAAGCCCAAATTGTAATTAGGCTCATAATAGAAGTAAATTCTATTATTTAAAATATGTTTAATGATATTATGGGCCTAAGGCTATTTATTTTCTTAATGGGCAAAGCCTAAACCTAGCACTTAGACCTAGGATGAAAAGCTATATATAGCTCATTGTATTCACCCAAAAAAAGGATCTGCAATTTTTCACAACATCAATAATAAAGCTCTCTTAACAGCTATAGCGACAGTCTTCTCTACTTTTCTGCACTTTGATTTTACTCTGAAGTCTCGCATTTCCTCACAACCCTTACAAATTCAATTGTGCGAGTTTCGAATGCTACAATTTGGCGCCGACTAAGGGGAACTCGCAAGACGTTCTTACTCAAAGAAATCACTGTGCAATCTACATAACCAACAATGCCCGAAGAAGACATTCAACAACTCACCGCCGAGCAGGAACACATCGCTGAGGAACAACGCGTCGCCCAGCAGCAACACATCGCCGATCAGCAGCATCGCAACAACAACAACGGGTCTGGAAGCAGAGACACTGGAACTGGGAACACGACACACATCACAACGATCATTCCCGACACTCTAGCGGCGACAGTCACAGCTGTAACCCCTGAGTTCTTGACTAGCATAAAGACGATGATAAAGATGCTGCTTCAGAAGACAGAGGAGCAGGAGAAGTTCAATCAAGAACTGTGCTTCCTCGCAACAGTGGATCGGGTCTGCGAGAGAAGAGGAGGTATGTTCAGACGACCCGTGGCGCGAGTAATTCCAACATCCTTGGATTTCACAACTCCAGTGAGAGGACCAAGAGGCCAAGGGCGACCTCCTCCTACGCCAACTCTGCAAGGCGAGTAAGACGCTACTACTCAAGCTGCAACTGAGCAACCAAATGCCACCGCAACTACGACAAATAACACGGAGAATCTGAGAGCTGCACGCAATCCGGAGAACGTCACCACTAGAAGGACAACGACCAACATTGAGCGAAGCAATGCTGCTGCAGAGCGCGAGCACGACTTTGACGACGAAGAAGATGAATTAACCTGGTCAGAGCGATCCGAGTTCAAAGAGGAACAACATGCAGATTTTCTGGTTCAGAAGGCTGAGTTGGATGAGATGCGACGCATTATAGAGCGAGCTGCCGCTGACATAAGAGACGTTCGGTCTAAGCTACACAAAGCTGTCAGCAAGGCCTCTGAGCTCGATCGGGTACTCGCGGAGGTCCATAACACCCCCTTCATGAATCGTATCAGGCAAGTAAGAGTCTCCAATACAGGAAGAATCAAAGTACCGGTTTACGAAGGAAAAACCGATCCCTAGGAATACTTGACTACATTTACCATCGCGCTGGGATGAGCTAACTTAAAGGAAGGCGAAGAAGACGCTGGCCGCTGCCTCCTCTTCGTCGAGCATCTTGAGGGAGCACCTCTTCAATAGTTTTCCAAGCAGGAAAGGAATTCCATTAACAACTTCAAATAGTTGTCTGCAACATTCCTAAAGCACTACGCCATCTTCATCAAGCCAGAGACATCTGACACGAATCTCTGAACTCTACATCAAAGTAAAGACGAGACATTAAGAAACTTCATCGAGCGTTTCAAGACAGTGCTATCCAAAGTCGAGGGCGTCAGCAATAAAAACGCACTCGGGGTGCTGAAGAAGTATTGTGGTGCAACTTTGAGTTTTGGAAAGAGATAATCTTGAACAAACCCGCAATGATTCAAGATGCTCTGCATCTAGCCACAGACTTTGCAACAATCGAGGATGAAATGAACATTTTCGCCCAAGCTCTAGGAATAACAAAGTCCGCTCCTCACCCTCCACCTACTCAGAATCAACCGCAAGGTAAAAGGAGTAACCAAGGATCAGAATTCACACATCACGAATCCAAGGGCGCTCATAATTACCAAGTGGAATCCCAAGGTTACAGCAGAAGACGAGGTAGACGTCACGGCAGCGGTCGAGGTCGCGGTGGCTGGTCGAACACATGGATAAGAGATGGGAACACCTACGACGAAGAAGCATACTGCGAGTACCATAAGTATGTTAGACACTCAACAGCAAAGTGCCGTACCCTTGGCTTAAAACATGCTGCCGCTCTAGCCGCCGGAAGGCTTAAGGGTAACATTGACATAAAGGAATTTGAAATGGACACCAATGAGCAGCAAAATGCACAAGATGAATAGTTTGCACCCTGAAGGCAAAACAACGAGCCAGAAGCAGGCGGACCTTGTCGTGACATACTTATGATAATGCAAGGATCTCATTACTGCTCAAATATAGTAGCTTCCATAAAAGCATACCAACGGAGAGTCGAAGTCAGCAAAAATCTGGCGCAACCGTCCAAGCTGCCGAACAACGTAATTTCCTTCGAAGAAAAAGTGACAGCTGGTATTGATCAACCACACAATGACCCTTTGGTGGTCAAGCTCATCGTCAA
Source organism: Draba incana (assembly GCA_963576765.1). Lineage (NCBI taxonomy): Eukaryota > Viridiplantae > Streptophyta > Magnoliopsida > Brassicales > Brassicaceae > Draba > Draba incana. The sequence continues at coordinate 18,517,062 of OY755212.1, read as the reverse complement.
CGACTTCATTATTTCCCGGATCCTCATTGATACATGGAGCTCTCTAGAAGTCCTCTTCCGCGAAACGCTCGAGAAAATGAACATCGACCTCAGTAACCTCGAAGGAAGACCAACACCAGTGAGCGGTTTCTCTGGAACGACTACGACAATGGGAACTATCCAGCTTCCTGTCAAGTTGGCGGAGTAACGATATCGTCAAATTTTCTGTAGCAGATCATCCTGCTATCGACAACATTATCTTAGGGACTCCATGGATAAATTCTATGCACGCTATGCCATCCACTTACCACCTCTGCCTCAAGTTCCTAACCCCAAGTGGTGTAAAGACAATTTGGGGAGACCAGAAGAAATCCCACACTTGCTTCTTGGTTGCGCACAAGCTTAGGAACCCTATTCCAGATCGTAACAAAAACACGAACAAGAAGTCCAAGCTGAACCAGCAAAACAATGACGCGCTATCTAACAATCACTAAGGTAGCTTCACTTGAACTACGAGGCGGCTTGATCCTTACAAAGGGTACATAGGTAGCTCATCTTCAGATAGGTTCAGCTGCCCCCTCCTTAAAAGGGGGAGGGGGGGGGGGGGGAGTGGAGTATGTATACTCGTATACTCCCATCTCTCTTATTTGACTTTCTCATAAAAATCAAACAAAGCAAACTTATCTGAAACAATTTCGCTTGTAAAATCTAAGTCTTAACAAAAACAGACTTCTTTCAAATCAATTTGCACTGACATCCCTTGTGGATAACAAAAGTCTTACAAAAAACAGACATAATACCTCGCTGCTGGCCACATCGACGGTCTACTTCACAAGCTTCAGATCTGACTATTACATCCTTAGCAGGATTAGATAGCGCAATGTAAATGTATAATGTTTATTACAGGAGCATATGCATTAGAGAAAAACGTATGCGTAAACCCAACATATGCATTTCGAAACCTAACAGACAAAATGTTGGTTGCATCGCTAAAAGTGATCATTACAGGAGCATATGCGTTCTCGGGAACATGTTTGTAAACCCAAATGTTCACGCTAAACCCAACTCACTGAATCCTTGGTCGTAACGCGATAACATGTTCATTACAGGAGCGGATGCGTTAGAAGAAAACGCATCTATAAACCCAAATGTTCATGTCAAAACTTAACTAACATAACGTTGTTAACTTCTCTAGACAATATTCACTGCCGGAGCAGACATGTTGAAAGTAACGTAGCTGTAAACCGAATGTTTATTAAAAAATCCAACTATCTGAACCGTTTGTCTTAACATAAAGAAACATACTCTCTGGTGGAGCAGAATTGTTGATGACAACGCTTCTGTAAACCAAGGTAGTTGCAAAGAAAATAATTTATTTCTGGAACAGACAAGTTTGACATAACGATAACTGCGTATTATATCATCATACGTGTAACAAAGATTCAGAACAAAGCGAAACAAAGCATGAAAAGGGTAAACACCATCCAAGCTGAAGAAAACACTGAAAAACCAAAAAAAAAAAAAAAAACTAAGGCATTATTCTCTCAAGCACCATCAACGACCTCAACAACTTCCTTAGATGGAACTTCAGTTGTAGACATTGACGAATCATCATCACTAGAAGAACTGGAAGAACTCAAATAGACTTAACCACCTCTCCAATAAGGGGCAGTTTCGCCAGGAGTTCCTATGCTGGATCTCAAGCTCCAAAGGATCTCCTCGAGTTTGCGTACATGCTTGGCGAATTCGTCGTCCGCAACTGATAAGCCTGCCTCTTGCTTTTTCAGAGCAATAAGCTCCTCACCAAGAGCAATAAGCTCTTCACCAAGATCAGGCGCCTTATCACTCTGAAGCAACTCTACGAATTCAATATTACTCTGAACTTGGACAAGATCAATAATATTGCACATCGGCTAATTGTTTAGCACCTTAAGCTTCTCTCTAGCTCGACCAAGTTTCACCTCGTATTTCGCCACCAGCTCGCTCTTTGCTTGATCAACAGCTCGCTGAACGGCTGCATCTTGAAGCTTAGACGCATCATTTAAACAGACGGTCAGACCAGAGACTTCTTGCTTCAAGCATTTCCTCTCAGATTCAGACTTCGAAAACGTGCCATCTATCTCACGAAGCTTCTTCAAAGTCTCCTTCAAAGCAGCTTCCAAAACAGCAACTCGAGCCTCCACAGCACGCTTTAGCTTCTTGTGTTCGTCACACGCTCTTTGAGTATTAGTAAGCTGACAAATTTGCGAAAGGGTTGTCACCTCATAGTCGATGGTAAGTCTGTTCACTGAAGCAAGGAACTTCCAAAAAGAAACCACTTAGGAGATTCGAAACAAAAAAAAATGTTGCAGAATTTGATCAAAGCTTATACCGTCATGCAATGTCGGGCCATGTTCACAAGCGTCTTTATGCGACATATCTTTCGCAAGGGGAAACTTTGTTCCTGGGAAGGCGATCTTCGACAAGTGAGACGCTAACATACCACTGCTACCTAACAAATCCTTCGAATCAGCATTCTTCCTACTATCTTCTTGGGGATGTTTGCGCCCTGACTCTGCAACGTCATCCTTCTTCCTTGCATCATTGCAACGCCTCGGTGAAATAAGACGATGATCAGGGACAGGTGCAACATTTCGCTCAAGCTCAGGACTACGCGACTTAGGCACAGGGGTAGTAGTAGCACCAGCTCTAGAGACTGGCGATGATGTTCTTGCTCGTTGTGGCTCCTTTCTAATGGTGTCAGCTCAAGCCTCAGTAGCTATTTTCTCGCGCACAGATAATTTCCTCCCGGTACTTGACATTTTCGACGACAACGATGTTTTCATAGTAAAAATTGATTAGTCCCTCCTAAAGTTGCTTAACCCGACTCGGAACTGGAAGACAATAAGCGAAAGCAAAAAGGTTAGAGTTTCACTAAGTTCTCCAAACGGTATCGTTAAAATAAAAAATGAGCTTCGAGAAGAAAAGCGACGCAATCAGATCACCAAACATCTCTATGGAATCATCTAAGTCTATGACCATTCTCGAGCCGCTTCTATCAATGTGACGATTAAACATCATATCTCTGAAGTCATTCTCGCCAAATTACGCTTTCACCGGAAGACTTCCGTTAATTTTCGTTGACCAAAAACTGCGTTGACTCTTTGACCGAAGAATACCTTGACTCGTTGACCAGAAGACTTATGTTGACTAGTAGACCAGTTGACTCGTTCATTGTGCTCATTTGCTGACTTTTGTTGACCAAACCGGAATGTTAACCAAACCAGAGCAATAACCGAACCGGAATGTTGGCCAAATCGATTTAGACTTATGTTGACCAAACCAGAGTTGACCGGTTCAATTCCGTTGACCGAAAGTTAACAGTGTCCCTCATTGACCATGAACCACCGTTGCCAGAATCAAAGCTCCTATTTGCTGGAATCGGTCCCTCTCGTTGCCAGAAATCGAGCTTGACATCGCCGCCAAATCAGAAGCTCTCCTCTCCACAGAGCAACCTCAAACATATCCATGATGATCCGCAAAGCTCTCCTCTCCATTGTGAAGATCCGCGAAGCTCTCATCTCCACCACGAATCTCTCTTCTGCTGTGAAGATCCTAAAGCTCCTCACGATCTACTGACGGCGGCACCACCTTGAAGCTTTCTCCTCCACGAAGACAACGGAAGAGATGTTGTTGGATCTCGAAGCTTCTCCTCCATGATTCGGGGCCGGACCAAAAGCCTCTCCGACAAAGGTCCGTTTGTAGCAGCCACGAACCACGACGGTAATGAAGATGCGTGCGGCGGTCTTCAATGATTCACGACAGAGCTCCCATGGCGGATTTCGACGAAGCTCCCGTGGCGTCTATGACGACGAAGACGAAGCTCCTGTGGTGGATATGTTGCGACAGCACCAGATCTCCTTCTCCACTAACGGCGGCAATGGTGGCTGGAACTCGATGGTGGCTGGATCCATTGAAGACAACAGTGACGACGGCAGCGCAGATCCAGTGAAGATGGAGAACTCACGACAATGACGATGGAGACCAAATCGACGTATCTTCGGCAAGCTCCGGCGAGATCGGCGGCGACGGGAGTAGATCGGAGGTGGAGAAAATGAAGCCACAAAAGGACAAAAAAATCTCAAAACCTTAATCCACTACGAGAATTTTTTTTTTTTGATTTTTTACCTTCGTTCTGCAAGAAAAAATCACTTGGCAAAACAATACACTGCCAAGAAGGCCTATTTATACTTGGGGAATTTCCTTAAATCCCTAGGTTTTTTAGGAAAAGTTCCAGAAACTCTCTTAATGGGCCCCAAAGTTCAATTAAGAAAAGCACGATAGCCTTATCAGTATACTAAGCTCATTTTAAAACAGGATCAAGTTTAGAAAAACACGATATCATCGTTTCAACATGGAATAACTTAAACTTCTTGAAATCGGCGATAAAGACGTCAACGCCTGGCTGCTTCATGGTCCATCACATCAATCTCAAACTTCAACACCTTATACCTTCGCATCATTTAACTCAATACTACCAAGCTGGGGGGCTAACTGTAGGGGTCGGATTTCACCCATAGGAGATTGACTTAACGACAAGAACGATTCTTCAAAAGGCTTGAAGAAATCCTAAACATGCTTACAAAAGCCCAATTTGTAATTAGGCCCATAATAGAATTAAATTCTATTATTTAAAATAGATTTAATGATATTATGGGCCTAAGCCTATTTATTTGCTTAATAGGCCAAACCTAAACCTAGCACTTAGATCTAGGATGAAAAACTATATATAACTCATTGTATTCACCCAAAAAGGGGATTTGCAATTTTTTCACAACATCAATAATAAAGCTCTCTTAACAACTATTGCGACAGTCTTCTCTACTTTTCTGCACTTTGATTTAACTCAGAAGTCTCGCATTTCCTCACAACCCTTACAAAATCAATTGTGCGAGTTACGACTCCTACACATACCTTTTTTTTTTTTTTTTGCTAACTCAATCACAGAAAATTCTGGTTTAAATTAATAGAGTATGAGACAAAAGACATGAAATAACATATATTATTTTGGGATAGTTTCACAAATGACTTAAAACTTGTGGTCAAACACAATTGTTACCCACATTTTTCTCCTCTCCATAGTTTACCACTTCTTCACAAATTTCTCCTTATCATCTTCATGAAAATTTCATTATCTTATTTTTATTTTCTATTTTGAAAATTAGAAACTAAGCAAAACATTAAAGCTCCAAAAGACATCAACTTATTTACGAAAATGCCATCTTCTTCAATTTTTCCACCCATCATCAACTACCAAATACAAGCTCGAAATGCTCCACCAACCGATTTTTCTTATGTAATGCTCAATATTTGAGCTCATAACTTTATCATCTTCAATTTCCTCTCCAATTTCATCCAGAAAACTCACTGATTTTTCGTTTACAATTTTTCTCTCTCATAACCTCATGATTTTCTTGTAGTTCACGCATATAAAATGGTTGGACTTCTTTGTAACGCGTAATATTTAAAGTTTTGGTGGTTGAGGAAGCTAAAAACGAGCTCAAACGGCTGAAAATGGTAATGTTACTTGAATTTTGCAAATTTTAGAATTGCTTTGTGAAAGTAGACTGCATCTGAAGTCTACATGTCAACGGAGATGTCATATTTGCAATTGAATGTTTTTGAAAATATATGAAGTAGACTTCATCGGAAGTCTACACAATCTCTTTTGGAAACAATAAAACTCGCGTAGACTTTATGAGATGTCCCCAGAAAAGTAATATTATTTTTGCATTTGACCAGAACTTTGACTTTATAGAGTAGTATGAAAATGAACTCTACAAAAATGTAAGGTTATTTTTGCATTTGACTATTGTTTGACTTTTTAATGTATACTTCGAGAGAAGTTTACTTTGGATGAAGAGGTTAATTTTGTGTTAAACCAAAATCTCGAACCATTGATCGGAAAATAAAACAATTTTGCAGACTTTGTTTGAAGTCGACAAATTATAACTATTTATTAATTTGTAGACTTTCCTTAAAGTTTACAAATTATTTAATTTGAGACTTTGGTCAAACACAAAACTAACACCATTTTTGTGAAGACTTCAATCAATGTCTACTTTAGAAAGTCAAAGTTTGGTCAATTGCAAACTTAACATGTACGATAACGGCGTAAACTGCATCTGCAGTCTACATTCGGTTGTAGACTCCAAAAGAAGTCTACAAAATTATGACATATTTTGTAGTCTACTTTTAAAAGTCAAGTTTTGGTTAATTGCAAAAATAACCCTCTTTATTTTGTAGACGTCATAAGAAGTCTACAAAAAAAAAGTCAAACTTGCGGTCAAATGCAAAAGTAACCTATGTAGACTTTATAATTTGTGTAAACTTCTCTTCACGTCTACATTGGGATTTGCCTTAATTGCAAAAGTAACTCAAATTATAAACTTCTAATGAAGTTTACTCTGTAGATGTTGTAGAAATCTAAATTTTTAAGTTTTTTTGAAATGCACTTATATCTTATTTACAAAGAATTTTTTTTGTTTTTTTTTTTTTCACATGTGTGGTAGTTATTGCACTCTCTTCTATATGAGTTTGACATGTTTAAGGCTAATATTTATGGGATCAATCTATATTCTTGTTTGGTGACCACTTAGCTCATTAAATATTAGGCGTCTTGTGAACTCTTCTCAGAGTAGATTTCAGGGGAGGGTCTACATTGTTTAGAAACCCAAAAATGCATTTATATATTTTTTATAATAAATTTTTTAAGATTTTTTTTGTAGTCTGCATTGTCAACTTTATAACAAATCATGCTCTTGCTTATTCATGTTTAAATTTACGATCACCAAATTTCAAAGATTATACTCACGTAATTTTAAAATTCTAACTACATAATTTTGTCTTGGTTTGGTTTGAGATAAAATGTCTTGGAGTAATTGTATATATTTTAGCTGCAAGTTGGATTTGATCATGTAGAGTCAAATAACTAAAGAAAATATGTGTACGTTTGCTATATTAGTTTTTAATCAGAAGTGATATAATACAAAAAGTTGGTATATAGAAGTTCGCCCTAATATTGTTCTTACAGGCCCGGAGTTCAAGGTAGCCGTCGACGACATCTCGTGCTTCATTCACGGGTGAGAATCCTCCTCATATTGCGCAGTATCTTTTCCTCCCTCGGGACCAACCGATAACCACCAGGAGCACCGATCATCATCCTCTGTTAGCTTCACCGCCGACAAGAATTACTCATTCGTAGAGCTCATATCAGTTGTGTCTCCGTACAAGATGAACTTTTAGTAGTGTCTATGTTTCGAGTCCTCGTAAATTGTATCACATTCCGCCGGTCGTCTCCGGTGAGAAAACTCCAGACTGTCTTGTCTTGGTATCCTGTGTAACCTTTCGTCGATCCTCATGGATTCCGGCAAGACCTCTCTAAGCAATGTAACCGCCGACCGTCGATCACTGCAACTGCAACTGACGATGAAGTCTTCACCAGATCGATGAGACATACGGTGTAACTGGCAAACATCAAGCTCACTGCCGGAGCCTCCGGTCCCTACGGATCCGCCAGATCCATCGGTCTATGGCAGAGATCTTCAACTGCTTTTGGGTCTAGAACCCCGTCGATGCATTCCGCAAGGTGTGCGACATGATCTTTCTCTTCAAGTGACTTCACCAGCATGTCGTCTATGTATACTTCCATTGTCTTGCCGAGCTGATTCGCGAACATCTTGTTCACCAAACCCTGATAGGTAGCTCTGGCGTTCTTCAAGCCAAACGGCAGGACTTTATAACAGTAAATCCCGCAGTCTGTAATGAATGATGTCTTCTCACGATCGTCGGGGTTCATGAAAATCTGTTTGTAGCCCGAGAACGAGTCCATGAATGAGAGCAGTTTGTTCCCCGTTGTTGCTTTGACTAGCGGTCTATGTGCAGAAGTGGAAAGCTGTCTTTAGGACAAGCTTTGTTTAAATCGGTGAAATCTACACATACCTGCCACTTGCCATTCTTCTTCTTCACGACGACTGGATTAGCTAACCAATCCGGATACTTAACTTCTGAAATCGAGTCTTTCCACCTCGTTGTTTCTGCTTGAGCTCTGTCCGGTTTGAAAGTCGGATCGACGTTCAACTCGTGGCTGGCTATGTTGATGTCAATACCAGGTATATCTTTGGTTGTCCACGCGAAGGTGCTCTAATTTTCTTTCAAAAATACGACGAGGTCAAGCTTGATGGTCACGTCTAACGTTGCGCCGATTTCTACACATCTCTCCGGATTACTATCGTCAATAGAGACCGATATCACCGGCTCGCAGACTGGGCCCATCACTTCCTCTTCCTGGGCCTTAGCGATCTGTAATTGCTATAATAAATCAGAGAGCTCCTTGACGGGCTCTTTGTCCATTTCTTGCTTTTTGCATTTCTCCTTCGGAATCGGAATTGTTGTCTTGACTACTTAGTTTATGCGTTGCCATGAAACAAGATCGAAAGGCTGTCTGGCTACTTCTAATTGTTTTGTTTCCATTTGAGGTTGGGAACCTAAGGCAAAGATGGTAGGTCGAAGTGACTGCATGCATTGAGTTAAGCCAAGGGGTGCCCATAATGACGTTGTAGATCGCCGGATTGTTGGATACTGCAAAATTATCCACTTTGGTTACTTCTTCTGCGCATACGTCTCGCCATTGAAACCAATCAAAGGATTCGGGTCCGCTTTGATTCAAGAAAGATCAATTTCCATTTGTTCTAGAGCATCCTTAAAAATGATGTCTATCGTGCTGCTAGTGTCGATCAAAATGTGAGTTTTATCCCAATCATCTATGAGTAGTCGGATTACGAGTGGATAATCGTGGGGCTTATCTATGTTATCAACTTCTTGTTCTTCGAATGTAATGACGTTGTTTGGGTACTTAGACGGTGTTGGCAAATTAGCTCCCACTTCAGCTCGCCGTTGAAAGGCTTTGATCGATGAGACAATGTCGGTACAATAATCCGAACCGCCCATAATCATGGTGCAGACTTTCATTTTCGGACCGCCTTGACCTTCATTTTCATCTTGTCTAGTTCGTTTGTTAGGCTCGTTGCGGGCTACCTCCTCGGTGTGGTCATCGACTGCTCTATTTGGAAATCGTCAACACTTATGTTGCCTTTAAATTTGACGGCTGCTAGCTTGGCCGCTAGCCGCAATCCGAGCACTCTACAACTAGCGGTTGAATGTCCGCTTGTTTGGTATAGTTCACAATAGGCCGACTCGTCGTAAGTCGAGTTTCTCGTCGAAATGTAACAGAAATTGTGACCTGGAGCTCCTTTTCCGCGACCTCGCCCCCTACCTCATCCGTAGCCGAGCGAGTCAACTTTATAGTTATGGGCACCTTTGAAACCTCCTTCGTGCTGGAAAAAATTTCCCTGTTGCTTCTTAACAAGTGTCGGCTTCTTGGGAGTTAGCATTTTGGACATTCCCATATTTCAGTGCCAAAGTTTTCATTTCTTCTTCGCCTTTGGCGAAGCCATTGGCACGATGAAGGGCATCTTAGATGGTTGCTGGCTTCAAAATTATACCAGAGGGCCTTTTGTATTGCTCCGAGTGCCGATATGTCGTCTATCCCTTTGACTTGGGTAAGCACCAGCTTGAAACGCTCAATGAATTTTTGCAGTGGCTCGGCGGCCCTAGAGACATGGTGTAGAGGTCCGCTTCTGAAGACCTCCGCTCAATCAGGATGGCGTACTGCTTCAAAAATGCCTCGGAAAGTTGCGCATAATTATCGATCGAATTCTTTTCCATCCCTGCAAACCAGTGGAGAGCTGTCCCCTTGAGGTGTTCCACAAACTGGAGGTAGTGGCCGATGTCTTTCTCTTCAGGTCTAAAGTTGGCTCGTCCCATAGCGATGGAGAATGCTGTGATGTGTTCGGTGGGATCGCTCTTTCCATCGTAGATAGGGACCTTGATCTTTCCGGGATCGGACAGTCTAGCTCGGGTTGTTCGTTCTGTAAACGGGGTAGTCCACGCTTCTTCCAGTACTCGGTCAATCTCTGGATGTACGCGATGTACATGTGACCGCATCTCCTTTAAGTCGAGGGCGGTCTGTCTAAGGGATGACTTGAGCTCGTCCATCTCCCTCTGCTGATTGGTCACAGACGTTCTCTGTATAGCCGTAGCTTCAGCTTCGTCGACTCATCGGAGGTTTTCCTCGACTTCAACCTCATCTTGTTCTTGGTCGTAATTGGGCTGTCTACCCCTTTGAGCAGCTCACGCAGCCAGAGTTTGAACGACGCTCTTCTTCAATATCGTCGGCGATCTCGATGACTCCAGTAGTCATGTTTGTAGGCGGCAAGTTACTGTCTCTGGTTCGTAACCCGGTTAATTTTTTGCGAGCTCTGTGATTTGTAGTTGCGCTAACTGGTGTCGAGAAGAGATTTGTTGGGGTGACACGAGGCACAGGCCGACGGAAAGTCCCCCCCTCGCGTACTCGGCTGGCTGCTGACAGAGTTTTCAGCTCTGCCGTTAAGGTGATGTTGCTTGCCACATGCTCCTTATACTTCCTGAGCAGTTCCGCTAGCATCTCTCTGACTTCGCCGAATGCATCCGAGATTGCTATCGTATTAGTCTAAGGGTCCGCCATGCCTGATCTGTTAGGGGGTGCCTACTCCTCGTTGTTTTGTTGGTTCTGAGCCGTGTGGTCGTTAGTCTGTTTGGTTACTCCGGATCCGTTGGGAGGCGTCCCTTATGGATCAGCACCGCCGTCTATTGCATCGCGCAGAGTAGTTTCGCTGTTTCTGGTCATCGTTTCAAGGTTGTCTAAACGTTTCCTTGTGTATGAAGCTTAAGAATGCCCCCCCCCATGGGTCTGAGAGTGGACGGGGGTCATGGGAGGGGCGTTCGAGGCGTTATAAGTGGTATCAGAGCAAGCCTTGACAACTGTGTGAATCACTTTTACGGGGTAACGATTTAGGTATGCGCAAAGCGGACGTTGCTATGTGTTAGTGGGGGTGATTGTGACACCCCGATTTTAGGGCATATATGGTATATGCAGTACATGCGGAGAGGCTTAAAAGAATTGATTTGGCTACCTATATCACCAAGATCGCGTGGTGATTTGCAAGGTCAGTAAACATGTCTTTCGAGCCTCCCGGACTAACGCACTTACCGTAGGGGAGTGTGGGCTCACAGGCCGAGAGTGGACGTGGAGCCCATGGATAGGGTGGTCGGGGTGTTATAGCGTTAGTAGCAACAATCCTCCCAGACTTAACTTACACCGTTCCGGTGTAAATCAAATCAAATCAAGGGTGAAGGGTTGGAAAATAAAAAATAAATAGATAAAAAGATGGAGAGTAGAACGAAGTTACCGGATTAAGAAACTCAATTTCTCCCAAAGTTGAATCGAGTGGATGGTGTTCAAAGAAGGGTCTTGAAACTCCCCAAAATTTTCTCTAGGCACAAGAAATAGTGCTTCTCAATTTTCCTCACCAATGCATTCCACCATAACCGAGTTAGTATCTTCTAACAATGATCATAATAGATCACCAAAAACCGTAGTTTGCATCGTGGAACTCTTCCCCAAATCATATTTGAAATTCTTGAGTATTGGTAGTTGAACAGCTACTGGAAGAAGTAACAAAACTCTTGCTTCAAATGGTGAAGTAGAGGATTCATAAGTTGTTTGAAAAGGCTTCTTGTTTTCCTCTTTCTTTCTGCATATCTTCTATGGATAAGGTGAATCATTCTTTAAGAAATTGGAATTTCTAAAGTCAAACCTGTGTAAGAACTAAATATCCTTGCAAAAACACTTGAAATTACTTGTTAAATAAACTTGGACATAGGTTCCAGAATACAGAAGCAACAAACAAAATTATCCAAGCTCATTCTAGAGTAGAAAACTAGTGAAAAGATAAGTGTAAGATGTGACAATCAATTAAAAATCAAACTTAATCAGACAAAATTTTAAAAATGCAATGTGAATTTCAAAAATTAAATAAATTTATTTTAAGAAAATCACAATTTAAAAATATTTTTGGTTTAAAATTAGTTCATGTAAACATAAAACCGTTTTTAGAGAATTTTAAAAGAAAAATAAGAAAACTTACCTCGTGGTTTGAACCAGTGGTCGAACCGTGGTCCGTGGCTCGAGTCGTGGTAAGGTCCAGGCTGGTCTGCGGGAAGGTGGTGCGTGACAGATGGTGGTGCAGGACGGATGATGGGGACGCAGGATGGATGGGGACGCGTGGCACCGAACACGTACATGGGACGGTGAAAGCGTCTGGGGCTGGTGTATCCGCGGGACGAGAACTACGAGCTAGGACGCGGGATGAGCTGGCATCGGGGACTAGGTTTCGGACGTGGGACGGATGGATCCGCGGCTCGGCGATGCAACATTCAAGGCTTGCCACCGGACAAATGAGTTTGGGGTCTTTATCCGAGTCTGGGACCTCGAGACGCTCGATCCGTAGGTCGAGGACTCGTCCGGATCGGCAGGAGACTCGGACACCGGATGGATCCGCGTGTCCGGTGTGACCGTCCGGTGTCTGGGACGTCCAGAACACTTTTTTTTTTTTGAACTTTTGTTTTCTTCTCCAAAAATATTTTTATAAAATCTGAAAAATTCAAAAATAAATAGATTATTGAATAACAAAGTTTATAAAATCTAAAATCAAAATAAAAACATAGAATAAAAAACAAAAGAAAAGAAAGACTCGATATATGGGTTGTCTCCCATAAAGCACATGTTTAAAGTCAATTAGCTCGACTCCTTGGGGATTTTAGATGGAGGAATGGTCTTCTAAAGGCTTGAGGTTTCCCTTAGGATGTGAATAATTGCTTCTATGGTCGTGGTCTTCATCATGTAAATGGAATACGGGCTTGATTTAAACTTCTCTTTTCTCCGAAAGAATGTATCTTGTAACTTTGGCTCAAAAACCGGGTGGTGCTGTGTTATAGAAGATGTTTCTATCTATCTTAGGAAAGGATAACCTTTGTAAGGTGTAATCCAAGATAGCTCCAGCTGTAGCCAAGAATTATCTTCCAAGGATGAAAGGTGTTGAGCAGTCTTGCATATTAGCCACTTCAAAGTCCATCGGAACAATGCAATCACCAATTCTCACGAGGTAATTGAATATTTCACCTAATGAGAGTGTTGATGCACCATTAGCAAGTGATATTCTCATGGTCGAAGGACAAAGATTGGTTATCCTCATCTTTCTCACAAGAGGTTCCGATAAAACGTTGACTCCAGCTCCTGAATCGATAAGAGCGGTCTCAAAGATATAATCGCAAATTGAGGAAGGGATATTGAAAGAACATGTATCAAGAGTCTTAGGAAGTATCCTTAGGTACCTATATGGATTCCTAACTTGGTTGAACAAGTCCTCAATTATGAAGTCTTCTTCTGTGCTTTGTTTAAAGCATTGTCGTAATGATGGCTTTGTTCTCCAACCATCTTCAAAGGTGAGGGTGGGAGGGAGTTCTCTAACCAGGGAATTGAATACCTCCAGCATCTCATCACTTATCTAACGTGGTCTCTTGTTGGTTTGATTGGCTATACGAATTTCTTCGCACGATCTTGTAGACATCCTTGGCGTAAATCTTCGATTCTTCGGTTTGGCCATTAGGAAAGGTCTTGGAGCATATTTCTCCTCTTGATTAGAGATGGAGAGGTCTTCTTCAAGTGGTGTTAAGGTGCAACAATGGACCAAAGGTGTTGGCTCTTCTTTGTTCGTACTAGATTGGTCACTAGCATGAAGTGTCTCTTCATTAAGCTTCAAGCGTTCATCAACCTTCTCCACACGGTTTGAGATGTTATTAGACTTGTCTTCTATGGACTTTGTTGTGTTGATGAGCTCCTTATGATGGTGTTCAAGCTCATAAAAAATGGCGTTGATGGTCTTCACCGTAAGTTGATTGTCGGATTCTAGCTCTTCCATGGTTGAGTCGATCTTGTCTTGAACAACTCCAACTTTGGTCGCGCCTTAAGCAGCTTGATAGGCATTGAATGTGACTGAGTTTAGGCTAGAATTAAGCTCATCAACGTTCTCTTTAGTGGTCTTGATCTTCCACTCCAAGTCATCGACGAATCGTCGATCTTATACTTGATATTGATGATATTGGTCTTGTCTTCTTGAAGATCCCTTATATGGATGTTTTGAGCTTCTTCAAGCCGACCAAAATGAGTCTCAGTAGCTTCGAATTGGTTAGCGACGATCTCGAAACTCTCCCCAAGAGATGAATTCATGGATTTGATGGCTGATTCGATCTCACAAAGGGCGTTTTTAGTGTCCTCCATGAAACATTGCACCAAAGCTTCAAGTTGTTCTTCTTGGTGAGTTAAATTGGGGCAAATTGGGGCGGTCGTGGGGTTGTGGAGGTTGATTCGGTGGCACATGATGATGTTGATCACGTCCTTGTGTTTCCCAAGATGGTTGTTGTTGATACAAGTTGTGATTGTACCAATTGTTGTAAGGAAAAGGCGGTTGATGGAATTCATGAGGCATAGGGTTATAATCCCCATTAGATCTCCTTCTTGGCATCATTCTCCTAGGATTTTTGGTGTTATGTTCCATTGATAAATCCCTGAAACACACTTAAATAAAAAGCAAAAAACGAAATTATTCAAAAGGGAAAAAAATAAAAAGGAAAAACAAAAACATAGACTTATTCTTTCTCAAAAATCTATAGGTAAGCGAACTAGTCCCCGACAACGGCGCCAAAAACTTGATGCGGTCCTAAATAGGAATGCAAAAGAGTTTTAAATTTATAAACCCTAATCTTCAATTGCACAGTTGATAATTGTAGTACTTATGGGTCGATCCATATGAGACTATGTTGTTACGCTACAAATTTATGTGATAGAGAATAAGCTAAGAGAAAATATATTTGGTTTTGGGGTTTTTAATGAAACAAAGCAAAGCAATAAAATAAAGGGATAGATAATCAAACTACGCAAGATAAAAGAAATCAAAAGGAACTAATGCAACATGTTCTACACCGGTTTTTAAAAAGATGAAACTAGTGTTCTAACTCAAATCAATAAAGTAGAATCTTTCCACTTTCGTGGCTCCGAAACCTATAACTCCTACCCAAATAGACTCAACTTTCGATGGTTATTACAAGGTGGAATCACATTGTAACATTGGGATTCGATTGCTCACTAAACTCTTTAACTAACCTTTCGAATTGTTAAGACGCCTAGCTTATCAAATACTAGATCTAGTCGGTACAAAAGCTTTTGGAATCGGTACCAACCTAAAATCGGTCACTAGGTAGCTAATCTAGATCACGCCTTGAGTATAAATAAATATAGAGAATCAATCTAGAAACAAACTCAATAAAGATGTAAAAAATGCAACAAAAGAACTTTAAAATACTTTATATCAAACATACAACTACTCTACATGTTATGAAACATGGAGCAACTATAGAAGTTGATAAAACAGTAGATTCGTGATAGATACGTGCTCGGCATAGATGGATCTTGAAGAACAAAGGTTGAGAAGAACATCATGGCCTTCATCGCTCTTTAACAAGACATAAGATGAAGAACTAAAGAGAATAACGAAAATACATGTTTATTATTGATTTGTGGTGCCTAGGGCTGCTCTCTTTCATTCAAGAGGCTAAAAGCAAGTATATATCGGTGTAGGAAGAGGTTCTAGGTCGGCAAAGGCTCTAGGGTTTCACTTTGGGCGAAAACGTCTTTTTGCTCAAAACTGTCCAAAAGTGGCCACGGCACCGGACGGTGGCACCGGTCACGGCCTCGTGTCCGGGGTCTGACCAAAGTGTTCTCCTTGTGCTTGGCTTCAGTTAAATGAGCCGGCCCATGGGTTGGATCGGTGTCTTGGCTCATCGTGGACTTGATTCATCTTTGAGGCAGAATAACATGTCTCCAGTAGATCTTGAATGTCTTCCAAAATACAACTCCAATTGACATAATTACAACTCCATTGGAAATCTAACTCAAATAGGTATCTGCATATGAAATTTCATCGCCTTCCAAGTAGGTTTGATCCTCCGTCCGAGTTTATCTTTCTGACGGGTAAATTTTGTCTATCTTGGGAAATTGTGAAATCTTCAACTTTGAGAACTTGAATTGGCTCATTTGACTTTGATAAGTTGTTGCAGGATGAAGAATACTCATTTCGCAGTTTTTTACCCTCTTTTTGATGATTTGACCTATATGACTCTTAAAAACCAAATATACGAGAAAACTACCTCATTTGATAGAAAAGCTTATTAAATAGTATATAAAATAGGTAAAAAAGGATAGTAAAAGTGGTAAAATACCGGATATATTAGTTACCACTCGGATCACCATTTGTCTTGAAACTCATATAGAAGATGGCATTGTTGGCTTTCAGCTTCATGCGAGGCGACTCTTCACCACTTTCTTTAGTTTGTATAATCACCTTGTTGATATCTAGTGGTAGAAATGACTTCAATTTCTTCTATGAAATCACATTTGAATATTCACTAGAACTTAATGAGGCCATGGCAAGGTACATAATAAACAACAAACAAAAAATAAAAAACCCATGAGTGTTTACCATGAAGCCCATCATATGCAACCCAGTCCGAGCGAAAGACAAAATCCGCATATAATTGAAGCCACTCATTTTCTTGCAAGTCAGATTGTTGCAACTGTGATTCAAACCATTACAAAAATCAGACATAATAAACCAAAAAAAGCCATAAACTAACCAGATGAAGCAAATCCAAAACAAAGATACCTCATAAAATTGTCCCTTAATGCTCGAATCAGCCATTCTATCTTTTGTCGACCAGTTGGGCAATTTACCTTTGTAAAACTCACTCATCGCTTTGTCTTCCCATCCTCTTTGAGGCCCAACAGGAGTAGCACGAGGGGCAGTATGAACTGACAATAAGAAGTTGCAATGGTTGTTACACAAAAACATGTAAGACGGGGCAATAACAGAACATTCACCTTTAAATCTGGAAAGTTGGATATACCCAATTAAGCAAGCCTCTTTTGGAATTAAACTTTTGCAAACACAAGTCTGGAAATCGCAAGGAGAGTCGTTGGAAGTGTCCATGGCCTCCAAGGTTATGTAATTCACATAAGTCATACAAGGCATCTCCTGGTCGTGTATGTTTTTACCAACGAGTCTGAGATTGGTTACCTAAAAGACTAAAATGCAGAGAAAGAATGGAGATGAGCAAACAAAGAATCAAAACATAAAAGAAACTCTCAAGTCCAAGTCCACCACATTCAATATAGTTGTTACTTTCTAAAGATTGTAACAGTGAAGTCCCAATCTAGCAAAAAGGCCCAGGTCGAATGGATAATCATACTTATCTTTGAATATGCGGGAAAATATTCCACCATCCGGAAGAGGAAAGTAATCACGCTACAAGAAAATATAAGAAAATATGGTGGTTTTTAACCAAATTAAAATGGTCAAGATATTTATTGATCAATTTTCAACCAAAATGTGATGAAAATTGGAATTGGTAGACAACTGATCAAAAAATTATGAGTACCAGAAATGGTCGATAAATAGTCAAAACATTTTAACCAAATATCGACTAAAACGAATTTGGTCGAAAACTAGTCAACAATTTTTTACGAACAATTATTGATATAAATTGTTCAACACATAATCAACCAACTATCGACCATATAAGTAGCTCGTTTAGAACGGTCAGAACATGGCCAAAATGTTTCAACCAAATTTTGACCAATTTAAACTCTTACTCATAAAAAAATTAAAATTAGTAATTTATTAGTTCATTACTCTATATTATTTGTTATGTCTCTCAATTATTTTTGTTAACAATTACGTAGAATTATAAATAAAAATGCTTAATATATTTAGTTACAATATTAGTTATGCAATGGTGATTAATTATAGATAAAAGTTTGTATTTTTAAACTTTTAAGTTTTATTGTTGATTAAATGTAAACATAGGTAAAAAAGTACATACAATATTATATATCATATATTAAAAATTACCCACGGTCACTACAAACAAATGTTTGTTGTATGTTGTTTTGGTTATTGTATAAAAACTATAATTACATGAGAAAGAGACTAAACTGTTTAAGTAAAATCAAAATAACAAAAAGAGATAAAGAAAATAAGAAAGCCCATTAATACATTGTTAACAAGCCCATTAGAAAAGTAATTCGGAACTTAAAACACTAATTCCTAAAAGTAATTCGGAATTAGAAAAGTCGTCTTCTTCGTTTGTGTATTCTGCTTCGATGGATTAGGTTTATTTTCAGGGAAAAAATTACTAAAAGATGTCTTCTAGTTTTGTTAATCCTCGAGAATGGATGTACAAGCACATAAATTCACAAACGAACGAAATTACAAAAGAGTTTAAAGAAGGACTTACCGAGTTTATGCGATTTGCCACTCTTCTTCATATGACTGTTCTTATTCTTTTGTAGTTCAATAATAGCATATATCTTCTAAATGCCTTAATTTAGTCTGTTAGTTAGCTTTTTAAAATGGAATATATTGATTAGTTTGAACGTAGGCATTTGGTATGTTTTTGGTGCTTAGCTATAATACAATTTGTTAGTAATTCTTTTCTAACTTCCAGGAGATCAAAGAAAGTCGTTTCGGGATGGGAAATCTTACTGTTGGTAGATCTTCTTCCTCTCGCCTGGATCCCGCAATGCAAGAAGAGTTAGAGAATGCAAAGCTTAAGATCACAGAAAAGGAGAAAGCTCAGAAAGAACAAGCTAAGGTACAAGCATAACATATCAAGGCACAAGCTAAGCAAGCGAAGGAGTTCGAGCAATTGAAGGCTATGTGTCTGAAGCATTTTCCAAACTCAAATGGAGAATTCGATCTTCCGAGCGGAGATGATAACTAATGATTATGCTTTATTTCTATTTTAAATGTTTCGACATTTTATTTTATTTTAGGTACTGAATCTTCAAATTCCATATTTTCCATATTTTAGTTTTATTATTTTATGATATTCGTTTTAAAAAAAAAAAAATTTGAATTTAATTTATAATATTTATGTTGGTCAAAAGTCATTCGACCATTCCTATTTAATCAAAAAGTATTGATCATTAATTATGGTTGTAAACTTAAAGTCGTTTTGATCAAATGATTGGTCAAAAATAATATGACCATTATTTTGATCACAAATAAGCTACCAATAAGTTTGGTTGGAAATTTAAATTGTGTTGACCAATTAAATAGTCAAAACATTTCGACCATTACTTTTGATCAGAAATTATCGATCATTAATTTTGGTCAGAAATATTAAAACGCATCAACCAATTGATGGGTTAAAAATTATTGACTATTTATTGGGTCAAGAATTATTGATCATTTATTTGGTTAGAAATTGTTTTGACCATATTTAGACCAACATTGTTTGGTTAGAATTTTTTTTGACCATGTTTAGACCACCGTTGTTTGGTTAGAAATTTTTTTGACCATGTTTAGACCAATATCGTTTGGTCAAAATATTTTGACCATATTTAAACCAATGTCGTTTGGTCAAAATATTTTGACTTTTTTTAACGAAAATGTTGATTTCAGCCAGTGTTTTTTAACGACAGCGATTTGGTCAAAAGTTTGTCAAAAATGGCTATTTTTATTCAATTAGTGATCTATTTCATGGTCAAAAACCACCTTGTTTTCTTGTAGTGTGAACTTCGAAACCCTGTAACAATTGAAAACTAACCAATATGAGTCCAAGAGAACCACGTGACCAAATTCAGGACAAAAGATTATGCAGACGTAATCGAAATATCTTAACCAAAGAAAAAGGGAAGAAACAAAAGATTATTACAAACAATAGGACCGTGTTGAACTTATATAAATCATAACAAAAGAAAGGTCTATTGATCTTAAGTGGTTTTGCAAAGTGCAAACTAGTTTTAAACATGGAGTGAGGTATATGGAAAGATATGTTTTGATAATGGCATACAATGCAAACTACTTTTAATCTCTAATCAACGGTTTGGGATGATAATTAGATGCATCCCAAACAGTTAAAGGCAATCTCAGCTCACAGAGTACACTAATTTGAACAATTTAGATGAAGAATAATAATGATCAAATCAAATTAGCAACCAGTAATAGCAAGTAGAAAAACACACAAGCAAAACGTAGCCAGAAACCGGATTTAAACTTTAAAAACAAATCTAATCACGTGAAATTAGAAGGGAGATTACGAGAACTTGTCGGTCATATTCTTCTTCCATCAACGGATCGTCCTCACACATTCCTTTCGACCTAAACCCTAAGTTGATAGGTCCCAATTATAGGACAATCAATTTGTTGATCAAGAACACAAGAACATTAACAAAACAAAAGTTTACTTTAATTTTCTTTTTAAAATCCATTTCATAAAACAAACGTAGCTTAAATACAGAAGTAAAATGTTCACAAAATAACTGCCAACTAAACAAGTAAAGAAACGTGATAATAAACGTGATTCCATATCTTGGTTCAATCTTTGACATAGTCAATCTCGGTGTACTCCGGTTATGATCTCATCATTACTCCACTCTCCAAAGAACCTTCAGGACAAGGTTCGACAAAAATCATTGTCTAGATCTGTTCTAGTGATTGTATTGATGATTTGTGCTAACCACTTATCGCGTAATGGTGGCGGTTTGCAAGGAATCGGTTCTTCTACGTTGAAGTTCTTTGGTGTTGGGGTCAGAGGATCATGACATCGGATTGGACGCGTCGGAGCAAACTTGGCACAACAATATATTTTTTGAGTAATTCGTCGAATCCAGTGCAATGTGTTGAAGGCCTCAACATGAGGTACGTCAATGAATTCTTTGAATGATTTATTGTTTCTTCTTGAAGGAGCAAAGCTTGAAGTATCCTTAACTCCAATGAACAAACGAATGTCTTTTGTGATCCTTGAGTCCGTAACTTGAATATTTTTTCCAAAATACTCAAAGCCTAAAACCCCCCAAATTATCATCATACACATCCGTGTTATAGATGGATTCTCCACCACCGTCGGAGATTGGATCGGCTTCATTGTGGATGGTGAATCTTGGCTCTTCGTTGTCGCAGACATCGAAGATCATAGCTCCGTAGATCTTACTGTAGAGTTCCATTAATAAAAGATGGAAGGTGAGTGTTTTTGATACCACAAAGTGGCCTCAATCAAAAGCAAAAGGTGGAGGATAGGTATTAGAACTCAGAATTCTCAATGTAGAAGATGAAGTTTGTTGAAGAAAGAGTAAAGTTGAAAAGAAAGTTTGTTATGATTATTAATCTCGTTATTCTTCTCTGTACATTGTGTTTTACATATATACATCTAACCAACCGGTTTAAGAGATAAGCTAACCGGTAATACATTAACCATATGAAATCCAATACCCTCCCCTCAAGATGGAGTGTACAAAGAATGTAAACCCATCTTGGATAGTAAAGTCTTGAACAGAGCTGGTTGAACTGCCTTGGTAAAGATATCAGCTAGCTGATTATCAGATTTCACATGTAAAGTCTTCAGAAATCCACTCTGCAACCTTTCACGCACAATGTGGCAATCATTCTCAATGTGTTTGGTTCTTTCATGAAAAACCGGATTGACTGCAATGTGAAGAGCAGATTGATTGTCACAAAACAGTGTAGCAGGTGGAAGAGGATCACAATGTATATCCTTGAAAAGATTAGTCAGCCAAATCAACTCACAAGTCGCATCAGCCATAACTCTATATTCTGCTTCTGAGCTGCTTCTGGAAACTGTCTGTTGCTGCTTCTGGAAACTATCTGTTGTTTCTTAGCTCTCCAGGATATAAGAGAATTACCTAAGAACATACAATATCCAGTCACACTACGTCTTGAATCAGGACATGCAGCCCAATCTGCATCAGAAAATACTGTAAGATAAAGCTCTGAAGTAGCAGGATAGAACAAGCCTTGACCAGTATCAGCTTTAATATATCTAAGGACCCTATTAGCAGCTTGGAGGTGAGCAGTTCTGGGCTTAGACATATATTGGCTCAACTTATGCACTGCATAAGTGATGTCAGGACGAGTATGAGTCAAATAAAGCAACCTCCCAACAATTCTTCTAAACACAGATGGATCAGGAAGGAGATCACCACTAGACTCAGAAAGTTTGAGATTAGGTTCCATTGGAACTGACAATGGTTTGCAACCCAATAAACCAGCATCTTCTAGCAACTCCAAAGCATATTTCCTTTGGTCAAGAGAAATACCTTTCTGGCTTCTAGCTATCTCAAAACCTAAGAAATATTTTGCAGGACCCATATCTCTGAGCTTGAAATGATCTTTCAACACATCATTAAACACTGCAATAGCAGCATCATCATTTCCCACTAGTAAGATGTCATCCACATATACCAAGACAATCAAATATTGACCATTGTGATGCCTGACAAAGAGAGAATGATCTGATGGGGGCTGAATAAAACCTTCAGAGAGAATGACTTTAGAAAGCTTCTGATTCCATTGTCTAGACGCCTACTTTAAACTATACAAAGATTTGTGTAGCTTCCAAACTGAGTTGGGAGGAAAAGACTTTCCAGTAAGCTCAGTATATCCAGGAGGAATGACCATGTATATTTCCTCATCCAAGTCACCATTCAGAAAAGCATTACTGATATCTAACTGACAGATTGACCAGTTCTTGATAGCAGCTAAACCAAGTATCATTCTGAATGTGCCCAGCTTTGCAACTGGTGAAAAAGTGTCAAGATAATCAAGACCTTCTAACTGAGTATAACCCTTTGCAACTAAGCGTGCTTTATGACACTCAATACTCCCATCTGGATTGTACTTCTGTGTGAATACCCATTTACAACCAATATGGTGTTTTCCTTGAGGAAGCTCACAAATTGACCAAGTTCCAATAATTTCTAGAGAAGTCATTTCAGACTTGGAAGCATTAGTCCACTCCACAGATTGAACAGCTTCTTTAAAGGTTTTAGGATGTTTGGTAGTGGTAATGGATAGGGTTGGTCGCGTTTTATAATAGTCGGAATCGGCTATTTCTTATGGATCAGAGTTGATCCTTCATTGTTCTTGGTTGAAATTTGTTACGGATAAGTTTATGCGATGAATCAGTATTCATCGATGTTTGGTTCTGATAAATCTTTCAATCCACATGAAGAATCTTCTGTAGTTGACGAGTTATTTGAAGAAAATCCATGGTTGGATTTGACGTTGGAGTTTATACTCTGCTATGGATCTATTCCAAGACCACCAGAGATTAATCTTGGAGCTGAATTATGGAGTCTCTCACTTTCTCCAGGTTTGAACTACTCATTCCCTTGCTTACTTGTTATGTGGAACCATGCCTTATTTTGCTCAACTCAAGGATGTGCTTATGCCGTTCGTCATTGTTGGCTGGTTTTTCCTCAAAGTGTTGTTATTGGCAAGGTGACTGTTGTTGTTGTTTGGAAAATTCTGGAGATTGGATATGTTCATGGAGAGGGGGAGATTTGGTTAGTGAACATGACCAAAAATCTTGAGTGTGTTATTGATAGAACAAGGTTGGGATTATGTCTAGATAATCACGTTATCACACTCACAGATTATGGTTATATGGTATCTTCAAGAGAATGCAACAAGAAAATCTTGTTTATGGTTTATCATCTCTGCAAACTCTCACGAGTATATCCATCTCTGAAGAATTCACGAGTATAAAGAGTCTTAGAATTTAAGGAATCATCTGCCTCAATAGGAATATCAAAGGAAGCAGGAAAAATGGAATCAGGATCTGGAAGAGGAAGTAAGTCCTGAGAAAACGGATTAGGAAGCACATCATCTTTGGAAAATGGGAAAACAGTCTCATGAAAAACCACATTTCTTGTGATTGATATCTCTCTAGTCTCAATATTTAAGACTTTATAGCCTTTGTATCCAGATGGATAACCAAGGAAAACACAAGGAAAAGCCCGTGGAGAGAATTTATGCCTATCTTTAAGAAAAGTGGAGGCAAAACAAAGACATCCAAAGACTTTGAAATGATCATAAGAAGGAACTTTGGATGTAAGAAGTTCAAAAGGAGATTTATTTTGTAAAAGAGGAGAAGGGGTTCTATTGATTACATAAACTGCTGTGAGAATGCAGTCACCCCAATATTCCAAAGGAATGTTTGATTGAAAGAAAAGAGAACGTGCCACATTAAGAATGTGTTGATGTTTTCTTTCCACCACATAATTTTGTTGTGGTGTATATGCACAAGAAAAGAAATGAAAGATTCCTTTAGATTTCAAAAGAGATTTAAAAGAAAGCTCAGGAGCATTATCGGATCTAATTGCTTTCACTGAGGTTTTATATTGTGTTTCTATGAATTGAAGAAACTCAGGAAATACACTGGAAACAGAGCTTTTATTATTCAAAAGGTAAACCCAAGTTACTCTAGTACAATCATCTACTAGAGTAAGGAAATATCTATAACCCTCAACAGTAGGTTGATGAAATGGTCCCCAAACATCTAGGTGAACCAAATCAAAAGGAGAAGAAGACATGTTATTATGAGAAGAAAAAGCTAATCTTTTCTGTTTAGCCAAAGGGCAAATACTGCAGACTGATCCAGATGCTGTGTTTCCATGAGAAAGCTTTAGAAGTTTTGAAAGAATTTATATTTTTGATGAAGATGGATGACCAAGTCTTTGATGCCAAACTTCAGAAGAGACTTGAAGGGCAGACTGGTCTTGAGAAATGGAAGAAATAGAATGAGAAGAATGAGGA
The DNA here is from genome assembly GCA_963576765.1 of Draba incana. NCBI lineage: Eukaryota > Viridiplantae > Streptophyta > Magnoliopsida > Brassicales > Brassicaceae > Draba > Draba incana. The sequence goes on along the minus strand of OY755212.1, from coordinate 18,492,433 downwards.
GTGTCTAGAACATAGAGATTGTTGTGGAGGTTACCCCTCCCAATCATCAAGTCCGGAATATGCTCCTGAGAAAAGAAAGGATTATAAGGAAATATGTAGCAAGAAGATGATGAAAATAAGACTGATATAGTGCTATTCCTTGTAAGGGCAATAATGCTTAAAAGGTTGAATTTGAAATGAGGGACATAAAGCACATATATAAGAGTTAGATGATCAGAAAGAATGATTGTGCCAGAGATAGTGACAGATATATGAGTGCCATCAGGGAGGGTTACTGAGGTTTGGCTAATAGGTTCAGTGGTAGTGAATAAAGCTAAGTCAAAACACACATGACAACTAGCTCCTGTATCTATCACCCAATCATGCTTTTGAAAAATAAGGCTTTTCTCAATTCCCACATTCGAAATAATATGAGTAAGGTTGGTACCTGAAGAGGGAAGAGTTTGTGGGATTAAATGTGGTTATGGTTTCGAGATAGAAGCTGTTCCATCCGCAAGAGTGAATGTACTACCAGAGACCTGAGCAATGTTGTTCATTACACTTGGAGGTGTATTCAGAACACGTAGAATTTGCTGAAGTTGATCAGAAGTGAGACTCCCCAAAGTAGCACCCTGTTGATGGTTCACAGGTAACTCATCACCATTCTCCTGGATAGTCAAATTAGCCAGATTCTCTTTCTTTGGTGGCCAAGATTTCTGAGGTTGAACAGGATTGTTACTATACTTCATAGATTGAGGAGGAGCCTTATAACCTTGAGGATATCCATGAAGTTGATAATATCTATTAACAGTGTGACCAACAATTCCACAATGAGAACAAATAGGCCTCTGCTTCTTTTTATTGTATCCATTAGTATAAGCAGCTACCATGGACTCTTGACTCATTTGTGAAGCTTGAAAAGCCACTGCACTGCTAGAACCACCAATCTTCATTGATCTTTGACGTTCCTCTTGAGAGACAAAATTGAAAACCTTAGAGAAAGAAGGCTTTGGCTCCATCATCAGAATCTGACCTCTAGTTGTTGTATAAGACTCATTCAATCCCATCAGAAACTTCAATACTTTATCTTGTTCATCTCTGTTTTCTAACCTCTTCATATGAGGGCAATCCAAACGACCACAACAACAACTGTAAGGACTTTCATGATTCTTGAGCTCTTCCCATAACTGTTTAAGCTTGGTATAGTATTCACTGATGCTTTGAGATCCTTGAACTTCAGAAAAGATTTGCTGTTTGATTTCAGTTGTTCGAGGACCATCGCTCTGCTTAAACTGGTCATGGATGTCAAGCTACATCTGCCTAGCAGTATCCAAATACATGATACTCTTAGCTATAGACTTATCTACGGCATTCACTATCCAGGTACATACAATGTTGTTACACCTACTTCAAGATCCATAGTCTGGATGATCTTCAGATAATTCAGGAAAAGTTCCATTCACAAAAACTACTTTGTTTCGAGCGCCTAAAGCCATTAACATCGACCTTCTCCAGGTATTGAAATTTCCTATTCCAGTTAATTTTTCAGAGACCAGAGCAATACCAGCATGATCGGCGCTATGAACATATAGCGGATTCGAATTGGGATCCGATAACGAAGCAGCCGTGTCATTCCTCGATTCTTGATTTGACGACGGCGGAATTGAACTCGACAGAGGCAATTGAGTGTTCACCATTGTTGTAATCAATCAATTGATGAAGAAACGAATACAGATTCGTGAAGAAATGAAGAAAAAGAAGATCGATTCTGAAGATTACCAAAAAATCGAACAAAATCGCCAAGAAAGCGAGAAAACGAAGAAAAGTCACCAAATCGCGAAGATTAGGTCAACGAAGATGAGATCGATGAAGCGGAAGACGAATTTGAGCTTGAATCTAGCTTATTTGTAGCTCTGATACCATATTAGAACTCAGAATTCTCAATGTAGAAGATGAAGTTTGTTGAAGAAAGAGTAAAGTTGAAAAGAAAGTTTGTTATGATTATTCTTCTCTGTACATTGTTTTACATATATACATCTAACCAACCGGTTTAAGAGATAAGCTAACCGGTAATACTTTAACCATATGAAATCCAATAATAGGTATGGTTTTGATACCACAAATTGTGGTCCGAATCAAAACCGAAACTACTCTGATAACAAGTTGATAGGTCCCATTATAGGACAATCAATTTGTTGATCAAGAACACAAGAACAATAACAAAACACAAGTTTACTTTAATTTTCTTTTCATAATCCAATCCATAAAACAAACGTAGCTTAAATAAAAAAGAAAAATGTTCACAAAATAACTTCCAACTAAACAAGTAAAGAAACATGATAATGGATTCCATATCTTGGTTCAATCTTTGACATAGTCAATCTCGGTTTACTCCGGTTATGATCTCATCATTACTCCACTCTCCAAAGAACCTTGTCCTCAAGGTTCAACACAAATCATTGTCTAGATTTGTTCCGGTGATTGTATTGATGATTTGTCCTAACCACTTATCATGTAATGGTGGCGGTTTGCAAGGAACCGGTTCTTCTTCGTTGAAGTTCTTTGGTGTTAGGGTCAGATGATCATGACTTCGGACTGGATGCGTCGGAGCAGACTTGGCACAACAATATATTTTCTGAGTAATTCGTCGAATCCAATGCCATGTGTTGAAGGCCTCAACATGAGATACATCAATGAATTCTTTTAATAATTTATTTTTCTTCTTGAAGGAGTAAAGCTTGAAGTATCCTTAACTCCAATGAACAAACGAATGTCTTTTGTGATCCTTGAGTCCGTGACTTGAATTTTTTTTCCAAAATACTCATAGCCTAAAACCCCTAAATTATCATCATACACATTCGTGTCATAGATGGATTCTCCACCACAGTCGGATATTGGATCGGCTTCATTGTGGATGGTGAATCTTGGCTCTTCGTCGTCGTAGACATCGAAGATCGGAGCTCCGTAGATCTCACTGTAGAGTTCCATGAATAAACGATGGAAGGTGAGTGTTTTTGATACCACAAAGTGGTCCCGATCAAAAGCAAAAGGTGGAGGATAGGTGTGGTTTTGATACCACAAATTGTGGTCCGAATCAAAACTGAAACTGCTCTATTACCAAGTTGATAGGTCCCAATTATAGACAATCAGTTTGTGAATCAAGAACACAAAAACAATAACAAAACACAAGTTTACTTTAATTTTCTTTTCATAATCCATTCCATAAAACAAATGTAGCTTAAATACACAAGAAAAATGTTCACAGAATAACTGCCAACTAAACAAGTAAAGAAACGTGATAATGAACGTGATTCCATATCTTGGTTCAATCTTTGACATAGTCAATCTCGGTTTACTCCGGTTATGATCTCATCACCCTAATCTCTTGAATTGAAATTGCCTCCTAAATCCTAAAAGGCTTCAATTTGGTCTAGAGGTTTGGATCAAGTTCTCTTTTGCCACAATCTTGGAAAACCAAATCACAAAACCTTGCTCTAACCCGAAATGCCACAAAATTCTCTCTTTTTATCCTTCTACCATTTAATGAATGGTGAAATGACCAAAAAACCTGATCAACTGAGTTAAAAAATTAAAAACAAAAACAAGTAAATCGACCAATGAAAGAGCTCGAATCCCATTCTTCTTCCCCGACCAAATACATCGGAAACGCACCCTCCATTCAAGCTCAAGATCGGTGAAAGCTCTATTGCAGCTCGTTGAAGCTTAATTGAGGTGAGTTCTCTTAACGTTAGGTATAATCGAAGTAGTTTGTTAGTTATTTAACAAATTTTTGGTAGTTCGAATCAAAAATCAAAATACCCAAATTGATGTGGTTGAATTTGATTTCGATTTCTATACATGGACATTGTCCCAATTGTAATTGGGTCGATGATAAATTCAGAATGGTAAGTAATGTGATGACACAGTATTTGAATTGTAATGTCAATTGTAAAAGAAAGATATGAGGCTCGAGTTTAAATCTGCATATTGATGAACACTAGTATTACTATAAACATTGGGTATTACTATGAACATTGAGTATTACGGTGAACACTGGGTATTACTAGGAATACTAGTATTACTATTACCATGAACACTAAAATATTTTGGACAACTGATTTTTCCGATTGGTATAACTGATTTAGTTTCAGTAGGTTTAAAGATGTTTTATGGTTTTTTTTTAGGATACAATGAACGCAACTCTCTATTTTGATTATGGAGGACATTATGTTAAGAACGGAGTATGAATGGATTTCAAGTGAAGAGAAAATGTACCCACTATTATTCAAGAGATTTTCTATGGAGGAAATTGGTTATTAGATTATATTGGATGTTGTATGCAAGAAGCTTGGGATTGATTCAGCAAGTACAAACCTGACATTTAGTTTCATAGCAGTGGACGCCGCACCTTTGAGACAAGCATATATATGCGAGAGGGACACCTAAAAAGACCCGTAAAAAAACTTTTAAAGGAACTCCTAAAGGGACTCCTCAAGAGTCTTCTAAAAGGACTGGAAAATTGACCTCTAGAAGGAAGATGGCATTTACTAGTATGGAAGAAGGTGGCCCACGTGTTGTGTCATGATTCTTATATATTTTTTTTCTTAAAATCTGCTAGACAACTAAGAACTATTGCTTCTTGTATTCGTACTACTAATAAGTGTTGTGTTATGTGTGTTTTAATTTGGTTGTGAATTGAACAATCCTTCGTTCTTTGAGTTTCAAGTTGGCTAATATTTGAACTCTAGTATTTATTTGTATTTTAAATAATTAAATTTTTTTTAATTAATCGTACTTTAATTGTATTTTTAAGAATTAATCATAATTTATTTTAAAAAAATATAAAGTAAGCAAAATTTATAAATAAAGGAACTAACATTATAATTATTGTTTATCTTACACTAAATTAAATTAAAAAAATTGAAAATAAGTTTTACCAACTATAACACACAAATTGTTTATCTTCCATAAACCACCATGTATTTATAAGATGAGTTTTATAATGTTAACTACCAAAAGATGCAAATCTTCATAGAAAATGTGTTATTGGACATATTATTTCATAGAGATATTAGAAATGTGGTAAAACTTCTAAAACTCAAGTGGACAACTAAAATTTGTTCTTCTAAACCCTTGAACAACTAAAATTTGTTCTTCTAAACCCTTGAACAACTAACAAAATAGCAAAAACCCAAAATAGACAACTATGAACAATTCTGTAATAATCTGAAACTAGGGACTACTATGTGTTTAATGACGGCGCACATGTTTTATGACGTGGTAAATGACGGCGCACATGTTCTATTACATGTCGTGATTTGATTGGGCCTGAGCCAATTTTCGATTAAATATGATAAGCCATTTTTCTCAAAATACAAAAATCATTTTCTCCCAAATTTTGAAATCTAGGATTCCCGTCGGGAAAGAGAGACAAATAGAGAGACTGAATATCCAACTCCAACCATTCATCAATTCCGGCTGATTTTCACTCAGGAAGCCAAAGTATGTTCAATTATCTCATTCCTTATTTCATATGAGGTTTTTTACGTATTTCGTCGAGTTAATTTTGAAATTAGGGTTCGGAATTTTGAGATTTGGGGATAATTTTGATTTCTAATTTACTTTGTCTTATAAAACCATGGGTAAATTGAATCAAATGATGGGATTCGATAAGTTTAATTTAATCAAATGATGGGTTTCAATTAACTTTTTCTAGTTTTTTGTTGATTAAAATTTGAAAGTTTATATTGAACATTAGAATGATGAACACCATGTGTGGAAATTGTGGAATGACACAATCATGGAGGAGATACGTTTATTGAAGAACAAAGTGAAAGACGTAGAAGATTAACTTCTAGAATGGATTGGACATCCCGATTACATGTTCTTGGAAGTGATGTGGGACTTGCTCCGTAGTTGTCAAGAAGAAGGTTAAGGAGATGGTTAACAAAGTCGAAAGAACTGAGAAGGAAGCCACTGAGCTTAAGGAAATTGTTTACAAACTTCGGACCAATTGGAGGGAAAGAGATGAAGCTTACTGTTGCAATCCTTGTAGTCCTTGTTTGTGTTCTTACGATTTCTATCTACTTTGTTCTTGTCTAAGTTGGTGTGTGTTTCCGTTTATGTGTCAAACTATGTTGTTTTGTGTGTGTAAGAAACTTTAAGGATCAAACAATGTGAGGATGTTGTGTGTAAGGAATGATGTTGTTTCATTAAAACTTGTTTAAGTATCTATTGTTTTTGGTAATTTTTTTGCTTCTATAACCATAGTAGCTCTAGCAAAAAACCATAAAATACTTAAATTGGAGGATCACAAAATAACAAAAGACTATAGATTACATAGATCAAATTCTACTTTGCCACAATCACAAAAAACCAAATCAATAAACCTAACTCAAAACCCAAATGCCACAAAGTTTCTTTCTTTCATCCTTCTACCCTTTAATGATGGGTGAAATGACCAAAAAACCGGATGATCATAATTAAAAAAATAAAAACAAAAACAAATTAAGCAACCAATCAGAGTTCTTCTTCCTCCTTCTTCCTCCCCGACCAATCCATCTGAAACCGACGAGCCTAATCTCCATTGCAGCTCGTTGAAGCTGAATTAAGATGAGTTCTCTTAATGTTAGCTCTAATCGAAGTAGTTTGTTAGTTATTTAACCAATTTTGGTAGTTCGTATCAGAAATCGAGATACCCAAATTGATGTGGTTGAATTGAATTTCAATTTATATGCATGCACATTGTCTTAATTGTAATTGGGTCGATTAGAAATTTGCATTGGTAAATAATGGGATTACACAATAGTTGAATCGCAATGCCAATCGTATGCGTGTAAAAGAAAGATCTCGTGCTCGAAAACAAATCTGCACATTGATGAACACTGGGTATTACTATGAACATTGAGTATTACTATGAACACTGTGTATTACTATGAACATTGTGTAATACTAGGAACATTGGATAATACTATTAACACTAAAATACTTAGAACAATTGGTTTTCATGATGGTATAACTGATTTAGTTTCAATAGATTAAATGATGTTTTCTGTTTTTTTTTTTCAGGATACAATGAGCACAACCCTACATTTTGATTATGTAGGACATTATGTCAAGAACGGAGATGGGTATGATTGGATTTCAAGAGAAGAGAAAATGTACGCACTATTGTTCAAGATATTTTCGGTGGAGGAAATTAGTTATTCGATGTTATTGGATGGTGTCTCCAAGAAGCTTAAGATTAATTCAACAAGGACAAAGCTGAAACTCAGTTTCATAGCAGTGAACAAAACATTTGAGACAATTATATATAGGTGATGATGATGTTTATGTGTATCATATATATATGTGATGATGATGATGATGTTTATGTGTATCTAACCTCTACTGGTGTGGAAGAAGATGGCCCAAGTGGTGTGGCATGATTCTTATGTAATTTGTAATTTGTTTCATACCATCTGTTGGACAACTAAGAACTATTGTTTCTTATATTCATACTACTAAGAAGTGTTTTGTTATGTGTGTTTGAACTTGATTATTATTTGAGCTATCCATAGTTATTTGGGTTTGAAGTTGGCTAATACTTGAACTCTAGTAGTTATTTGTATTTTAAATAATTAATATTTTTTTATAATTAATCGTATTTTATTTCTATTTTTCTACTTAAATACGTAATTTTATTCAATAAAGCCAAGAAATAAATAAAAATTAGAAATGAAAGAAAATAAATATATAATTGTTGTTTATCTTATACTCAATTAAATTTAAAATTTTAAAATAAGTTTTACCTATTGTAACACACAAATTGTTTATTTTCCATCAATCACCATATACTTTTAAGATGAGTTTGATAGTGTTTACTACCAAAAGATGCAAATCTTCATAGAAAATGTGTTATTGGACATATTATTTCATAGAGACATTGTAAATGTGGTATAAATTCAACAACTCAATTGGACTACTAAAATTTGTTTTTCAAAACCTTTGTACAACTAAGAAAATAGGAAAAACCCCAAACAGACAACTATGAACAAATCTGTAATACTCTGATTCTAGGGACTACTATGTGTTATATGACGGCGCACATGTCTTTATTACGTGGCGTAAAACGACGCACATGTCTTTATGTCTTTATTACGTGGCATGATTTGATTGGGGATGAGCCAACTTTCAGTTTTTAGTAAACATTTCTCTCAAATTACAAAAATCATAATTTCCCCCAAATCCAAAATCTAGGGTTCACGTAGAGAGAGAGAGAGAGAGAGAGAGAGAGAGAGAGAGAGAGAGAGAGAGAGAGAGAGAGAGAGAGAGAGAAGAAATTCCAGCTCGAGCCCTTCATCAATTCCGTCTGATTTGCACAAAGGATGCCGAAGTAGTTTCAATTCTCTTATTCCTTCTTTCCTATGGAATTTTTACGTATTTCGTGGGGTTGATTTTGAAATTAGTGTTATGAATTTTGGGATTTTGGGAGAAATTGGGTTTACATTGGTTCATAGGAATCCAACAGGGGTAAATTGGATCGAATGTCAATGTTCAGACCATTCAATATTGGTATGTTAAGTGAAGATCAATGTGAAAGCCATAAAAGATTAAACTACTAAAGGAAGAAAAGAAAAGAAGAAGCTTAAGGAGATGGTTAACAAAGTCGAAAGAACTGAGAAGGAAGCCACTAAACTAAAGGAAGTTTTTAGCAAACTTCAGACCAAAGTGTTTGGAGAAAAAGAGATGAAACTTACCGTTGCAGCCCTTGGATTCTTTGTTTGCGTTCTTACAGTTTCCCTCTACATTGTTCTTGTCTAAGTTGGTGTGTGTTTCTGTTTATGTGTCAAACTATGTTGTTTTGTGTGTGTGTGTGTAAAAATTTTTAAGGATGAAACCATGCCAAGATGTTTCGTGTGTAAGGAATGATGTTGTTTCATTAAAGCTTGTTTAAGTATCCTCTATAACAGTAGTAGCTCTAACAAAAAAAACCACAAAGTACCTAAATTGGAAGATCACAAAATAACAAAAGACCATAAATTACATAGAATAAATTTGTTGTTCATAGTAGTACCCAAAATAACCAGTAATTCTGAACATATTCGTTCACAGTAGTACCCAGAATAACCAGTATTTCTAAACATATTCGTTCTTCATCCTCTGAACCATCATTTAGGTCACCTTCTTCTACGTCAGCACTTTTTTCTTCCTCAGAGCCTTCTTCTTCTTCATCTTCGCCGACTTCTTCTTTAGATCCTTCTTCTTCTTCATCTCCGGTGGCTACTTTCTCCAAACCCAATTTCTTTCGAACTCGAACTGAACAAAGAGAGGTGCAACAATTGGATCTATATCATTCCGTGACAACGACGGGTTCATCGTACGCGACACCATTTCTATGTTAAATCACAACATTTAATTGAAATAAGTATGATTCGGCGACGAACTCAAACTCAAAATCAAGAAAGAATTGGGAAGTTTGAAGAAACCTTACTCAAATTACCCGAATATCGCAATATCGATTGTTCTAGTAATCCGATTGAATGAGAGAATTTTCCTTGTGTTCTCTCTTCAAAAAACCCAAATAATCTCACTTGAACGAGCAAAAACCGTAGAAAAGAAGTTGATATCCGTTTAAAGGAGAATGAGTAGTGATTCGGGTCGGATCCACTAGGTTGGGTCGTAATTAAGTTGCTAATGGTAGGTTTTTTTGTCATTTACTTATTTTTCGGATTAAAATTAAATAGAAAAGAAAATGTTTTTTGCATTGTGGCATTTGAGATTTGCCCGAGCCCGCTTGTGGCAAAGTAGAATCTCATCCAAATTACATAGAATAGATTCGTTGTTCACAGTATTACCCAAAATAACCAGTTGTTTTGAACATATTCGTTATTCATCCTCTGAACCATCATTTTCATCATTTGGGTCACCTTGTTCTTCTTTAGAGTCTTCTTCTTCTTATTCTTAGTCTTCACCTCCGGCGGCGTCTATCTCTAAACCTAATTTCTTTCGAACTCGAACCGTGTACAAACTCGGACTGAACAAGGAAAGGTTCAACAATTAGATCTACATCATTCAGTGACAACGACGGGTTCTTCGTTCGCGACGCCATTTCTATGTCAAATCACAACATTGCAATCGAAATCAATACGATTCGGCGACGATCTCAAACCCAAAATCGAGAAAAAAATTTGGGGAATTTGAACAAACTTTACTCAAACTATTCACAATTCTCTATTGTTTTAGTAATCCGGTTAAACGAGGGAATTTTCCTTGTGTTCTCTCTTCAAAAATCCCCAAATTATCCACTTGAATCGAGCAAAAATCGTTAAAAAAAAAAAGAGTTAGGATCCGTTTTAAGAAGAATGTGTTGTGATTCGGGTCGGATCTACTAGGTTGGGTCGTAAATAAATTAATAAGAATAAGTTCTTTTGTCTTTTACTTATTTTTCGGATTAAAATTAAATAAAAAATAAACTGATTTTTGCCTTATGGCATTTGTGATTTGAAGGAATTACTTGGTGGCAAAAGAGAACTTGATCCTTTGTTTGAGTCGGAGCCTCTGAGTGAAGTAGAGTCTTCCCGTTTATTCATATTGCCATAGTGTATATGTGATTCATGTACTATAGGTTGATTTATAAATGTATGAAAATGCACAAGATTCACATGGACAAAATCCAAGTAAAATAATTATGAGAAAAAGAAATGGGTCCGTACTAGCCCCAATCGCTTAGGGTTTTTCCGATCGTCTCCTTCCTTCCCAGGTATCATCGACTTCGCGAAGCAGCTCTTGTCGTTTGTGATCGAAATCAGCTGATTTGGCACTCTTGCTGCGTGGTTAGGGTTCTGGGTTTAATCTTTAGATATAATTATCTCGATGAAATTTGGGGCTTTTTCCTGCTTCTGTCTTTAGCTGACAGATCTGTACTAGATCTCATTCTCTCTAATACTTATTCCGATTTTTTGTTTCTGCTTCTGGAATTTAATATTTTTAGCTGAGAGACAAGTGAGTCTTGTCTCTTCATTTCAAGTAAAATACTTGGAATAGGAGGAGTTTCAAAATCTAAGCTGTAAAAATGTTTTTTTTTGTTTTTTTTTGTTTGTCACAGAACTCAAACATACTGGTAGAGAAGCTTGAAGGCGGTTCTTTCGTTTCTAAGGTACACTCCGAGTCCATGTTTACTTTTGGAGCCTTCTGTATAACTTTTGTCTTCACTTCTGTATTGAGAACCCATTGTTAGATTTGGATTATCATGTATTTTCTCAGATGGTGATAATCAAGATTGCTGGGGATAATCTAAGGATCTGTTAAGCTGCTCAGAGTTACTTAAAAGTTTGACGAAAATGGAGGATGATAATGGGCTCGAGCTCAGCTTGGGTCTTTCGTGTGGAGGATCATCAGGTAAAGCTAAGGCCAACAATGCTGGAAGCTCCTCGGAGAATCACAGGGCAGAAGGAGGCGATCGAAGCGCTAAAGTGATTGATGACTTCAAAAACTTCCTGCATCCAACTTCTCAAAGGCCAGCAGAACCGAGCTCTGCTTCTCAGAGAAGCGATTCGGGTCCCCAGAATTTCTTCAATGACCTCTCCAAAGCTCCCACCACTGACGCTGAAGCATCCACGAAACCTTTGTGGGTGGAGGATGAGACACGGAAAGAAGCTGGAAGCAAAAGAAAGTTTGGGTTCCCGGGGATGAATGATGAGAAAAAGAAAGATAAGGACTCTTCGTCACATGCTCATCTGCACGAGAAGAAGACAAAAGCATCCCATGTTTCAACCGCGACAGATGAAGGATCAACAGCCGAAAACGAACATGTAGCAGAATCTGAAGTAGGTGGCGGTTCTTCTTCTAACCTCGCAAAGGAGATGGTCTGTCCTCCCGCTGATACAAACACCATGGAAAACTTAACAGGTCAAAGGAAGAGCAACCACGGTGGATCTGGTACTGAAGAGTTTACAATCCGCAACATGAATTACACCGTGCCTCTCACAGTTCATTCACAGAATGTTGTCACTAGTTTGCCTTACTCTTTACCTGCGAAAGAGTCTGGGCAACATGCAGCAACGACGAGTCTGATCCAGCCTAATGCTAATGCTGGGAGTCTTCCAATTATGTTTGGATACTCACCGGTTCAGCTCCCTATGCTGGATAAGGACGGTTCTGGCGGGATTGTTGCTCTTTCTCAGTCTCCATTTGCCGGAAGAGGTCCACCAAACTCGGGTAAGCAAAACTTTCTCTTAAAAACAGTTTAGAACTCTAAAACTGCAAAGATAAGAACTTTTCTTTGCCTCCCAAAAAGCTACCGCGAAAGGCGAGGGAAAACAGCCTGTTGCAGAAGAAGGCTCATCGGAGAATGCATCAGAACAACCAACAGGAGGAGACAACAGTACCGCTTTCTCTTTCGACTTCTCTGCCATAAAACCCGGAATGGCAGCAGATGTGAAGTTTGGAGGATCAGGGGCACGTCCAAACCTACCGTGGGTCTCAACCACTGGTTCAGGCCCGCACGGCCGGACAATCTCGGGTGTCACATACCGTTACAACGCAAACCAGATCAAAATCGTATGTGCTTGCCACGGCTTGCATATGTCGCCAGAGGAGTTTGTCCGGCACGCCAGCGAGGAGTATGTTAGCCCAGAATCATCTGTTGGGATGACCGCTGCGTCGGCTCACACCTGAGAAGTTGCGGGAAAATGTCTTAAATATTTGTAAACAATTGGAAGGGTTTGTAATGAGTTTCTTTTTGGAAGTTACATTCATTATGTTTACTCACTCGGATCAAACTCAGGCCAATGTTTTAACGGAGCTTTCTGCTATGTTGTGTAATCAAATCTTTCTGCGTCTTTTTCTTTATTTCAAGTTTCAACTACTCTTTGATTTTGTGGATTAGCAATAGTTTTGTTCCTTTTGTAAGCCTCCTTTTCTCTTTTTTTTTTTATTTTTGTTCAAATGAAATTATGTATAAAAGTGGGTTTAATTGTTTACTTTTTATTTACAGAATCAACATAGTGAATTTCATAGTTTTCTTTCGTTAGTCTGATTTGGATTATTGGATTAATACAGTATATGGGATATATATATATTTTTAATTTCGTTTGTTATTCTCATACTAGTTATAACATTTACTAATAATTTTAAAGTACGCTAGCATCTAAAGTCCAAATAATACATCTAAGCTCAGCTACTATACGATTATGAGAGTGATACGAGACCATGGTTAGGGCTTATTTAGTTAATGGGTTTTGGTGTTTTACTTTATTTATAAATTATGCTTTCTTAATTTTATATGTTAGTGTTTTCCTTTTTACATTAGGGTTATGATTAAGTTGTATCAAGACTCTATATAAGAGTTTCTATTGATTAATAAAAAATCAACTTCCAAGAATTAACCTTAACCTCCAAAGAGAGTTTAGGGTTAAGAGGAAGCTTAGCCTAAATATTCAATCTAATTCGTGTGTGAACAAAGGTTCATATCAGAGAGCTAGTAAATGCCTCTCTAGCATGGAACCGAACTTCACCCGTATAGTCACGCACAATCCACGCTCCACCAGAATGTAAAGATGCATTTCGCCCATTACAATGCAAATTACATTTGAGGCTTCCAGGTAATGGGGTGTACCATCGAGAAACGCTGTCATGTTACCTTACATTGTTGTTATCTCCTTCTTCAGATCCCTTATGCGCCTCATACCATAACGTAGCCTCTTCCACATCCTGTTGCATAACACTATTCAAAGCTCTCATATTTTGGGCATATAAAATAGAATTTCGGTTCTTCCAAATATGCCATAAAATCCAAGGAATTGATGTTTTAAGATCACCATCAAGGCCAGTATAATTCATCAATTCCATGATATACTCCATATTATCTTCAACATTCAACGAGAAACCAGATGGTGGCCTCGGAATTCTGATATGAACCTTTGTTCACACACGAATTAGATTGAATATTTAGGCTAAGCTTCCTCTTAACCCTAAACTCTCTTTGGAGGTTAAGGTTAATTCTTGGAAGTTGATTTTTTATTAATCAATAGAGACTCTTATATAGAGTCTTGATACAACTTAATCATAACCCTAATGTAAAAAGGAAAACACTCTAACACATAAAATTAAGAAAGCATAATTTATAAATAAAGTAAAACACCAAAACCCATTAACTAAATAAGCCCTAACCATGGTCTCGTATCATTACTCCTCTCCTCGACTCGGATCTTGTCCTCAAGCTCCAATTCTTGGTATTGGATTGTAGCATTCTTGATTCAAAATACGGAGTCAAAAGATGTAATAGTTGATGGTGGATCAGCGTGGACCGATAATCCATGGCTGTTCGACGCGCCACCCTTCCTCTTTAGCTACACAACAATCCTTTTTGGTGGAAAGTGTCTCTTCTGGTTCACTGTTCATGGCTTCCACTAGATATCTAGATTCCACGACATGAACATCAGTTGGTATCGATGATACTAAAAATTTCAGAGGCTTGTTTTCCTGGAAGACTTCCTTCTCCTCATGAATCTTCTCCTCACAAAGTTCTTCAATCTCCGTCTCGGTCTGCTCGGGTGCTTTCTTCTTATGCGCAGCAACAGACGTTTTCATTTCCCCCTTTGCGAGAATTGAATCCAACTTTGCGTGAAGCCTTTGAATCAGTTCCATCACTTTTGCGAGTTCTGCCACATCATGCTCTACCATCGAATCGCTCGGCTGTGATACCAAATTGATACGAGACCATGGTTAGGGCTTATTTAGTTAATGGGTTTTGGTGTTTTACTTTATTTATAAATTATGCTTTCTTAATTTTATATGTTAGTGTTTTCCTTTTTACATTAGGGTTATGATTAAGTTGTATCAAGACTCTATATAAGAGTCTCTATTGATTAATAAAAAATCAACTTCCAAGAATTAACCTTAACCTCCAAAGAGAGTTAAGGGTTAAGAGGAAGCTTAGCCTAAATATTCAATCTAATTCGTGTGTGAACAAAGGTTCATATCAATTTGGTATCAGAGCCTTTCGATTCGATGGGAGACTATGATGCAAAAGTGATGGAATTGATCCAAAGGCTTCACGCAAAGTTGGATTCAATAATAGCAAAGTGTGAGATGAAAACGTCTGTTGCTGCGCAAAAGAAGAAAGCACCCGAGCAGACCAAGACGGAGCTTGAAGAACTTTGTGAGGAGAAGTTTCATGAGGAGAAGGGTGTCTTCCAGAAAGATGGGGCTGAGCTGAAGAAACCTAAGCCTCTGAACTTTTTAGTATCGTCGGCACCAACTGTTGTTCATGTCGTGGAATCTAGATATCTAGTGGGAGCCATGAACATAAAACCAGAAGAGACACTTTCCACCAAAGGGGATTGTTGTGTAGCTAAAGAGGAAGGTGTGGCGCGTTGAGCAGCCATGGATTATCGTTCCATGATGTTCGAACAACTACTACAATCATTACTACCATGTGCTCGTATGGATACCATGAGTTGGACAAGCTTGAGGACAAGCTCACAGTCGAGGAGAGGAGTAATGATACAAGACTATGGTTAGGGATTTACAATACGTTAGGGCTTATTTAGTTAATGGGTTTTGGTGTTTTACTTTATTTATAAATTAGGCTTTCATAATTTTATATGTTAGTGTTTTCCTTTTTACATTAGGGTTATGATTAAGTTGTATCAAGACTCTATATAAGGGTCTCTATTGATTAATAAGAAAGTAACTTCCAAGAATTAACTTTAACCTCCAAAGAGAGTTTAGGGTTAAAAGGAAGCTTAGCCTAAATATTCAATCTAATTCGTGTGTGAACAAAGGTTCATATCAAATTCCTGCAATATCCCAAAGTTGTTGTGCCACACATCACATTCAAAAAGTAGATGATTAATTGTTTCCACAGCCAAACCATATAACTTACAAAGCACGTCAGCATTTATTCCTCTGGTTCGTAGTCGATCCGACACCGGAAGAGCACCATCAACCACCCTCCATACAAATAATCTTATCTTTGGTGAAGTGTTAAGTTTCCAAGCTTGTTGTTTGAGTTCCAAACATCGTAATTCCAACGCAGTTTTTGGCACTTCCGGTATCAAAGGATTCGGAGACACGAACCAGTATCCACTTTTGACCGAATAAACACCATTTTTATTATACGCCCAAATGTAACTGTCGTTAACCAGACCAATCTACATATCTAAAATCTGAGCTGCATCATCTCTTGGGAACAACTCATTCAACATATCCAACCTCCATGAGCCATCTAAAGAAATCAAAGAGGAAACCTTTAATTCCAAATCAAACAGACATTGTTTATTCACCGGTCGACGAGGATGCTTCTCCATTATCCAGTTATCCATCCAAACATTCGTTTTTTCCCATCACCAACAGAGCATATTAAACTACGTTTCAATAATTCTCTACCATGCAAGATACTCCTCCACGCATAAGAGGGATGATAGCCTTGGCCGCAATGAAGAAAATCTTTGCATGAGTAATATCGTCCTTTATAAACTTTAGCGAGTAACGAGTCTAGTTTATTAAGTAGCTTCCAAGCTTGTTTTGCTAGCAAGGCTTGATTAAAATACTTTAGGTCCCGGAAATCTAAACCCATATTGCATTTTGCCTTACACATCTCTTTCCAAGCTACCCAATGGACTTTTTTTCACCACACGCATTCCACCAAAAACTAGACATAGCACTAGTAATCTTTTGACATTGTTTTTCAGAGAGACGAAAACAAGACATTGCATACACCGAAAGAGCCATAGCAACCGATTTTAGGAGGACCTCCTTTCCACCAAGAGAAAGCGCTTTGGTAAACCATCCATTCAATCGTTTGGTAAGCTTTTCACCAATAAAAGCAAGCAATTTTTGCTTCGAACCACTAAAACATTCCTGTAACACCCCGACCGCTCTTCCCATGGGCCCCATCCACTCTCTGGCCCGTGGGCCTACCATGTCCGATGATCGGTGCGCTAGTCCGTGAGGCTCGGAAGTCTTGTTTACTGACCCTGCAAATCACCACGTGATCTTTTCTCGTGTTTTGACCTCACTCACACAATACTGGAAATGACTTCCCAGTAGGTCACCCATCTTGAAACTACTCCAGCTTAAGCACGCTTAACTCTGGAGTTCTCTCAAGACCTGTGACCAAAAAGATAAGTGCACTATGGTGATATAGGTAGCCTAATCAATTCCTTTAAGCTTCTCCGCATATATCATATATGCTCTGAAACCGGGGTGTCACAATCACCCCCACTAACAGAGCGCAACGTCCTCGTTGCGCATATCAAGATCGTTACCCCGACAATCTGACTCTTCATAGATGTTAAGGTTCGCTCTGATATACCCAACATTCCTTTAAATTAGCTCGACACAAGAACAAACTATCATCTGCTAATAACAAATATTGAATTGGTTGGCTCTTTACAGATAAACTCATTCCAAAAATCCGATCTTCATTCTCAGCTTTATTCATAACATGGACTAAAGCTTCCCACACAAGATGAAAAGAAATGGAGACAAATGATCTCCTTGCCTTATACCTTTTTGGGTTTGGAATATCCATGGGTTTGACCGTTAATGAGCATAGTGTAAGAAACCGACCGTACACAGAATATAACACATCCTAACCATTTTTTATCAAAACCCATCTTCTGAAACAAATTTTCTAAGAAAGTCCACTCGACCCGATCATATGCTTTCGACATATGGGTTTTTATACCCAAAAAATCTCCTTTGCAAAGCGGGTTCGTTCTCAATCCATGAATCATCTCATGTGAAATTAAAAGGTTATCCGAAATTAAGCGTCCTTCCACAAAACCCCCTGGGTCGGTGACACAATATGAGATAGAATCTTCTTTAGCCGAGAACACAAAATTTTCGAAATAATCTTATAAACTACAGAGCATAAACTAATTGGCCTCAAATCCACCATGTGAGTAGCGTTCGGTTTCTTGGGGAGAAGAAAAAGTTGAGTATGATTCCAATCTTGAGGAAACCTTTATGTTGTAAAGAACTGCTTCACTTCTAAAATTACTTAAGGTTCGACTGTTTTCCAAACAGACTGAAAAAATTTGCTTGCCATCCCATCTATTCCCGGTACACTATCGCCTTTAATCGCTTTAACCGCTCTGTGAATCTCTGCATCTGATACCTCTTTCACAAGACCAGCCAATAATTCATTCAAACCACCATGGTTGGAAGATCGAAACAGTTTAGTGAAATAATCAACTGCGATTTCACCTTTAGTGGTCTCCTCAAACTGCTCAACTCCAAGCGAATCAAACAAGGACGCGATTTGGTTCATTCTCCTAGTCTTCACATTTTCATGGAAAAAGTGTGTTCTAGTCTCCATGAATTGCCCTTTTTTCTTTACTCTTATTTTTCCAGTACTTTTCTTCCTCATTGGAGACTTTCTCAAGTTCAATTTTGCGTTCCAAAACCCGCTGAAAATTTGGACTCATATTTGAATATTACATATCCATCTCTTGACGCAAATGATTAATTTTATGCGTCGAGTTAACTTGTGTTGTACGTTTCCACTTTGAAAGTTCTTTGCGACAAGACACAATGCGTTTTAAAACAAAGCTCATATCTACCCTCTGTCTTGTATCCCGTCTCTTTTTAATAACCTCAACAACCTCAAGTTTCTCACACCATCTCTTGTCGAACCAAAATCGACCAGATCGCTTTTCAATTTTAGATTGTAAGCGCGTAATCAAAGGCCTATGATCAGAGTCATGAAGAGCCAAACATTTCGTTTGTACACATGGAAATAATCTGAACCATTCCGCATTGCCAAAAGATCGATCCAACATGCATTGTATCCAGACATTCTCCTTAGTACCATCAACATTCACCACCTCTCTTCTACCAACCCAAGAAAAGTGATTACCACAACTTAGTATCTCTTTTATTCGACAATCTCTAGTCAAATAAATAAAAGGAGGATTCATCTCTTTGTGGATTACCTAGTTTTTCTCCATTATTCATGATATCATTGAAATCTCCAACTAAAAACCAGGCTTCATTATGTAGAGCTCCCATTGCCTTTATTTTATTCCAAACAAAACGTTGAAGGTGTCCTACCGGATCCCCATAAACAAAGGCCATAAAGAAAACCATTGAACCAACTTTAGCATTTGTATCAATTACTCTACTGTCATAGTATAAGATCTCCACCTCATGTTTATTGTTCTAAAACAACGCCAAACAACCACTAAGACCCACTGGAAATTCACCAAAAAGTTTGTGGTCATAGCCCACTACAAGAAAACAGGCATTTTGCGATGCCCAAATGCGTCACAAAAGTGTCGCAAAACAGGTGTTTGCGACTCTTTTGTGACGGAATTTGGGCGATGCAAAACGGAATTATATCACTCATATGGAGAGGAACAACCTTTTTTCATATAAAAGATTTTAGTAAATGTCGCTGAATATATTTTTGGGTTAATTAGGTGTATAATAGTTTGTGAGGTTTTAGTTAGGTATATAACATGTTGTAAATAGAATTTAGGTAAGTAACATCCACTTAAAACAAATTGACCAAAATAACCTTAATGATCTGATTAAGTATAGATAGTTGGCTATCGGTTCACATTATAATAGTTGACTATGTAACACATTGGTTATGTAAATGAGTATTTGCTATTCTTAGTTGTAATATAGTTCACTCTATGACTAATTTATTATGATTATAGTTGACTATTTATTCATGCATAGTCAGCTATTCAGTCTTTTTTAAAAATATTTAAGTGCAAATAGCCAACTACTTATATAAAAATAGTTGACAATGTAAAACATTGTCTTTGTAAAAGAGTGTTTGATATTCTAGTTATATAGTTCATTTTGTGATTAATTCAGTATGATTATATTCGACTACTTATAAATGCATAGTCAACTATTCATCTTTTTCTTTAATATTTATCTGCGAATAGTGGACTATTTGCGAATAGTCAGCTATAAGATCAAAATATAGTGAGCTATTTATCATGTAACTTAATAAGGTTAAAATGGTCATTCTAGATATGCTCCATGTTATTTACTTAATTATAATTTAGGTCATGTTAGATCATTAATTATTAGTGCAATAAGTATTATATATGCTAATTTTAGCGTAATTATCTTTAATTACCTTTAATTAATTATCTTTAATTACCTTTAACTAATTATCTTTAATTAATTTACTAAAATAAAATTGCTAAATATATCTCTATGTGCAACCATGGCTTTTCTTTTATGAACCACTAGAATAAGGCTCGCGTTAATACGCGGATTAACACATTAAATTATTAATAAATATTTAAGTTTTAATTAAAAACCCGTTGAATTTGATAGAACATAGACTATAAATCAATAGAGATCATTTATATCTCAATTCTTATGTGATAATTGATATAATGTGAATTCATAATCATATATATAACATAATTCAGATCATACTCAATATTTTTTTTAACTATATAATAAATCGTAAAACAACTAAAATATTTTAGAATTAAATCATAAATTAGTAAATTTTATGTTAGTAAGCTCATAGAAAACATATAAAAAATATTATCAAAAATCCATATATACATCTTATTATATCCTCTCTACATCCCATATATTATTACTTATATTAATTTAGACTATTAGAAATTTTCCATTTATATTATCAAATATTACATATATACATCTTATTATATTCTCTCTACATCCCATATATTATTATTTTTATTAGTTTAGACTATTAGAAATTTTCCGTTTAATTATTTGAGTAATTACTTGGAAACTTTTTTTTGTTAATTTTTCATTTTTAGTTTTAATTTTACTTAACTAAATTTAAGTTTTAACACATGTCATCATCTCAATCAATATTAAACACATGTCATGATCTCGCGAATTACAATTTTGCTTATGTGTCACGCTCTCGTCGACCGGCTTCTATTTTATATAATAAGATAATTAGCAAACTTGGAACAAGGACTGCCCTACTTGTTTTGGGTCAACCAAACCAAAAGGACTCGAAAAGCCGGCATAGAAATGCAACCAATTTGGTAAAGTAGTTCACTCTTCTTTACTTTTTTTTTTTTAAATCACTTTATTAATTTTGAAACTTCATAATATCAAAATAATTTTGTTTAATAATGAAATCTAAATAACACTGAAAATGTATTGAACCGAATTGAAAAGAAATTCAGTTAACTTTTTGTCTCTAACTTTTTATATTTTCTAAACCAAAAATTTGTCTGAATTAGTGATGACAGTAGTATATAAGAAACTAGAAAAAGTCCACGCGTTGCGTGGAAAAACTATTTATATAAAATTTTAAATTATTTTACTGTATATAAGTGATATTTAAAAAATATTCTCACAAATTATATTTTTAAAAATCAAAATATAAAACTATATGATAATATGTTTGAAAGTTTTATTAGATGTAAAGACAAACAATATGTTTTGTCTTATTATTTAGATTTGACAAAAAAAAAATCAATTTTGTAATTGACATGAAACTAAATTAGTGAATTTTATTATTTATATTGCATAAACATATAAAGGTAAAGTGATTTTAAACTATTTTAATATTGCTATATTATAAATAAATTGATTCTTATCAAGGTTAAATGTTTAGATTTCCTAATTATCTTCAATAATAAATTGATTAGATTTTGTATGTTTATTGTAGTAAGTAAATGTGGACGTTAAATTTTGATGGTAAAATAATTAATAATTTGTTGAATTTAAATAATCAAAATGTTATATGGGCGTTTAAAAATTAAATGTTGAATTATAATTGATAAATAAATGGAAAGATTAATTTTGGAAGTTTAGGAATTAATACCAATCACGAATGAGCATTATTTGAGGTATATAAATTTATTTAATTAAATAGATTCCACATTACAAAAAAAATAAAAATATTTGGCATTTCAAAATATTTCTTACTTTTGTGAATGATTTTTAGAAAAACTTTTAGTAACGGGTTATATATATTTCTATCCGTGATATATACAAGTGTCTTTAGTAGTCTAGTGGTTCTTCTCCACTTAAATTACTGAGGTTTGCTGGTTCGTAAAATAAAAATTTTAAACTTTTTTAAACTTTAAACTTTAAAAACATTTTAAACTTTTTTTTTAAATAAAAATTTTAAAAGAAAGAGATGACACGTGTCGTCTTATCAGAGCTTGTTGGCTTTTGTAAACTTTAAAATATTATAAAGATATAGTCCTAAATGTTTTCTAGACCTAAGTTTCAATATATATATATATATATATATATATATATATATATTTTGTAGACCAAAAATTATTTTAAAACATACAAGTTCCAATTAGTAAGGAGAATGTTTTAAAATCTAATACTTTTTACAAAAATCTTATAAAATCTACCACATTCTGAAATTCTTTTTATTGAGTATCACATTTTGTCTTCTAGTTAGTGTCAATTGACACAATTGTCCTTGATCATGAACTATCTATTTACATTTCGTCAACTGAACCATGTTTTTCCACCGATTTTGTTTACACCCACCGTCGATGTCTTTGTCTTCGACCACCGTCGCCGCCGTGTCCACGACCACCGTCATCGTTGCCATCGTGTCCACCATCGACGTTTTGTGCATGATCATCATTTCTGTCTCCGTCGTGGCCACCGTCGCCGTCACCGTTCTTGTCTACAACCACGGTCGCCGTCACAGTTTTTGTCTACGACCAGCGTAGCTATCACCGCAACCATGTTTGTCTACCATTTTTGTCTACGACCACCGTCGCCGTCATGTCCACCGTCGTTGTCTTATCCACGGCCATTGTCTCCATCTCCGTCATGGTCACCGTTGCCGTCGTGTCCATTTTCGTCGTCTTGTCCACAACCATTGTCTCTGTGTCCGTCGTGGCAACCGTCGCTATCACTGTTTTTGTCTACGACCACCGTCGCCGTTCACGATCACCTTTTCTGTCTAAGACCATCGTTGTCGTCTACGTCCATTGTCTCTGTCGCTGTCCACGATCATCGTCTCTGTTGCCGCCGTCAATCGTCTCCGACATCATCTTCGAATATGTCTATTTTTTCTGTTTTGACAAAAAGAGAAAGAGAGAGAAGGAAAAAAAGAAAGAAGGAGAAGGAGAAGAAAAAGAAGAATATATCATCTCCAGAATCATCTTCATTTTTTGTTTTGAGAAAGAGAGAGAGTGAGAGATGATGGTTCTTGGTGAAGGATGAGAGAGAGAGAGAGAGAGAGAGAGAGAGAGAGAGAGAGAGAGAGAGAGAGAGAGAGAGAGAGAGAGAGAGATGGTTCTTGAGATGGTGAAGGATGAGAGAGAGAGAGATGATGATGATGATTCTCGAGATGTTAGGAATGAATGAGAGAGATGATATATGAAGGATAAAAGATTTTAGATTGTGGTAGATTTTATAAGGAATTTTGAAAAAAGTGGTATGAATTATAATTTTTTCATTAGTATGTAGTCTTAAATATTATCAAATGAGGTCAGATAATAACAGCCAACAAATGATAAATTGTTTTTTATTTAGCTAATGGAGAGAATAGTAGCGACAATGAGAAAGCAATAATAGCATATACATACAAATGTTGTCACGTAGATGACGTGATTATATTAATTTATCTATACATACAAATTTATCTCTAACATAATTTCATTTTACTCTCCAATAAAATTATTTCAAACCCAAAAAACAAAAATCTTTCCCGAGAAAAAATCAAGAAACAAAGGAGAAAGAGTTTCTCTGATCTTGTTCATCTCCCTCCGATGTATCAAATCTTCTTCTTCTTCTTTCTTCCGATCTTCCACAGTTACCACGATGTCTCTGCTCAGCCTCCTTCTCCGTCGTCAAGAAACGGCGATCTCGTCGCGAATTTCGAGCCGAGTTTAGCCGTAGTCACCGGAGTTCTCGCGATCATGTTCGCTCTCACTTTCGTCCTCCTCGTCTACGCTAAGTGTTGCCATATCGATCTCCGTCCAGGTTCCGGCGACAGAAGACGGCAAGATCGCCGTCTCCGACAAGGAATTTTCTTCAACAGGTCAACAAACTCGTCTGATCGATTCTCCGGTTTAGACAAAACATCAATCGACTCACTTCCTCTCTTTCGATTCTCGGCTTTGAAAGGATCAAAACAAGGGCTTGAGTGTTCTGTTTGTCTATCGAAATTCGAGAATGTCGAGATTCTTAGACTGTTGCCTAAATGTAGACATGCCTTTCACATCAGATGTATCGATCAGTGGCTTGAGCAACACGCGACGTGTCCGCTCTGCAGAGATAGAGTCTCAATCGAAGACGAATCCTCTGTTTACGGAAACAGTTTACGGTTCTTGAATCAGTCTGAGGAAAGAGAAGAGTCAAGCTTGGAGCTTTACATCGAAAGAGAAGAAGAAGAAGAGAGAAGACAAAGACAGAGAGAAGAAATTGGCGGTGGGTCTTCTTCGAGATTTAGCATCGGAGGAAGTTTCCGGAAGATTCTGAAATTAGGTCATAAAGAAAAATTTTTACTTGATGAACACGGTAATGATAAAAATGAGAAGAAGGTAATGCATAAGTTCAATCATAAGATTGTTGTGTCGGATGTTGTGTTTAAGAATCGTTGGAGCAACGTGAGTTCGTCGGATTTGATGTTTTTGAACTCAGAGATGGTTAATTCGATATCCAGCGAGAGATTTTTGTCGATGGATCGAATAAAAAGAGGAGACGAAGAGGATCAGATAGGTGTCTTGCGGCTCAAGGAAGAGATGGAAGCAAAGAGAATGTTGGAGAATAAGTTGACTTCGACGAAGCTGTCTGAAAACAGTGAGTCCTGTTCGAAATCTAGAAGCATTATGATCGAACCAGGACGCAGATCGGTGTCTGAGATTACTGCGGTTTCTAGACTCAGTATAGCAGTTCACGATGATTGTAGCGGTTCAACCGCTGCGTTAGAAAACGAAGGAAATGAGACGGAAGAGCGAAGAAGGCGTTTGTGGTTACCAATCGCTAGAAAAACAGCTCAATGGTTTGCTAACAGAGAAAACAGAAATCAGATTAACACAACACATCAACAATTTGATGTTTAGTTTCCTTTTTTGTTTTTTTTCAAGGATTGCAATTTTTGTTTTACATAGGATTAGATTTAATCTATACGTTATGTGCAAAGAATTCTACTAAAGTTACAAATGTTATGTTAGTTATATCAAAAGAAAGATGAATTGTGTACAGAAGATGCATTTATATATAAACAAAGTTATGATTCATGCCCCTAATATATTAACGTGTTGAATTATTGCTGGGTTTTATACTAAGAGAATAATAATTGTTTACAGCAAATGGAACATGTCAGGCTTACCTGGTTACAGAAGCAACCGTCCTTATTTCAAATTTTGTTGTTATGACTACATCATATTCACTTTTTTGGTCAACGACTACTGGATACATCATAAACGATATATCATCTCTAATGCATACATATATTGTTTATAAAGTTTAAAGTCTATTTATGTAAACTTTTTTGTTAGGAGTCAGAGAGTCTATTTATGTAATTTTCGTTGACAAAATGAACTCTATTGTCTCTTGATAATTTTTATTCTTTTGCTTACACTAGCTGTTGGAGTAAGCTTGAAGCACAAGCAAGTTTAAAGAATTTAGGATTAGGAAATTATCCTTTTAGAGAAAAAGGAAGTTTATGAGAGATAATCCTTATATAAAGAGTTTGTAAAATTGTGGCATCCTTTAAGAGATTTTGTGTAAGAGAGATCTTTAGGTTTTTGAGTATTTTTTCCTAAAGCTAATAAGAGAATTATACTTATTAGAATTGATGTGTTATTCTTTCTTACAATTGAGTTCTAGATTTGGTATCAGAGCGTTACGATATCCTAGGGAGCGATGGCTGAGACTGCAATCGTTCCATCTAAACCGAAAGAGGGAGGAGGATCTTCTTCCATCACCTGTCCTATGTTAACCTCGACCAATTACACCTTGTGGGCGATAAGGATGAAGGTTGCACTGTGAGTTCATAAAGTTTGGGAAGTAATCGAGTCTGCGACAGAGTCGATTGATGAAGACGAAGACACCATGGCTATGGCATTACTGTTTCAATAAATACTGGAAACCCTTGTTTTGCAAGTCGGCGATCTAACTACAGCTAAGAAGGTCTGGGATGCGATTAAAACAAGACATGTGGGAGCCAAACGAGTCAAAGAAGCACGTTTACAAACACCTTAAGATGAAGGATACAGAGAAGATTGATGAGTTTTCAGGAAAACTGTCTGAGATAGCTTCAAAATCTGCTTCTCTTGGAGTAAATATTGAGGAATCCAAGTTAGTTAAGAAATTTGTTAACTGTCTTCCTCGGAAAAAGTTTATTCACATAGTGGCTTCTTTAGAACAAGTATTAGATCTTAATACTACGACCTTTGAAGACATTGCAGGACGACTTAAAGCATACAAAGAGAGAATTGTTGATGAAGATGAATCACACGAAGATCAATCTAAGCTCATGTATGCCAACATGGAAACATCACACAATCGAGAGTACATAGGTGATTATCGAAATAGAGGCCGTGGGGGTCATTTTTATAGAGGAAGAGGCAAAGGCAGAGGACGCTATAATGGAGGAAGAGACACCTCTCGTATTACCTGTTTCCGATGTGACAAACAAGGTCACTTCGCCTTTGACTGTCCTGATCGACTTCTGAAACTTCAAGAGGCTCAAGAAATAGATGCTCACGAAACTCAAGATGTTGATGAACTTATGATGCATGAGGTTGTCTTTCTTAATGAAGAAAGTTGATAGAACCAGGATCTAAAGCATACTGGTTACTTGATCCGCATATAAGAAAAATCATTGTGAGTCGGGATGTTGTTTTTGACGAGACAAAAGGTTGGAATTGGAAAGATCAATCAGAACGATACGGAGAAGGAAGCTTTGACATTATTCTTGGAGAGTTTGGAAACCATGGTATCATACCTCAAAATGAAGCGAAGGGTAATGAGCGAGAAGTTGTGGAAAACAACAATCATGGTGACGAAAATGATGAAGGAGAGACAGAGAATGACAAAGATTTACCTGAACTGCAGGACTAGAGGAAGAAGACGAGATTATGGAGGCGCCAGTTCTGAGGAGAAGCCTGAGACAAGGTAAAACACCAAAGTACTTTGAGGATTATGTGTTACTTGCCGAAGAAGAAGGATAGATGTTACTTATTTGCCTTAACAATGAGCCAAGAATTTTCATGAGGCAAAAGATTCCAAAGAACGGACGAAAGTATGCGAAGAAGAGATGGCTTCTATTGAAAAACATAGGACATGTGATCTTGTGGATTTGCCGTTTGGAGTAAAAGCAATCAGATTATAATGGGTATTCAAAATCAAGAGGAATTCAGATGGGAGTATCAACAAACATAAAGCTAGACTTGTTGCAAAGGGGTATGTGCAAGAGTATGGTGTAGATTTTGAAGAAGTTTTCGCTCGAGTAGCAAGAATCGAAACCATTAGACTCTTGATTGATCCTGCAGCATCATACGGTTGGGAGATTCATCATTTAGTCGTCAAAACTGCCTTTCTCTACGGTGAATTAAAAGAAGATGTGCATCTTCTTCAACCAGAAGGTTTTGAAAGAAAAGGAAGTGAAGACAATGTTTACAAGCTTAACAAGGCATTGTATGGTTTGAGACAAGCTCCAAGGGCCTTGGACAATAAGCTAAATACGATTCTTGAGGAGCTAAATTTCAGAAAATGATCAAAGGAGCCGACTGTTTATCGTAAGGTAGAACAAGATCATGCTCTTGTTATTGCAGTCTATGTTGATGACTTATTTGTCAAAGGAACAGACTTGAAGATCATTAATAAATTTAAGGAGGAGATGGCTTCTAAATTTAAAATGAGTGACCTTGGTAAGCTGACATATTACCTTGGAATTGAGGTAACTCAACATGAAGCAGGAATTGTGCTAAGTCCAAAACGGTATGCTCTCAAAATCTTGGAAGAAACAAGAATGATGGATTGTAATCTGATGCATACACAAATGGAGGTAGGACTCCAATTGTCAAGAGCAGAAAATGAAAGGGAGGTTGATGCTACGGATTTCAGAAAGAAGATTGGTTGCTTCCGTTATCTAATTCACACAAGGCCGGATCTGTCGTATTGTGTAGGAGTTTTGAGTAGGTATATGCACAGTCCTAGAGAGTCACATGGAGCCGCAATAAATCAGTGCCTAAGGTATCTAAAGGGAACAATCTCTCTCGGTCTAACCTATGAAAGAAGTTCAAAGATACCAAGGTTAGTTGGGTATAGTGACAACAGTCATAATATCGATCCAGACGATGGTAGAAGCACAACGGGGCACATTATTTATGTAGGAAATAGTCCTATTTCGTGGTGCTCACAGAAACAAGATGTGGTAGCTCTATCTTCGTGTGAAGCCGAGTTTATGGCTGGAACTGAAGCAGCAAAACAAGCGATCTGGTTACGGGATTTACTTAGTGAAATCACTGGAACTGAAAGCGAGAAGGTTATCATTCGTATTAATAATAAATTAGCGATAGCTCTCACTAAGAATCCTGTTTTTCACAGCAGAAGTAAACACATACAAAGGAGGTTCCATTTCATTAGAGAGTGTGTTGAGAGTGGAGTGATTGAAGTTGAACATGTTCCTGGAGTTGAAAAGAAGGCAAATATTCTTACAAAGGTGTTGGGAAAAATAGATTCAAAGAAGTAAGGGAGCTTATGGGAGTACAAGACTTGGTGAGGAAGAACTTCAAGCTTAAGGAGGAGAATGTTGGAGTAAGCGTGAAGCACAAACAAGTTTAAAGAGTTTAGGATTAGAAAATTATTCTTTTAGAGAAAAATGAAGTTTATGAGAGATAATCCTTATATAAAGAGTTGTCAAGTTGTGGCATCCTTTAAGAGATTTTGTGTAAAAAAGAGATCTTTAAGTTTTTGAGTAATTTTTCCTAAAGCTAATAAGAGAGTTATACTTATTAGAATTGGTGTGTTATTCTTTCTTACAATTGAGTTAGTTCTAGACTAGCAAATAGCAATACTAATCATGCATTTGATTATACAACGCACATATATGAGTAGGTCAACTAACTTCTAATTATGTTGGATAAAAAAAAAACTTCAAATAATGTTATTTTAAGTTTCATAACGAACACGACATTTGCTAATATTATTTACAAAACACCTAATTTTTAATAAAATTAAATCCAATGAAACACTAAATCCAGGTTATATGGTTGTCGTTTTCTTAATAGCCACCAATATTATGATACCTAACCCCTGTGTTTTTTTTGGTGAATGAAACCTAACCCCTATTTGTTTTTAGCATTTTTCTTCTGATTATTTTTATTTCTTTCCAATTGAATAATAATATTTTATTACCAATCAAGACATATATATTATCATTAATTGATGTAGGCATCTGACTCCTCTGTTTTTGTCTTCTATATAAATATATACGCCATTAAACTTAAAATATACGTATACTTTGTCCTGCATATAAAACTAGCACATAAAATGCTATCTAAAGTCCTTGTAATTAAATGGTATAGCTTTTTTCTTTCATGGTCATTTTGGATATGGGACACCTAGAGACTCTAGGCTAGAGTGCACATCAGAGGCGGATCCAAAAAATTATTTTAGTGGAGACACAATATCGCTACGTCCTAATAGCTCTTAGCTGCCTTTAGTCTCTAGCTTTTGTTTAGTTTATTTCGAATGTTGTCGATTTTTTTCTCGTTTCCCTTTCGCAAAGCTTAGTCTTTCCTTTCACAAGGCAATGTATTTCACCAACGTATCCCACCAATGTATTTCACCGAGGATGATATAAGATAATTCATATGACAAAAGAGAAGAAGTAGAGTTCCACCTACTAATTTTGTAGGAATAAGTTTAAAAGTGTTCAATCTCGTTTCGATTTGGTATCAGATATATATTTTTTATTTTTCCGCTACAATCTCAAAAAATAATTGAATAAAACCTAATACAGATTTTAGTTAAATATGTCTTTCAATTTAAATTTTATTTTGGTTTCTAATACTTGTGGTGTGGTTTAGATTCATCTTGCGAAACAATATGAAGACATTGAACAAAAACAAAAAGGTAAAATTTTACACATTTTTTTTTGGGGGTGCAATTTTACACATGTTTGTAAGAGTATTATACTTTCCACTTTGTTTTCGAATTTCAAAATTTCTAAAAATGATCATGAACGTACCAGAACACAAAACAAATTTTAGTTACACTACGGGATCTCTCTTATACTCTAAAGATGAATTCCCACTGAAGCTGCAGATACAATGTGCACCAACCTATTTCTTGGATGGTGATAGTGATGATGATTTCCCAATGGAGCAGTCTGAGACCGCAGAAACAAAGGGTATTTGTACCGAAAGATACAAGACTCGAGCTCTGAGTTCTTCAATCACATCGTAGTCTCTCAACGTCTTTCCTTAGAAACCTTATTAGCTTTTGAAGATATCTCAGCTTAAGCTTGGCTCTAGATTTCTGCAAAGAATGTTACTATCCATTAACATAACATATTTACATTTTTATCAAAGCAGAAGCACATTCAGGATACTTAGCTCAAAGTATCTAAAAATATGATAAATATGGAGATCACATAACAAGATTACACATCTGGTGGTGTAATAATTATAATACAAAAGGTTGGGGAAATTATGAATGAAAAGCAAACATACACTTCATGCCCTTTGAGTGTGAGTAAACACAAAGGTTGTTCCTGGAGAAACTCCAAGCTTCAACGAAACGCCGTCTTTTGCCCACACATCTCAGAGAAATATACATACAACCATTGCAGCCCAAAGGTGTCCTTCCTCTGCAACTACAGCATTAATCAGAACTTGGTGTCCCTCACACCTTTGCATCTCCCAAAAGGCATGACTCACATTAATAGCGCTCACCATTTCAGACAAATTAACTACATTCTCTTTGCATCATTTCTCTGGTGACATGAATGACGAAGTCCACCCGCCGGTTCTATTCCTGCTCTCATACCCAGAATTTGAGGTTTCGGGGAGGTATCCTTGCTTTCCGACATTTCTTTTTGAAGTTCCCGCAGGAGAAAGTGAAGTGGATGGCATGTTCATCTGCAATGGGTTTTCAGAAGGATTACGATCAGGGACACTCATTGCGAAGATCAATATCATGTTTGAATAATTCAATGGTTCATCACAATTGACAATGCAAAACAAGTGATAGTTTTTTTATGACATGCTAACACAAGCAGAGAGTTGCTTGTGTTATTTGGAAGACACAAATGCATGAGTACGTACATTCTTGTGGACGGGGTGATCAAAACCCAGAGTCCTCCCTGTAGCAGTATTAGTATTTAACTGTGGGCTTGAACCAATAGCATTGCCCGATCTGACGTGCTCAGAGGCCTCGGCTTCATAAGACATATTTGGTCCCCCTGCCAAACAGAGGATCAATAAAACAGAGCATCAACAAACCAAACAAGCCATTAACTAGAGCTAACCCCGATGATTGCTTGTGTTCATTGGCGCTGCACGAATATTGCTCGACCCAGGAACGGCCTGCAGTAAAAATGACATATTCTTGTTAGAAAAGTAACCAAAATGTGGCAAAACAGCAAACTTATTGTTAAGGAACATTCTCTTGAACTGAAAGAATATGCATATACTTACGACAGAGAAAAGCTAGATTTATAAACTATACCTGAGATTGATTTCTAGTTTTCTGTGCTTGTTGATACTTTATTATAGTCCAGTCAAATATATAGTCGAACTCATAACCTGCATAGAAGAAAACCGTTCATTGACGGAAGTAGGTAACAAATGTTGGTGATCCCATAAGCTATAAAGATGACGGAGAGATGTCTTTTACCTTCCCGTGAGAACAAATCACGAAAAAGTCGCTTCAAGAATCCATAATCAGGGCGCTGATCAAATGTCAGCGTGTGGCAGTAATGAAAATATGAAGCAAACTCCACAGGGTGGTTTCTGCATAGAACCTGCAACGGAAGGTGTATAGAAATTTAGTCGAATGAGGATTACCAAAAGAGAAAAATCCACTGCATACTAGACGGAAACAGACCTCAATCGGAGTTGATATCTTCTTTTCACAAATTTTGTCATATTTTTGCTTCTTGTCAACAGCCTTAAGACCCTGCCATGGAAGACTAGAAAAAGAGGATCATGAAAATAGGGCACAATGTAAGAAAGAAAAAGGTTGTTAACCTTTAAAAAACAAGGAATACACAATGTTAGGTATCAACGTGAAAGAGCAAAACCTACCTTCCTCTTAGGAAATACAGAAGCACATATCCGAGAGATTCTAGGTCGTCCCGTCGACTTTGCTCTGTGAAAGAAAACCAGAATATATATAAGCAAAGACAATTTACTTTACATAAGGAGAAAAAAATGGCAGGAGTCCTTACCAATCCCAAGATGTGTATTGCAACTTGCATACCGTGCAGTTCCAGTTAAATTCTTGTTCTCCCTGAATAAAACCGAAAAGAGGCAATCAATTGTATAATATAGTGAAGAGAAGGTAGAAAGAATCACAAATACCTGTAAGGGATGTGGCGATTGGTGGTGGCATCACGATATCTTTTGGCAAGTCCAAAGTCAATTATATAAACCTGAAAACTAAAAACAATCATTCCCTTTTCAAAATGATGCGGAACAAGAAATTGCAGAAATAAACCTGATTTGCTTTGCGACCTAGGCCCATGAGGAAGTTATCAG
The DNA here is from genome assembly GCA_963576765.1 of Draba incana. Taxonomy (NCBI): domain Eukaryota; kingdom Viridiplantae; phylum Streptophyta; class Magnoliopsida; order Brassicales; family Brassicaceae; genus Draba; species Draba incana. The sequence continues at coordinate 18,459,806 of OY755212.1, read as the reverse complement.
GTTTGATATCTCTATGCAGATATCCTTTGGAGTGAACATATTCTATTCTTGTTAGCTGGAGCAATGGAATATGAAATGGTCAATGTATGAGTAAAGACAAGTGCTTTGTAGGTAAAGAGCGTAGAAAAGCCATACCATTTGGTCAGCCAAAAGCAACACCGTCTTTGGTGAGAATTTCCTCCCACAATACACAAAAAGATCTTCAAGACTTGGCCCAAGTAAATCCATCACTAAAGCATTTTCTGTTCCATCGACTCCGAACCATCTTATGCGCGGAATCCCACCTGCAGACCACAAACAAATAACCCGGAATTAGCTTATGCGATGTTCCCTCGAAAAGATAGAAGAAAATGAGAAGCATACTTCCTCCTTCAAGGATTCTGTAAAGTTTGGCTTCATAGAGAAGCTGAGGATGCTTTGTTTTACTGTTCTCCTGCAATACATGAGGATTGTCAGCTAGAAGAAGAATGTAGAGCTTTATTAAGCTTGATATATCAAAACAGAAGAGATCTAATATCAAATCCCCAGAACAGATACTGAAACTTACGATCTTAACAGCTACGATCTCGAAGGAATCGACGTGCGTAGCTGAGGAAACAACCAAGAGGAGGAAATCTTAATACGGATCAAATTCAAACCAAAGAAGAAGAAGAAAATAAAACACAAACCGAGAAAAATCTCTCCGAAAGAACCACCGCCGATCTTCCGTCCGAGCTTGTACTTGCCGCCGATGATACGTTCCATGCCAGCTCCGATCGATTCAAAACCGAATCTGGATCATGCGCGTAGATAGAGAGAGAGAGCGAGAGATAAGGATTTAGAGTTGTTTTATTATAATTGGATTCGACGACTCAAATCAGTATTACTATTATTTTTTAATTTTTACATCGGTGCCATGGACCCGGGCTTGAGCCGTCACATGTACCACCTAACCAATCTTCTAACACGAGGGCATTAACGTATATTTCCATTTCCTTTTGAATGGAGGTATCAGTGATATTATTTGGGTATTATGAAACATATTTTATGATTAATTTTAATATTAGTTTATTGTTTGAAACTTATTCTGATATTGTTAATAAATTAGTCTCCAATAGTGAGATTGTTGTATGTATCATAATTTTTCTTTTTTTTAATGTTTGCAAAATGGTCCGAGTGAATTGGAGGTTTGTTGCGGCCGCGGTTTCAAACACATTGGAAAATATGGTACACACAAGAAAAAAAATTGAAGAAGAAGAAGAATCACCATAGAAAAAAACGGAGAGAACGAGAGGAAAAACAAATAATTTTCTTTTTCTCCCATACTCGGCGAAAAACAAACAACGAGGTCCACTCAAAAATTGACACGTGGCTCCATCTTTACTCCATGGTACGTCTCATGGGACTTTACCCACTGATATGGTTCAACGAAAATATCACCAAAATAATAATTTTCTCTTTATTTTTATTCTGTTTGTATCATAAGAACCATCCGTGGTATCACCATTGGAGATGGTCTAAAATCTTCTAATTCACATTTTCTATAAAATTCGTCAATTATAGGTATGCGATTCATGGAATATTCTTATTGTATGGCTTATTAGTTTTCTGATTCACCGATTCATTATCTATGCCTAGAGGTTCATGTTTTGTCTGTGTGAGATATATATGAGTTCTTGTTATAAGTTCGTTTTTATTTTGTGTCCTTCCATTAAGATTTATGTGGAAGCTAGATTCCGCATTAAGAATTTATATGTGAATTCGGGATAAGAAATTTTAGTTCTAAGAAATGTCAATAAATCTTACCAAATTCGGACACAGATAACGAAACTAGATTTATATTGATGATTGATCGAATAAAAAGAGAAATATAGCTAGAACAGTCGTGGGAGCTTAAGTAGTGTTAAGTGTAAGCTTATGGGAAAAGTTGGTGATTTCAGCTCTGTCTCATCATATTTATGGCCTCCCTGAGCTAATCGTTAAGCTTCGCGTATCACTCCTCATCTTCGGAGATCTCGGGCACGTTCGAATTTGTCCTTCAGAAATATCGAGGTGTCAGCTGGGGCGTTGGAGCGGCGCTGACTCGTTCCAGCTTCGCTGACTAAGGCTGTTGGAGAATCTTCAGGTCGGTAGGTAAATGGGCCATTGACTCAGTCCCAACGTATTTAGGGAATATTGTGGCACTTTATCTGACTTTGACAGGATTTTGGGCTTTAGACCCAATTATACTTATAATCTAATATGATTATAAACATGCTTTATGGGGCAGATTTCACCCTTGAAATCCACCTCCAACAGTTTACTTCCATAAAATTTGGACAAAACCGAGTAAGGGCGGGCAAAAATACCCAGAACCAAAAAATCAAACCGAAACTTGTAGGGGTTGATTTTCACACTTTGAAGATAAAAAGACGAAAATGATTAAGTCTGGATACAGGAGAGCACCCGCGAACGCCTATGATCCATCAACCGGTTAGTAGACCCGTAAATCACATGTGATTCCAAAGCAAACCGGATGGCCCGACTTTAAGATAATGGATCTCAGCTTAACATACCCAATTTGGTGCAGCCGATATAATTGAGCCGAGCTTAGAAACCTATATATATCATTGTACCACCCTCATTAGAGAGGATCACAAATTCTTACGCAGAAAGCCTTGTATTACTTTTCACAACTTTCCATCTAATAAAAATCTCCTTCTTCAACTTTGTTCTTGTGTTTTCTTACTAGAAGTTTTACATCTCTTCCGCAAACCCGACAAATCTAATTGTGTGAATCCAACTCTCACAATTTGGCGCTACAAGGAGGGGACTTCAAAGCTTCATACACAAAGAAACCGCAAAAACACAAGTTTGAGAAGATGTTTGGATCCGGCGGCACCACATATCTGAAGGAGACGACGGGAAACCCAACCGGAGCAACCAGACAAAACAACGAGGAGTAGACGGCTCACAACACAACCTGAGAAACTGGTCAGAACAAGGAGCAGACGGGTCGCGACGAATCAAGAGCAACCAGATAGAGACGATGAACAGACACCTCCTAACGGATCTGGTGCGACGGGCGCTCGGACCAACGCAGCAACAAACCCGAAGGTATTCAGCGAGGTCAAAGAGATGATGGCAAAGCTGCTCATGAAATCTAAGGAGCAAGAGACTATCAACAACACCATGACAGCAGAGCTAAAAGCCTTCTCAGGGCCAACCGACCACGCGCATGAGGTATCTTCCGACGACCCACGACTCGCATCGTCCCAACTAATCTCTTCTCTACACCGGCTGGCGTGCAAGGGACTCGCAGATCTTTCGAGGAATCAGCTGCAAGACAAGCCGAAGACAGGATCCTGGCTGCCGCAAACGGAGCCAACCAAATTGTCGAGATCACTGACAACACTAAAGAAGAAAAAAACACTGATGACTTTGGGTCAGCAGGAACTATGCGAGCCGCTCAAAGAAAGAGAGAGCTCGACCACGAGCAAGAGCTCGTCAAAACCAGAGAAAACCTACAGTTGGTAGAGCAAACCAAAACTGCAGGCGTAAGGAGAACGGCTCCCGCTAATCAGCAAAGGCAGATGGATGAGCTTAGAGCTTCTCTGCACCAGACCGCTATCTACTTGAGGGAGATGCATTCTTAAGTCCACCGGGCAACAAGTCAAGCCCCAGAAATCGACATAGTGCTTAAAGAGGCGCGGACCACACCATTCACAGAATGGATCACTAGGGCATGACTCTCCGACCCTGGAAAAATTAGAGTATAAATTTATGATGAAAAAACAGATCCAATCGAGCACATCACCGTATTCTCGATTGTAATGGACTATGCTAATGTTTAATCCAAAGAAAAAGACATCGCTATTTTCTCCAGTTCGTGGAGCACCTCAAAGGAATAGCTCTCCATTAGTTCTTCGGTATGGAAAGAAACTCGATAGATAACTTTGGACAACTCTCCGAAGCCTTCCTGAAGCAATACACCATTATAATCGAGCGAAGATCCTTAGAAGCCGATCTCTGGACTATGTCTTAAGGGTCAACAGAGACTCTTCGGAGCTTCATCGAATGGTTCAAGCGTGTGCTCACTCATTTAGAAGGTATAGATGACAAGTCCGCACTTAAAGCATTGAAAAAAGCTTTGTGGTATGAACCCAATTTCTAGAAAGAAATGAATATCAACGAGCCAACGACTATCCAAGACGCTCTGCATCGGGCCACCGACTTCACCAAACGCGAAGAGGAAGTGAAGACATTGGCAGAGAAGTACAGCTAGTCCAAAAATTTTAGTTCCAAGCAACGACAGTTCTGGCTGGGAAGAAGCAGCAGGGAAACTTTGTCCAACATGAAGGAGGTTTCAAAGGTGCGCACAATTATCAGGTGGACTTGTATGGCTACGACTGTGAAAGTGGGTGAGGCCGAGGCAGAGGCAGAAGCTTGGGAAACAACTGGACAAGGAACACAACTTACGATGAATAAGCATACTGCGAATTGAATCATTAAAGCGGACACTCAACTGCCAATTGTCGGGTACTCGGCTCACGGCAAGCTACAAAGTTAGACGGTGGAGACCTCAGAATTGGCATTAGTGTTAAAGATTTTGAAATTGTGCAGGATGCCTATCAAACCGAGGAGAACATCGCCGGAGAGCCCAACAAACAAGAAAGGCAAAACGACAATGTGGTTCAAGGAGGGCAAAGAAGGAAAGTTCTCAATATAATCATGGGTGGCTCTCATTATTACGCTAATAGAGTCTCGTCAATATAATCAAAGGCTTTTCTGCAAAGAGCCGAAATCGGTACCAACCTGCCAAAACCGTCCAAATTCCCAAACGACATTATCTTTTTCGAAGAAAAAGAAACTGTCGAAATCGATAAACCGCATGACGACCCATTTATCATTCGCCTATTCATCGATGATTGGGATATCGCGCACGTTCTAGTCGATACCGGCAGCACCGTCGACATCATTTTCAAGGAGACCCTGTCACGGATGGAAGTTGACATGTCTCAGGTAAAATCTCATCCTAAACCACTCAGTGCCTTCAACGGTGAGACCACTATGACCCTAGGCACAATTGACCTATGGGTATGCGCCGAGGGGGTTACTGAAGTGGTGAAATTTTTAGTATCCGATAACGCAACTATTTATAACGTGATCATGAGCACACCGTGGCTGAACTCAATGCGAGCTATGGCCTCCGCTTATAATCTCTGCATCAAATTCCCGTCACAAAGTGGGAATAAAATGATCAAAGGGAGCCAAACGGCGTCACGTACTTGTTTTCTAGCCACACCTAAATTAAGAAGTTAGGCGGCTATCCAAATCCCTAAAGAAAAACGGAAGAAATGTAAAGACAGACAAAGAGCCCGTCAAGAAGCTCTCTAACTTATTATAGCAATTATATATTGCAGAGGACCGCGGAGAAGAAGAGGCGGGTCCAGTCTGCGAACTAGTGATATCCGTCTGTATAGACTATGGAAATCCAGAAAGATGTGAGGAAATCGGCGCAACCCTGGACGAATCAATCAAGCATGAGCTGATATTTTTCTTGAAGAAAAACTTAAGTACATTTGCATGGTCAGTCGAAGACATGCCAAGAATCGATATAAACGTGGCTCGCCATGAGTTGAATGTCGATCCGACCTTTAAACCGGTAAAGCAGAGGCATAGAAGACTTGGTCCAAACTAGCTATTGTACTCTTGCTTCAAACCACTTGGGCTATAATACTCTTCGTTCCACCGATTTTTTTGTTTTTTTAAATGGACAAATGTGGGCATTTACCAAATTAGAGAGAAGTTCGCATTATTTACAAGGACCAACCAGGGTCAACCCGGACCGAACCCGTAAACCCAACCCGAAACCTGAAACCTAACCAACTAATTCCTAAACCACCACTAATAACCAAGATAACTATTTCAAACCGATATGCAACGGTTGAATCGATTAAATTCCCTAATTTTCCCCCTAAGTTTTAATTTCAAAACACAAACAAGAAACGGGAGAAACTCAATCGATCTCTCTTCCCTCTCTATCTATCGATTGTTCTTGAGGAGTACAACTAGTATAATTGAATCGAAATTATGGTGAAAACTAAGTTACGAACTCCTTCATCCTCCTCCGGAAGTGAGGAAGATCCACCGGCGGCTAAAACCGTAGCCGTAGATATGCCCATCTCGAACACCACCGTCGGCAATGGTGAAGAAAGAAAGGGCGATGAAGTAGTAAAAGAAGAACCGGCGGAGAGAAAGGCGTCGAGCCCACTGGAGGCGTAACCGTCGAGCGCACAGTAGGCAACAGTGAAGGAGAAGAAAACGGCGGGGTAAGGACATCGAGCCCAGTGATGGCGTGTCTGACAACGGTGAAGACGAAATTTGCCGTGAAGAAGAAGAAGAAAGCGATGAAGAAGAGGAAGAAGAAAGCGGTGAAGAAGAGGAAGACGACACGGAGAAAGCCGTGGAACCCACCGATGGTGAGGAAGACGACGGCAAGGAGAAATACGTGGAAGAAACGGTAATGAATTGAATGATTTGAGTGTATGGAATGAATTGTAGAGTTTGAATTTGATTGATTTCGGGTTTGAGATTGATGTTGTTGAATTTGTTTTCTCGATTGTAGGATTCAGATGACGAAACCGTACCCTTGTTACTGGATAAGATGTATATAAAGCCAGAATTCTACAAGAAAAGCATGAAGCTAGCAACGAATTGATACGTTGCTAAACCGGTGAAGAATTTGGAGGAAGTTCTCGACGCGAACGAGATTGAATGGTTCCACAATCAACCTTAATTTCGTCACTTATTCCACATGACTAGAGAGGTGAATCACAAAACAATGGGGTTTTATTTGCTTCTTATAAGGACCGCGAAAATTGTGACGAAGAAAAAAGAATGGTTTATTGTGAACGGAGTTCCAATTCGGTATTCTATGAATGAGATGGGGATGATTCTGATGCTTGATTGCTTGATATAATTTGTGTTTTTTGGATTTGAAGTTTGTTGGTGTTTCTGTTTGGTCAACTAGGGAAAACTGGTACAACAATGCTTGTTTCTGTTTTGGACAACTACTGAAAACTCGGAACAACTATGCTTGTTTTTCTTTGGAACCTTGCATTTCGCATCTATTGCTAGCATATTACCTATATTGGCATTGGTTTATTAAACTATCTATTATTTTTGAATAACAGAGAACAAGTACAAAAACAAACATTTAAAACACAAAAGTTAACCATACAAACATTAAACCGAGAACAAGAGAAACAACTAGAAACTGTAGTTGTACTAGTTGTACAAACAGAGACCGAGAAGATAACCATACAAACGTCTAACGCTTTTTCCCCAATACCACCACCTCCAGATCGAGAAGCCCCCCTTCAACTCCTCGATTTTATTGCTCTTCTTGGCATTCTCGAATTCCAAGTGTTGAATGCAGATTTTTTGGACAAAACATATATGTATGAAACTATACACGTTACTAGAATGCGAATTACATTTGGGAGGTTAGTATTCGGTGACAATTTTGTTTACGGTTGTCCCGAGTTTTCTCTAGTTTTTCGAACAGAGAAGAGATACATAAATTCGGGAAAATAATAGCTTAATAGTTGTTCTAAGTTTTACGCAGTTGTCCAAACAGAAAGCGAAATACAAAAAGAAAGCAAAAAGAGGTTCAAACTTGTGATGCATCGGCACTACTCCCCGCCATATTATTGACTTGGTTTCTTCCCTTTCTTTTCTTGTACTTTGGCGGTGATACCCACGATTCTTATATATGCTCGGGAATTCTGGACCACTCACTCTGATGTGGGACTGGGTAAGCCATGATAGACCTAGGCGATGGTAAATCCATTAGACTTGGACAAGTTCGCTTCAAATACTTCGTCACTAGTTTAGTTGACCCTTTCCTTTTATTGATGGTTGTACTCGATTCGGCTCTAGAACATGTGTGGATATGCCGGTATCTAACAATTTTCCATTTATTCCTTACCCTCACCACTCTTACGTACCAATTACACCCTAATCCATAACACTTCACCACGACCTTCCGGTATCCGAGTTACATATCTTAAAGTCATAAGACTTCTCATGCGATGCTCTTATAAGTATATCTTGAGCCTCAAATTTAGTTGCAAATTCTTGATTTAGTTTAAGACCTGTTCCATCATCATCCCATTTCCTTGCATATTGATTCTCGTTTCCATCAAATGGAACCTCAACCATTTGCTTACCAATACCGTGATCCACATCTTCATCCTCAATATCATATTCATCTTCATCCTCACTATCCCGATTCGCACCCTCATCTCGTCATCATCCGCATCCACATCCACATTCCCACTTGGTATACTCTCATCCTCTCCAACACCACCTTTCCCCAACAGCTCTTTTAGTCTTTTTTCCTTGTAAATAGTTATCGCATTGTTAGCTCTACGTTTATTCCATCCCCTCATAATTCAAACCAAACGAGCTATTAACCTCTACAATCGATACTTCCACATGCAAAAAACTACGAGTTTCTTCTTTACTCGAAAGATAACTATCAACATCATCATCATCCAAGATGTATGATGGAAATTTATCTCCCAATGCCAAAGGAAGGTGGCTCATTTTGAGGTGTGTAGTACGTCTATCTATCCCCATCTTCTTGAATATCATGTCTTCTAAAACCGAGTAAGTGATCTCTTCCATTGATAGTGTCTTAAACGTTATAGAATACGCCCGAGGTTCCTTTGAATTTCATCGATAACCATCTCTGCTCTCCACGTAAGACTCTCCATATTTAAAATGTACTACTGTTTTGATCATTGCACCTGCCAAAACATAATAAAAAATTCATTAACACCTTCTCGCTGGTCACAGTTATACTATTTGTCCCAGTTGTCCCACTATGATCAGTATTCCTATTTGTACCAGTTGTCCGAACAGAGAGTTCTTCAAGTGCGAAAATCACCTTGCTTCTGGAAATATGAATTAGTTTGTCCCATTTCTAGGTTCTATACCTAACTATATTCCTCTATTTACTACCAATTAAGACCGTAATCATTCATTACAACTCTAATGCTAATCACAATCTCCATTATATTGAAATTCATTGTAATCCAACAAATCCAACAATACCAATTATAAAGCATAAATAACTCAATTCTACATCTCAACATCATATAAGTGGCAACATTGAAAGGATTTCACCTCAATTTCGAAGCTCCAACTCGGGTTCTGATCGAATCCGAGATTTTTCCCCAAAAAGCTTCAACCTTAAATTAATGATCCGATTTGATGAGATTGAGTTCGAATCCAATGAGATTGAGTTCCAAACCAATGAGATTGAGTTCGAATCCAGTGATTGGATAAAGGATTTGGGTGGGTGGATTCGGCTCAGAGGCGGCTCTGTTTCGGGGGAGGAAGAAACTCGAGCTCCGATTGGTTCCAATTGGTTTTGGGAATTCATTGGTTTTAAATTGTTAGGGGCATTTTCGGGTTTCTCTAATTCAGGGAAAATAGGAGCATTTTAGCTACTCATGAAGAGTATAAGTCTTTATTTTTTGAACTAAGAGTACTTTAGCTATTTTTCCAGATAGAGCTCAAGCAGTTAACGACGAGGTGGAAAGACTTCTACTGGTCGGCTAGATCTCAGAAGTTAAGTACCCAGATTGGTTAGCCAATCCTGTCAACGTAAAGAAGAAAAATGGCAAATGGTGGGTATGCGTAGACTTCACAGACGTGAACAAAGCTTGTCTAAAGAAAACTTTCTGCTACCACACATAGATCGGCTTGTCGAAGCAACTGCAGGAAACAAACTACTCTTGTTTATCGATGCATTTTCCGGCTTCAATCAGATTCTCATGAACCCCGATGATCGTGAAAAGATGTCATTTATCACGGATCGCGGGATTTACTGCCACAAAGTCATGCGTTTTGGCTTGAAAAACGCTGGAGCAACATATCAACGCCTGGTTAAGATGTTTGCTGATCAGCTCAAAAAAATGATGGAGGTCTACAAAGATGATATGTTGGTAAAATCATTGGAAGAGGAGAATCATGTCGCTTATTTAAAGGAATGCTTCAAAAGATTGAATCAGCATAACATGAAGCTCAATCTGACTAAGTGTTGATTCGAGGTCACCTCTGGCGAGTTTCTCGGCTATCTGGTAACCCATCGCGGAATTGAGGCTAACCCAAAACAGATCGACGCGTTCATCCAAACGGCATCGCCAAAAACAAAGAGAAAAGTTCAATGGTTAACCGGATGAGTAGCCGCACTAAACCGTTTCATCTCGCGATCTACTAACAAATGCCTACCCTTCTACAACGTCTTGAGAGGGAATAAAACTTTCGAGTAGACAAAAAAGTGCAAGGATGCTTTCCTGCGGCTGAAGAAGTACTTGGCAAGTCCGCCAGTTCTGGTGAAACCTGTTACAGGTGAACCGCTCTTCCTTTACGTTACAGTCTCGCTTACAGCCGTGAGCGGAGTCTTAGTTTGAGCGGATGGAAGTGATCAAAACCATTTTCTACACTAGCAAGTCACACACTGGCGCTGAGACGAGGTATCCACTGACCAAAAAGCTGGCTCTCGCAGTCATGGTATCCGCCAGGAAGTTAAGGCCCTACTTCCAGTCATACTCCATCATTGTATTAAGTACTTTCCCGCTGCGGGCTGTTCTACATAACCCAACTCAATATAGGAGATTAACCAAATTGGCGATAGAGTTAAGCGAATTCGACATCGAGTATCGCAGTCGAACAAGTATAAAATCCCAAATGCTTGCTGATTTTCTAATAGAACTCCTAGAAGCCGCTAAAGAATCAAAAGTCAAAGAACTACCCGCCCTGCCCTGGCGGCTACACGTCGATGGGTGATCATCCAAACACGGATCAGGAATCGGTATTCGCTTGTCTTCACCTGATGGAGAATCATTAGAATAATCATTCCGCCTATGGTTCCGGGCGTCAAACAATGAAGCCGAATACAAAGCGCTAATTGCTAGTACGCCTTTTGCGACTCTCAGCTCGTTTTCAATCAATTTAACGGCCAGTACGCAACCAAAGACGATCAGATGGAGACATACTTGAAGCTCGTTAAGGAGCTAGCCACGAAATTTGAGGAATTCACACTTACTCGAATCCCGCGGGAGGAAAACTCGCAGGTAGATGCACTCGCTTCCCTTGGCTTTTCGATGAAGCTGGACGACGACCTTTAGCGTATCATTCTGGTAGAATTCATCGAGAAACCAAGCATCATTCTCCCATAGATGGTCAACGTCCTAACATGAGCATAAGCTGCAAAGAAGAAATCACTTCATGATCAAGCCAAACCGACAGAGGCGGCTAGTACCTACGCAACACCGATGGAATCTTCATCAACTCCAACAATTGACAAACTAGGTATCACCTCGGCAATCCCCATGGAAGTTGAACAAACAGACGATAGCAGCTCGCCTGTAGCTGAACCAGTTGCCACCGGCAAGAGTTTGCAATGGCGGAAGACATCGAACCCGATTTAGACAACATAGCTTTTGACCGAGGTCCACGTCCCGAAGCTACCAATCCGTCTACTCACGAACCGCCACCAGATCACGGTGCAGTTGATAACGAGGATAACGATACCACCGAGTACGGCTGGACACCAATTGGCTTGACAACATTCGAGGCTATCTCACTGACGGTGAAGCACCAACTGATCAATGGGAGGTTTGCAAGCTTAAACCTTAAGCCACTCGTTTCATTCTTTTCCATGGTGAAGTATTCAAGTGGCGACTATCCGGTCCTCTCCTCATTTGTGTGGAAGGGCCGACTGCCCGCAAAATCATGGAGGAAGTGCACAACGGATCATGTGGTAACCACTCTGGAGGAAGAGCACTCGCCATCAAAATCAAGTGATATACTCCATATTTTACTATCTATTTCAATGCATTTTCTAAGTATTTTAATAAGATTTTACACCAAAGAGGTAGTTTTTTCTCGTATTTGTAGTTATAGAGTCTTAACAGGGAAAATCATCAAAAAAGAGCAAAAAGAGCTTAAAGTGGTGTATTCTAAGCTACAACAAGTTTCAAGAGCCAAAGACTTAGTCCAAGTCAAGAATTTCTCAAGATATCACATTTTACCAAGTTGGACAGAAGCGAAGAGTCTGAAGTTTTCCTACAGACGGAAGATCAAATAAACTTGGATTCTTATGAAAATTTGCTAAATTTCAAGGTATTTGAGTCAGCTTTCTACAGGAGTTGGAATTATCTTATTTGGAGCTGTGAGCAAGAAGATACACTAGATTAACTGAAAACATTTCAAATTGCCTCGAAGATGAAGAAAGTGCAGAATGAAAACAAACGTTGATGGACCTTAAGGCCATTATTAGTGACCATTCTCAGCCCAATTTGGAGCCTTTTTGAAGGCCAGCACGATCCTTGGAGAGGAGGTCAGTTGGATTTATAAAGATATGGCAGTTTCGACCGAAAAGACGTTTTTGCCCAAACTTAAGCCCTAGAAGACCCTAGTCCTAGAAATACTTGTTTTTAGCCTCTTGTTTAAGGGTGTGCCAAAATAATAAACACTTTTATCATAGAGAAACAGCCACCACGTCCCTTTGGGGATTTATCATTAGATTTGTGTTTCAAGAGCTTCCGGTGGATGATCTCGCTTTGTACTTCGATATAGAGAAGAATCATTCAACCTTTACTTTTTAATTCAAGTTTATTTATCATGAATTCTCTATCTCTTTGCTTTGTTTCGTGCACCTTATTTGAGTAATTCACTTGTTGGGTTTAAGGGTTTTCAAAGGGGATTCATGGATTGATCGTTAGGTTGCTAGATTAGGGTTTATCGATAGAGTTCTTTATCTAAATTTGTGTTTAATACTTTTAGCTGGATTGACAATCTAGCTACTGCATCTTAGGTTAATAAACTCACCAAAAGTATTGTTGAATTACCTTGAAAAATTGAGATAAGCAAAAATTGAGAACTAAAACTATGAAACTTTGTGAACATATAAAACTTGGACTTTTCATGCATGTTTAACTACTTGATTACCAGCGGGAATTGTGTGATTTAGGTTTTTTAGACATAGTAATTGTTGCTACGGGAGTAGATCAATTTATCTAATCATTGTTTGAGTTCTAGAACACATATCTATCAATATTTCTCTAGTTTAATTTATCTAATTAGTTGATCTCTCGGGTAAAATTTCTTCAAGAAGGCCCGCTTTTACTCATTACATGTTGATCCTAGAACTCAAGGTATCAAGGAATGAGTACAAGCGGGCCTTCTTGAAGAAATTCTACCCGAGAGAGAGATTGGACCGAATGAGAAGAAAAATCTACAACTTTCAAGAAGGATCAGATGAATCATTCATTGAAGCTCTAGATCATTTCAAGGAGTACCAAAGAGAATGCCCTCACCATGGTTTTGACGAGGTAAACTTGCTAAATATTTTTTAATTGATCCATTATACCTTGCGAGTTCCCTATTGCCCCACGCTTCGTCTATTGAATTGTTTCCTATTGTTTACTTGCTTTTAAGTTTATTTATTGTTATTTTCGTCACTATTCATAATCCCAAAATAAACACTCACATTTTCTATCTTAGTTTAACTCGCTTTTTATAATTCGTAGTGTGATTCTTGGTCTATGTGGATTCGATCCCTAAATACTACAATCGTTTGTTGGGCACTTGCAGTTTAGGTTGGATTATCTCAGGGTTAAAACTTTGAAGACATCATCAAGCGGCATGGTTATTTCTGGCCTACCATGATCACAGACTGCGAGAGGTTTGCCGCGAAATGAGAGAAGGGCCAAATGCATGGCGCGATGATCCATCAACCCACCGAATTGCTCTCTTCCGTGACATCGCCTTATCCATTTATGGGATGGGCGATGGATATCGTCGGACCCCTTCATCCTTCACGCCAGAAACGTTACTTGTTAGTCTTAACGGATTATTTCTCTAAGAGGATTGAAGCGGAGGCCTTTGGCAGCATCAAGGATAGGCATGTAGAAAACTTCATCTGGAAGAACATTATTTGCCGTCACGGAGTTCCTTACGAGATCGTCACCGACAACGGCTCACAGTTCACAAGAAGTTTGATCTTTTCTGCGACAAATGGAAAGTCCGACTTAGCAAGTCTACACCGCGTTGTCCTCAGAGTAACGTTCAAGCCGAAGCATCCAATATGACCATCATCCATAGTATGAAGACACGACTCGATGCGAAGAAGGGCCGTTGGGCCGACGAACTCAATGGTATCATATGGTCTTAATGCACTAGACCACGGCGAGTTACTAGACCACGGCGAAACACCTTTCGTTCTTGTGTATGGGACGGAATGTGTTATTCCACCGGAAGTTCATTTCTCCTGGGTATGCCGTCGACTCCTCCCAGAACAAGAAGGACTTAACCATCTTTTGATGCTTGACGAGCTGGACCTCATCAACGAACGACGCGACCATGCATTGACCAAAATAACCGAGTATTAGCGCGCCGCAGCTAGATACTACAACTCCAAAGTTAAGGTTCGGCGTTTCTATGAAGGAGACCTTGTCCTCCGCGAAGTTTTTCTAAACACGGTAGAGCCAAACGCAAGCAAGCTTAGTGAACATTGGAAAGGACCCTATCAGATTACAAAAGCGGTTCACCCAGGCGTCTACGAAATTGCCAATATGAAAGGCGAAATGATTTTACGCTCATGGAATTCAAGACATCTCAAGAAGTACTATTACTATGTCACTTGCCATGAACTACGAGGCGACTTGATCCCTGCAAAGACTACGTCATCAGCTCGTTTTCGGATGGGTTCAGTTGTCCCCCTCCTCAAAAGACCGGGGGGGGGGGGGGGGGGGGGAATGGGTACGTATACTCCCATCTTTCTAAAACGGTTATTCCGATCATCCGAAAATCATATTTAATATAAGATCAATTTTTTATTTGATACTTAACGATTTATCATACTTAAACAACTATGATCTATCAAAGATCAAACTTGAAACAAACATCCTTGTTTATTCACCGTTACTGCCCATAACGAAAAACTCCTACATCTTTTACAAGATATAAACTACCACATCCTAGCGGATCAAAAATGCGCTATATAAATCTAAGTGTTCATTTTTGGAGCGGTTGTGTTCACGGAAACATATCCGTTAACCAAAATGTCCAACTCAAAAATCCAGCTAACAGAACGATGGTACGTATACTCCCATCTTTGTAAAACGTTTATTCCGATCAGCCAAAAATCATTTTTAATATAAGAACACTTTTTTATTTGATACTTAACGATTTATCATACTTAAACAACTATGATCTATCAAAGATCAAAATCGAAACAAACATCCTTGTTTATTCACCGTTACTGGCCATAACGACAAACTCCTACATCTTTTACAAGATATAAACTACCACATCCTAGCGGATCAAAATTGCGCTATATAAATCTAAGTGTTCATTTTGGAGCGGTTGTGTTCACGGGAACATATCCGTAAACCAAAATGTCCAACTCAAAAACCCAGCTAACAGAACGCTGGTACATGCATATGTTAAGTGTTCATTTTTGGAACGGTTGTGTTCACGGGAACATGTCCGTAACCCAAAATGTCCAACTCAAAAACCCAGCAAACAAAACACTAGTGCAAGCACATATTAAACATACATTACTGCAAAGTGTCCAATTTCAAAAACCCAACTAAAACACTTGGTCACACCGCCAAATGTTGTCGGAGCAGTCGTGTTTACGGAAACACCATTGTAAACCAGAACACCCGTCATAAACCACGATCGTCTTGTACAACGGTTTGTCGGCAAACCCGAAATACTCGGTTTTGATCCACCACAATCATTACTTGGTTTTTGAATATGAAGCAAAGTTTTGTAGAATAACACATAATCATAACAGATTATTTAATAATAATCTCGCATCGTTATCAAAACCAAAACCCGTTTTCATAATAATCATCTTGCATCATTATCGGATGCAAGGCAAAAATACATAATCATAACAGATAAAAACTATTATGAAATAAGCAAAGTCTAAAACCATAAACAAAAGCCATCCAACAACAACGTCTTAAAAATGGTAAAATAAACATAAAAGAAGAGCTGACAGCCTCTTCATCTTCCACGGCCTTGGCGTCGCTCTTCTCCATAAGCTCCTTGATGGCCTCGATCTTCTCCGCAGTTGAATCCGGGTGCAACACGGGTTTGGATACCCTAAGAACATCATCCTTCACACCCACGGTAGACTTTGTGGTCATCGAGTGGGCTGTACCGACAACATCGTGCAATACCGCGGCGGCTCGGCCATCACCTAAACCTATGTTTGTCGGAAAAAAAAGCCAAAACTGTTTTTCGGCTAACTAAATGATAGGGTTTTATTTTATGCTCGTGGCCGGTGCCTGGGACTGGTCTGTCCAGGGTCTGGGGCTTAGGACGTGGTGTCGCACCGGTCACAGACGTGGATCGGTGTGAGGGATCGGTGCGGGACAGATGACGTGGTCTCGCACCAGGTTTGATGTCCCATCTTACGATCGCTTTTTCTCCTTCTACAGACCTCGGATTTAAGATCTGAAAAATGCCCCGTAATCTTGACACTTAGATCTTTCTAATGGTATAAAGATTGTCATCTGGTTCCTTGTGGTTCATCGTGAAAAGATATTTGAAGTTGACCCCTTGTAACTTCGTCTCTTTCTTTGGTTGTCTTAGGGAATCAGTCATAACTTTTAAACCGTAATAGCAAATTACGTTCTTCTTTTTCCTGTAGCTTTATATGACTGTCTTCTATTTGTCTACCAAGGTACAAATGTTTCTGGGTTGATATGACAATCCTTTTATATCGTGAACCGGAACAGGTCTTGTTCTACCACCTTCTCTTCTTTCTTCTTCAAAAACACATTGTTTGTATTTTTCTAATTTTTGTAAAAACATGAAAAATGAATAAGTAGATAAATAAATGTAGTATGAAGATTTTAAAATTAAAACTATGATGAAAAACTTAAATTAAAGACTCAAATAAATCAAATATGAGTTGCCTCCCATAAAGCGCTTGTTTTAAGTCTTTTAGCTCGACTCCTTTCTTTTTAAGAGTCGAATGGCTCCACTAAAGGAATTGGGGTTCCTTTAGCTTCTCTACACTCAGGACCGGATGGTTTGAGGTTCCATTTTTTAGCATCTTGGTGGTTTCAACAAAGAAGAATCTCATCGAGAAAAAATTCACCAAATTGTTGACTTTTTCTTCGATGAATCCTTCACCTCTCTGCTTTAAATCCATGGGGATCATTGTGCTGCTCTTATAGAGGATATTTGAGGGCCTTTTGAGTAGAACAACACCTTCTTTACATTCCATAGGAACTAAAGTCGAATTTGCAACACTTGGAGTCATCTCGCCTTTAGTTTAGTGGGTTTGACATCTTTACGTATGGTTGGAGGGGTTGATATCTTGGCGTCTTTAAACTCCTTTGTGGCATCTCTTTTATCTGCTGGATCAATGTCAAAAGTTTCATTAGTGTACAAATTCATACACAAAGAAACTTTACCTTGGAAGGCCGGATAGAACACTCCTTTCTCGGGTTCGGAGGGATAGATTTGATGATTTGTGGAGTCCACAAAATCTCCAGCAGCTTCAAGGGTTGGTGAACCAAGGGACAAGGGTTTGGGAGGGTCATCTTTAGTGTTTAGGACATGGGAACTTGTCCTAAACTCTTCTCTTTGATCGCACATCTCCTCCGACTTAATAATTGTGATGCTCGGTATGTCTTCTTGGAGAGCTTATGTCTTTGACCTCCTATGTGGAATCACCTTGTAGAGCCGGATAGAATAATCCCTTGTTCTCTGGGAGTTTAGAGAAAGAGAGTTGATTGTTTGTAGAATCCACAAGTGCTCCAACTAGTTTTAAGGATGGTGAACCAAGAATCAAAGACTTATGAGGATCATCTTTCATCTCCAAAATGCGGAAGCTTTTGGAAGATCATAGTGTCCAATTCCAACTAGTAAATCCACAACAAAACCATGTGAGATAGTAGAAGAAGCATCTTGGCGCAACATGGGGCAATTGCAAGGCTTTAACTCCTTAATCCCTATCTTTTTAGCTATTCCTTTAGACATGATGTTAACGTTAGCTCCTCCATCACACAAAGAATCTTTGAACTCCTCTCCATTGATAAAGCAAGGAACAACAAACTTCTCGATTTTGTCGACTTTCTCGAGTGGTTTTTCCTTTAACCCTTCATGGATTTTCTTCAAATTTTCTAGAGTAGAATCTTGTGCTTTTAGTTGTTGTAGATGAGTATGAGAAACAAGAGCATCGTGTTTTTCTCCAAAGGTTGAACTAAATCTCTCCATCTTTGCCTTAACCTCATGACCGAAATTTTTAATTTCTTCCATGAAGTGACGCAGAAAATCTTCTAGTTCATCCTCCCTTTTTTGTGTTGGTAAATATGAGCATTGTACCGAGTATTGTTGAAGTATGGTGATTGATTGGACTCATAACTCATAGAGGAATAAACCCCAATGGTCTCATGAGAATAAGGGCTCGCCACTCTCCTAGGATAGTGGTTGTAGTGTTCCATCGATGAATCTCTGAAACACACACAAATAAAAACGAAAATTGAAAAAACAAATTAGCGATAAAATTGAAAAAGCAAATCTTAGACTTAATATGAATCGAAAACTCGTAGGTAACAAATCAGTCCCCGACAAAGGCGTCAAAAACTTGATAGGTTTTTATTTTATCCAAGCTTTAAATTTATAAACCCTAGATATCCTGCAAGTGCATAGCAAATGATTGGGTTTTTGTTGTGATGCAAATAAAGTAAATAAAAAGGGAAATCAATAAGAGAATGTGTTAGGAATTAGGAAATCACAGAGAATCATGCAACAATAATGATTGATTTAATCTAGGGACCTTTAGGATATACCGTAGCATCTAGAACTCATAACACGAAGGTATAGTCATTCCACTTTCCTGGCTCCGACTACTATATTTCATCACCCTAATAGGATCGGCTTTCGCGTGGTTATTACAAGGTGAAAATACGCAAGAAAAGTATGGGTTATGATATTGTTCACGTAACTCCTTAACTAATCTTTTGGATTGTTAAGACGCTTAGCTCATCGAATACTAGTTCCGATCAATATAAAAGCTTTTGGAATCTATATCAACCTAAGATCAAACCGCCAAATAGCTTTTTAGCAATTATGCATAGAATACAAGTAAAGATGATGATTCTATTATTATCCCTAAACAATCATCAACCAATTATCGAATTATGAAACTCATTGAAAACCTAAAACCTTACAATTGAATTACTCAAGAATGGTGCACGAAAAACAGCAAAGAAACATTGAATTCATGATAAAGAAATTTTATTAAAAGAGTAGGGATAAGAAGATTTTTCTCTATAGCGAAGCATATAGCGAGATCCTCCTCCAAAGGCTCCTAAAACAAGATCTATGATAAATCCCTCAAAGAGATGGCGTGGAGGCTGTTCTCTATCAATAAAAGGGTTTAAATTTTGGTACACGTAAAAGAAGAGGCTAAAAACAAGTATTTAAAGTACTAGGGTCTTCTAAGGCTTCTCGTGGGCAAAAACGTGTTTTCGTCATAACTCCTCAAACCTAAGATCACCAAAACGGCGGTGTGAATTTGTTCTCATATATAGGCTTGAAAACACTCCATCTTGAGCTGAGAATGGTCACCAACACCGGCCTTAAGGTCCATCAATGTTTGACTTCATTCTACACCTTCTTCATCTTCGAGGCAGTTTGACATGTCTAAAGTAAATTTAGTGTATCTTCCAGCTCACAATTTCAAATAAGATAATTCCAACTTCATTTGAAAGCTGACTAAAACGAATTTAAATTTATTTAAGGCTCATTAGAATCCAAGTTGATTTTGGTTTCCGTCTGTAGCAAAACTTTAGACTCTTTACTTCTCTCTAACTTGATGAATTGTGATATCTTGAGAAATTCTTGACTTGGACTAAGTCTTTGGCTTGAAAAACTTGTTGTAGCTTAGAATACACCACTTTAAGCTCTTTTTGCTCCTTTTTGATGATTTTTCTTGTTAACACTCTAAACTAGAAATACGAGGAAAAACTACCTCTTTGGTGTAAAACTTTATTAAAGTACTTACAAAACATAACGAAATAGATAGTAAAATAGGTAAAATATGAGGTATATCACTAAACAAAAGACACTTGAATGAAGAGTAGAAGTTAGTCACTTTTATCCTGCGTAGCCACAAGAATAGCAGAGTTGCCAACCACCTGTACTTCCGCATCATTCAGGGGACCCGAAGAAAAAGATTCAGAAGCAGTCTTAGCACTACCTGTCGGACCAATCTCTAAAGTAATGGGCAAATCCAAGTTTGAACCAGATAAGTCCTAAATACCGGCCCTCGCCGCGGAAAGCTCAATCGGCTCGTTATCATGTATCTAAGTGAACAAGTCTTTTTCAGAGAAGGGATGGTCAGCTCGGCCTTAATGTCGGGGATCTACTAATCAAACCGCTTATATGAGCCCTCGAACCTGAGAAGCTGTGCCTCCATTTTTTTGCTCTCTTCGGTAAACATGGGAGAATTATCGCCAAGGAAAACCTCGAGGAGCTGAATGTTAGCTTTAGTCGAAGCAAGATCTAATATATCATCTTTAGTTGAACCATTCAAGAGCTCGATCCTCTTCTTGGTATTCGCAATCTTATCATGAAATAGTTGCTCCACCTCATGTTTGGCCTCAATAATGGCTTGGGAAACCTGTGACTCCAATAGCTCGTTTGCCACCTTCAGGGACCTCTGTAGCTCGTCTATCTTTGCCCGATTCTTAACCTTTACTGACTTTAATGACACGTTGCGGCGCTCTACCTTGGTACACTTTGATCGTACCTGGGATAGCTTGTATCGCAAGTCGTCAATCACCTTGGATGATTCATTCTGCTCAGCCACAAGTTTTTCTTCCGCTTCCTTCGCTAATCTCTTGGCTTCGTCAATACAGGCTTTGCTTTCTTGAGTGTCCATATCGTACTCCGCAACCATCCAGTTTATCATTGCTATGAACTGAAAACACAACAAAAGACCAAGTGAGAATAATGAAGCATCCGCAAAAAGTCGGATCAACCGTAAAACTCATAAGTCAAGAGAACCAAAAAAATTCAATACCTTGGCTCCTTAGAGGGTCATCTCCAAATAAGCTCTGCTCTTGGACAAGCTGCTCGGGAGATACATGCGATCATCCTCATGAAGAACCTGCGCGAAGAAACTAGCCAACGCCTCGGCATTATCGCAAATGGCCCCCGGGGTAATGGGCGAAGTCAACACAGTAGAAGGATGGGTCAGCTCAGGAAAAACATGGCGGTCGACATGTTTATGCCTTTTCTTGGCGCCCTCGTCGGTGATTCATAAGGCGTTGACGGATCGTCTTATCTTTTCCTTTCCCACCGCCTCTGTCTTTCTTCTTAGCATGGTGAGTGACGAGTTGTGAAGACGTTAGCCGATTGTCGGAAGCCGAGGTAACAGACTTTGAAGTCCTTGGGGCAGGCAGCTCACTCACGGACATAGACAGATGGGCCGAGCCCCACGTGGGTTCACGGTTCAAATTGCGGCTCGGCGGAGGCAGTTTCGCATCCACAACAGTCCTGAGCTCCTTTCCCTCGGCGGTTCTGTGTTCCTTTCCGTTGGCGTCTCTGCGCTCCTTCTCTTCACCGGCCCCGCACTCTCTTTCCTCAGCCATCTCCCTATCACAGTAAGTCGGCCTCCTTATGTCGCTCGAACGATCTCAAGGTGGCTGTGATGGCGATTTGGCTGGAAGGCCTCCTAGAACAGCTCGTGCTCTCTCAACTCGCTGCAAACAGAAGTCCCTGACCCAATTGCACCTGCGAGCCGCAAGCTTCTTCTGAATACTTCAAAGATCCGAAAGCTTCGTGATATGCAAAGGGCGAAGTGTAAAACAAAAGAGAAAGAAAATGAGTTACAATCGCAAAATAATCTAAGTGTCAAAATAAACGGCTAAGCCGCGATCCTAAGCAAAATTTGGATCTGCTACCAATCTGCCTCCATTTAGTTTTTACTGAGCAAAGACAGTTGGGCCCCACCGAAGCTTCATAAATTCTCACAAAAAAATAATCATCCGCATTCTCGTCTTTACTCGGGAAAGTACCAATGACCCGTCTTAGAGCTTTGCAGGAGAGGTAATATTTTATGTCTTCTTTTGGGTCGCAACTCCAAACTTTGAAAAGGCCCATTAAGTGATCGTCTCCAATCACTACCCCACATTCGTAACTGCGGACAAGAACGCCATCCAAGTGACGAATTCCCCGGAGGTTGATCTGAGCAACCGCAAGTAGGTACTCCCATAAAAATAAAAGAATAGCCTCGGGAATCAGAAACCATAGAAAGCAGAGATCGAAAAAACTTTCATAAAGAGTAAAGTGCCCTTCAGGAGGCTCATATGCTCGATCATAAGGATATGGTGCCATCAGCTCAACCGTTTCTGGAATTTTTAACCATTCGCCTAAGAATACGAAGAGTGTCATCGGTGGAAAGACTTGAGTCGGGGGGATTAGGTCGCATCACTTTTATTTTCTTCAGCTTTTTGTAGATAACCAGTGTACCCGTTAATTCAGTCTCTTCGGTGGAAGAATCATGAAGAGATGGAATGGAGATCTCCAAACGGTTTGGATGTCCCGTACTTGACAGAACACCCGAAGATCTTGGCTCTGGAGAACAACCATGATTTGAATTATCCGTCGACATGAGAAAAACAAATCTACTTCCAACAATGGTTCGCTTATGAAAAACGTGGCTCATTTTGAAAGCGGCGTCAAGGTTAGGGAACAGTTCGTTTGCAAGAAAGCGTGGCTCATTTCCAAAGAAAACGGTTTGCTTCCAAGGAACATGGCTCGTTTCCCAAAATCTCTAGAGAAAGAGGTTCGTTTACGAAAAACGTGGCACACTTTCTAGAATACAACTCTACCAATGAAACTCGAATCCATGGCAAAGCGACAGATAAATTTGGCTCGAAAAATCGATACGTCATGGCTCGGGTAAAAAAACGGTAACAACTCAGGTAAAAAAAAACGGTAACAGTTCAGGTCTCGGCTCGGGTTACAAATCGGTTTGAATAAGCAGATTGAATTGAGAAGTCGACAGTTTGGGGAATCATGGATCCACGGTTCAACCGATAAACTTCAATCGATGGCTCACGAATCGGAAGTAGAAGGTCTCTCGATGGCTCGCGGATCAGAAGTCGAAGGTCGCAGCTCAGAAATCAATCGATGGCTCGCAGATCAAAAGTCAAAGGTCGCGGCCTGGAAATCAATTGATGAAATCAACGGTTTGCGGTTCGGGAATCAACCGATGGCTTGCGATTCACGGGTCGGAAATCGACGGATGGCATGTGGGTGACAGATCGGAAATCGATGGACGGCTCGCGAGTCACGGATTGGGTCTTCAACAGTTTTGTCATTCGTTGAACGCGTAATCACCGGCGGCGGATTAGAGAAACATAATCATCGACGGCACCGTGAAACCCTAGCAGCCGGCAACAAAGAAAAAAAAAAAAAAAAGAGATGCAAAAACATGAGAGAGAAGAGAGAAGAGAATTTTATTTTGGAGGAAGTGTGATAAGAACCCTTCTCCTCTCTTTATTTATATAGAGGGGAAGCCATTACATCACCTCAGATTCTGCGAAAACCCTAATTTTTTCCTTCTTCTTCTTGGAAATCCACTAAAGGCCCAAACCATTTCTTTTGGTTCATAAAGCCCGAGCCATTAAAATCACAAGTAAAAGCCACGGATTGGCGGAAATGTAAAGGCCACGGATCAGCGAAAAATAAAAGCCATGGATCAACAGCTCGGTAAAACTGTGAAATAGAAAAATCAAGCCTACTAACAGCAACACTGTTAACGGCCCTGTACACAGTACGCCTCACAAAAAAGTAAATTAACCGAATAAGTTGTGTATTTATATACATAATACTTAGAAACGTTTATATCCGAGCCGCGCCAAAGTGTTACAGTTTTCATTACACCTGACGCCTCAGAAGATATGTTGATCAAACTGATCAAATCGGAAACCCGAATCCTAAGCACGGGGAGACGATTGGAACAATTTCATTTGTTTGATCTTAGACTCTTACTAATATCTCAGCTTCACCATAACTGATAAATCCGAGCATGGGGGCTAACTGTAGGGGTTGATTTTTACCCTTTGAAGATCAACAGACGAAAATGATTAAGTCTGGATACATGAGAGCACCCGCGAATGCCTAGGATCCATCAGCCTGTTATAAGACCTGTAAACCACCTGTGATACCAAAGCAAACCGGATGGCCCGACTTGAAGATAATGGATCTCAGCATAACATACACCGAATTGGGCCGAGCCTAATCACATGTGGGCCGAACAGCTGATGGGCCGACTTGAGGAATGCGGCTCAAGAAAAAACCCTAGCCGACTTAGAAACCTATATATATCATTGTATCACCCTCATTAGAGAGGATCACAAATTCTTACGCAGAAACCCTTGTATTATTTTTTATAGCTTTCTAGCTAATAAAAATTTCGTTCTTCAACTTTGTTCTTGTGTTTTCTTACCATAAGTTTTACAGCTTTTTCGCGAACCCGACAAATCTAATTGTGTGAATCCAGCTCCCACAAACCTAATTGAATTTGAACTGATTTTTAAAAAATATCCAATGAATCCTTTGTGTTTGGAACCATAAAATCGAAACCGAACAATAATAAAACAATCATACAAACATGAACAAAAATCTGACTACGAATTTCAGAAAGAAGGATAAAAAAAAAACAGCTTTGAATTTGTCAGTATCTTTGGCAATAACCATAGATATGAAACCATCATGTATCTTTTGCACCATCTTAAGCTAGCGAAATGACGGTGAAGTTCACCAATTAAATCGTATGATTGGGTTGGGTCTGCACATTGCTTGATGCTGACATGTTCCCACCACAAACAAACTCTTAATTCGATCTTTTGAAGTAATAATCTCTGCTCATTGCTGGACTTGACTATAAGCATATAAAGCACTTGCTGGGGGTCCCTAGATTATTTGATAATCTTATAGGCCAATTATTTTTGAAATGTATCATTAGCTCTACTGGTAAATACCTAAAAAGAACGAAGGGAGGTTATGCGTTCAAGTACAAGCATATGCAATGGCTTTTTATTAAAATACATAATTATGGGGCCAAAAATAGTTTGGGCTTTGGGCTACTAAATTCTCAGGGCCGGCATTGTCTCTGCTCAAACTTGCATCTTAATTTTCGGCAAAGAATGTTGATCAAGCATCAAACCCATGTTACGCCACACAACCACATGGAACTACATACAAACATATGAACCAAAGTACACTGATGAGAATGGATCACAAGAACCAAATTACACGTCCGGTTGCATGGTTTTATACAAAGTACACTGATGAGTAAGTCACTCATTTGGGAGAATATTTAAGGAAAAGCAAACATAAACTTCATGCCTTGTTTGTTCATGGAGATACACCATCTACATATTCAACCTCGTCCAGAGCTTTTCCACTGCAGAAATCGTAATTTGGTGTCGCCTAACACCGTTATATTTCCCAAAGGTAAATAATATTTGCTAAAAAGATTAGAAGAAAGAATTTTGTTTTTTTTTATTTGCATAATTTCCCGGACATGAATGAGGGGTTCTCGCTGGAGATAATGAAGTGGATGGAATGTTCATATGCAATGGCGATGTAGCAATCTTTTTAGTGTGCTAACCAAATGAACCTATGTCACATCAACAAACGACATAATTTGTTTGTAACATAGCACATGGAAATGAGGATTTAAAGTACTAAACTATGCTAATTCAATCATAAGCTAAACAAAATCATAAAGAGATGGTTGGTTCACAAATTCAAATGCAAACGATTAACAAAGATGAGATTTTGGTGATATTATGAGAATATTGAGTCATGGGCCTATCAATTAGCCAAGAGTGTTTATGATTTAACTAATGATGAAAGATTCCTTATTAATCCAAATTCTTAAACATGGAACACTAATACAAACTAGCCGACTTTTGTGGCACTAAGTACTTTGTTAATCACATAATTTAGCTAAATGATCATTTGCAAATTAGGTAACCTCCAAGCATGATAGATCGGGTCCATTAATTTCACAAATCACCTTAGCATCAACTTTCCTTGCTAGAAGGTAGAGATTTAATTCTTAATCCTTGCGGTTCTCTGATTCGAGAAGAATTTAGCCAAGAAACGCTTCTTACACTTGTCCAAAGTAGTGATGGAAGATGTAATTACACTCTTCTACCATTGACTCACCTTATCACCCAAAGAGAACGAAAAAGGTGAGCTTAAACCCATCCTCGGAGGCTCCATTCAATCTCACGGTTCCATAACCTCTCAAAATTATTCAAATGCTCAATAAGGTGCTTGTTAGGAAATCTGAAGAAACGGTTGTTTTGCACCATGTTGATCAAGCTCGACCTGATTTTTCAATTGTTGTTTGCACACGGTAGAGGACCTAGTGGCTGATTTCGGTCCTAGTATAATTGGCTATAGGCTCATCGAAGTCTCCAATGCGCCTTTCCATTCTAGAAGCATGAACCGGTACTCTTTGTCTATTACCTGAACAATTAGATTCTTCTCTTTGGCAGTTTTCGCCATTTCTATTACGATTACCGTTAGGGTCCATAGCTAAACATTCTCTTTCTCTCTTAACAATTTGGCTTCTCTTACTTACCAGTTGATATCAAACGAAGGATTAAAATCTCACAAAGGACTCTTGCTCCTTGTTCTCATACACCTACACAACAAGCAAATAAAAGAAAATGCAAATTGAATTGAATAACACGAAAATAAAATCTAGTCCACAAAATATCACTGCTTAAAACATTCTCCGGTAATGGCGCCAAAAACTCGATGCGAGATAAACATGAAATTTTTATTTCCCTAAATGCAAATCACAAGTATATGGCAATTACCATTGTAGCATTTATAGGGTCATTCTTCCACAAGGAATGATGAAGACAATGAGAATTCAAGAAACAAAAGAAGATAGACAATTACAAATGATTGATTTCCGAATTCTATAATCATCAACCTAAAGAAATGCAAACAATGCGAGTAAAATTAAGACAAGAACTAAAATGAAATGCAATAGCAATAAACTATGACAATACTCAATTGAAATGCAAGATAAGCTAAGCAATATGAAAAGTCAACGAACATAAGCAAAGGTGATCAAATATTATTAAAACATGGATCTTGGGTAGAGATCATAGGTCAATGGTGAATCATAAGCTATTAGAGATGCAAAGCAGTTTGATCTAACAATTCCAAGACATATATGAGACCAGTTTATCCAGATTAATCCTTGGGTTCCCCAATTCGACTAATTATCATTTACTTCCGCATATAGACTTAATCAAATCAGGGAGAATCAACTTAGCATAGCATGCTTATAGAGTCTATCTATCTACCTACACAAACTTCCATTGAGTAGAACTCAATAAACAAGATTAAAGTTCTCCTACACATTTTCATAAACACTTCCGGGCGTGAAAAGACCATGACCTAGATTTTTGTTAATTACTCCTAAATGTAGCATTAAGATCAATCTAATCAATAGAAAAGAAGATATAATAAACACCCAAAAGCTATATGCAATATTAATCACACATTAAACACCCCTAATATACTATATTCTTAATCCATTAGGGAATCTACTCACTAATCATGATGGAAATCATAGTGGTAGATGAAAAAAAGACATCATGAAAAGACTAAACATATAAATTAAGAAACTTGCAATTTAAAACATAAAAGATGAAGTCTTTATCCTCAAATCATTAAGAAAATATAAAGTTATTTTACTATGTTCAAAGGCTAAAGAGATGAGGCAAACATTAAAAGTTTTTAGCCCCTAAAATGAGTATTTATAGGAAAAGAGAAAGTGTACACGGGTCAATCCAACATATCCAGGTCAAACCCGGTTTTTATCCAAAACTGCCTTCTGACCGACCCATGTGACCAGCCATGCACCTTGGTTTGGTCGGTCAAAACCCCAAAAACTTGTCATCTCATTTGGTCTGGAAATATGCTTCTGACCAACTGTTCTAACCAGCCATGCATCTTCATTTGGCCGGTCAGAACCCCAAAATCCTTGGGTTCGGAAATTGCTCTTCACCGACCCATTTGACTGGCCATGCGTCTTCATTTGGTTGGTCAGAACCTTGTCTACTTGTAATCCTCAGTTCTTTCTCCGTCTTTCCCCGATCTTCTTCATTACTCGATCCGTTCTTGCTCTTAGACTCCTTTAGTACATAAAAATGGACAAAGTATGAAATGCAATGTAAGAAAGCACCTAAATTACTTTAAGACTCAAAAAAATCTAAATGATGCTAAAAGGAAAGGAAACCATGCAAAATTATAGCTAAACACATATAAAAACCATGTAAAATACTAGCCAAAAGAGGTGTAAATGCGGTTACATCAAGTGTTATATTAGAAAGTTTAGGATATTCCAGACCGTCTAAAACTCAAAACACGAAGGTATGATTTTTCGACTTTCGTGGGTCCAACCACAATGTTTTAACACCCTAATAGACTCAACTTTTGATGGTTAATTATTACAAAGTGAAAACATGCGTTACAAATTAAGTTCTGATAAAGTTTACAAAACTCTTTACCTAATCTTTCAAATTGTTAAGACGTAATGCGGGGTTAGATGTGCAAGACAAGGAATCTACAAATGGGCTTTCTGGACCAGCAAGGTAACTAAATATAGGCTACAAGTTTATTGGACGTGAATAAGAGTTGAAAGTCCTTTTAAAGCCCCATTAATTAGAACATGCATTTTCGTCCATGGTCAAGACTGCATTATTGTAAAGTTGTTTTTCTCTCTTACATGCATAATAATGTTTTAATTTGTTTCTTCTAGATACTCTGCAGGTATGGTATCATTTATGAAGAGTTTTTTTTGTACTTCCTCTATATAACGAGGTTGTTATTGATGGAATAAGATCAGAAAACGTTTTATAAATTTGAAGAGTCTTTGTGACCCCTTTAATAAATTTAGATCTTTTGCTTTATCCTTTGATTTTGGAAGAGTCATTGGTGGTGATTCTTGAGCGTCTTTATCACCTTGTGGTGGTAACTTTATCCAGTTGTGGTGTTAGCTCAACGGGTTTCTTTATCCGTTCCGGTGCGGTGGCTTTATGAATTGTGGTGATCCCGATCTTCCTATCTATCTGGTTACTGTTTTCAAAGAGTTTTGGTGTTGAAGTTATTAGATTATTTTCTTTTGCTCTTTCATGCATTAAAGTGGTATCAGAGCGTTCGAGGTTGTTGGAGTGAAATTTTCAGAAGTTACTATGAATTTTCTTAGAGGATTAACTTTGGAGCAAGCACATGTTGAACGTATTGCCAGAGAAATGGAGGAGCTAAGATAGCATATGCAGCGTATAGTTCATGCCTTTAATGGCATGAATGTCCAAGATCAGCCGAGGAGGCGGAGAGTCGCAAAAGATGTATCATCTTCTAAAGAGAGTGGAGGTTCTTCTCATGGATCTAATATTGATCCTACTATTGTCATGGAACGTGGGAGACGAAGAAGAAACAATCGTCCACAATAGCAACAACAACATCGTCGTGAAGAGGTTTTCAAAGTCGATTTTCCAGATTTTCAAGGTTATCTCAATTAATGATATTCTCGATTGGATGAGATCTATGGAAATGGCGTTTGAATACAACACATATGATGATGAGAAGAAGTTTAAAGTGGCTCTGAAACACCCAATTATTTATTTTTATTTTTAATAATTGACTCGGATTATTATTCCTATAAATAATAATCGTCAATGCCAATTCACTAAACATACAACCATTATAACCAGCAGAAGACAATAAACTAATTAACCAAGCATTAAACCAATTCCAATTGTTCTAGCAACCTAAACCAGGTTCTAAACATAAAGGAAATAAACACATAACCGAGTCCCTAGATCATCCTTCTCTTCATAGCCATGATTCCACAATCACACTTTCTTTACATGCAACACATGGGAAAAAGAGTTTTGTGAGTATTATCCCAAATACTCTATGAGACGGTCATCCCATCTACGGCCTATCACTCAGGCTCAATAGGAATCACACCAAACACAAAAACAATCATCAACATGATTAACTAACACAATTCACAATCACAAAAACTGGTGTCGATCGACACCCATCACTGGTGTCAATCGACGCCTTAATCGCATAAACAGAACAATCAAAACACTGGTGTTGATCGACACAACAACTCGGTGTCGATCGACACCTCATCGCAAAACACATAATCGAGCCTATCATCTTATGGCTCGATCCCTGGTCTATCGGGCGATCACCCTGCATCGATAAACACATCATAGCAATAAGAACACGGAATCACATATATGAACGCAATCTCATTCACAAACCATTCACAAAATCATTAATCATTAACCAATCATTCCACAGAACACATCACAACAAATCCTAAATAGCCCAGAAGCCATGGTCGCACACTCACCTTGGCAAACGGGAAAGGAAACAAAGGAATAACACGAACAGAGAGCTCCCTCAAGCCTTGAAGCTACTGATTCTCCTTCTCTGTCACCTAGAACTCAAAACTAGGGATTTTCCCTAAACTAAATTAGATTTTCAGAAATAGAGAACCGACGCACTGACTTCGAAAGAACACATAGATGGGACCTTACATTAGAATCCAGATCGGAAACCCAATCTGAAAACTAGACAGCGAGACCTTTCCAACAATCTGAAAACCCTGACTCCTTCTGAATCGTTGGGAATACGCTTCCCAAGTTGACTGATTGAAACACAAAAATGTACAGATCACTCACGGGAAAACAACCATAACTCATAAGATACAGATCGGAACGACAATCCGCTTTCTCCTATAATTAGATAAGAGATAGGATAACCAACCTCCAATTTTTCACACCGATCAGATATGTTTTGATCCCCCATTACTCCTCTCTACCGTAACAGTCAAATATATCCTCTCCTTCCTCTCGATCTCAACGCAGAAATCACCCTCAAGAATACTCAATCACCTTTTCTCTCAAACTCACGTGTTTTCTCCCTTAAAACATGGTTTCTCCATGAAAAAAGAGTTTATAAACAATACCCTAGGGTTCCCAAAACCCAAACCGAGCAAAATCGCACAATTAAAACAATCCAACCCAGTTCTGCAGAAAACAATGTCGATCGACACCCACCATTGTTGTCGATCGACACCACCAAAAATCCCTAATTCTAGTTAACGGTCGTTACAGGCTACATTGAAGTTTAAGGGTTATGCTAGCATTTAGTGGGATACTCTTAAAGCGCAACATGCTAGAGAAGGTAATACTAGAATCCGACCATGGAAGAAGATGAAGAAGCTTATGAAGAGGAGATTCTTACCAAATGATTACAAGCAAGATGTGTGCCTCAAACTTATACAATTGTAGCAGTCCCAAGAAGTTTGATATGAAGGTTGTAGGGGTCAAAACTCACCCCGAAGAATCGATGGCCTAAAACGGCTAAGTATACGTTAAACCGACTATCCCATGAACTAGGTAACCAAAGACTGAACCTTCTAACAAAGGATTTAAACGACAGCCCAGCGAACCGGATTAAACTAGTAAACTTTGGATCTTAAGATGGCAACCCAATTCAAGTGAACCCAGTGATCAAGCCCAGAAGACTAAGGCCAATTTAAGGTCCAACCGACCTAAGTGGTGCAAGTTAAATGGAAACTCTAGAAATCTTAGGAAAACTTCCTGTTTTGTTTAGGGCTTAGCCCAAACGACCTAGGACACTATAAATACTTTTTTACAACCTCATAATAAGAGGATCACAAAATTTTACACCGGAACTCTATTTACAGCTTTCCAGCTATTAATAAAAACCTAATTCTCATCTTTGCTTTGTCTTGGTGTTTTCTAACCTAGGAAGCTTGCTATCTCTCTTTGAACCTGACAAATTTAATTATGAGAATCCAGTTCCCAGAATTTGGCACTAAAAGGAGGGTTTTTCTTTAAAGGTTCATACACAAAGGAATCACTTAGACAAGTTTGAAGATGTCTGCTACCGATTAAACGACTCAGCATAACCTGACAAATGGCAGCACAAATCCGAAGGAACCAGCCGGTGGTGGAACCGGACAGAACAACACGCTTAACAACAAATCCACTCGGGAGAAGACGGCTGACCGATCCAGAACAATAGACGCTCGGACGACAACTATGGCTACCGCTCAAACAACCGCTGCGGCTAGCCCATAAATCTTTGACCAAGTCAAGGGGATGCTTGAAGAGCTACTCAAGAAATCTAAGGAGCAAGAGACGGTTAACAAGTGCGTAGAAGCCTAGCTTAAGACCTTGACAGCGGTTAGCCGCACACGAGAACAAGGCATATTTTGACGACCTGCAGCTAGCATCGTCCCAACATCACTCTTCTCAACACTAGCTGGCACTCCAAGGACTTGCGGATTGCATGACGATCCCACAGCAGAACAAACAGAGGGAAGAAACACTCTAGCCGTGAACACAACTGCCTGGATCGTCGAGATTGTCGACGATACCGAAGAGATGCACTACACAGACAATTCAGGATTGGTAAGAGCTGCTCTGGCTTCTCAAAGACGAAGACAAATTGACCAAGAGCACAAGCTCGTTGAAACTGAAGAAAAATTGTAGTGGGTTGAGCAAGCCGAAACTGCAGCCGCAAGGAGAGCGGCTGCCACCAACTACCAGAGGTAGATGGATAAACTCAAAGCTTCTCTGTGACAGACCGGCCTCGACCTGAGGGAATTGCGATGCCAAGTCCATCGAGCAATAAGCACAGCCCCTGAGATCGATCGAGTACTAGAAGGGGCGTAAACCACGCCATTCACGGAGCAGATTATAAGGGCGCGGTTGTTCGACCCTGGAAAAATGATGGTGCCTATCTATGATGGAAAGGTCGATCCCAGCGAGCATATTACTACCTTCTCAATCGCTATGGGTCACACCAAGTTTCGACTAGACGAAAGAGACATCGGTTACTGTCTTCTCTTTGTGGAACATCTCAAGAGGACAACTCTACATTGGTTTGCTGGGATGGAAAGAAGTTCGATAGATAATTTCGAGCAGCTCTCCGAAGCCTTTTTGAAACATTACGCTATCCTAATCGAGGGAAGATCATCATAATCAGATCTCTACACCATGTCTCAAGAAGCATCTGAGCCCCTTAAGAAGTTTATCGAGCGCTTTAAGCTGGTGCTTACCCAAATGAAGGGAATAGACGACAAGTTCGCGCTTAGTGCGCTGAAGAAGGCTCTATGGTATGACTCCATCTTCTGGAAGGAGATGACCGTTAACGAACCGTTAACCATCAAAGATGCTCCACATCGGGCTACTAGCTTTGGCAAGAGCGAAGAAGAAGTGAAAACCATGGCATTAATATATGAGAAGTCCAAGAACTCTAACTTTCAAGCAGTCCCAGCCGCAGCTGAAGAGAAATAAACTGGAGGCGCATATAACTACCACGTAGAAGATGGCCAAGAGAATTGTGACACTTACGACAAAGAGGTTTACAGTGAATTCCATCACTTCTACAGGCACTCTATAGCCGATTGTCGTGTCTTGAGTTCTATACTAGCAGCCAAATTTGCGGCCAACGAACTCGGGGAGAGCATAAGCATTAAAGATTTTGAGCCAAAGCAAAACGATGACCAAGCTGAACCTACAATTGATGAGTCTTCTATGCACGGTTGACATAACAATGACTCAACGATTAGCCGACAAAGAAGAAAATTTAACTAAGTTATTTTACCTGAACTATGGGGTGGCTTGATCCTTACAAAAGGTACGTAGGCAGCTCATCTTCGGATGGGTACACATCTACCCCCTCCTTTAAAGGAAGGGGGGAGGTGGGTGGGGGGGGGGGGGGGTACGTATATCTTATACTCCCACCAGATAGTCAAAACATCCTTCACGGATAACTATCTACTAGATCCGTCACGGATAACTATCTACGACATCCTTTACAAATAACTATCTACAACATCCTTCATGAATAACTCATATCTTAAACATATATCTATCGTTGTTGTTAGCCACAACAACGATCTACTACATCCTTTACGGATTTAACTGTCACATCCTAGCGGATTCAAAGCGCGGTATATAATTTTCTATGTTCATTACTAGAGTGGATTTATTCATGGGGACATATCCGTAAACCAAAATATTCATCTAAAAACCCAGCTAACGAATCACTGGTCTAAAAACGCCCATTGTTCATTATTGGAGCAGGTGTGTTTACAGAAACACTCTTAAACCAAAATGTTCAAAATCAAAAATCCAGTAAACAAATTGCTGGTCTAAACCAAAACGATTTAAATAATGGCTCGCCTATTACGCCTAAGAGTTTTCCATGATCCAATAAAGGAACATAAAACTCAAAACAATCGATTATATAAGCTAGCTAACTGAAAACGCTAAAATTGGCTTATTAAGTAGACATCACAAAAATAACGGCTCTCCGTCATCCTATTAACGGCACGCCTTCTCATTCTTCTACAACAAAACATCATCTTTGCCATCCAACGGCTCGCTATCTCCTTCGATGAATCGTCGTCGTGCTTCGCTTGCCGTCTCTTTTGATGAATCACTGTCGCGCTCGGCTCGCCCTCTCATTCGATGAATTGTCGTTGCACTCGGCTCGCCGAACTCGAAAACGAGTTCTCATCATTGGGCTCGCCGAACTCGAAGACAAGCCCTCGTCACTGGGATTGCCGAACTCCAAAGACGAGCCCTCGCCACTGGGCTCGCCGAACTCCAAGACGAACCCTCGCCACTGGGCTTGCCGAACTTGAAGACGAGTCCTCACCACTGGGCTTGTCAAACTTGAAGACGAGTCCTCGCCACTAGGCTCGCCGAACTCGAAGATGAGTCCTCACCACTAGGCTCGCCGTTCGCTTCATCAAACTCATTGTCTCTCGTTGGGCTCGTCATTTTCTTCAATCATCACTGCCCTTGGTTGGGCTTGCTGTTTTCTTCAACAAATCATCGTTGTTGGCTGGGCTCGATGTTTTCTTGGTTAAATCATCATCGTTCGCTGGGCTAGCCATTCTCTTCGTCATCATCCATCGCTGACACATTATCACATCGTCATTATCTTATTGACACAGCTCGACACAATTATCCAAATGGATCGGAATTTAAGATGAAAAGAAAGATCTTTAAGTCAGCTTTCCATTGGCGTTTGATTCATATCATTTGAAGTAGTGGTTGAAAAGATACAACTTATTATCTAACGATACATCGATCTGACTCATAATGCTGATCCGAAAAGATCAGCTTGCTGCGGTCCGAGTAGAAAATATGACAAGCCCAAGAAATATCTTTGAGTCAGCTTTTCATTGGCGTTTGAATCATATCATTTGGAGTTGTGGTTGAAGAGATACAACTGATTTTCTAACGTTATGTCGATCTAACTCATCATGCCAATCTGAAAAGATCAGCTCGCCGCGATCTGAGCCGAAAAGATGATGAGCTAAACCTTTAGCCCTATAAATATCTTTGAGTTAGCTTTCCATTGGCGTTTGATTCATATCATTTGGAGTTGTTGTTGAAGAGAGACAACTGATTTTCTAACGATACATCAATCTGACTCATCATGCCAATCCGAAAGGATCAGCTCGCCGCAATCCGAACAAAAAATGTGACAGGGTAAAATTCTATCACTAGATAGGAAATTGAATCAGCTTTCCAATGGCGTTAAGTTCATATCATTTGAACATACGGTTGGAAAGAAAAATCTAATTTACTAAAGAGAGGTCTATATGGATTCATCATGCGTATCTAAAAAGATTGGCTCGCCGCGATCTGAGCTTCAAACATGATGAGCTGAAATTTTAAATCAAGAAACATCTTTGAATCAGCTTTGCAATGGCATTAAAATCATATCATTTGGACCTGTGGTTTGAAAGATATACTTCATTTCCTTTAATCATCATTGTTCTTGGTTGGGCTTGCCGTCTCCTTTGGTTATCATTCGCATTGGCTGGGCTCGCCATCTCCTTCGATGAATCGCCGTCGTACTTGGCTCGCCGTTGCCTTCGATGAATCGCCGTCGCACTCGGCGCGCCGGTATCTTCGACAACACATCATTGTTGGGCTCGCCGAAATCAAAGACGAGTCCTCGCCATTGGGCTCGCCAAAAACGAAGATGAGTCCTCGCCACTTAGCTCGCCGAAAACAAAGACGAGTCCTCGCCACTGGGCTCGCCCAATTCAAGAACGAGTCTTCATCATTAGGCTTGCTGAAAACAAAGACGATTCCTCGCCACTGGGCTCGCTGAGTTGAAGAACGAGTTTTCATCACTGAGCTCGCCGAATTCAACAATAAGTCCTCGTTACAGGGCGGGCTCACCGTTATCTTCAACAATGCATCATCATCTCTGGATCAATTTGTTTAGCTTTGAAAATCACTGGGATAGACAAATGAGCATCAATGCACTTGCAGTCTAAACGGAAATCGATTCTTCATCTGGACACCCTTACTTCAACACTCTTATCACTAACACTGTTGAACTGGGGGGCTAACTGTAGGAGTCAAAACTCACCCTGAAGTATCGATGGCCTAAAATGGCTCAGTATACGTTTAACCGACAATCCCATGAACTAGCTAACAAAAGACTGAACTGGCTAACCAAGGATTTAAACGGTAGCCCAGCGAACCGGATTAAACTAGTAAACTTTGGATCTTAAGATGGCAGCCCAATTTAAGTCAACCCAGTGATCAAGCCCAGAAGACTGATGCCCATTTAAGGTCCAAACGACCTAACTGCTGCAACTAAAATGGAAAACCTAAAAAACTTAGCAAAACTTCTTGTTTTGTTTATGCCTTAGCCCAAACCGACCTAGGACACTATAAATACTCTTGTATATTCTCATAATAAGGGATCACAAAAATTTATACCGAAACTCTATTTACACCTTTCCCGTTATTAATAAAAACCTAATTCTCATCTTTGCCTTGTCTTGGTGTTTCTAACCTAGGAAGCTTGCTATCTCCCTTTGAACGTGACAAATTCATTTGTGAGAATCCAGCTCCCGCAAAGGCTATAACAACACATATTGATCTTATTGTGAAGAAGAAGTGCTTTAAGTGTCAAAGATTTGGGCATTTCTAGGCTGATCGTAGAGTTATGAGAATTCATGAGATTGAAGAGGAATTGAAACATAAATCTCTTGATTTGGCAGCGGTGGATCAGAAAGATCAACGTGATAAAGAGCAAGAGGTCTTTGAACAACATGATCATGGAGAATTATCGATGATTCGGAGGGCTTTACATTATGTTCCTAAAGAAGTACAGCGAGAGAATATCTTCCAGTCTCGTTGCACAGTTCAATATCATTATTGACAGTGGGAGTAGTGCGAATGTTGCATCAAGTACTCTTGTGGAGAAAATGAGTTTGCATACTACGAAACATAATCAACCGTACAAGTTGAAGTAGTTGAATGATAAAAACTGTATGTATCAAAACAAGTTCTTATCTCATTTTCTATTGGAAAGAACTATGAAGATAAGGTGTTATGTGATGTAATTCTAATGGATGCTTGTGATCTGTTCCTTGAGAGGCCTTGAGAGTTTGATAGGAGAGCTATGCATGATGGGTACAATAATACTTATTCTTTCTACAAGAATAAAAAGAATATCACGTTGACACCATTGGTACCTACTCTGTTTGAGAAAAAAAAACTGAATAAGAGCGGTAGGGAAAATCTTTTCGTGGAGAATCACGGG
The DNA here is from genome assembly GCA_963576765.1 of Draba incana. NCBI lineage: Eukaryota > Viridiplantae > Streptophyta > Magnoliopsida > Brassicales > Brassicaceae > Draba > Draba incana. The sequence continues at coordinate 18,422,045 of OY755212.1, read as the reverse complement.
TTGTCAGGAATCTTGATGAGGGAAAAGAGGTTTTTGCACTACTGGTGGTTGAGAAGAGTGATAGTGTAGAAGAGATGAGTACACATCCAGTGACGCAGAAGTTGATAAAGGAGTACAGTGATGTGTTTCATGAAGATTTACCACATGGTTTGCCTCCTATTAGAAGTATGGAGCATCAAATTGATCTATTGCCTGATGCACCTCTACCAAACCGTCCAACTTATAGATGTAATCCGAAGGAAGCTAAAGAATTGCAAACACAAGTTCAGGAGCCGATTAGTAGAGGCTATGTGAGGGACAACATGAGTCATTGTCAGTTCCAGCTTTACTTGTTCCAAAGAAGGATGGCTCAATGAGGATGTGTGTGGATAGTCGAGCTATCGACAAGGTAACCATTAAGTATCGTTATCTTATACCTCGCTTGGATGACATGCTGGATGAACTTAATGGATCGAAAGTGTTTTCAAAGATTGATCTAAAGAGTGGATATCACCAAATCAGAATGAAAGAACGTGATGAATGGAAGACATCATTCAAAATGCAGAATGGGTTATTTGAGTGGTTTGTCATGCACCTTTATGAGGTTGAAAAATCAGGTACTACGCAATTTTATTAAAAAGTTTGTGGTGGTTTACTTTGATGATATTCTGATGTAGAGCAAGAACGAGGAGAATCATTCACAACACCTACGGGAGGTCTTTGACGTAATATGCATAAACTAACTCTATGCTATGTTTCTTGGCTATGTTGTTTCTAGAGACGAAATTTAGTGGATGAAAGCAGGGTTGAAGCCATAAGGAGTTGACATGTTCCTAATTCACAATCTGAAGTGAGAAGCTTCCATGGTCTTGCTTCTTTCTATAGACGATTTTTGCAGAACTTCAGTAATATCATAGCTCCAATGACTGAGTGTTTGAAGAAGGATATGTTTGAATGGAGTATGGCTGCACAAAAGGTGTTTGAAGTAATGATGCAGAAACTGTGTGAAGCACCTGTTTTGGTACTTCCACATTGTAACCAAGTGTTTGAAGTGGAATGTGATGATAGTGGAGTTGGGATATGAGGTATTCTTGTCCAAGAAAAACGTCATATTGCTAATTTAAGTGAAAACCTTACAGATGCTAGGGAGAACTATTCAATGAATGATAAAGAATTTTATGCTATTGTGAGAACTCTTGATCATTGGGAACATTATTTGAGGTCGGGGCAGTTTGTTCAACATTCTGATCATGAGGCGTTGAAGTATATCAATAACTAGTACAAGTTGAATAGTAGACATGCTAAATGGGTGGAGTTTCTACAGTCTTTCTCATTTGTGTCAAAGTACAAGGCTGAAAAGTGAATGTTGTGGCAGATGAACTCTCAAGGAAGTATACTTTAATCTTTATCTTGGATTCTCGTATTGTGGGATTCGAGATGTTGAAGGAGCTGTATGAGGGAGACTAGACTTTACGCAAGTCTATAATGAGTGCAAGAATGGAGTTTCAAATCAGTATTAGTTACAAGATGGGTTTCTCTTCAAAGGAAACAAGTTGTGTGCTCCTAGGAGTTCTATAAGTGAGTTGTTGATTTGTGAGGCTCATGGTGGAGATTTATCTGGTCATTTTGGAATCAATAAGACGCTAGACATGCTGCAGGAGCATTTCTTTTGGCCAAAGATGGCAAATGATGTTCATACTATTGTGGAGAGATGTGTAACTTGTCAGAGGATGAAAAGTCATTTCGAACCTAGACTTTACACTCTTTTGGCGGTTCCTACGCAGCCTTGGGATGATGTTAGCATGGATTTTATTGTTAGATTGCCAAAAACGCCGAGAGGGAAAGATTCTTTCATGGTGGTTCATTACAAGAAAACATGGTGGTTTTTGAGGAAGAAAAAGATCACTAATTGGTCAAAAAAACAATTTTGATGATTTTTTGACCAAATCTCATTTGTTAAAAATCGGTGGTAGAAAACGACATTTTCGTCAAAAAAGTCAAAGTTTTTTAACCATAAGACGTTGGTCTAAACATGGTCAAACATTTTCTGACCGAATAAACGGTCAGTAATCCTTGACCAAATAAACGATCAATAATTTTTGACCCAACAATTGGTCGATACGTCTTAACTTTCTGACCAAAATCAATGGTCGATAATTTCTGATCAAAAGTAATGATCGTAATATTTTGACCATTCAATTGGCAACACATTTTAAATTTCCAACCAAAATTAATGGCAACTTATTTATGATCAAAGCAGTGGTGAGAACATTATTGACCAATCGTTTGATCAATACGACTTTAAATTATTGAGCATAATTAATGGTCAATATTTTTTGATCAAAAAGGAATGGTTGAATTTTTTTTTGACCAATCAATTGATTGAAATAGAGGAATGAGTTTTGACCAACTTAAATATTAAATATCAAATTTAAATTTAATTTCTTTAAAATGAATATCATGAAATAATGAAATCAAATATGGAAAATACAGAATTTGAAGGTTTCATACCTAAAACAAAACAAAATGTTGAAATATTTAAAACACAAATAAAACATAATAATTAGTTATCATCTTCGTTCGAAAGATCGGATTCTCTACTTGAGTTTGGAAAGTGCTTCAGACACATAGCCTTCAATTGCTCGAACTTCTTCGCTTGCTTAATTTGTGCCTTGGCATGTTCACCTTGTATCTTAGCTTGCTCTATTTCAGTTTTCTCCATTTCTGCGATCTTAAGCTTTGTATTTTGTACTCTTGAATTCCATGATCCAAGGGAGAGGAAGAAGATCCGCCAAATTGTAGAAAATAATTACTATCAAATTGGAGTATAGCTAAGCACCAAAAACATACAAATTGACTACGTACGAAATTAATCAATAGATTCTATTTTTAAAAACCAATTAACATACCAAATTAAGGCTTTTAGAAGATATGTGCTATTATTGAACTACAAAAGAATAAGAAAAATCACATGAAGTAGGAATAATATACCCATTCCACTTTCCAAAGAGCTAAAAAAATGTAAACCTTTTACATGAAATGCTATAGTTACCTGGAGAAAAAGTGTGTCCACTTGAGCTTGCAAAAACGAGTTCGAGTGTCATGATCCATCTTGCGTCTCCTCAGCAAACATAATATCCATGTTTCCCTTCAGCGATTCTCCGATTCGCGTTGCCTTTTTGTCGATAATGGTATTATTGTTTTTTGCTTTTATGTGTCTCAATCATAAAATCCACCATGTTAGGAGGCTTGCTTAATTCTTGTGTCTTGTGATTATGCAAAATTATAAAAATATTTAGAAAGTATGATAGTTAATACTATAAAACATAGAAAAAATGAATAGAGTATAAATCACAAATTACATATTACCATTTCATCGAAACTCCTAATACACGATTTCGAGCCAGTGGTGTGTGCGGCTACTCCATTACCTTTGTGTTGGCTATTCCGATTGTTTTTGTGTTTTTTTCGCTGTCTTTTGTGCTTCCTCGGTTTTCCAATAAGTAATGAATCTATCCCAAACATTCGCTCTCCCATTCATCAAACATTCAAAAGCCCCTTTCCCATCTTTCTAACCTCTTTACCAAATGCAAACTTGGCTTCTAAATACCAATATTGCAACATTGTCATATTTCTTTCTCACAAGGGATGTAAATGTGAGATTCCAATTGAATTCTTGCTGCAATAACCCAAAAACTAACAAGTCATTCATATATTTACACATTTAATAACATTAGTATGACTTACCGCAAATGACTTGAACCAACATAGTTTTACGTCTTCCGGAAGAGCAACACACGTTTCGCAAACACATACACAGATCTGACTTGATCATTTGCACCACGGATTTAGTGATTGTTGGATCATAGCTAAACCTAATCATAACAACAAAGTAAATATTAATATTCATGAAAATACTAATATGTAATGAACAAAATATTAATAGCCGTTTTTTGCATACCATGTTGTGTCGCCAATGCGGTTAGGATTGAGCTCTATCATGTTTGTTTGCCCTCACTCAACAACAAATCATCGAGTGACACTTGCAAAAATGATGTTGTTCCTTGTGTCTTTAGGACGTTTTGCGTTTCTGAAAATGGTGTTTCATTGGATGAGCTTGTAGTATTTCGACAAACAGATTTTTAATGGTGGAATTAAACTCATTCTCTTATTTCAGTAAAATTAGTATGATCCATCTAGGCAAAATCAAAATAATTAACAAATACAAATATTTGCTCATTTATAATAACTTATCAAACTAGCATATTTGCAAAGTATGCAAAATGATATATCATGGTTTTTACAGTTTTTAACCATGATATAAGTCCATTTTCTAGAGTATTTTTGGTGTTTTCGTGTCTTTTGTATTATTTATAGGTACATAAACGTTTGGAGCATAATTGGTGTTTACTGGAGTATTTTGGAGCATTGTGGAACGAGCAGTCAAAGTCGGAAGTTCGGAGTGAAGATTTTTTGTCATGTCGAGCGACATACACCTTGTGCCCCAGAAGATTTTAGGTCATGTCGCTCGACACGAATAAAATCGCAACAGAAATATTAATGTGGAAGATTTCCAGTTTTTCCCCAGAAGTTCCAGAAGTTCCAGATGTTTGCAGTTTTGCCCGAAAACATTTTCCCTTATTCTATATAGTTTTCTTAGGCCATTATATGGGTCATGATTTGTTTTCTAAGAGATTTTAGCAAGAGAAGATTTTGAACTCCTTTATCCCTTTTCTCTTTCTTATTAATGCAGAATTATTCAGTTATCATACTTGCTTCAATTATGTCTGAGTAATCTGCTAGTTAGGTTTTAGGATTTTCAAAGGATGATGAAGAGTTGTTAGAATTTACTTAATGTTGGGATTGCATCATATTTATTTTGCACCTTTATTGCTTTAACTATAATTTAGCCCTGAAATAGATACCATAGGTTGTTTCATAGATGCGACAACATTATTAGATTACTGGAACCATATCATAGGTGAACAAAGATTTGATTCACAACGACAGTTGGCTTTGAATCTTTGTGAACAAATCGAACCTAATTTTAATGCTTGTTTACATCCATCTGAATTCGCAACGACAGTTGGCTTTCTATGGTTTAGACATATATAATATTTGCAATGTCAATTGATTTATTTTACTTTAGTTTCGAGTTCTAGAATTGCACTTCATTAATATCCCGATAGTAAGTTCATCCTTCAATTTGTAATCATTTCGAGTCCTAGCGTTTGTCTCTTGTTGAATTAAAATCACCAACAATCACTTTAATTTACTATTTTTGCATTGCTTTACTTAATATCATTACTTCTTAGTTTAATTCGAACATCTAAATCTATTATGTTAAATAATTCTCTGCGGAATCCGACCCCTAAGTATTACATCGATCTCTTAATTTGAGAGAGTAGCTCTAAGGATAATTTGAGCATATCAAAATTTGGCGCCGTTGCCGGAGAATAAAAAACCATAAGATTTTTATTATTAGGATTTTGTCTAAGTCTTTTTTTTTTAGTTACTAAACTAGTTTTTAATCTTTTTGTTTCAAGTGTATGTCAAATCACATCACTAGAAGCAAAAGAGAAAAAGAGCTAGATGGATTTGAGCTTCAAGATCTAGCATGTTTAGAACGCACCAACAGAAAAGCAACGAAAGAAGCTAAAAAGATAGTTGCGCATAAAATTCTGATTCAGAGAGAGGAAGGGTTGCTTGATCTGGAAGGGAACATGTACAACGAGGAAGGTCGGAAGCTCGATGCGGAAGGTAATGTTGTTGAAGAGCCTATCGAGCGACATGACCTTGATGTCGCTTAACACAATGAGCAGATCGCTCGACAAAATGAGTAGTTTGCTTGACGCGATGAATAACCACGTATCGCTCGACACAATGAGCAGATCGCTCGACACGATGGCCAACATGCTCTTCAGAGGAATTTGAATGTTGAGCGTGGACGCACACTAGGAGACTACAATAGACTAGAGCAGTTCTACTGTAACGCCCCCGTTCGGGATCTAAAACGGAGACGCCACTGAGGAACACTTAAGTGCCCAATCAGAGGTTCTCGGAACACTTCCAAAAGCCCTAGACTAGACACTCAAGTATCGTCCTTATTGAATATAACTCAAGGCTTGCCAACTTGAGCTATATGCGATAGTTGGATTGCCGGACAGGACTAAGTATCATATGAAATCCGAATTATTTAAAAACCTTTCCTATATTAGTTATACTTAGGATTTCAAACGGTTACAAATTTTATTCGAGCCCGAGTCTAACAATCCAAAACGTTTATATACATAATAAACATTATTCATTTACAAAAGCAAGGAAATCTACTACTGATTTTTCCTAATGTTTTGTGTTGGGCCCCCAAGTGATCTACCCGCTAAGGTTACCTGCAAAACAAATTGGATCTTGAGAACTAGTTTCCCAGTGAGCCTAGGCTCCCCTAACAGTAAAATATACATATTCCTAACCCAAAACCCAAAATAACAATCAACAACCAACACTCAAATGCATGCATAATTAAACATGAACAATATATGCTATACATTAAAGTTATCAATTCCACAAGGCCTTACGTGTTGTTGATTCCTATCACGTGTGTCCCAAAGGTATCGTTTGGTCCAGAACCACAAAGGCTAAGGACTGAGGATCCTTTAACAATTCCTGTGGCCGTACTTATATGCTACAACATCGGGAATTCTGCACTGATCACTTATGATGTACACGGCCCTAGGCTGCAATCCCATCTTTCCGTGTCTTCGTGAACTTAACCCTCCTCGGCTAAGTCACGGATCAAGGGAATGACCAACCACGCTCATACCAATTTTATATGATTTATGAATCTAGCATGTATGCATATAAACTTGTAACCAAACTTGTTTAGGTTCATTCTTTACACTTAGCAATTCTAACGATTGATATGTATGAACCTCTATGACTATTAAGCATAATATTAAACAAACACGTGTGTTCTACTCATCTAACACACGAACAAACATCACTTAGACTCACCTTTGCCTTAGGTAAAGTATGCGATTCTACTTAGACTTCCTACTCTCGATTCTGTCTTAGTCTCAAGCTTGCAACTTTTGGGTTTTGTCTTAGAATTAAGCTAGATCGGATCAAGACTAGGAAAGGGACTCCTTCGGATCTTCGGAAATTCTATCTGAACTGATCCAACTCTCATGTGCTGGATCCTACGTTTCCTCGATAAGGCTCTAGGACTATCTAGATCCGAACAGAGTTTATGTTTGGCGAAAGGATTTTTGGACAGAGCTTTGATGGGGAAAAGATTCGGGCTTTAACAAGGTTTATGGAGAAGAAAAGGAACTAACCCTTCGGTTTTGGTGCAAAGGGACATAAATTCTCTAAGGAGATTTTTGGACAAGGTTTTGATCTAGCGAAAGGATTTTTGGCTGAGGTTTGGATGGGGGAATGATCATGTTTTGAACAAGGGGAAATGTCTTATGAATAGGCAAGGATTACTGGAAAATGTGTCACATGGATCGGCCACATTTTGGCCCCTAGGCGCTGCCACACGGGTAAGGTGATGTGGCACCTTAGGATCCACGTGATTCAACTACCCCTGTTGTAGCTTGATGATAGCCATCCGTCCCAACTACCCCCGACGTGGCTTAAGGAAATCCGCGAATTTGCCCTAGTCACGGCTCGAGAATTTCTCGGGTCAGCCTCTTGCTGGCCTCGAGCGTTCTCGACCTGCGGTACATGGGTCGAGGCTTGGCCACTTCTTTTGGCCAAAGTTGGTTTTTCTTCGATCCATCCTTAGTTTTCTTGTTGGAACACCCCTTTCTATGCCTTATGTGTCCGTTCCACCACAATTGGCCTCCAGTCTTGAACTTTACTCGAGCGGTCGGCCGTAGTCCCTGAACGGGTAATTACATCGTCCACCACCGTTCTAGAGAAACGATTTTGAATTGAAACCTGCTTACTTTTCTCTTGTAGCTCAGTACACTTTATGTGGTCTTTAGTAAGATCCCACTGAGATCGACAATTTGATAGGTTACAGACATATACAGATTCGAGATTCAGGAAAGGAACTAACGAATCAATGATGGGATGAAGGGTCACACAAGAGCTGCATAAGGACTCTTGATTTAGCGATGGATCGAATGGTCACACAAAGTTTATGAGAGGAACTTTGATTTACCTTGATTTATTCTTCAAAGAGGTTTTTGATTAAAAAGATAGATAAGTTTCAGAAATGAGAATACAAGAGTTTAAATAGAAAAGAAGAAGAAAAAGAGACAAGTCTTGGAACAAGCTCCAAGACTGCCTAGAAAAAGAAAACATAAATAAAGATAGAATTTGAAAAGATAAAACAGAAACAACCCTTGAACTTCAGATTTTTGTCACTCCCTTTGGGCTGGAGATTAGGCACTTGATTTGGGGTTCTTTTGGACTTGTAATAGGCATAAAATGGGCCGGACTTGATGGCTAATACCTTGGAAGGTTTTATGAAGATTCTCGCCCAGTTTATCATCAAATGGGTGATTTGGATGTAAATCATTTGTCTCATTCAAAACCTTTGGGATAAAAACAAAGATAAGGGGAAAAGAGTACAAATAAGACACATGCCAATTTGTTGATCATGTATCAAAACTAATGAGGTTAAGTTAACTTCTTTTCCATAATATCCCTTAACTACAAGCTGCTCCTTAGCTTCATTTTGCTCAGCTACAAGTTGTTCCTCGGGTTCGAGTCCATCTTCACGTTTCATAAAAGAATGGAGAAAAATGGAGATCTAATCCGATTCACCTGAAACAAATGGAGAAAAATAAGACACACTAAATTTTTTATTGGTATTGCACTTACCTTGTAGATCTAATTTGTAGGTATTGTTGGTGATCGGATTTTCATAAAGACTCAAATGAAGTTCAATATCATAGTTGGTCATCTTAAGAGCTTTGGACAGAACTCCCATCCTTTCTTCTTTAGCCATTTCCTCAAGAATAAATATTTGGAAAGTATTCAGCACCTTTGTGAAAATAATTCTAATTACTGTAATTTCCCGAAACCAAAATTTTGATTATGGAAAGGGATGTCGATCGACACCAGGGGTGGGTTTATAATCATCTGTTTGGCTCGATTTTGTGTGCGCAACCCTAGGTTGTTTTGTATAAAGGCAAGCCATAATTTTTTATCGTTTTCAGAGTGAAAACACGTGAACAGTGATTAGAGAAGAGGGATTTTCTAAGTTCTTTAGTGAATCGAGCGGATTAAGGTTTTTTTGGGGATCGAAGAAGGTTCGTTAGCGAAGGTTATTCGTTTTCTCGGTGATTGCTGCGGGTGTCGGTGATTTCCAGCGAAGGAAATCGTCGTCATGGTTTGATTTCTTAGCCGTTCATTCCTCAAATCGCAAAATCGAGGTGAGTGCGCGACCGTAGGCTCGAATATGCAAGGAATCGATTAGTGATTGGGTTTAAGTACTTACGTCATGAAATTGGGTTGATTGTGTTGTTTCATGGTGGTGATTTTGTGATTGAATGTGTTTCATTTGTGTTGGTATCGTGATTTGATAGTTTTTGGTCGTGAATATGTAAGTTTTCGTTCTGAGTATTGAATTGCGGATATAGCATCGATCGACACCGGTAGATGTGTCGATCGACACCCTTGTTGTTATAGCGTCGATCGACACCGTGCGACGTGTCGATCGACACATGTGTTTGTCAAGCGTCGATCGACACCATGCGACATGTCCATCGACACCCTGCTATTTTTTGCGTTAAACATTTGAATTTAATGGTTGTTGATTGCTGGTAAATTCGTACTTAGCCTGTAGACGGGAGGACCGTCTCACTAAGTAATTCTTAATTACTTACGCATCTCATTTTCCCATCTGATGCAGGTAAAGAAAAAATGTGACTTTGGAATCAAGGCGTAGGAAGAGGATGATAGGAGTTAATGCTTTCTGTTTAGTTCTAGCGAACCCTATTGCTTTAGGTTGTTAGAGTTTATTACTTGGTTATGGAATTCTAGAATTCGTTTATTGGTTTTGAATTTGTTGATACAATTTAATGGATTAAATTATTGGTTTTATGTTTGTGAGAATTTTCGCAGTAGAATCGTTTAAGATTTTTTTTAAAAAAAAGCTTGGTCGTTTCATTTTGGTATCAAAGCCCTTACGGTTCTAGGGCAGTTAGTGATTGGATGAACTAAGACTATGTGTTTAATTAATTATGTGCGCCTAGTCAGTTATTAGTCTTATAATCATCCTCTTCGACCTTTAAAGAGATTTTGCGGTGAGTTTGTTTTTGATTCTTTATGACTTCTGGTGTGCTTATCTTCTGTTCTGTGGTAGTGCAGAGAGATGGCTCCAAGTGCTAGAGGTCATGGTAGAGTGGGTGCCCGTGGTGGCAGAGTTGTTGCCCGTGGTGGTAGAGCTAAAGGCCGTGGAGGCCAAGGTCGTGGTTTAGGACCAGAGATAGAGTCTTCGAGTAGCGTGGCTGCGAGTGCTACACAGGTGTCAGAGACTCGTACGCATCATGTGGGATATGTGAGTGAGACCAGCGTGAGTGCCAGTATAGGTGCCGAGAGGGGTGCCGGTGTGGCTGGTGGTAGAGTGGGCCTATGTGTGGGTGCTGCTCCAGCTCAATATCGTTTGGATTGTATGGAGGGTATTCTGGCGTAATTGATGGAGTGGTTTCCGGCAGCGGTTCCGGTTCAGGCTCCAGCAGGGCTTCCAATGGTTGAGCAGCCAAAGGCTACAGTTGTTGAGCATCTTCCCTATCTTGTGATGATGGGACGGATGCAGAAGATTGGTACGCCTTTCTTTGGTGGTGAAGTCGGGCCTGAGGAGGCCAATGAGTGGCGCTTGAGGCTAGAGCGCAACTTCCGATCGATTATGTGCCCTACAGGGTTTCAGGTTGAGTTAGCTATCCATTATCTCAGTCGAGATGCGCATGTGTGGTGGAGAGCTGTGGAGGCAAGTTTGGACCTAAGACAAGTTTTTAGATGAATTTAATGCTAAGTACTTTCCTCGGGAGGCGTTGGATCGGCTGCAAATGAGGTTCATAGAGCTGACTCAGAGAGACGGTTCAGTGCGTGTGTATGACGCAGAGTTCAGAGGATTAGAGGATTCTAATGCAGATGTTCTAGGCGGGACTTCGTCTGAGTATCATGACGCAGTGCAGAGGTTCCAGTTACGCCTCGAGGGCGGAGCTGGTGGAGCTTGCAGCATCTATTGAGGAGGATGAGCGCAAGCAGGCTGGTGCGGTGGTTGTTCCGCCTGTAGTGGCTCCTGCTGTTCAGCCGAGGGGTAAGCAGCATTAGCAGCGCAGAGGTTCTTGTTCTGGCAAAGGTAGTAAGCATGCGCAGGGTCAGAAGAGGAGGTGGGATGATGCCTCTAGGACAGGGCAGAGTGGTCGCAGGTGCTATGAGTGTGGTAGTATGGATCACAAGATGGCGAGTTATCCAAAGACCTGATACGATTGTCCGTTCCTCCTCTCTACCAAAACTGACAAGTTTGCCCTCTCCTTTCTCTTGATCTTAACGAGCAAAACACCTTCAAGAACACTCCAATCTTCTATCTCTCTTTCTTTCTTCTCAAACATGTTTTTACTCTCTGAAAAATGGAAGCTTCTCGACAAAATAGATTATAAACGAAGCTCTAGGGTTCCAAACCCCTTAGCCGAGCCAAACCGCGATTAAAAATCCAATCCAAAACGACTAAAATTAATGAATGTCAATCGACACCTTTCCTTGGTGTCGATCGACACCACCGAGATTCCACAATTCCGGTTTGCAGTCGTTACATTTAGTCCTTGGATTTCGGATACGCGGGTAGGGTCGGGTCGGGTCAGGTATTTTGGATTTCGGGTATTTCGGGTTTTGGTGTTTAGAACTCATTAGGGTATTTGAAAATTTTGGGTTGGGTTCGATTTTGGTCCATTCGGGTTTGGTTCCGGTTCGGTTCGGGTCCATTAGGGTAATTTTTACTCTAAAGACTAAAAAATAATACTATGTTTTAGATTTGCCTTAATTTTTTTTTGGATTTACTATATTTTAGTTATTTTTTCTACAATTGTTTTTAAAAAAAAACCCAAAAAATGACTAAAATTCTATAAAAGTATCCGATTTTTTTTATGTTTCGGGTATTCGGGTACAAGTTCGGGTTCGGGTCGGGTTTTTTCGGGTTTGGGAGTTTGGGTTTGGTTCGGATTGGGTATTTGCGAGTCGGGTCGGTTCTGGTCCGTTGGGGTCGGGTTTTAATCCTAGGCCTAGTTACAGAACATACCTTGAAGATCAACCTAAACAATGTTTGGCATGAGTTTGGACTTGCTCTCTTCAGGGAACCTTTCTTTCCTTAGATGCACCAAAATCAGATCTCCAACTTCAAATATTATCTCACATCTCCCTTTATTAGCATGTTTAGCATAAAGCTTGGTCTTTTTCTGAATGTTCCTATCCATCTAAGCTGATTCTTTTGCTCAAAGGTAAAAACATCAAATCCAAAGGAGATAAAGGATTCAGACCATAGACTATTTGAAAAGGAGAATAGTTAGAAGCAGAATCCACAACATGATTGTATGCAAATTCAATATGAGGTAAACATTCTTCTCAAGTTCTCAAGTTCTTTTTAATCAATGCACGCAAAAGTGTTCCTAAGTTTTTGTTAACAACTTCAGTTTGCCCATCAGTTTGAGGATGACATGTAGTAGAGAATCAGAGCTTAGTTCTTAGCTTAGACCACAATGTTTTCCTGAAATAGCTAAAGAACTTTCTATCTCTATTAGAAACAATAGACTTAGGCATGCAATGAATGCGAACAATTTCCTTGAAGAACAGATTATCTACATGCAATGCATCATCAATTTTGTTACATACAATGAAAGGAGTCATTTTTGACAACCTATCAACCACAACAAAGATAGAATCTTTACCATTCATAGTTTTAGGCAATCCCATCGCAAAATCCATATAAATATCATTCCAAGGATGAGTAGGAATTGGTAAAGGAGTATACAAACTCAACGCCCCCGATTATTGGTCAATGACCGTTGACCGGGAACGTCACGTACCACGCCGACAACACTCGGTCCTAAGTCTCAGTATCGGATCAAGAGACCTAAAAACCAGCTATTCCCAGGACGGTTTACCCGTCTGACCTGTTCCTAAGGCTTTGCTACCCGAACCAAGTCAGTGCGGTTGTTCCGGTCCGGACAAGACCAATATCATTTGAAAGGAGTATACAAACTCAACGCCCCCGATTATTGGTCAATGACCGTTGACCGGGAACGTCACGTACCACGCCGACAACACTCGGTCCTAAGTCTCAGTATCGGATCAAGAGACCTAAAAACCAGCTATTCCCAGGACGGTTTACCCGTCTGACCTGTTCCTAAGGCTTTGCTACCCGAACCAAGTCAGTGCGGTTGTTCCGGTCCGGACAAGACCAATATCATTTGAAACTCAAATACATATCAAAATAATTTTATTTGATATGTACTTCGGTTTCAATCGTACATTCTTAATACTTTATGCCGGCACGAGCCCACGGCTCAAAATGAGTTACAGTACAGAAAACGTTAATATTTTACAAAAGGCAACATAAAACTACTGCTGGTTTTCCTAAGTCTTGTATGTTCCCTAAGGTCTACCAGCTAGGTTCACCTGCAAAACAAATAAAGTCTTAAGTAATCTATGATTACTTAGTGAGTCGGGGTTCCTCTAACGGATATAGCGTTTCCCACCAAAACCCAAAATAACATTTTCACACAATTATGAAATCACGAAAACATTTGAAAACCAATAATCGTATAAACATGCATGCATTATTAAATCCATTTAGGCCTTACGATCCCCCATTGTTCTCGGAACGGAATGTAAGACACGAAGTCAAACAATTCCCCGAGTCGAAGTCCCTTCTCGACTCGAATACATTGTCATGTATCACGGCTCATGGGAGCGACCCAAGAATCGGCCATGGCGTGATAGAACACCACACGTCTTTCTTCGGGAACGAAGAACCGCTACATCATTATACCACACATGATACAATCCAAATTATACAGGTTATTATCATGCATGACTCTAACCTGGAACACGCTAATAACCATACCACAATCACATAATCTCATCCTTTGCTAAGTCACACCAGTCTAAGCTTGAGACTAATAATATTTACCACGAAATACACACCCTAATTCCATAATCAAATCCAAGAAATTACCATCATAAATATTATGCTAGAACAATACTCAAATATTAATATAAGATACTAAGAACCTCAGCGAGTATATTAAGGAAAACGATTATTCATCCTACTCTAGAATGATAATGAATTAACACGCGTTTTACCGAGACTCACAGTTTTAAACCGAGGTTTCCTAGAAAAGTCTCCACGAAATCCGGTCCGTCTCCCGAACTGGATCGATCCCGAAGCTAAGGTAACTATCTTAACATCAGATTTTATCATATCTAAGGAAAACCAAGGAAGAATGCTAGACCTTACCTTAGAATATCTTGAAATACTCTTCCAACACCTTAGACTTAATCGGAAAATTACTTAAGAACAGTTTAGAAACGAAAAGAACAAGGTTTACGTGAGAGGATTTTTGGACCAAGCTTGAATCCTAAGGGAAAAGTCATATATTATAAGCAGAGGTTGGTATAGTGCATGGGCCACGGACGGCCACGTTCGGATGCTTAGGCGCTACTACGTGGGTCGGGTGACGTGGCGCTCTAGAAACCGTTTGTGCCACCTACCCCTGACGTGGCACGAGGATAACCGCTTATTCTACCTACCCGCGATGTTGCTTGATGGCAACCACGCATTCACCTCGAACGCGGCTCGTGCTGGCCTCAAGCGTTCTCGGCCCGCAGTACATGTCGATCAGTCCCGCCACAACTTACTCATCCCAAACTCAATTTCCCTAAACCAATCCTTGATTTTTCTTGAGCCAAAACTTTCTTAGTCCTTCCTTTATTCCTTCCAAGCCTAATTTTCCCAAGGCCGCTACTTGGGAAAATCGGAACTGTTCCGTTCCGTCCTAGGCACCAACATGGTCATAACACAAACCGTGGGATTGGACTTTGGATTTAGCTTGCTTACTAGTCATGCATTTGCCACAAATTCTCTCTACATCACGTTTCATGTGAGGCCAGTGGAAGTGCTCTTTCATGATCTCTAAGGTCTTGGCAATGCCAAAATGACCTATCAAACCTCCTCCATGAGTTTCCCTAACAAACAAGTCTCTCAAAGAACAGTTAGGAATACAAAGACGTTTCTAAAATAATGGCCAGAAGCATGTTTCTCACAATCTCTATAAGTATCTTGAAAATCAAGGTCTGGAGCATATAATTCCTAAATTTGTTCAAATCCTATAAGCTTAACTTCAAGAGTAGAGAGAAGACTTTACCACCTTGATAATGCATCAGCAACTACATTATCCTTACCCTGTTTGAGCTTAATGACATATAGAAAAGTTTCTATGAATTCAACCTACCTTGCATGCCTTTTGTTGAGCTTTTGCTGCCCCTTTAAGTGTTTGAGTGACTCATGATCAGTATGGATCACAAACTCTTTAGGCCATAAGTAAAGTTGCCATTTTTGCAAATCTCGAACCAACGCATATAGTTCCTTTTCATATGTGGGATAGTTGAGTATGGCTCCTCCTAGCTTCTCAATGTAATAGGCAATGGGTTGTTTATCTTGCATAAGCACACCTCTGATACCACTTGATAAGATCCTCCTTAGGACATTGTACTATAGAGTTCTTAATGGGATAAGCCTTGTTGCAACGAAACCGTTAGGCTTCAATGACAAGAGATGTGGAACGAATAGTCGCACAAGAGTTGCAGACAACTCTTGAATTACCGGTTGACCCCTCGAATATGACACACCAAGACAGATCGATGACTCCTTGGATATGACACAATAAGATGAGCCCAGATTTTATTGTGATTCACATTTGACTAATGGATATTACACACCATTAACGAATCAATTAATGGATATTACACACAGTTAAAGGAAATGAAAAATCATTCTCAAAAAGGTTCTAAAAATATCTTAACCTCATTGGTTTTGATACTTGATCAACAAATGGGCATGTGACTCATTTTTACTCTTTTTCCCTTATTTTTGGTTTTGTCCCCGTGGGAAAGGTTTTTAGTAAGGCAAATGATTCACATCTAAATCACGCATTTGATGATGAAAGCGGGCCAAAATCTTCAGAAAACCTTCCAAGATGTTAGCCATCAAGTCTAGCCCATTTTATGCCTATTTCAAGTCCAAAAGAATTCCAAATCAAATGCCTAATTTCCTGCCCAAAGAAAGTGACGGAAATCAGAACTTTAATAGTTATTTTGGTTTTATTTTTTTCAAATTTTGTCTTTAATTATTTTTTCATTTTCGAGGCAGTCTTGAAGCTTGTTCCAAGACTTGTCTCTTCCTCTTCTTCTCTTCTATTTAAACTCTTGTACTCTCAAATCTGAATCTTATCAAACATTTTATTCTCAAACCTTCATCTCTTTGTTTGATCTGTATGGTGTGTAATATCCATACAACATGTTCTTACTTTGGTGCGTTTATCCGAATCAAGAACAAGCTCAAAGTTAAAGAGACATCCGCAACTCTTGAAAGTTTCTTTCAATCCATCTGTCCTAATCAAGTGTTCATCACTCAGAAGATTCAATCCTTTATCAATCATCAACTGCATCCATTCGGTTTTTGTTTTCAATCATTCACATCCCTAATTTTAACCGTTCGTCTTCTATCCGCTCCATCAATCAAAGGATCCTTTGTGTTCAGATCCGAATCAACCAACAAAGTGACTCCTTGAGCTGCAACCTTTTCTAGAATCGTGTCAACTAGTATTAGAGCTACTTTGTCAAGTTGTATCTATCCTTTCAAATTCCTTCTGTTTTTGCATAACTTTCACGTATCGATTTATTGTTGATCGCATATCTATTTTGCATGATTTTTGATAAATACTTGTAGATCAGATCGTGAATTGTAAGAATCTGTACTAAATCTTGTTTTTTGGAATGAAACTCTTTATGTTATTGTGTTTAGAAATTCTACTATTCAATTGCCTGTGAAATCCAAATTGCAGAAATTATTTTCTTTGAAGATTTGTGTTTAAAAATTATTTTTCTCTTTTTCAAAGAAATTTTTACTTGTTAAATCCTTGTGATTTAAGGTACAATGGTGGATCTCGATGAAGAAGAAGGGTCCAGCAATGTGCAAACCAACAAGTTGATACTTGAGGCAGTCATGGCTAAACTAACTCGAGGCCTTTCTTTTTCAACGTGCTATTGCCAAACCAAATGAGACTCAAGAGAGATAACAAGAGAAGAACAGAGCACGACAAAAGAGGGAACAAGAGCTTAATCCCAAGCCTTCTGATGACACACTACGATCAACACGGAGCAGCCCACATAAAACCTCTCACGCTCCCAAATCTAAGGTTTATTTGTATTATGATATTCAACGTGCTAATGAACTTGAACTCTATGCTTTTCCAGGAAAAATAAATTATCTAGAGTGGAAAAAAAACATGGAGGATTGGTTTTACTACAAGTGCATCAGCAAGGACAAAATGGTGTCTTGTAGAATTGGTCAGCTCAAAGGAGATGCTTATAAATGGTGGTGTCAAGAAGTTGATAATCGCTGGTACTACAAGGAGCCTACTATCATCTCTTGGAGAAAGCTTAAGGAACTACTGAGGAAAAAGTATGCACCCAACATTTTGGTATCAAAAGAACCAAACCAACCTTCACCAATCCATCAAAAGTCCTGAAGAGGAAAGAAAACGTTCACACCAACACCACAATGAAAGATCAACTAGAGAACGAGCTACCGGAGCTTCTCAATTCTTATAGCAAATCCATGAAAGCTAAGTGTGCTCTTCCTTCTAAATTTGTGCGAGATAATTGTGACTTTCCTTCTGAAAAATCTGACTTTGTGCTTGAAAGTAATCAAGCTTATGAAAAACTAATCCTTTTCAAACATTTGCAACCGAGTAGTATTGATTCTTTTTCACATGTTGTTGAAGAAAAATCACCAATAAATGCATAGCGGTGTTTTCCATCGATTATTGACATGGAGCCATCTACACTTACACCACGTGCACCAACTTATCTTTCTTCAAGAGGAACAATTATCCTAGATGAGTTTATGCAACACCTTTTGCTTGGAACCAGAATGAGTGAAGCTAATAACCTGATTCACTAGTGGTAGAAATTCATAACAGGTTATAGTTTCAAAAACTCTGCTTTTAAACTCTTTGCTTCAAGTTTAATGCACTTGTTCTGTCCCATGAGTGTTCATAAAGGCATAGGAGCCATAGAGAAGCATGTGAGAAGCATATATTAGGATCAACTACAAATGCATAATGACTTGAATGGAGCCAAAGGAACCATGATTAGAATTGGAGGTTTCACTAGATGCAATGCAGAACTGATCCAAGGAGAAGAACTCATGTGTTTTGTTCAAATCAAGGAGAAACCACCAAATGCTAAACCACCAATTAAAACCCGAGGTAATTATATAAACTCCCAAAAACGAAAGAGAGCTAACTTAATAAGATCTTCCCTACACCGGCACTCTTAAGTTGAGAAATGGAATGATCTGTGATGTTTAGAACCGTGGTGATGGATAGGAGTTGAATGGTTGAATGATAGCCCAGAAGCTTGCGGAAGAGCTTCCAGATATCGACTCAAATTCTCTGGATATTACACACCAAAGAACTTAAGGGTTTTGCTGGATATTACACACCAACACGATGATCTAACTTAAAAAGAGGTTTTTTGATAAAAAGATAGATGATTCTTACAATCTGATTCAAAGGGAAATATAAAGAGCCAAAAAAGAGAGAAACAAAAGCTCAAACATGCAGAGCCTAGAAAAACACAGAAACATTAAATAAAACAGTTGGAGAGCCAACTTATGTTCCTCCTTTGGACTAAAAACGAAAATCTCATGTTGGACTTGGGATGGGCTTCAATTTTAACACTTGGGCAATTGTGAAGTGCTGGGAATACCTCATTAAAAACCTTGTCAAGAAAACCCATTGGGACAAAACTTGACAAGGGAAAAAGAGTATAAACCCAACACTTTTCCCAAATGTTAAAACTATATAACTTGAATCAAAACCTAAGTGTTTTGACAAGTTATACCTTCTGGTTTGATGTCTTGATTGGTTGGCTTCAAGGTCTGATTGAGAAGTCCTCCAATAGCTTGATTGAATAGCTTAGTCTTTGATCTAGTCATTGGACCAGTAGGCACGATCAAAGCTTCTTCTCCTCCTAGCTCAGGTTCTAGGTGTTCCTCAGGTTCAAGCTCAGGTCCTAGCTGCTCCTCAGGTTCTAGCTCTGCTTCAAGCTGCTCCATAGACTCCTTTCCATGCTCCAAGCTCCATGATTTGTCCAGTATCATATCATCCTCTCCCACTTGAAAAGGATTTGACCTCAAATCCGTTTCATCTGCAATAAACGGTACCAAGTCAGAAACATTGAAACTAGAGCTTACATTATACTTACCTTGGAGATCTAGCTGATAAGCATTGTCGCTTATTCTCCTTGTGACTGTGAAAGGACCATCGATCCTTGGCATTAGCTTAGACTTCCTTTCAGCTGGAAATCGTTCCTTCCTCAAATGAACCCACACTTGGTCACCAACTTCAAAGATCATGCCACGCCTGCCTTTGTTTGCTTGTTTGAAATACTGCTTTGTCTTCTCTTCTATGTTCTTCTTGGCTTTCTCATGAATCTGTTTTACCAAGTCAGCTTTCTTTTTCCCATCTATGCTAGCTCTTTCACTCAAAGGTAAAGGCATTAGATCCAAAGGTGATAATGGGTTAAAGCCATAAACAATCTGAAATGGAGAAAACTTAGAAGCAGAATGCATAGCATGATTATATGCAAATTCTATATGAGGCAAGCAATCTTCCCAAGTTTTCAGGTTCTTTTTAATTAAAGCACGCAATAGAGTTCCCAAAGTTCTATTAACAACTTCTGTTTGTCCATCAGTTTGGGGATGACAAGTGGTGGAAAATAACAGCTTAGTTCCTAGCTTAGACCACAATGTTTTCCAGAAATAGCTAAGGAACTTGGTATCTCTATCAGAAACAATGGTTCTAGGCATGCCATGTAAACGAATGATTTCTTTAAAGAACAAGTCTGCTACATGAGATGCATTATCTGTTTTATGACAAGCAATGAAATGTGCCATCTTAGAGAACCTATCAACTACCACGAAAATAGAGTCTTTTCCAGTTCTAGTTCTAGGCAACCCAAGCACAAAGTCCATAGATATATCAGTCCAGGGATGAGAAGGAATAGGAAGAGGAGTGTACAAACCGTGAGGCTGAACCTTTGACTTAGCTTTCTTACATGTTGCGCACCTGCCACAGATTCTCTCCACATCTCTTTTCATGCGAGGCCAATGGAAGTGATCCTGCATCACTTTAAGTGTTTTAGCAATACCAAAGTGCCCCATCAAGCCTCCACCGTGAGCTTCCCTGATGAACAAGTCTCTAACAGAACAATTAGGCACACACAAGCGATTATCAAAGAAAAGAAAACCATATTGCCTAAAGTAATGTCCTGAAGCAAACTTTTCACAAGACTTATAAACTTCTTTAAAATCAGAATCAGTCTCATATAAATGCTTAAGTTGTTCAAAACCCAACAGTTTGGCATCAAGAGTAGAGATTAAAGCATACCTGCGAGACAATGCATCGGCAACTACATTGTCCTTACCTTGTTTGTACTTGATGACATAGGGAAATGTTTCTATGAATTCAACCCACCTGGCATGTCTCTTGTTGAGTTTTTGCTGACCTTTGAGATGCTTAAGGGATTCATGATCAGTGTGTATAACAAACTCCTTAGGCCAGAGATAGTGTTGCCACGTTTGTAATGCTCTCACCAAAGCATATAGCTCCTTGTCATAAGTGGGGTAGTTTAGCATTGCTCCTCCAAGCTTTTCACTGAAAAATGCTATGGGCTTCTTATCCTGCATCAAAACAGCTCCAATGCCTATACCAGAGGCATCACATTCTATCTCAAAAGTTTTAAGAAAATCTGGTAAAGTAAGAACAAGGGCATGAGTAAGCTTCTCTTTAAGGGATTGGAATGCATTTTCCTGTGCTTGTTCCCACTTAAAACCCACATCCTTCTTTATAACCTCAGTGAGGGGAGCTGCCAGCGTGCTAAAGTCCTTCACAAACCTCCTGTAAAACCCAACAAGGCCATGGAAACTTCTCACCTCGCCTACTGTCTTTGGACTTGGCCATTCGCTGATTGCTTTAACTTTTTCTTCATCCACTTTAACTCCATCTGCACTTACAACAAAGCCTAGAAACACAAGGTTATCTCTGCAGAATGTGCATTTCTTAAGATTAGCATAAAGCTTTTCCTCTCTAAGCACAGTTAAAACAGAATGCAAATGCTCAAGATGCTCATTTAGGCTTTTACTGTAAACTAGGATGTCATCAAAGTAAACAACAACAAACACGCCTATGAATGCTCTAAGAACATGATTCATTAGTCTCATGAAAGTACTAGGTGCATTTGTTAGCCCAAATGGCATAACTAACCATTCATACAGCCCATGCTTAGTTTTAAAGGCTGTCTTCCACTCATCACCTTCTTTCATTCTAATCTGGTGGTATCCACTTTTGAAATCAATCTTAGAAAAGATGCAGGAACCATGTAATTCATCAAGCATGTCATCTAATCTAGGTATAGGATGTCGATACTTCACCGTGATATTATTGATGGCTCTGCAATAACCTTGCACCGGTGCCACCAAGTGAGTTTACCAAACTTTCAAGCTGTAACTTTAGAGAATAATTCACATAAGTTGTAGTTTGATCATCAAAGCCACATTTGGAGACCATAAGACCATCTAGAACATTCAAGACTTGTACCACAATTCATTTCACTTCACATGTTCTCCGAGGAGCTTAAAATGGAAATTTCCCCATTTTGTTTATTCCAAACTTATCACTGGCGACCCGGAGAGTTTTTAGACATCTCTAGAAAGGAAAAGTCAGTCACCAACAATGCCATGATCCAAGAAGAGCCTCCAGATCTAAAACCACTCCTTTTTTTCTCGTAATGAGCAGCAAAAACACCAAGAACCTTGTTCAAGTAAGTAATCCTTTTACTAGATTTGTTTCTCATGATTTAAGGGTTGTGAGTATGAGTTTATTATATCAAGAAATCATTGAGAAATGTTTAGGGCTAATCAAAGAATATTTGGAACAAATCTCATACCTTAAGATGCTAGTACAAGAGGAACATGTTAAGGATAATTCTTAGGTCCGAAGTGAGACTTGTTTACCTATTTATGGAGACTCTAACTCTGTGATAACACACTTGCTCTTTGCCAAAGGTGTTGACTACAATGCAAGTACAAAAGATGAGCCGCCAGACTTAGAAGGTCTCTTGTCCTATTTCTTTGTGAGGACAGGAATTAGGGTTATATTGACAATGATTTATTCTTGTGGAACTAGCTAAAGAAGAAAGGATGGGAGTTCTGTCCAAAGCTCTCAAAGATAACAACTATGAGACTAAGCTTCATTTGAGTCCTTATGACAACCTGATCAACAACAATGCCTACAAACTTGATCTCCAAGGTAAGTGCAATCTCAGTAAAAGTTTTAATGTTTATGATTTCTCTCCTTTTGTTTTAGGGTGAATCGGATTTGAGGTCAAATCCTTTTCTAGTGGGAGATGATGATATGATCCTGCAAAGCACAAAAGACTTGAAATGTGAAGAAGAACTTGAACCCGAGGAGCAGCTTGTAGCTAAGGAAAATAGAGCAAAGGAGCTGTTTGGAGTTGAGCAAAATGAAACTAGGGAGCAGCTTGTAGTTGAGGGATATTATGGAAAAGAAGTTATTTTAACCTCATTTGTTTTGATACTTGATCAACAAATGGGCATGTGTCTCATTTGTACTCTTTTCCCCCTTATCTTTGGTTTCGTCCGAGTGGATTTTCCAAAGAAAGGTTTTTAATGAGGCAAATGATTCACATTTAAATCCCTTAAGGAGCATTCCTGTTTTATTGTTTTTGCATTTCTTTTTAGTTCTTGCTTTTCTTTATTTACTTTGTTTGCACTTGTTAGGTTGTTAGTAATTGAATCAAACCCCCCATCATTTGCATTAGCATAGCTTCTTTAGTTTCTTGCATTCCCATTGCTCTCATTCCTTGTGGATTTGATCCTTACATGCTACACCGTAATTGCCATGCACTTGTGGTTAATCATTGAGGTTTAAAACCAATTAGGTCAATTAATGAATGCTTCTTAGCAAAATTGATATAAATGTAAGAAATGCTTCTTAGTGAAATTCTTCTCGAATCAAAGAATCACAAAGATTAGGAATGGCATATGTACTTTCAAGTAAGGACCCAACGAGACATTGTATGAAGCATGGTGGAGGTTGAAAGGTTATTTGAGATCTTGTCCTCGTCATGGAACTCCTAAGGAGACTATACTAGGAATCTTCCATAAAGGAATTGAAGAGAAGTATAACATTGCTCTAGACACCGGTAGTCAAGGAGATTTCAGAAGTCTCACTATCGAAGAAGGTGAGAAAATCATTGAGAATCTAGCTCAAAGTACTCAAAACTTTAATAGAGAGTTTGATAGATCTACCAAGGAACTAAAAAGAGATACCTCAAGAGGAGAGGATCCAAGGATCAAGGGAATGAGCGATAGGTTGACAAGCTCATCTTGGCTACTAAGAAACAAGTGCATTACGTTGGTGATTTCGATGGTAGTGAAGAAATGCTTGTTGAGATGAACCAAGAGGATTGTGAAGAGGATCATTGATATACCTCATATTTTACCACTTATACTATCTATTTTCATATGTTTTTAATGCTATTTAATAAGCTTTTCTATCAAAAGAGGTAGTTTTCTCGTATATGTGCTTTTCAAGAGTCATATAGGTTAAATCATCAAAAGGGATGAGAAAATGAGATAATGAGTATTCTAAATTTTACAACAACCTATCAAATTCAAAGGAACCAATCCAAGTTCTCAATCTTCAAGTTATCACATTTTCTCAAGTTGGACAGAAGATATATGTCTGAAGGTTAGCCACAGAAAGAGGAATAAATATACTTGGAATGAGTTGAAATTTTATATAACGATAGAAATTTGAGTCAGGTTTCTAATGGAGTTGGAATTAAATCATTTGGAGTTGTGGTTTGGAAGATATACTCAATCCATTGAAGACATGTCAAACTGCCTCAGAAATGAAGCAAGAGCCGAATCGACCCATACACCGAACGGACTTGTGGTCCGGTGTCCGTGATCATTGCTGATATATCATGGTTTTTACCCGTTTTTAACCATGATATAAGTCGGTTTTGTATAGTATATTTTGTATTTGTGTGTCTTTTGTAGTGTTTTGCAGGAAAATAGTCGTTTGTGCCGAAACCATCCGAAGTGCTTCAAAGATCGACTTAAAATAACGGTTTCCATTTGTATTTAGCTTCAGAGGTCTTCATGAAAGTTGTGGGTATTTGAGATAGCTTTCCAATGGAAGTGATTTGAGGTCATTCCGATCAGTGGTTCAGGAGATATGGCCGTTTTACCGGAGGGTCTCTGGAACAACATTTCCCGTCGATCGACAGGAAACTGTGTCGATCGACAGGAATCTTTAAAACAGAGGAATTCATGACGAAGCATAAAAAATCTCCAGAGAGTCCCGTGTCGATCGACACACCTTTAATGTCGATCGACAGGCGACCTGCAGACCTAATTTTGGGCACTTCTATAAATAGTTTTGTTTTGTTTTCATTGTAATCTATCTAGAAAACTTGTAAAAACTAGATCTATTTCGGAGAGAGATCCATGTGTTCTTCACCTACAAACTCTTTGTATCTTCTACTCTAACTCTTTTATGCAATTCTATTCAGTTATTATGATTTCATCATCTATTTCTGAGTAAATTACTTGTTAGGATTTGGAGGTTTCATGGGTTTTGATGAGAAATCAATAAAATCGAAGATCTGTCAAGGTTATCCGTTAGTTCTTCGTTTAGACTGTTCTCAATGCTTGAATCTAGCTTGATCACCTAGAATCTTGATTTTAGGATTGTTGGTTAGCCACGACAGTGGGATTAATAACCTGAATCTAGTCTAAATGGGCAAGGTTACCTATTCGCAAAGAATATTTGGCTTAGGGATTTTGTGAACATATCGAACTCGTGCTAAATGCGTGTTTAGATTCGATGATTCATGAGGGTCTAAATATATATAGCCTTCGTAACGACAGTTAGTTGGTTATACTTTCGTGTTTGAGTTCTAGAACGGTGCGTGATAGAACCTTGATAGTTGTGATAATCTTTGATTCATTGCCTATAAGAATTTCCATGGCCTAACTCTCGTCTCTTCGAGAACAATGTAAATTAAAACCATCCTCATCACATGTTACATAGTTCCATCTTTTATTTACTTGTAAAAAGTATCGCTCTAGCTTAAGAATGGATCATTGCAATCCTAGTGTATCAATCAAACCTCTCTGTGGATACGATAACCCTTTGTGCTACAACGTACATAAGGGGTTTTTGATGGCCCCGGCCTTGTGTAAAAACGCCTGACATCAAAATGGCGCTGTTGCCGGGGAGGTTTTTGCATTGATCATTGGGATTTTGATTCTTCTTAAGGCTAGAGTTTTATTTTTATTCCCTTTTGTTATTAATCTTTTCTCTTTTGTTCTAGAAGGAAGTGACAAAGATGAAGCAACCGTCAAGCTAGTGACGTTAAACGCGCCATTGGGGACCTCCCCAAACCTATCCATAGTCAAGCTAATGACTTAAAATGAGCGCTTAATGGGAGTCAACCCATTTACTTTTCAATTTCGTACTTTTGTTTTGATTTTTTTTAGTTGAAATTTCGAATACTAAGCGAACTTGAATTTTTATTTAAGGAATGCAATGAGTTGTTCCCGTTGATTGTTTGTTGAATGTCAGTAGATGCAGGTTTGAACAACTTCGGGCTTCGAACCAGACACTTTGCGAGAAGTCGACAAATATGAAGTTTGGACAGAGCCAGCACTGTCGATCGACATGATTCTCTGTCGATCGACACGAGGACCTCTAGAGAAACCATCTAAATCTTTAAAATACTCTGTCGATCGACACATAATACACTATGTCGATCGACATGGACGTTTTAAAGATTTCAACAACTCAACGGTCTAAGGCAGAACATGGTATGTCGATCGACAGGACCCCCAAAAATGGTAAATTCTGTATTTCTTTGATCAAGTTCGCATTTCATTTGATTTATTTTACCAATCTCGGGCTTGATAACACTGGGGACAGTGTTGGTTAAGTCTGGGGGAGGAAGTTACTAACGGGTTTCTTTTTGTTTTGATTTTGACTCAAATTTTTGAAATTTTTTTCTTGTTTTATTGAGTCAAAATTAGTAGAACAACCCTTCTTTTGGTCTTTTTCATCATGTGACCATTCTTCCAGGATCAGTTTCAGAGTTAAGACTAATGAAAAATCCAAGGATTGACCAGTTGACCGGAAACATCAGTTACTTCCCGTATAATCCGCCAAGTCAGAGCTATTGCACGATACTCTTTGGGATCGATGTCCATTGAGCTTGACTCCTCATTCGTACCTGATAAATGCAACCCTTTGTTGAAAGTAATGGTACTCCTCTCCCCATATATACAAAATATATACATGTAAATAAATTATTACTAGGATTGGGGTGAAATGATAGTTCTTGAGTACAAGATGAGGAATAAATCCAGTGAATCTGTACTCGAGATGATCACCCAGCTCAAAAGCAGCAGTCTGAGTCCCTTAAAAAGGATGTAGAGGACGAGCAATCTCACGAACCTGTCTCCTCACAAGGAACAATAGTAGTGAGTCACGACCCTGTCTCCTAACAAGGAACAACATAAGTGAAATATGCACTGCTTCGAGTTTAACAATCGCAAAAAAATGTATATATATGTAAATATAGAACAAAATAAGTCTGGGGGAGAGGTAGATTACCAAGTGTTGTTTAGGTTGATTTATCGCGGTATAGTATGGGAATGAGTCTAGAAGGTTCATGGCTCTGAGAACATTGAGATCAAGCGATGAAGACTAACGGATTATGCTGCGAAGTGGTGGATGGATTTGGAAGGGTGTGTGTGTCTGCGGAGAAGTACATGGTGGTCTGATTCTGGTTGGTTTTGGAAAGGTCAATTCGCTGCATCGAAAGAAGGTATGTTCTATGTTTTCAAACCTCTTTCACATTCTTGGTGTATGTTTTGCTTGAGGCCAAGCAAATGCTAAGTCTGGGGGGGTGATATATCATGGTTTTTACCCGTTTTTAACCATGATATAAGTCGGTTTTGTATAGTATATTTTGTATTTGTGTGTCTTTTGTAGTGTTTTGCAGGAAAATAGTCGTTTGTGCCGAAACCATCCGAAGTGCTTCAAAGATCGACTTAAAAGAACGGTTTCCATTTGGAATTAGCTTCAGAGGTATTCATGAAAGTTGTGGGTATTTGAGATAGCTTTCCAATGGAAGTGGTTTGAGGTCATTCCGATCGGTGGTTCAGGAGATATGGCCGTTTTACCGGAGGGTCTCTGGAACAACATTTCCCGTCGATCGACAGGAAACTGTGTCGATCGACAGGAATCTTTAAAACAGAGGAATTCATGACGAAGCATAAAAAATCTCTAGAGAGTCCCGTGTCGATCGACACACCTTTAATGTCGATCGATAGGCGACCTGCAGACCTAATTTTGGGCACTTCTATAAATAGTTTTGTTTTGTTTTCATTGTAATCTATCTAGAAAACTTGTAAAAACTAGATCTATTTCGGAGAGAGAGAGGGAGAGAGAGAGACTCTTGAAGATCTTGGAGGGAGATCCATGTGTTCTTCACCTACAAACTCTTTGTATCTTCTACTCTAACTCTTTTATGCAATTATATTCAGTTATTATGATTTCATCATCTATTTCTGAGTAAATTACTTGTTAGGATTTGGAGGTTTCATGGGTTTTGATGAGAAATCAATAAAATCGAAGATCTGTCAAGGTTATCCGTTAGTTCTTCGTTTAGACTGTTCTCAATGCTTGAATCTAGCTTGATCACCTAGAATCTTGATTTTAGGATTGTTGGTTAGCCACGACAGTGGGATTAATAACCTGAATCTAGTCTAAATGGGCAAGGTTACCTATTCGCAAAGAATATTTGGCTTAGGGATTTTGTGAACATATCGAACTCGTGCTAAATGCGTGTTTAGATTCGATGATTCATGAGGGTCTAAATATATATAGCCTTCGTAACGACAGTTAGTTGGTTATACTTTCGTGTTTGAGTTCTAGAACGGTGCGTGATAGAACCTTGATAGTTGTGATAATCTTTGATTCATTGCCTATAAGAATTTCCATGGCCTAACTCTCGTCTCTTCGAGAACAATGTAAATTAAAACCATCCTCATCACATGCTACATAGTTCCATCTTTTATTTACTTGTAAAAAGCATCGCTCTAGCTTAAGAATGGATCATTGCAATCCTAGTGTATCAATCAAGCCTCTCTGTGGATACGATAACCCTTTGTGCTACAACGTACATAAGGGGTTTTTGATGGCCCCGGCCTTGTGTAAAAACGCCTGACATCAATTGCCAAGACACAATGGAGCACTTTTAAGTCCAGAAACCGGTGTGATATTGGCCTGGTGTGAGTGTCTGGTGTTTGGAAAAGTTTCAACCAAAAAGATGTTTTCGCCAAAGATTAAAACCCTAACAGACCTAGAACCTCTTATATCCCTATGTATAATTGATTTTAGTCTCTCTAGACAGATAAGCACCCCTAGGCATCACACAAATCGCTAATAAAATATGTATTTCGTTTTTCTCTTTGTTCTTCAATAATGTCTTTTTAAGAGCGATGAAAGATCGATATCTTCTCAGTCTTCAATCTAAGAGTATAATCATCCGAGCCCTATTGTTGAATTACGAATCTACTATATTTTATCCTCTAATCTTGCTACTACATGTTCAACATACATGTTAGAGTAGTTGCTTGTTAGATTTAAATTTCTTTCAGAGTTCTATGTTGCATATTTTACACTTTTTATTGAGTTTGTTTCTAGATTGATTCTCTATCTCTATTTATGAATAAAGCTTGTTCTTGAGTAGCTAACTAGTTGTCGATCTAAGGTTGATATATTATCCAAAAGCTTTTATATCGCTAGAACTAGTATTTGATAGGCTAGCCGTCTTAACAATTCAAAAAGTTAGTTTAAGGAGTTTAGCGAACAATCGAATCTCAATCTAATTGTGTGTTTTCACCTTGTAATAACCTGTGATATTTGAGTCTAGTAGGGTAGCAAGTATAGGGATCGATGTAACACCAGGTTCATTGACTAGAAGTCAACGGCCAAATATTAGTCAACTTAATATCATTTCATTGCTCTTAAAAGTTTTCTTTACATTGTATGATAAATTACAACATTTCTAGACTAAACACTACACTGCCTTGGGAAAGTCTTCACCATTATTGCTGCTCCATCCTTGCCATCCTCTGGTCCACCTCCTTGGTTGCCTATCTTGGCACGTTGGTAAGGGGTGAGTATTGAATACTCAGTCGAACGGTCTCCTCCGTTCCACGACTTAACATATCCTAGACTACCCCATAACCACTATAATTCCCACATACCATATCACTATGTATCTTGTCACTTAACAAGTGACCTTCACATTTATCCATTCAAAACTTCTCTTTAACCATTCGTCCTAAGCAACGCTTAGTCCGTCATCCTTCTTAAGCAACTTAGTCTGTCATCCGTCCTAAGCAATGCTTAGTCTGTAACCATCCTGAATAACCAAGATTACGCCTGTTGACTGATTAAGCAGTCATCAGCAATCTCCAAGAGCTTACGTTATTCAGCCCGTCGACAGAATTTCCTTTCACATCATTCATCCAGCAAGACCCGTGGTTGTATGAGTCAAAACTCGAACAATTGAATTTGTAGGGTTGTAGAAGAAATGCGAGACTCCTGAGTAAATCACAATGCAGAAAATGTGGACACTTACGTTTGCTGTTAAGAGAGCTTTATTACTTTTGCTATCGAAATTCTGATCCCCTTTCTGGGTGAATACAATGAGCTATTTATAGTTTTTTAGACTAGGGCTAATAATACATTTGGGCCAAGGCCATTAAGTATTTAAATAACTTTTGGCCCATATTATTATTAAGCCCATTTTAATTATGGATTTAATAATATTATGGGCTTATCTTGAATTGGGCTTCTACAAGCCCGTTTATGATTTCTTCAAGCCTTTTGCAGAATCGTTCTCGTCGTTACATCGATCTCTTAGGGGTGAAATCCGACCCCTACAGTTAGCCCCCCAACTTGGTAGTATCGAGCTAGATGATGCCATGGTATAAGTTGTTGAAGTTTGAGATCGATGCGATGGACCATGAAGCAGCCACACGTTGGCATCTTATTAATGCTTTATGGAAGTTGCAGTAATTCCATGTTGTTTTCGTGGACATGCTTGCGCTGTTTAAAATGAGGTTAATAGACTAAAAGACTATTGGGCTCATTTAATTGGACTTTAAAGCCCGTTAGGAAAGTTTCAAGAAATTTTCCTGAAAAACCTAGGGATTTCAGGAAATCCTTCTAGTATAAATATGCCCCCCTAGGTAGTCTATTTTTTTCACCAAGTAGGCTTTTCTGCAGTAAAAAATAAAAAAATTTCGGAATCCTTTTTTCAAAAATTATTATTATTATTTTATTTTTTTTCCTACTGTGGAAAATTAGGGTTTCTGCAGAATATTTTTTTTTGTCTTCTTGTGACTTCATCTTCCTCGCCTCCAATCAACAGCCACCACAGGATCTTCACCGGAATCTTCCTACGGTCACCGGAACTCGCAGCTGTGGTCTTCACCTTCACGCCACCATCGCCAGCTGTCACCGGGGGAGCTTCAATTGCCGATGCCTGCTTGTGGAGGAGGAGCTTCAGTGCTGCTCGTCGCCGTAGATCAGCCGTCGTCGGCCGCACCGTCGTCGTCACCATGACCGAATCCATCACCTCTTTCTCTCCTGTCGTTGGCAATCTGTAAATCCACCGCAGACCCACCGTCGTCGTCACGGGAGCTCGTCGCTGGGACCGTCGATCTCCTTCGTGTCTTCACTGTCGCCGCAGACCACGTAGAGGCGAGCTCTGATTACGCTGAGAAGTAGCTTGGGATTAGACCTTTATGTCGCCACCGTCTGTTCGTAGCCACATCAGAGCTTGGACCCACCGGTGGAGGAGACTCACGGCGAGGCACGGCGACAGAGGCTTCTCCTCGGATCTGCTCCATCGGGGAAGTGTGGCTTCCGATCTGCTCAAGAGGAGGAGCTTGCGGTGCGACAGCTTCTGGTGGCGGCCAATGTCAATCGGAAACGGGATCTGCGGAGAAACGCGATTTTGAGCGACTGAATCGCAATTTGGGATAGAAACGCTATTTTGAGCGGCGGCGATCTGTATCAGAAATGCGTTTGGAAAACCCTAAATTTCGGTCAACAGAAGTCCCTGGTCAACGGTCAACGATTTATTTGGTCAACTCGTCAACTGGTCAACAGAAAGTCAAGAAGTCAACGTTTTTGTCTGTGATGATCTCGTAAGGAACACCATGTCTGCAGATGATGTTTTTCCATACAAAGTGCTCCACTAGTGCGTCTATTATAGAGATGAACGCTTCTGCTTCAACCCACTTTGAGAAGTAGTCTGTAAGCACAAGTAGCCATCGTCGTTGTCCCATCTCATTAATGGATAAGGAGAGGTGATTGAAGAGAGCAGCTCTGTTGGCTGATGGATCTCAGGAGCGTGGCGTTGACACTTGTCACACTTGGTTGAAAACTTCACAAAGTCTTTGATCATTTTCGGCCAGTAGTACCCGTGGTGCTTGATTTTTAGTGCTAGTGCTCGACCTCCGGAATGATTGCCGCAAGAGCCGCTATGAACTTCATGCATGATTTTGCAAGCTTCTTTTCCTTCGACGCATATTAATAGTGGTCCTGACAAGCTCCACTTGAATACGTTACCGTCTAATAAAATGTATCTAGCTGCTTGGGCTCTCAGCTTGCGAGCCTCCCATTTATCGGTGGGTTTTGTGCCATCTTCAACGTATCTGCGAATGTTTTCAAGCCAGCGTGTATCGCAACCATATTCTGATTCAGGTGAATCTTCTTCCATTGCAGTTGCTTCGTTTGCCTCGGAGGGGTTAGCGTTGGCATCAACTTTGTCTGGTTGGGAGTGGGAATCTTCATCCATGGCAACCACCTCCTGGTCGATTTAAGGCGCAATGGAAGGACTATTAGGTCCAACTTCACTAAGGTCGACTGAGTCATTTTCTATGTCCACCTCATAATCTAGACCTCGTCGTCCGTCAAGTAGAGGGTCGCTTTCTTCGACTTCGCTTATCAGAGTGATGTCCGCTTCTTCATGGACTTCTATGTTAGTGACAGTTTCTTCAGAAGTCATTGTAGTGGTTTTCTCCTTGGCCTTCTTGGATATTAACCACTTCTGAAATAGGGATACTTGGATGCTCTATAAACTCCACTGGGATGATTCGCATTAATTCCGGGTCGGAGGTTGAAGCGAGGGCTGTAAGGGCATCAGCAAGGGTGCTATCGCCTCTAGGAATCCGAGTAAGTGTGAATTCTGTAAATTGCGCGGCCAACTCCTGGACAACTTTAAGGTATGCTTCCATGCGTTCGTCTTTTGTAGCGTATTCTCTGCTGAACTGGTTTGCAACGAGCTGAGAGTCACAAAATGCGTGAATGTGGTCGAGTTTGAGTGCGTGTGCAAGTCTCATGCCGGCTATAATGGCTTCATACTCTGCTTCGTTGTTAGATGCTCGGAAGCCTAGGAGGAATGACTGCTCCAGTATTTTACCAGCGGGTGATGTTAAGTGAATCCCGACTCCCGAACCACTTTTAGATGATGACCCATCGACATGAAGTTGCTAGATTAGGCTTATAATCTCTTTAGCGACTGCCTCTTCCGAAAAATCGATTAGAAAGTCAGCTAGGACTTGTGACTTTGCGCATGTTCGCCCGCTGTACTCAATGTCATACTCGCTTAAATTGATTGCCCACTTAGCCAATCGTCCAGACTGACTAGGACTGTGCAAGACAGAGCGGAGAGCGAAGGTGCTGAGGACCACGATTGAATATGACTGAAAGTATGGCCTCAGTTTACTTGCAGACATAATGACTGACAAGGCTAGCTTCTCCATTTGTGAATATCTTTTCTCGGCGTCGGTCAGAGTTTTACTAACGTAAAAGATTGGCCTTTGCTCGCCTCTCTCTTCACGAATTAGCACTCTGCTTACTGCAGTATCGGAAACTGCGGTGTAGAGAAACAAAGGTTCTTCTACTATTGGCTTTGCGAGCACAGGCAGGCTTGCTAAGTTACCTTTCAGCTGCTGGAATGCCTCTTCGCACTCTTTTGTCCATTCAAACTTCTTATTTCCGCGAAGAGTATTGTAGAAAGGCAGGCACCTATCTGTGGATCGCAAAATGAATCGATTTAAGGCAGCTACTCGTCCTGTGAGCCATTGTACTTCTCTATGCGTTTTTGGTGAGGCCATTTGGATAAGAGCGTCGATCTGCTTTGGGTTTGCTTAGATGCCTCGGTGGGTTACGAAGTAGCCTAGGAATTCACCGGAAGTGACTGCAAATCTGCACTTTGTCGGATTCAGCTTCATGCTGTGCAAATTTAGCTGCTTGAAACACTCTTCCAGGTGTGCTACGTGATCTTTTTCTTCCAGCGATTTGACGAGCATGTCGTATATGTAGACTTCCATTGTGTTCCCAAGTTGTTCCGCGAACATCTTGTTTACAAGCCATTGGTACATTGCTCCAGCATTTTTAAGGCCAAAAGGCATCACCTTGTAGCAGTAGATTCCGCGATCTGTGATGAATGCTGTCTTCTCTCGGTCCTCTGGGTTCATCATGATCTGATTATACCCGGAGAAAGCGTCCATAAACGTCAGCAGCTTGTTTCCTGCTATAGCTTCCACCAATCGGTCTATGTGGGGGAGTGGAAAGCTGTCTTTCGGACAAGCTTTGTTGAGGTCTGTAAAGTCTATGCATACTCTCCACTTCCCATTCTTCTTCTTTACAACGACGGGATTCGCTAGCGAGTCGGGATACTTCACCTTGGTGATTGATCTGACTCGCAGGAGCCTTTCTACCTCGTCGTTTGCTGCCTTTGCTTTCTCTATCCCGAGTTTGCGTCTCTTCTGCTTAACAGGTTTCAAAATTGGGTCAACATTCAACTCATGGCAAGTCACATTGATATCGATTCCTGGCATGTCTTCTGTCGCCCATGCAAAAGTGTTGATGTTCTTCTTCAGAAATAAGATAAGGTCATTATTGATCTTTTCGCCAAGTTTAGCGCCAATTTCTACGTATCTTTCCGGGTGATCGTTATCTATGCAGACTGAGATAATGGGATCGCAGGTGGGTTGGGCTTCTTCTAGGCGATCCTCGTTGAGCTGTAGGTTCTATAAGAGTTTAGAGAGTTCTTTGACCGGCTCTCGATCCGTCTTCATCTTCTTGTGCTGTGCCCTGGCACTAGGTTCCGTTACCGGATAACGGAGCTTGTACTCGACGAGGAAACAGTTCCACGACTCTCTTTGACATCCCCAAATAGTCTCCACTCCGCTTGGGGTTGGGAATTTGAGACAGAGGTGATAGGTAGATGGCACAGCGCGCATTGAGTTGATCCAGCGCGCACTGAAAATTCTACGATTTTTGTTATTCCACCAGCCTCGACGGGGAGTTTTGCAGAATTGTTCTCGTCGTTACATCGATCTCTTAGGGGTGAAATCCGACCCCTACAGTGGTCAAATCATGTCTTTGTGCCACTTTTTCAGGCCAAACACAAACAAGGCAGAATGTATGCCCATACATATGCCATATGCAAAATATATAATTTTGGTGGCCTTGTGAACAGACTATCCTATCAATTTAACATGCATGCTACTCTAGACTCTTTCCTACAGTTCACAAGCAATGCTTCTACTTCCATTTTAACCTAGTCTTTAATACCTCTACATTCTCAAACAATAGCCGAAACATTTCACACAATACCTTTGCCCTGTACGGTCGGCCCCAGGTAAGCATGACTATCCCAATACGTTACCCATGACAACATCTATAGCCATGCGGTAGCTGTCTTTGCAGAAATACACACATAAGATAATTTGTTAATTGTAGAAGACTCAGATACCAAATTGTATTCTCAGTCAATATATGTTCTTCATCTAACCCCGAATCGTATAAATCTTAGCTTGAGTTTGCTTGAACCTCTTGAGGGATTTCCAAACTAATCTTACCAATAGATTTATTGTCGTATTGACTAAAGATTGATCGAGCAACATTTGCTCAGCCTAACCTTGTCTGAGTAATTTACCCTAACAGCAAGTTAACCCGACAAAGAAGCGAACCAACGGGTAATGATATTTATTATGATCGAAGTCCTTATTTTAGTCACACTTATCCATACAATGAGTTCCCAGAGGTAACCACAAAGTCACATGAGTCAATTCTCATTCCAACTTGCGGTAGAGTAGTTTATGCGTAACAGAACCTATTAATAAGCACTTCCTCAACTTAGATAATCCTCACTCGACCGCTTATCTTAACATAGCTCTATTTTTATGATTTAATGATGATTGATCGAGCCTCTTACCAATGACTGCAATCGGATCAACACTTGGCTCAATGTAGCTTCCTGGAAAGGGTATAGCTACGCCTAAACAAGACTTAATTTGGAAATGAATGTAAACCATCATTTCACACTTTCTAAACAATCCTAACAATATGAAATGTTATTAGGACCATAGAACATCCTTAGAGTTCATGTCCTTCTCACTAAACAACGAGTCACTTTTATCCTAGCCTTCGCTAAGATAAGTTTCTTCGAGCTAATGGTTGAAGTTCCACAATCGTGCCTTACGTGTATTCAAGCCATAGCCAATGTAATCATAGATCAAGTCCATGTCTAAACTGTATACCATGAGTACCTTTGAATCTTTAGCTAGATCGCCATGATCCAAATGGATGCTCTGTCACTTTTATCCTAGCCTTAGCTAAGATAAGTTTCTTCGAGCTAATGGTTGAAGTCCCACACTCGTGCCTTACGTGTATTCAAGCCATAGCCAATATAATCATAGATCAAGTCCATGTCTAAACTGTATACCATGAGTACCTTTGAATCCTTAGCTAGATCGCCATGATCCAAATGGATGCTCTGTCACTCCGCTTATGGCTAAGCTTAAGCTTATTCTTACGGCCTTATGCTGGTTTCAGACAAAGGTCGTATTGACCCCTGACCAAGACCTTACCAATCCGCAGACATCTGCTTTCTAGGTTAGCATTGATGCGATCCTGCTCGTACACTGTCCGTCTTGACCATAGATAAGATGTATCAAGTCAACCCCGAGACCTTACCAATAACATCTCCAGATCATTGTAGTGAGGCAACAGCGAGGCCATTCATGCATACTTTATGTACCAGACCATCATTCGTTCCATCGTACCGTGTACGTTCAGACCACTCGTCCGTCATCATACCACGAACATACCGGACCAGTGTCCGTCATTGTACCACGGACATACCGGACCACTGTCACTCATCATACCGCATACATACAGACCACTCATTTGTCATCGTACCACGGACGTACTGGACCACTATCCATTCTATCGTGTATAGGTATAGATCCCTCATCCATACATATCACTTACATACATGGATCAAGCCCTTGGCCGGTCCTTCAACCACGCCGAGTTTCTCTCGACACATATCTACTCTACCCTTAACACATACTACTAAGCTACTACATGAAAACTATAAAGGAGAAAAGACGAAAAAGAATATATTAAGTACGGATCGCGCCTTACCTTGGCTTTGAACCGCTCTCCTAGGGACATGGGGTGGTGAGTTCTTTCTCAAGCTCCTCCTATTGTCTTTGTTCTTAAGCGTTTATCTTTGGTTCTATAGAAAGAATAAATTTTTATGTGTAGAATAATGAGCTCTCCTTGCTCACTATTTATACACCACCGAATGCCCTAGGAGTATATTCACTTTCCTAAATTTTCTACACCTCCTTACTATACGGGCCAAGACTGTGAGCTTCCTTCCTTATGCTTCTAGGTTTTCGTCCCCCTTTAATTTTGGCGGCCCATTTACCTTTCATGGGCCTTAATTAGTTTTCCCTCCCTAAAAGCCCATAATTGAATTAAACCTTATTTTATTGAACTGCCAAATTTCCCCTAAATAATTCTAAGTTACAAAAAGGTCCTTATCCATGAAGATGGGATGTTTCAATCGGAGCCACGAAAGTGGAAAGATTCCACCTCCGTGATTTGAGTTCTAAAATACTAGTTTCGAACCCTTTAAAATTGTGTCTTATATGTTGCATATGTTCTTTAGATTTTTTTTGACTTACGTGTTTTGATTTATCTATCCCTTTATTTGCTTCTCGCTTTTATTTTGTTCATCAAGTTTTTACAATCCAAAAACCAAATATATTTTTAATTAGCTTATTATGCATCATATAGATTTGTATCGTAACAACTTAGTCTCCTGCGGATCGATCCCTAAGTACTACAATTGTCAACTGTGCACTTGCAGATTAGGGTTTATAAATTATTAAAACTCGATGCATCTCTTTTCGTGAGCATCAATTGCGTTATACCAATGAATCTCATGGTTATGGAGATGGATTCTTCTAAAGACATGCCTCTTATACTCGGTACATTCTTTCTCGCCACTACGAAAGCTTGCATGGATTTCAAGAACATGCGAACGGTTCTCTTTAAGGTCGATCCTTACTCTTAATTCAAGAGAACTCCCTCTCAAATTAGCTTTTGCGGAACGATATATAGCGGTATTAGCATCGAGATGATGAGTATTGAAGCTAGTAAGGAAAAAGTCTCGGTTGAACAAGAATTGTTGAAGAAAGTTGAGATGGTAAGAGATGGACTTTAGTCCTTTTATGGGAATGGTTTGAGTTAGTTGTTCGAAGAAAAGCTAGACTCGGTTAAGATCACCACTGAGAGCACGAACACAATAATGGAAACCGTTGTGAAATCAATGGGTAATCTCGCGTCTAAGCTCACTTTGCACCGGATAAAGAAAGTCGATGGAGGACCCTTGTGCAAGCTAAGGTGCAAAGGCGGAGTTAGACCATTCTCTCAGGTTAAAGTTATTCTTCCCTTCGACATGACTAAGGATCAAGTTACTCTAGCTCGAAAAAAGATGAAAGAAGTTTTTGCCGTTGAATTGAATGAATGGGGACCAAGCGACACAAATGGTCCGGTTTCTACTTGTCATTAGTATCTCTCCGGATCCGTCAAGCTTAGCGGCGTAAAAGAAGCACACTTGGGAGGCATTCCCATGGTATCTTTTTGATAAGGTCGGGTTTTAACCCAATTAAATGATGGCAAGTGCACATCAATCACAAAAGTATAGACGGAATCGAATCCAGAAGGACCTAGTTATTGTACTACAAGTTTGATAGGATCAAATCAAGCTAAAATAAGAGATTTTGGTTTTAAGGTCAAAAAAATAGACAAAAGAAACGATAGAAATTCAAATTAAACAAATGTTAGGCAAATAGGTTTATCGCAGAGAAACACAAATCATTAAACAATATATCAAAATTCAGAAAAATTATTCTAGAACATAAATCACTAAGGTATAATCTTTCCACTTTCGTGGTTCCGATTACTATGCTTTAACACCCTAGTAGACTCAACTTTCGATGATTATTACAAAGTGAAAACATGCAATAAGGTTAAGATTCAATTGTTCATAATACTCCATAACTAACCTTTCAAAATGTTATGACGCATTAGTCTTCAAATACTAGTTCAAGCAATATACAAGATTTTGGAGAGTATATTAAACCCAAGATCTGATGCTAATTGATCAGAAACGCACGCAACATTACGCTCAAGTAAAGATGAAGAACAAGTATAACATCCCTAATTATTTCGACAAAAGTTAACAACTCATAAACTCATTAATTTTCGTATAACCTAACAAACGAAAATACTCAAATATGGTACACAAAATAAAGCAAAGAGATATTGAATTCATGACAAATAAACTTAATTAAAGAGTAAAGGTTGAAGGATTCTTCTCTATATCGAAGTACAAAGCGAGATCATCCACCGGAAGCTCTTGAAACTCAAATCTAATGATAAATCCCCAAAGGGACGCGGTGGTAGTTTATCTATGATAAAACACTTCTTATTTGGCACACCCTTAAACAAGAGGCTAAAAAAAAAAATATATAGGTCTAGGATCTTCTAGGACTTCGTTTAGGGCAAAAACGTCTTTTTAGACAAAACTGCTCAAATATGGAGCACCCACACCGGACAAAATCACATGTTCGGTGTCTGGGACAAAAGTGGGTTTTTGTTTTTTGGCAACGGTCCATGGCACCGGACCGTTGTCTAGTGCCTAGGTCGTTTCTGCACCTACTTCATTTTCGAGGCAATTTGAAATGGCTTCAGTAAATCGTGTCTATATTCATGCATAATACTCCAAATAAGATAATTATAAGTCCATTAGAAAGCTGACTAAAAGATCTTGAGTTTAGTCAAGTTTAATCAAATTCCAAGTTGATTTGATCATCCGTCTGTGGCTAAACTTCAGACTATTCAATTCTGTCCAATTTAAAAAATGTGATAACTTGAGAAATCTTTGGCTTGGGCTAAGTCTTTGGCTTTTAAAACTTGTTGTAGCCTAGATACTTCTTGCTCTTTTCTATTCATTTATCTTAAGAACAAGATATGATTTCTCTCTCTCTCTCTGTCTCAACCCTTCTCCTCCATTAAAGCAAGTGGGAACTCACATTTTGCTTTTCATGGAATTATTGGAATTAAGATTTATATGTTATGGGTAGTTCACCGTACAAGTTAAGACATATAGTTGATACTCCTCCATTTGACTTGTTTAAGCTTTATATGTTATGGGTCGTTCATATCTTGAACTAATTTGATGGATTGATGGTAAAATTTTGAAATTTTTGAAAATTAGGGTTCTTGAAATGAATAGCGACGAGTATGGCAGAAATTGTTGTAGGGGTCAATTTCCACCCCTTGAAGATCAACAGACGAAAATGACTAAGTCTGGAGATAGGGGTGATATATCGTGGTTTTTACCCATTTATGACCACGATATAAGTCATTTTTGTATAGTCTTTTTGGTGTTTTTGGTGTTTTTAGAGTCTTTGCAGGTAAATGTTCGATTGGAGTCAAATGGAAGCTTTTGGAACTTTTTGGAGTATCAAAGAGGAATGATCAAGTCAAATTCGAACAGGAGGGGAAGCGTCGATCGACAGAGACCTTTGATGTCGATCGACACGGGTAGTGATGAGACGTGAAGTTTTCCCAGTGAGTCTACTGTCGATCGACATGCATCCTGGCTGTCGATCGACAGGGTGTTTAATGAAGAAATTCTTTTTTCGGGCCGAAGTTTCCAGGCGTTTTTCCTAAAGTCCAAACCGACTTTTACCTGTATTATATATAATTTTACTTAGTTTTTTTTAGAAGGGATGCTTTTTATTCTATTGTGACCTAGCAGAGAGATTTGATTCAGAGTTTTTAGGGAGACAAGTTCAGACTCTTTTCAGAGATTTCTTCGAACCCTTTTGTATCTCTATCTTTATCTTTTTAATGCAGTATTATTCAGTTATTATGCTTGTTTCAATCATCATGTCTGAGTAATTTATTAGTTAGGTTTAGGGTTTTTCAAAGGGTGATGATAAATTGCTAGAACTTTATTACTGTTGGGATCAATCTACTTGTGTTCTTCACCTTGATAGTTTTAATTCTGCTTTAGGATTGATCACCCTGAATTAAACATGTTAGGTTGATGGATAGATGCGAAAGCATTATTTGTTAGCTGGAACAATATCTTTGGTGAGCAAAATAACTATTCGCAAAGGGATTTGGCTTAGTGATTTTGTGAACATATCGAAACTTCTCGTTAATCATTGATTAAATTTATAGAATTCGCAAAGGAATTTGGTTTGCTAGGATTTAATCATAGATAACTTCTGCAACGAAAGTTGATTAGTTTTACAATTGATTTCGAGTTTAAGAACAGTTCTTAATAAATATTCCGACAGTAATTTAGTGCTTCGATTTAAAGTCATGCCTGCGAATTACCCGATGCCTAACGCTTTGTCTTATTGATTTAAAGAACAACAATCATCGTTTGCCTGCTTTATTTACTTGCTTTTTCATCACATTATTACCCACTTAGTTTAATTTGAATTTGGAATTTTACTTTGTGATTCTTTTCCTTGTGGATTCGATCCCTAAGTACTATACGATCTCTTAATTTGAGAGAGTAGCCCAGGGTTAAATTTGAGCGTATCAAATTTTGGCGCCGTTGCCGGGGACTTGAAATCATCATTAGAATTTCAATTATAGAATTTTGTCTAAGTTTTTCTTTTGTTTTTAATCTACTAACTAGTTTCTTTTTGTTTGCTTTTTGTTTTGGGTTTCAGGTGCATGCCAAGACACGTCACAAGAAGCACAACAGACAAGGAATTAGTTGGATTTGATCTTAACACGTTAGCTCTTTTAGAACGTACGAACAAGAAAGCAGCTAGAAAATCTAAGATGGCAGAGGTACCGCCGATCATCTTGATAACAGGAGCAGATGGGGTTCTACGTGATCCAGAAGGGCTTAGATACAATGCAGCTGGACAGAGGATTGACGAAGATGGGAACGTGATTGTCCAACAGGCTATTCAGGCAGGTGTCGCTCGACACCAGCAAGCTAGGAACGCGCAAAATGGACGTGGTCAAACTTTGGGCGATTACAACCGTCCGAACCAGTTTTATGCCAACCGAGCTGCAATTCGCCCACCTCCGTTTCAGAGAAACGACTTTGAGCTGAAGCCTGCATTCTTCAGCTTTGTAGCTCAACATCCTTTCCATGGGCTCCCCCACGAACACCCTATGGATCATATTGAGAAGTTCGAGGACTTGGCATCGAGCATTAAGGCACATGGAGTGTCAAGCGATTTTCTCTACTGTAAGCTCTTTCCTTACTCACTAGGAGGTGATGCTTTATACTGGCTAAAGCAACTCGAGCCGGGATCTTTGACTACTTGGGAGGACACCAAGAATGCATTCCTCAATAACTTTTTCGACGA
The DNA here is from genome assembly GCA_963576765.1 of Draba incana. Taxonomy (NCBI): domain Eukaryota; kingdom Viridiplantae; phylum Streptophyta; class Magnoliopsida; order Brassicales; family Brassicaceae; genus Draba; species Draba incana. The sequence continues at coordinate 18,379,879 of OY755212.1, read as the reverse complement.
TGCAAGATCAGAAGACTTGAGGATGAAGATTGCTACTTTCCACAGCAGGATACTGAGGCATTTAAAGCTTCATGGGCACGATTCAAGTCATACCAAAGAGATTGCCCCCATCATGGATTCAGCGATATCCAACTGCTCAGGATCTTCTTTAATGGAGTGGATTGGAGGTATCAGATGACATTGGATGCTGCAAGCAGTAGAAATTTCACGACTAACTCTCCGGGAGATGCTATCGCGCTTATTGAAACTTGGCTTCAAGCAACAGCAGTAAGAATGCCGATTTTGAGAGGAAGAAGCTCAATGGGAACAGTAGTGGTCAGTTTTCTCAAGAGGTTAAGGCTAAGATCGACGATGTCCATAACTTTCTAGTAGGAAAGAAGTCAGTTCACTTTGCTCAGGAGGTTGAGACATTTGAACAAGAGGTTGGGAATGAAGAAGAAGGTGTGAACTATGTCAACGGAACTGGATTTCAGAATCAGAGGTATGGGAATCAGCAAGGGAACAGAGGCTACCCGAGTAACTTCAACAGCAGCTATCAGAGACCTTCAAGCCCGCAGTACCAGAAGAACGACTTTCAGAAGCCATTCCGGAGCAGCAACAACAACTACACAAGGACATACGGTTCTTCTTCTTACCAGACGCCTCCTGTTAAGACTCTGGATAGCGAGGTAAAATCCATGCTTGAACAACTTTTGGAAGGTCAGCAAAAGATGACCGTTAGCTTTAACGGGAAGATGGATGATATGTATCGGGATCTAAATGGGAAATTCGAAGCTCTCAACACTCAAGTCAAGAAGCTCGATACGCAAGTTTCTCAGACTGCAGAATCAGTGAAGAGGCAGGATGGATTTCTTCCTTCAAGAACAGATACGAATCCCAAACGGAATGCTATGGCTATCATGACACATAGTGGAAAGAAGCTGGAACCGATTCTGAAGAAGGGACTTAGTGCAGAGCAGTCGGGGGAGTTTGAGCAGGATGAAGATGAAGAAATTTTTCCAGGGGCCTCTCCGTCGATCGACGGAGATGGCTGTCGATCGACACGGATCACGAGTCAAACTCCAGAAATTCCAGAGACTCAAGTATCGATCGACACACCTCTTCCTGTCGATCGACAGGCGAGTCGAACATGGCCAAATTCTTCCAAATCTTCAGAAAAGGCAGAGGAAAGAGTTTACAAGCCCAAGCTTCCCTATCCTAGGAGCAATAAGAAGTCTAAACAGGGAGCTAGAGGATGCTAGGTGCAAGGCTATCATGGATAAAATCACTGTTGAGCTTCTCTTGATTGATGTAATACGATCAACTCCGATTATTCGACGATATGTGAAGAGGATGGTCACCAAGAGTTTGAGTCTTGAAGAGGGATGCGCGATGATCTCAGAGCAGGTTAGTGCAGTAATTCAGAACAGGATTCCAGATAAACTCACCGATCCAGGAAGCTTCGTCTTAGATTGCTTGATCTTTACGGAAAACTTTCCTCGTTCCTTATGCGATTTGGGGTCTCGTGTCAACTTGATGCCACTTTCAGTTGCTACAAGTGTTGGGATGACTGATTTTTAACCCACTAGGATCTCTCTTATCCTAGGAGACAGAACAGTGAGAATCCCTGAAGGAGTCCTTGAAGATGTTCCAATTAGAGTTGGACAATGCATAATACCCACTGACTTTGTGGCTCTGCAATATGGTGAGGAACCTAAAGACCCTCTTATCTTGGGAAGACCTTTCTTGGCTACAGCTGGAGCAATGATTGATGTCAAGGGAGGAAGGATCACGTTTAATGTGGGCGATCTAGAAATGAAGTTTGACATGGATAAGCTCATGAGGAAGCCTACAATATATGGTCAGACCTTCTATGTTGATACTTTGGATCATCTTGCAGAGGATTACTTCCATGAGATGCGCTCTACAGATCCCTTGGAGAGGGCGTTGGTCAATTCTACATCAAAGATAGAATATCTGGATGAGACTGCTGAGGGTTATGCATTGGTGATGAACGCTAATGAGCCAATACTGCAAGTGGAAGCTACTAAGGAACTGGTTAAGATTCCTGTGGAAGCTGCAAAGCTTAGCGATTGGAGCGAGGAGAATGCTCCTAAAATCGATCTCAAACCACTTCCTGCAGGGCTAACGTACGCGTTTCTTGGTGCTAATTCCACTTATCCTGTCATTGTTAATGCTTCTTTGAATAACGCAGAACTCACGTTATTGCTATTGAGGCTGCGCAAGTTTCGCAAAGCTCTTGGCTATTCTCTTGATGACATTTCAGGTATTGCTCCAGATTTGTGCATGCATAGGATCCACTTAGAAGACGAGTCTAAGTCATCAATAGAGCATCAGAGGCGACTGAATCCGAATCTGACTGAGGTTGTTAAGAAGGAGATTATGAAGCTTTTGGAAGCAGGGATTATATATCCCATCTCAGACAGTGCTTGGGTCAGTCCGGTTCATGTGGTTCCTAAGAAGGGAGGTGTCACAGTGGTAAAGAACGAGAAGAACGAGCTGATTCCTACAAGGACAGTCACTGGTCATCGGATGTGCATCGACTATAGGAAGCTTAACGCAACCACTAAGAAGGACCATTTTCCTTTGCCGTTTATTGATCAGATGCTGGAGCGGCTCGCGAATCATCAATACTATTGCTTCTTGGATGGCTACTCAGGATTTTTCCAAATCCCTATTCATCCAGACGACCAGGAGAAGACGACGTTTACTTGTCCCTATGGCACTTTTGCATATCGCAGAATGCCTTTTGGATTGTGCAATGCTCCTGCAACTTTCCAGATCTGCATGATGTCTATCTTCACGGATATGATAGAAGACTACACGGAGGTCTTTATGGATGATTTTTCGGTGTACGGATCTTCTTTCAAGGACTGCTTGAACAATCTGGAGAAGGTACTAGCTCGATGCGAGGAAAAGCACTTGGTTTTGAACTGGGAAAAATGTCACTTTATGGTGAAAGATGGCATAGTGCTTGGACATAGAGTTTCAAAGGCTGGGATTGAAGTGGATCGCGCGAAGATAGAGGTTATGACAAGTCTGCAACTGCCTAAGGATGTTAAATCTGTGAGGAGTTTTCTTGGACACGCTGGTTTCTACAGGAGATTCATCAAGGATTTCAGCAAAATCGCAAGGCCACTAACTGCTCTGCTCTGCAAGGATATCAAGTTCAAGTTTTCTGTGGAATGCCTATCAGCTTTTGAGCAGATTAAGAAGGCTCTAGTGAGTGCTCCTATAGTGCAACCTCCTGACTGGGATTTGCCATTCGAAATTATGTGCGATGCTAGTGATTTCGCAGTCGGAGCTGTTTTAGGACAGAAAAAGGACAAGAAGCTTCACGCCATCTACTATGCAAGTCGAACACTTGATGAAGCACATAGGAATTACGCGACTACTGAGAAGGAGTTGTTAGCTGTGGTGTTCGCCTTTGAGAAGTTTCGCCCCTAAATGATTGGCTCTAAGGTCATTGTGCATACGTATCATTCAGCACTTAAGTATTTGATGCAGAAGAAGGATGCAAAACCAAGGCTATTAAGATGGATTTTACTTCTTCAGGAATTTGATGTTGAGGTTAAAGACAAGAAAGGGGTTGAGAATGGTGTAGCAGATCATCTTTCTCGGATCAGAATAGAAGAAGAAGTCCCCATTGATGATTTCTTGCCGGAAGAACGGGTTAATTTCGTGGAAAGTGGTTCGCAGAACTCCGTGTCGATCGACACTAGGAGTGTGTGTCGATCGACACCCACTTTCCACGAATGTCCAGATTTGGCAGAACATAAGGAGTCGATCGACAGCAACTCTAGTGTCGATCGACACAAGGTCCAGACTTTGATAAATCTTCCGAAAATCATCAACAGGACTTTTCAGGAACTTGTCTTTGCTGTCACGATGACTGAACGACCATGGTATGCTAACATCGCCAACTACTTAGCTGCAGAAGATGTGCCTACGGATCTTAAAGGATACGAGAAGAAGAGGTTCATGCGAGAGCTTAGAAGGTACTATTGGGATGAACCTTATCTTTACAAGCACTGTTCAGACGAGATCTACAGAAGATGTGTTGCAGAGGCTGAGGTTCAAGACATACTCTTTCACTGTCATGGTTCAGAATATGCTGGTCACTTTGCTACGTTCAAGATGGTCGCTAAGGTTCTACAAGCTGGGTTTTGGTGGCCTACGATGTTCAAGGATGCTAACACTTTTATCTCTAAGTGTGATGCTTGTCAGAGAAGAGGGAAGATTAGCAAAAGACATGAGATGCCACAAAACTTCATCCTTGAAGTTAAAGTCTTTGATTGCTGGGGTATCGATTTCACGGGCCCTTTCCCATCGTCTTATGGGAACGAGTATATCCTTGTCGCTGTGGATTATGTGTCCAAATGGGTCGAGGCGATTGCTAGTTCAAAGAATGATTCTGCAGTGGTTCTCAAGCTGTTTAAGACCATCATTTTCCCTCGATTTGGAGTACCCAGGATAGTAATCAGTGACGGTGGGCCGCACTTTATCAACAAAGTGTTCGCTAATCTGCTCAGCAAGTACGGTGTTCAACATCGAGTGCCTTCCCCCTATCATCCGCCGACAAGTGGTCAGGTTGAAGTTTCGAATCGACAAATCAAGGAGATCTTAGAGAAGACAGTGGGAGTTACAAGGAAGGATTGGGCGAACAAGCTAGATAACGCAATCTGGGCTTACAAGACAGCTTACAAGACACCTTTGGGAACAACGCCGTTCAATTTGCTTTATGGGAAAGCTTGTTATCTTCCGGTAGAGCTTGAGCACAAGGCCGCATGGGCAGTCAAACAGATGAATTTCGACTATAAGCCAGCTGCAGAAAGGCGTTTGATTCAGCTGAACGAACTGGATGAGATAAGGCATCATGCTTTCGAGAATTCCAAGTTATACAAGGAAAGGACTAAGGCTTATCATGATAAGAAGATCATCTCAAGGAAGTTCGAGCCAAATGACCAGGTACTCCTTTATAACTCTCGTTTACATTTGTTTCCTGGAAAATTATGTTCTCGTTGGTCTGGTCCTTTTACAATCAAGGAGGTTAGGCCCCATGGAGCAATTGTTCTAAATAATTCAATAGGCAACGAGTTCACGGTCAATGGCCAAAGGGTGAAACACTATTGGGCGAAAGCCGAGATTCCAGAAGGATACATTGTTCCTCTGGATGATGCACCCGTCGCCTAAAAACCCGACACAGTCAAGCTAATGACTGAAAACTAGCGCTGAGTGGGAGGCAACCCACTGGTAAGTATATTTAAATTATGATTTTTCGTTTTGTTTTACTAACATCTTTACTTTAGTGTTTCAGTTATTATTTAAATAAAAAAAATATATATGGCAGAGATAGGCGTGTCGATCGACAAATACCCCTGTCGATCGACACGGATTTTAAAATACACGAGTTAGGACAGTGGATGCCCTGTCGATCGACAAACACCCATGTCGATCGACACGGGTTTTGGAGTGCACGAGGTAAGTTCCTTTAAAACCTGAAACTTGTTCATTCTTTTCTAAAAACCGAACTTTTCCAAAACTTTTCAAATCCTCCTATCTCTCTCGATTTTTCACCAAATCAAGTGATTTTTGAGCCTATTTCACTCGGATTTTCATCCTCTTTCCGATTCTATTCACCGTTTTTCCGATCTACAAGGTATGTGTCTCGAAATCTCCTCTTTTCTATTGTGGCGCGAAGGTTTGAAATTCAAAATCTATTTCTTTTCACTTGTTTATCTTGTTAAATTCGGCCTTAATAGGTTGTTTGATAGTGAAATTGTTAAACCCATGCGTTTGAATTGAGTTGTTCATCACTTGTTTTGGAATTTTGATGATTTGTGATAAAAATTATGATGAATCCTTGATTTAGCATGAATTGGGTTTAATTGGATGATGAATTGGGGTTATCAATGATGATTTGGTTGCGATTTTGGAGTAAATTGGTCATGAATCAAAATTCGGATTTGGGAATTGTTGAAATTGATGAACTGTGCCTGATTTTCAGAGGTGTCGATCGACACCACCTATGGTTGTCGATCGACGCTCCTAGTGCTGTTCCAGATTTTTGTTCTGATTTCGGGTTTTGTGTTTGTTTCTTTTGTGGTTTTGCAGATGGCACCAAGGGCAGATAAAAGTGCAGGAAAGCGACCAAGGACAGATCAGGGTTCGAGTTCTCAAGATCCCCCGTACCAAATCCTTCGCCACTCTTCACCGGTTTGGCCACGGGATGAGACCATACCTTTCGCGGTGGAATTCATATCCGAGAAGAAGACGCTGAGACAAGTACTGACAAGCAAGGAGGTGGATGCTAGGGAGCTTAGCCCTAGGTGGGATGACTTCAATTTGTTACTCTACAATGAATCGCAAAAGGTGCCTATGACGCCCACCAAGTTTCCACATCATCTAGACATGGCCCGATTAGGAATCCAGGAGGAGGTGGATGCATTGTTGCAGAGGAGTGATTTGACGAAGTTAGTGTACCTTGATGCAGTTTTGTGGCCCGATCTAGTGAGACAGTTCTTTGCTTCGGTCCGACTATACAACGATGCAACATCTGAGGAAGAAAAGCAAGATCTCGGCTCTTTCAAGATGAGCTTCATGGCGAACGGGAAACGGTATGCGATCTCGGCTACGGCGATTTCAGAATTTTTGGGTTTCCTGAGGTCCCAGCTGGGGATCTCCCGTCGGATATTGATGGAGGGGTACAGACACTTTGGAGTCGTATCAGTACAGGACCGTTTATTGCTGGGAGTTCCACACATTCAGACATTCGTCACCCGGTGGTCCGATATCTGATTCGCTTATTCTCCACGACCATCCTTTGCAAGCTAGAGACTGGGAAGGTAAGGAAGCATGAGTTGGTTCTGCTTTCTTATGCCTTGAGAGATCTCATTCCCAATGAGACTTGGACCACTGGGTTTCAACCCAATTTGGCGATGGTTTTCATGGACTATCTTCACTCATTGCGGCACACTCCACTCACGGCGACTACATTTGGGAAGAAGCAGTTCACCGTGGGCAACCTGCTTACACCGATCTTCTCAGCATGCAAGGTTGCCGTTGCACGGTATTCATCTGTCAGTACCCTTACGTTTGTGGATATGGAGTACATAAAGAACGCGCATTGGGTAAGGATCGATCATCCTCTCTCTTGGTTTTTCCCTGTCACATTGGGCCAGGTCAGGATGGTGGAGATTAGGAGTGTGAAGACCCTGATGAAGGTCACTCAGGATCCTGCTTTGCTCTTTTTCGATCCACCAGCTGATTTGCTTAGACCAGTCGAGGCAACCAGAAGAGTGACAACTAGGCGACCTGGTACTTCACAGGCTACCACTTCAGAAACCTCATTTCAGCAGCCAAAGCACCAGCATGTGTTCCCCTCAGCTCCCCGCGGTGACCTGAATGAGGAGGAACGATTTCAGTGGCTAACTCGCGCTCTTCAGGTGACATGGGATGAACTATCATGTAGGTCCGTCTGTGTTCGTCCTCGTACACCGTCTCCACCTCCAGCACAGGCCCATGAGTCCCCATCTGACGAGGAGGAAGACTAGATCCCTATCTCTGTTTATCCTTTTAATTTCTTTTCAATTTCTTTTCATGTTTTCTTTTAAATCAATTTGTTATGATTTCTTTTAGGATTTTGAACTTGATGACATCTTTTATGGATTACCCTGTGTTTTCCTCTTGATCGGTTGTTTAGTTTGTTGAAGATGCAGCTTAAATATTTGATGAACACCGAGAAACCTTTGAAACGGTTTTCCAACCTTGCGGTATTCAACAGTGATGTCCGTGTCGATCGACGGGAATTATCTATGTCGATCGACGGATACCACAACTTCACAACGTTTGTCACAGCAACAACCGCGTCGATCGACGGGAATTATCTCTGTCGATCGACGGGGTTCCCATCGAGGTAAACATTGCTCTTTTCAATCACGTTCAATTTTCCTTTGATTTCTTTTGCCACCTTCGGATTTGTTTAACACTGCAGACAGTGTTACTTAAGTCTGGGGGAGGTAGTCGCTAACTTTTGTGTTCTGTTTTGAGTTTTTATTGAGTCAGTCCTGTTTTTATTCGTTTTTTTTTTATTCAGGTCAAAGCTCCCCTTTCCACTTACTTTGAACAGCACTCATGGACCATTACCAATGCAAGTTGATTGGTTTTACAAGGTGGGTAACTCGAAGTAGATCGGTTTAACAGAGCGAGTTCAGATTTCTGGAGAACGCCAGAAAGCATGTCAAAGACCCCGCCCCTAATGAACTCTAATCTCTTGTCAAGGGCGTTGGTAATCGCAGGACACTTGAAAGCGAGGACGGACCGCTCTTGAAACTTCTTCCCGAATAACGAGTATAACTGTCCTAGATCGAAAAAAGAAAAAGCCTCATGACCCTGTCTCCACAAGAACACCAGTAATGAGAGCTGATCTAGTGATCATAGAGATGCCAAAAAAAAAAAAGGTCTACAGAAAAGTGCAAGCATGCCAGAATAAAACGCTCAAGCTCTGGTGGTAAAGGACCCTCTGTTGAGGTACCCGCCATCACAACGGCAAAAGGCATTGCATCTCTATGAAAATCCTTAATTGGATACAGTTTCAGAGGGAAGAGAGAGGGTGAAACGCAGGAAAGTGTTAAAGGAGGTGAAAGAATCTAGAAGGTCCAACGATCGAATGGTAAATGTTTTTGGTGTTTTTGGTGTTTTTAGTGTCTTTGTAGGTAAATGTTCGATTGGAGTCAAATGGAAGCTTTTGGAACTTTTTGGAGTATCAAAGAGGAATGATCAAGTCAAATTCGAACAGGAGGGGAAGCGTCGATCGACAGAGACCTTTGATGTCGATCAACAAGGGTAGTGATGAGACGTGAAGTTTTCCCAGTGAGTCTACTGTCGATCGACATGCATCCTGGCTGTCGATCGACACGGGTGTTTAATGAAGAAATTCCTTTTTCGGGCCGAAGTTTCCAGGCGTTTTTCCTAAAGTCCAAAACGACTTTTACCTGTATTATATATAATTTTACTTAGTTTTTTTTAGAAGGGATGCTTTTTATTCTATTGTGACCTAGCAGAGAGATTTGATTCAGAGTTTTTAGGGAGACAAGTTCAGACTCTTTTCAGAGATTTCTTCGAACCCTTTTGTATCTCTATCTTTATCTTTTTAATGCAGTATTATTCAGTTATTATGCTTGTTTCAATCATCATGTCTGAGTAATTTATTAGTTAGGTTTAGGGTTTTTCAAAGGGTGATGATAAATTGCTAGAACTTTATTACTGTTGGGATCAATCTACTTGTGTTCTTCACCTTGATAGTTTTAATTCTGCTTTAGGATTGATCACCCTGAATTAAACATGTTAGGTTGATGGATAGATGCGAAAGCATTATTTGTTAGCTGGAACAATATCTTTGGTGAGCAAAATAACTATTCGCAAAGGGATTTGGCTTAGTGATTTTGTGAACATATCGAAACTTCTCGTTAATCATTGATTAAATTTATAGAATTCGCAAAGGAATTTGGTTTGCTAGGATTTAATCATAGATAACTTCTGCAACGAAAGTTGATTAGTTTTACAATTGATTTCGAGTTTAAGAACAGTTCTTATAAATATTCCGACAGTAATTTAGTGCTTCGATTTAAAGTCATGCCTGCGAATTACCCGATGTCTAGCGCTTTGTCTTATTGATTTAAAGAACAACAATCATCGTTTGCCTGCTTTAATTACTTGCTTTTTCATCACATTATTACCCACTTAGTTTAATTTGAATTTGGAATTTTACTTTGTGATTCTTTTCCTTGTGGATTCGATCCCTAAGTACTATACGATCTATTAATTTGAGAGAGTTGCTCAGGGTTAAATTTGAGCGTATCAAGGTGCACACCCGAAAACGCCTAGGATCTACTAGCCCGTTAGAAGACCCGAAAACCACCTGTGATACCGAAACAAACCGGATGAACCAACTTACAGAATGGACTTTAACTTACCAGGCCCAATTCAGCGTAACCCAAATGATTGGGCCGAGCCGAATCATAGGTGGGCCGAACAGCTGATGGGCCGACCGACCTAAGAAGTACAGCTCAAGCAAAAACCCTAGCCGACTTAGTTTACTATAAATATCATTTTATCATCCCCATTAAGAGGGATCACGAAATCTATAGCAAAAACCCTTTTATTTTTACAGCAAACACATCAAATAAAACTCTTTCGCCTCCATCTTTGTTCTTGTGATTCCTAACTTAGAAGTTTTGCATCTCACCACGAACTCGACAAATTCAATTGTAAGAATTCAACTCCCACAATTTGGCGCTAGAAGGAGGGGAGCCAAAAGCTTTATACACGAAGAAACCACGAGCAAGTTCGAGAAGATAACCGGAAACAGCAAACACAACGGATAGCAGCACCGATCCAAAGAAAATGCCTCCAAACAGATCTCGAGCAACCGGTCAAAACGACGAGGAGAAGACGCCTCCCGACGGAGCTGGAACAACTAGACAGAACGGCAGGACAAGATCCACCTCTTTGGTTAACAGATCCAGATCCAGGACAATAAGTTCGAGAGATTCGCCGCCATTGGTTACTTTCCATGCCGCTGTTGGTTACTTTCTACGCCGCCACCGCCATTTTACTTAACTTCGATGGTAAAACCGAACCGGGAGCCGACAAAAGGAACACTATCCGCGACCGAAACGACGCAAATCACCAACATCATCGGCGACTCTGGAGGAGGATACCACGACAATGACACCATCGGTTAACCCGATTTGTAAATAGCCAGTCATTGTCTCATCGCTCTACAAAGTGTGCCACGCTTCCTTTATCTCATGCCTTTTGCTAAACGAGCCACACTTTTTGTAAGCAAACCGTTTTGGAGAGTTACTTGATTCGCCGTTCACTTGTCACTTACATGGATCCAAGCTACGCAACGGGTCACCCGCGAACTATTTTTCAAGCTGCGCATCGGGTCACCCATGAACTGTTCTTGCAAGATATGCACCCGATCACCCGTGAAGTGTTTAAACGAGCCATCGACCATATCTGCCGACCAGTTGTCACCAGAATTCGAGCCACGTACCCGTGTTTTAGGAAACGAGCCACATTCCTTACGAATGAACCGTTTCTCAAAAACCGTATCGTCTCCCAAAAATGAGCCACGCTTCTCGCAAGCGAACCGGCGAATTCTACAAGCTAATCACAGCAGGTTCTCTGCAACAAAGTCACGGGTGAGCCATCTATTCAATCGGGTGAGCTGTCAAATTCTACCGAGTAAACACGACACTTTCTCCGCAACAAAGTCACGGGTGAGCCATATATTCAATCGGGTGAACCGTCGAAGCCTATCGGCTAATCTCGACAGGTTCTCCGCAACAAAGTCACGAGTGAACTGTCTATTCTATTTCTCTGATACTTTAGAAGTAGTGGATCGACTAATAAATAACAGAAAATTAGACGAGCCAAAGATCAGCAGAACATCCTGAAACTAAGAGTTAACTCCTAATTTTCTCGGGTCTCCTATAGCTCAGATTCAACAGTTTCACAACTCATAAATCAACGTACTAATACAACTCATGAGAATCAAATCCAAATTTTTATGCCTCCCCGCTGCTCGATTTCGTTCACCATCCCCGCGGCTCGACTTCAGCTTTAACATCATCATGACATGGGTTTAACTTTAACTCACTTGCGGATTGGATTCAACTTTATCATCCCTCAAACTTGCGTAGCCGATATTACTAAGCAATAAGTAGACCAACCATACAAGAGCTTTAGAAAACGGAGCCCTTGAGTTATACGTATTGTATCAGCTCGGAGATACACTAAACTGCACGGGTCTATAATGAAAAGAAAGATCTTTGAGTTAGCTTTCCAACGGAGTTGGAATCACATCATTTGAAGTTGCGGTTCTCAAGATATAGCCGATTTACTGATGATGTATCAATCTGAATTTTTCATTCCCGAGCCGTAGTGATCGGCTCGGCACGGCCAGTACCAAAGAAAAAATGAGCTGATGTTTTAATACGTGATGCAATTTTAGTTAGCTTTCCAACTAAAGTAAAATGACATCATTTGGAGTTGCGGTTCTCCAGATATAGCCAATTTACTGAAGATGTATCAATCTGAATTTTTCAAAACCGAGCTGTAGTGATCGGCTATCACGGTGCCACCGATTCAACACCTCGGACATAACAAAAAAAACGTGCAACCGTTTGATGTTTCGAGATCACAGCACAACCGTTCAACGGCTCGGGCAACGGCGACATGGCTCGGGTATACATAGACAGCTCGGGTCGCGGTGACACAGCTCGGATCATGGTGTTACTATTCACGGCGACACAACTCTGGTCACGGTGACACCGTTCATGGTGATGTCGCTACCGATTTGCTTCGTCGCGCTGTTGAAAAGTGGTCACTGCCAATTTACTTAGCCACACCGTCAGGAAGTAGTCACTGCCAATTTGGTTTGCCGCACCGTCAAGAAGTGGTCACTGCCGATTCGCTTCGTCGTGGGCTGATCCGCCGAAAACTTGACAACCCGGTGAATCTTAGTCGCTGACGACGGTACAAAAAAAAAATCAAGCCCTAAAATGGCATTACCGTGAATGGCTCGATACTTTCCACGATACGCCTCATGGAAGAACAAATCAACCGTCCAATTTACGTGTATCTATATACATAATACTTAGAAACGCCTATATCCGAGCCACGCCACAGTGCAACGGTTTTCATCACACCTAACGGCTCGGAAGATATGCTAACAAAAATGTCCAACTCAAAAACCCAGCTAACAAAACGCTGGTACAAATAAATCTAAGTGTCATTCTTGGAGCAGACGTACTCGCGGGAGCACTTCTGTAAACCAAAACGTCCTATTCAACAAACTCAAATAAAATAGTCGGTAAATCGGTAACATCGTCGTAAATCGGTAACACCCTTCATTAACAGCAAATATTTTTGGTGCAATTTTTTGGTAGAACCAAAATACTTGGTGCAATTTTTCGGTAGAACCGAAATACTTGGTGCAATCTATGGCGCAAGTTTTGAAAAACAAAAGAGAAACTAGAATCCAAGCCATGTTTTAGCTTTCTTGGAAACGAGCCACATTCCTTGTGAATGAACCGTTTCCTGAAAACTGTGACGTCTCCCAAAAATGAGCCATTATTTTCACAAGTGAACCGTTGAATTCTCCCGGCTAGTCGCGACGGCAGGTTCTCTATAATAAAATCACGGTTGAGCAGTTTATTCAATCGGGTGAGTCGTCGAATTCTACCGGCTAATCGCGACATATTCTCCACAACAAAGTCACGGGTGAGCCGTCTATTCAATTGGTTCTGTGGATCCGACTCACCTCCATTGTTTTTTTACTCCTTGATCTCATTCTTTCATCATTACTCCATCAATGCGCTCTCAAACAATCGTCAAGCTATGTTGTCGCTTCTCCGATCTTTCCAAGAAGAGGAGAGTAGGTACATATACTCATATACTCCTTTTTTTTAACATCACACTTACATCCTTTACGGATCATCCAAAGTCCCACCTAAACGGACATACCTCTTATCATTCTCGTTGCTGCTGGCCACAGTAACGAACTACTACATCTTTCAAAGGATCTAAACTACTACATCCTAGCAGATTAAAAGTGCGCTATATAAATTTAGAGTTCATAACTGGAGCGGATATATTCATGGGAACATATCCGTCAACCATAATGTTTATCTCAAAACCCAGCAAACGAATCGCTGGTCCAAAATCGCTAAGTGTTCATTATCGGAGCTGGCTCGTTCATGGGAACTCGTCTGTAAACCAAAATATTCATTCCAAACCCAACAAAACAAAAACGTTTGTCGTAACGCGATAGCATGTTCATCGTGGAGCGGACTCATTTAAGGTAACTCGTCCGTAAACCAAAGAATTTTCATCAGAAAAACCAATAAGCAAATCATTGGTCTTAAACAAAACAATGGCTCTCGGCCTAGCCGTCATGGCTCAAATATCACTTGCGCTTTCACGGCTCAAATTTTACCTACGCCTTCACGGCTTAAATTTCACTTACGACTTAACGGCTTAAATTTCATTTACGCCATCACGGCACAAATTTCACTTACGCCATCACGGCACAGATTTCACTTACGCCTTCACGGCTCAGATTTCATTTATGCCTTCACTGCTCGGAGCTAACTTTTCAAGGTTGGCTGATAAATGACCAAGCAAATTGAAAAAGTCGTGGATCAGCTGAACATCCTGCAACTAGGAGTCAACTCCAAACAATCACGGGTGTTCTACAGTTTGGGTTTGCTTAAACAGTCTTGTGCGTTCACGGGTCTCATGGCTCGGGTTAACCTTCAACAGTCTCACGGTGCAACTGATTATCATGGCGCAATTGATTATCAGCGGCTCCACCGAATCAACTGCTCGAGTCACGGCAGCAAAGCTCGCGGTTTGGGACTTACTCGCTTACAACTCAGTTTGACTCAACGGCTCGGGATTCACTCATTCACGGCTCGGGTGGAATCAATGGTTTGGGTCACGGGAGTACAAATCGCGGTTTGGTATTCAATCGCTCATGGCTCAGGTTAAGTCATCTGTTCGGATAACTTAGCTCACGGTGAAACCGATTCCTAGTCGGTACTGCTAGAACAAAATCACTAGCAATAAACGGCTCGAGTCGGAATCACGGTTTGGGTCAATATTACGGCTCGGCAACAATTTGGATTCGCAGCGCGGATTAAACCGTAGTCAACTTCACGGCAAAGAACAAATTGGATTTGTGGCTCGCTTTGAACCGCGATGCAACTCCGATTCATGGTAACGGTACAGCTTAGATCTCGGTGACTAATTAACAGCTCGGAATACAATGAACCCGTGGCGTCACCCTTCAACTTATGAACAACCCGCTAAGGCGCAGTGACGATGGTGACTCGAAGTCGATTGGTCACGGGTTAGCGATGGCGTTTCACAGTTCTGAGGGCATTACCGTCCATTTCCACCATTTGAAGATCAACAGACAAAAATGACTAAGTGTGGAGATAGGAGCACACCCAAAAACGCCTAGGATCTACCAGCCGGTTAGAAGACCCAAAAACCACATATGATACCGAAACAAACTGGGTGAACCGACTAACAGAATGGACTTCAAGTTACTAGGCCCAATTCGGTGCAACCCAAATGATTGGGCCGAGCCGAATCATAGGTGGGCCGAACAGCTGATGGGCCGGCCGACCTAAGAAGTGCAGCTCAAGCAAAAACCCTAGCCGAATTAGTTTACTATAAATATCATTGTATCATCGCCATTAAGGGGGATCAAGAAATCTATAGCAAAAACCATTGTACTTTTACAGCAAACACATCAAATAAAACTCTTTCTTCTCCATCTTTGTCCTAGTGATTCCTAACTTAGAAGTTTTGCAGCTCACCGCGAACCTGACAAATTCAATTGTAGGAATCCAGCTCCCATAATTGTGCAAAATTGATTGAAATTGGAATTTGATTTTGGAATTGTGGTACAATTGATTCAATTAAGCTTGATTGTTAACTAGTTTCATTAGAATATTGAATTTTGTTCAAATTTGCAAGCTTAATGATTGAATTGGATTCTTTTTGTCATTAGAAGATAAAACTGGTTTGATGAAATGGTGATTGTGGCTTCGATAATTGCATTGAGTTTTGATGTTGTGAACTATTCTCATGGGAGAAATCTATCTTGTAGGAATCACATCCACTCAATAAACATGACTTCTCCACCACATTAGCTTTACCGCCGTCTTGCACCGGGAGACCGGATGTTCGTTGATTGGGGAAGAGAGGAAATGGTTTACCTCTCCAAGATAGATCGTGTGACGGTCCTCCCTAAGGCACTTTGCATGCCCCACCACCTTATTAGATATGGGGATTAAAGACAAGGTTGAGGATCTTTTATCCCGAATGCATCTCTACAAGCTTCACACCATGAGCGAGGCAACGTACATTGAACCGACAAAGCACTTCCTAGCCACGGTGAAGTTTGTGTAAGGAGGGCCTCACGAGATGGGGAACATTGAATTCATGGTTGGTCCAATGAAGTATTCTACCAACTTCAATGATTTTTGTGATGTGTACGACTTCCCAATAGCAGATTACTAAGGGATTGAGGACTTTGGGGATGCGTCTTTGGTATGGACAAACATCTCTTCCTCGCATTTTGGATCAAGGTATATGAAGGTGAAGAATCCGACAATTCGCCTTCTAGCAAACAAAATCTTTGCTTGGTATGATGCTAAGGATCTTAACTCCACCGAGCTTCGACTACTCTCCGTGGGAATCAAGCCATCTCTCCAAGATTATTATCGAAAACCCATCCAAAGCAATGAGCGACCATCTAACAGAAGTGACGTTGCTTTTATGTTCTTTGACTTCTTGTCTAGCATCTGGTTGAGCTACACACATGTCATACACCCCAAGATATACATTGGAGGAATGCTCACACCGCTCTTGTAAACCCCAGTTTCATGGATATATGGTATATGCGGTATATGCGGAGAGAGTTAAAAGAATTGATTTGGCTACCTATATCACCAAAGTGCACTTATCTTTTCGGTCACAGGTCTTGAGAGAACTCCAGAATTAAGTTATCTTTTCGGTCACAGGTATATGAAGGTGAAGAATCCGAAAATTTGCTATGTCCCCTGCCTTCTAGCGAACACAATCTTTGCTTGGTATGATGCTAAGGGTCCTAACTCCACCGAGCTTCGACAACTCTCAGTGGGAATCAAGCTATCTCTCCAAGATTATTATCGAAAACCCATCCAAAGCAATGAGCGACCATCTAACAGAAGTGACGTTGCTTTTATGTTCTTCGACTTCTTGTCTAGCATTTGGTTAAGCTACATACATGTCATACACCCCAAGATATACATTGGAGGAATGCTCACACCGCTCTTGTGAAACCCCAGTTTCATGGCATATATGCGGTATATGCGGAGAGGGTTAAAATAATTGATTTGGCTACCTATATCACCAAAGTGCACTTATCTTTTCGGTCACAGGTCTTGAGAGAACTACAGAATTCAGCAAGCTTGAGCTGGAGTAGTTTTAGGATAGGTGACCTACTGGGAAGTCATTTCTAGTACCGTGTGAGTGAGGTTAAAACACGGGAAAAGATCGCGTAGTGATTTGCAAGGTTAGTAAACATGACTTCCGAGCCTCCCGGCCTAACGCACCGACCGTCGAAAATGGTGGGCCCACGGGCCTGAGAATGGAAAGGGGCCCATGGGATGGGCGGTCGGAGCGTTACTAGTGGTATCAAATTGAGCCCTGACAATTGTATGAGTCAGTTTATCGGGGTTACGATCTTGGTATGCGCAACGAGGACGTTGCGATCTATTAGTTGGGGTGATTGTGACACCCCAGTTTCATGGAATATATGGTGTATGCGGTATATGCAGAGAGGCTTAAAAGATTTGTTTTGGCTACATATATCACCAAAGTGCACTTATTTTTTCAGTCAGAGGTCTTGAGAGAAGTCCAACGTTAAGCGTGCTTAAGCTGGAGCAGTTTCAGGATGGGCGAACAACTAGGAAGTTATTTCCAGTACCGTGTGAGTGAGGTCAAAACATGGGAAAATATCGCATGGTAATTTGCAGGGTGAGTAAAAATGACTTCGGAGCCTCCCGGTCTAACGCACCGACCGTTAGACATGGTGGGCCCACGGGCCTAAGAGTGGACGGGAGGCCCATGGGATGGGCGGTCGGGGCGTTACAGCTCTTCACACGTCTTGAAGTA
Organism: Draba incana; assembly: GCA_963576765.1. Classification (NCBI taxonomy): domain Eukaryota; kingdom Viridiplantae; phylum Streptophyta; class Magnoliopsida; order Brassicales; family Brassicaceae; genus Draba; species Draba incana. Next base: position 18,362,137 of record OY755212.1, on the reverse strand, counting down.
AATCTTGTGCTTTACCCGCCGCTCGCGGAGATGCCAACGATGAACTTTGCTTACCTAATGAGCAACCATATCTTGGTGGGAAGGATTGCGCCAAACACGATCATCTATAAGTACTTGGACGACAATGGATAACCACTACTTTAATACTTGCCTCTACGGCGGTATTTCAACACCGCTAGCAACCACGACATCCGCTTCCATCTCCCAAGAAATCTTCCATGGATGCCTCCAAGGGTCCAATCTCGTGATGGTGACTAACTCCTAGGTACCACCTCTATTCCATTGTAATACCACGCATTTTTAAAAGTTTTTTTCATGCACGTTTTTTAGTTTTCTTCTTTCTTCTTCCTTCGGGTTTTTTTTTCATCGGGACGGTAAAAAGTAAGTTTGGGGGAGGATAGTTGCTAATGATTACTTTTAGTTCTTTTGTTTTTCCTTTGCATTACTGAGTATTTTTCATACGCATTGCATTGTACATACCGTTAAAACCAAAAAAACACTATAAACTTGAAAAAATTTCAAAAAACCAAAAATATTTTCTTTTTTCTTTCATGTAGTTGCATTTCATTCTCTTGCTTGTTCATACTAGATTGCATTGTACATATGATTTCATAAGGAGAACAATAATTTAATTGCCTCGTAGAGGTTTTTGTTACTTAATATTTCTTGTGAATATCTTGGTAATGCTGCTTTGGCTCGTTAAACCGCGAAAAGCTTGTTCTTCGTATCTTTGATCTCTTCGCCCTAGATTCTCTAAGCTTTGTTAATTGATTGTTTGATTTGAAACCAACTTCAACTATTTGGACTTTGATTTGGATTTTAATTCTCTCACATATGGACTTTTGACCTTAACCATTGTTACCATATACACATTCAACCATTTTCATCCCTTTTTACCACTCTCTAATGGTTTGAATGGCCAATTCCAATTCGATTCATCTTTCGAATGAGAATTGGTACCCCACCTTGATAATACCCTAGCCTTTCTTTGAAACCATCATATACTTGTTGAGTGAGACATTTTCTATTTTGCACCTCATGCATAAAATCTCTAGAGATGAAAACGACAAATTTCTTCTTCCACTAAGACTAGTCTAATTGGGTAGTGTAGGTGGGTAGAGAAGTACTTGGAGTTTCATGGGTCTATACGGTTTGGGAAATGAATATAGGGTGAATATGGGTGAGAGATTAGTGATAGTTAGCAAAAAAAGAATGAAATGGTGAACAAAATTGGTTAACAAAAAAGAGAAAGAGAAGGATGTCTAGGGAAGAAACTCTAAAGTAAAAGAAACACTACTCTTAGGCTTACGTATATGAATAATAAGTTCCTAGAAAAGAAAAGAAATCCAAAGGAGTAGAAATAAGATTGCAAGAGTAGTTATTAAGTGTAAAAAGAATTCCATACATTGAATCCTAATAAAGAAAAAGAATGATGAAATGAATAAGGATAAAGTGCTGAGTGAGTTTCAAAATGGAAGAAAGCATTTGTATGCGTAAATTGTTTCCCTTCTCCATTGCTTTTGTGTAATGGCTTGTGCTTTGTTTGAGAGAAGTCACAATTAGAACTTTGGACCCTCTTTTAATGTCACATTATGCCTCTTCTCTTACCAAGCCGATTGGACAAGGTCGAATTTCCATTTGTGAGACTGCACGGTTGAACAATCTTAATGAATGTAGGAAGTTGGTAGATATGATTCGATTAGTTACTTGGCATTGAATTTAGAGGCAAAATATTGGAGTAGCGATAAGTGCGGATTGCTTGATTGAGTAGAAGGTTTATCATAGTATTCATGTGTATTATCTTGTATCAATAAGCCGTTCTTTGGAATTTAATCTCGTGGTTATGAGTTCTCCGTTTTCAAACCCCTTCATCGGTTCCTCGTTCTCATTGAAATGTGTAGTAGAACTTTAATCTTGTTTATTGAACACTATCCAATGGAAGTTGATGTGTAAGTAGATAGATAGACTCTATGAGCATGTTGAAATGATTATCTCTCTTTTGCTTGATTATCTATGCGGAAGTAAATGAGATTAGTTGGATTAGAATAGTGATTAGAGCCATGAAAGTGGATAAGTCAAGATAAACTGGTCTCATGTCTTGGAATTGCTAGATTAAATAGCTTTGCATATCCATTAGCTCATTATTCACCATTAATCTATGATCTCTACCCAAAGATCCCTGCTTTTATCATATTTGCTATCTTAGTTTTTTTTTGTTGACTTTTAGTTGACTTTTCGTAATTTTTACTTATCTTGCATTTCATTTTAGTATTGTCATGGTTTATTGTTTTTGCATTTTATTTTAGTTCTTGCTTTACTTTGTTTACTTTATTTGCAATTGTTAGGTTTTTAGTAATTGAATCAAAACCCCATCATTTGCATTAGCCTAGCTTCTTTAGTTTCTTGCATTCCTATTGCTCTCATTCCTTGTGGATTCGATCCTTACATGCTACACCGTAATTGCCATGCACTTGTGGTTAGTCATTGAGGTTTAAAACCAATAAGGTCAATTTAGACCCCATAATCCCACCAACTAAGGGTGTGCCGAAAATAATAAGATTATTATTCATAGAGAGCAGCCACCACGCTTTCCGTTGGGGATTTATCATATACTTATGTTTCAGGAGCTTTTGGTTGATGATCTCGCTTTGTACTTCGATATAGAGAAGAATCTTCTATAGCATCAACTTTTAATAAAGTTTATGTATCATGAATTCATCATCTATTTGTTGTTTTTCGCGCACCATATCTGAGTAATCTACTTGTTAGGTTGATTAGCTGTGCTTTCCTCTTTTTGGAGCTAGTTCTAGCTAAGATTTTTGGACTCAGTGGGGCCTTCTTCTATCTTGGGGATCGACCTGGTTTACGCTTTCCTTGACTAAGAGCAGGTTGCCTAGACACCACACCATGAGGTATAGCCTTTGGGTTTACTGGTCCAAGAAGTTCTAGAGGTTCGGGTTTCGTTAAGTTTACAGGGCCCAATCTTTCTACAACAGGGATTTTGTTGGGGGTGAGTCTTAAACATTAAAATTCTTACATGCTACACTGTAATTGCCATGCATTAGTGGTTTGTCATTGAGGTTTAAAACTAATTAGGTCAATTTAGACCCCATCATCCCACCAACTAAGGGTGTGTCGAAAATAATAAGATTATTATTCATAGAGAGCAGCCACCACGCTTCCCTTTGGGGATTCATCATAGACTTGTGTTTTAGGAGCTATTGGTAGATGATCTTGCTTTGTACTTCGATATAGAGAAGAATTTTATATCCCTTCCTCTTTTAATAAAGTTTATTTATCATGAATTCATCATCTATTTGAGGTTTTTCGCGCACCATATCTGAGTAATCTACTTGTTAGGTTGATTAGTTGTGCTTTCCTCATTCTGGAGTTAGTTCCAGCTAAGGGTTTTGGACTCAGTGGGGGCTTCTTCTATCTTGGGGGTCGACCTAGTTTATGCTTTTCTTGACTGGGAGCAGGTTGCCTAGACACAACACCATGAGGTCTAACCTATGTGTTTACTGGTCTAAGGAGTTCTAGAGGTTCGGGTTCCGTTATGTTTACAGGCCCAATATTTCTACAACAGGGATTCTTGTTTGGGGTGAGTCTTAAACATTAAGATCCTAGTTTGCTTGCACCATCAGGAGAGCAGTGTCAATGAGCTCTCCAGATTCCTCGATTTTTTTGTACCTTTCTTTCCTGGCTACATTTTCCATAGGGTCATGGCAGTTTGAATATCTCACCATCACCTCTCTTAACTCCCCTAGTGCAACTTCCACATCATCTTGATGGGTAATGGGGGGTGGTGTACATGGGTTTGTATCAGCATTCGTTTTTGATCTACTCAATCTTGATGTTACCTCCCTTTTTTCTTTGTTCCAAGAATTTTTGTCTTGATGACGACGTCTGGCTCCCTCCAGTTTACATGGCCTTAGCTTGGAGGGAGAGCTAAGTTTTCCTCTCTTAGAGTGGTAAGGGTTGAATCTCTCCTCCCTTTGCCTTCTCCTGCTATCAAAGCTTCTTCATTGGCCTTGTCTGGAGCTTCTACATGGTCCCTCTCTGTCACCATAATGAGAAAAAGATCTCTTTGGATTTATATCAGAGTGGTTAGGGACTTCGTAAGGGAATCTTGTTGGGGTGCCTTGCGTTATCCTCTCCTCACTTCTTCTTTTGTTATTGTGGGGCGTAGTTCTGTCAAATTCCTTACGTCTTATTATATTGGTTGTCTTTTGATGGCCAGGATCAGCTTCTGGTAGAATGGCTGAGGACTCAGGGCATTCCTTAGCATCATGGTCAAGGCGTATGCAAGAGGAGCAATGCCTTTCCAATTTTTCATATGTTAGGTAAGCTATGACTTCACCTCCATTAGGGTATTCCACAATGGAGAAGGCGATCAAAATTTTGAGACCGTCTACATGCACTAGTACTCTGGCCACCATTGTGGTAATATATGTGGTCTTGTATAGACCAATACTTTCTCCTATACTTTGAATAGTTTCTTGTGTCCATAGGTGAATGGGTAGTCCTTGCACCCTCACCTAGAATAGGATTTGGGAAGGGAAATTGTTTGAGATAGTGGGCTCCCAACGCTCCTCACCAAGGTAAGAGAGTTCTTCAAGAGTAGAACTGAGTTGTTGGAGTGTTTGACTTTTATTCTAGTTGTTCTAGGGTCTTTACTTGAGGTTCCTAAGTCTATCCCTTTTTCATGGTAGGATAAACGTTGAGCCATGGTGATTCTTATAGATGGAGAGAACTTGAGATGGTCTTTGTTCTGGTTGTTGGTGATAGAGATATGGGTTAGAAGAGGGTTAGAGGAAGAGGGGGATGGCCGAGACCGAGGAAGAGAGACTTATCATGTATGAGGAAGGACCCTCCGACACAAGTTGGGGGTAGAACCGCGATGATTTGAGCTCATGCCGGTAGTGGGGATCCAAAAACCCTTCCTTTTCTAGGTGGAAAAAGTGGTTGAGAATTTAGGTTAAACTTTCTTGTAGGAAAAGCACCTAAAAAACGGTAAAATCCAAAGAATTATGAAGGAGAGGGTAAAATAAAACTCTGGTTAAAGACTTTTCTCAAACTTCGTGCCTGATGGCTTTTCTAGGGGAAGTATTGTGGAGATTAAACTAAACTTTTCAATTTTTGCTACATTATGTCACAAAATTTGTGGTTATATTGTTCAATTTATAATTAGGGAAAATTTTCTAATCTGCCATTTTTGGCAAATGGACTTTTAAAATATGCCATAAAATGAATTTGATTTTTAAAATCTGCCACTTTTTGTCTGAAGTAGAGGGTAAAATTACAATTTTATCCTTAGAAATAATAACTCATTAGTCTAGTGTATCACCACCGTTTTGTCCTCGTCTTGTATTTGTTGTCCTCGTCTTGTATTTTTTGTCCTCCGTCTTATATTTTAGTCCTTTGATGGCCACCATCTCGTCCACTGTCTCCGGCTATGTCCACCACCATCTCTAACACCGTCGACCACCGTTTTTGTCAATGTATGTGTGGTGAACATCGGAGGACAAGAAATATAAGACATTCATAAACTAAACATCCTTGTTGGAGGACAAAAGATACAAAATCAACCAAAGAGTAGACGTTTGTGTCTTGTATTTCTTATCCTCCTTTGTCCACCATCTCATCCACTGTCTCTGGCTATGTTCACCACCGTCTCTGACACCATCAACCACCGTTTTAGTCAATGTTTATGTGGTGGACATCAGAGGACAAGACATACAAGACGTTCATAAACTAGACATCCGTGTTAGAGGACAAAAAATATAAAATCTACCACATAATAGACATCCATGTGGGAGGACAAAAAATATAAAATTTACCACATAATAGACTTCTCGTGTCAGAGGACAAAAAATATAAAATCTACCACATAATAGACGTCCGTCCCGGAAAAAGAGAGAGAGAGAGAGAGAGAGAGAGAGAGAGAGAGAGAGAGAGAGAGGGGGGGGGGAGAGAGTCCGAGTGTGAGAGAGAGAGTCCGAGTAAGAAAAGACAGAGAAAGAGAAGACAATGGTGGAGAATATAATGAATAGTGAAAAATGGTGGAAAGACGAGAGAGAGAGAGAGAGGTTTGAAGAAAAAGAGTGAGAAAAAGAATATGTGGTTAAAAATGGGCAAAATTATAAATTGGGGGAATTACAAAATCTCCCATAACTTTCGAGTGGACTTACGAAATCTGCTATAAGCCCAGAAGTATTTTAGAATATGCCAAATGTTGTACGGACACGTGAAGTACAAAGACATAAACACCCTTAATGAAACTGTGTAATTATGAGTTGTGCCCACGTGCGAGATGTCAATTCACAAGTTGTCTCCTCTGTTTTGTGTAACTGTGGCGGGGAAAAAAGTGAAGAGCATTTAATGTGAGGTTAATGACAATCGTACATCCTAATTTATGGCACGTAAAGGTAAGATTAAAACTGATTGTCATTGTCTCCTACCTCATAAAGACTGTGTTTATGCTAAATCTTTTTTAGCTGTTGACACAGTGGACCTGATTATCCAAGGTAGTTGGTTGGTATGTCAAAATTATTCCCTATGATCCTTTGTTAACTATACCTTTTTATGTTTCATATATCTCTTTCGTCCTTGTCTTAAATATTCCATGACTTCGTCCTTGTGATAAATGTAGATTGAGGATCATTAATGCAATGGACGACTTGGTTTTGGTAATTGCAAGAGAGTGGGAATGTTTGCCGACTGGTAAGTGGTATTTTATGGTCTCGAGAGAAATGTACGGTAAATGCGTAGACGTCCTCGATACCGATACAATTGAAGATGTGAAGCGAAAAGTAGCAGTAGCGTTCAATTATGGGACAGAGACAACTGATGAGATGCATCTGACTTACAGGTACAAGTCGGCTGATGCTGTTTTTTCACAGGTGAGAATGCAGCCGATAGACATTGCATCAGATAGTGCGTTGAACAAGTTTAAGATGACAAGACGTGGTCAAGGCATAGACATGTATATGTCTGCCAAGAGAATTAGGGGGAGTGGAAGAGAGGCAGTATGTGGTGACGACGACATGGTGATTAGGGCCGTTGAGGTGGAGTTGGCCGACCACTTCTCCACAAAGGGAAGTCCGTATTTGATGTTGGTGGAGGGAAGGTTGGTCGTAACATGGACATAGACGTAGACCTTATAGACGTCCCGCTGACTTTGGAAGACGATTCTTTCATTGAATATTTAGATGTAATAGAGGCAACGGAAGCAAATAGACGTATGACATTTGAACCTACATTGTCTTTGGGAAATGCAGAGGGGTCGGAGGATTATGATTTTGACGCAATGGGGGAACTATTAGAAAGGGAAATAATTGTAGGAAAAGCGGAAAGGACAACCTAATAGAAGGTCGTTGGTCCATTCTACTTAAAAAACCAAAAATACAAAGAGGCAATCTGATAAGGGGAAATGACACATGATCGTTGGTGGGCGTCCTCTGACGGTGGAAGTTGTCAATGATGTTCCTGTTGATTTTAGTAATGTTAGCAGCGACATTAAAGCCGTTGAACAACCGAGATTGGATGATAGTAATGTCGTGCGTAATGGAGCTACCGCTCCTAAATGTCTAATGGACAAATTTCTAGAAGACGATGTTTTGATCCACGATGCGGCACCATGTCGGGATCACGCGTATATATTGGAGAAGGACCTAGTCAATATGAATTTGAAAAGGTCAGGGGATGCAATATGTGTGGAGAATATTTAAAGACAATGCAGATTTAAGAAAAGCGTTGAGTGTATATTCTCTAAAAGGATTGTACAACCACCTAATTATAAAGTCAGACAAGACAAGGATCATAGCAGAATGTGAGGATGACAATTGCCATTGGAGAATTTACGCAGCAAAGAAGACAGGCTCTGGAAATCTAGTCATTAGGACGGCTACCCTAAATCACATATGTGATGCAGGCGCTAGAGGCAGACGTGGGAAGAAAGCAGCTTCCTCCCTGTTAGGTGAGTTGTTGGCCGCGAAATATGCCCATGGCAAAAAAGGACTGAGAGAATGTGAACTACCTGATTTGATTAAGGCAGGCCTAAGGGTAAACATAAGTTACATGAAGGCGTGGTACACTAAGGAAGCGGCCATTAAATTAGGAAGAGGAAGTGAGGAAGATAGCTACAAATTCTTGTCCACATATTTGCATTTGCTCGAGACGTCCAATCCAGGGACAATAACTGCTCTTCGTATTGTGTCCTCAAAGGAGGGCAAGACGTTGTCCAGTACCTTTTCTTTGCGTTTGGGGCGTCTATATCTGGCTATAAACATCTTCGGAAGGTCATTTGCATCGATGGTACGGCAACCAAGGGGAAGTACAAGAGTTGTCTATTTGCCGCGAGCTGGCAAGACAGAAATTACCAGATTTTTCCCTTGGCTTTTGGTATTGTTGATGGAGAAAACAAAAAGTCTTGGACATGGTTTTTCGAACAACTTAAAATATTTATCCGCGATGAGAAAGGTCTAGTCTTTGTCTCTGACAGGCACGCCGTAATTTATGCCGCGATCAAAATTGTTTACCCAGAGGCGTATCATGCGTCCTGTACAGTCCACCTGTGGCGTAATGTTAAACACAATTTCAATACGGATTTGGCAAACTTAGCTTCCAAGACAGCAAAGGCATATACGGTGGGAGACTTCCGTTACTAGAGATTGAGAAACAAAGCCCCGAATGTGCGACCTACTTGAGGAAAATTGGACTTCAACACTGGTTTTAGCTTACTTTCCGGGAATGAGGTACAACATAATGAGTAGCAATATCTCGGAATCACTTAATTGTGCTTTAAGGAAGACAATGACGTTCCCTATTGTTACAATGGTAGAAGCCATAAGAACAATGCTAATGAGATGGTTTGCGGAACGTAGGGAAACTGCAAATAAGACACGGACTAGGTGTACACCAGAGATTGAAAATATACTAATAGAACATCTGAAAGAGGCTACTACGTGTACCGTCCTAGAGTCTACTGAGTACGAATACCAAGTAAATGATGAGGAAGGTTATGTCTTCTTGGTAGACCTATCTGAAAAAACATGTACATGCAGGGTTTTAGATGTCCTACTCATAGCTTGCAGCCATGCAATAGCAGCGTGTGGAATCCGCCGTGTAGACTTTTACAATTTGGTTGGTGATTGTTTCTCCAAGGACATGTGGGTGAAGCTGTGGGGAGACAAGATTTTACCACCGTCGAGGAAAGAAAATTGTGATGTCCCTGCAAGCATCCAAAAGGACACGGATTGCCCCAATACCAAACGAGGATCTGGGAGACCAAAACTAGGCAGATCTCCTTCACAAGGGGAGCCGGTAATATTGACGTCATACTAAAGTCATTCTTTTCAAAAAATGATCTAGTTTGATTAATTTATTGAATGGTTGGTTTGTGCTATGTAATGTTGTAGGGACATGGTGGACCCAAAGGACCCCAGAAGCATTGTGGGACATGTGGTAAAAAGGGGCACAATCGATCAACTTGCAAAACTCCAATCTAGGATGTCTCTGATTTTGTGTATTTATGTTTTGGGGACAGCAAATTATGTCGATAGGACGATAATTAATATTTTCGGTGGATGATAAAATGAATGTTGGACAACTTTATAACAACGGGATGTTGTCCAACCTTACTTTTGAAACCTAATGTATGATTCAGTTATTTTTGTAACCCATATATGTTAGCAAGCGGCCATAATATTGTACTCTTTTGAAAATTAAAACCCATCATACGTAATACATATGTCTACAAAAGTAGATAGTCTTGAGGACATAAAATAAAACTTGTCTTCATGCGGACATACTACCATTTGTTTACAACCGCTGAATTACAAGACCGAACCTACCGCCTCCATGGAGCCCACCATGCAATGCAGTTCAAACAAGGTGAATTATCTAATACAAAATGGCAACGCGTACGCCGTTCCTTAGGGGACGGAAACCGTGGATTCCACCAGGGGTTAATTCACCACTTGCAACACCGTGGACAAGCTCGTCTTTTGGGGCAAAGGGAACAAGAGGCACCATGCACTGGGGGGTGAAGGAGATGAACTTGCCAGTTGTATGTAAATAGTAATTTATTACGGTGCCCGATTTCTACAATGTCTTGGTAAACTTGTCTAGTGACGGCTACAACTCGATCAAATTTCAAGACCACCGCCTTAAAGGCAAACATTGCCGCTTCCCCTTCGGCAATACGACCCATTACAAACAAATACAAAGCCCTTGCGAAGGACAATAGCAAGTCATCTGAAGGGTGGTGGCGTAACAAAGTAAGACTTTGTGAAATATTACCTTCAATAACAGCAGCTCGAAGGCTCTCATAATACAAAGCAGTGCAATTACCAGCCTCAACGCAAGTTGCCAATATATTGCGGTAAGCAGAACCAGTGTTGATTAAGGACGGGTCAGAGAAAAGGATGTCTAAGTTTGCTTCGCGTAGGACTTGTACATAGAACGCTAAATTATTGCCACATTTGGAGACAGAGATCAGAGGGCGTAGGTTGGTAATACATTCCCTGGCAAGAAACACAGTAATCAAACTCTGTAACTCGAAAGGGAGAGAGAAAATAAAATAAGAACTAGGCATTTTGGCTGAGGTAAAATTAAGTGAACTGAGGGTTTTCAAAGTAATGAATGGAGTGCATTAAAAATGATGTTATATAGAGTAACTGAACATGTCTATGACATCCTTGCAATAGACAAAATGTAATTCAACAAGGGTCCTGAGGACATACTAACAGCAGATCCAGTTTAGTTAACGGGTTTAACCACAGAGACCCGACCCGATGTCACCTTGTATATTAAGGAAAATCTGTACAAAAAAACGACATACCTATCTTTTTGTTAGGAACCTCTTGAAATATCTGCGCTGAAAATGAGTGATCTTTCTTCATTCTCGTCGTCATCAAGTAGAGGACAAGTACAGAAAAAAGGGAGAGTTGTAGGAGTCCCTAAAGTATTTTGGTGTGGCAATGTTTGCTTAGGATACATATCATCATCATCCCGATATCCATGTAGACATTATTTATGGTGTGTGTATGCATCTGCGAATAAAGTAAACTTCCCTGCTGTTGTCTCAGCATCTACCACGTCTCCTCTTTTATTATGGATTTGATGTTACACAAGTTTTTATGTTTTTGCAGCTCGTGAACGACGGCCACACATGCAAGTGGGTAGATGAGGCATTACTAAACGAGATCGAAGCACTTCAACTTGTCATTGGAAGACTTGAGAAGGAAGTACAAGAGATGAAAGAAGAGAGGGGAACAATTGTTGAACCTACTGTCTGACAAACCTTACCCCCGGTTTGGAGCTGCTAAGAAGATTTCGACAATATTAGTGCATGTGAGGTTTGAAATTGTGGGTTATGACATATTCCTGTCTTTTCAATGATGTTTGCCTTTTTCTAAAAGTTTATCATGATAGATAAGTAGTTGTTGGTATTTTTTGTTTACGTTGAAACCTTCATGTGTGCAAGTTTCTCTATATTTGATCAATGATCAATGATGTTTATTGTGCAACGTAATTGTTTTTATAATGTTCGTAAGACGTGAATTGTGTTTGGACGTCCATTAAAAGCATTAAAATAGTTTTGGACGTCCTATAATGTAACCAAATAGAAGTAAACATAATTCGTTATTACATTGATAAGTATTACAATGTTGTTACACAATGTACATGACCATTAAAGAGAGGGCAAGGACAAACAAGAGAGAAACGGTGAAGAGAATGCTGGTGAACTTTGCCCGTTCACGACGCATGGTTTCAACAGTGACGCCAAGACGTCCAACATGATGACGAAGATTGAGGACGTCCTCTTCTAGGCATTTAATTGCTTGTGACATTTCAATAGGATCAACTCGTTGACCATTGCAGTTGATTGTCATCTTATCAATGCGTTCATCCTGGCTTATCCTAGCGTATTGTAGATTAGCCACTTCCTCAAATAATGCCTCATCACACCACTTGAAAAGGTGGTGTCCAAGGGCCTGCATCCATGACAATTGTCGTTCCGATGTCCATTATTATTGTACCATTGCAAACAAAAAGGGATATTGGGAGGAATGAGGAAAAATACTTACATCCCTTTTCATGCATGTGTAGTACCTCCGACCTTTGTCATCCATTCCCTTGAATCTTTCGACCGTGACATGCCCACCACAAAAACAGGTGTGTGGTATTCCCTGAATAGAGCGAGGGTAATCAGCAGCGTTGTAACTCTCAAGTGGACAGTCTTCAGATGAAGATGGCTGGCTGTAACTATAATCTTGGCTCATTTTTGTGTCCTTCAAGAGGTGGAGCAAGTAGGTGAAGAAAGTCTTTTTTCGTAGTCCCGTTTAGAACAAAGAAAAAAGTGACATCAATTAAATAATCTGAGATTAAAAATGAATTAAAAAATATTAAATAAATTGAATAAAATATTAATCCCACTAAGTCAATAACTTTTATGCCCACGTGGGTTGATTAACCTTTTGTCATTTCTGATTTGACAAGTCAGAAAGATTTTCTTGGGTTGTGATTACTATTTTATTATTTAAGTAATCACGTTCCACGAGGATGAGAAGAAACATTATTGTATTGGCCTTGGTATCTGGGTCGCACACACATTTAATTGTAGACGTCTTCGTTCCCAAATAGACACATGATTGAAAGTAGTCCATCTACGTTACCCTATCATTGATGACAGCTTCTACTTTATAGGGCTCTGCTAAGAGAAACAAATAAAAATTCTAGAACACAGTAACAACGAGTGGCTTGGAGTGCATCAGGGATCGGACAAACTACATTATTTCAATCGAAGCCTCACAATAACCACATGCAAGATACCCACATAGATTGGACAGGTGATAAGTCATATATAACTGAACTATTGTTGCTTACAGAAGTAAAACTAAATATTAAAATCCAAATTGTATTATATAGACATCCAAATTAAAGCAACTACTAAGTTATGTCCACATAAAACCAATAAAACATTACGTAGTTTTGTCAACGAAACACAATAAAAGTATAAGTCTTGAAAAACCATAAACAAATTGTAAAACACTTCAGAGTGACTCCACGAATTCTTCAAAGATATCCACCGCATAATGCAGCCTCATGTTGTCAACCATGTTGGCACAAGGCATTTATGTTATCTGAACTCCTTGCGCATGGCACTCGACAAACTTCACTGCCATTGGACCAAAGTCAGAAGGATGTCCAGGTTGAGCAACATCGGCAGTCACTGCCATTGGACCAAACTTCACGATGTTCGATAAGATTTGATATAATGTAGGGCAACATCTCTACAATCGGCTTCATCTTCACTTCCAAATTTTCTTGAGAATATGCAGATATATGAGGATCAAGCACAGTAATTGTAGACTTCCACAAATCTACGCGAACTGCAACCCAACGACCATTCCCAAAGTGCATCGGCGCATAGAACACATCTACATTAACCATCCAACTTTGGATTTGGAACCTCCCAGGAACTTGACCACGTACATAACCATTGACAATGGCGTTCCAAGCCCAAGATTCTTTCTTCTTCCGTTTGTTCCACCTTAGAAACTTAGTAGACATCGTCCTAGCAAGCCAGGAGTCCAAAATTGCAATCCTTTTGGACTGGAGTGCATCACCTTTCTTTCTCCAAACGAAAGTGAGCAATGCATCAACATGCTACAATTCTCATAGAATCAGATAAATGGAGATAAGGGATATATATAAAAATTTTGTATGGAAGGACAACCACTTACATCGGCTCCAAAAACAGCAAATGGGTTGTGAATTTCTTCAGAAAATGATTTCTTCACTCCATGTCCATTAACATTGAATAGCATGCATGGTGATTCAATGAGAACCATATACGTACAATGTCGTTATGATTCATCATCATAATGATGCACCACAGCGATGGACGAAAAACAAATAATCAAGTCGTCAACTGGTAATATGTGGAAAGGACAAATAGTAAATAACAATGACAACCAATGAGTACAAAGGACAAACATTAAGTTGAAAGGACAAACAATAAATTTTCTTCAACCTGTTCTTCTTAAGCTTAGCAAATTTCTTCTGGTACACAGCGGATGCGAGAGAAATTTTCTTCTCAGACGAATGGCCGTATCTTTGGGGCTTAGTTCTATGTCTTTTGTCAGACATGGAGAAGGAAGGACCCTTTTCATCTGACTTGCTGTTTTTCTTTTTCTTCAAAGGTTAAGGGTCTTGCTCATATGTACTCTTCACCTATATTACCAGTTAATGATTAGTTGAAACAAGAACATATTCAAACTGAACAGTGAGAAAAGTCTTACTTCTCCATCACCAGAAGACACGTCTTCAAACTCTGTCCCAATGACAGGTTGTTCTTGGTCCACATCCATGTCCTCAGTGATCTTATTCCCATCATCTTGACCATCCTTTTCAGCTTCTGCTTCATCTTCCTTATTTACATCATCTTTATTTTTTCTTTTTGCTATTCGATAAAAGGGTCACAAATCAAGAGATGCCAATGTATAAGTAAAAGAGATTAAAGAACAGAATCGTACTTCGCCAGCCAGTTTATCGGGATTATCATATTGAGCATCATGATTGTCCTATTCTTTGGGTCCTCGAGGCAACTGCTTGAACATTGGAACTCAAAGAGTTATCTTGTCCTCTTACCTAACAATCATACAAAAGATATAATATGTCTAACAAATAACTGCAGGACATCCTCATGCCTTAAATTTAAAATTGGTCACTTACTTCTTCACGTGTTGCATCGTCTGAATTTCCATTGACATCCTCAATTGGTTCTTTGTCTTTCTTGTCATCTGATTCTTGCCCTGAACTCCTAACAACCCTCTCGAACCTTTGTACATCTAAATCTGAATGACAGTTTGATATCTACACAAAAATTATACATCAACAAACGACCCATTATAAATAAAAAATTGTTCATACACTTTTTATTACATAATTAATACCTCCTTGGTTATCTCTTCTTGTGGTTTTGCAAAAAGGTCATCCTGCTCATGTTGGGTCGTGTGGACATTGCTGACGGACGTGTTGTCGTGTGGGCAGTTGGTCAATCTCGTTATCAGCAAACATATCATCGTCAACATCCGTCGTGTTCATCTGCGTAACTTTATCATTAGACGTCCCTTCATTACGTTCCTCATTTGAATTTTCTCCTTCTTTTTCATTACCAACCTCAACCTCAATGGTTTTGTTAATATCATCTACCACCTGTGTAACCTTATTCCAATCACCAGTCGCTGCATCCTCAGAAAAACAGGAGGACCTTCCGGCTCTGAAGATGGACGTCTAGTTGTATCCAGGGGACGTCCATCAGGCGAACTAGGAGGTAAGTGAGTTGAGCTGGGACGTCCTGTCTTGCCAGTTGTGTCCGTCTCGAATGGATCGTTGCTGACGCCTGATGGAATGGTAGGTGGGACTTCACTCTTCCATGTCTTCCGCAAATAACTGACTACTCGGTCAAGGAATTGATCTTCATGCAACTTCCTATCCTTAGTGCCCTCAAGAGACATCTCGACCTTTAGCTCAATCAACTTTTTGTTAACCAATTCCATTACCTCGTTCACAGTAACTGTATCAACCCTCTTTTCTTCTATGGTAGGCATTCCATGCCCACTAGCTTTACCCTTCCGTTTCTCTTCTGCTGTAAACTGCGGAATAGTAGCCTTTTTTCCCTTCAGCTTACTAACACCACCTTCTATCACTGGCCAATCACATACCCCGGTTTTCCATATCCCATGATTGAATTGGTACCCACTACCAATCAACCTCTCCATGTACAAAACACCATCATCTTTCACTTCGTCATCCCATAGTTTCTCATCAACATTTCCCCCGCCAGGTAAATACAAATATGTATTTACCACAAACTAACAATAAGAAATAACTTCAGAGTAAGTCAAAGGACATTCCACAAGAAAAAAGATTAAGCGTAAGTACAGTGATGTAAATTCCACATGTCAAATGGAAGACTTACATTATCTTGGTTTTCTTGAGCGATTATATTCTCGTTGTAAAAGGACCTGAGCAGCGGCATATTACCAACATTCTTCTCGCCAATGGTGAGGTCGTCTGTACCAGGACCCAACAGATTTTCTATTTGAGGAATTGCCTTAAAAATACAAAGTTGTAGCCCAAGTATAAACCCGTGGGTGACAATGTGCGATTGGTTAAACTTCTTAATCAACTCCTCAATATTGGGAACCTTCCTACCAACTTTAACCATCTCAATTATAACTTCAAAGGAATCTGGACCTCATGGATACTGTTTGACCTCATTCAAATCCTTCACCATCTCTGCAACATACCGCGACGGTCTAAGAACACCAGTCGAAGGAAGCAAAACTCCCTCAATAATGACTATCAGGGCGAATCACAATCTTTTCCATCTCGGCATCTTGAGGTCCTCGGGCAGAAGTTTGTCCTTTCGCAACAAATGAATAATGTCTTTGATAGTAACAGATATTACAAGATCACCAAACAACTTGTCGTAATAAGGGATTCAGATGCTGCTTTCCACCGTGCAACAGTGTCCTCACTAGGGTAAGGACCACAGTTTAATTTGGTCACAACACACCACTCCCTAAGCAACAGCCGCAGTGGTTTTCCGCCAAATACAAACCAAATTTTGTATTTCTTCGCAGTGTGAAGACTTCTGCAAATAATTTGGTGAACAAGTTTGCCGGATAATGAAGCCTTGCGGACAGGGATGGAAAACAAGGATTTGAATTGGGATTTGACCAACCATTTATACTCCTCCAAACCCTCGAGTGCGCAGCCAGTTCTAACAAGAGAGAAATGCTGGAATACGAATTAATCCTCCCCTTAGGAGGATACCTATCAGTCGCGTAAAGACGTACTAGTAATAGATCAGTGTCTGGACCATCTGTATCAGGGGAAATGACAGACGGAATATGGTCCTTCTTAGCGGCTGAATCTTTTCTAGTACGTCCGCCAGACGACTCTTTCACCGGACCCGGAATTATCCTCGAAGAACTCAAAGACGTCCTCAGGACCGAAGGTTTCTGTCTCTTCGGCACCACATCGGAATCCCCAGGCAGAGGTCTCTTCGACCCAGACGACTTCAGATCCGGCGGCTTCTTATTTTTAGGTATTGATGACGAATGACGCAATTCCTGCGAAATACGGTGACATACCTACTATCAAATCACTTATTGTATACAAACAAACACATCATTAGGGAGAATTAACAAAAATTAACAAACACAATACTGAAATTGATAGAAGAACAAGATGAGAATTATAAAATTTGACCATACAACAACAGAGATATTAGGGAGTTTTAACCCACCATATCCACTGGACGACCTTGTCAAACCTTCAATTTATAATGAAAATCTCTGCTTCGAGAGAATCGAACACAAGAAAAATAGAGAATTGTGTGTGAGGAACAACAAGTTATGTTTGCACAACTACTGAGGGAAGTTTATCAGATAAGATGAGAGACGCCTAAAAAATCGGGGCAGTTTGAAATCAAACTTCAAAAATCGTCGAGGATGCTGGAATACACTCACAGGTGCGGGGGCAAAATGGTCAAATGGACAAGTCAGATTTTTTACGTTGTGGCAGATTTAACAAAAAAATGTGGCTTATGGCAGATTTTACAAGGTTTCACCATTTTATGGCAGATTTTATAATTTGCACTTGTAAATTTACCTTCTAGTAAAAGACAAAATATAACATATTTTTAAATGAATTATGACTTATGGCATTTTGAGAAAGGATTTTCCAAATTATGGCAGATTTTGTAATAAACTATTGTAATTATACGTACATGTAATGTTAATTGAAAAATATTAATTTTATGTATAGTTTTTTACTCTTTTATCATTCGAAGATCCACCAAATACGATCTACTTAGGCGTTTTCCTCACTAGATTACTCCTTCCTCGCTCATTACCTTTTGTTGTACCGATGAAGGTTTTAGTATATAAATAAGAAATAACCCAAAATTTGAGACAAAATATCTTTTGTCTAGGTTTTTTATATATTTCAAATTTCTAGGTCTGACAAGATGACTCATTTATTATTAGAGTTGATAACATTAGAAAAACAAGCTGGGAATAGCAAAGGTAAAAGTTTGAATGAACAAGGATAGCAGAACGTTGTCACAAAAGTTTAGGTGGTGAACCCAATGCATAAAGCAGTTAGTATGTTACAAAAAGTTTTTCTTTTTTATAATTATTTGGTCCCTTTATTTATGATTTTTTTTCATTACTAATCATGGTAAATTAGTCTCTTTTTTATCATAATAATATGATTTTTTGGTGTTTTTTAATATTTATATATTATATTTTTTTAGTAGATATTTTTTAAACCGTCACGGCACCTGCTGCTAACCAGTCATAAATATTCCGTCAACACACTAATTTTCAACCGCTGTGCCAGTCGTATAAATTGCTTTATAATGTTTGAAACTGCTATCACCCGCTCACGCAAACTCCCGCAACTGCATCCACTGCGTGTGAACTAGTGAGGCCTTATTTATATACTAGGATCCCTTCCAAATCCACTCGAAATTTTTTAGTCATTATGACATCACTTTTTTAAGTCAAAATACTACAGCATTTGCATGGCCTAACAGTTAAAAATATATGGACATATAAGACTTATCATGACTGCCGATTTATATAAAACTAGATTAAGACCCTAGCGATGCGAGGATTATTTGATTTATAGTAAACAGTTAGGTTTAAGGAATGTTTTGGGGAAATATAATATCTTTTTAATTCAAATCTTAAATTAGATAATGTAGTGACTAAAGTTCTTGATCCATATGTAATAAAGAAGTATAGTCTCATATGTAATATATTATTTAAAGGATTTGGAAATTAATAAAATATTTTTTTTTGTCATCTAATTGAATATATAAGGCAGAAGTTTGAGTTACACAACTATTTCAAAGGAAACAGAAGCTACACTTAGTCATTGTTCCACCCAAAACTGACATTCAAATAGCAGTTAAACAACCTCTAATTTGCCTAAACTATCCTGATCCAAAAAATCTTGTAACCACCTTGGAGGTCCACTAGCCACATATGAGTTCCTTCTGCCATCTTTTATAACACTATGAGCTATTCTCCAAGCACCTTGGTTCGAGTGAGCTACCTCTAGCTTAAATTTCGAGTCCTTTATCTTATTCAATACAAATAGAAATTCTAAGATGGTCCAAGAGAAAGACGGGCCAAGCATAGCTTTCACAAATTCAGACACCACTGTTCCAAAACTCACCCTTGATATTTGATAATCTGCCATGCATTGAAAGGCTCAAATACGCACTTGAAATTTAGCCTCTTCTTTGGTTTCCATCTGAGCAAAACATTTTCTATTGTGTAACAACTTTTCACCATCTCAGTTTCTTAACACCCAAGCTGCCCCACATTCCTTTGAATCATTGGACCAATTGTAACTAATGTCGCACTTAATCCAAGGGTCTGGTGGCCTTCTCCATTTATTTTTTAACCACACTTTCTTCAGAGAGATATTCAACTCCTCCTTCTTTACCTGAGAGTGAGTAAAGAACCAAAGTTCAACATCTTTCATAGCTTTTTCCACCACATCATTGACCATATATAACTTCCCTTCAAAGAGGAGACCATTTCTATTTTTCCAAACATACCACATGATCGAAGGAAAGGATCTACGCATCTCCATAGGAATTAAATTCATTCTGACCTTACTCAGGAGGTAATGAATGTTGGAAAACAGAGAAACATCATCAAACCCACCTTCAGGCCAAGGAAACCTTGAAATGGCCCAAATTTGCCTAGCTAAAAGACAAGGGAACAAAAAAAATTATTTATAGACTCCCTCTCAGATCCACATACTTTGCATCTAGAGTCGACTTTTATCCTTCCTATCTCCAGAAGATCTACAACCAGCATAGCTTCACTCACACACTTCCAAATGAATGCTTTAATCTTTGGAGATGTGTAAAGGGTCCAAATCTTTTGTCTACATTTGAGTCTTGAATGAATAAATGCCAACATATCAGCCTTAAACCCATTGAAATATTCAGGGAGCCCAAGTAGGTACCAGCCTCTCCTTCATTTACTATCCCAGTAATCAATTTCACCGAGGATTTGACTTCCTCCTCAACTTTGATCCCAAAGGTAATTGAAGATTTATTCAAATTAATAATTTATCATGTGGCTTCCCCATAAACCTTAAGGATCTCATTCAAAGTCTTTACCTCAATATCCTCAGCTTTACAGAGGAAAAGGTTGTCATCAGCAAAAAGCAAATGGTGAACTGATGGCTCATTTTCCGAGAAGCTAATACCATGAATCAATCCATTGCTTTCAGCCTTATTAAGCAGGTGAGTCAACCCCTCTGTGCATACAACAAAAAGGGAGGGAGAAAGGGGATCACCTTGCCGCAGACCTCTCTTAGGTTTAATGAGACCAAAAGGTTGGTCATTGATCAAGACTGAATAAGAAACATAGGTCACACAAAACATGATCCAATTGACCCATCTAAAGTGAAAACCCATTGAGGAGAGTAATCTTCTTAGATAGCTCCATTCCACTCTGTCATAGGCTTTGGACATATCTGATTTAATAGCTAGAAACTCTTTAGACACTTTTCGATGAGTTCTCAGACCATGCACCAATTCATGGGAAATTAGAATGTTATCTGAAATAAGTCTCTGAGGAACAAAAGCAGACTGAGCTAGAGACACTTTATCTGCTAGGAATGGTTGAATTCTCAAATTAATAAAGTATATATGCTTGATATATATTAGTTTGGTTTAAATCATTAAACTAGTTGATATAATATTTAAATCATTCTTACATGTTTTGATGATCCTTCTTTGATGCTATTTTGTAAAATTTAAACATGAAAAACATATTCCTTAATCTAATTCTCTTTATTTTCATGGCCAATTATTTTGTTTTCCCCATAGATATACATATATTTTAAATCTCTGCCTATATATAATGATAAAAACATGGTTGTTTCTGTTTTTAATTATATAGGTTCCTATTTTCTTTCTCCTAATTTTTGCTTTATGTTAAATTTCTCATTATTAAAAAAAATGTTTTAAACTAAATATCTTATACAATTATTCTTATAGAGGTTCTATGTAATTTGTAAAATTACTTTATGTTTGTTTGTTTCTCCATTTTAACTTTTTTTTTTTGGGTAACTAACAATTATAATATTACATTTAATAAATTTACAATGAAAGCTTACATATTTAAATATTTGACATTTTTTAGAATCTAATCGACCACTTAACACGTGTTGCGATCTCGTGAGTTACAATTTTGCGCATTCACTTTTATATAATAAGATAAGGTAGATTTACAAACATACTCTTTAGTCTTTACTGTTTAGAAAGAAAAAAAATACAGCTTCTTGATATCAAAATTAGATACCCAAAATCAAATGATGACCTATATTTTTTTTCTAATTTCTTTAAATGTATAACAAATCCATGGCCTCATTTAAAATAATATGAGTTCATACATTAATTATAGAGACAATCTCAACTCCAAATCTGGCTCAGCTGCGTCATTCGTTTCGAAGTTCTGAATACCCGATCTCAACGATCTATTTCTCGGATCCTATAACGATGGGGGGGGAAAAAAATCTTTCAGCGAGATCTATATAACAAGCCACATTTTTGAGACAGTTAACACAAATGATCATGTCAAATCTAAGTACTTACTAATCATTAACATATGATTATATATGTATATGGGTTATATATAAAGTAATGACCTCATGTAAGAAGTGTCTGGTTATGTTTGGTTCCACAAAATGTTGGCTCTCCAAGATACCGTAGCTCGGGTTCCAACTGTGTTGTACAAAATTATTTAGCTTTATTTTAAACAGAGATATACCACAGACGTCTAAATGCATATATATAAACAACATAACATATAAATACTATATATGCTAATGATAACAATATGGACGGACCTTAGTGCTACGTGAGGCTGAGAATCTCCGTATCTTGTTGTTGGTCTCTCGTATTGATCTTGACTTGCATTCATCTGTGAGATCACAGAAAAATAACGAAAAACTCCATTGAGCAAAACTGATTATGATTATTACCACTGAGTTTACTTAGATGGATCTTTTCACGTCTACAATTAGTTACTAGAAGAACGCTATGGATTTTGAAATTCCTTTTAAAAAATTGATAGGTAGAAAACATGATCGTACGAATATACTTGAAGATTTTGCGTATTAAGATGAGATATTTGAAATTAAAATGATTTCTAAGTAAGTTAAGAATCTGATATAAATTTCTTCTAAATCTAAAAAGATATGCATTTAAGAACAACCATGTGATGTTCTATCTCCTTTAGTTTGTGAAAGCAGATAAATGATACTACTAGATACGTTATATATTATATACACACACATACACAACAATATACACAAAAATGAATGTGGCATATGTATACCGTCATGTTTGGATTAAAGCCATATGGAGCTGATGGTGGTGATGATGATGCATATGAAAAGGATGGTGATGAAGATGGTATAGATGGATATCCTCCTTGCACCCTCACGTCCTCCTACATTATTCAACATTCACATATATACCCAAAACTACTAGTCACATACATATTCATAAAGCCCATTTCAATCAATAAGATGAAACAAATGCATGATGAATATTTATCTAGATCTATATCATTATGTAATTTGATTAGACATTTTCTTGAATTGAATTCGATTAAACATTGCGTATAAAAACATATAGTTTTAGTGCAGTACTATATATATGGATGAATGATCATGATGTTATGCTATAAATGCAAATACTTAGCTATAATATATTCTTAACACACAGATGAAAGCAACTCTTTATTGCATATAGTTCGCATCATGATCAAACAATACAAAATCTAAATGACAATAATCTTTCATGTCAGGGTCAAGATTGGAACCAGTGTTTTTTTATAAAGTTCCAAACGTTAGAATATATACCACTAGACTGTATCTACATGGATCGATTGATCTATGTATATGCGCGTGAAATTTGTACCTGATGATGGAAAGTTGAGGGATGATAAGAAGGGTAAGTATTGAAACTGTTGCAGTTATATTCGCCATGTAATCTGATCTTCTCCAACTGTGCGACGCCGAGACCTCTCTGCGGTTGCTTAGGCTTGTCAGAACCGTTTTTGTTCTTCCCTCTCCTTGCTGGAGAAGAAAAAGATGATATTGGTGACGTTGAAGAAGATTTACCCATGTTTGGTCTCCCAAAGAAACTACTACCCATTTCTTGGTTTATAGAATAGTAATCAAAAACTAGAGAGAGAAAGTCTAGCTAGAGAGAGAAAATCCCAACAGTACTCTTTTTTTTCCTGTTTGTGTATCTGTGTGGGGTTGGTTGGTTAGCTTTGAGTTGAGGAATCAGAGAGATCTCTAATGGTGATCTCTTCTTTATAAGCTTTTTATTTTTATCTTTTAATAAATAAGAAAAAAATCTTTTTTATGTTTGTTTTTAAGATCAGTAACTACTGCATCGCTGGATCAGATTGTGTTCAGATTTCATTAGATACGTCCCACACACACACATACATACATTACATAGATTTTATGCCCTTATTTTGATTTTACAATAAATTCTGACAAGAGCAAAAAAACATTTTACAAATGACAATGATTGTTCAATATTTTAGTCATGATTTATCATAATTTTTCCTCGGTTTTGGATGACTTCCAACACAAAAGACTACAATGTTGTTCGATTTTATTATTCAGCCATTAAACATTAAAATATACATATACATCGGAGTTTATTACAGACCAAAAGAGTAGGAGTGTATAATACAATATTATTCTTACATTGACCTACATAAATGAATGAATTTTTTTTTTAAATATCACTTTTGACATGTCACTTTACAAAAATATCATTATCCTTACTTTAAAATTTGAAAATCATTTATGTTTGGGTTAACTATGTTATATTAAGGTTTAGTTTTTTAGGTTTAAGATTTCTTAGGAATGAAAATTGTTTTTAAGATTGAGAATTTCGAGATAAAAAGTTTTTAAACGCATTTATAAGTGACACGTTTGTAAGGAACTAGTTCAACAATGTCATATTTGTAAAAAAAAAATTAAGAGTGGCAGTTTTGCAATTGTCCCTAAATGAATATATAGTTGACGGATAATTACAGTATTTTCATATAATCTTATGTATTATGAACAAATCTATATTTACATAATTGAATAATTGACGGATTATTACAGTATATTCATATAATCTACTTTAACAAAAGAAACATTCATATAATCTGTATGTATTATAGAACCTAAAAACTGAAAGCAAAAAAATAAAACGAAAAATTAAACCGGAATTGTTCGACACCCATAGCTTGAGCATTTGTGTAGTATTTTGTTTTCCTTTTTTTGACTGCCGAATCATAGCTTTCTCAAAGTATACTTGTTTAATCATTAATGAGTTGTCATCTATAATAATAAATCTTTGTGTCTATAAATGATTTTGCTGGTAAAGAAATGAGATTAAAATAATAGCTTCTATAAAGGGCTTACTAAGAAAAGCTGAAAAGGAAGGCAATCGAACTGTATAGTATAACG
The DNA here is from genome assembly GCA_963576765.1 of Draba incana. Lineage (NCBI taxonomy): Eukaryota > Viridiplantae > Streptophyta > Magnoliopsida > Brassicales > Brassicaceae > Draba > Draba incana. Next base: position 18,337,534 of record OY755212.1, on the reverse strand, counting down.
TAAAACGACTTAAATGTAACTAATAACATAATATACTCAATAATATATATATATATATATATATATATATATATATATATATATAACTTTTTGAAGCTTTTTGCATTACAAGCTTTGTACATCATAAGGTTTATACCAAACTTGATTTTTAGTTACAGTACTTAATAAAAAAAATTATCGAAAGATGTACTGTTGTTGGGGTGATTTCCGAAAACTAATCCTTAACAAAAAGAATTCCTACTTCTTACCAAAAAAAAAAGAATTCCAACTCCATTTTCTTTATAAACATTCTCCTTCCGATTTTATTCCTCCCTAAGACGGAAGAATGAGACCGTGATCTTCGAACCTTGTTGTTGTCTTACTTGGAGGGCGGAAAGTTTTCGAGAGGAAGATCCCTTTTTGTTCTTCCGAAAACTATCTTAACGATATTATTTATGCATTTCATCATTATCCGGGAGAGGCATTGAACATGTTTTCAGAAGTATCGGTCTAGATGCAAACGTAACTTATCCTCGGAAGAACTCCTATTCAACAATCATCAATATCCTACAAGATACCCGCTGTCTGACTCCAGAAACTATTAATTCTCATAAACTATTGTCTACCAGTTCGTATCAATAACATTAGCTATCTAACCATTATTTTTATAACTAGCTCCTTCATAAAAATACGAGAGGGGACGTGTTTCGGCTGAAGTATTAGCCTACAGTTATGATTTATTATTAGTCGAACTAGCTCCAAAATCATAATTATTAATTACAATATACATATGTCGTGAATCATGTGTTCCCCCGAACATCTCTCCTAGCCTTACTAACTCGATAAATAATAATTAAGAAGCAAAGGGGTCACATTTTTTAAAAGACAAGGAACTAACAGGTGTGTGCCACTTGGTAGGTCAGATGCTGACTAATTATTATTCTTTCTTAGTAATGACGCCACTTTCAATTTGATTAGAATTTTAAACTTAATATTTTGTTGATATGTTCAATATACTAATCGGTTTTGATTGTAACAATATTTTAGCGAAGAACAATTTATTGAGATAATCCGGCTTCGGCCTTTGCCCACGGACAGATCGAGATGGTCTATATCATTGTTTTTGAATTCACTACAAAGAAAGCAAAAACTCAGATTTATAGATGGAACAATTACCAAACTTTATGCTAATATATATGAACCTTACTATGCACGTAGAACGATCCTAAGCTTTGCTTCATTGTCAACGTGATCGTTGTTATCGATGCTCACAAACTTTGATATATCGTATTGATGTTTAGATGATTTGATGAGTATTATAACATCTGACCAATCTCATATGTAAATATTTGAATTTCTCATGTTCACATGAACAAATGGTTTTCATTCATTAACTCCCAAAATTATTTGTAAGAGTTATTGACTAGCTTGATGATAACAACAATTTTTATGTAGTTTTGCATGATATTGAAAAATTTATAGATCCCACGAGTGGACTTGGTTGGTTGTTGGAGTTGTGAGATTGGACTACTGACTTTGTAGAAGAAAGAAACCTTCTGCGTTTAATACATGTTCAAAATTATTCAGATTCCAAAAAATATCATTTCTTTTTCAGTTTCCCTTTTTACTTCCTCCGTTACATAAAAAATGTTATTATACGATTTAATTTTTGTTTTACAAAGAATATATTTGTGATACCCCGGTTTCAGGGCATATATGGTATATGCGGTATATGCGGAGAAGCTTAAAAAAACTGATTTGGCAACCTATATCACCAAAGTGCACTTATCTTTTCGGTCACAGGTCTTGAGAGAACTCCAGAATTAAGCGTGCTTGAGTTGGAGTAGTTTCAAGATGGGTGACCTACTAGGAAGTCATTTCCAGTACCGTGTGAGTGAGGTCAAAACACGGGAAAAGATCGCGTGGTGTTTTGCAGGGTCAGTAAACATGACTTCCGAGCCTCCCGGACTAACGCACCGACTGTCGTAGAGTATGGGCCCATGAGCCGAAAGTGGACGTGGAGCCTATGGATAGGGCGGTCGGGGCGTTATTAGTGGTATCATAGCGAACCTTGACAACTGTGTGAGTCAGATTGTCGGGGGTAACGATCTTGGTATGCGCAACAAGGACGTTGCGATCTGCTGGTGAGGGTGATTGTGACACCCTGGTTTCAGGGTATATACGGTATATGCGGAGAGGCTTAAAAGAATTGAGTTGGCTACCTATATCACCAAAGTGCACTTATCTTTTCGGTCACAGGTCTTGAGAGAACTCCAGAGTTAAGTGTGCTTGAGCTGGAGTAATTTCAAGATGGGTGACCTACTAGGAAGTCATTTCCACTACCGTGTGAGTGAGGTCAAAATACGGGAAAAGATCGTGTTGTGATTTGTAGGGTCAATAAACATGACTTCCGAGCCTCCCGAACTAACGCACCAACCGTCGGAGAGTATGGGCCCACATGCCGAGAGTGGACGTGGAGCCCATGGATAAGGCGGTCGGGGCGTTATAATCTTTTTGTATTTTCTGAATTTGTGTAAATATGATAAAATAACACTCTTTTGGAAATAGGGTTAATTTGGTGGATAGCAATAACAAAAATTAAAACTAAAATTTTAATTAAAAGTGGCATATGTGGTAAAATATGGCCATTAAATTAAGGGTTTTTGTTAGAATTTTAGTTATAAATTTTTGACAGATTGGCTAAAATAACCTACTTTTTTTTAAGAATAACTAAAATAACATGTTTAATTTTTTATGGTAAAAATAACTTGTTTTGTATTTCATTTTCTTTTAATACCAAAATTATCCTCCGCAAAGTCTATTGATACATTGACACATTCTACCGAGACATTGGTAGACTTAACGAAGGCATTGGCAGACAAAAGAAATTGATATCTAAGTTTGCCGTTATGTTAGGAAGACTTTTATAACGTCTGCTAGAGAAATGCATACTCTGCCGATATATTGGCGGACTCTGTCGAGATATTGACAAACTCTGTTAAGAAAACGCAGACTTTACCGAAATATTGGCATACTCTGCTTAAAAGACGTAGACTCTGCCGAAACATTGGTAGACTCTACCGAAGTCTTGGCAGACTCTACTGAGATATTGGCAGACTTTGCCAGAAGCCGCAGACTCGGTAGAGTCTGCCAAGATATTCTTAGTCTCTGCCAGAAAAACGCAGACTCTTCCGAGAAATTAGCAGCCTCTACTGAAACATTGACAGACTCGGTAGAGTCTGCCAAGATATTCTTAGTCTCTGCCAGGAAAACGCAGACTCTTCCGAGAAATTAGCAGCCTCTACTGAAACATTAACAGACATTGCTGAGACATGAGTAGACTTTGCCAGAAAAGCGCAGATTCTACCGAGTCTGCCAAGATAATCACAGACTAGTAGATTGATTTATAAGTATGTCAACTTATTTGGAAGATTTAGGAGTGTGTGCTAGAAAACTGCAGACTTTTTCGAGACATTGTCAAATTAGTATTTAAGTCTGCCAACATATTTGGAAGACTTCTGAAGATTCTGCCAAGACATTCGCAAACTCTGCCAAAATATTGGTAAAAAATATTGGGAGACTAGAAGATTTGATAGATAAATTTGCCAATACGTTTAGAAGACTTTCAGATTATCTGCTAAAAGAAAATGAAGTTTTAACTATGAGAAAAAGTAATTATGTCTATATACTAGTTTATAAGGATATTTTAGGTATTCTAAAAAAGTTCAAATTTTAAATGGGTTATCTGAACAATAAAAAATTATAGAGGTTATTCTAGTTATTATTTTATTTTTTTTAAAAGATTATTTTAGGTAAATTTTTGTAATTTTTTTCATTACTATCTACCAAATTTACCCTTTAAAAACATAGAAGAATTGTATATAATTACAAAAATGGAAAGAATTAACTTAAAAAGATTCCATGAAAAGTCTTCATTAATTATTACCGTTTTTAAATATATATCCATTTCTCATTGGTATCTTTTATAGGTCACAGATCACACCAAATCCATGTTGATGATATAAGTGATCATATCAAGTATTTTAGCGTAAATCTCTTTTCATTTACTGCCATTGTTTTTGTAGTCATGGTGTTAAAAATAGGAATATTTAGTCTACAAGACATTTTATGACAACTTATTTCACTACAACATACTTTCTACGGCAAGTGTACTTCTTCCTTGCTTATTTTTTCTAAATTCCAAAATAGTCTTCCTCCTTACTTACAACCGACAAGAACTACAACTATTCTATTAATGATCTTTTATTCTTGGCCGTTCAATTATTTTAGCTCAGTTACAAATATGCCTCAGATTTTTTTGTGTTTCTTGAGTTACAATAAATGCTGAAGGAATCTCTACACAACTTTAACAATCGTGTGACTCAGATTCAAATTAGTACATTGGGTTGGTGAGATTATAAATGTTTTAACCTCTAATGGTGGGTAAATGTGTATTAGGTTAATCAGAGAGTTTTTGGTGATTTTTCATAGATTAGCTCATTCCTTCTGATCTTTGTTGTGGATGGATGACCATTGCTTTGTGTTCGCTGATGATTGGCGTAGTCTTGATGATGGATAGTGGGAGTTTGTGGCAAATAAGCAAAAGATGGCTAGGATCGTGCTTCTTTCTTCTGGAATGAAGTTGGCTAACCTCATTAGTCTCATCGATGCAGAGTTTGGCTCCCTGTCAGGTACATCTTCGGCTGTTCTTAGCTATTGGCCAGGTCAGTTTAGCATAGCCGGTTCTGGACACACGATCCCTCTGGTGATGTTGTCTACTGATGCTTCCCTAGGAATTTTCATGAGTAGATTGAGATTGAACAAGGATTTTAACATTTTTATATCCTTCAGTACTTCTGTGGGAATCCCACAGATTTTGGTTACCAAACCCTAGCAAAACCCTTAGGGAAGAATCTTGACAGTCTCAAACTTGGTCAAACTCTTGTTCAACTGCGTACGGTTTGCTCGAGGACTACACCTGTTTTCAGCCTTGTGGCTGAGAGTCGTGATTTGTTTAGCAAAATTACATAAAGTTTTGAAACTCAGCAACCTAGGAAACCCCTACTAGTCTTAAGGACGGCAACTTGGTTGACACTAGTAAAGGTGTGACTGGTAATTTAGGTGGGATGTGGAATTATAGCCCTAGCCACCTCTCATCCGACGATGAAGTAATTTTGGCACATGTGGAGGGATTTGAAGCACAAAAAAGGCAGAGAGGAAAGCCTGATGATGATGAAGAAATGTTGGCGTATGTGGAGGGATTTGAAGCAGAACAAAGGGAGAGAGGAAAAGGGAAGGCAGTTGATGAATGGGTGGACAATGCGGATGATGTGTATGTCAATCCTCGGGGATATGACAATGAGTTTTGGAATGAATTTATTGATGATGAGTATGGTGGTTCCAATGCAATGGATATATTGTATATTGTTGATAACAAGGGCAATCAAAGAGGTTTTTCCGAGACACATGAGAGGAATAAGGGACAGTTTAAAGGTAGAGTAGACCCCAAAGGGAAAAACCAACCATCATCATCCCATGGTGGACAGGTTCACATGGATGGCAGTCCAACAAGCAACTTCAACTTGGGCTCTAATGCTTCTGCTGGGTCATCAGGTTTGGAGGCTGGTCGAACCATACCACCATCTCATCCACCATGCAAACTAGCTGATGTTGATGATGAATAATTTGATATCCCACCCCTTTTTTATGATACACTCTATGAAACATACAAATTTCGGACTTAGATGTTGATGATGATGGTGAAGAATTATGTGGTGGGAAAGTGTATGGAAACAAGTTTGATTACCAGATTGCATTAGCGATCTATGCTATCAAGCAGCAATTTCACTTCAAGCAAACCAACACAAAAAAACATAGCTTTGTGCTTAGTTGTGTAGATAAGAAGTGTGATTGGAGAGTGTTGGCAGCAGAAAAGAAAAGTAACTGCAACTATCAGCTCCGTAAGCTACACCTTGGTCATACCTGCTCTATTAATACCAAAGATGCTTACAAAAAAAGAGTTACTTCTCGTATTATTGCATCAGTCTTCAAATCTAAGTATGGGGACCCTGCTAACGGTCCAAAACCATTGGATCTCCAACAACTTGTTCTTGAAGATTTAGGTGTTTCACCAACATACATGCAGTGTTGGAGAGCCAAGAGAAAGTTGTTGTTGATATGAGGGGTGAAGAAGAGGATTCTTACTTGAAGCTACCGTCTTACCTTCAAAGGTTGAAGCTTACAAATCGTCTATCACAGCCATAGAAACCGAGAAAGACGAAGACGAAATGGATCGATTTTTTTACTACTTCCTCGCATTTGGAGCATCGATCCGTGGATTCAAAAAAAATCAGGCGTGTGCTTGTTTTGCATGGCACTCACCTATCATGGAAGTTCAAGGGAGTCTTACTTAAAGCAAGTGGTCAAGATGCCAACTTCCAAGTCTATCCTCTAGCTTTTACGGTTGTTGACAGTGAAAACGACAACGAGTGGAATTTGTTCTTATTGAAGCTAGAAAAGATCATAGGTGATAGCACTAGTTTAACAATTATCTCTGACAGGCACCCATCCATCCTCAAGGCCATAACCAAAGTATACCCTAAATCTCATCACAGAGCATGCCTTGTTCACTTTCAACGCAATATCAACTCCAAATATAAAAAGTCTGGCCTTGCAGCCCTTGTTGGTAGAGCTGATTGCTCAAACCATGTTGGTGGGTTCAGGAAACTATATAACGAAGTATGGGCTGCAGATCGGGTGTGCGGTCAATGGTTGGAGAAAATTGGTCTTGCGACATGGTCTCGTGCCTATTTTCCTGGGAATAGGTATAACTTGATGACTAGTAACATTGCAAAACGCTCAACAAAGCTCTTTTCTTGGGGAGAGGATGTGCAATAACCGACCTCCTCAAGTTCATCCGCTCTACGATGTCAAGGTGGTTCAATGCGAGGCGGAGGAAGTCTGGAAGGTGTACTGAATCAGTTCCTCCAAAGGTAGACAAACAGATAGCTGCAACCATGAAGCACATTCAAGCGTCAAAAGTCACAAGCAACTCTGATTGGGTGGTAGAAATCATAGGCAAATTCAACAAGCGCCATCTCGTTAACCTTTCTGAAAAAAATATGCGGTGGGTAGAATCCTTTGCAGACGACTTAAATACGCGATGGGATATGTTAAGTGGCAGAGTGGCCATGCTGCACAATCCACTGAGATTCAGCCATTTGTCGCTAAAATTCAAAAAAAAAAAAATCAAGAAAAAAAAAATATAATAATTCAAAGTTTTTGGTTTTATAATTGAAAAATTCATGTATCAAATCTTGTGTTATTGATTTCTGTGATTTATAAATACTAATTCAAATCATGTGTTATCTAATCCCACATATAACTATAGGCCTGGGAATTCGGATAATTTGTTCGGATTCGGATAATATCCATCGGATTTCGGATAATTTGGATAAGGGGGATCCTCATCCAATTAGGAACCGAAACTATTTCGGTTCGGTGTCGGATCGGATATGATCGGTTCGGATCGGTGTCGGATATCCGATATTTTATCTGATAAGGAATCAGATAACATTTTGTTTGGATAAAATGTATCCGGTATGAGTAATTTTTATCTAAAACTTCAAGTTTCTATCCGAAAGGTATTAAAAATATGAAATCGGTCTAAATAATGAACATCTGAAATCCAACTACATTGATCAAAATCCGAAATCCAAAAAACAAGAACATTCAACACAACATGTGTTCATGCATATCATATTTCTTGATATATACATAAGTGTTCATTACATAAGTTATCAGATAATCGGATATATCCATTGGTTTTCGGATAATATCCATCGGATTTCGGATATTTTGGATAATTGAAAGTCTCATCCATTGGTTTATATAGGCGGTATCCGAATCCGAACCAAACCAGTTATATCGGATCGGTGTCTGATCGGATTATCGGTACATGATAAAATTTTGAGGCCTATATAACTATATGGATTTAATTTCAAAGTAGATTTAGTAGATTTTAAAGGATTTCGATGTAAAAAATTTAAAGAATCAAACCCTAAGAGAAACCTAAAAATTTATAAAAGCTAATTGTAAATTATATATAAATCAACTAAAAATACACACACGAGTAACACTTTTGAAATCTAACAGATTTTCTCAAAACGGTTTACATAATAATGAAATTTAATAGATTTTCTAAAATGAAAAAGAGAATAATATGTATGAAAAACCAAAATTAATTTTAATTCGAAGTATGTTTACATTGATTCAGGTTTGGCTTTTATCAGGTTGAGGTTTAATTAATTATACCGAACAGAAATGAACCATCCAGTATCATATCATGTAAATATTTTACAATTCAAAACTAGATTTGGACCTGCGTCAAACGCGGATTATAAATCTTAGTTTATTAATTTATATATTTTGATTAGCATAAAATACATATGACCAACATATAAATTGAGAAAATAATTTTATGAAATAACTTTAAATCCTATTAATATCTATTTCTCTTTGATCGACAAATAAAAAAAATAATTCTCATGTTTTTAGAATTAATAGGAAAGTTAAATATGTTGTTTAATTAATTAAACACAATATTCATTACCTTCTATAGTTTAGAAACTATATATTTCCAAATGTTGTATAAAAATCTAGACGAAATTTTAGGGAAGTTTATCAGTTTAGAAATGTGTTTTTATTTTAATTTTTAATAAGATGATAATTATCCCCTAAAATTCTCCTTGGATGACACCTAGGATTTTTAAGTTTTAATATCTTCTAAAAGTCTCTTTGAGTGACACCTAGGATTTTAAACTTTTAGTGTCTCCTCAATTAATATATATAGGATTTGCTGATTTAATACTCTAAATACAAAAAATAACAGTTAAGTGTTCACATCTAAAGATCTTTTATATAATTATATATACAAATTGTACTTCTTTAATTTGTGGAGGTAGAAAGGTTTTGGTTATTAAATTATATGAGGTTAGGAAAAGAAAATAAAAAGCGAAGTGTTTGACAAAAGAAGAGCATCTCTCCACATGCAAGGGCTTCAGATTCAGGAAGCTGATATCGCAGTTTCCAAGGTCATCTCTTATCTTGTTGTCTACGAAAACTCACTTGAGCTTATATATATAATTTGTCGACATGATCATCTCCTTACTATATATTATTAGTTTAATTATATTGACATCGTTTAAACTCGAAACATTTTTAAAAATTATAAGTGATCTCAAAAAAAAGAAGTGTACGCAAGCTATATCTATGTCAAGATTGATAATTCGTGCCACACCGGTAAATAAGTATGTTTTTATGTATAATACTCATTACTCAATATAAAACCCAAAATTGTATGGAAAAGCTGATTGGCGATGACAGATCCATTAGAGTGTGGTGCGATTTTTGGTTGGATGATGGGAGACCAATGATGCCTCTTATGAAAAACTTGTTTATCAACATCGATTTCAAGGTCAGTGCCACCAGAATAGTGGGATTTACAGAAATTGGAGGAGTTGTTTTATCAAATAAATGTAGAGTTAATCCTGGGAAAAAAAAACAGCGGTGTCTCAAAAAGACTATTGGGTCTAGAATCATACGAGAAGTGGGGAGTATGAAGTCAAAAGTGGGTATTGGCTTGCAAACAAGGGAAAGCACCAGAAATGGATAAGAGAAGCTTTGGCCCAACCCTCCGTGAATACCTCTTGTAACCATCAAGAGTTTAAATCTGTGTGTTCCTTACGTTAGATGCATTTCCTTTAATTCGTTTTTTGGACTGGCCGGTTGTTGCCAGTTAAAAAGCTTTTGTTTGTAATATTAGACCGAGCTTAGGTTCGGCGGCTTTTGTCAATAAAATTCAAACAAATGGAAAAAATTGTAATTTTGTACAATATTCTCAAAATTATTGGCTAGTCATTTTATAGAGTATCAAATCGTTCATGTATCATGTTTTTCAAAAATTTTACTATTCACATCATTAGTTCTGGTAATATATGCAGTTTACTCAAAAACACATATATGCAAACAAATCGATGTTCTTTAACAAGATAAGCAAGTTTGTCGAAGTCGTACTCTCCAAAATCTCCTCAATAATATATAATATGCATATAGTAATTAAGTTTGAGAAAAGCCAGTAATATATAGCTAAATGGGTTGGGTCTTCCTTCTCTCTCTTCGAAAGTATATCTTAAAATAAAAATAAGATAAAAATTGTAGCTAAAACGACATCTCTAGTTGTCTTGCGTGATCTATCCTTGGATATGGGCTATGGACATTTTGGTTTATTTTTAAGGTTATGTCTAAATTATTGAGGTTTCATTATATGCCTTCGAATTCTATGTAATGTTTTATGATATGGTTCTTCGTAAATGGCATTATATATAATTGTTGGTTTGAATGTGCGGTCGAATTGAAAAAGTAAGTTTCTTCTGTCGGATAAAATAATTTTATATAGGTTCAAATCAATACATGTGCTTTCATAAGGAGAGACCTCGTCACTACTTTTCAGAGCTCCCGCGGATTAAAGAATCCGCAAAGGCTAATGTCATGATTCATTTCTTCTGGAATAATAACAAACACTTTTTTAATTATGGATATACTACCATAAATGAAATGCGTAATCTTAATGCGTTTCCTTTTGTCAAGTAGGTAAAGTAGGCATACGAACCACTATGTTGGAACTAAAATTTATATAGCAAGTTGTGAATTTATTATATACTTATTGAACCACTTTCAGGTGTATTCCATTTGCAATAAAATTTGCATTCATGAAGAATGAGTAAGAGCAAAAAAGAAAAAAGGAATCATGCATAAACAGATCGTGTTAAGTTATGAGTTTCCAACTCAAAACAGTGGAGATGTCCATATCCTTTATATAGTACTTAAAATTCCTTCCAACTTCTGATGTGGGACTTTAGTCCCTAATACGCTCCCTCGAGATGATGGCCAACTTATATAGTACTTAAAATTCCTTCCAACTTCTGATGTGGGACTTTAGTCCCTAATACGCTTCCTCGAGATGATGGCGCTTTGACCATCAATCTCGGAACGTTTGAGCATGGATCGATGAAACTATTTTCGGTTCGGTTCGATTATGGATCAGGTGGATTGTGTGGATCATGGGCTCTGATACCATATTATGTTATAAGCTATGAACTCAAAACCAATTGACAATTAGTTGAGAGGCCCATATCTCTTATATATTACTTAGAATCCCTTCCAACTTCCGATTTAGTCTCTAATAGATCGTTGTAGACAAGGACAAGAATTGTATAATTCATCACAAAATGGTATTTTATCGAATTTACAATAATTGACATTTGGTGGTGAAAAGATAAATTGGTAATCGACTTCTAAAGGAATTGCAAACACAAATGTCCGGGCTTTGGTGTACAGAATGGGTGTTTCTTCGTCGAAGATCTTCTCGGTTTGCTTATGCATTTGTCTACCTTGGTGGATTTTTTGACCGCTTCTTTCCGTGTTGTAATGTTGTTTGTATTTTCTTAGTAGATTTCTGTTTTTCTGCTTTCTAAGTTTCTATGTAATCGCTGTAACAGTTCAAATAAAATGGTATAAAATTGAACATTTTACCAAAATAATAATAATTGGTAATTTTGTTCTAGTCTTGATTGTACTACAAATATTGTTTTAAGCTCGACAAAATTGAAGATGTATCTTGTAGCAAGGCGATGGTTCATAGTTCGAAGCTATAGTTAGGGCTAGGGTAACACTTTCGTTTTGGTTTTGCCTCCTTTTTAGGATCTTCCAATTTTGTTTTGCTTCTCTTTTTACACGTAGATGTATACAATTAATTTCTGTTTGAAAATGACTAAATTTGTCAAGGAATCACGGTGGTATTTTCATAAATGATGTTTTAAAGAACGTGATATAATGCTGTTGTGGATAAAATAATTTCATTTGAGTGACGGAAATCTCTCGTTGTCACGTAACACATGGCATTATAGATTTTCTTCCGTCTAGGTGGATCTTATAACGTAACAAAACCTCTACAGAAGTTTGGGACTGAATTTACAATAGCTCAAAACATATGTGATCGACAATGTCCCTTGCTCGAATATATCTGTGCCTAAACTACAAACTTCTGATAGCGGATCTCGCTACTCGGAGGAAGTAGGATACAAGGGCAGGTATGTAAAAGGATCGGAGATGCACATCGCTACCCGAAGATGAAACACATGGACCGCGTTCTCGTATCAAGAACTCAAGCTACGTAAGAAAAATCTTTATAATGCACCACAATCGATTTCTTCCTTCGTTCAAATGTTCGAATTCTAAGTTAAAGCGTAAAAGCAATTTCATCGTATGCGTGTGTTATGGTAAAAAGAGATGGTCCATACTAGAGAGGCGATTAAAACATAAAGGAATTGATTCTGACGGTGCATCCAGGCATCCGATCCAGCGTGTCAGAAGCTACCAACGGTACGAAGAGACATGTGCAACATAGTGGGGACGTATGGTCAGCCAAGTAACACGATCAGACAAAGAAAATATGTGGAAAGCACTCAATTACGTTGTATCCCGAAAGCCCAAACTCGAACTGACTTATGGACGGGAATCCGAATATTCGAACTCAGACAGGTAACGACTTATATTTTTTTTTTCGTAAATTTTTTTTTAATTTGTCGACTTATTCAACGATTGACTTATTTTTTTACCTTTATCGATTTAATTTTATTTCTATCAACTTATTTTAAATTGCTGACTTTTATTTTGTTTGTTTGACTTTTTAGTATGTCACTACTCTTTTGTTATCTTCTCTCTGTAGATCATTGTTTTAACATAACTTGCCATTTATGCAAGATTCATGCTATTAATTTGTTAAAAAAAACCCTGCAAAAATAGATATAAATATGTCATCTAGCTAAATCACTTAATAAATATTACGAAACAAAAATATATATATATGATCACATTACTATATCTCACATAGAAATTCATTTTAAAACTTCAGTTTTTGTTTTGTTTTTTATCAATTCATTTCTGAAATTTTGAAAATTTGGTTTCTTTTACATAAATTTGGTCAGCTCAGTTTCAACTTTGTTCAAATGAACACCCCCCGCCCCCAATGAGCCGTTCTTTAGTTTTGTGTGATACTAATACCTTCAAGAACTTTTTCTTCAAGTAAAGACATATAATATAAATTTATGGATAAAGAAGATGAAAAACATTTAAACAAAAAAAAGAAAAAAAAAACAAAGAAAGAAGATGGAAAACATTGTCCAAATTAAACTTATAGCCAAAATCTTTTTCAGTATCCTTGAGCCATCTTAGCCTCTAGTAGACGTGGCTGGGGGAATTCAGCCCCGACTTCAAGGCAGCTCTCCTCAGCGGATCAAGGTTGGTGCTTCGGTAGCTGCGCCATCAGCTCCTCGTCCTTCGGTAGACGTTGCAAGTCTGATTTCATGGCTCCATAGTTTTGGTCCTGCTAGCTGCGCGCTTCCGGCGGCTGAGGACTTTTCCCTTCGGGATAGCTATGCTGGGCTCGCTGTGGCCTTCAAACACGTAAGTTCCTCTGCTTGGCTAACTTATTTATTATCTCCTATTGTTTGGTGGATTACTAATGGCTTTACGTTGTCATATCGCCAATGCTATTCTTTCATTGATGACTGAAGCGAAATTCAAGATTAGGTGTGCACCTCTACAATGTGAGGTTAATGATTTGGCGGTTCTTGCCAAGAGGCAGAGTGAGATGCTGGTTGAATCGGAGGGAGCTAGCTAAAGCAGTGTTGCGCAGATCCGCTTCTTGGAGGCTGAGAATAAGAAACATAAAGAGGCCTTCGTGAATTTTGTCATGGCGTCGGAGGATCTCGTGGATCACCTCTAAAAGGAGAACGAGCTCCTAATGGCTAACAGAGCAAGGATGGTCGCCCAGGAGGTTGGGGAGATTTATCAGGCCAACAGACCATGTGATTGAGATGCAGTAGATGTTGTGTTATCAAGGGTGGCCAAGAAGGAGGAGAAGATCTGGCATGAAGGTCGCCTGGGGGCAGTTAAGGTGCAGCTGGATTTGTTCCGACGTTTGTCGGTTGAAGGAAGGTTAATCGAGGCTGAGATGGCGGATCTCAAAAGTGAGGTTTCTAGGGATGCTGTCGTTAATGGTGATGTTGCTGACACTAGGGAGCTTCCAGCTCATACGGAGGGTAGATCGGCTGGCTGTAGGGCACATAGTTGTCCTTTGTTTTAATTTCTTTTATGGACCTGCCCAAGAGGGCTTTTATCTTTGTACTTTTTTTTATAAGACTTTAACTGTTGCCTGGGTAAGCTTTTGTGTTCAAATATTTGCTTAGACTTAGTTTATCTTAGCTAGACTGAAGTAGCGACGTCGCCATGACTTAGCTGGGTTGAAGTGGCGACGTCGCCATGACTTAGCTGGGCTGAAGTGGCGATGTCGCCATGACTTTGGCCCGGCCCGACGTGAGCTAGTTTGTTACTTAGTTCATGAGTTGGTGAAATAGGATCACCTGAATCATTCATTGGGAATTCATTGTAGCAATGTAAACTATTTTTAGGTCGGCCGATACTTGATTGTATCAAAGTTTGGGTCCTAGTGTCTTGAGGGTCCCAAGTGTTTGTGGATCCTCCATTGGATCGACTTTGATTATAACGATTTGATTTCACCGTAGGATATTCCAGGTTGGATATGGTGTTAGTTAATAGTATGGCAGTTGCGCCATGTTTGAAATGATTGTTTAGAGTGACTAAACTCGAGGGTGAGCTGCCTACGTGTTCTGTCAAAGGGATCAAGCCATTATGTAGTTCAATTATTGAATGGGGAAGTCAGTGATGGAATTTCTTGAGGTTCATGGCATTCCATACCGTCCGCACTGGTTTCCCGTTCTGAAGTTTTGTTAGCTTGTAGATGCTAGGGCGTACTACAGCGGTGACGCGGTAGGGGCCTTCCCAATTGATCCCTAGTTTACCGGCACATGGTGTAACGACCGCGAACCAAAATTGTAGAATTTCGGTGGTGTCGATCGATACCAAGGAGAGGTGTCGATCGACACTAGTTAATTAAAGTCGTTTCTGTTTGGATTTTTAAAATTGCGGTTTGGCTCGCTTAAGAGGTTTGAACCCTAGGGCTTCGTATATAATCTCTTTTGTCGAGAAGCCTCTGTTTTTTGGATAAAAAAACACGTTTGTGAGGAAAGAAAGAGAGATTGAGGATTGGAGTGTTCTTGAGGGTGTTTTGCTCGTTGAGATCAAGAGAAAGGAGAGGATAGACATGAGCTGTCTCAGTAGAGAAGAGAAACGGACAATCAAATCAGGTCTGATCGGTGTGACATTTTTAGGTACGTTCTACTTTCTCTTATTTATCTATAGAGAAAGCAGATTGGCTTTTCGATCTGGAGCTTATGACTTATGGTCGTTTTACCGTGAGTGGTCTATGTAGTTTCAAGTTTCGATCAGTTTTTTTGGGAAACATTTTGCTTGTTATTCAGAGGGAGTCAAGAGAGGATTTATATACCGTTGGAAAGCTCTTTTGGTCTAGTTTTTAGATTGGTATTCTGATCTAGATTCTGAGTTAAGCTCTGATCTCTGCGTTGACTCTAAGACAGCGTGTCAGTTCTGATTCTTTTCAAGGAAGCGTTCCTTGGTGTTTGCATGTGAGATGAGAGGCTGCGAGGGTTTCAAGTCGCTGACTTCGTGTTCATATCCCTTTTTCCTTTGTTACGCCAAGTAGGTGCACGACCATGTATGGAATGTGTGAATGATGTTTAATGGTCTTGTGAATGGTTTGTGGTTGAGATAACGTGATATCTCTGTGATTCTGTGTCGTGGATGTTATTTTGTGTTTATCGATGCACGAAGATCGCTTGATGGACGAGGAATCGAGCCATGAGAAGATAGGCTCGATTCTGTGTTCTGCGATGAGGTGTCGATCGACACAATGATCGACACCTAGTGGTTGTGTCGATCAACACCAGAGTTTGGTTTCTCTGTTTGTGCCACTGAGGTGTCGATTGATACCTAGTGGTTGTGTCGATCGACACCAGAGTTATGTGGGCGTAGATCAACACTAGTGGTGGTTGTCGATCGACACTAGAACTGTTTTGGTGAATGGTGTTGTTTAATCATGTGATGATTGTTGTTGTGTTTTGATGTATTCCTTTTGAGCCTGAGTGATAGGCCATTGATGCGATGACCGTATCACTGAATATTTGTGATAATACTAACGCAACTCGTTTTTCTATGTGTTCGAGGTAAAGATTGTGATTGTGGAATCATGGCTATGAAGGGGAGGATGATCTAGGGTCTCATATGTTTTTTTTATTTCCATTGAGTTTAGAACCTGGTTTAGGTTGCTAGAACTGCTGGAATTGAATATATGTTTGGTTTAATTTATTTATTATCTTCCGCTGTTTGATGTTGGTTTGTTTTGTTTAGTGATATTGGCATAGAGGATTATTATTTATAGGAATAATAATCCGAGTCAATTGCATGTTTTAAAAAAAAAAGCTTGGTTGTTTCACGTGGCTCCATTGTATTATGTTGTACTTTCCGGAGGACTAGCTTGCCTTCTTTGAATCGCCGAATCTTGACTATGTAGAGAACAATTTAGACAAGAGGGATGTATGTCTTACATTCATCCTAAGTAGTGATCGAAGAGGTCTTTACACTCTTTTCTCATTGCGAGCCTCCATCTCTGAGAGAAAATAGAAAAGAGTCATCTTAATCGCACTATCGGAAACTCCATCTCCCTTAACCGTAGAGCACAACCTTTCAAAAGTATCTAGATGATCTATGGGATTCTCATGTGGCAATCCTAAGAAACTCCGAGCAATTACCATGCTTATCAACTCCGGTTTGATCTCCCAATTGGCATCCTCACTCGGTGGTGGACGAATTCAATACTCATTCCCATCGGTTGTTAGCTCATCACAATCTTTAATCCTTCTCTCCATTGTTTTGCAAATCAGTACCTAAAAATCCAAAGAGAAAAATGTAACCAATCAAACAAAATATATAGATAATAAGTGATTTAGTCTTTAAACGATCTCAAATCCTAATGCCTATTGCAAAATTCCCCGGCATCAGCGTCAAAAACTTGATGGTGTCTAAATTGACCTAATCAGTTTTAAATATTAATGACTAACCACAAGTGCATGTCAAATACGGTGTAGTATGATAATGATCGAATCCACAAGGAATTATGACCAGACAAAACGAATGCAAAGAACTCTAAAAGCTAAATCTATGATTTTTTTTTGGGGGGAGGGGGATGGGGGTTTGTCTAATCCTAATTACCAAATTCAAATGCTGTGTAAATGTGAAATGCTTAAACGGGGAAAACTGTCTATTTCCCCACCGTAACTATGACATACACATATAACTCCACGAGATATTTTGCTCTGTCCAGATATCCACCAACTGAAAGTTCCGTGTCTATTTCTCCACCAAATCGATGTTAAATGTCTATTTCTCCACCCTATTAAATTTCCGTGTTTAATTCTCCACAAATCAGTAAATTGATTGGTTTTCTGTTCCTGAATCGTTGTTTAACCAGCGAAAACCATCTTAACCGAATTAAAACAAGATTTGACCCGATTAAACACGGTTTATGACCCGAGTGTATAGTAAACCGAAACAAAACCCTTGCCCATGTTTATACTTGATTCTCAGATCAAAATTCCCAAATCCAAAAAAAAAACAAAATCGTCTTATTCTCTCCTTTGTTGTTGAATTCTTGGTAGAAATTAAGAGAAATTTGGAAATTGCTATGAAAAGGGAAGAGATTGAAGAAGAGATTTCTTCAAGTTTCTTCAATTTCTGGAAAAAAATTTCAAATCAAATTTGAATTTCTGGAAAAATCTTCATCACTTGTCATTGATATTTTCTAATGGCCTTAACTAGACCACCAACTTCCGTCTCTCAATCAATCGAAGATCCGCAAGCTCTATAGCGTTCAACATCGTCTTCCACGAAATTCAAGTCTTAGATTTGAGAATTGGCTGCGATTCGTTGAATCCAAAATTCTCTGCAATTTTTTGATATTCAAGTACGAATTAACAAACATGGGAGGAGGAGGAAGAAGAAGAAGAAGAAGAAGAAGAAGAAGAAGAACCATCTTCTCAATTCAGACACGAGCTTAGCTAAACGAATCTAAGCGGAATATACTTTGTGACGTACTTTTATCCGCTAAATCATTGTAAAGTCAATAAAACTCAGTATTATTCAATTACACATCTAAAATTAAAACAAACTACAGAACTTTCCACGACTCAAGCGTCGGGAAAATTGAATAAGTATCCACGGCGGAGCCACCACCTTCCACCGTCGCACTAGATTTCACCGTCGGTAATCCAACACCACCGTTACCGGAATAAGCGTTCTCTTGATGATGATTAGACAAAAACACTGACGTATCTAAGGTCGGAACCGCCGTGGATCGATTAACAAGCCGATTCGGCTCCGGTCTGATATTTGTGAGAACAAGAACAAACTTGACAGAGTTCTTCGAGAGTGAAACAAAGCTCATGATTTCTGTGTTATTTTTAGGCTCAATTTCCGTCAATTTCCAAAAACAGAGTTTTAGGGTTCTTATTTTCAAAATTTGGGGATTTTAGTTTTGATACAGAGAAGAAGAAACAGAGTTTTAGGGTTCTTAGTTACGGTCGGGTCGGGTGAGTTTTTCAATCGGGTTGGTTTTGTATCTCGATTCGGTTTACTTACGGTTTTATTGGTTTTGTGTCTGGTTCTCACTCAAACCAATCAAAATCGGAACGGGTGGAGAAATAGACATTTAACATCGATTTGGTGGAGAAATAGACATGGAACTTTCAGTTGGTGGATATCTGGACAGAGCAAAATATCTCTTGGAGTTATATGTGTATGTCATAGTTACGGTGGAGAAATAGACAGTTTTTTCGCTTAAACGATAAACTAAGAAGCAAAAAGTAAATGCAATAGATGAAAGCAAGACAAGTTAAATTGAAAAAAACTAGCGATTGCAAATACTAATTAATACTAAAGAAAACCGAAATCAATGATGAAAAGCTATGGATCATGGGTTAAAGCAATTGATTCAAGTGAAATATCCTTGGGTAATGGTGCAAAGCTATTTCAAGCACTAATCTAGAGTAAGATCACGAATTTAAGAATAATCCACTTCCATGGTACTAATCTCTTCTTATATCTCTTAATTACAACAACTTCCATTTTAGCAATTAATCCATTTAAAAGCAATAATATCAAGTCTATAAACTCATAATTCACCTTAAACATCAACTTCCGTTGGCTAAGGTTCAAATTACTCATATGAAATTCTCCTATACATTTTAACAAACACTTCTAGGCGTGAAAAGACTATGATCTAGAAACTAAGTGATCAAGTTAATCCTAGCCTTAATTCCATTCCATATGATAGATTATCAAACATCTAAGCTTAAAACACTAATACCCAACTTCATTTATCCTAATCTACTCAACCCATAATCCACATAAGAAACTACTCACACATGGAGATAAGAACTATTAAAGCAAAAGAAAATGAAGAATTAAACATGATTAATGATATGCAAAAGATTAACAAAACTCAAATAAACTTGAAAGATTCAAACTTTTAAAAACATGAGGCAAGTAGTTTTTCAAATAAAAAATCCTAATCTTAAAGAGAAAATTAACCTAATAAAACTTGCCTAGGTTTTATCTTATGAGGTTACAAATATTTATAGAGAAAAGAGAGTGTATCCGGGTCAACCCGACATATCCGGGTTAAACCTGGATTTTTGGGCGAAGCTGCATCCCAACAGACTATTTCTACCGACCGTGTCACCAGAAATGGACGGTCAGATGCTATCAGAATGATTTCTTCTTCTGAGTCCGAAAGTGCTGCTCCGACCGACCGTTCCGACCGACCGTGTCACTAGAAGTGGTCGGTCAGAACCTGAAAGTTTAAACTCTTGCTTCTTTTCTCCGTCTTTTTTCGATGTTCTTAACAGCTTGATCCGCCATAGCTCCTAGACTCCATTAGTACCTGAAAATGCACAAAACATGCAATGTAATGCAAAAAAACTCCTAATGGATTCTAAGACTCAACTAAATCCAAATGGTGTGAAATGGGGGAAGAAAGTATGCAAAAGCTAATCTAGACGCATAAAAAACCATATAAAATATTAGCTAAAAGAGATCTAAGTGTGGTTACATCAACTCCCCCTGACTTGCTGCCTCTTTGCTTGTCCTCGAGCAAACAAAGGGAATATAACTGGTGAAGAGGTTTGAAAGAGGAACTCATAGCTTTAAAGGAAAACGTCAAAGCATTATAAGATCATCACCTATGATAATACAAGATCATCACCTATGATAATACATATTATATTAGTCGGAACTCGCACATTTGAATTTGTAAGGGTTTTAAAAGAAATGTGAGACTTCTATGTAAACCACAATGCAAAAAATTATAGAGACTGTTTTTACTGTTAAGAAAGCTTTATTATCTTCTGCTGTGAGAAAATTTTGATCCCCTTATAGGGTGAATATAATGAGCTATATATAGTTTTTCTAGTCTATGCTAAGTAATAAAATTGGGTATGACCCATTAAGCAATTAAATAGCTTTTAGGCCAATATTATTATTAAGTCAATTTTAATATGGGTTTAATATCATTATGGGCCTAATTCTAAATTGTGCTTTGACAAGCATGCTCATGATTTCTTCAATCTTTTTGCAGAATCGTTCCTGTCATTAGATCGATCTCATAGGGGTGGAATCCGACCCCTACAGTTAGCCCCCCAGCTTGGAAGTATCGAGTTATGATGATGCCGAGGTATAAGCTGTTGAAGTTTGAGATTGATGTGATGGACCGTGAAACAGTCAGGCGTTGATGTCTTGTCATCGAACTCGGAAAGTTGCAGTTATTCCATGTTAAGCCGATGATGTCGTGTTTTCCTGGACTTGCTTCTATTGTTAAAGATAAGCTTAGTATACTGAAGAGATTGTTGGGCTCTACTTCATTGAACATTGCGGCCCGTTAGGAGAATTTCTGGATTTTTTTCTAAAAATCTAGGGATTTTAAGAAATCCTCCACGTATAAATAGGCTTCTTCCTCTCTTTCTTTTATTTTTACCCAACCACTTTTTCCTGAAGTAGCAAGGTAAAAACAAAAACTTTTTGTTTGTCACGTAGTGAATTGGGGTTTTTTTTTTTTAATATATATATATATGTTTGTTGTTCTCTTCATCTTCTCCGATCTACGATCGCCGCCGTTGTCTAGCCGAAGCCAGAGCCTTGTCGATCTCGCCTTTGTCTCCACTGGATCTGCGATCGTGATCAAATGCAGCCTCCGTTGTTGCTTCTGTCGTCGTCATCGTCGTTGACTGTAGCCTCTGTTTGTGATATATCTGCTATCGATTGATCATGAGGTGCCTCGAGATTGTGGTGCTACCGTTGACTAAGCTTTGAAAAATCGATCTACCGCCGCAGGTTGACGAACTCGCAGACACTTGCCCAATCGTCGAGATCTGCCGCCATCGTCGTCGTCTTCCTCGTGCTCATTCGTGCGGCAGAGAGGGAACTATATCGCTTTGGCACATCGTCACAAAGCTTGTGTCGTGGCATAGCAATGATCGAAGCTTTGGCGTGATGAAGCATCGATCAGAATCTTCAACGATGGTCAACATCGTTACATCGGTCAACGACAACAAATGTTGACTTTCGGTCAACGTTGGTCAACGAGAACTTTTGGTCAACAACGGTCAACGATGGTCAATGGTGATTTTTGGTCAATGGCGGTTAATGGCGGTTTGCTTTAGATTCTCGATTTAGATCTAAACCAATGATAATGGTTAAACGGTTTAAAGATCAAACTGATGGATTTCTGGTTAAGTAGGTTTTAACTCGGTATATGGAGTCTTATCGCAGTGACAACGTAAGTTGAAGAGAATGAATTATGCGGATTTGCGGCTTGATTACCAGCATGACAGAAGCGGTTTGGGAACAACATCAGACTTAGACGATTCTAAACAGATGGTTGTTAACCCCTTATTACTTGGCATGAGAAAGGTTCTTTCTACAAAATCTGACACTGGCAATTCGGCGGAATAAACACAAAGTCTCCTGTAATGCTCTGGAAGTAATTAATGACGTCAAAACAGAGATTTCGCAAGCTGTTAAGAAGAAAATTCTGAAGCGCGGAAAACTTGACATACTGGGATCCACCAAGTCAACTTCTTATTCTCTGAAAGCTATTGTTGCTCATTCCAATGTTCCTGTAGGGGTCGAGTGAGTCGTTCCTAACTTAGACGAATGAGCTGACCATCCTCCAGAAGGTTTCTTCAAGCTGTACGAAGCTTACTTGAGGACTTGTTTTCTATGGTTCGCGATTCTCGAATTTCTCTGGAGGAACCAGATTGCCATTTCGCAGATAACATCTCGAGGGATGCACAGTTTAGTCAGGACCATGATTCCCACTTATGAGTACGGCTGCCAATTTGGATTAAACCCCTTGTTGAGTCGCTGACGGTTAAGAAGGTTGGTCGTAAAGACAAACTTATTTACTCTATTGATGGCAAAGTGGATCTTCAAGTCATCAAGAACTTTCCCCGCCCAGAGCGCTCCTACAAAACAAAATTTTTCTTTGTGCGAATAAACAGTGCTACCGTCAGACGAGATCATCTTTCCAGACTTCGGACGAGATGGGGGATTTATGGTAGTTGACTTAGTTGCGTTGTTTTCCTTTTTGGACGCTTATTTTTGACTTTAGTGACATTGTTTGTTTATTTATAGGTTAGTCAAATCCTAATCCTTTTGTTCTTGTTTATTGTCTTACAGTTCCGAGCAGCGCTAACAAGTTTTCGGAGGACTTATTTGACCTTCACGCCGCCTTCATTGCGGGGAAGTGTAGCTAGAAGAAAGATTTAACCTTACTCTGAGTCAGAGACGCACTTGTTCGTCGCTTTGGAGCGCATTTGTTGAATTCTTCACCAGAAATGTTAAGTAACTGGTGGAAGTTATCTACACATGAGAGAAGAGCTGCGGACTCCAATGCGAGGGCACCACAGCGAGCTGGACTGTCGCCGTCAGCCCCTACAGCTGGTACTACTTCTACTCGTGCGCCTAAGTCGCATCGTCTTGAGCTTGAGCGAAACGATGTTATCGCCACTACTAGTCGTCCTGATTTATCGCCAAGGCGTTGCAATGATGCAAGGAAGAGAGATGATGTTGCGGAGTCGGGTCTCAGGCGTCCTTGAAGGGATAGTGAGGAAAACACTAATTCAAGGGAGTTGTTTGGCTGTAGTGCTATGTCGGCGTCTCACTTGTTGAAGATCGTCTTCCCAGGAACTGAGTTTCCTCCTCCGAAAGTTATGTCGAAGAAAGACACTTATTCGAGCATGGCCCTTCATTGCATGACTGTATGAGTTTCTGACAAATTCTACAACATTTTTCTTTTTGTTTTGAAGGAAGGATGCTCAACAACTGCAGCCCTTGGTTGCTGAACCACTGCAGCCCTCAACTTCGCCTCAGCCACAGGAGGCCCTGCTGGAGCTAGTGCCGGAACCACCGCCCAAAAATGCTCCAACAGTTGCGTCGGTAATCCCACAATGACATCATTACGACCCTGAGCTGGAGCAGCACCCCCACCTGGGCCCACTCCACCACCAGCCACCCTGGCGCCCCTCCCGGCACCTACATCTATACTAGCACTCGCGCTGGTCTCACTCGCGGATCCCACTTGATGTATCTGAGACACTGACACACTACTGAACGACTCTAACGCTGGTCCACGACCACGTCCACTGCCTCTACAATGTCCACGACCTCTAGCTCTTGGATCCACTCTCTGCCCTTATACAGAACATGATAATAAGCCACAAGAAGTCACAAACAAGCAAAACACAACTTACCGCATAATCTCTTTAAAGGCCGAAGAGGATGATTCTAAGACTACTAATTGTCTAAATGCACATAAACAACTAACCACATAGTCTCAATTCATCCAAATGTATTGTCCTAAAACCGTATAGGCTCTGATACCAAAATGAAACAACAAATATATATTTTTTTTAAATAGTCTGAATTAGCATTCTCATAAATGCTAACTCTCAACGACTATATTTCTAGATATAACAACGCGGAAATCCTCAATAAATAATCTAATAAAATCATCCAATGAGTCAAATAAATCAAATCCTAACGAACGAATTCAATAACAATATTCAGGAATGATAAAACTAGCAACCTAAAATAACCGGGTTTGGTAAACTAAATGGCAAAACACTAAAAACCCTATCATCCTCTTCCTATGCCTTGATTCTGCAGTCACACTTTCCCTTTACCTGTAACACATGGGAAAAAAAGTTGCGTAAGTATTTCATAAATACTTAGTAAGCCGGCCGTAAAATCTACTGGCGTAACAAGCAGGCTCAGGCAACTTTACAAACAATAACATATTTATCACAATCCATCAGATACACAACATTGCATTATCAAAACAATTCTGAACCAAAACTGGTCATGTCGAGCGACACCAGCAAGGTGTCGATCGACACGACTCAAGTGCTCGTGTCGAGCGACACACTACTAACACTTGTGTCGATCGACACGCCTCTGTAACGCACCAGAATCTAGTTTCTCCTGTCACAACTAATTTCCGAGCGATACGAGTCGCAAACCTGCAAACGATCGATGCCAAAACAATCCACAATCACATATCAATGACCACAATCCAATTCACACAATAATCCATCACAAAACCATGAACAAACCGTCATTGCCTAAAAATATATGGTCGCGAACTCACCTTAGTCTAAAAGAAGGACACAAACGGAAATCGAGACCAGCAACAAACGGACAGACTCTGTAAGATTCGAATCCACTAAGCCGAACCAAAACCACAAAGAACGCGATGAACAGAGAACCTAACGCCTTTAAAATGCTATGAGAAAGGTTCTAGATTGATTTCTTTGCAACAAACAATCAAGAATACTAACAATCTCTCACTTTCTCTCAAATTCTCTTCTCTCTTCTCTGATCACGACGGTTCTAAAACAGGACGCATGCCTAGGTATTATATATACCATTAACCGATCCAAAACCATAATTAACAAGTTAATTACCCGGTTCAGGAAAACCTCGTGTCGAGTGACACCCCAAGTGTGTCGATCGACACTCCACTATCCTTCGTGTCGATCGACACACACTTTATGTCGCACGACACGAACACCAAAATTCACATTTTTGGTTCGCGGATGTTACATTTACATCTATGTTATCTTCAACATGTGTGCTTAGGTAGTGACTATTGTCCTGAGAGGTAACCAATGTCATGGTAGTTGGGTTTTAAATAAAGACTTTGGTTTACGATCATGTTACAGCAAGCGCATCCGCTTTGGTAATATATATTTTCTAACAAAATTACCAACGCTATGTTAGTTGGGTTTTGACATGAACATTTGAGTTTACAAACGTGTTTTCCACTAACGCGTCCACTCTTGTAATGAACAAATTTTTTGCTTTGAGACCAACGTTCAAGATTGTTGGGTTTTGAGTAAGCACTTCGGTTTACAGCCATACTATCGTAAGCATGTCCGCTCCGGTCATGAATACTTTTTAGCAAAGTTACCAACGCAACGTTAGTTGGGTTTCATAATGAACATTTGAGTTTACATACACGTTTTCCACTAACGCATCTGCTCCTGTAATGAACATTATACATTTTTATAGGGCACTATTTAATCTTGCTAAGGATGTAATAGTCAGATATGAAGTTTGTGAAGTAGACCGTCGTTGTGGCCAACATCAAGGTGTTGTGTTTGTTTCTGGTAAGACGTAGGTTATCCGCGGAGGATGTAAACAAAGATTGTTTAACAAAGACTGCTTTGGTTAAGACTTATGTAATCCATGGAGGATACAAGCGAAACTGTTTCAGAGAAATTTGCTTTGTTAAGACATAGATACTATAAACGAAACTATTTTAAAGAAGTATGATTTCTCTAATTTTTTTGTAGAAAAAACTGAGTTAGAGAGGTGGTAGTATACGAGTATACGTATCCCACTGCCCCCCCTTTTTTAGGAGGGACAACTGAAACCATCCAAAGATTAGCTGCCTATGTACCCTTTACAGGGATCAAACCGCCTCGTAGTTCAAGTGAAGCTACCTTAGTTTTTGTTAGATAACTCATCCTTGTGTTGCTGGTTCTGCTTGGACTTCTTGTTCGTCTTTATGTTAAGTTTTGGAATGGGGTTCCTAAGCTTGTGCGCTGCCAAGAAGCAAATGCGAGATTCCTTATAGTCTCCGTGAATTATCTTCTCACCACCTGGGGTGGGAAATTTGAAGCAAAGGTGGTAAGTGGATGGCACATCGCGCATCAAATTTATGCATGGGGTTCCTAAAGTGATGTTGTAGATAGCTGGATGATCTGCTACAGAAGATTTTACGATTTTGGTCACCCTGCCAGCTTGAACAGGATGTTGGAAAGTTCCAATTGTCATAGTTGTCCTTCCGGAGAAACTGGTCATTGGTGTTGATCTTCCTTCGAGGTTGATGAGGCCGACGTTCATTTTCTCGAGCGTTTCACGGATGCTAACGTCTAGAGAGCTCCATATATCAATGAGGATTTGGGATACGTTGAAGTCATTGACGACGAGCTTGACCACCAGATGGTCGTTGTGGGGTCGATCAATGCTAGCCGTCTCTTCTTCTTCGAAAGAAATTATATCATTCGGCAACTTTGATGGCTTAGCCAGATTTTTGGTGACTTCGGCTCTCCGCTGGTACGCTTTTGTGGAAGTCACTGTATCTTAGTAGTAATGAGATCCTCCCATTATCATAAGTATGACACGATGAGTTCCGCCTGCTGCTAGCTCATTGTTTTTGCTTCTAGTTACAGGTTGATCGTCTTGTACATGTTGTTCGCCTAGCGCATGCTGCTGCTCGTTGGTGTCCATCTGAAAATCCTTAATGTCAATGTTACTCTTATGCTTTCCAGCGGCTAGCGCAGCAGCAAGTATCAAGCCAAGGGTACGGTACTTTGTCGTTGAGTGTCCAATGGATTTATGGTAGTTGTAGTATGCGTCTTCGTCGTAGCTGTTTTCATCTCTTATCCACGTGTTTGACCAACCACCGCGACTTCGACCACGGTCGCGACCTCCACCTCGTCCTTTGATGTAACCTTTATATTCAATTTAGAAACTCTGAGCGCCTTTGGATTTGTGGTGGCTGATTTTGAGTAGGAGGAGGGTGAGGTGTGGACTTTATCTTTCCTTGAGCTAGGGCAAAAACGTTTCTCTCATCCTCGATTGTCGCAAAGTAAATCGCTCAGTACAGAGCGTCTTGGATTGTTGTGGGCTTATTCAGGATCAGCTCCCTACCAAAATCTGAGTCAAACCATAATGACTTCATGAGCGCCTGTAACACGTTTTTATTGCCGACGCCCTCGACTTTGGATAACACCGTCTTGAAATGCGTCGTGTAACTTTAGAAGTGTAATCACCGCGATTTTAGTTGCTTGTGGCTTTGATTTGAGTCTTGAATGTCACTTGACCGGAGATAACAAGCTAGATCTTCTCCCGCTACAAAGGAAGCATTACTTATGCGGTTGGTACGACAAGTCGACAAGCTTTGGTTACTTCTTCACACCATACTCGGAGGAGGATAAGTGTGTTTTACTCCCTTACAAAGACCTTCCCAACTTGAGTATGGAGTTACTTACTTCAATCCGCCATATTCTACATTGTACCTGCGCCATCCCGGTTGTCCTCTTGTTGGCGTTTCTCTTTTATAAACCGCACAAGCTCTATTGAGGAACAAGTAGAGAGCACATATGGAACTTGTAGCTAATGATTTTAAGCCAACCTCCTCCCACACACAGCCCCGAACCACTCATGCCTCAACCCCAATGAACACCGAATCCGTTGAATGGTTTAGAACTAGTTTAGGCAAAGAGACGGAGAAAAGAGTTGCACTAGAAGCTAATGTTTACAAGCAAGGGAAATTGATTTATGCACTTGTCAAAGTAGTCAAGAAGTCGGTTCCACACTTCTTCAAGCGTTCGTCAAAGCGTCAAACCAAAACCATTCTCGAACACGATTTTGGTAGTTTGTCACTTTTCTCGGGTTTTGATCACGAGGATGATGCGGAGGATGATGCTACTAGCAACCACCACTCACGTGACCACAAGTGGGCTGATCACGAGACCTATAGACAGACATCACGTGAGCTAGAGGTTCATTCTGGACACACAGAGATCGTTGACCTTGGTTCCGATGGAGACACATTTCCCGCTGATGTTCCCGATACACCGGAGTCTCTTTCGCCTACCTTCTGAGCCAGGTGTCTCGACTTTTATCCATCCATATCCTTATCTTATTTTTATGTTTTATTTTTCTTTTTATTGAGTTAACTCTCTCCCACTTGTACCTTGCTTTCACTCTAGGATGGTGTGAAGTAAGTCAAGGGGGATTTTATTGTATTAATGTCTTTTTCTATTTTTCTTATGTCCTTTTATTATTTTCTTATGTTTTTATTTGATTTTTATTAAGTCAAAACTATATGCTTTGGAGATTTAACATTTTTCAGGAATGTATGCTCAGATTTTATGATTCAGTGACTTTGTCGCAAGATTTGTTCCGGAAAGCCAATTCAGAAACATTCATGACCGAATTCGTCCCATGAAATTTTGGTTTTGCCTCGTCTTATACTAATCCAATTTTGGCTTTATTTACACTAACCCATTACATTGTTTCTTATTAAGGCGTTAGACCTGGAAACGTATCACACGTTTAAGATACCTTTTTTCCTTTTTAACACTCTTCGTGTCTTGAATGGCCAACTCATTTTTAGTTGATATTACACCTATACCCTAAGCCTTTCTTTCAGACCTCATGCATTCTTGTTTTCCTGATTTATATGCATATATGTGCAAAAACGTCAGAGAGAAAGAGGAACAACGCAGTTCTAACAATTAGAGATGTGGCGGTTACAAAAATTGGTGGAGTACAACGAGAATAATCTTTGAAGCATGGCAAACCTTTGGGATCAGCAAAAATTAGTAATAAATTTGTGCCTCTATTTGACTCATGTTTTTAAAGACTGTTTTCCCCCACCAAAAAAATCAAAAAACGTGTCCATTAAAGAGTCTAACGCCATGGAAACATTCCAAAGGAACGACGTGGAGTAGTGTGGAAGATGGTGCGATTTATAGTAATTTACGATGATTTCCGGAGAAATATCAAAGTCTGAGGAGAAAGGCATCGAAGTGGTTAGGACTGTGGACATCAATAGGTCCGTTCTCTCTTGCAATTTTTCATAATAACTTGCATCTTCCGGAGAATATGGTAACCCTAAATACTATTAGCCTCACCAATTAAATTAGTCTTTCTATGCCTAGCCGTTTACCTAACGATTCATTGATGAGAAACTCCATACTTAGAGTCAATTGAAGTGCCGTTGAGACTATTATTTAAATTATGGATAAGGCTGCAAGAGTTATGGATGCCCTTGAACCGATCGCGAATCATGATGGCGATGCTATGTTTATTAGAATTTGTAAGTTCCCGTATTTTCAAACCTTTTTTCTATTCTTGGATTTTGCTTGAGGACAAGCAAGGTTTAAATCTAGGCAGTTTATATACTCCATATTTTACCTATTAAACTATTTATTTCAATGCATTTTCTAAGTACTTTAATAAGACTGTATACCAAAAGAGGTAGTTTTTCTTCGTATGTGTAGTTTTAGAGTCTTAACAGGGAAAATCATCAAAATGGAGCAAAAAGAGCTTCACGAGGTGTATTCTAAGCAACAGAAAGTTCTATAAGCCAAAGACTTAGTCCCAAGACAAAGATATCTCAAATTATCATATTTTATCAAGTTGAACAGCATTGAAGAGTCTGAAATTTAGCTACAGATGGAAGATCAAACCAACTTGGAATTTGATGAAAGTTGGCTACGTTCAAGATCTTTGAGTCAGCTTTCTAATGAAGTTAAATTTATCTCATTTGGAGCTGTGAGAAAGAAGAAATACTTGATTTACTGAAGACATGTCAAACTACCTCAGAAATGAAGAAGGAGCATAATCGAGTCAAACACCAGACGAGACCTTTGACCGGTGCACGTGACCATTGCTAGAACACGGTGATGCATTTTTGGCCAAACACCGGACATGTGATTATGTTCGCTCTGACTGTCCTATATTTGGTAGTTTCGACCAAAAAGACGTTTTTGCCCGAAGTGAAGCCCTAGAAAACCCTAGACCTATATATACTTGTTTTTAGCCTCTTGTTTTAGGGTGTGCCGAATATAATAAGAATTCTATTCATAGAGAGCAGTCATCACACCTCCCTTTGGGAATTCTATTCATGATCTTGCTTTGTACTTCGCTATAGAGAAAAATCTTCTATTCGTTACTCTTTTAATAAAGTTTATCATCATGAATTCATCATCTATTTACTGTTTTTTCGTGCACCATGTTTGAGTAATTCACTTGTTAGGTTTTAAGTTTTCAATGAGTTTCATAATTCGATAATTGATTGATGATTGTTTAGGGATATCAATAGAGTCTTCATCTTTACTCGCATTGTAGGCATGATTGCTTTACCGTGCATTTAGCAGTCTGATCTTAGGTTAATATATTCTACAAAATCTTTTATATTGCATGAACTAGTATTCGATGAGCCAAGCATTTTAACAATATGAAAGGTTAGTTAAAGAGTTTGGTGAACTTTATCAGAACATGATCTATTACGCGTGTTTTCACTTTGTAATAACTATCAAAAGTTGAGTCTATTAGGGTGATTAAACATAGTGGTTGGAGCCACGAAAGTGGAAAGACTATACCTTTGTGTTTTGAGTTCTAGACGGTCCAGGATATCCTAAAGTCCCTAGATTAAATCAGTCACAGTTGTTGCATGATTCTCTGTGAATTACCTAAGTCCTAACACTTTTCTCCTATTGATTTTAGTTTCTATTTCATATTGCTTTCATGTTATTTCACAATCACACAAACGACCAAACCATATTTTGTTCTAGCTTTATTTTATTAATTATAATTCGTAGTGTGGTTAACAAGTCCTCGTGGATTCGATCCCTTATCTATACTAATTGTGATTGTTGTGCACTTGCAGGAAGTTGGTTAGGTGATTAAAACTTACACTACATCACTACTATGGGGTTTGCCAACTAGTCCGGGTACTTGACCTCCCTGATTGATCCAACCTTGAGTAAGCGTTCTACTTTGTTATTGACGATTTTGGCTCCCTCAGGACCGAGCTTGCGTCTCTTTTGCTAGACTGGCTTGTAGGTTGGATCGACGTTTAACTTATGAGAGGTGACGTCGATGCTAATTCCTTTCATATCGAAGGTGCTCCATGCCAAGGAGCTAACGTTCTTTTTGAGAAAATCGACTAGCTCCTTCTTGATTGTTTCTGGGAAATCGACCTCGATTCCAACACATTTTTGGGGGTAAGCTTTGTCAATGTAGACCTGGGTGACCAAATCTTTTCATAGTAAGATCAACTGGGTGTTGTCGTGTTTTGCTAGCTGATGTAGGTTTTGCTCCTCCCGCTTCTGTAATTGCTATTGGGTGGATTTCTCGAGTTGCTTGTGCATGTTCAAGTAGCAGATCCTTCAGGTCTTCTAGTTACCTCTAATCGTTCCTATTCTATTGGGAGTAGGGAATTTAACGCATTGGTGATAAGTTGAGGGTACGACTTTCATGGCGTATATCCATGGCCGCCCAAGTATTGCATTAAATGGAGCTGTCATGAAGGTTCGACCAAAGAACAAAGCTGCAACCATCCACATGGATAAGGGAAGTACAATGCCTCTCCAAGATCCACCATGAGCCTGAAGTCCTACTCTCCCAAATTAAAATTGACATATGGATATATCATAGTTTTTACCGGTTTTTATACCATGATATATGTCCGTTTTATAGAGTCTTTTGGTGTTTTCTTGTCTTTTGGTATTTATCTTAGGCACAAGGACATTTGGAGCTTAATTAGTGTTTACAAGAGTATTATGGAGCAAAATGGAACGAGGATTCAAAGTCGCAAGTTCGGATTGAAATTCTGAAGACTATGTCGAGCGACACGACTTCTGTGTCGATCGACACAACCAAATGGCGACAGAATAGTGTTTTATGGAAAATTTCTATTTTTGCACCAGAA
The DNA here is from genome assembly GCA_963576765.1 of Draba incana. Classification (NCBI taxonomy): domain Eukaryota; kingdom Viridiplantae; phylum Streptophyta; class Magnoliopsida; order Brassicales; family Brassicaceae; genus Draba; species Draba incana. Next base: position 18,305,433 of record OY755212.1, on the reverse strand, counting down.
AAGCCCATATGTTTGCAATTGGGCTCAGACGTGTTTGTACCCTATATATAGTACTTTTAAGCCATTGTTTAGGCTATGCTTTATTTTACTTAGAGATTTTTATACTAGGGATTTATTATTCATGTCTATGTTTGAGTAATTCCCTGGTTAGGTTTTAGGGATTTTTCAAAGGTTTAATGAAGAGCTGTAGAGTTTAATTACTATTGGGATTTGCATCATATTTATTTATATTTTTCACCTTGATTGTATTAACTCTGATTTAGCGCTGAATTGGATATCTTAGGTTGTTTAATTGATAAGACATCATTATTGAATTACCTGAATTGAATCATAGGTGAGCAAGGATTCGATTCGCAACGACAGTTGGCTTTGAATCCTTGTGAACAATCGAACCTGAATTTAATGCTTGTTTAGATCAATTTGATTTCGCAACGACAGTTGGTTTTCTAGTGTTTAAACATAGATAGTATTTGCAACGACAGTTGATTTACTTTACAACAGTGTTTCGAGTTCTAGAATTGCACTTCATCAATCCCAATAGTAACTTTATTCTGCAACTTGGATTTATTCCTGCGAATTCCCTAAAGCTTAGCGTTTTTCCTCTATTGAATTTAAAGTTTACAATCATCCTGATTTATTTTCCTGCAATTTAATTACAATCTTATTGCTTAGCATAATCTGAACTTACAAATCTATTGTGCAACTGATTACCTGTGGAATCGATACCCCAAGTACTACACTCGATCTCTTAATATGGGAGAGTAGGACAAAGGGAAATTTGACCATATCTAATTTTGGCGCCGTTGCCGGGGAATCGCGCCATTAGATTTTTATTAATAGGATTTTGTCTAAGTACTTTTATTTTTGTTTTTACTTTACTAACTAGTTTTATTTTTGTTTTTATTTGTTTTGAGTTTCAAGCGTAAGCAAAGATGGTTGCGCATAAGGTTATATTTCAGAGAGATGGCGGGTTTTCCGATAGAGAAGGAAACCCATACAACGAGCTTGGACAGAAGCTCGACGTTAATGGGAATATGATCGTCGAGCAGATCGACGAGGAGCAGCAGAGACGCGAAGAAGAAGAGCGACTGGCTCGTGAAGAACAGGCTCGTGTCGAGCGACACAAGGAAGAAATCGCTCGACGTGTTGAAGAGCGTCGTGTCGCTCGACAGCAAGCACTTGTTGCTCGACCTGAAGAAAATCAACGTGTCGAGCGACACGCAGAGAACGTCGCTCGACAGAGAGTGCAGAACCAGCCAGCTGGGCTGAGGAACGACGTGAATGCTGCTCCGAGACGTACACGTGCGGACTACAATAGGCTAGAGCAGTACTACTACGCCAATCGATCTGCGATCTGCCCGCCTCCTTTTTAGCGAAAGGATTTCGAGTTGAAGCCCGCCTCCTTCGCTTTTGTGTCTCAGAACCCATTCTGTGGACTCCTCATGAGCATCCAATGAACCTCAGGAGATTTTTGAGGACATTGTATCAAGCATTAAGGCTAATGGTGTCTCCATGGACTACTTATACTGCAAGCTCTTCCCCTATTCTCTCCAAGGGGAAGCTAAGAACTGGCTTAGGATGCTTCCACCGGGATCACTTACTACCTGGGAGGATACTAGGAATACCTTCCTGGCTCACTTCTTTGACGATGCCAGGTCTGAAGAACTCCGGTATAAGATAGCTACATTCAAGCAGGGTGACTTCGAGGCATTTAAAGCTGCATGGAATCGATTCAAGAGCTACCAGATAGATTGTCCACATCACGGGTTCAACGAGGTTCAGTTGCTTACCATTTTCTTTAGAGGTATAGCAGTGCCGTACGCTGTGAGCTTGGATGCTGCAAGCAGAGGACTTCATCACGAACTCTCCAGAAGCTGCTTTAAGATTGATCAAAAATCTCGTGAACATCAATAGTACGAAGAACGTTGATTTCGAGAGGGGCCAATTGGGGAAGAGTATCAATGGTAGTCAGTTTGCAGAGGTTTCAAAGAAGCTGGACACTATGACTAGTCCTCTAGCTGAGAAGAAGACGGTTTAGTTTGCTCAGGAAGTTGAGACGTTCGAGCCCGAAGATGTGAACTACGTCAATGGTTCAGGTTATTAGAGGTTCAACAATCAGCAGGGTTATGGTTCTTCTTACCAGAAGCCATTTCAGAACAGCGGCTACACCAGAGATTACGGATCATCGTCCTATCAGAAACCACCTCCTCCATCTGCAGAGAGCAAGATGGAATCCATGATTGAGCGAATGCTGGAAGGACAACAAAAATTGACTGTCCATTTAAATAGAAAGCTTGATTCCATCTACACGGACTTGAACGGGAAGATTGAGAGCTTGAATATCCATATGAAGAAGCTCGACACTCAGGTAGCTAAAACCAGTGAATCAGTGAAGACGCATCACTATAATATGCTCAGTTTGAGGTCTGGAACAGAGAAGAACCAGGCTACAAAGCAAATCGACAAGTTTATGGAAGATGAAGAAGCTCAGATTTTCGGAACAGAGCTAGTGTCGATCGACGCACCGTTGGTGTCGATCAACACGACGGAGGAGAGCTTGTCGATCACGTAGATCATTGTGTCGATTGACACAAGAAACCTTCAAGAGTCGAGCGACACAACCTTACTGTTGCTCAACACCAGACCCAGATCGGACTTGATTCCGCAAAAACTTCCGCTTGCACCGTCGAACGCATCCACAAGCCTTCATTTCTGTTCCCTAGAGCCCATGTGAGGCCTTGCGAGTCTGCCAGAAGTGGAGACAGTGAGAAAGAACCAATAGCAGTCGAGCAACCAATTTTGAAGGAATTAATCAAGAGGGAAAGTCCGTGGCAGTTCATTGTTCCATGTTTGATTAATGGAATGGAATTAGAAGGCACTCTCTTGGACACTGGAGCTAATGTGAACTTCATATCACATGATGTTGTGAAGAAGCTGAGAATCTCAAATATAAAGTCTTCAAATGCTCTTGTTGGTCTCAATGATACTTCTTCAGTAGTTTATGCAGGCTTCATTCCTGATCTAAAGATTCGGATAAAGGATTGTCTTGTGTAAGCTGATTTCCACATCATAGAGACCACTAAGCCAATGGTTCTCGGCACATCCTTCCTTAATACTGTTGGAGCTGTCTTGGACTTCCCAAATCAGCAAATATCCTTCACAAGGATCAACAAGGAGGTCTTCTACCCAGCGATCCTCATGGATAACTTCTCTTGTTGGACGGTCGTTAGAGGAGAACAACTAACTCCTGCAAATCTCCCAACCCCCAAGTCTCCCATAGAGCAAAGGTACACAGTTCTTGTCCTTAATTCACAATTTCCTGATAACAGATTTAAGGTTGAAAAAGCTGTTACGCACTCAAGCAAGCAACGAGTTTCTCGTAGAATGTGATATAATGCGTTTTTGGCGTATTCTAACCTTTGTTTTGTAGGATTTTATCGAGTCTTTCTTTCTCTTTTGAGTCATTTTAGGTCTAAAGGAGGCTTGGGAACATGGATTTGAGTTATTGGGGGTCATTGGAACAAACGGGACGAATCTTGAGAAAAGATGGCGTTTTTCATAACCGAGCACCTGCTCGGTTTGGAGCGAGCACCTGCTCGCCCGAGGACTCAAAGTTTTGAAGCTCCCTGGAAACCGGACCGGTCGATCCAACCACAAGAATGACCGGTCCACACCCGAAGACTCGAAGAAATAAAGCTCCCTGGAAAAGGACCGGTTGATCTGCATAAGGGACCGACCAGTCCACACCTGAAGCCTGTAAGCCGACCAAGACCAGACCGACCGGTCCGGAACCAGACCGACCGGTCGGTCACCCAGAACCACTTTTACCTAATTTTATCTATAAATAAGAGGGTAGCCACCTCTGATGGGAGGTTGGTTCCATTCTTTCACGGGGACGTTTTTTAGACACTTTTCATCCCACTTTTACACTGCTCTTGAGAGACCTCTTTGAGACTCTTTCTATTATTTTACTTTTGGATTTGCTTGCAATTCGAGGATTCGTTCCACAACATTCTATTGAGAAGAATTCTGAACTGTTATCTCCTTTCAATTCCATTATCATGAATTCTGTCATTTGCTTTGTTGTGTTTGCTTTCTCCATGATTGAGTAGTCCTTTAGCTAGATTGAGGTTTTCAATGGTGAATTAGGATGATAGCGACTGAGCCAAATAGGATTGCATATTCTCATGTCTTCATCAATAGGGATTCTTCATGCTTAGATTAATAGTGATCACTTAATCTATGAATTCAAGTTAAACTTATTCACGACAGTGCTCTAGGTTGCTAGATAAACTATTGGTGAGCAATTGGTGTGTAACCAACGACAGTTGATTGTTACCATCAATTGTGAACAAATTGAACCAACTCTTAATGCTTGTTAACATCTCTGGATTCAAACGACAGTTTAGGCATTTAGGTTGTTAGACAAAGTTATTGATGCATCATGTTAGTGGGGCAATATTACTTTTATGTTTGAGTTCTAGATCGCACTTAAATTGAATCCTGAATAGTTGCTCAGTCCTTAATCCGATGTCCCCAGAGAATAACCTTGATCTAGTGCTTGTTTTATCTGAATTTTACATCGAATTTAATTGCTGTTTTCATTGTTTCGTTACAACCAAAAACCCATATTTTATCTTAGCTTTAAATTGGAATCTATAGTTTCATAGTGTAACCTTGGTCTCTGTGGATTCGATACCCTATATACTACTGCGATTGTATGTGCACTTGCAGAACTATTTTGGGTTAAAACTTAGCTCACACCAGAATGCTTGTTTCTTTTTCTGATGAATTTGCAGGACTACCTAAGGAGTGCAAAAGAAGGGGATAAAGGAGAAAAGAGGCGAAAGAAAGCTTCAAAGGCATTCTCTAAATTCAGAATCATCGTCCCTTCAAATTTAAAGGAGAAAGGAGAGGAAGTCATCCAACAAATGATGATGAATACAATGAAACTTTTCCCTGGAATAGTTTCTGATAAGTCTGGGGGAGCTGTCATGAAGGTTCGACCAAAGAACAAAGCTGCAACCATCCACATGGATAAGGGAAGTACAATGCCTCTCCAAGATCCACCATGAGCTTGAAGTTCTACTCTCTCAAATTAAAATTGACATATGGATATATCATGGTTTTTACCGGTTCTTATACCATGATATATGTCCATTTTATAGAGTCTTTTGGTGTTTATCTTAGGGACAAGGACGTTTGGAGCTTAATTGGTGTTTACTGGAGCATTATGGAGCAAAATGGAACGAGGAATCAAAGTCGCAAGTTCGGATTGAAATTCTGAAGACTGTGTCGAGCGACACGACTTCTGTGTCCATCGATACAACCAAATGGCGACAGAATCGTGTTTTATGGAAGATTTCCGTTTTCGCGCCAGAAAAGCCCATATGTTTGCAATTGGGCCCAGACGTTTTTGTACCCTATATATAGTACTTTTAAGTCATTGTTTAGGTTATGCTTTATTTTACTTAGAGATTTTTATACTAGGGATTTATTATTCATGTCTATGTCTGAGAAATTCTCTAGCTAGGTTTTAGGGATTTTTCAAATGTTTAATGAAGAGCTGTAGAGTTTAATTACTATTGGGATTTGCATCATATTTATTTATATTTTTTACCTTGATTGCATTAACTATGATTTAGCGCTGAATTGGATATCTTAGGTTGTTTAATAGATGAGACATCATTATTGAATTACCTGAACTGAATCATAGGTGAGCAAGGATTCGATTCGCAACGACAGTTGGCTTTGAATCCTTGTGAACAATCGAACCTGAATTTAATACTTGTTTAGATCAATTTGATTTCGCAACGACAATTGGTTTTCTAGGGTTTAAGCATAGATAGTATTTGCAAAGACAGTTAATTTACTTTACAACAATGTTTCGAGTTCTAGAATTGCACTTCATCAATCCCAATAGTAACTTTATTCTGCAACTTGGATTTATTCCTGCGAATTCCCTAAAACTTAGCGTTTTTCCTCTATTGAATTTAAAGTTTACGATCATCCTAATTTATTTTCCTGCAATTTAATTACAATCTTATTGCTTAGCATAATCTGAACTTATAAATCTATTGTGCAACTGATTCCCTGTGGATTCGATACCCCAAGTACTACACTCGATCTCCTAATTTGAGAGAGTAGGACAAAGGGGAATTTGACCATATCAGGTAGCGGCACTCTTCGGTGGAATGGCCTCTTTTACCATGATGAGTACAATACTTTGTCTCATCGTATTCATATTTCTTGCCTTAATGCGTGTGGTCAATAATATAAGCTTGTTGGCCCTTTATGTAGTTTTTGGTGAATTTTTTGGGTTGCTGTTGCATAGGTGCAGCTGGTAGATTCTTGTATTTTTCTTCTAAGATAGCCATCTCCTCTTCGAGGATGGCGAAGAAGGTCGCTCGGTGCAATGCATCGTTGAGCGGTATGAAGGAATTGACTGTGAGCTCCTCTCTGAATCTCGACTTGTGCCATAAACCGTTCTTCAGTGCTCTTAGTGACACTTTCTCATTCAAATTGGTGATCCTGGATTTGATCGCCTTGAACTTTGCGATATAATCTATGAGAGGTTTTGGTGGTCCTTAGGTCAGCTTCCAAAGGCTGGCTTTAAAACCTCTTGCTTCGATGAACACAGAATACTGCTTGAGAAATAGTAACATCATGCCATTAAAGCTATCGATGGAGCAACTATCCAACCCGGCAAAACATTCAAGGGCAGGATCATAAAGCTTTTAGCGAATAACCTGCAGTGCCTTGGCTCCCTCTCATTGTCGGCGAGGTGAGCTCTTGCTACAGCTAGTCGGAATGCCCTTACGTTGGCTTTGAGATCATTGTTCCTGGAGAACTCTAGAAACTTAATTTTCTCAATGTCCCAGATAGGTGCATCGGTTATCCTATTAGTAAACGGTGTTTTTTGCGTGTCCTCGATCCGTTGATCGATATCTAGAACTGAGTAGAAGGCTCTGTGAATGCATGATTGCATGTGATGCAGCTCCGCCTGGGTTTGTTTAGCGTATCTATGGAAGGCGTCTTTATCGATGGTGTTTTCTGCAGTTGCGAGATCGACGATTCTAGTCACCCCGTTTCTGCTGGCTGGAGTTTGAATAGGGTTGCTTTGGGAGTTCCCCATGAGTGTTGTCTGTCCTACCCATACTGTTGGAGCAGGCTGCGTCCTGTTCAGTGGGGTGAGGGGGTGGTAGGAACCTTTTGCTCATCCGTTTGGAGGTGTTCTACGAGCTCGGACTGGGTCGATTAGCAGTCCAAGAGTTCGACCTTACACTAGGGTTGAAAAACGAATGGCGTGCGGCGCTGGTAGGGGTCACATGGATCCTAGAAAATTTCAGCTTCCGCCTCGGGGTTGTATTCCTCAAGGGAGTTACCTCTCCATTAGATCTCTGGCAAGGTGGGAGCTCGTTTCTGCTGGCTGGAATTTGAATAGGGTTGCTCTGAGAGTTCCCTATAAGTGTTGTCTG